>CAVNZK010000127.1:0-1426181 GCA_963693345.1 Pieris melete
GGCTGTTAAAATTCGCTCTAACGGCAAAGGAAAACATCGTGAGGAAACCTTGCCTTAGATCCAAAAAGTCGACGGCATGTGTCAGGCATAGAAGGCCCATAAGACATATGATCATGAAACAAATTCAGACATCTGTGGCCCAGACTTAAAAATGTTGATGCGCCATTGATTTAGTTTTTAACAATAAAATGAGAGATAGAGTTGTAACCATTTGTAAGAAGTAATTGGAACCAAATCTTGACTAGGACTATATTTTATTGATATTAGTACATATATGTATCATTTCCTATTCTCAAACAAAGTAGGATTATAGATTAAGAGATTGTTTACATCAATTTATTGTCACAGAAAAAGAAATCAGCTATTATGAACACAAGAAGACGTCATCCAAATGCGTTGGTGTTTGGGAATCTAAAATTGTACCAGTTTTAAGTAAAAAATTATCACCGATAGTTCAAACTGAATCGCACACAACAAGTACACTTGATATATCAAATAAAAATAAGAACAATTCAACTCAAACAGACATAAAAGAAACGAAACCAAGAGTCGATAAATTACCAGAAGCAGCTAAAGTTAAAGTTGACAAAGAATCATCCGATTCGCTGGTTCAACACATCCATAATCTTGAGAATCCCAGCTTTGACAAAACCTCTGTAGATCTAATTGAAAATAAACTAGAAAGAGAATATAGGAAAATGTTTGCAACAGACGTTGGGTCTGATTTAAAACGCGCTTCTGTGAGAAAGCGTTTCGAAAGTTTGCGAAAAGGAATGTCTAGAAATGACTCAGTTAAGAGCGTAAGCCGCAAGGATGTGTCCATAGCATCCGATCCACCGTCGTTGGAAGCAAAATCGTATTCAAATACCAAAGTATACAGTCCATACACTTCATACACACAATATAAAGGTACTAAACAACCAGAAAAATTGAATTCATCCACTCATATTATAGAGAGCCAAAGTGTAAGAGGCATGTTTAAGTTGTGGGGAAAGAAATTCAATCTTGAAGAAGGAAAGGAAAAGATACCAGAAAAAGTTGTTCAGATAGTTGTCCCGGGTAAAAGTGGGAAGAAAAGCAAATTTTTCTGCTTTAATAAGCGCAGCAAACGTGATAAAAAAAGTGTCACAGCTAACAGATGCGAAGTTGGATTGAAAGTTAAAATGAATTCGAAACATGAAATTCCAGAGAAATGCCAAAACAATTCAAAGGGATATTTTAATAGCACGAGAGATTTGGTAGTGGAACTCGAATCGGATAGATATACAAATGAAATGCGGAAGTCGTGGCTGAAGAAGTTTCTAACCAGCAAAGATGATTCGAAACAAAGCGTTAAACTTAGGTGGAACCTCTACAAGCAGCAGCACAGTGTTTGAATTACTCGACTGCGTTTACAAAAACACAGTCATTCAATCGAAAAGTGAAATTTCGTGTTCTCAAAACAAATTCATGCCGAGAACTATCGAAGCCTGGATGATACCACAGATAATTACGCAAATGAATCCCCAGGTGATGGATGCACAGATAGCAAATCCCCAGATTACAACTGTAGATGTTTTACAGAAGCCGTATAGGAAGAACATCAAAGTGACGTATTTAGATCGGAAATGGTATATAGACAAGTCGCATAGGGGCAATAAAATTGAATTAGTACTTCATTCAAAGAATTTGATACAGTCGAAAAGCTCTGATTATATTCTGATAGATATACCGAAGGGTTATTTCACAGATTCAATGGAATCAAGTCAAAGTGAAGAAGTTTTTAAAATAACTGATTATGAATCTCCAAATTCTAAACCGTCGCTTTTAAAGCGTAATTTGGATACGGGTGACCATGTTCCGATGGAAAATGATAATAAAAGTATGTTAATAAGTTCTAATGATATATCGGTGCCAATTTGTGATAAAGAAAGTGTTCGAGAATTACCAAGAGGGGTCAATGATGAAAAAATGCCTAGTACAGATGAAGAAATTGAATATAGCGACTATAATCCCAATGAATGTGATTATGCTGTAAAAGAAAATGGTGATACACAAAATGAAGAAAGTGCTTTGAAGGAAGACCGTGGGAAAGAGAATGAGAGTGATAATTTGAATGAAAACGAAGAAAAGCAAAAGGAACAAAATGCACATACATTAGAGCGAATTGGGGACACTATATTAGATAAGAGCGACGCGGTCATTCAAGAAAATGAGCACATACATTGTGATGTTATCGGTGTTGGGATAATTACGCAGAGAGATATAAGAGATATAAAGAAGCCAATGTGAGTGACGATTCAATAATACATATATGTTTACCATCCGAGTAAAATAGTGCTACTTTTACTCGTTCATTCAGTCGTAGCCTACAGCTTATAGTTTAGTTAAATAAAAATTATTAAGTGATACCCCCCCATGGACACTCATATTGCTAGATGGCTCGTAAGTGCGTTGCCTGCGAATGAGCGCAGAGTTCCCACCTAAATAAGACAAATAAGAAGTGGCTTTTTTTAAAGATGATTTTTTGTACTTCTGAAATAAATAAAGTTACAAACTTAATAACCTAAGAAAGAGTGTTACCTCCTATTGCCAAAATCACAGCTTGAATCTTTCTGGGCATGTTTTTATAACGTTTTGAGGAATTCGTTCTCCCCTTTTCCTCACCGACGAGTAATTCAAATAGGGATTCCAGTCAAGCCCTCGCTTGGAAATTGAACTCTCTGGAGCGTATGGCGGCCCACCCACATTCACTTTCGGCGTTTTATAGTCAATTGGCACCTAATAGCCCTCATAGCTGATGATTAGAGATTCTCTCGGGTCAGAATAGTTCGCGGATTTGAACACGTACACGTGTTGGAGAAATAACCGTACCTATCATAACATCTTACTATTTTATTGTTCCAGACAATACTGTAATAGTATATTTCATTACGAGTGCGGAAAGCTTGTCATTGCAAAGAGTTCCGACAAATGTCTACCCGAGCCGAGGCGTAGCCGAAGGTGAGGGTTGACAGTCGGAACAAGTTGCAATGATGGTTCCGCACGTGTACTGAACGACTATTTTTAATACAGTTGCGAAAAAATTAAGCAATTTAATAAAATATTAAAACACAATAACCTCAACTAACTAATCAGTTATTTCTTATAAAAGGTATAATTCACATATTCATCGAAATTACAGTTTTTTTTACTTACTGGGGAAGTTTTAGGTTGCATATTTACTGTTTGAGACAAACTATTATTAATTTCGTATGATTGACAGACAAAATATTATTTAATATATAATATAACAAACAACTAAACTAGCAAAGAACATTTTTGGAAAATGGCGCCAACTGTAAAAGAATATGAGCAGAGATTTTTTTTTCTTCACCCATTCTGGGTAGGCAAAGGGAACTATGCCCATATAGCCAAATCTTCAGTAGAATTTTTTTATTGATATGAAATTTAATGAGATGAAATGAAATGAAACCTAACCTAAAACTCATTGAATCAAATCATTAAATCTGATATTAAAACAAATGAGTAGCTTCTTTTTTGAAATATTTGCATGAATTATAAAAACTTCTATGATTTTTTTTAGTAAAAACTTCGTGGTTTGTTTTTTCTTTTTAATAGACATTATCTTGACAGTTGGGAAAGAAAACGCACTAGTTCGGAAAAGGTAAAGAAAAAGCACGAGTGTGTAATAGCCCACATCCCGAACGCTATACTTCCCTGCAATACGCCACTTTTTGAGCAACTGTATTAAAAAATAATTTAACATTTCAATTTATTTCAGATTAAAAATCCAAGATACCGATTCCGACTCGGGTCATAACCTACCTCCACCGAAAAAGTGTGAATTTGCCGAGAGTTACCTCCAAGAATACTGCCGAAACTGGATTCCTTTGGGCATAGATTTCTTCTCTTGGTGCGTGAGTGATACCCAGATAAAGTCAGACTCCCACACCAGCCTAAACAATCAAGGCGACGGCTCCAAATCCTGCCCGAATATGTATGAAGAACCATCAACTGTGGTATCTTCGTACAATTCGTCTTGTAGCCACTGTCTCGCGTTGGAAGAGGAGCCGAAGAGGCAGAATTTCCTGAGTAAATTTTTCGGAAAATCAGACATTGCCAGCACGGAAGCTCAGTCTGTTTCGGAGATGAAGAGGTTTCAGCCAAAAGATTCTATTGAAGTCTTCAAACGTCGAAAGATTTATTCTGAAGGATATAACGCCAAGTGGAATAAACTGTGCCCCAAACCGTGTATAACGCCAGCTCCTGATTCAAAGCCGAAGAAACATGTCTCGATACCCGAATGCCAGCCATATGAGGTAGTGGAGCAGCCATGCAAGAAGTGCTATCCAGGGATTCTCAACCTTTCAGGTTCCAAATCTTGCAAGAAAAAGCACAAACACACTTATGTTGTACCTGACCCAGTTTGTGCCATACCACCAAAGCCGCTATGTTCCAATATATGTTCGAAGGAGTGCTGTCCGCCTTGCGCTAAAGACAAAGGAAAAAAGAGTAGGCCATGTGCCGGGAAATCTCCTCCAATTTGCGGAAGATGTCCACCATTAACACCATCTGAAATTATCAATTTATTGAGAAAATTCCCCGACTGCCCTTCGTTACCTCAAAGATGTCCCCTTTGTAATACAGCGATCATGCCACAAAAATGTTTAAAGTGCTGCACTTTAATATTACCCAAAAAATGTCCAAAGTGTGCTGCACCAGTGTCACCATTGAAATGCGCAAAGTGTGCTAAGCCTATTATGCAACAAACATGTCCAAATTGTCCATCTATAACGGTCCCGATTAAATGCCCCAGGTGTACTATGGAATTGATGCCCCAAAAGTGTCCACAGTGCTGTTCGATACTCGTTCCACAAAACTGTCCAAGATGCACTTCACAGATAATTCCATCTAAATGCCCTATGTGCTCTTCGATTGTCCAGCCTCCAACTTGTCCCAAGTGCTGTGTTCCTTTACCACAGAAGTGCCCCAAATGCTCTCCAACGCAAAAATGTCCAAAATGTTCTTCGCAAATACCACCTCCAAAATGCGGACAATGTCGTCAGGAGATATTACCTAAAAAGTGTTCGCAGTGTTCGTCACCGGTCCTTCCACCGACTTGTCCAAAATGTCTTTCTCAATCGACCCCACAAATATGCCCCAAATGTTCCACAAAGGTCCTATCTCAAAAATGTCCCAAATGTTGCCCTGCCTCTCTAAAATGTCCGCATTGCTCTACACAGTTGCCGCCTCCAAAATGTCAGGAATGCCGTCAAGAAATATTACCAAAGAAGTGTTCCCAGTGTTCATCACCGGTCCTGCCGTTCGTGTGTCCTAAATGCCGCACCCAAATTTGTCCACAAATATGCCCCAAGTGTTCCATAGAGGTCCTACCCAAGAAATGCCCTAAGTGCTCACCTCAATCTCCTATGAAAAAAATCATATCAGCAATTTTTCCCCCTAAATGTCCTATATGTTCTTGTCCACTCAAGCCCCAAAATTGTCCAAAATGTTGTACTCCTATTCCCCCAAAATGTTGTCCCAAATGCTGTACACCTATAGCGACACCAAAATGCCCAAAGTGTAATTCTTCAGTTTCATCAAGATGTCCCAAATGCTCATCGCCATTGCCTCAATCATGTCCAAATTGTCCAGCACAGTGCCCAAAAAGCTGCTCACCGATACGTGTACAAAAATGTCCTAAGTGTTTCGTGCCTATATTAACCCAAAAATGTCCAAACTGTTGTTCGTTATTATGTCCTACTAGTCCGTCACAAACTTCATTACGAAGTTCTCGAAACTCACCAACTATTTCACAAAAGCCTTCAACTCAAAGTATACCTGACTTCGGTAATCCGTCTCAAACGAATCCACAAAGACCTAATTCAATGTCTGGTATAAAACTTGCAAAGCCCAGGTCTTGCCCTCCTTGTCCACACCCAACACTGAACTTAGCAGCCCAAAATTCATCAAAGCAATCTTTAAATGATTGTTCAAATTGTCGAAATCAACGGCAAGACTTGAATTTGAAGGAAACACCCAGCTCACAAGAGATAAGAGAAGGATATAACCTTAAAGTGCAAGATGAGGATGGTCAAACGTTGTACGAAAGGATTGATTACAGATCTAATAATCCTCAACAGTATCAGAACAAAATATGTGGAGATTCATATATTCACAGAGTGTCAACGCCCTCTATTGTTCTCAATAAAGTAGGGCTAAACGAAAACGATTCTCAAAAGAATAGTCACGAAAATTTATTAGAAATTAATCTAACACTAAAATTTAAACAAGGCGATAAAACTGAAATCAATGTTTGTAATCCAGATGCACAAAAGGAAGAAAAGCAAGAAGCTATTAAAGCAAAAGAAATCTTTCACATGCAAGATGCCAAAGAGATTATTGATACGGACAAAAATGATGTGAACATAAAAATTTTAATTAAAAACTTCACAGGAAATGAAGAACTCAAATCTAAGCATATTGACAAATCTAATCAACAGACCGAATTCAGTAAAAACATAACAAATAAATTTCAAACCGTTTCCACAGGTTACAGTGAATTTGTTTTGGATCAAACTTTGGACGAAGGAATCTGTACAGATTATATAAACACAGAAAAGTCATGTGTAAACATAAAAAAAGAACAAGTTTTGACTGTATCATCAATTAGTTTTACAGAGCACACGGCTACAGATGTTAGTTCTATAAAGAACGATGTAGATTTCGATTTAAAAACAGATTTAAGCGAAAGAGACGCTACAGAGAAATCGGAGAGTTTATTTACAGATGAAGAAAAACACGAAAACTATTTCAACGAAACTATAAAGAAACTGCGCAGTAAGCGAGAAAAGAAGGAAATGTTAAAAAAGCTATTTGAACAATCAGATGTAATTGATAAAGAAAAAGTTAAAAGCGTTCGACAAACGTTGCAGGCAATACTAACCGATAGCGATGATTCAACTGACCATAGAGGACTAACATTGTTAAAACCTTATTTCAGAAATGACAGCATGACAAACCTCTATGACTTTGACGATACAATAATAGAAGAGAATAAATCGGACGTTCTGTATCCGACGAAAGAAAACAGCACTGAGAGTGAAACACCTAGGCGATGTATGTGTAAAACGCTGGCTGCTAAACTCAATATGGATTTCCCGATCAATCCATGCTGCTGTCGAGGATGTGACAAAAAAGACGAGGAAGTCAGCTGCGACCTACAACTTGTTGACGTGCAGACGCAAGATTCAAGAAGACGAACATACGTAACTAACGTGTCAATGGTCAAAAAGTCATTTAAAGTTTTTAATACAGAGACTGATTTTGTTGATATCCTGCAATCGGAAGAGTTGAAGAAAGCTGTATTGGAGATATATGCAGAGAAAACAGCGACAGAAGAGGGTACGCGATACATAGCGCGGCTGCCTAAACTTGTTTATGGCAATGATTGACAGCTGACAGTCTGTCAAGTGATATGACGTCTCAAAATTAGGCGCCATCAATATTGGCATTTGTTTTTTTCTCAGTTTTTTTTATTACTTTTGTGTTTTTTGTATTTCTATTTTTAATATATTTTTCATTATTTGTTTTTTTTATGTTTTTATAGCATAGGCCGCCCATGGACACCACCGGGAGTCGATTCCACTATTCCGTAAAGAGAATGACTGTTAGCCGATCGTGAACCTTTCAGCCATCACAGTGATGCGAATGAATTCTAGCGATAATACTGCTCGCTGCTGCTTCAGAACACTGCAGAATACGCATAGAGACGCAATGTCTATGTAGAGATAGAGAATCAAGCCGATCAGTAACACATTGATTGATAATTAGACAAGTCCTTCGCCGATTTTTTTTTAATGTAACTTGAGGCAAATGGGCAGGAGGCTTACCTAATGTTAAGTGATGCCGCCGCACATGGACACTCACACAGTTCCCTCTTAATAAGACAAAAAGTGGCTAGAATAAATATAAAATACCAGCCCTGCGATTCTATAACTCGCTTTTGCTCACTTAGCCGCTGTGTGAGTTCGAAAAGAGAGTTACAGAATCGCAGCGCAGGCGCCTGTAAGCTTTAATTAGCTGTGCATTTGAACCCCATGGCCCGAAGGAAATAAAATCAAAGTTGGAGGAAAGACCGCCAGCTTAAGAATTATATTTTTATCACTGATCACAAATCATTCCATTCTATAGCATCTAGCTCTGATAACATGCCACTGTCATTTTGATCTGTACTTTGCGTGTTCGTTGTTACGATTTATTATTACAATATTCGAAAAGTGTTTGCTTAATATAATTGACCTATTCTTTTATTGATAATTATTGAATATTAATCATAAGAACAAGTGTGCTGTCACTCTGCCATTTTATTTTCACTGTCAATTATAATAAAATGCAATTATCAATAAAAGAATAGGTCAAATATAAATGATATAATCTTTTACTCTTTAAATAATATAAAATAAAAATTGCCAATGCGATTATTGACAGAGCAGTCATTACTGTAGTGGCTTCATTGTGCGACTCTGATCCCTAAGATGCACTAATGCATTTTCTATGTGCACAATTAACATTCGTTCATACGATGGAAAACATCGTAAGGAAACCGGCTTGCCTAATACCCAAGTCGACGGCGTGTGACACAGGAGGCTGATCTAGGTGATCTAGCCTATTAGATTGACAGTTATGAAACAGATACATAAGAGGCCCAGACCTAATAAGGTTGTAGCGCCACTTATTTATGAAACACGCTCTCCGAAATGAAGATCATCAAATTCATCCAATAGTCTCTCTTCTCTACTATTTTCCTAAATTTCCCCGCTACATCTTAAATGGTCTTTAGCTGTATAAAATAAATAAAACTCAATTTCCAATACACATTTAATCTCTCAAGATATACACGATAAGTACGAATTCTTACATGACACTAGCAAACAACGAGATTACAAAAATTTGTACATTATTCAATAAATAACAACAATTTGTCAACACTCGCTTGGGATTTATACTGTGTTCACTGAAGGTTTAAATATATATAGCTTGGCCCGGGATAAAAAATTCGTAAAAGCAAAATCTATTTTGCAGGAAAAAGTAATAACGGTAATTCTATTATTACTAGGATACTAAGTACATTACATATACAAATATATATATGTATATCATATGAAAGCTAATTTCCTATTCGACGATATAAACATTGTTATGGATTTAGTGTAAATAGTTAAAAAAATAACTAAATGTTCATCAGTAGTTTATTACGATTGTTTCACTGTTTAAAATAATTACGGACGACACAGTAACCGCACATTACGACGGTAATTTTGACGAATGTCTAGAACGTAATAATGTATTACCACTCTTCTCTCGGAAATATAGTGACCATGGTGAAACAGAGATGTACTATTATCACCACTCTTTGTTTGTTTTTAAAGTGTCGCATTCACTTTTATGATTCAATCAGGCGTAATAGTGCTTTACGACTTTGATCCCCGGGGCAAGCGATATGTCTATGTACGGATAGTCAATTAACAGATTGTGTTGTTATGTCAATGTAATAGAATATTTAAAAAAAAATGTGAATATCATATTTACGTACAGTACTCCCAAAGTGATAATGCGCATAGAAATCTTCGTCACTCTTCGGCAACGGTCGTATTCCCCGAGCGTCGGAAGACGATATGTATATAGTGCTTAAGTGCATTTTCTTCATGCATAATTTAGAAGAATTATCTGTTTTGTGCTAAAAAGATAAATATTGATTTATCAGAAACGAAATTTAATTAGATAATTCCATGTAAATAAATAGCGAGGAAAACCACACGATTGCGAATATGCGAGGAAGGTGTGTAATAGCAGCTCTATATAATTCCACACAGAGAGAACACGTGCGGTCACCACCAATATATAAAGACGACTAACGGACCTTTGACAATTGACAGTCGACAGACCGGCGACCGCCGCTGACCGCCCGAATTATTTTCGATTGTGTACACATGATATTGACTCCTATTTCTTTCAAACAAGGTGCAAAATGCAAGTGCATTGTTTAGAGATTTTACGGTTTCCGGTAATACGACAATAAGCGAAAATCTGCATGCAAATTATTAATTTGGGAAAACTGTAACATTGAAGTCATACTACTCTTCAATTTTATGTAAATATGTATTCACTTCCATTTTAAGAGCGGCCAACCCGTCTATCTTTTCATACAAACGCTCGTACGTGATTATGGCGTTGTAACAGATATTTCTTTGAAACACTTGGAACTAATAGGCACCTTGTGCAATATATCTATTAAAACCCGAAATCAAAATTTTAAGAAACAAATTCAGTACAAACCTCCAAAAATCAGCCTTTTTGCACAAATTTTATATGAAGTTTGGGAGTTTATAATGTACTCATTAATTGTAAACGGAAAGAAATATTTGCATAGAAACCTTGCAAATGGAATGGAGTTTCTAAATGTAAAACATTTTTTTTCATAATCTTGTAAGGCTTACGAAAAAACACGTATTTCTTGGAACAAGTTTTATGAAATTTCCGCACACTATTTTTCTTTCAATATTATCGCATTCTCACTTGCTGACATTGCGCTGGATGAAACCACAAGCTTTTTGGCCATACTCGTGTTGACGTACTAAGGACCGGGAAGGGCGCTCTTAAAGCACGAATTTTAACTATTTTGATATATTTGTTAATATTGGATAAAGGATCTTACGTCTTACGAAATCAATATTATAGTACTACCACCGCAACAACCGCCGCAAGATGGCGTCATTCCAATTGAATTCGGAAAAATATTTAAATAAATTACGTATTAATACACAATTTTGTGTCTTTCAATTTAAGGTTAATATTAATTTCCATTTCCAGTTTAATCTAATTTTAGTCAGCTGACGATATTATAGTAGTACCACCACTAGATGACGTTATTCCAAATAATTTTAAAACACAGTATAAATCTTATAAAAGAACACATCTAGCTATTATTAACCATGGTTATATTATCTATAAGAAATAGTTTGTGGTATTTAACAACATATCCTAACTTTCAGTTTGAAATGGCGCGTTATTTGACATGTCGAAAACGCTATAGATATTTGTGTTGTTCAATTTAAGCGCGTAACTATACCATTGAGGTTTATTGGCAGTAAAAACACTTGATTTGAGGTTAAAAACTGGTCACGTGACACTCAAGCAAGTTCGACATTTCATACAAATTTTTAGATATTATAATTATTGTAATTGCTTATTATAAACGCTATAGATACAGTGAAAGTGCGGCATTTATCGTCTCTATCGTCTGGGACAAAACGGAAAAAGACATCAATATAACGGTCCATAGATCCTGCGTCTCATTCTTACGATATTAGTTAGAAAAAGATAACATTTTTTTAATAAATAACTCGTACTGAAAATTCATATTTTTGAAACATATAAAAGCGACTTATATGATAAGCTTGACAGCTATTAAAATAATTATAGTACTTTCAAAAACTTTTGATTTCGTGAATAAAAACCATTTTTATAATTTCAATATAATTAGGCGTCGTAATTTAAAAATAAAAAAATGAACACAACTAGTGTTCATTGTGAATTATTACGTCAACAAATCTGGTAAAACTCTAAAAACTTGACATATGACAGTTGACTGTTCAAATAAAACAGTTGACACTTGACACCTCCGCGTACTCACTATATCTGAACGTAGCAGCTCTACAGAGAACAACATGCGTGTTTTGGCATTTAACTCGTTACTCTCGCTACTACTCGTTAAGAAGGCGATACAATGATGTTATGACTGTGCCAAGATTGAAAATGCGCGGTAAATACATGAATTACGCTTAAAATTATTTTGTACACATTAATCTTAATATAAATCAATAACGAAGACTAAGTACGAAGCTTAATTAAAAATAAGAAAATCAGATCGAAAATTCCAATACAAAGAAAAATAATTTAAAAAATCACAGATTAAAGAGAAAAATCTTAAATGAGATTCCAATATACAATAAAATTGCCGTACACCGAAGTTTGAGCATCAAACCTAAATAGAATATAAAACTACGAGAGCACAGAATACAAGCACAAGTGACAACTAAAAATCGGCGGGAAAAGTTAAATCAATGATTATAGTGTACAATTTAAATTAAGAACTTATTTCCCCATGAAATTTTTATACATTTTAAATTAAGAATTTATTTTTCCGACAAGACATTTTAAATAAAGAATTTATTTCCCCGTGACATTTTATGCTTTTAAAATTAAGATCTTATTTCCACATGACATTCTCACACATTTTAAATTAAGAATTTATTTCCCTACGACAATTTAAATTACGAATTTATTTCCCCATGACATTTTTGAAGTGAAACTTCTTTATCGGGGTTGGAAAAAAATTTAGTGTAACATTTTTTCGTTACGCGTCACATGTTTCGGTTACGCGTCACATTTGACCGTTACGCGCGTCTTTTTCTTGTCCCTACCACGGTTGATTCAAAGAGATTCTAAACCATTAATAACAAAAATGTATAAGAACGATAACAATGATACTAAAAATTCTATTACAATTTATGAAATTCTGTAATAATCTTAGTGGTAATAAGGTAAAATGAAATAATTGTATTATTTGTGTTCAAGTTTGTGATATTAAAAGCCTTTTGTTAAACTTTATCTAATTTAACTTTATTTAACCAATTTCTGTAAAGTTAGTTGCATATAGATAATTTTTCGAAAAATAAGGTCATAAAGAAGTTTCACTTCTAACGTGTGTACACTAGTACACGCACATTTTTTTATACATTAAAAATTAAGATCATAATCGCAAATCAATATATTTTCATCATTTATATGCTTTTTTACATCAATTAAATTACTTCACTACAAATAAACTAATTGTTTAACAAAACAAGTACTGCAGATAATTCGAAAATATACATCAGCATGACATTACTTTTCATCATAATGCGATACAAATAAATTTAATTAGGTAAAAAATACTGCTTGCTTATCATAAATACTGACTGCACAGTAAATTACCCAGAGCAGATGTAGATGATACTCGTTATCATAGCAAAATAACTATCCAAGTAGCATATATATTATTAAGCACCGCAACAATTGCACATCATATTTGTCGTAACTGTGTCGTGTCATTTGTCGGGAGTTAACCGCTCGCGCGTAAGGGTGAAATAGAAATATTTCGTTAGTGTAGGTGTTGCTTTACGCAATCCACGAATCAAGTAATCGTCGGAATATCTTAACCAGAGTTATATATGTTAACGTAAAATTGTAAAAACCGTTAGATTGTAATCTATCTCGCGAGATTGTAAACTGTCGAAAGATTGTGAACCTCAACGAACTGCTTACAATTTAACGCATTATTCTTCGGTAGATTGTAATCTATCGAAGTGAAACCGTCAAATTGTGAAACGGATCGCACCTCGCGCGCTGATTTGTTGAACGGAATATATTTTTTTGCTGATCTCATTATGCAGTACTTAATAAATAATAAAATGATTATTTGATAGATTTTGACTAATAAAAAGTTACTATCAGTATCTAATTTTATATTTTTTTGCTGATCTCATTATGTCGTACTTAATAAATAATAAAATGATTATTTGATAGATTTTGACTAATAAAAAGTTACCTTTTGTATCTAATTTTATATTTTTTTGCTGATCTCATTATCTTGTACTTAATAAATAATAAAATGATTATTTTATAGATTTTGACTAATAAAAAGTTACCTTTTGTATCTAATTTTATATTTTTTTGCTGATCTCATTATCTTGTACTTAATAAATAATAAAATGATTATTTGATAGATTATGACTAATAAAAAGTTACTATTTGTATCTAATTTTATATTTGTTTGCTGATCTCATTATGCCGTACTTAATATATAAAATAAGATTATTATAACCAAAAAAATGCTTTTTATTTAGAAAAACCGCTGTTAGTAATATAAAAAAGGTATATAAAAAAAAGAGTTAATAGGTAAACTGTGCATTAGTATTATTAGCTGTGCATTGGTTAAAAAGCTTTGATACAATAAAATAATTAAATTATAGTTTATTTAGTAATATTTTGAGTTGAGTATTTTGCTGTGCAATCAGTAACTTTGATGGGGAATTAGGATTATTATTGCATAAAGTTTTTTTTCATTTGCGTTTAAATACTACCCTATTATAATAAGAATTGATTTCCCCATTTCCCCACGACATTTTTGCTACATTTTATATTACGAACGCAATATTAAACTCGACTAACAATAATAAGATACATATAATGTCCAATCTTATATTTGAACGTTTCATATTTGCGTATTCTACATTAGTATAATACTTGCGATACATACTTACGTTTTCCAACCTTCTATTAATTAATTAAGAATAAAAATTAAATTTTCTCCTCCACTTGGTGCACTTCATAGCTTGAGATTCTTATCGATGTTTCTGAAGTCAAACGCGTTATTTCGACCTGAAACATTAATTGGACCTTAAACACAATTTATTAACAACTGTGGACTATAGAACCTATGAATGGCGAGTGGATGATTACTGCGAGTCGTAGGTTCGAATCCCAGCTGTGGACTTGTCTTATTTAACAGTAACGAAGTAAAACAACATAACGTTTAACATCTCAAAATAACATTTGACATCTCAAGATAGCAGTTCACATCGAAAGTGAAAGCTGACGAAGAAAGATGACATCTGACATCGAAAGGTGACAGTTGACATCTAAATATGACAGTTCATAGTCATTTTGTCCAACACCGGAATAATCCCAAAACCCGAATCAAATTGTGAGACCTTCCGTAATACATTTATATCATCATTAAAAAGCAGGTATGATACAAGAAGAATAACCCGGAAATTTCTACAAAATAATCCATAAATACGGCGTGTGCCCGTGAGCACTGTATCATGAACCGATCCTGAGCTAAAGGAAACAGTTACCTAACATAATATTTAAAATATCGCGAAACGGGAGTAAAAATAATAGAATACTCATACTATAATAGTCATACTGCTAAAAGCCTTCACCAAAGATGGGTTACACATATTACACTCATAGACAAGCTTTTAAGTCTGGATCCTATGTAGGGATGTGAAAAAATAATCGATTAGTTAATTTCGATTTTGATTATTCTTAAACGTTAATTTGTGTTTATAATTCCTATTGTTTATTTTTAATTTATGAAACCATGAAAAAAAAATATTTAGGGTGTTTATTTTGAAATGAATTCAAAAATTAGGAAAAATTCGATTAATAAAAAAAATCGATTATTCATGCTAAAAAAATAATCGATTAATAAAAAAATCGATTTTTTTTTTTGCAGAATGTCACATTCCTAGTCCTATGTATCTGTTTGATGAGGCAAGTAGGTGAATCAGCCTTTGCCTGATTGGGTGTTAAATATTTATAGATCTAAAATAGAGGATGGATCGTAAATTTTCGACAGTGGTAGCCTAATTTTTATACATTAAATAGCTGACATACATTGTTTTGTCATGTACATTATTTCTAGGAAACATTTTTTAGTTTAATAAAAATTACTATCTACTATAATAAAAAATAGGGCCTAATTTTTTATGGGATAAAAGATGGACACTAGAAATAACAAAATGGACTGGACCTACTGGAAAGAGACGTATAGGACGACCGAGGGAAAGATGGACAGATGACATTGTAGAACTAGCGGGGGAAAACTGGATGGATGTTGCGCAAAACAAAGAAAAATGGAAAATTATGGAGGAGGCTTTTACCCTAAAAGGGGCCATACAAAAACCAGATATAAAAATAATAAACTAACTTAAATAACTAACTTAAATTTTGTTAAAACTTACTAACCTAACTAATACTAATAAAATATTAAGGAATATAAACTAACAATTGTTGTATGTATGGATTAAATAAAGCTTTAATAATAATAATAATAATTTTTTATGCCATATAATAAGAGAAAAAAAATTTTTTTTTTGGCTGGACACCCCTTATCACTTACGGGTTTCAAAGATCACTCAGACTAACTGAATATGCATAAAAAAATTCATAAGAATCGGTATCGAAAGAGTATGAACGTTGGAACGAGAATTTTATATATAAGAGATTTCACTCTACCTGGTGACTGCTGTGCACCAATGGACTAACACTAGCTCGTTGAAAAACATCGTAACATCGACATTAGACCCAATCGGGCAAAGATCACCTACTTGCCTCATGAAACAGATACATAGGAACCCAGACCTAAAAGGTTGTAGCGCCACTGGTCAAGGCCCTCGCCAGCCGGTTGTCATGGATGTTCAGGGCAAGAAGGCACCAGGCAAAGATCACCTAATTGCCACATGAAAAAGATAAGACGCCCAGACCTAAAAGGTTATGGTGGAACATATTTATAAACTTCATATATTACCTTTTCCCATCCACAGATGCGTAAACAGTAAGTATATTTATTAATATCATGCAATTATCAAGCAGCATTAGAGAAAAAAATAGAAGCAATTTGTCTTTTTCTTGACTCTATTGACCCTGACATTTTTGTTAGTGACTATAGAATCTATTAATGGTGAATAGGTGGGGCAGAGTAGTAATGAAGCGTCAAGAAGTATGTGTGGTGTATTGCGTGATAGGAGAAGTAATAGCAGTGTGGGTTAAAAGAGAAGAAGATAAGGATACGAAAGGGAATGGTGTAGAACGAATGAGAAGCGGTTAAACACAACCATAAGGCAGCTATGGTGAAGTCGGGTCTGGTAGTCCTGGACCAAAGCCAGGAGTTACTACAGAAGGCACAAGACAAAAGTACTCAGTAAGATCCGTGGTCTCAGCCTGTCTTCGGGAAAAAGATGTGAAGATTAATAATATTTTGATGGTGAAATCAGGTTAGGCCTTGTCGTATGGACCAAATCCAGGAGTTACTACAGAAGGCACAAGACAAAAGTACTCAGTAAGATCCGTGGTCTCAGCCTGTCTTCGGGAAAAAGATGTGAAGATTAATAATATTTTGATGGTGAAATCAGGGTAGGCCTTGTCGTATGGACCAAATCCAGGAGTTACTAGAGAACCCAAGTATGGTGGATGTAATGTGGATGAGGCGAGGTATGTGGTAGCAGGAGATCCGTGGACTCTGTCCACTGTGTGGACCCTTCGGGAAAAGGCGAGCTGAACTTTTTCCTCCTAACACTACTACTTTTACTCAAAGCAAAATTTTATGTTCCTATCTGGCGGTAGTTTTGATTTGCGTTCTCGTGTCAATCTAATTCTTGAAACCCCTACTCATAAAACTGAATTCTATCCTCCGTTACTGCAAAGTATCCTGCTTTGAAACTCCTTACCTCTTGATATCAGAGGAGCTCAGTTTTTAAATTTAATTAAAAATCTTTTTGATAGACTTATCTTCTGCCTCGTAATTTAGCTAAATAAACACATTAATGATGACTCAATAAATATTAAATTAGCTTTTACATTTTTGTTTATATTTATTTTTAGATTTTACTTTTTCTGTTATAGTTAGTGTTACAATATTAACTTCTTGTACTTTAACCTCTGTAGGTGTTTCTTTTTTATTGTTCCATACTAGGGTTGGCTGGAAGTAATCGTTGTTAGCGATAAGGCCGCCCGTTGCCTAATACTTATGTAACCTACTTTTTTATATGTATGTTTTTGTATAAGGTAACGAAGTGTAAAATGAATTTATACAAATATCCAATAATTTTCTACTGAAATTAATTAACTTATTAAAATTATTTTAAGCACGCCATCAACAAAACTAGTCAACTGTCAACCGTCTGTCAAACTGTCGCGACTATAGTGTCGTAAAATCGAATGCAAATTTGCGAAAGCATTTTTCGTTTTATATACCTATTTATGTGCCAATCCTTAAGTTAACTTACTACTCCCGTATTGCAAAATTTGAGTGACATTTAACACTGCACACAGTCGCTACGTTCTATATTATTAATAGAAGAAATAGCTGTTTTAGAGCTTATAATGTAATTAAGATGCATTTCTTTAGGTATAAGTTCTCGATTGGCAGAAGCAAACAACGGTTAGGACAAGTGTTTATTATTCATGATTAGCAGTCATAGCCACTCAAGAACTAGGGCGAAGTCTCCTGTAGGCTTTTTAATAGAATCAGGCTGTAGGGAAGAAGAGCTGTTCTGGCTGAAGGGCCCTGACAGCTCAGCTCGGGCTGCAGCACCAGGACATCTCCTGCGAGACTGGAAACTTGGCTTGGGCCGTCACGGAATGGTTAATCGGCAATCGCCTCAAGGGCAGGACGGAAGCTCACTAGAGTGAGCAACAGAGTTAAGAACCTGACCATCCCCAGTTTTTTCCACCCTTAGCTAACGATGGGATCATCCAGATCCGTGTCAATATGTATTAAATTTTGGCATGCGGGAGTATTGTTCGCGCTAAGTCTCGTTTCTAAATCACTCTTACATTGACTAAAAGTACAAACAACGCTTCCAATATAATATAGTTTTGCATTTAAACGATACCGCGTTTCACACATTTACAACGCCATCTATGATTCAGTAATAACATTATATATAAGCAGTTTTATACTATAAACAATCATTTATAATCAAAATCAACTCTATGTTTTAGTTGCATCTTAACCCACCAGAAAGCAGCGTCCAAAAGAAAAATTTGCGTTAGTGATACAAAGCTAGCGTATTGAGGCCTAGAACGAAGAATAAATACAAATAGCTGTCGTAATAGAAAAGTAATGGCGTTTGTATGGAAATACCCCAGTACTCGCACATACATTTTTCGAATGGAATTCGTTCGAGCTATCAAAAAGTAATATAGTATGTCAATGGAATCTTTTAATGTCAACTGTCATCTTTAGATGTCAACTATGATTTTTAAATGTCATCTTTAGATGTTAACCGACAGCTTTCGATGTTAACTGTCATCAGAGAATGTCAACTGTCATCGGAACTACAAAAACGATTTAAATCGAAATTATTGGAGCTCATATTGTGATAGTATGTAATGTATATTACTCTACTGTTGCAGTTTGAGATTTAAATAAAACTTTTTAAAAGTCAGTCATAATTTTCTAATTTTTATAAGATATACTTGGAAGTGTCAAAGGAACTGAAAACAACATAACATTATGATTCAACTGAAAATGACAGAGATGTCCAACCAAGCCGAGTTTCATTGTAACCAATTCGTAATACTTGATTGATTTTAGTTCTGGTTGTTGTGATTGTGGAATATTATATATTATGATAAATAAACTTACTTATGTTAATAAATCTAATATTCATGCCAATTGTCTATTGATAGTTTTGTTTTTATATTCGCCAACGTACTGACGCTAAGTCTAAAAAGCGATAGCGAAATGTTGCCATAGAAATATTATATACAGGGTGGCCAAAAAGTCGTGGATCAAACGCAAATAGGGGATAGATGAGGTCATCAGCGGCAAAAAATTGTTCTACGGGAGGTCTCTAAGGTCAACCCCTGCAGAGTTATGATTTATTTTGGGTTTTATATGAAAATTGACTTTTTTTAACTAATTATTATTAAAATTCGAAAATATCTTCATTCTGTATCTTTTCCATAATATCCACTAGATTGATACTGATGAGTTCTTGCGTTAGACATACTATTTGTAGTTGTTTATTGAGTGTATTGAAGATAATATTAAGTTATACGATATAACATTTTTTCAAATCATAACTTTTTGTTTACTTCGGACCCCACTGTGAAAAAAAATTACTCTACCGAAAAGTGACCCTGTATTACAAGTTTTGGCGCATTTCATAGGGATTCTGAAAAGGTATTACACATGGCCATGAGTCCCCTAATATCATTCTAGGAAGAATTACAACAACAACAAGTGTGAAATAATTGTATTAAAACAATTATTTCTCAAAGGTTGTTTGTAGGAAACAAAACATTTTACAATAAATGCTTAAAATTCCTGCCTCTGACCATAATACTTAATCTGCACCGTCTAATTAAATTCCTACATAACCCTCCAGCCAACTGTCCAATTTTTTGAATCTAGTCCGATTCACACAGCACTGGTCTCAGGTAGGTAAATAATGTATCATAAGACCGAATCGTTGTTGTTTTTTCAACCTAGAAGGATATTTGAGCCACTCATGGCCATGTGTAATACCTTTTCAGAATCCCTATGAAATGCGCCAAAACTTGTAATACAGGGTCACTTTTCGGTAGAGTAATTTTTTTTCACAGTGGGGTCCGAAGCAAAGAAAAATTTATGATTTGAAAAAATGTTATATTGTATCACTTAATATTATCTTGATTACGCTCAGTAAACAACTATAAATAGTATGTCTAACGCAAGAACTGATCAGTACCAATCTAGTGGATATTATGAGAAAGGTACAGGATGTAGATATTTTCGAATTTTAAGAAGAATTAGTAAAAAAAGTCAATTTTCATATAAAAACCAAAATAAATCATAACTCTGCAGGGGTTGACCTTAGAGACCTCCCGTAGAACAATTTTTTGCCGCTGATGACCTCATCTATCCCCTATTTGCGTTTGATCCACGACTTTTTGGCCACCCTGTATATACATATTTTTTTAAATTAATGTTGTATACTGTAATATGTGATGTGATTCCGTTTACCATTAATTAGTCATTTCTTCCGAAACTGGGCGTTAATCTACTCATTACCATGGTTACCATACAATCGTTGCCATGGAAACAGGTAAGCCATTTTTACAAATCTATTACGGCAACTATGCAATATTCGTAACTTTACTCACCACTTCCGTAGTGAGACAGTTGATGGGTGTGGCTCTCGGTGGTGGGGCTGGGCGTGGAGACCTTCGACCTTCGATGGGAGTGCCGCCACGACCTGGAGTCATTGGGTATCCTGTAATACCAGAATAACAATGGAGTTCAAATAATTTCAGAGTTAGATAGTGTTCAGGTTTCACTTGAACATTGACCAACTGCTGATACTGCTTACGTGGCTGATCCAATAACAGCTGAAGGTGACAACAGCTCACAAGAGTAATATATATGTGTGAATAGGTGTAAGTAGTATTTAAGACGTTTTTAACAATAAATCAGATTTGATTGCTCTGTCTTAAACATTTCTCTTTTCCTCTCAAAGTAAAATAAAACATGTATTTTTTTAGTTAACGTAATATTCAAAGCATCTGTGACCTTACATAACATGCAGCCATGCTTGTAAATACGATAATTAGGTTAAGACGTTTGTTTACAAGCTTGTTACGTCACAACGACGTGGTGGTGGTGCGACGCCATCTTACATTCTTGTTTTAGAAAGTATAACTATTTGAATTTAAACACTTAAATAACAATTTGTATACTAACATCGGTATAACTTTAATATAAAAAAATATCGTATTTTTAGATTTCTGTATCTGTTTCATAGGTGATCAGCCTGTGCCTGACACAAGCAGTCAACTTGGGTCTAAGGCGATGATTTCTTTCGCAGGAGCAAGTGTTAAATGCGCACAAATAAAGTCCATTGGTGCACAGCCGGGGCTTTTTCGAGGTCAGGGATGAGAGTCACACGCTAAAGCCACTAGTCCAACACGGCTTTTTGTATTTCATGCTTAGGGTGAGATTTAGAAACATCGCAAACTGTCAAATGTCAAAATTGACGTAAGTCAGACTTGACAGCTGCCGTTTCTGAATTTTACCCTTAATTTTTACACTCACTCTTGGTAAATTAAATATTAAATTTAGATTATTATAATTTTCTTTGAGGATCCACATATCATCTATAGGATTGCCTGGACATCATAAATTTTGCAAAATAAATTCATCAAAGCCTCAGACACAGTTAACCAAATAATACCTTGTTCACTGCTACTTGATTCTGTAAAACTCGGAGTGCCCTCTGTCCACGTTGGAGTCGATCCCTCAACAGATGCTGGAGGAGTCCAGCAGACACTGAAACGTGATAATCGCTTACATCAATATTAGCGCTACAACATTAGGTCTGTGTATCTGTTTTATGTAGCAAGTAGGGTGATCAGCCTTTGCCTGATTGGAGGCTGGTATGACGATGTTTGCTTTCTTTTGATAAATGAATAGAAAAATTGCTGCACAACCAGGAATATCACATCAGAGTTGAGAGGTTTGAGTTGACATTCCTTTATAGAACGGCTGGACGCTCACCTGAAACCTTCCAGATGCGACCTGGTCTTTCATACGATTGATAACAGCTCTAGATAAGTATGTCTAATACGCTTTTTTTATGGGACTGGAGGCAAACGATCAGGTGGGTGACTGTATGTAATAATGTGAAAATCGCCACTTATGGATACCTACAACGCCAGAGGATGTAATACCGACCTTTCAGGGAATGGTACACTCTTTGAAGGCTCCTGGGGGTGTTACACAGAAAGTGTCTTTTATTTTTATGTCTGCATGTATTGACGCCCTTTAAATACCATGAAGACCGTATTGATTCGGAAATACCCCTTTTGCCAGCCATAATGAAGTGTGAATCTGTAGTTAACACAATCTTACCTCCTTCTGGGATATAATCATCTCCACTTTATGAAACCACTTGAGGGCCTTCAAGTACCACTAATATAACAGCCAGCAACATGCAAGCTTGGTGACCATGAGCACTAAGCACCATATACGCGTGCAACTGTGACGAAAGAACCGACCAAATCTGGAGCTCGAGACTAGCATGTGGGTATCCCGGGATGAGCTATCCGCCAGGTTGCTTGAGCACAGAGCGCAGCTGTAAAAGTTCTGCCATAAAATTGTCAAATATGTCAGAACATTAATAGCGCAAGAGGTAACTCGTCCATAAATATCATGAGGATATTTCCGGATCAGTTGTCGCCCGAGCTCGGCGGGAGACGCTAAACGTTTTATCTATTTGATCGCGTGCCTGATAGACTACTATGGATATACATAGTAGCCCATAAAATAATAAAATAAAAAAAGCACCTTGTGCCTCATAAAACATGACTAACCTTGCTTCATTGCTCCTGGCGCTACTCAAGGCAGCTGGAGTGAGTGCCAAAGACGAAGCCGACGACGTCGTCATGACACTCGCACTGGAAGCCCCACGGCGTCGTGACGCACTGGACGAGGTTGTTGACGAGGAATTGGTTCTACTGGTCCTCGGTGGTGCCTCTTCGAACGGTGGTGGTGGGGTCGAACAGCACGGTGCTGCTAAAGTTATACTAGCTACTGAGAATCTAGCGTAGGTTTAGGGAACTCCACTTAACCTGGTTAAGGGGTATTGGGTGCATGGGCTGAATAGTTGCCAACAGTTACTCGAGATTTTAATTCTGCATGGCTGGTTCTACAAGCGTCTTAACTTAAAAATCATATAAAATACTGCAGGGGACAGGTGTTTTACGACTTCCAAAAAATTCTGAATATGGGTTTAAGACATATAATTCTACAATTTTGTACACAAAATGAGGCAATTTTGTAATTCATGGATTTTGACAGCCATTTTCTTTCATACCTTGTGTCAATGTAAAGAGTATTTTGTTCAAGCACAACACAGGATAGCGTATTATTTACTAAGACCAATGGCTGGCATAAATAAAGGAACAATTTCATTGGACAGTGTTTTTGAACAGAGTATTTATTTTTTAAACGTTTTAAATGCCTTTAAGCTCTTAACTATACAAACATAGCGAAACAACGCCCCCACCTATGAATTAAAGGACATATATATCACAAAATATATGTACAAAATAAGACCCACCATAAGAGTCGGGGATATTACGAAATTTGTAATTTAAAAAAAATTGTGCCTCTCGGAAAGCCCGACAGAAGTGATAACCTAAACTAATTTAAGTTAATAAACTAATCTATTTAATATTGAAGTTGAACTTGGGAAAAGCATATATAACTTTTTGTTGTGAATTAATCTCGTCATCTGCTAACATACGTCCAACAAACCTAACAACGTGGATAAGTCTAGCAGTGCTTTGAATTCATCCTCTGAATCATTATAGTATGCCATTGGACAGTTAAGTAAGAGTATACTCCTTCCTCAAACGACGGCAATGTACTCATTAAAAATTTATGTCCATGAGCTGCGATGACCGCCCTTTTTGTGCGTCCCGCTCACCCCACTATTATATAAATACTAATAATAATAAATAAGCATCAAAAATTATTGCAAGCGAGAACTGTGACGAAGCGGTGGATGGGAAAGCGCCGCCATTTTCACGTTTTTCTGTGATTTGCATCTATAACGTTTGATATTTGTTCGTTTGTTTCAATGGACTACAATATTGCATTTAAAACTAAAGGAAGAAGACACAGAAGTAAGAAAGAAAACAATAAGATAGGGCCACAACGCTCGCTTGAACAATGGCAGATAGACAATAGTAATAATGTGGTAAGGGCCAACGGGGAAAACAGGGAGAAGTCGCCCCCTTGCAGTTGTGGGCTAAGGAGCTCAAAGTTGGGAAGATTGGGAGAATGCTCAAGATAGAGAAAGATGGTGCCAGTTTGAGGTCTATTCTCTATAAGAGGTCCTTGGTCCTTGTGTATGATAGACGAATGTTTCAAGGAATGAATTTTAATTATTTTACGTTAAGGGGCCAGTGAGTGTGAGGTTTTGGTGAATTTAAAAACTGGTACATTTTGTAGGAAATATAAATAAATCAGTGGTGCAACCTTTTTTGTCTGGGCCTCAGATTTATGTATAGGTATGTTTAATGATTTGTTAATCTAATAGACAAGTAGGGGATCAGAGTGTCTGTCGCACGCCGTCTTGTTGGGTCTAAGGCAAACCGGGTTCCTCACGATGTTTTCATTCGTACGAAAAATTGTTTAATGCGGATATTATAGGCAATCCATTAGTGCACAGCCGGGCTTCTACGACCTAAAGGAATGAGAGTAGCACGCTGAAGCTACTTGGCCAACACTGCTCTCACAAGACAAACAGCGTGAAGTCTTTTAAAGCTTAAAGATAACAGAGTAACATTGTGCATTGTCTATGAGAAAAGTCTATTAAAGACGCTGGATATTAAATAGGTCATGAAGTAAAAAACTGTGGACATCTTTGTTCCTAAGAGACAACGTAAAGGGACCTATCAGGTCTGATACATAGACACAAGACAAACAGCATGCAGTTTTTTAAAGCTCGTTGTGCATTGTCTATGAGAAAAAGTATATTAATGATGTTGTATATAAAACAAAAAACTAGGCGAAACTTTGCGGGTCGATCTCGAAAGTGCTTTTAGTGGTGATTGGCTAGTTAAATATCAAACATTCAAAACTATAACCAAGGACATGCTTAGTAATAAAATAAAAACAGACAAAAAGATTTATTAAGCCAATTACAATTCTATCTCAAATTCCTTCATCATACGAAGTATCCTTCGATTGGATCTCCTCAAACTGGTCTTTTTGATTTCGCCAAAATGTCTCGGACGGCTTTCCGGGACCACTGTGACTGAAAACTTTCGGATTTTATCTGTAACATTCGGTACTTGGAGCTGGATTGGCGGTTTGGGTGCTGGTCGTTTTTTTGGTTTCTCGATCCTTGAAGCTATTGAACTGGTTTCAGACTTCAAAATGTTCTGAAACATATCAATTTGGGTCTTGGCTTTCTCGTGGCATATCGCTTCTTCTTGTGACCTCTGTCCGTGTTCTTCTGTGTAGGTCTTTATTTCTATGTTTGGTTTAATCTTCCTTTCTTTCTTGGATTGTGTGAATATGAATTTTTTTGATAGCCCCGACATAATTTTTTTGTTTTTTTCGGGTTTTTCATCATTTAGCTGTATTTTTTCTACCTTAACTGCCTCTCGTTCTTGTGGCGGCTCAATAACATCTACATCGGACATACTCTGCATTATTCTTGGCTGTTCTCTGTTCTCTCTCTTTTCAATTATATCAACTGGCTCGTGTACTTCTCTCTCGTACACCTTTTCAGGCGTTTCTGGCTTTTTGACGGACATTTCTGGTGGTTTAACTGTCCTTTCGTCTTCAGATTCAGACATATATTCTTCAACTTGGACAATTTTAACTGGAGTCGGTGTCTTCTTTCCGAATTTCTTAAGAAACGGATAACGACTTTTCTTTGCCGTTGTATCTTTAACTGTCTTGTATTTGATATCTTTGATTTCCTCTATAATAATCTCATCTTCACTCGAATCGGTGAAGGATTTGTCATCAAACTCACCATCCAAGTTGTCCATAGCATCTTTCATGTCGAATTTGGCCATCATATTCGATTGGGCAAATAAATTTGGCGGCTTTACAGCCTCTAAATCTAATTTAAGGTCTAAAGCGTGGCATGCAATATCGTTAAAATCATGCCGATAAAGATCGTCGTCAAAAAAGTCACCTTTGGCATCAAACGTCGGCTGATGACCGCCACGTTTCCCTTTAGGAGAACCCCTAGGAGGGACGGGAGGCGGTACTCTCTGTTTGGTACCTTTAAGTACCGCGGGGAAGGCGTCCGGCTCCATTTTGGCCAGTTTGACAGTTGACACAACGGGCGACGTGACCGACGTCGGTGTAATTTGCGCTGTGACATCTGTCAGTGACACTTTTGAAATGAAACGCGGGCACAGATAAAAGCGTATATTTCGCAGATTAGAAATCCAAAATGGCGTGTTTGTATTTGTGTTTTTTAAGTTGGGCTTGACCGTCGTTTTTGTTATTGGTGCGAGAGAGAGATAGATAATGAAAATAAATTATACCAATAGAATATATTATACCAATAGAGATCCGAAAGTCGAAGCATGGAACAAAGATTGACGAACATTAGTTTATATTATTGAAAGCGTTTCTTATCCTATCCTAACTCCTATGAAATTACTGAGAATGTAGAACGAAAGACGAAACGATAGATTATGTTATTGCTAAAGTTGTTACTTAGTACACAATTAAACACAATCACTAAACACGTCAAGCTCCAACCATAGCTTATGAGAAGACAATCGGCGCGATAGTCATTTGTTTTACATTCTCGAGCCAATTTTTCAGTAAAATATTACCAAATATGTAATACATATATGTCATTGCCATCGTTTGCCATTATCTACATTATTCAAATTGGTTTTTTGTTCTCACCTGTTTTGTTAAATCCACTGGAACTAGCTGCTCCTATCCGAGGCAAGCATGAAATTGTATGTAGATATTATAGTAAATTTGTTCGAATTACATTACTTGAGTAACTACCGAGTGGGTATAAGTCAACGATCCGAGAATCGGTCAATGACCTTTCATCCCGCTTAAGAACTTATTTTACTGTACAGCTATCTGTAAGATAAACTGTAAAGCAATAAACCATAAACTGAGCATTCACCAAATTTTAATTAATTTTATCGGATTATTAGGGCATTTGGTGAAAGCACACTGGCGATGTCACACTGCTGCTAAATGCTGAATGTTCTGATTGTTAATAAAACTTTAATCATGACAAAAATATGGTGCCTGTGTTGTGGGTTACACCATACACCATGTAAAAGTCGTGTAAGTATGCGTGAACGTATGAATATGCAAGCGTGTGTGCGTAAATTATGTATTGGCGTGTGACTGGGATCTTTCAAAGGCAAAATAATTAAAGCGATTATATCAAGTGTCACAAAATGAAGGATTAATATTATTTTTATGTAACGGGAAGGAGATTGAGCTGATGTTAAGTGATACCGCCGCCCATAGACACGTTGCTAGAGGGCTTCAAGTTCCGGCCTTCAGAATTGGGACGGAACTACTTCAGTGGGCAGCTGGTTCAACAAAATGGTTGTACCCACTGCCTTACATAACGCTCACTTGTGGAACAACGGACGTCCTATGTTGAAACTCAGCTGCAAGATAAACGGAACACCTAACACTCTGTGATAAATGATGACTGATAACCCAACGCCAAGGGATCAAGCCTTTCGGAAAGTCATTGGTCGATGGATTCGTACCGCTCTACGTTGAATGGTCCAGATACTTTACAAATGTATTTAATAGTGTAATGTCCGAATAAAGACTATTTTAAGGGTATTCCTCAAATACTATTTCGGTAATTTGTTGTTTTCTAACTGTATTAGGCCTTCACGTATTGACAAGGTTTTTCTTAAAAAGAAACAAAAATCAATTAAAATCTCATTTAATAACATTTACACTTTACATCACATAATATCAACAACATCTGACAAGTCAGAATTTACAATGCTGTCTTTTTGGTATATTTAACTGTCAGAAAATGGCCACAAAAATTTCTTTATACCATAAGTAAAACACAATATTCATAGCAAAAAAATTTTTTTTATTTATTTATATAACTGGGCAAACAGGCTGGAGGCTCATCTAATGTTAAGTAATACCACCCATGGACAATGCCAGAAGGCTCGCAAGTGCTTTTAAGATTTGGTGCCGCCCAAGTCATATTGGTTCGGAAATACCTATCGGCCATTGACTACGTTGGATCAGCTAATGGCGGATCGGGTCTAATGCCGGTATTATGTTCCTTCCAACGAGAGTGTTAAATGGGACAAATCTATGAAGGCAA
Organism: Pieris melete; assembly: GCA_963693345.1. Taxonomy (NCBI): domain Eukaryota; kingdom Metazoa; phylum Arthropoda; class Insecta; order Lepidoptera; family Pieridae; genus Pieris; species Pieris melete. The sequence goes on from CAVNZK010000127.1 coordinate 28,458, forward strand.
AAGACAAAAAAGCAGAATGACTGTATAGGAATTAAATAATTAATCCAGTAATTGACGGCGATAGCACAAGACATCCTGGAAGTTTCTCGTTTCGAACAAGACACTTGGGTAGCAGAGCCAACGGAGTCAGTATCTGTTAATGAACTAACTGGAATTATTTTAGATTATATAACAATATTGTTGAAAAGAATGGAGTTTCACAGCCAGACTGGACATGTATTTTATATAAGCGAACATTTTTAGTTTTAATTTCAATGTATCAACTTTATTAAAATATAAGTAGATTTTATATAACAAAAAACCAGATTTTCGGGGCCATTATCATAATTTAAGATAAATAAATAAATCAGCTATGAACTACAATTTTAAATAAAATGCTTCTTCGTACCTAATCTACTTAAATAAATTTATAATAAATTCTTTGTGATCAAGGTAACAGAAATAAATCTCATACGATAAAACCATTTCGACAATGGATAGCAGCTCCTTCAACTAATGATAAAGGCAAAGTGGCAGGTAGAAGGATACCTGGCCGCAGACGCACGCTTGGTTTGAAAAACCTTGACAATCGTTTGTTCAAAGCATCAATTCATTGTTCAGAAGCGCGGCATCAAAATTAAAATAGCCCTGATGTATGCCAATCTTCGAAAGTCTCCTTTATAATTTTAAATGTTAAAATTGGCACTACAAGAAGATAACAGCATAGATAGAAAGCAAAGCCGTCAGACTCTCCTATCAGGTACGCTGACCCAAGAGGTTTTGCGCGACTTAGGCCCTAAGGTAATACAAATCACATCTCGTTTATCAGCGATGTCATATGCGAATCGAATGATTTAGAATTTAGCTCTTCAAGAGATTCTTGTTTTAGACGATTTGTCCTAATGAGTTTTTGTACGAACCCAAGGTTGGGTCTGCTGATTTTAAGAGAATATCAAAACGTCAGAATCGTTGGAAGTTACAGAGTACCATATATATATTATCTTAGGGTCTTTTAAGAGCATAAAATATTGGAACGCACTCACGAGAATTGAGAGTCCATGGCCATTAGTCAGATGAGGATATGTCAGGAAATCTGTATTTCTCTAGCAGGGAATCTTGTTGATTTCTTTTCAGCATAATTTATTAATTTCAGATACTTGAAAACATGTGCCGCAATCCATTATCGAAGTGTCAAAATAAATACTTAAGTATAAAGCCAATTAATTGAAATATAATTGCAGACATTTGTGTCAAAACGGGTCCTGCCCCATCGCTTCTATATGTGAATACAAGTAAAAAAAAATATAAAGTTGACAATACAAGTCAACTACTTAAAATATCGAATACACAATTTTCTATAATACCTTAGCTAGTCTTGAACGCCTACCCACAAAGATGTGAGGCATTCGAGTCCGTATCTCTAATAGTCGCAACTTTTATGAAGCAGAAAAATATATAGCTTTGAATAAGTAAATATAATATAGACGCAAAAGCGGTACGGCGTACAAGTATAAATAGTATTGATATAAGATTAATTTGTGTCACTGGCTTTGTAATTTCCTTCTCCAACGTGGCAATAGAAGGGGTCAGACACGGAAGTCTCCCTAGTGATTAGGCGAGCATATCCTTCATTATATCAGTCCGCCGGCGGAACAAAGATGATAGTACTCCCACTATCTTTGCCGGAATAAATTGCGGATTTATCCAAGCTTTTTACATAGACGACTTCCTTAATAACTCTCTCAGATTCAGAATCTTTTATATATTCATCGCCATTTAACTTAACCACAGACACGTGTTCTGGTCTAGTTACTTCTGTTTCCTTAGGTATTTCCGGTAATGGAGATTCTGGTTTAATATAGACTGTTTGTGTTGATCTTACTTTACGAAACCTCATATCTTTCGGTAAAGTCGAAGACTCTCTTGGTTCAAAAGTATTTGGCGAAACACTTCTTGTATGTTCACTTGACTTGGGCAATGTATTTGCCTGAACATCTGTATTTGGCGTACTTTCGGACTTCACCAATCCTATATCCATAAAAAACTTTTTAAATTTCTCCACAAACGTCGGGGATTTCGCCCTATTGAGACTCATAGACAGCCTCTCATTCTCGGTTTCTATTATCTCTGGAATATTCGAAGTACTTTTATGTTTCTCTAAAACAAAACGTTTCTTATCAAGTTCTTCTTCATCTATAAATGGAATATCTTGGAGATTATTATCATTTCTCGTATCCACCGCCGCATCTTTAACTGTTTTCACCGACTGTGATTCAATATATATCTGTGGTACGCTTGTACTAGCATTGTCTGTTTGTATACCACTATCAGCCAGACTACCGTTTATATGGGAACTACCCGCTCCGGTACTTAAGACTTTAGTCAGCTGATCAGACAACGTGTCCATTTCTCTAATTCTATACATATTTTCATCATAAGAAGTCCCAGGTTCACGAATTTGTAAGTTCGGGTCAAAATCAATTCGTCTGAACGGTCTATCAATTTTTAATCTATCGGATAAAACTGATGGATATTCGGTTGTGATTTGTTGTCTTTGGTACGTCGATATCGTCGTATCTGTAAAATCGCTCAAACTAGATCTCACGGAAGACCTAGGCGATCTGATTCTCATAAAGTCCGGATTATAATCCTTGATCGGTCGTACGTACAGTCGTCCTGCGTAAGAAAGGTTAGGTGTATTCTAGGTTCCTCATTGGGCCTCATACATTTCAGTTTATATAACACAAGTCCACAAACACTTCACAACACTTAACGCGGCAAAAACGGATAAGAACAGGAGCATCAAATTCAAAGATAAACAAACAAACATAGCGGCAATTTTTTTCTAAATCGCACTAAAGGATTGGGTTTGGGATTAAACTGAAATGTATAAGTAGGGATGACATTTAAACTACATAAAGTGTATTTTTATCACTTGTCATGCTAACATGCAATAACTAAATACGATAATTACCTTTTAGCTTGATTGGTCCAAAAAGATTTTGTAATCCACGCTAATAAAGGCACAATTCGCTACTAAAGACTTTAAAACTCTTACAAAACTCCTGTGCATCTAACGATCTAACTTTAAACCAACTTAGAATTTAAATATCTGCCCCAGCCCATCGTTTCGCCTTAATATGATTTACTTGGCCTACCATTTTAGTACATACATATGGAACATTTTGCTATGCTACCCCATAGAGCCTGGTTTTTTATGTATTTTGGCCAATTTTCTCTTCATAAAATCTTCCTCATAGTTCCAGCCACCACGAACTTCGATTCGCCTTAATCTACTTTTACTTGACCTACCTTTTTAGTACATTTTGCTATGCTACCCGAAAGAGACACTTTTCTGTCCATAAAAGCCTTCCTTAGAGTTCAAAGAATAAAATTACTCGAAGTGGTTCAGTCTTTTAATCATATTTATATTCCTACTCTAAATCCTATCTCTATATTGTCTCCTATAGTTGCCTGGCTCATCGCATTGAAGGCCAATAACAAATCTAGTAGCGAATTGAATATTATTTCGTAATAAAAATACACTTTAAATGATATCACCTCACTCAAAACTTTTGAGCGAGATATGAATGAATTGATGAAAATATTGTCGTCTCATTCACACTATAAGGTAAAGAGGGAGATGGAGTAATTCTCCCTCATACGGAGTTTGTTGGACTTAAAAGGCATGTTCTTAAACAAGGTTAATACTTCAAGAGTAGAGGAAATAGAGGATTTATCTCACACAATTACGTTATACTTAATACTACGGTATATACAGCTGTCTCTCTCACATTCGTACAGATTGAGCGAGACAGGCATATAAATTTAGGACAGATAGGATTCAATTCAAAAGGATTGTTGTCCCACACTTTTACGTAAAGAGGAAAAGAGATACCTTACTTGGCAGAGGTACTAGGGTAGAGCAATTTGTATATTACTAACTTTTATATAAAGAATACTATACACTCATTCTTACAGAACTAGCAACAAATTGTCCAACAAAAAGTCTCAATTCAAACATTCAAAAGAGACAATGGTCTCACAGAATCACGTTAGGTTATTTAACGTAAATCCGTCGTCTCACGCATATTCGTAATGAAGAAGTGAGACAATCTATTCCTATACACATGTATGTATAAAACATATCGTTTTCTCATTCACTTTCATAATGAACGAGAGAGACAATCGGCCCAATCACACAAGTTACAATATGATGAATGCAATATTCTATCCGATTTCTATATCCACATTACGATAAGTTTTTGCTACGATTGAAACCTGCAAGCTTACCTCAGCGATTTCAGAGATACAAGATTTGTTGCATTACTAGAAAACATATATATAAAGGTTTTTACTGGCATGTGTGCCTTTTCTATAAACTGTCTGGTGGCACTATTACCTTTTGACATTTTCTATATTTTTTGACATTTTCTATTATTTTTTTAAACTCCTATAATAAACAGATTAACGTTAAAATCATGTTAAAATAATATTGACTTTTTCAAATAACTTTAGAATTATTAAAAATCTAAACATGCTCATGTCAATCTCAATTCATTTAGGGAATGGAATATAAAAATGCGCACGCGGATGTGAAGAAGTGTTTTTTTATCTAATTCTTTAAATATCTTGAGGTAAACTTGCAGATACCGTCAAAATTTGTTTAATCTAGCCGCATTTTAAATCCCGTACTAACCTGGCGTGTCGACTTCCTCGATGGCTCTAGCTGGCCTCGCGATGCTTTTCCTCTTCGACGGCGAGTGTTTCAGTGCTGAAAATCATTTGAAAAAACATCAATAAAAAGCCTTTGTTGCCATGGCAACGGTCTTCAATCCATTCATTACATTTTCTAGTAATTAAGACGTAATAACTAAAAATTTTAACTAATAAAAAAGAACTGTTTTAGTAGTAATAGTTAGGCCGCAAACGATTTACCGGATGCGTTGCCGGCCTTTTAGGTTGTATTTGGTAAGGCTAGCATTTCTGTGTACGTTAGAAGCTAAAATAATAGCGTCAATGAATGATCTTTAAGATCGCTTTGCAACTCAAAAGGCGGTAATGAATTGTTAGAATAACTTCCAATAGCGATTCCAATGTCAAATACTTTAATAGCGATCTTGGAATCGCGGACGCTGTTATCGCCATTGGAAGCTACAAATAATTCAGTCGCTAATATAATGCGAAATTGCAAATAAAATATGACACACATCAAAAAAATGCTAAGCGTATCGCAAAAAAGGGGAAATTCAAAAAAAATGGACATATACAATAAAAAGTACTGTTTTAGGGGAAAAAAACAATTCTTAGGAAATATAATAGAAAAAAAATGTAGAAAAATATTTTTTGAAAAAATAATTTGTAGAAAACAACATTCTTTTGAACAAAAAAATGTTTGTAGAAAAAAGGAAATTTAGAAAAACATGTTTTTACAAATGAAATCCACAATCATGCTTCGAAGCTGAAAGAATAGAAAATCTAGCGCGCAACCGACACCAAGACAATCAAAATTTCATTACAAATAAACATTTTGAACCTGTAGTCGGCTTTTCTAAATTGTTATAATGATATCTAAACTATTTCTACCTTACCCACCATTCAGTCAATATTGAACGCTTTAAATTTAAACAAAGTTAATATTTCTTATAGAAGATACAGAAATTTCAACATATTTGATTAAAAAACATATTTTTTATCCACATTATAACAATTTTGACAGACACCATGCCAAAATACACAACCCTGACTTACTTAGACCTCCAATGACAGCGCCAATCCATTTACGGACAGTTGAATAGGAAAAGAAAAACATTATTTTTACATAGCAACACATATCTTAATTAAAAATGGTCCTTAAGCCTTGTAATGATCTAAAAAATTATTTTCTAAAAAAAAACATCTTTTTAAAAATGTTTACGATAACTTTTTTTGCGAACATAAAAAGATATTTCTTAATTAAAAATTGTCTATTCTTAAGTGTTTATTATTAGAAGGGTGTATTCAAAAATGTCAAAAAAACGCTCCATCAGGAAAAATAATCTAAAAATCATTTTCAAAAAAGAAAACATTTTAGAAAATGTCTAAGACAAACAATAAACACCATGCGAGATTAAATTGCAAAAAAATCTGAGAAAAAAAAAGTCGTGTATTGGTGCAAAACTAAAAATACTTATATTTTTTGTATTTTTGCTTATTTTCTTTAAATTTTTTCTTTCTTTATTAAATGTTAAGTGATATCATAAACACTACCAAAAGGCTCGCAAGTGCGTTGTCGGTAAGCTTCGCTTCAAGTATCTAAGTTTCCTATCCACACACCTAAATAAACAAATATTAATTTTGATTTTAATTATTTTTACTCTTAGGCTTATATTTTTATATAAAACAAGATTCAAGAAACAAAAACTGTAAAAAAATTATTAAAAAATTTTGGAATTCTCATTTGCCCAGGTATAGAAACATTTCGTAGCAAATACGATCAGTATTTCAAAACGTCTGGAATTTTTTCAGATAACATCATTAACGCACCAACACTCAACTAGAACAGATATAGTATTTTCTTGTAATTTTTATTGAGGGAAAAAGTTTCCATTTTTATTACTTACTATTTATTAAAGGCTATTTGATGTGGAAAGTGTACAATGGCCTTATGACCGTGTCGTACTATCACTGTCATAGGACCGTGTTCTAGTAATAAATCTGAAAATGGTACTTATTTAAAATCCTATCAAATAGCCTATTCAAACAAAAACCCCAATATAGACCTCACAGAACAAATATGGTCATATTAACGTAATTCTGCTAAGACGGAATTTTTATAAAATCTATATTTTTTTCATACATTTTTAATGTAACTTTTGTAATACGAAAAAATACATTTTTTTAGGAAATTATGCAAAATACAGAAAAAAAATACTAGCAGGGTTACTACGTCAATCCCGTTCACAGTCTTTGACAACACTTGAAACCAGAATTCGCCATATTTAGGTCTTGACTTTACGTTTCCTAACAAATTGTGAAGATTATAGAGTAACCCAGCTGGCTCTATTTAGCAAGACTTATAATTTTCGTTCAAATCACTTTTAACCGACTTCAAAAAGGAAGTTATTAATTCAACCGTTAATACGTCCACAAATTCCTCGAAAATTCAAAAAATAAACTCAAATTTATAACAACATAGTCTATATGCGTCCGAATAAAATCATTTGACAAGTGAAATGGGACGATTGACTTTCATTGAAATTTATTAACTAATATTTTATTTAATTTAAATGTACATATTTTTAAATGTCATCTTTCACATGAACTTCAGTTTTTTTAAATAGAACTGGACAGACATCCAAAATACCAGCTGACGTCAAGTGAGATGCGGCCTAGTCAAGAAAATTTAAAAATCTTGCTAATAATTTAGTCCTATCTCTAAGGATATAGAATGGACAGATTCTATTTGATATTTTTTTATTGTTTCTTCACCAAAGCGTAGACGTTTTTCTGTTTAAGATTAAGTTATGATGTTTGTACTCGCATAATTTCATCGTTGTATTACACTGTACACTTACGTTATGCTGTACACTCACGTTACGCTGTACTTTTGCATTACGCTATACTTTTGTGTTACCCAGTACACTTACGTTATGCTGTACACTCACGTTATGCTGTACTTTTGCACTACGCTGTACTTTGGTGTTACGCTATACTTTGGTGTTACGCTGTACACTTACGTTACGCTGTAAAATATCTATAAAATCTTTAAACAGTTCTAAATTAACAATAAAAATCGGTCCATTCTATATAATAGGTGTAAAGAGACCGCTCCCGAAAAATGCCATCAACAAATCTCAATCTGAACAGGAATTTATAGAAAAAGTTAGTTCTTATTGTTTATGCGAAATATAGGAACTATCAATTCCTCAACCCACTGCTGGTCCAGGCTTTTTATTCTCCACTATAAAGTTCTACTGTTTTATACAATAAATATTTCCTTGGAACTCAGACTTAGCTGATTATTATTTAGGAAATTGCGATGCACAGATAAAAGATGGCCCGACAAAACCACCCTGGAGGATACCTGTAGTAAAAACGTAGGAAATTGATGGAAAGAACAGACCCCAATGGAATGTTTAAGAGGAACATCCATTTGATTCGTAAAGTGGCTTTTCGGAAGCAATCTCCGAAGTAAATCACACCCCACAGTACCTATATAACTGGTGACCAGCGTTCTGAACTTGCGATGATTTCCCTTGATTTCCGGAAGGTCCACTGAACATGATACATATTATTAGATATATGGTACCATTTTGTTTCATTGTCAAACAAATAAAAGTCGTGTTTTATAGTTGTTTGTTACTTCAAAGAGATGGCGCCGCTGGTCCAATCACGCGCGGTATCAAAACTACTTGTAAATGAATTATTTTCCACTAACAACTTTAAACTTTAAAGAGTGATAGCCGCCGCCTACATTTATATTAAGGCACCTGCAGAGTCAGGGGCTAGAGGATGAGTCGACGACCTATCAGAATGGTCCGATTTTTCTCGAAGGACCTTACGTCGTATCGGTTCGAAGTTCGGTTATTAGTAAAAGTAGTGTTAAAACCAACCACTAGGTGGCGCCTGTTTAATTTAAACCCGGTCTTGTTTTTGGGTCAGTTATTATCGCGTTCCCCGACTAACTTGAAAGATAATCATTAGTAAAATTAGACTACATTTTAATTAAAGTTTCGAAGTTAATTTTATAGTATTTTAACAGGAAAATGGTACCATATCACTTAAAACTAACATTTAACACACAAATATTAATTGCGATGACAGCTTAACTACATGACGAAAAATGAAATTTTTCCACATTTATTAATTTTTCTCAAAATTTCATTTTCACGAGCTTTACAATCTACAAGAGTAAAGAATTTGGAAAAAAGAAAGCTTAGACGCCAATTTTTTTTTTATATTTGAAAATACTTACACGAAGGTATCTTCTTGAAAACCGTCTTTGCCATGAAATCTAGAAACCGCTGCGCGTAGAAACTTGGTCTGTGCACTGATACTGTATCCTGGAATCATTTTAGATAATTAAAAATAAAACAATGGGAAAGTTATAAGGCTTTCATATCCGCAAAAACTTCTCGTATCCAATCAGGCACTGGCTGATCATATTATTAAGAAAAAATAAATGAGCATGGAACATAGTGAATTATTATCAACGCAATAATGATTAATGGCATTTAATAATTGTAAATGACAGTTTTTATTTATTTATCTACTATATAAAAATAAGTCGGATTTTCCTTCCTGACGCTATAACTCCAGAACGCATGAACCAATTTCCACGGTTTTGCATTCGTTGGAAAGGTCTCGGGCTCCGTGAGGTTTATAGCAAGAAATTTCAGGAAAAATTTCAACAGAAAAGCGGGATTACCAAACGAAATGTTACATAAAACGAAGCCATCTGGTGGCGAAACGGAGTTCGCCGAGTTTGCTAGTTTATTATATATACATGATCTTAAATAGAAAATAAGTTGGTGTAGTGGAAACACAAACTGGACACAGTTTTTCTGTCCACCAGGACGTCGAACATATTTAAATAACTAACTTATATACTTAGGTATGTATACTTATGTATAACGTCACAAACTAATTGCAAAATTGACGCTCCACAGTTTGCCGACGCAAGAAACCTGTTCTTGACGAGAATTCTCATGTCAGCGGATGTATTCCTATATTCGAATTAAATGAAGATGATGTCTGATTAGCATAATGTGTGCATAATAATGATAATTAATAATAATATTAATTTATGACAAAAATTGACTCACCCCATCATGTATCATGCTCTTCCACGTGTGCTCTAGTTTCTTCCTGAGTCTGTAAGACTGGAGGATGTCAATGATACCAATAAACAGTAGGAGACGCTCTCCACGCGCGTTTCTTGCCGGAATACCACCAGGTCTGCCAAAATAATAATTAGTGTTACGAAGACTTCTTCAACTTAGAGATGTTCAGCAGCTGAAGTGAGATTCATGACCATTTCGAGAGACCCTGTTGCTTTCAGGAGACTTAAAAATCTTTTGAGGCTGTTTTCAGGACCAGTTCTACCCCTTTGGTGAATATCCTGAAGTGATCTTTGACATGATGTGTAACAGGGATGGCAAGAGATCAGAACTTTCTATACCAGATTTTAGGACGCTGTAGAAAGATGGTATGATGTCCAAGGAAGATAGAAAGTTCTAATAATTGTAATGAACTACTAGGAATACTGCTGTCCAGCAAGTTCTTGACTTTTCATGGTTGCTTCCAGGGATATGAGATCATCCCTAAGTAAAAAGACAATGGATAGGAAAACATTGTAACAATAGACCTAATCAGACAAAGGCTGATCACCTACTTGCCTCATGAAACAATAAAACCCAGACCCAGATTGTAGTGCCACTGGTCAAGGTTCTCGACAGGTGGTTGTCAAGGGTGTTCAGGTCATAAAAAGATGATCATCTACTTGCCTTTTTGGGAGAATCGTTTCAGTCCAGACATATTTCCAGCAGTTGACCTCCACTACTGGACATAGGCCTGATCCTTGTAAAGAGATTACAAAACAGAAATCTAAAGCTAAGACCTACCTGATCATTTACTTGCCTGTGAGGGGAAAGGGAGAAGACAGATTTCCTGGGGAAACCTGGGATAGGATTCTCTTACAAGATAATAATAATTTAAATATAGTTTTTGTTAAAAATATCTTACGGCACATCCTCTTCTTCATCAATGGGTTCGCTCTCCGCCTGGATGCTCTCCATGGCCGTGGAGTGCGCGACGAGTCTTTGACGATTTATAGACCTGGAATGTTTGAAGAGACCCCAATATGAGGCTTTAATTCCACTTGGAACTCAGAGTCGAGACTTAGCGTTATGACTTTTTGACAAATGACTGTGATTATGTACTTATATTTTTGACATCTGTTATCTGTCACTCGCGCTAAGTTTGATATGACGTAAATTGAATTTGACAAGACAGCTAATAAGTTAAGATCGCAATCGCTAGCTTCCAAATGTCAAAAACTATATATTTCCAAAATAAAAGAAAGGAGAGACTGCGTTAAGTGCTTATATCTGTTGAAAACCATTTTTGACAGGTATAAGTAGCGACTGACACTTAGGCTCATATTCTAATTCGTTACTCAAGTCACGGTCTCGTCTTGAGCGCTGCCACATATGTAAAATTGTCAAAACTTGGACAGCACTTGAAACCAGATTTAAGTTTAGGTGACTTTTAGAATACGGGCCTTAGAATCACATTGTTAGTTTAGTAACATGCTAGAGTTATTAAATGGGACTAATGCCCCAAACCCCAATGGTATGGAATTTCATTAGGGTTACCAAAAATTTTAAGCTCTATCGGATCTACTGTTAATGATATATAGAGAAATTCTATATATACATATATGTCTGCCCCATGGCCCATCACGGACTATGGGACGCCATTCATGCTGTTAAGGGAAATTTCCTACTCCTATAAGCTTAGTTTGTCTGTAACATGTATCGTCCCATGCCCCATCTTTCAAAATGGGACTTAACTATCACTACAATACTCCTTTTCATAAAGACAATGTAAAAAGTCATATGTGGTTTACATGAGCTTGGTCCCATTCCCCATATCTATTTTCATGCAACTTTAAGAAGGGTTCTATTAAGACAAGAAAAAAAATTGTGCCCCATACCCCACACTGGGACATGGGACAATTACTAATCCTAGTTTTTAGTAGAGACAGTAGGAAGAAAAAAATACGCCAAATGCGCATTAACCTTTGTATAGAGACATTCAAACATTAAAAAAGCTGAACTAGATTCCGAAATTAAACAAATACATAAAAAGAATTTTAAAAAATGTTATATGAAAGACATTTCACTCATCCATCTCTCCATCACAGCGTAAACACAATATGAAAGAAAGAGACAGATATGTATTCAATATTAACCAATTGCGATTAGTTACACAACAAACAAGTATTTATAGGAAATCGGTTAATAACATGCCTCAAATTCCATGCACCGACTTTTAACGGGTTCATAGTAATTATGTCCGTTTACATCAACGAACAATTGAGCGTAACAAACATGTGTCGTGACAAACATTGCAACCAGTGTACCCCCCCACTTTTTGAATTTGGGATGTGAGTTACAGGGGGCGAAAGACGGGGGTTTTTACAGCCCATGGTCACTATTAATGCCGCAGGGTTCACGAGTGCGTTGCCAGCCTTTTAAGAATTAAGACGCTATTTGAAGGATCCTAAGTTGGTTCGGAAATATCATAATAATAAGGAATTTAAAATTTATAACCAATTTGGAACCATGGTTAAACCCATTTAGGTTAAGCAATAATAAAAATTATAAAAACAATATTCGACCCCAAAAATAATTAACATACACAAATAATTAGGTACATCAAAATGCAAATAATTACGTGAAAATTATATAATATTTGACACCTTTGACACTTAGGCACTACATATTCTAAAATCTCTAAAATATTTTATCTGTGACAAATGGGTGACAGAAGAATTCAAAATTTTACGTAGATAGGTTTCTGAATCATACCTACATCATGTACATAGGTATACGTAAAACATGTTTGTCACGATCAATGTCCGTAGACATAAACGGAGATTACCGAGCATAAAATTATTAATGTTATATGTTATTGATATAAAGGAACCCAGGTTAGAGACGTCACAAGCTAACAAACAAAATTCGTACTGTGTCCTTTTCACTTGCGCCTTGAACTCGTCCTGACTTTGCTCAGATCTGAAATATTTTTTTTCACAAAAATTAAATAAATAAGCTAAAATATTGTGCAATGGGCCTTAATGCCTAAGCGAGGTCTTCCAGGCAACCATATTTCTACCAAATTCGACAATTTAATTAAATTTTGTCAATGTTTTATTTTAATTATAGTGTAATAATACATTATTATTTATTTATTAACACTTCCTTGCATATACATTAATATAGTACAATTGACATAATTAAATAAAAAGGAGAGCACCTGGCGGCCTTATCGCTTTCGAGCGATCTCTTCCAGGCAACCACTGTGAGAAAAAAAAAAGTATTAAATTACATAAGATAGGCAAGAAGTGCAAAAATACGTGTATTACATTAAGTTGTTTAGAAAAAGAAACTAAACAGGAACAAAAAAAACAAACTAAACTAATAAAGAATACATGAAAAAAATAATAATAATAAAAAGTGCACATGGATCATTATAATTTAATTTCAGAATTTAATTTAAGATTACGTCATTACGTCCAATGATGGCCCAGCTGCCGGTATTAATCCGAACAACTCTGAACACTCTTCGTTGTAAATGAAGAAGATGCAGAGGGAATACATCTCTACACAACGCCAAGGGATCAAGTAGGAAAGTGACTGGTCGTCAAGACTACTATGAGTACTCAAATTGGAAAAATGAGTACCAGCTATGGAAAGACGATGTATAGCTGGTCAAAGGGAAGGTTCAGTCAATCGTGGGCTAAGAAGTAGAAGAGTGGAAAGGTCCAAAGGAATTCGGGTTTTTAGACTTATTCTGAGGAAAACTATTTTCCTAGACAAAAATCGCAAAGATGATATTTTAGTTCTAAGAAAATTATTTTGTTATTCACTAATTTCTAAAGGGAAATTGGCCTAATGTCTTCACCGTGCGACGCTCAGAGGTAGAACGCCGGCTGTGCACCAATTGACATCCTATGTGCGCATTTAACACTCGCTCGTATGAAGGAATAAATTAGGAAACCGGCGTGCCTTAGCCCCAAGTCGACGATGTGTCAAGCCTCATTAGTTTATCGTCGTCGCCTATTACAGTGTCAATCATGAAACATATACAGCAACCTGATTCCCAGACGTAAAAAGGTTGGAGCTCCACCGAGTTTTTTATATTTATTATAAAGGAGAGGTCATGGGGTCGTAACACCACTGGTATCACTTAAAAAATACTAGGTTCTTAAGTTTATAAGGCTGGGATCATGACATAACTTGCTGTCCATAAAAATATACATTTTATATGTGTACAGATATGACCTCCCTTCAACCTCCTAAGCGAACACTCGATCCACAGTGTATCACAAATCAATGACATCTGACAGTTTGACATTGTCAAGCTAAACACTTAACTTTTTATCTAAATATACTGATTAAATAATATATAATTCATTATGCATAACAAGTATCTAATATATAAAATTCTCGTGTTACAATGTTCGTTCCCATACTCCTCCGAAACGGCGCGACCGATTCTTATGAATTTTTTTATGCACATTCAGTATGTCTGAGAATTAGCTACTATCTATTTTTCAAACCCACCAGAAAAAAAAAATTTAAACAATTTTTTTTTTGTTTTATTTTTTTATGATGCAGCAGCATACAGCAATACATACAACCCCTAATTTTCACCCCTCTATGATCAACCCCTATTTTATATTATAGTAGATAGTTATTTAATTGAACGAATAAAATTTTTCCTAGAAATAATATAGGCAAACAACATGGCTTGGCAAAACAACGTAGTCAACACGGGTCAGCTAGTTTTATATAAAAAAAATATGTATACAAATATATATCCGCTCTTAGGGTACCACTTAGTCGACACTTAAGTATACCTTCCATACGTCAAACTAATCAGATTTTGACTGTTAAGCCTATATAAATCACCTCTTACACTGAAACAACCTAAACCCCCAGTCCCACTCACCGAGTCCTATTGAGCCCCTTCTTGTCCCCGTCCTCGTCATCGCTGTGCGAGTCATTCCTCTTTCTCGCTTCGGTCTTCTCCCGTTGGGCCTCGTCCAAGTTGTGTATTCCCACGAGAAGAGAGTAATCCATGATCTGAAATTATTTAATTTTTAATTTCCAATAATTGTAGCTGAAGGGACTACACACCGACAGCTCACGAGAGTAATATTATGTGTGAATAGGTGTAAGTAGTATTTAAGATATTTTCTTTGAATCGTTTATCGTTTGCTGAACATCTCAATATTTATTACATATCAAGTTTTGTTTGAAAATAGTTATGCAAACGTCATATTAATTATCATCTAATATATAAAATTCTCGTGTCGCATCGACTATTGCGTAGTGTGCGGACGTTTAGCTCCTTTAACATCAACCAGTGATTCTAAAACTCGTCTTTATAAACTAATCATGTCGAGATGCGGGGAATGCAAAGAGAAAATGTTTGGTGGTGATGGTGCCCAATGCTCATCGTTTAAGCTGATATATCACTTTAACTGACCGGAAATCTACATATCGGTGTCCAAAATGCAAGACGGAAGGTCAACAGCCGGGTACAGCTACACTGTCACCTCTGCCTGAAGCAACATTAAGGGAGGAGGTAAAATCTTTTACCGCTCGAATGCCAGCCTTTGAGGAACTAGAGAACGAGGTAAAATTTATGAGAGAAGAATTCTCAGGCCTTAAAACCACAATAATGATTGAAGCCAGCAATACTATTAAGGAGTTTGGATCCCGACTACTTAACATAGAAAATAAGTTACTAGACATAGAAAAAAGCAAAGAAGCAATCGAAACCCTAGAGAACAGAGTTGGGTTACTTGAAAAAGACAGGGATTTCGCAGAGCAATGGCATCGAATAAATAATGCAGAAGTAAAAGGTATACCACAGTCAGTTAATGAGAATCTGCTTGACCTGGTAATAAGCATTGGTTCGAAAGTAAATTATTATATAACAAAGCGACAGCTTAACTTTGTAGCCCGCACTCCATCTCGAGACTCGAACAGCCCGAAGTCCATAATTGCGAGTTTCAATAATAGATACGTCAAGTAGAACATTCAACAAAGATGGCTTACTAAACCCAAATATATTGGGTTTTCGTGGGTCAAACAAAATTATTGTGTGTACCTTACTTGTAAAAACAAAACTCTTTTAAACAAAGCAAAAAAAACCCCAAAAGAGATGGACTGGAAGTTTGTTTGGGTCAAACGTCTAGACACTGGCTAGAAGAAATTCTTCATCTGCAATATTCGCGGTGAACTCGTGACAATAAAAAATCAGTGGCACTCCAACCTCTTTAGGTCTGGGCCTCAGATTTCTGAATCTGTTTCATGATAATTTTTCAATGTAATGGGCAAGTAGGTACATGTCGGTTTCCTCACGATGTTTTCCTTCACCGTTCGAGCGAATGTCAAATGCGCACATAGAAAGAAAGTCCATTGGTGCACGGGGACCGGGTACCGAACCTACGACCTCAGGTATGAGAGTCGCACGCTGAATCCACTGAGCCAACACTGCTCGGACAATGATCTTTAAAAAAATTACCAAAGGAAATTGACTGCTTAACTTTGATAAATACTTACTAACTTTTTATGCTTATCTGACCTGATATTTATTTTATTAATCATAAAACCGAATCAGTTAAAGTTGAGAAGCATTGAGCCTGTTGAAGCTGTTCACACTCCAACCGGGTTGCAGCAGGTAAATACTCTCATATAATTAACAATTACTGCTTTGATGCGTTGACCATAAGGTTCCTCTTTCGGTGTGCGTGTTCGTTAGTTGAATTTGTATTGAATAGCATATTGAGGGTACTTATCATTCATGATCTACTTATATTCTATTCGCATATTCTTATCCGATCTCTTTGTTCTCATGTTATTAGTGATGGTAATAATAAACACGTAATGTTACTTTTTTAATATAGACTTCTCCAAAATTGTTATAGGATTGAAAATGCATAAACTACAAAAAAATACCAAAATCATCTTAATAAATTACCTACCTTTAAGTGTCTGCGTAACTCAATGCTACCTATGCATAATTTCGTATTGCTATTTTCTGCCCGCATTGCTCATAAAGCATATATATATATATTGATTTGTGGGTATTACGAGTATATGTAATATATTATTACAGTACTATACACATTAGTTCTCTGTCATATTATAAAATTAAAATATTTTTATGTCGTTATTTCGTTTTGTATATGTATGTATTGCTTAAAATTAATATACTATACCATGCAATATTTGTGTTAAATGAATATTATTATTCTTATTGCTACATAAAAACTGCAGTTATTTACATTAGCTTTCTGTTTTTAAACAATACTTATACTGCATAACGTTATGTAGCATTTTTTCAAACATTTAATTGATAATTATTAAAGTAATAAAACTATATAATAGTGCAATATGTATATAATAGTAAATACTTTTGTATGACATTTACTAGGAAAAGTAAATAAATCAATACAACATACAAGCTTAAAAATTCTGCTTTAGAGGCTGTCGATGTTATTAGGGATCTCGGAGTTAAGTCTTCAAATAGGCTTCAATTGTCCGTGCACGGCACGGTTCTATAACAGTCACGGTATGAAACGGCCATAGCATGGTCATGGCAGGGTCGTAAGACGGTCATACGACACTGTTGAAATATAACAATCATACCTTAAAACTCTCCAACACCCGACAATCCCGTTGCATGGTCTTAATAAGTGCCGTGTACGTGTCCGCCTCGAGGAAGATGCCCTCCGTATGATGCTCCATGAAATCCAGGTCTTTGTACGTCGGTGAGTTCTTCACGCGCTCGGATTTGCTCGCCTGGAATTGATATTGTGATCATTTTCTAATAGGTTTCTGACCAACCGTCTGTGCCTAACACACATATCACCGTACGAGAGATATACAGGCAGAAAAGTCCGTTGGTGCACGTGCTTTAAACTCAAACCAAACGGTTAAGAGTCACTTAAGCCACTAAACGAACGTTTTTTTCTTCTTTTTCACACTTCTTACATAATAATAAATTAATTTGTTAAAGGAGTTTCAAAACCAAACCAAATTTGCCAGTTCTCAAATGAACCGAGTTCAAAGGATCAGATCAATTTGACCTGCAACGCCCGGATCTAGCAGGTGTTGCCGACCTTTTAGGGATTGTTACGCTCTTTAAAGGCCCTAAAGTTCGGAAATACCTCTACTGGCAGCTGGTTCCACAAATAATTGTTGCGCCTTAAAAAGCACTGTGTTGTTGAAGGCCAGGATTCGAGGTGGAGAGGAGGACCTCTTATAGAGTATAAGCCTCCTCCAACTGGCTCCATCTCTCTATCTTGAGCATTCTCCCAACTTTAAGCTCGTCAGCCGACCTCACCTTACCCTAATGGGCCACCAGTTTCCACCTCGTTACCCTCGTCCATCTGTCACAGTTCATGCAAGAGTATACACTGGTGAAGAATGTTGACAGGATATAAACTCACCTTCCTCTTATAAGTTGATCCCTTCAAGTCATACTTCTGATGCAATTTAACAGATGAAGGCAGAATGTTATTCATCGCCACCAATCTGACATTCTTACTGTTGCATTGGTAACAGTAGAGACCGAAGAACTTCGGCAGGAGAGTACGCGGATTCTAAAACAACAACAAAAATAATTATTAAATTTTAACGATTTTTTTTTTCTACGATTTAGAAAATAAACTATTAAAGACTAAGACAACCTAAATGAGAAAAATATACACCACTTATAAGAAATATTTTTAAATCTAGTATTTGAGTTAGGACAAAATTTATACAGAATCCTGCCATTTGACATTCATTTAAACATTTAGACACACCTGATCCAAATTCAAATAGTAACCCGGAAGTAGCTTCTGCAAGAACTCTCCCTCCTTATGCTGCACAGTCTTGATAATGAACTCGTCGTCGTTGGTGAGGTAGAAGATGCTTCCAGAAGCACCTGGATTGCTTAGTTCACGGAGAGGTGCACTGCACATGGACATCTGCAAAATTGTAAAAAATTATAGATAATGATGGCTTCTTCTTAACTACCAGTCATTAGGTATCATTAATATCCTATGTAACAATTAAATAATATGACATACAAATGAAGCAGTATTTTGTGTAATTGGTCTAGCAGTTTCATGACTAAGAACAAATATGAAAAATGGTTCCTGGATGGACTTAAAGTGGTATTATTATTATTACTAAATGCCCTCTGATGACTTTTCCAATGGTGATTCGGAGATCTTCCGCAACAATTAGAGAATCCGATGCCATACCCGGCACCCCTTTTAGGTAATTCCCCAGAATACTCACCAAAAAATCATCCGGCTGAATCCCGAAGAGATCACGAAAGTACCTAAACGCGATAGGGGCGTATGTCTTGAACTTAAACTCCGAGTAATGATGAGCCGGCGTGTGGTTAGACCCTTCGCTTGGAAAGTTTGTTGTCTCCACCGTCATGAAGTCTTGCATGAGGAGATCACGTTCCGGCTTCGATGCTAAGCCCCCGATCGCGTGTTGGATTCCTGTAACAAAAATAATATTGGATATAAGAATTATTAGTAGTCTTCATTATTGAGTATCACTTCGGTGAGACCTGGTGAGCCAATCGAGCAGGGGTATCAAGGTCTGCCTCTAAAAGAGGGGATGCAGATCTCTGCAAACTCCGGAGTCATACTCTCCCAGGTCAACCAAGGCGAATTGGGATAGATAGGTAGATAGATTCATGAGGAAGGTTTCGGTATAATTCAAGCGTCATGATTGCCCGTGTGAGCCTGGTAGAATCGCAGGAATTCTATAAAGTTTTATCGTACATCTCGGCCGTTATGCAAACATGCTATTTTGGTTGGAAGGTCAATTTGAAATTCAGTCTTTCGTTGAGAAACAAATGCTAATAAATGTATCTCAAATAAATTATTTAAAAGGTAAGGTATAATTCAGAGTCGGGACTTGTGAAAATGTATTTTTTTGTCAAAAACGTATTGAATATTTCTATATAACAGGGGACAAACGGGCACGAGGCGTAACGTAACGTGATACCACCCATGGACAATGCCAGAAGGGTCGGAAGTGTCTTGGTACGCTCTTTGTAGGACCCCAAGTCAAATACCTACCGTCCATGGACACTCTCAATGCCAGAGTCGCGTGTACGCTGCCGGTGATTTGCCGGCAACGAACTTGCAAGCCCTCTGACGTTAAGTGTGTCCTGAACTTAACATCAGGTGAGCCTTCTGCCCGATTCCCGCTCTTCTAAAAAGAGTCGATTTAGAGTTATGTTTCAATTAAATAACATGAACCATCTGCGCACTATTTTATTTCCGAACCAATTAGAATTATTCCAATTAGTACAATTCTTTACACCGACACTCGCGATCCTTCTGACATTCTCCATGGGCGATATAACTTAACATCAGCCCAGTTTCATCAAAACCCGTACAAACTTTAAGAGTGACTATTTCCTTATAACCCACGATGTCTATGGAACCCCCGGTTGGTGTCCATGGACTCCTCTGCCCTTTTTGGGCATCCCGTCCCCCTTTCCTATAAAATATCGCTTACCCAATTGTATGGAACCCATGATCTGCGAAGACTGAATCTTCTTATAGGTAATCTCGCCTCCTTCACCCACACGGCGATGCCCAATCTTTCGGTCCGATTTGTGCACTTTGCCGATAGCCCCTGAGGGACCTACAGCTGGCTGAAAATGCAATAAATCATTAAAATTCAAGGATTCCACAATTACAAGAGCCTAAAATGGCATAAACTCATTAAGAGAAAGGTTAAATTTTACAAAGAAGATAACAGAGCGAAGGAATGGAAGGAGAAACACGAAGACCGGTGATTGAGAGGATGATATACTGATAGCCGGTTAAAAAATGAAAGCAAAAAACAAACATATTATTATAACTATTTAAAAAAGTACTGTAAATTGTAAAAAAAAATTAGGACTATAGACGGAGACATGTCATACACATGAAAATAATAATTATTATCATGATGTTTAAACAGTCAAAAGAATCGCCTTACTATAATTACTCAGCCAACCTTTTTAGTGCATACCAACATACAACTTTTACGTTTTAATACATTGACTAGGTATTTCGAGGCTTTTGCTTGGTTTTAATTTATTTTTATCCACACCTTTATCGGTATAAAATGACCTGAACTGCTTCGAGAAATGGATGGTACCGTGTCGCTTTCAGCGGTCCAGCCTTCGAGTTTCGAGCTTAACAACATATTTTGCGATTCATTTTTATATAGAGTGGTAGAACCCTAATTAATATACGGTATTTTTACGAGCAAGTATTATTTTCCTTTAAGATGATAGTACGAGATACGGCTGCAGCATATTGCATTCATCGGTTATTTGCTAAAGACAAATTTTTTGTGTTCGTTTTGCCATGTATATTATTTCTAGGAAACATTTTTTTAGTTCGATAAAAATAACTATCTACTATAATAAAAATCAGGGGTTGATCGTTGAGTGGTGACGATTAAGGGTTGTATGTATTTCTGTATGCTGTACCATAAAAAAAGAAACAAAAATTTTATTTAAAAAATAAAAAAATTAGGGGTGGACCACCCTACAATTTAGGGGTTTGAAAGATAGATAGTAGATTCTCAGACTTACTGAATATGCATAAAAAAATTTGACAAGAATCGGTCAAGCCGTTTCGGAGGAGTATGGGAACGAACATTGTGACACGAGAATTTCATATATTAGGAGATTTATAATTAGGAGAATATATATCTAACAAGTTGCTTCTCAGAAATCGGCCGCTAGTATTGTTAATTCATTTTTGTGAAAAAATTTATTCTCTTATGAATAAAATATCGTCTACATCACGGCAATTTACATAAAGATAAATCAAGTTTTCCATTGCGCATCTGGCCGCACCTCTTTGCAGCCAGGTGCAATATATTATACACAGACGTGACGTCATCATATTTTCCAACTTCTATAGTCAATTCTATTCAACACCAAAACTTCCTCTTATCTTAAAAATCATTTCAAATTCTCAGGTCATGTTTAGTTTATTAGTTACGCTCCTCCAATAGATTGATTAATATAGGATCCCCATCATTAAGTTGTGAAATAGGCTGCCCGACTCCATAGAATTGACTGATAGGATAAGTATCCTGATCAATCGTGACTTGTGTAATTCTTGTCTATTCTTCTTGCATATTTTCCTTTCTTTTCTATTGCATCGCCATTCATGAATCCGTGAGTTTAGCTTTATAGTTTTTAGTTTGTTTTATAATTTTTTTTTTGTATTACCTTTATCAAATATATAAAATTATCGTGTCACAGTTTTCGTTGCCATACTCCTCCGAAACGGCTTGACCGATTTCGATGAAATTTTTCTTGCTCATCCGGTATCTATGAGAATCGGCCAACATCTATTTTTCATCCCCCTAAATGTTAGGGGTAGTCCACCCCTAAATTTTTTATTTTATTTTTAGACAAAATTTTTAATGTCTATTTTTTTATGATACATCATTAAAAAATACATACAACCCCTAATTTTCACCCCTCTACGATCAACCCCTATTTTTATTATAAATGATATACATGGCAAAACGACGTTTGCCCGGTCAGCTAGTATTATATAACATTTGGTTATGCACTTTACTCATCAGATTGCCGGATAGAGATCGCTTGTTAGCCATAAGGCCGCCCTTTACAACCCATATAATTTTCCTGTATTGTGTTTTATTTTACTGCAACGAAGTATGAATAAATAAATAATATTACATTCATCATGTAAATCATATTGTCTCAGTTTCCAGTGGGTTCTTGTGAATTACATTAGCTTAGGTTGGGTTTATTTATTCAAAGTGGCATTTGTCATCAGGTCAGGTAAGGTTAGGGTAAGTCAAAGAGAACAATTTGTACCTTCTTTCAATTATTTCACAAATCTAGTTGTTTTAATTAATTTGTATGGGATTTAAGTGCGTGCGTGCCACCACATTATTGCATGGTACACCATAACCGAGTGATGAAAATATGTAGAAAAAAATTGGAGCTGTTTTAAGGACGCGAATCGACCAATTCACCAAAAATTAAATTGTTCCCATTACAAACTTAAATTATAATCACTAGGAAATTGTAAACGAAACACAGGAAGTAAATTTTCAAAAACTGAAATTCAATACCATATAATTTATATGAATTTTTGTTATTAATATATATTAATAAAGTGAGATCCTTGCTGCACAGAGATTTTATATTAGGTCCAATTTGGTTTGCTACAGTCTGAAGTCTCCACGTGTTATATCCAGTCCTTAACAATCAAATTGGCGTTTGGGGCATGGGCCACGCATTGAGGAACACTGTTTTAGACCAATGGAATAAGAAAAACTGTAAATGCTTTGAGCCGATTAAAGAGAGAGAGAAAATGTTCTCTCTCTCTTTAAGCGGCAGCTCATGTCTGAGCGTCGTGGTCAGCAACGAAGCATCTAGAACGGAATATATATATATAACCACCGGTTTTCACTTGATCGATCTATCTGGTTGGTCAGTTTTATTGGCTACTGCGCATTATATGGACGAAATAAGTTATGATGTGCAGAAGGCCTGAGTCTGAATAGAGATGGGTATTATCGCATAAGAGAAAAAATTGCTAAAAACTATGAATATTACATATCTAAGAGGTGTCTCAAGGGGGGAAGGGGAGCAAGAACAAATCATTAAGTCTAGACACAAAGTCTAGACTCAACTGGACATACTAATATTCATTGCGCTTAGGCCGCTACCAATACTGAATTTTATTAAACGTTTATTAATTATGTATAAATCACGGTCTTTGTAGATATCTTTGCCTTCTATACAACTGTAGTACATTGCTCTATAGTTAATAGCTTCCGCAGATAGAGGTTATTATTGGTATTGTAGATTGATCGTTTCGTTTTTAATTATTCGTCAACAGATATGTGTAAAACGCAATACTAAATACAATGCCACATAAATATAGCTAGATTTGATAAATACCTACAAGCTCCAAACTCTACCGGACGACTGACCACGTCAAGGTGGAGCTGGCCAAACATCATAAGCAGACCTGAGAGGGGAACCTCGGGGTAGCCAACCTGTAGCAGGAGCTCTATGGATTTTGCCGCAGCCTTTACAGGACTCACGCCCATAAACCCGCTGCGCGACCGCGGCGGCATCTACATCTACGACGACGTCAGGCGAGCCGAATTACTAGAAGCCCATCAGGAGCAGTTCTCGCCGAACCCCGTCTCCCCTGGCCGCGTCGAAGAGGTCGAGAGCGCACCCCGTGTATCGTTTTTCGCCCACACAGGTACGGAGAGTGATCATCTCGCTGCCACTAAAGAAGTTTCCCGGAACGGATGACATCACCCACCGAGCACTCCGCCACATACCCGCCGACGACTACGCACCATGCAGAATACGAAACTCCGGCGCAGTGAACGCGCCGCCGGAGTGCACCTACGCTACGCTTGGAGACCATAGACGACTTCCTAGCACGGTCAGCCACGAGCATGATCGAGCAGGCGGAAGCGTCCCGCAAGTCCTGCACCTTGGACGGCATGGCACTTGAGGCCTCCCGACACGAAACTTCCATACCCTCGCGGGTTCCACCACCACCGGACAAGACATCTGGGTAAGGACAGACTAACGCAGCTTTATCCGCAGGTCACTGCGAGCCGCGAATCTGCCCGACGCCCTTCACAATGGATGAACTAGGAAAAGACGATTGAGGTGAGTCTAGCGACGACCGACGCTCCTCGTCTCCACCACACCAAGGGCTATACGCCAGCCTTAGTGCCGTCCTGCCGCGAACGAACACACCACGAGCGGATGCTTTGCCCGAACTGACCGATTTCCGCCTAGAAGAGGAGCGGATAAACACAAGCAAGAATAGCTAGAGACCGAGCGACACTGGCCATAACAGTCCGATTGCTATCAAAAGTCAAAACAAGGTCCTTTAGGCCAATATTTTATATAAGTGCATCTGCGTCAACAAGCTATAGAAATTATAGAATATAGCTACCGTAAATACTGCATAAGATTGAAATTCAATTTGCACTTGCAAGGGTGAGACCCTCACACATGTGTAAAAGAACGCATCTCGCGTTGTGAGTATATCGTGCTGTGTATTAAAATAGCTGCCGCAAGTAGTGCTACATAAGGTTTAAATCCATTTAGCACTTGCAAGGGTTTCACTCACACATGTGAAAATGAACGCGTCTCGCGTTGTGAGTATATGGTGCTGTATATTGAAATTGCTGCCGTAAATAATGCCACATAAGGTTGAAATACATTTAGCACTTGCAAAGGGTTTCGTGAAACGCCTTTGTGCTCAAATTAGGAAATTACAGTAAATGAAAAAGAAAACCTACTTATCCGAACCTTATACTAGGAATAGTTATGCTTAGAGTAAGGGGATCATAATTTCTTACTTATAATCTCGTTCCTACGTTGGTATAACTACATATTTCCCCATCATAACATAGGTACAAGACGGCAACGTCGCAATTCATTGATAAACTTAAAAAAAAAACTTGTCTGTGATAAGCGTGTTTCTGTCAGTTTGACGTTTTCATTTGCGGTTATTTTGATCCGAGGTTGTTTATTATGATTATCATAACCAGTTTTAAAACATTTTAAAATGCTAAATAATAAAAGAGAACGCTGTATTAATTGGGAGAAAAAAGAACAGGTACATAGAATTGTGAATGTCGAGTAGGTAAAACTGAAACATGAATGTTTATTCATCGCTTTTGTTGTATTTTAATTTGTTTCTTGTGTTCAATAACAGCAACTATTAAGAAATATATTACGACCCTATCTATCCATAATTCAAAACAAAGATTTAAGTACGAACACAAATAAGGCGAAAATGAAGGCTTGGAGCGAAATAACAGAGAAGTAAACCACATTTTAACAAGTATCTGTATCTGAAAAAACTACATTGTTTAATCAAAACATATGTATAATTGTTTTATAGTTGTGCATGGAAAGATCATCGAGGAATGGATGCCTGGATTATATTCATATCACAGGGCCTTCTCAACTGTAATCTTGTTGTTTGTTGTAAATGTTATATGGGAGAAAATATATTATTGTTATTATTATTATCTTTAATTAATATTCTCTCGTAACAGAAAGCAAAGATAGTTTTAGTTTTGTGGAAGCCTCATATGCAGATAAACATAGTTGTTAAGCTCTCGAAAATGAGAACCTTCAAAAAGAACACTTATATAATACAAATTTAAAATTACGGACAGACATTCAAAGGAACACTTTAGTAGTCACTTTAAAATAAATTGAATAATGTTTGATTTGTTTAAAGAACTTAATTGTTAAAAAACGCAAATCTTGAAAATAAGCATCTTCAAAAGGAACACAAACAAACAAGAAAATGGCTGAGATACACAGCTAAGTAAAGATAAATTTAAAATTACGGACAGATATTCTAATGAAGACTTTAGTAGTCATCTATATATATAAAAGAAAGTCATGTTTGTTACAACACTTATAACTCGAGAACGGCTGGACCGATTGCCATGGTTTTTGATTTGTTGGATTTGTTTCCGTCCCGAATAGCAGAATAAGCAATAAAATATCGGATAAATTATCGAATAACAATAAACTAATTAATTAATTTTACGAATGCAAAAACCGTATGGTGCCATCTGTTGACAAAACTACGTATCATTTTACGTCGAATTCGTGTCAGTTCAAGAAATTCCGATCTTGAGGTGAATGAGGATATGCATAACCATGCTTTGATCCTGATCAAAAGATGTTGGATATCAGAAAGTGCTTAACATGCAGTATCGCCATATTGACGCTAGAGAGAAGATGCCTAATGTGTAAAACTGCCATTCTTCTTACGCAATAGCATGCAATAAAACATTTCTGTATTTGCAAAAGAGTTGTATTTATGTAATACTTAACATTAATGAAATCCTTAAATAAGTTAAATTAAAGTAACAACGATATTATAAGGTTGTAGGGCGAAACGAAGTTAGCCAGGTCAGCTAGTTTTAAAATAAATAGAATAATGTAATAAATATGTTTAATTTGTTTCAATAACTTATTTGTTAAAAATCTTGAAAATGAGTGCCTTACAAAGGAACACAAACCAACAATTAAGAATATGGCGGAGATACACAGATATCTAAAGAAAAATTTAATATTACAGACAGACATTCTAGTGAAGACTTTAACTTTAGTAGTCACTTTAAAATAAATAGAATAATCTAATAAAAATTTTCAAAAAATAAATATAACAATGTATTAAAAAAAAATTATTTGTTAAAATAACCTAAGCTATTAGGAACTATCAAACTTATAAGTTTTCTTTAATAAATATGGCTCTCACTGCTGCTCCACGCAGCAGGAAAACATATTGTATTTTGAGATGAGGGTGCTGTTGTGGTGGAGGAGGGGTCTCATCATCATCATCATCAGTGATAGGTTCCTCTTTCAATTCAATGGCTATATTGAGCAAGCAAAAGCTACTGTAGTGTTTGCTAGAGATGTTCTGAATACCCTGACAATAAATACCTAAATTGGTTGTTCTAAACACCAATACTTGTCTCTAATATTGCGAGTTTTAATGTGGGCATAATTGTATGCTTCTTCTTAACGAATGGTCGGATTTAGTACCATGTAATCTACCATGAACTTGTTCCCTCTCAAAAAATTGTTTAATCGGCTTTCATTAAAAATCCGTAAGTCATGATTTAGGTTATGTCAGACTTATACTAGGTTGGTGGCTGGAATAACGCTAGTATGAACAGTTACGCCGACGTTATACTAGGTTAAAGTTAGTCCGGGTTTATTTATACCACTGTTAGTATTTACACGTCTCAAACGAAACTTAGTGTTTAAACCTGTGATTTCATATACGCCTTAGCTCTATCTCATAAATAACCCATACTTTCTTGCATTCTATATGTCTATGTTAATGAAGGATAATGATGAAATTATTTTTTAATTGCTCCAGTTTTGAAAGATCCATACAAATCTTACTAGTGAAGCATGGGGTCCGGTCAATTTATCCAGTCATGTCTTTTTCAATTAATGATCTAGCATCAAATTCCAATACTGCAGTTGAGAACCATCAAAATGTACTGAGGTTACTTCTCAAAAGAAACTAATTCCCGTTTGTATAACATTTTTTCACTCATGCTACATACCTATAGATATATATATACATTACTACCTGATAATACCAACAACCTGATAACACTTTATTATTGGTGGAAGCATTTTTATTATTAATTAAATATCTCGGACTATATCTGCCATATAAAAGCCAAGAAAACAGAAGCTATCTTGAAATTCAACGAACTATCTTGGCTTCTAGACCAGCAATCTAGACTGACCTCAGTACCAAATTGCTTACAAGGCCATCATACATGGACATATGGAATAGAACTCTGAGGCTGTGCAAGCAATTCCAACAATGAAATCGTCCAAAGATTTCAAAACATTGCGCTGGAACTATTTCAAGTACACACTGGTTTGTCAGAAGCAAGAAAATTCATGATTATCTGGAGATGCCAACTGTAAAAGAAGTAATCCGCAAACACAGTAGTAGACACAGTAAAAGATTACACAAACATACAAATGAACTGGCCAAAAATCTGTTAACTCCAGGAGATGATGTAACTTGCCTAAAAGATGGCAAATACTAGACCTAGACCAGAGAAAATAACCTAAAATAAAAATCTAGTTTCTGAATCGCATCCAAACCAAATTAACCTCAGAAAATAACTGACTACGTCTGATAGCCAATTGCAGATGATCGAGAACACAAAAAAAATTATTAATTCACCCATAATAAAAAGCTTTCCTCTAGGACCCAACTTCCCTAATAAAAATTGACAAGAATCAAATTCAGAACACATTAAAAACTGTTAAGCCACAGCTGTAAACAGGATATAAGATAGTACAAAAAACACAACAAAAAATACAGTAATGTTCAATGTACAATTGTAAGTAAAAAATATACAAAAAGATTTAAAATTTAAATAACTTCGTAAAACCATGCTTTTTGTTTAATTTTTTTTCAACTATAGCTAAATGAAGATAATGTTTAGCATTTGCATGCAACAAAATATGGGTTTACACCAAAGAAATCTCTAAAGTTTTTACTTTTTCAACTGACTAAAAAAAAAAATTCTCTCATACAATAATTGATAAGCTATAGGCTATGATTTCTGCATCATGTTTGAAGGTCTATTATTTATGCTTGAATCAGAAGCTTATGAGATATGAAGACAGATTTATCAAAGACACATTCAACCTTTAATACAATACATACATATAGGTTAATCATAGAATTTCAATAATTTAATTTGGCAAATAGACTAGAATTATATTAATTTGCATACACATTGTTTTTCTTTCAGCATACTCAACTATAAAAATTATTTTTTTAAATAATTCTTGAATCCAACCCCGCAAAGGGTAGCTTATTCTTATTAAAGATAATAATAATAGCCTTTATTCAGATAAATTAACATTTAAACAGATTTCCATTTTAAGCCCAAAAAGGGCACAACACAGATACACTATATCTGTGTGCCCTTTTGGGCAAAGGCCTCCTCCAAATTCCGCCATTCCTCTCTGCACTGTGCCACGCCCTGCCATGTACCACCTGGTGTTTCTTTAATATGGTCTATCCACCTTCTGAATTGTCTCTCTCTATTCTGTTTGCTGTACCAGCAAACAACAGTTTAGAATTTTTTTGCTCCACTTTTCTGTTCCTCTTGCCATGTGCCCCGCCCATTTGTACTTTAGTTTATTTATTGTTATTGTAACATCTATCTGTTACCCTAGTTATTTTTTCTTAACGCTGTAATCTTTATTTTGTCTCTTCTTTTCTTCCCTATCATTGTTCCATCTTTGACACACCATTTTATGAAACATATGAATCTCTAAATACACAACCTTGATATATATTTAGGATTAAGTATTGCATACAGATGCTAAGTGCTGATTGAGGTTAGACAGTCAAGGGCAGTTTGGTAATCTATGGGAACATTTCATTTCTATGCCTATAGTTTGTATCTCATACATCATACACTATAAATATAAATAAGAATAAGGAAGGTAAAAAACCAGAGCTGTCACTGAGGGGACTCTACAGAACAGCTCTCTTTACTTATTATTAATGTATTTATTAACAAATTGTTAAATAAAACTGTGAAATACAGTACAATTTAAATAATTAAATAAATCGGAGGGCAACTGGAGGCCATATAGCTTTTGAACGATCTCTTCCAGGTAACCAATGTCAGAAAAAAATTTGTGTCTCCCATTGAAACCATTAGGGCAACACTACTCTTATCTTCTCTTTTGTTGAGCAATAATTCATATGTCTCTTTCTATGAAAGAGTGTTTACACTTTGATGAAAAGAGATAGTTATGCTGCATATAAGAAATGCTGCTATATAAGAAAAAACAATGAATGTAACTATGCAATTCGGATTTTTCTTTGATGTACTTGAAAAATAAAAACTACTGTTGAATACATGTATTGTATTGTAAACTGTAACTATTGTTTTCTTCACAATTACTTAAAGCTGTGTTTAAAATCATATGCTTTGCATTTATCAAGTTCGATCTAATTTGATAGTAGTTTTTTAACTGTTTAATAATTTCATAAATAAATAAACACACAATATTAATAATTTAGACTTATTTTTAATATAAATTAATGAAAGTCTAATGACATTATTTCTTGGTGACCAACAAGTAACCATTTATTTAAAAGCATATTATTTAAGTCATTTATCTTTATAAAATACAGAATATTACAAATATTAATAAGAATAAATGGGGTAAGAAATTTAAATAAATTTAAGGGAAAGTTGCTAATCCGTAGTATGCTATATGTACTTTTTTTTCCTGCAAGGTGACCATAAGTCATTTTTAGTAATAAGTTTTGTGTATTAGTAATTATAATCAAGTAAGAGTACATTCATACTAAATATCTTGATAACAGTTTGTTCTCAGTTGAGTCTGCCCTAATGGCCTTATATTCACATCTAAAACATGTTGATAAGCAAGTTGTCATGTTTTATCTCACTACTCATTGAGTCATGAGCACGAAGAAAACAAACAATGTATGATCATAGAGCATCGTAAATTATATGTTCACTTGCATACTAATTATCATGACCAACTTTCACCAGAATGTATGAATGAAAATAAATTAAAATGATGAAAATAAACTACTTACATCGTACGGAACATTCTTTTCTGCGATCGAGAGTCTATCGCGATCTGAAATTAAAGAAATAAAGGATTTTTAACATACTCAAAAATTTAGTATTAACGTTGTATTCTAGAAAAAATTGTGTGGTTTTAAGATGGCAAATTGGAAGTTGCAGTAATATAAACCTACCATCATCATCAGAACCAGACGGGCCTGTTGCCATATCCGCCTTTTTCGTCATGGATAGTTCCATCACTTCTATATGATCACAATCTCCCGAAGCCATTTTTGTTTTCTGTTACACCCCCTATTTTGAAGTCACTACAATTAATGTTGGCACAATTATAATTAACATGGCTCACATCACAATTGCATTGATGTCACAATGATTCACTTTAATTTAATTAGAAGAAATCAATTAGTTTACGCAAAATTACTCGCCCAATGCAACCGACTGACACGACCATTCATTTTTTACTGGGTTGCCATTTTAACCACAGATTACATATAAGGATATAAATTATATATTGACTGTTGTTTTTAAATGTAAAGTATAATCTAACAAATATATTTATTGTAGCCGAATAATCAGTACTTTTTTCGTATCGAGACACTGATATGACTTGTGTACGGGTGAATGAGAATATTGATTTACACAAAGAGGGAAAATATTCTTGGTGGTTGTAAAAAGCCAGTTAAAGTTTAAACATCTTCATATTTTCTTTGTTATTGTTTGCATAGTAAATCTTATAGCTTTGTCAATGGAGAGCAATTATTAGTTCCAATATTCATACCAAATAAATAATAAGAATAAATAAGTTCCCAAAGAGATCCTGAAATAACATTATTTATAAATCATTTTAGATGGTATTCTTTCAGCCTAATGAGTATCTAGTAAGAAAAAGGCGTGTACATAACATTATATATATGTATATACTGCTGTATGGCCACAAAGCTGTATTATTTATAGAAATTATTTATTCGAGATTTTATTAATTCCTGGAAGAAAACTTACATAAAACGTTAATAACTATATACGAAAATGAACTTGGCATGGCATTTCTTTCATTAAATTTAACTAAAAACATGTATCTGTCGACAACTCTTTAGGTGTGCTTGTAGCGAATCGTAAATGCGCACTTAATTGTACATATTGTGCGTTTTCCAATTACAGCACTAGAGCGCATTTTGCGGCATAATGCTCAACGTCCAGTGTTCCAACTACAGCAACGCTTCGCACAATTGAGCACTCTCAAAACGAATACTCTCGCGAGCTTCTCGCAAACCAAATACCAACACAGTGACAGATCTATTTTTCTTTCCAGTATTTTTCTTTAAGTTGGCATTTTTCGAAATTTTCGTTAGTAAATATTATTTATTGTTGAAAAATTTGTAAGGCCCTTTCTGCACTGCTCCGGTCCGGCGTCGGAAGCTGGAATGAGTCATTAAAAAAATATCGGAAAGCCGGATTGCGCTTCTCCACTATATCCGATCCGACAATAACCGATACTTGTATATTTATCATGCAACACTGATATTAACTAAAACCCATATACTTTATTTTATTAATAAAACGTTCGAAATTCTGAATATTTTATTGCCTGGCTAGTTTATTACTTTTTTCATATTGTCTATCTTGAAATATTATAATCTACTTAATAAATAGTTCACTAATACTTAATGATATAATATAACTATAAATAAATAAACCTATGAATAATATTTTATAACCTCTTGGATATACTTGGACCGATAAAACACCACGTTCCGATCTAGCAAGTTATCGGCCCGTTAAAAACCGGATGCCGAAGTAGTGGAGAAGCACGTAAGTACTGTTGTAAGTTTCTAAATCGGATCGGTAATTGACGTTTGCCGGACCGGAGCAGTGGAGAAACGGCCTAAGGCTTTCGTTTCGTCGTAGATCTTGAAAATAATTAAAGTTATTTCAAACTGCTAAAAAAAATAAATATTAGTATGTATGATAAATAGTTACTTTTTTTATATTCCACATTTAAAATATGAATACAATTTTATTTTAAAATTCGGATCTGTAAACAAATTTATTTTACAGGATTATACTTTAGAAAAAATTGCAATGGGTTTGAAAAAGTATATATTTTTTTTAGAAATCATTAAAAAATATTACTCTTACTCTATTAAATAACTAATAATAGATATTTAGCGTTAATAATTTAACAATATTTAATATTTAGTATTTTGTTCAATTATTAATTATTATTAATAACAATTATTATTTATTACTTTATTATATTATTAATTTAATTTAATAACTAGGTATGTTTCATAACCTTTTAACTAAGTAACAATAGGCCTTTGTGAAAAAGCATTGCTAAATTTCTTTAAAAAATAATTAAAACTGCTTTATTTGTTTTAAAGGAACTACAAATGTCATTATGGTCAAACGTCACGCATATTCTATTTCTTTTTTCGGCGCCCATACTGAATTTTGTGTCACGGTGCGCGCGCATCGTAAAATTTCACTCTCATAAATTTTTCATAACGCGCCTAAAGAAGTATAACTTCAAAAATGTTAATGAAATAATTTGATGATTAAAATAAGCGTAAAAAGTTTTCAACCAATTATTATTGTTTACCACATTATTTATACATTAATGAGGTTGCTAACTCAATTCATACAAATTCAACATTTTTTTTACAACACTGACTTAGCGCACTCTGCTGATGCATTTGAAAACTAATTCACGTTCCAATTAAGCTTCAGCATTATGGGGCGTTCCCACGGAGCGTTAATCACGACAGTCAACTACGCTAGTCAACTGTCGTTCGTGACACTCACGAAAGTGTGAATTGATGAAACGTTCACATGGTTGGGGGATTTCGTGCCGTTCATGCTTCGTGTTTCGACTTAGTCTTTTTAGTTTTTTTAACTCCTGACAGAAAGAGCTTCTTAAATTTTTGAATTTTGATATAACTTCTTTTGGTCCAAATCCAGGAATATTTAATTCATGACTTATTCTCTTAGCTGCGGCGGCACGTAAATCTCTATCACGGTATTCCTCCAAACTTGGATCATATAACACCTTTTCCATAGAATATAACTCCAAAAAACGCGTAGTTTCACTGTCGTTAAACTTAATTCCACGTTGTTGTGACGACATCTTGGCTTCACGAACGGTATATCACGACTGAAAATCAAACACGTTTGATCTATCCACGCTTGTGTCGTGCGCCGTTCCTCACGAAAGCAAGTTTAACGCCTATGCGTTCACACAGAAGTGTATTTCATTTTGGTTGACTGTCGTGATTAACGCCTCGTGGGAACGCCCCTTTATGCGGCATTGTGCGGCACTGATTCGCAAAATGCTCTGTAATTGGAAAACGCACATTATTTTGTGTAGTATTTTCTATAATATTTTGATGTATGTGGCAACATAAATACCGGTCGTTAAGAAAAGAAGAAAACGAACGTCACTCAGGGCAGACTTTAGACGAGTGAGATATATGTTTTCAAAATTTTAGGGAAATTTATTTCTATTAATAAATTAAAGTTATAAATAAGATTCTCCCCTCCATACCTTGTAGTATAATGTTAATCCCTTGTATATATTATTAGATGTATGTGTGTGTTGTCTTTATTGTGACGTCATTTTTGTTTTGGGTAACTCTGCTTAGATTAAATTCGATCTATGAAAATTATCAAATCTATCCTTACCGTGTGAAGACTTAGAACGCGACATTGGCGCGATTTACACAGACATCGCCATTATAAATAAAGTGAAGTGAAGTGAAGTGAGATATGTTTTTTTTCCATGAACGTTTCTATAAGAATATAAATTAATTACTCTTGTTTGTGAAGAATAAACCAATTATCAAAGATAAATATGGGTTGTGTTTTATTACAAGATAGAACATCCCATACGCTTACACGGGCAAAATTGCTCAACTCCAGTCAATAGTCGTCAACTATGACGTCACGACTTCATCAAGCAATTTACGGCAACGGCAACAAGCATCAATACTGCGCAATACAATATTGAGAGATATGGCGTAACTTCATCAACTAGGCAATACTGTCCTACACGAGCATTTCAGTATTCGCTCGCTATGAACGACATTGTTCTTGCTGCGGCGGCTTGTTGCGCTTTTTTTTTATTATTAATCAAAAACAAAAAAGAAAGAAAAGGAATAGGCGTATCTGGGTGCGATAGTTTTTGGCAAAAAGGCCGCAATTTTTGTTGTGTTAAGAATTAGATGATATATTATTCAAAAACTACTAGAATATCACGAATAGAGTTTGAATTACTTTTGAATAAAGTAATTAGAAATTATTATTATTTAGACCTCTCGCTCTCCCCGCGGAAGCAAGACGGCAAGCCGCAAAACAAACAAGTGCGAATGAGATATATACCAAAATTGCTACGAATTTCCAAGTCCATTGGATATTCGTCAATTCGTATCTGCGACATTGAGCGATATGAATTATCTGGAGCAAATTACAAGCAATATCGCCGAAATAATTTATTTAAATTACTCCATCAATTGCTCCAGATCGATCCATTCGTGTCGCCGAGCAATTATTGCCTTCGTGTATACGCACCTTTATGATAAACGATGGCGGATGGTCACATTGGTGATTGACGCCATGTTTATCATTCATTTCGTTTTGCATTTCTTTCCGTAACTTTGTGGCCGCGGTGGGAATTGTAGGTTATTTTCTTATATGTAGCGTCTCTTTGATTTTTGAATATAATCTTCTTATTCTTTATAGTGTTTAAAGGTACGTTGATTAAAAAGTGTTTTCTTGTGGTTACAGATTGAGTCTAACGCGTTGGTCGTTTAAATTTTGTGAATATATATCAATTCAATTTTGATTAGCAATGAAGGTGGGAAAAAAAGTTAGGGAATATAAAGCGGGAGACTTTATATTCGCTAAAGTGAAAGGATATCCAGCGTGGCCTGCAAGAGTAAGTGCCTTTTATACATTTTATTGAAATACTAGTAATTTCGGCGGGAAGTTGACGCTTGCCAAGCCTTATAATTGATAGTAATCGTTTGATGGCTATGGCGTGTTTTTACCTTTGTCTTGCTACGGAGCTAGTTATTTCACACACCATTCGTTTAAAGTTATATATTATAACATGGATTGTTTTTGTAACTATTCTAATAAGTTTTTAATACTATTTTCTTGTATTATGTAAGATGTTACTTACTTTTTATAAAACTTTTAGTAATTGAAGGTACTTATTAAACATACACCTACATACCTAATGTGGGTATCAAACAGCTTTGCCAGATTTCTTTTTAGTCAAGTCGGGATTTAGGCACATTTAAAGTGAAAAAAGCGGGATTCATTTGTCGAAACCGGGACATAGTAAAATTTTTTTAATAATCAGAAGTTTTTAAATACCTATGTATGTTTTTAATTGAGTTCAAATCACGTTTGCGTGACAAAAGACAGCGAAAAAAGTCACAGAAAATGAGTTTAAATCAGATTAAACCTACCGTTAAATAGTTCTTATACATCTTTTGATTGAAAAACAAAAAAATCGAAATAAAAAATATTCTGAAGAAATGCTTATTCATAATATTTCTATGAAGATATAACATCTTTAAAAGTTTCATTTTTCTCTTTAAAAAAGACGAAGAACTCACAGGATAGCTGCAGATTAAACTTGACGAGTAACTTTGATTACATTAAATTTACGAAGCATTTCAAAAAGAAGGCGTTTTGGAAAGCAGTTTGATGGTTGGTATCCTGGTATTTACAACAGTATTTTTGGATACTGTTGAAAGAGTTCGCACCATTATTGTGCGGTGGTGGTAGTAGGTACACACTCCTTATTGCATGGAGTTATTCACGAAAAGCAGCCTAAACTAAGCCTGTCCCGCGCGGGATATTTAATTTTGATTTAAAAATCGGGACGTCTGGCAACGCTGGTACCAAATCAGATATAAACTTGTGAATGCAATTAAAGACATTTATGAACTAATTGATTAGTTTTTACCATACAAATTTAATCTGTAGAATTTAGGAATGTTTGTAAAATAATCATCATCATATTTAATTAAGTGACGGAGGGATTGACAAGCACTGAATATTGAATGAATCACTTACCATATTTAGGTACAGATAACAATTACCTTAATTCTGAATGTGTATATCAAAGTAATCAACAAGATTGTTTCATGGGTTGGCAGGAGACTTCATAATTATTGGTCGGATCATTTCAAGCCGGCGGCCAATATATCATATTTACATTTTAAAAGGGTTGCATAGCTTTGCATTTAAATTTATACAATAACTCCTTATAATCTTCAAATTCAAATTCAAAAGCCTTTTATTGCCAACCTTAAATAACATTACTTTAGCTGAGTATTTAGTTTTCTTAATTTATTGTTAGTATTATATTTAATAGTATATTAAATAACTAATTGTTTATTTAGTTGGGTACCCGGTTCTGGGTAAAGGCCTCCTCCATATTTTGCCATCTGTGTCGGTTCTGAGCGTCCCTTGTCCAGGTGTTGCCGGCCATGTCATGTATCTCATCTCTCCGTCTCATAACGGCTGCCAGACATGGTCTCTAACAAAAAAACAAATAAAAAAACTGTCAGTATTCAAAGTCACAGAGCAACATAGAGATTGATGCTGGGTGTAAGACTAAGTGATAGATTAAAAAATATAGAGATCCGGAAACAAACCAACTTAATAGATGCTGCTGAAATGTACTGCAAACTCAAATGGAAATAGGCAGGACACATAACAAGAGTAAATGACTAATGACGAAAAGTGTAATTAAATTTAAGGATAAGTGTCAGAGGGCCAACTATTACAAGGCATATGAAAAAATAAAATATAGCTTTGTGTTA
The DNA here is from genome assembly GCA_963693345.1 of Pieris melete. Taxonomy (NCBI): domain Eukaryota; kingdom Metazoa; phylum Arthropoda; class Insecta; order Lepidoptera; family Pieridae; genus Pieris; species Pieris melete. Next base: position 66,250 of record CAVNZK010000127.1, read on the forward strand.
CTAATAAAGAGCATGTATGTACAATCAAACATATTTCTTATGTATGACACTAAAGTGACCTAGAATGAGTAACATAGACTATACAATGTTTTGAATCGATTAGAAATTTTATGAATATTGGATGGTTGGAAAAAAAATCTTGCACTTCACCTTATTTGTTTCTTTTTTCTTATTAAGGTTTCCTGGATTGCTTATCAGGTATTAGGTGGCCTGTTGCCTACTGAATAATTTATGTAACCTGATTGTATATGTACTATTAATGTCAGATCTGTAGAACTCACTAAAGAATTCACATTTGATCTTTGCCGATGACACTGAATTTTTTGAAAATTCACTCCCAAACTCAAGCAATACAATGTAGCTAATTCTTACCTGCCACTATAATGTACCAGGAAAAGTGAAAACACGAAATGCTAATGCTAATACAAATGACTAAAGAACTTTCTCCCAAAACAAGTAATGGTTGGATGTAATAGGCTTCCGGAAAGTGTAATTAGTGCATCCTCTTGAACTCTCTTAAAAACAGGTTGGATAATTTCTTCAAATCTGCAAATACCTTTACATCAGTCATTATTTAACACCTGCATTCTACCTGTCCTTATGTATGGGAGGCTAACATGGGTTTTAACACAAAACATGACTAGGAAACTTGCAGCCTGCCAACATGCAATGAAAAGGAATATGTTTAACGTTAAAAAATCAGGCAGACTGAAAAACCGAGTCATAAAAGACTAGATAAGTCATAGACATTACCGCCAAAATAAAAGACTTTAATGGCGATGGGCTGGGCAAATGTTATGAGCAGTTGCAGAATAAAACTTATAGTTGCAATTATAAAAGCCAACCCAGTCTCCAATTACCAGACATTCCAACATACTCACAGCTTCACATACACTCAGTTAAAGGAAAAATTTGGCCAAAAGAAAGGAATATAATGTGTTCCGATTAAATGGGCAAATTTTATAATTAAATATTGGACAAATATTTTTAAAGAGCTGTTATCCCAATGACACTTCCAAAAATGTTGGGAAAAATCATATTTTCAAAAAACAATAATAATTGTAATAATATAATAATTTTTATAGAGAACAGGGGAAATGTAAATAAACATGATATTTACGTATTATGTATATGAAAAACTTTGTTAAGAAGATCATTATGTTTACATTTTCCTATAGCCAAAGCTTTCCTAAGGATGAAAATGACACAAGATATATTCTTAACCAAACATTGTATACATTTGCAATGTATAATGATAAATTTTGTCATATATACCAATAGGTATATTAAAAAGTTTTTTATTACAAAGGGTAGATAATATGACCTACCTGCTTTCTTAAAAAGACTTTTTGAGACAAAGCTGTTTCATTATCATATTTTATAAAGATGCCTTGAATTTAGCTAGACCCCTTGCTTCTATTGAGCAAGCATCGGATTATAAAACTTTGGGAGAAATTCCTATTTTTATATTCCTATATTTATTTAAATTAGATAATAAGACAACAGAGCACCACTCTTGCAATAATAAAGTAAGTGATAAAAGTCATTCCCAAAAAAATATTGTATTACATCAAAATATACAGGGGATGAAAAATAAAGAGTTAGAGATCAAACTATTCTTGAATAGTCAAAAAATTTACTTTTTTGCATAACAGACCACTGGCTAAAAAAAATTGAAGTTATGTTGAATTTTTGTAACCACAGGGTTGGTAGTTTTGCAGAGAAAATGCAATTATTGGGCCATCATTAATCCTAATTAATAAAAAAATTAACATGCAAAGAAAGAGAGGATATTATCAGCCTCTCTGTAGAACTAACTATTGAAATTTCCTGTGTGGAACTGGAGCAATCCATTGTTGTATGTCTATATTGTCTTCCATCAGCTGTCTATAATAATGTTGAAAATGTATTAGAGGAGATGTGTAAATTAGGAAAGTGTAATAAAAGGCTAATTGTGTGTGGGGACTTCAATGTCAATTTACTTTGTCATTCTAATTCAAGTATTCTATTTTAGTCTTTTTGTTCATACAATTTAATAAATCAATTTCATTCACTCACAAGAATAAAAGCCAGCACTGCATTTTGTCTAGATAATATATATAGTGACGTAGCCCGTTTGAATGTTTGTATTTTTAATAGATGTAAATCGGATCACACTGCTCAATGGTTTGAATTTCAATTTAAAGAATAAAGAACATTTTGGTAACTCCTATTACAAGTGCCCGTTTGGGCAGATTTAAGGACACATTGGTGTATAGGATGTTGTTTCTGTGTGACAACTAATCCCCTAATAATTTATACAACACTTTTATTGATCCATTCAAGAAAGTGAGACTCAAAAGACTTTATATTGGTCTCTGAGAAAACAAGTTTCTGTGACCGGGCAAATGAGGTGTTACAAAGAAAAATAAAATTATATGAATTGTATGATGAAAAGCAATATAACACTAGTGTGGGTTTTAGGTAATATATTAGGTTGTATTCAAATAATTTCAAAAAAGATTGCATAATTGCAAAGTCACAATGTTTAAGCTCAAAAGTTAAAAATAGCATGGATAAAATAAAAGCTACCTGGAAAATAATAAATCATCATCAGGTAAAACGTCTGACAAACAAACCAATTATATGTTAAAAGTTAAAGGGAAATTATAAAATCTGACCCAGAGTTTTTTTACAAATGTACCACTAAAAACAACCAAGTCCCTGGATTACTAGAAAAATGTGTACCTGAATGTAATATTAAATTTCAGTTTATATACTCAAGCAGTCCCTTCCTGGCATGCCTAGTAAGCAAATTAATTTGAATATAAAATTGAATTACTAAACTAAAACAAGCTATAATGATTTTAAAATATAAACAATTGCAAATATTCTAGTTAAATTTATATTCAAAATTACAGCATGAAATATGTTGCAATCTAAATATCAAATTTATCTGGACTACTGCTGAACTCCTCTTCATTCCTAACGTACTAGAGCCCCTGTAGCCGGTGGAAATGAAGGGGGCACAATGCGCGAAGACTACATTATCATAAATCATGCATGGTCGGAACAGGCCTTGTACAGTGTCACCTTGTGTTGAAGTATTGTGGGGCCAGTGGCCGATATATTATATTCGTAGGAATTACTTCGATGCCGTGTTTCATGGTGTGACGTCATCAGTGTATTATTGATGTCGCTGCAAATAAATTGCTAATATTTGGAAATTTTCAGGTGCAACGACCTAATGGAAAGAAATACTTTGTGTATTTTTATGGGACGGCTGAAACGTAAGTGTTAAAATTTTTTAAAGGCTGGCAACGCACTGGCGAGTCTCCTGGCTCACTTCTCCATGGGCGGCAGTATCACTTAAGATCATCAGGTGCGCCTCCTGCCCAAAATATGGTGCTATGCTTAAAACTCAAAGACGGTTGAACCAATTCATGTTTTTTTTCCTTAAACTCTGAGGAAGGGTTTTATGGAGAGAAAATTGCTTTGCATGAAAAAACCTAAAAACCGCGCTCTATAGGAAAATGCTAATCATAGCAAAATGTTCCATAGGTTGGTGTGTACTAAAAAGGTAGGCTCAGTAAAGCATATTAAAGCGAAACCAAGTTCGCGGGGGTAGCTAGTAATAATATATTAGTTACATAGGGTAGGACTGTGTTATCATAGTGGCTTCAGCGTGCGACTCTCATTCCTGAGGTCATTGAACCCCGGCTGTGCACCAATGTACTTTTAATGCGCATTTAACACTAAGGGAAGGGAAATATCGTGAGGAAACCTGCTTGCCTTAGCAGACCCAACACGACGGCGTGTGACACATGAGGCTGATCGCCTACTTGCCTATTAGATTGACAATACAAATACAGAAAAAGGTTGTAGTATCCATGATTTATTTTATATTTAAATTGTTGACCATACCATTTCCCATTGCCTTTTTTTTCAAGTCTTGAAAACTTAAACAATAGGTGAAAGATGTTCCAAGATTTCCTACCGTGTAGCATATGCCTTGAACCTTATCCCTTAGGTTCGAACCTGTGCATCAATTTTCTATGTTAGTAACAACACCCAATGTCAGGTACAGGCTGGTCACCAAGCAACCAAGCAGAAATCTTTGTACAATAACTTTTAAGCTATTGCATAGCTTCTATCTCGGGCCTCGAGCGTGGAGACCGAATCCAGAAATTCCGTAACGAAAAAACCTTACACGTTAGAGGGGGACAGAACGCATACTGCGTATTCACATCTCTCTGACAAGATCGGTGCAGCCGGTGCGCGTTAGAGTGAGACAGACTATGACAGACGCGTTAGTCTGAGTCCGGTAGAGTGGTAGATTGAATTAATTTATCAAAGAAAAAACTTGAATTAATATCAAAGAAAAAAAACTGTATAATTAAATAATTATAATAAAAAAAATATATATGCAATAGCTTTACCGCGGCAGTCCCCGAGTGCCACACGTTTTTTTTTTTTTAAGTTTTCTACTTAACTGTACATACAAAAATTCCTTTAAATTAACTAAAATTATTAATAATTGTTAATTAGATAATTTCAATTTCAGAGCTAATCTGCCGCCAAGTATGATTTTCGATTACGCCGAGAATAAAGATAAATTTTTGTCTAAAAAAGTTAAACGTCGAGATTTTAATGCTGGTGTTCAACAGATCGAATATGACTTCGCTAATAATGTTCCGGTGGAGGACGTTGTTGGTTCGACTTCGGTGAGTATTTTGTTTGGATTATAATTAAAAAAAACACATATTAAGTAATTACGGAGCGTTCAAGTATTACGTAACGAATTTTGGGTGGGGGCCCTTTTATAAAACGAGATTGATTTACGCGTTATTGTTAATATTATTTTCGACTTTGCATCACATAATGGTAGCTTTTAGGTATAAAGAGTCACTGGTTGGGTCACGAAACGTTTTACTATTGGGTACAGAAAAACGTTACGGCGCGTTACGCGAGGGGGGGATCAATAATCTCCAAAAATTGCGTGACGTAATTAATACTTGAAAGCTCCCTTAACCAGAGGTCGGTTTTATATAGTCTTTGTCTGACCCTTCGTAACACCTTTTACAAAGAATTTTCTTTGAAATTGAAACTTTTATGCAATATGCAATTTTTTTTCGTTTTACAGAAAGAATCGACGAACAATGAAACTCATGAAGATGACTCGGCCCTTGAGACGACGGCTGATGACACGATGGCGGATGAGGTAAGAAAAAATTTAAAAAAAAAATGAAGTAAAATTTAATTTATTAAAAAATTAGTTGAGAAAGGAAACATATTTTCCTAAATATGTTTAAAACTTAAAAAAATAATAATATTGTTATCAAACGAGTGATATATATGTATTAAATAGTTTCTTATAAAAGTAAAATTTAAGTCCAAGTGGAGATGAATTATCATAATTAATTGTCGATTTATTTTCAGTCGACACAAGATGACACTTTAGCTGACGAATCGGGCGTTGGGTTAGCCATAGGCGAAACTAAGGTAATAATATTAATTTTATAGTTATTATATTGTATACTTAATCATTTCTTAGCGTTCTAGAAACTGGTGATAATCGTGCATTAGTTTTTGAGTTTGACTTGTTTTTATAGCTAGCTAGTGTTTTCAAACTATTCAATCACTTTCCCAGTAGTTAATCACTGCTGTGTAAGTCAAGGGGGAGGTTGGGTTATTAATATGATAATTAGATTTAAAGGCTTTGTAGGGAGAGTATTTGGACCAAAAGTTAAAAAAAAAAAATGTTTAGTAAGGAACATAATATACAGTATGCATGTATCAGTAAATTCTATTATTATTATTCGAATGTTGTTTTTAAATCATGTCCAATGCCGTAGCATCTTCCGTGGGCTACTTCATTCTGTTAATTTTGTGTCACGGTGCGCGCGCATCGTAAAATTTCACACTCATCAATTTTTCATAACGCGCCTAAAGAAGTAACTTAAAAAAAAATATATATTTGAAGTGGTAGGAGCCCGAAATGTTTTATTATTTAAGGAAATATAACTTGTACTTATGAAATTTAATAACATATTTATATTTTCAATATAAAAAAAATAGTACGGTAATGTTTTTTAATTAAATTCTAGGCCAAAGGCAAAAAGTCGATTAAAACAGCAAAGGTAACGCCGAAGAAGGAAGTAAAAACACCGAAAGCGAAGAAGAATGAGGAAGAAGATAAGAAGGACGAGGAAATTGTTAGTAGAAGCGGAAGGAAGATCAAGCCTAAGAGGTAATGTTTTATATTACAGCTAACTTAATTAAGACTAGACATTTTTCTGTATTCAAAGCAGTTCTAAACGTACCAACTCTTAAAAGGCCGGTAACGCACTGGCGAGCCCTCTGGAATTTAGAGTATCCATGGGTAGTAGGTATTTCCGAACCGATACGAATTCGGATCCTTCAGAAAGCGTATCAATTCTACTACTGTACATGTCGCACACATTTTTATGTGTGGCTAAATCTACGATTTTCTAGAAAAACGGTGCCGTTATCTAACGGCCGTAATGTAACGTTGGGTGACGTCACCCATACTTTGTCTATAAAACGTCGGAGTAGGTTTTCTAGAGAACGTTGAGTGTCACCGTAACGTCAAATAGCGGAGCTGTCATTTGCATGACGGCCGTCATAGCAGTGATAAACATTAGTTCAGCGTAGCGGTGCGCATATTTAATTAAGAAATGACTTGGACAAGCGAAAATGGTGAACAATTAATTGATTTTGTTAAAAATCATGATGCTTTCTACAATACCAAATCCAAAGAGTACAGACAAGCTCAGATGAAGCAAAATTTGTGGAACGAAATTGGAATAACACTTCAAAAATACGGTCGCACTTACTTACTTACTACTTTCTAGGAAACCACAGCTTGGCCACCGTAAAGACGGCCGTTATTAACAACCGCTTTTCTAGGAAACCGGAGCTTTAGATTGGATTTTTCGGGAGGCATTAATCATGTTAATGCTAGAGACGAATCCATACATCAAAAGTCGCTGCCGAAATGCGATTTTGAAGTTTTGAATCGTATTTGCGATTGTGACATACAAATTTAATATGCAGGTTGTTACATACGTTAACGTTATCATTATATTCATCTATTACTATTTAAATGTAAATAAATTTTATACCGTCATGTTATTATTACACGCTTTATATTAGCTTAACCTGTATGTATGTATGTAACCGACTCCTTCGGACTCGATTTTGACCCACATTAAACGGACAGATTTAATTCAAATTTAATTTGTACACTTATAAAGATAGATCAACGACAATATAATAATTTCATAGGTTTATCTCGAAAAAAACAATGAAATTTTTTTTAAGTCCATAAAGCAATACGATTAAATTGAGACAACACGTATAATGCTGCTAGGACTAAAAAGTGGAAAATAAATATAGTTTAAAAAAACACGCTTTTAAAGCATATCAAACTAAAAAGTGAAAAATAATTCTAATTTAGGCTGAAAATGGTAATGAACAAAAAATACTGGTATTATTGTGAAAAAGCGTGGGTTGCTCGATAGACAAAAAATTTGGCACAGAGATATTTTCGTTGGTGAATTTAATGGCCGAGTGGCCTTCAAGTCTGTATAAAAGGTTCTTCTTAACTCATTGCTCAACTATTGTGCACTGGAATGACGTGAAGTAAGCTTGCGCAAGACCGGCTGGTTTTCTATGCAAAAATTCAAAAATCATTTATTAAGACTATTTCAACAAAAACACAAAAAATTTCACATGAGAATAATACTTTAGATTAACATAATATTGTAGTCGTTTGTAAAATAATCACAATAAAATTGCCTTCTATGCAATAAACTTAAAAGTAACCAAAGAAATATGAAAAATGTAATTATAAAAAATTAATTTAAAAGTAATTTTGTCTAACATATTCACTTAGCTTCGATTTGAATGAATTGATAGAAGTAATATTTTTTTTATATTTGTGGGTAGTTTATTATACATATAGGTAACAAAATGTACACTTATGAACGTAAAAAAAAAAAAAATGAAATGACTCTAATTTTACATTTACTGCCAGTTCTCAATTCAAGGGCGTAGAACGGAAAAAAAGAACTGCCAGTAAACTCTCCGCCACTCTTTTTAATCGCCAAGTTTTTTGTTCTACACAATGTTTGTAAGGAGCTGCAACTATTACACCATGTTCCACATGACATCTTAAGTAATTAAAATAATAAAATAAATTAAAAACAATGATTTGTCCTCTGTCAGCTGGAGGCATGATGAAATAGGAACAGATTTTTGAGGCCCAGACCTAATAAAGTTGTAGCGCCACTTATTTTTTAATTTTCCACCTCGTGGTATATAATAATACAAAAATGCTATATATATTTTTTTTTCAGATTCATTGACGAACATACAGAGGAGAACATGGCGTTGCAAGCCCCAGCTGCGAAGAAGAAACGCACGATTTCACCGACTCCGGAAAAGGAGGGGAAGAAAAAGATGTTTAAACAGTATCGTATTACTTTACAGGTATATTTAATTTTATTAAATACTAGCTGTCCTGGCGAACATCGTACCGCCTAACAGTCGATTCTTTATTTTTTTTTTAAATACTTATTCTGCTATTCGGGACACCGGTCTAGCTAGTAAGATAAAAAAAAGAAAGTTTATAATACAACAAATACGTTATGTCAAAAAATAAAAATTTACCTTCCCGGAACCCCTCCACTAACATTTGAACTTTATGGTATAGTATTAAAGTTCAAATTGACTTTTAAGAATTATTTCGATTCTTTTGTATGGGAATATAGAAAAGTGTTGTTTTTAGACTTTTCCACTCAATTTTTTTAATTTTTTCTCTCCGTACGAACCATCCTTGTACTTCAAGGAATATTATAAAAAAAGAATTAGTAAAATCGGTTCTGCTGCTCTCGAGATCTGCGCTTAGCAACACATTCGGCGATTCATTTTTAGATTATTACTAAGATTAATAGCACAAGAGGAGAGGCCGGCGAGCTCGCCCATAAATATCATGAGGATATTTCCGGAGTAGAAGTAGAGGCGGGAGACACCAAACCACCCAAACCTAAACAAATAATGTTGCTGTTTAGTTTCTCAACCACATGTCTGCTGATTATGATTACGAGGCTATTAGGAGTGCTATGTATTAAAAAAGAACTAGTTAAATCATTAATGAAGATTACCACATCATACATAATACTATATCTACAGTATATGTTTCAAGCTATCATTTCTTAAATATATGACAATTTTGGTGAACAAAAATTGTACAAGAAAAAAAATATCAAACAGCGGACTATGTACGAGATAGGCAGTTCTTAATTATCAGAATCCCTTTCGATTTAGCATTTCTATCTTAATATATATAAATTACGTGTCACGTTGTTTGTCCGCTATGAACTCCTAAACTACCGAACCGATTCCAATCAAATTTGCACACCGTATGTAGTTTGATCCAACTTAAAAGATAGGATAGCTTACATCTCAATTTTTACCCGCAATATTATGTTATTGCAAAATATTTGTTTATTATTTGATAGTCACAATTCTAACAGATGGCGCTGTGTTGAAAGTACCAACGTTTCAAATAAGCTACAATTTAATGGCATTACCACCAAAAAATCATGGTGGTCCCCATGACTGGTGTTCTCCTACCGTTTCCCTTGAATAGGTTACTACTATGTAATATAACTAAAACCTTAGCCACAGAAACGCTTGGCCGGTCTGCTTGTGTATTATAAAATAAGTGTCTGGGCCTCAGATCTGTTTCATGCCTCACGAAATAATAGATCCAGACCTAAAAGGTTTTTTTTAATAGCTATTTAGATATTTTCGTTTTATATATAAGAGATTATATGCTGGGACTATTAATTTTTGTAGCAAGTAAAGAAAATAATTTTCTCTTTTCAGTCGGAAATTGAAGATCTTAAAGAACCCCTATATAATGGTAAGTTTTTAAACATTTTTTATAACAAAAAACAATTATACTTAATATGGAATACATAATATTCAAAAAGGTTCATTTACGAAAGGTAAAACTTCTAATCGGCTGTGTTTATGTGAATGTTAGGTTAGTATGTTATAATATATTTTTTTAATAAATGACGTTTTGATTATCAGCTGTGGTCGAATTTGACGGCTATTTGGAGTCTAAATATAATTTTCACGCCACCTATTGTCTCACAACAGATTTATTATTATATTTAGACATGTTTTTTTTATTGTGGACGTGTCAAATTCGTATAATCTATAGACAAGAATATTTTATAGTATAACTTGAAAGTTCAAAGTTACATTTATATTTATTATTATTGTCTTTCTCGTTAATAATAATGACCATAAATCCTGAAACAAAATAAAAAAAATCATATTGCAAATAACATTTATTACTTTTACATTGTATTAGTTTAATACATAGATTTATTTAATATATAAAAAGCTTATTTGAAGTGGTCTCCATTGGCTGAGATACAGTCCAGTCCGTTTAGACCAGATATTAATAGAAGCACGCACTCTTTCCATTGGAAAAGTCTTCACTGCCAATCGTACGGATTGTGTAACGGACTCCAAATTAACATGGCGTTTACAGCAAGCCGTACTCTCTAAAACTGACCATAAATCACAATTCAGCGGATTAAGATCGGGATTGCGTAGACCGAGCTTTATGACCCGGCTTGCTGGAAGGACCATTCTTTGGTTATTGAACATGGTGTGGTTAAGGGGCGGGGCACTACCGTCTCAAGAATGGTATCTTTATACACTTGTGCCGATGTTTTGATACCTTTTTCATAGAAGTCCGTCACTCCTTCATAGCTAATACCCCACCAAACCATCAATGAAGTCGGATAGTGCCCCCGTTGCACTCTGTCGGCGTACCGCTTCAGTGGTTGTTTCAGTTTTACCACCTTTTTTTTAAAAATATCAGTTAAGAAATAACTAATACGTCTCTTATAGGCTACAAGTCCTAAGTTATCTTTTAAAATACTTTGCTTTCGGACAGGATTTCATCGTATTCTTTCCCTTACTGCTTTGACCACCTTTTTCGTACGAACACTACGTGGAGGACGGCCAGATCTTTTTCTGTCACAAAATAGAGGAGGTCTGGTTGTACCTATTAATAGCCCGGTACACAAATATTTTACTAATACCAATGGTATGGAGAGTTTTAAAAATTGCATTTGGCTCCATACCTTCTATGCGTAATGCAATCGCAGCGATTCGGTCGACTCTTTATCACCACACTCTATTTTAACATCGCAAAATATTGTACAATATATTGGCGCCAGAATGAGAAACGCAATGAACAATCATATAAAAATTACAGATTCCAAATTCAAATGTAAAATATTTTTAATTTTTAATAGTAACAGTATTTATGGCCAGGCTAAGTATATACTGTAAAATCCGGTTATAACGACGGCCAAGGTAGGTATAGTACGTACTAAACAAACTAACAAAATTTAGTTTTTATTAAAATAATGAATTTACATCATCGTCACAGAAAAAACAACATTTAAATTGAACAGATTATTATTAAACGAAATGTAATTTTATTATAAACTATAATCAACATACTATCTAATCGGTAATCTATACTAAATAACAACAAAATAACTAGAGCAATTTTTCATTGTTTTTGTTTTTTATTACTAGTAAGAAGTACGGTTTACATTATGCAAACGTAATTACTTTTTATGCTGTTATCTTCAAAATTAGAATATGTTGTATGTATGTATTAACCTAAAATTTTACATTGCCAAAAGACTAGACTTAATGGGCGAAATACCTCAGCATTGTCCCGAAGTGAAAATGACTATGTAAGAATATTGACAAAAGACAATCAAATTTTGTAGTTTGGTCCGTAAGGCGCGAAATCGATAATTTTTTTTCAGTAAAACCGCCCATTCGTGAATAAGATTTTTCGTTAATTTAAATTGAATTAGTAGAAAATTTAAGATACTCTTGCCACGAAATGGATAATATTCGCTTGGAAGTATTTGAAAATCTTGAAATTGATTCAAATATGTTTAAAGGAGGTAATTTTTATAATTTTGTTTTATTACATTCATCAATTAAATATAATGTTTCTTAAATTACATATATTTTTAATTTTTCTTTTACATAACATTAATTTTATGCTTGCTTAACAGTAATAACCTAGGTTCGATTCCTTTAAATAATTTTATAACTTAAATTTTTCCGCAGATTTAAAAAAAAATATTTTTAGTTTCCTTTCTATTTAAACATAATGACGTTTAAAGTGATATTGTAAATAAATATTTAACTAAATAACAATTCCAGACTCAAATATATCGAAAGATAATTCGACAATTTCAAACAAATCTAAAGAGATAACAAAAATTACTCAAAGCAAAAAAAAGAAAGGCAAGAAATTTGTGCCTCCAGTTAAAATTGCCCCAGATAATATTGTAAAAATATCTGATGTAGAGAAAAGCGTATTAAATGATATTAATACGGAATATAATGATTGTATAATTCCCTCCGAGAATGTTAACGAAAGTGATAATAACTTAACATTTGGTGGTATTATATTGAAGACATTAAATATCCTCAATGATGAAGACTTCCAGCTGTCAAGTGCAGCAGTTGCCGCGTCGCAAACGTCAGTGGCGTCTGACATTTCCCTAAATACGTATAGAGAGGAGAAGAGTTTCGAGGATTTGAAAATGGTGAAAGGCGTTGTCGATTTTTACCGCCTTTTTAATACGCAATACGACAGTGACAGTGTTTCGACGGGTAATGTCAATTTGTCGCAAACGTCAGTGGCCTCTGTCACTTCACTAAAGACGTATAAAGATATGGACGTGAAGAGTTTCGAGGATTTGAACATGGAACGCGACGTTAACCCCCCTTTTGATGTGACACAATTCGACAGTGACGGTGTTTTGACGCATAACAATTTGCAATTACACAATGACAGTTTGCCATTTGTACCTATGTCTATAAAAGAAGGCGATATAGCTAACGAGAGATACTTCTCTGAGCACGTCGAAAACCAAGTTTCTGATGATACGGAAATCGTTGGGAAAATATTAAAACCGTATCCGGATGAGAATAACTGGTTCAAATTTGAATAAAATATAGAGCTCAATTTGTTAAAATATATAATTTTGTATTAACCACAAATTTTTATTTGTAATTCTATTAAGAGTTCCCTAAACAAGATGGCGTCGCACCAGTCCCTGTGACGTACCATGCATATAAACACGTAAACAAACGTCTAAATTTTAAATAAATAAGTCATCGTTGCCGTAGTCTGTGACTGATTTGTATCACGTGACTGACGTATAATAATCAATATTATTCAAGAATAGAATCATTATTTACATACAAAAAAAGCCATGTTTTATACTGTTATTCTCCAACTGTCCTTGCACGACAGGGTGCTGTCACGGTTGGAATCTGATTTAGAACCAAATAGGAATATGCTTCTAGTATAGGTATTCCCTTCTGTTTCTGGATATCGTATCCAATTAAAATGAGAGCATAATCATCTTAAAGCCCCGCGACACCGCGTTGTAGCACTATTTTTTTCGCAAGATTTAAATAAAGAGCGTACCAATTTTTTAAAAGACCGGCGACGCACTCCGGAGCCTTTTGGCATTGAGAGTGTCCTTTGTCCACTTTACATAAGAAGCCGTTTTCTATTAAAACAATAATACTAATATATTTTTTAGTTCTATATAAATAACAGCCTTCTATAAAAATTTATGACATAATTCCTTGTTTGCTGGTGAGCAATTTTAACCACCACATAAAGCACTGTTCACTGATCACACCTCTGGGCGGAAGCTCACCAGTACCAGCTCCTTCCACTTGATTATATTCAAAGAAGAGCAATTCGAATCGTCGTCGACCTTCCGCGCGGCTTGGTGCCTAGAAGTTGCGTAGAGATGTGGGGTCTCTGTGCATCTTCTACCGCATTTACCATGGAGAGTGTTCAAAGGAGAGTTCTGATAATTACCTGCAACTGAGTTGTCATCATCGGAGCGTTTTTAAGGCAGTTTGAACCACCACTATGTGGAACCAGCTGTCCACTGGAGTATTGTATAATTAAAAAAAAAAAAGCGCGCTCGCGAGTTTTATGGCATTGAGAGTGTCGATGGGCTGTAGGTATTTCCAAACCAATACGACTTGGGGTCCTTCAAATAGCGTACCAAATCTTAAAAGCACTTGCGAGCCTTCTCGAATTCTCCATGCGTGGTGTCACTTAACATCAGGAGAGCACAGTTCTTTAAAAAAATGTCATAAAAGATAGTGTCAAGACTGTGGCAAGAAGTCTGCCTTTTAAAAGGCGTGATGTATAATTTCAGATGAGTCAGATAAGGAGAACATATTGATTGCATATCTGCCTTCGGGACAGTATGTTGGTATCAAGCTGTTCAAAACAAGTCCAACCAAATTCAGGAATGACGCTGCTAGGCTGAAATGGGACAAGCAACAGGCGGCGCATGCTATCACCATGAAACTGCAATTAGGTAAGATGAAGCCAAACAGGCTTAAATATGAGGTTTCAATATGTTTAACACTTGTTTGGCGAGGGAAATAGATATTTCATATGATTTAATTTTTATTATATATAAGACATATGGGTTTTGTAAAAAAAATTGTCAATAAGATTGATAGTTTAACGATATTTAAATTTGTTTATTTTGTTATGAATAAAATACATATTTTTTTTTTAATAAATAAATTTCAGAGCATGGTCAGATAACGCCTCAATCTGTGGCTGGACAGCTTATTATGGAGTTAAATTTGAACGATGAAGAGAAGGAGCTCGTGGACAGGGAAAATGATCTTGGTAAGAATAAAAAAAGAAACGGCTAGTAATATTAAATTCGACTTCTCTAATTTTGCCATAAATTTATTACAGTTTATAAGAAATCCCGACTCCAATTCATGAAGACGGAAGTAAAACTGCTGGAATTGGACGTGAAAATCAAAACTTGTCTGTGTTTAGAGAGGGCAGACACAGAATTGTGTCTGAAGTTGTTGGACGAGTTGTTGGGTGAGTCAAAAGATAATAAATATTTATTTGAAACATAAATATATAGTATTTATAAAATTCCGATCTTCATAGCAATAATAATTTATAAAACCTTTAATGCTTAATTTCCTCGCTGTAGTGCGATGCTGAGTGAGGAAAGCACCAGCTCTTGCGTCACCGATAGTATCGGGCGCCCACTTAAGATTTAGTAAACAAAAATATATTTTTCAGCACTATTTTAGCAGTAATACACTGGTGTATTTAAAAAAAAATAAGGATATTATTAGAGTGGGTAGTTCTCTGTGATCATAAATATTCATTTATGTACAGTAATAAAACATCAGATAAAAATTGTCAGCCTTCAGGTCAGGTCTTAATAAAAAAATTTCCTATTAAAAACACATTTCAACCCGTTGAAAGAAAAATATTTAAAAAATCAAAATAGCGTTCAAAAATATATTTTTCGATACAAAAGTACTATTATCGCTTTTTATCCTAAATATTAACTTAAAACTTATTTATTTTAACATATTAAAATAAATAAAAGCATCACTTTCCGATTCCAGAACTGGACACCAAGCCTCTCATGCTGCTCAAGCACCCAATGTGCCTCGAGACCGTGAAGCGCATGCGCGCGTACGTTGGCAACACGGCCTCGTGGGACCTCAGCGAGACGGAGGCCATCCTTTTCAGCAATGAAGCGCATCGGATACGGAAGCAGGCGGACCTCGTCTACTACAACATAAAGAAACTCTTCTCGCCCCCCGAAGGTCTCTCGTTCTCCGAGTACTTCACCGGGAGAGTGGAGCTCTTCAACAAGGTCACCAGCAAACTGTCCCAAGGGGACGTCATGGAGATGGTCCTCGAACCCATAGGTACGTATTCCGTGGAATCAAATATCATTTATTCATAAACTTGTGAAGGAAGGTGTGCTGTTCCTCCAACCTTTAAGGAGGACCCTCAACCAGTTTGACCACTGACTGTCCCAGGCCTCAGAGGCTAAAGTTTTTTTATGGTCGTAGACGTCCATTTGGTCCATTGTTAGGTCCTGGTTAATTAAGCCAGCCTAGCTCCTTCCAGAAGCTCAGAAGTCGGGCACTTTACAGGCTTCACGGAGCGAACTCACAGTTGTCCACTGGTAGCCACAGGTGCATTCCAGGACCAAGTGGGTGATTGATTTCTCTGCACTGTAACAGCCTCTGCATAGTCGTCTGAAAGTTCTATATTAAAGAGACAGTGGCCCGTAATTGTCCCTATCATAATTTTGAGATCAATTCTGATGAGGCTTAGAACTCGCTTTGTCACTAGAGGGCTTACTGCTGGCAGTGCCTTGCCTTGCGAGAAGAACAACAAAAGAAGCGAATACGGCATCAATCCGTAACCTCCTTGCAAGCTCATCGGCAGCATCATAGCCGAGCATCACTGTCTTCTTTTATCGACTCTAGGGTAACCCTGTTTTTGTCAAGGTTATTGCCTCCAGTGCATTGTGACACTCCAGTGTCAGTTTGTTGTTGGTCTTCCGCGACTAGCGCAAGGGCGTCTCCTGCGAGACTTGGCTCGGGCCGTCGCGGGGTGGTCAATCGCCTGAACGGCAGGACGGAAGCACACTGGAGTGAGAGGAGTACGGAGTAAAAGCGTTTTAATATATGACGTCATCCCTGTGATTTGGAGCCGTAACATGTAGGTGGCGCTACAACCGCAATGTTAGAAATAATTAAAAAAAATTGGTAGTAAAATTATAACTCAAGAATTGGTTCAGCCAGAATCAATTTGTATGGTTTTTGGAATAATGTGTGTGATATGCCATTGTATGATAGGCTCACGTATATTGTGTATGGTTTGAAATTCATTGGCTTTTAGGTAGAACGTGGTCAGCCAGTATTTAAATAAAAATTAATTTAATTAAATTATTTCAGAAATGTCACAGCCGACAGCTGACACGATGAAGTCGGCCATTGATGCGGTGAATGACATTTGTAACTCATTCGACAGTCAGGCGAAGCAGACCGGTGAGTTTTATTTTGGACCATAAATTGAAAATGAGACAAAAGTTGACATTTATTAATCATATTTTTTTTCAGCAACAGTCAAGAAGATAGCGAACATCCTGAAAAAGACGCCGATGAAGAAGATTGCAAAGAAGCAAGAACTGAAGCCGCAAGTGGAGATGAAAAAGGAGGACAAAGAATATGTAGCTGAGATAGAAGAGACGATTGTGAAGGAAGAGAAAATAGTGAAGATAGTGATCTCAAAAGTCGAGGAAGAAGAGAACATAGATCTTAAAAGCATGGAGACAGAAGACAACAAAGATCTTGAAAGCATGGAGAAAGAAGACAACAAAGATCTTGAAAGCATGGAGAAAGAAGACAACAAAGATCTTGAAAGCATGGAGAAAGAAGACAACAAAGATCTTGAAAGCATGGAGAAAGAAGACACAAATACAGACACATCGAATGACACAATGGAGGCAATTAAAGACATAGATAAGGAGACGGAGAAAGACACGGAAGAGAAAGTGGAGAAGAGAAAATTGAGCATAGAATCGAAATCGAGCTTAGAAGAGAAGGAAGATGAACCCAAAGCTAAGAAAACGAGAGAGGTGAGTTTTTTAATGATATATGAAATATTCTTTTGATATAAAAATACATTCTATAATATTCTTTTTATTTCAGAGCAAGAAGACTGATCTACCACCTCTGAAATCTCCTGCGAAGAGAAAATCAAAAGTTTGAAAAATAAATTTCACTGTTGCTCAGAGTCGATCGATGATGTTAAATGTACTTAAGTACACATTTAATCGAGCATATTATAAAGACTTTAATGAACGATTCTGAGTCTAGTTAAGTATATAATGTAGCAATATTATAGTATTGTAATATAATTAAACGTTCTATTTACGGATCGTTATTGTAGTGGATGATTGGTTTAAAAACTGATTGGAAATATTCCAATATAATGCCACTAGTGTTATACACATAAGTGTCTAATATATTTGCATCAAAATATTCTTATTGAGAATATTCTGTCGTTTAACAAATCACTTTTAAGTGATATTTCTTTAAATTAGAACATTAAGTACCATAGTACATAAATCGTGTAATTGGTGAAGTTATATAAATGATTATATAAAAATTGTGTTTTTTATTCACCGGTTCCTCGCAGTGGCGTAACAATAGGGTGGCAGGGCTGGCAAAACGCCACGGGCCCCCGACCCAAGAGAGCCCCTGCCCAATATATATTATCTTATATGGATGAATGTGAAGTCTTCAATACGCATTGGGCTAGCTTGGGGACTACAGACCATTCCCTCTCGCCTAAGAGTGGAGGATTCTGCTTGATGCCCGTTCTTAATTACAATTTGAGTAATTTTATAGTCACTAAATTATATAAAATTGTTTTTAGTCTTGTCAAATATTCTACATAGAGGTGGTATTTAAAAAGGTATTCTATTTTACCTTTTAAATATGTAGAAATTATATACAGTAGAACCTCTATAAGTCGAACATCAAGGGAGACGCCAAAAAATTCGAGTTATAGAGTTTTCAACTTATGGAGGATTTCGACTTAGGCGGATTTTGATTCGACATAAAGAGTTTGAGGTTTATTCTTATACATTTTGAGTTAGAGAACTGTTGTACTGTAACTCAAAATGTATAAGAATAAATGTAATTGATATGTATTGCAGTAGAACCAAACTACTTCTGACAGTATTTAAGTCGAAAACAAATGACTGGCTTAGCTAAATTTCAAAGGGAATCAAAATTGAACACCTGACACGAAGCAAGCAAACACGTGTTTCCATGAGTCATAAATTTATTATTGTATACTCCTAAAATGTTTTCTAAGAAACAATAGTATACTCACATTGTCAGCAAGTTCTTAAAGTCGGTAACTTATTTTTGTTCGAACAATAGAGATAATAAATTCCAAATGATCAAGTTGTAAAGGTTGTAAAATAAAACGTTCCTATGTTCGAGATACAGAGGTCAAATTTAATTTTTCGAGTTATAGAGTGAAAATATGTACCAAAATGGCTTGGAGGGACTCGGTGATTATTTCGATTAACAGAGGGTCAAGATTTCAAGTAATGGAGGTTTTGGTGTTTTAAGGGAAGGGAACAAAACATTTTTTCGAGATTTGGAGGTTTTTGACTTATCGAGGTTCGACTTAACGAGGTTCTACTGTATTTAAAATATACACTTATGGACACATCTATTGGCCCACCTTGCATTTTCAGTTTCTTTTGGTCCTAACTAAAAATTTATATTAGGTCAAGTAAAATTTTTTATGCAGTTTTGAACCTGATACATTTTACCATCATTTTCGATCGTATTGTTTTAAATTTGAATTTAGAATACCACACCACATGGAGATACGCCTAACAAGTCGGGTAGGCGCCTTGATGAAGTCAGTTGATTTTTGAATAAAAAACGTGTTTTATCAAATAAAGGTTTAATTTAATAACGCGTGTTGCCTCCATGGGCATCTACGACAGCTCTCATACGATTAGGCATAGAGTTTATCAACCGCTCTATGAAATTTTGAGGGATCATCTCCCATTCCTCTTCTATGGCAGTTTTCAATCGTCTGGGCAACCGGCTGACGAGCCCTAACACGTCTTTTTAGCTCGTCCCACATGTGCTCAATGGGGTTCATATCTGGGCTTCTGGCTGGCCATTCCATAACTGCGATGTTCACATCCCGAAGATATTCTCTGACGATGCCGGCCGTATGGGCTCTTGCATTATCATGCATAAAAAGGAAATTTGGGCCCACATAGTGCGCGTATGGCATCACGTAAGGTTCTAAGCACTCAAGAATGTACCTTTCAGCATTTAATGTTGGCAGCCGTGGTCCCGTAACAAGCTCAAGTTGAGTTTTGCCGCTCGCGGATATACCGCCCCAGACAGTCCATGAGCCACCGCCATAAGCAAGCCTCTCTTCAAAGCAGCATTGTGCAAAACGCTCTCCCTTACGTCGGAAGACCTTCTTCCTTCCATCATTGCCATGTAATGAAATTTTAGACTCATCAGAAAAGAGTACACCGTTCCAATGCTGCTGAGTCCAATTTCAGTGTGAGCGCGCGAAATGAAGGCGCGCTATTCGGTGGGCTCGCGTTAGTTTTGGGCCATTAGCTGGCTTGTGTGGTACCATATCGCGTTCTTTTAATCTTCTCCGAACACTTCGAGCGCTCACATTTACTCCATGGAAGTCGCGAAGTTGGTTTTGTATCTCAATGGAGGTAAGGTGACGATTTCTCAAGCTGGTCGTCACGATGAATCGATCCTGCCTTTCAGTTGTGACCCGAAATCGTGGCCTTCCTTGGCGACGAACAAAGTCGCCAGTCTCTAGGTATCTCCGATAAACGTTTCGGACCGCAGATCGACTTAAATTAAGTTGATCACTCACATTTCTTTGGCTGTGTCCGGCCCGGATAAGTGCCACAGCTTGGGCGGCGACTTCAGGCGAAGTATCCATAGATTATTGATAGAACCTCATCTTAATGTTAAGAATAAGTAATGTTTGTTGCAAAACCAAAGAGAAAAATCACACTTTCAAGAATTAAATCCAACTAAACCAATTTAATCAAGTTTTTTTAGTATTCGATTGTTTGATATCAATGAGCAGGCTCCAAATTGTCTTTTGTTTCTTTAAATTCTGTGTCCGAAATTAAAAAAAAAAATATTGAATGCAATTATGAATGTGCCAGGTTCAAAACTGCATAAAAACTTTTTACTCGACCTAATATAAATTTTTAGGTAGGACCAAAAGAAACTGAAAATGCAAGGTGGGCCAATAGATGTGTCCATAAGTGTATAAAGCAATATTTTTTTATATCATTTCAAGGGGAATTAAACACACATCAATATTTAACAATATTTAATTAAATAAATAAAAAAGTTTCTTTTACTGACGCTTCATATTTTCTTGAGGGTACAAATTAATTATTTTCTCGTAAGTCTCAGCTGCTTCCCTCTTTACTGAAAAATTGATAATTAATTTCGGTACATAATTTTTAACAGTTGTGACAGAATGACTTTTCTATTTAAATTTTGAAGGTTGCGTTTGGAAGTCACCACAGATACCGTAGTTTATTTAAACCGGTAAACCACCAAGATTTCTTTCCTGTCTTTCCATCAAATTTGTATACGCAGAGATGAAAAAAGAGTAATATAGGTGGTCATTATAATGTTAGATCATGAGCTAGTAAAATAAAGATTTATAAATATATATTTCTATTATATTATACAGGGTGGCCAAAAAGTCGTGGATCAAACAAAAATAGGGGATAGATGAGGTCATCAGCGGCAAAAAATTGTTCTACGGGAGGTCTCTAAGGTCAACCCCTGCAGAGTTATGATTTATTTTGGTTTTTATATGAAAATTGACATTTTTTTATAAATTCTTCTTAAAATTCGAAAATATCTACATCCTGTACCTTTCTCATAATATCTACTAGATTGGTACTGATCAGTTCTTGCGTTAGACATACTATTTGTAGTTGTTTATTGAGTGTATTGAAGATAATATTAAGTTATACGATATAACATTTTTTCAAATCATAACATTTTGTTTACTTCGGACCCCACTGTGAAAAAAATATTACTCTACCGAAAAGTGACCCTGTATTACAAGTTTTGGCGCATTTCATAGGGATTCTGAAAAGGTATTATACATTGCAATGAGTGGCTCAAATATCTTTCTAGGTCGAAAAAACAACAACGATTCGGTCTTATGATACATTTTTTACCTACCTGTGACCAGTGCTGTGTGAATCGGACTAGATTCAAAAAATTGGACAAATGGCTGGAGGGTTATATAGGAATTTGATTAGACGGTGCAGATTAAGTATTATGGTCAGAGCCAGGAATTTAGAGCATTTATTGTAAAATGTTTTGTTTCCTACAAACAACCTTTGAGAAATAATTGATTTAATACAATTATTTCACACTTGTTGTTGTTGTAATTCTTCCTAGAAAGATATTAGGGTGACTCATGGCCATGTGTAATACCTTTTCAGAATCCCTATGAAATGCGCCAAAACTTGTAATACAGGGTCACTTTTCGGTAGAGTAATATTTTTTTCACAGTGGGGTCCGAAGTAAACAAAATGTTATGATTTGAAAAAATGTTATATCGTATAACTTAATATTATCTTCAATACACTCAATAAACAACTACAAATAGTATGTCTAACGCAAGAACTTGTAGGTGATTGATTAACATGTCGTATTGAAACAGTGATGTGTTCAGACAAGAACATATCAGAATAGTTACGGTCGTGAGTTCTGAAAAGAACAGTTTCATCGTGTCGTAAGACACGGTAATAGTTGTTAAACGTTTTCGTCGTGAAACAAGAATAATATGTCCTGAAAAGGACAGTTGTTAGACGTTTAATCGTGATACGATAATTTGTCCTGAAAAGGACAGTTATTAGCGTTATCGCAAGGCTACGATATCGAAGTGTTCTGAGAAGAACACGTTCGTACGCTTAGGCGGCTGCGTGCAGAAAAAGGCCAACTTTTTGCCGCGCCGCATTTTTATCGCCTACTCTGGTACCTGCGCAACCAATCAACGCTCCGCATCTTGGCACCACATGTATATATTAGTTGTAAGTGTAGGATAAGTTTTAAGTATAATTGTACACAGTTTTGTAAATAAATATCATTCACTATTCCATCTTCACCGCTTCTCTACAAGTAATTAGGGAGTTTTATTTTAACATCGACCAAGTAATTCTGAACGAGTCAACCCTCAAGCAACATCCCTAAAGTGGTGACCCCGTGAAGAACAACCCCGTGAAGAACAACCCCGTGAAGAACAACCCCGTGAAGAACAACCCCGTGAAGAACAACCCCGTGAAGAACAACCCCGAACAACCCCGAGAAGAACACCAAGAACATTGAAGATGTCGACAACAGAAAATTCCGGTGCAGAGCGTCTAACTTCATCAACACCGTCGAGCCAAGAAGTCTCCGGCATTTCACTATCGCTCCGCGTGCCACCATTCTGGCGTGACCAGCCGCTCCTCTGGTTCTGCAGTTTCGAAGCAGCAACCGCCGATCTAAAACGAAGCCAGGCCCAGCTCGCCCAGATGGTCATCGCACAGCTTGAAAAGCAAGATATACAAAACATCGCTGATCTCATTTGCTCGCCGCCGGAAGCAGATTACTACAACGCAATTAAAGACCGTTTAATATCGTTATACGAAGAGTCAAACAGCGCACAAACGAAGAAGCTACTGTCACAAGTTGAGCTCGGAGACCAAAAACCCAGCCAGCTGATGAGGCAAATGAAGCAGCTTAACAAGGATAAATTTCCCGAGAGCACCATCAAAATGATGTGGCTCGAGCATCTGCCGCCACACATTCGTTCCGTGCTAGCTGTCAGCGAAGCGTTTAAAATCAAAACGACGCTCGACGACCTTACCTTGCTCGCGGACAAAATGATGGAAGTCCACACGCCGTCGCAACACATCGCTGCCGTCGCAACGCCTTTTGCATCTGTACCATCGCCAACACCACCTTATCCGCAACAGCAAACTATCGACACACTCATCGGTGAAATAAGAAGATTGTCTTTGGAAGTTGCTGAGCTACGAGCACAACCTCGCGACAACTACCGCAACAGTCGCTCTCGCCACCGTTTCCAGTCACGCTCGCGGAACGCATCTCCACATCACAACGAAAACCAACGAGAGTCGCAGATGGAAGACCGAAGCCGGAAAAAATCTCCAATGCCGTACTGCTACTACCATCATCGCTACGGTATGGACGCGAAGAAATGCGCACCACCGTGCAGTTTCAAGCCCATTAACCAGTCGGAAAACTAAAAGTAACGCTGGCCGCGGCGGGAACTGGCGTTACCGAATCATCACACCGCCTTTTCGTTACCGACAGGGTAACGAAACTTACCTTTTTGGTCGACACAGGAGCCAATATCTCCGTGCTACCAAAGAAAAAAGGCTCACGCGAAAAACCACTGCCATTTCAACTCTACGCCGCAAACAACACTGTAATTCCTACATACGGAGAGAAGTCACTCACACTCGATCTTAACCTCCGAAGACCATACACATGGAAATTCGTCGTAGCAGATGTGTCCAAGCCAATCCTGGGAGCAGATTTCTTACAGTACCACCACCTCATTGTCGACGTAAAACACCGACGATTGATCGACGGGAAAACACAGCTGGTAACTAACGCTCAACTCAGTACTGCGGGCATACCTACAGTTCGCAGTATAGACATTGGGCAAAATTACCACAGCATACTAGCAGATTTCCCAGGCACAACTAGACTTACTTCAATGAAGCTAAGTCCTAAACATTCCGTCGAACACTTCATTGAAACAAATGGACCGCCTCTTCACTGCAGGCCACGCCCCATTGCGCCGCATCGTTACGAAATGGTCAGAAAAGAATTTCAGAGCATGATTGATCAAGGGTTATGCAGACCAAGCAAAAGCCCTTGGGCATCACCTCTTCACGTCGTGCCTAAGAAGAGTGGAGAGTTACGCGTGTGTGGCGATTACCGAAGGCTCAACGCCATAACCAAGCCCGATCGGTATCCCATACCACGCATACGTGATTTCACATATCAACTCGCAGGGAAGAAAATTTTCTCCACACTCGACCTCAACCGCGCCTACCAACAACTGCCAGTCAGCGAACAAGATGTGGAGAAAACAGCTATCATCACACCATTTGGCCTTTTCGAGTTCCCACGCATGTGCCCTGGTCTAAAGAACGCCGGACAGACATTCCAACGCTTTATTCACGAAGTACTGCGCGAACTCGAATTCGTATTCCCTTTCGTTGATGATCTACTGATAGCGTCAATCGACGAGGAAGAGCACCGAAAACACCTTCGCACCGTATTACAGCGACTAGAAGAATACGGCATTACCATCAACCCATCAAAATGTGTTTTCGGCCAGCCAACAGTCAAATTCCTCGGTCATCAAGTCACGGCGGAAGGAATACAGCCACCCCAAGAGAAGGTACAGGCTATCACAGATTTTCCAAAGCCACAAACCGTAGAGGAACTGCGACGTTTTCTCGGTATGATAAATTTTTACCGCGAAAATATCAAAGACGCCGCCACCATACAAGCGCCGCTAAATACTTACCTGCACAACATCAAGAAGCGTGACAAAACTAAGATCGACTGGACCGCTGAATCGTCGCAAGCGTATGAAGCATGTAAAGAGAGCATAAAAAACGCCGCTTTACTCGCTCATCCATCTCACCATGCGACGCTAGCGATATTCAGCGACGCGAGCGACAAAACAGCAGGTGCCGCACTCAACCAATTTGTAAACAACACATGGCAACCACTCGGCTATTTCTCTAAGAAATTCAGCGACGCACAGACCCGCTATAGTACCTACGATCGAGAGCTACTCGCCATCTACATGGCTGTCAAATATTTCCGCAAAATGTTCGAGGGACGAGAAATCATAATATTTACGGACCACAAGCCGCTAACATTCGCTTACACAAAATCAAATACAAACAGCGAATCACCGAGACGCACCCGACAACTACTTTATATCAGCGAATTTACCACTGATATACGACACGTCAGTGGGTCTCAAAATGCAGCCGCAGACGCATTATCACGCATCGACGCAATCACATGTCCATCGCCGATCGACTACAATCAACTTGCAATAGCTCAAGAGCGCGATAGCGATACAATTCAAGCACTCGGTTTACAGAGCAACTTATCTTTCAAGGAAGTAAACCTGCCCGCGTCAAACATCAAATTACTCTGCGAAACTTCAACCTCATACATACGTCCGTACCTACCTGAAGAATACCGACGTACCGCATTCGACGCAGTACATAACGTTAGCCACCCTGGAATAAAGACCACGCGGAAATTAATTACGCAACGCTACTTTTGGCCCTCAATGAACGCAGATGTCGGCAAGTGGGCAAAAGTATGCCTACAGTGTCAGCGCGCCAAAATACAACGCCACACAACAAGTCCATTGTCAACTTTTTCACCAACCGAACGATTCGAACACGTGCACATCGATATCGTTGGTCCGCTACCTACCGCGGCCACCGGTCATCGATACCTCGTGACAATGATCGACAGAGCGACGAGATGGCCCGAAGCATACCCATTATGCGAAATAACAGCTGAAGACGTCGCCAAAGCAGTGTACGAAGGTTGGATTTCCCGTTTCGGTTGCCCTGCTACAATAACAACGGACCAAGGACGCCAATTCGAAAGCAGAGTATTTGCATCCCTTTCTCGCTTACTCGGAATTGACAAAACACGTACAACATCATACCATGCACAGTGCAACGGTATCATCGAAAGATGGCACCGTGTCCTTAAGGCCGCATTAAAGGCAAGACTACAGACCGCAAGAAGCTGGATCAACGAGTTACCAACCGTCCTACTCGGATTACGCGCCGCTATGCGAAGTGACACCGGCGTAAGCGCCGCCCAACTTACCTACGGATGCAACATACGCTTACCCGGTGATTTCTTATCAACGACCCGCGATAACGTCATTATGGACTCTGCCTACATCGATCAGCTTCGTGACGCAATACGTAACTTGCAACCAACGCCTAACCAACCACACAGCAACACAAAACCTATATTCATACACCGCGACCTGCAGACATGTGAATACGTATTCGTACGCATAGACGCCGTAAAGAAGCCATTACAAGCACCCTACGACGGACCCTATCGCGTGCTGAAACGAGACAGCAAGATATTCACGCTGCAGTTACCTAACCGTGAAACAAACATCTCTATTGACAGACTCAAACCCGCCTACACAATTGCCGAGCCAGATGTGCCCACTGATACAATACCGAGTACCTGCAACAAGCAAATCACATCAAGTGCGAGCGAACTACATAAACCTATGAAATGCGCCAAAACTTGTAATACAGGGTCACTTTTCGGTAGAGTAATATTTTTTTCACAGTGGGGTCCGAAGTAAACAAAATGTTATGATTTGAAAAAATGTTATATCGTATAACTTAATATTATCTTCAATACACTCAATAAACAACTACAAATAGTATGTCTAACGCAAGAACTCATCAGTACCAATCTAGTGGATATTATGGAAAAGATACAGAATGAAAATATTTTCGAATTTTAATAATAATTAGTTAAAAAAAGTCAATTTTCATAAAAAAACCAAAACAAATCATAACTCTGCAGGGGTTGACCTTAAAGACCTCCCGTAGAACAATTTTTTGCCGCTGATGACCTCATCTATCCCCTATTTGCGTTTGATCCACGACTTTTTGGACATTCTGTATATACTATCAACTATAGACAAATGTTATCTATGGTACCTTATGGAGTATTAATAAACCATTGATTAGTTTTTGAGTTTCATACAAAATCTTTCTTACATTAGTATATATTTGACATTACTCACTTTCAAGAGAAACGTCATTTGACACTGACATATCCATATCGCATCCGATACGATATCTAGCCGCTCTCACACGAGGCCGAGTGGATTTATTCGTGTCCATTGAGCATGATGGGTAATGTTTGAATAATTCCAAATAATCTTTGCCAGTTGGAATTTGATGTTTTTTAACATTTTTCGGGGGCGGAAAATATCCTTCCATTATAGTTATTGGATCTAAAATTTATAGCTTTTTTAGATATATTTATGGTATGGCTGTCATACGTCGCGACCAGTGATGCCAACTCCTACAGAATGTTCAAACCAACTTGAAATACCTCTAAATTTCGGATAAAAACCCCTAAAGTTGTTTCACCTAAATAAATGTACCCCCTAAAAAACCCTGGATATCTGGATTCGTGGGTAAACCCCCCTATCATTACTGTCTGAATCCTACCCTAACGTTCATATTCTAATTCGTATATCAAGTCATTTAGGCATATGATTTGCACTGCGATCTACCTCGATGTAAAATATCACATTGCAGTTTACGTCGGTACGAATTGATTTGATCCAGTCAATTAAGGTCCTACGTCGCTGCGTTTTCGCGTTAAACCGGTTGAAGTAGACAGAACAGTCGAGACCAGTGATGCCAACTTGGGGGTTCCAACCAAATTTAGAGGGAATCAAGATATCCTGGGTGATTTTTAGGGGGTACTTTATACGAGATAACTTTTTTACGCTAGCCTCGGCAACGCACTCGCGAGCGCCCTGGCATTGAGTTTCCATGGGCGGTAGGTATATCCAAACCAATACTAATTAGAGGATCTTTCAAAGAGCGTACGAATTCTGAAAATCTCTGGCATTGAATGTCCATGGGCGCTATTATATGACATCAGATGAGCTTCCTGCTCCCTGTTTTATAAAATAATCCCCTTTGATACGTCTTCATTGATGTCCTGGATTCCATTCCTGGCAATTACTTGGAATGTAAGCTATGTAATCTATGCCACTTTTAGCCCCGGGATCCGAACCCCAGACCTTTTGTCCAGGGCAACATGGTAACAACTAGACCAATGAAACGGTCGAGAACAGCGTACACTGTTCTATCAACTCATGATAAATGTGCCTAATGTCTATGGCTCAATCACCAATAATGAAGAGAATAATGTATATGCAATAAAATAAAGAAGTTGAAACACTGGCTGTGTACACTTATACATAATATTATGTTTGTGCGTACTAAACTATCAAAATAAAAGCAAATACTGTCAAGTACTAAATAAAACCCAACTGGGGCTTTAATTTTAACTATTCACAATTAAACTATAAAGTTTTAATAAGTCATTATTTCTAAAATAGTTTGAATGTAGGATAGTATAAGGAAACCAAAAGATTTTGACATACAGGATTCGTAGTTCGCGCCCTACGTCTCTTCTTAATTTTACCGTCAATAATCTCAAAATATACGTATATTTGCATAATTTACTTAAGCTCTTAAATTCTTAATATATAATCAATGATGATGATGACATAAACGAATTAAATAACATATTAACTAAAATTAGTGAAAGTTTTATACGAATCCTGGTATTAAATAATTAGCTTTCATGATTATAAACATTAAACTAAATTTAATATTTGGTTATTATAAATACGTATTTGATACCTTCTATGTTATAAATATCCGTCAATATCCTGTTTTGTAACTCACAACTAAGCTATTAGCTAATAAACTTTATAAGATGTTTTCTAATCAAGCTGAATGTGTTTAAAACTTTACTGTCCATTCATTATATAATTTTGCTTAAAGGCGGGAAAGTTAGTATTTTTATAAAGGTGGGAAGGTGGGGTAGGAAAGGCTTTTCGCCCACAGTATATTTTACAAATACGACCATGGAGGAGAAAATGCCAAATTTTGCCACTAGTAGCGCTGGTTTAGCTTGACGGTTGACCCATAACAAATGCAAACAAACGTCAAATCCCCTACTTTATTATTATAACACAAGATAAAACATTATTTTTCTCCAAAAATACCTCGCTGCGCAGCAATCGGTTGTATTAACAATGGCAATCACAGTTTTTCTAAGGGTTTTCGCATAAGATGACTCTGGAAATAAGCTCTAAAAAGACGTAATTTCAAAGCTATAAACTCTTCGAGGTTATGTTCGGAAGCTGAACATTTTATTGATTCCGATTATAAAAGTTCAAGCTCCTCTACAGGTTTGCATAAACTACTTTTAAATTATGATGTATATGGTATACCGTATAGGTACTAAGGTATGTAATAAGTACTAATTATTATGCATTAATTTTAGGTTTATCTCAAGTTTATAGATATTTGAAAAAGACTGCAATCCCAACTGTTTACGCATGGAGGAAACCCACTACCACAGCAAGTATAGTAATAATGTAATTATAGGGTCAGTCAAGTCATTAACATCATTGGAATGGATCAATGTCTTTTATGTTAGTTAAATTATGAAGATATAAACCTGATTTTGAGATGGCCAAATTTTTTTGCATTAGTACTACTGCTGTTGGGAGTATATTTGTTACATGGGTAAATTTTGTTTATGAATTATGGAAAGAATAGATATTTGGCCTAGTTGCTCACTGGTTGATAATTATATGCTAGATTTATTTAAGCAATATCCTCCAGCTACCAGAGTGATAATAGATGGTACAGAAATACCCATATCAAAATCAAAAAACCCTACAGCGCAACAAACAACATTTAGTAGCTACAAGCATGACAACACTATAAAATTGGTGGGCACTACATCTGGTGGTGTTTGTTCAGTTCATTTAGTATCATTTTGTTCAGATTTGATATGCAGGCTCTACCGGTTACTGTCAAATAACTAGAAGAAGTTCCCTTTTAGCTGTTATTGATGAAAAAGATGCAATACTGGCTGCCCAGCTTCTTTTTGGATTCAATTGTGTTATGCTATGTAATTTTAAAAAAGGAATTGTAAAATAAAAGTCCAAAGTAATTAGTGGGTTTTATTGTTTCTTAGTAATTCTTATAAATATATTTATTAAGTAGGACCTTTTTAAAATACTCCACATAAAATTTGTTCAATACTTTTAACATATGATTGATAAAATTCTTCATCCCTATCCTCATAAAAAAATTTCAATGAATTTTGAAAAATATTCAATTTGATTACTTCGTTTCAAGATCTGCCTTTCTTCCTTTTAAACAACTGCCCCGGGTCTTCAATCCTACTTTTAATTATGGAACAGTCAATGTCGAATACATTATTCAGCAGTTTTCACTTGTAAGATTTACTAAATCATACCTAAGACTTACGTAAAATTTGCTGAAAACTGACAGTATATTGTTATGGGTCAAGGGATGACAGCAACATTTGCAATTAGCTTTGCGTTTTCTCCTCCATTAGAAATAAAAACATTTTCTTAATTATTAATACAGTTTTGCCATAAAGATGTATGAAAACTTAATAGATAATATTAAGATTTGTGATTAGGTGGTAAAAAGTTTGCTAGGTTCACAGGACCATGAATAACAATACTATTTCAAGATAGTATGTAACTGAATGTACTTGTAATAATTCAAATGGATATATCAATTACTTCTATTACTATTTAGTAACCACACTTTTGAGTATTGCTGGAGTATATTATTTATTGATGCTTACATACTAAAATAAAAGGCAAATATTTTTTAACAATGTATTTTCTGGCAATTAAATGCATGTAGCGAAATAACACTTAAGCCTTATGGCAGTGTATTGGTCTCATTAATTCGTAGTTACAAGAAATCATTGACTAATGTCAATCATGTCAAGTTTAAGTTTAACATTTTAGTACCACAGAGTAAAGAAAGTTAAAATAATATTTATATAACAGATAATTGACGATTCGTCACTTTTTACCAGATTTCTTTATACCTCCTTGAGTTAACGGGCCTTTTTGTGTTGCTTTCGCTTTTGCATCCTGAAACATAATAATATTAATGTACAGTGTACAGTACTCATTGTGTTTTGACAGTTTCCTTATTATTACAATCAATACATAATTTATTTATTGTAAAATAAAATATACAAACAATATTTGTTTAATATGTATTTACTTAAATACTCATAAAACTGGCATTGCATTATAAATTTTCACTGCATTTTATAAATGTCACCACAAAACCAGGTTGACTATTGTCAAACTCTATTGTATCATGGTGTGGTCAAACTATTGTAATGAATTTTCAATTATCAGAATAAGAAAATAATTTCAAACTTAAAATCAATAGACATCTTTTGCTTTGGATTCATGGTTATAAAAAAAAACATGATAATGTTTTGACAGAGGTCTAGTCTGAGGTGGGAAAAATCTCTAACCCTGCTCTCATTTTATAGCAAAATACTGCTTGTTTTGCTGCTCGTATCCCAAAACACTTGTAAATTAGGACACCCATATATCAAGGTATAACAAATGTACATGTACAAAATCAGGATAATATTTCCGAAGATACTTTCTTTAAAAGAAACATAAATGTATTCTTTTATTAACAGAACATTCTGAAGTAATATTCAGCAGTAGAGTATCTTGCAATATGATTAGAGATATAATTTTTTGAAATCTATATAATCGGATCAATTTTATACCTGTAAAGCTTTTTGTTGCTCCTTAAGTTTTTGTTTTAGAGCTACATCATCGTCATCTAACTCCTTCGAGGATTTTTTTGGTGCCTTCAGAGGCTTCTTCTTACCACCTTCTCGGCCAGACATCTGAAAGAAGTTAAGTGCCGAGTTATTTCACACCATGCTATTACAGTCTTAACTGAGCTGTTCTTTAAAAATAAAGAAAAATCAGTACTACAAACATAGAAAACCTCATGATCACTTAATATTTTATAGGCAATTTGTGTATGTAACAATTGTCAGAAATGTGAACTTTATTCTACATAAATCTTGGATTTAATCATGGCTACCTTTTATTTAGCTTATATAAGACTAAACGTAAGGTAAAAGACGAAATGTGTGATTTAGGTTTTAGCTTTTTGTCTTCAAATAGCTAAGGTTATAAAGATTTCATCACTATTTACTATTGCATTTAGCTTTAAACGACGTATTATACTTAAAATACGCCGGTCTGAATAAATGCGTGCATTTTTTATTAGTTGTACAAACAGTTACTGTTTCATAGGTTATGAGAAATGATTATTGAAGAAGCTTAGTGTTATACAAACAAAAATACGTACATACTAATAATAAGGTACTTACTTTGATAATAAACTTTGATAAACTAGTAAAAACTTAATTAAAATTTATTAATAATTAATCCCACGAAGAGAACTTGCTTTAAAATTTTTAACCTGTGTAAACTGTAAATGACAGAGGCAAGTGGCAACTGACAGTAGTTACCCGCAATGAAGTATGGCTGATATAAGATATTACTCTGCCTCGTTCCTCGGTAAACCTGTTAATGACCATAGAAAATATACCAGATTCTGCAAAATAAATCTCTTGTATATTGCGATATTTATGGAAATTAAAACAGGAATATTTATAGATCGTGTATAGATCTCACATAGTATTTAAAAATAAAGAACTTTAATTAATATATACGTCAAACGATTCAGCTGAGTATCAAATAGGGTGGGTACATCTAAAATAAACTCCAAAGAATTGTAGCGACCTCAACACTTTCCAGAGAAGTCATAATATTGTGTGGTAAGCTCTCGAGGCAAGTGATGCCAACTTCGACGAAATATTCCCCCTAGGGCCAACATCAAATATCAGGAATATTATATATCGACAAAAACCCCTAATTTTTTTATTGTTCACGGGGTTTCGGAGGTAATTTCAATTATGAATAAAAATTAAATTCATACAATATTAGGCTAAAATACAGGCTTTTTTAGTTATACCGGTGTATTTTACACATTTACATAATATATTAATTAATGACCTAACAATATTTAATTATAACT
The DNA here is from genome assembly GCA_963693345.1 of Pieris melete. NCBI lineage: Eukaryota > Metazoa > Arthropoda > Insecta > Lepidoptera > Pieridae > Pieris > Pieris melete. Next base: position 99,600 of record CAVNZK010000127.1, read on the forward strand.
CTATTGATTTTCTTTATTTAAATTAAGTTCTTACATGTTCTTGGCATAACATATATTTTGCTTTTTTCTTATTTTCTTTTTATACATAATATTTAAAGGTTGTTGTAGAGATGGTTACATTTGGTTTAGTTTGTTGGCTGGGTTGGAGGGTAATATAAATTGTACAGAAAAGTGCGTTTGAAACAAAAGTTTCTGAAAAAAGTACCCTTTAAAAAACCCCCTAAATAAATCTAGCTGGTAAACCCGCTAACATCTTGATTCCCTCTTAATTTGGGGGAAATCTCCCAAATTGGCATCACTGCTCGACGCGTCATCTACGCATTTAAAGTTCCTACCAATGGGAATTGTACCAGTAAGTCAAGTATTTACTCAGTAAATAGTGTAAAGGAACATGTAAATAAGATAACCAGATGTTTTATTGATCACAGCATCTTCATTCTTTTAAATTCAGACTAATAATTTATAATTAACTAATATTTCCACTATCATCAACTTCTTAATTCATGTTCAAAGAATGACACAATGCATATATTTTTTTCCATAATCTATTTTGAAATGTTCTTAATTAATTTCACCGAATTTATATTATGTCACCGTAAAATTGTAAGCACCGTTAGATTGTAATCTATCTCGCGAGATTGTAAACTGTCGAAAGATTGTGAACCTCAACGAACTGCTTACAATTTAACGTATTATTATTCGGTAGATTGTAATCTATCGAAGTGAAACCGTCAAATTGTGAAACCGCCATTTTCTACTTTTCTATTGGTTATAAGACATGTGACATCCTCGGTACATTAATCGAATCGACTATTTCCTCATTTGTTAATTTTAAAGTTAAACCTAATTTAACCACTACTTGTCAAATGTACATACATTACATTAACTTCATGTTTCAATGAGTGTAGGGTTCCAAAATATTTGCAAAAATAAACTTTTTTAAAAGTGAAAATCGATTTTTGTATTCGATTTCAAGTTTCAGTTGAACAGTTATTTAAAAATAAATATTAATATATACTAACCTAACCTAACCGAATATTAATACATTTTTTGGACATTTGACAAGTTATGGTTAAATTAGGTTTAACTTTAAAATTGGGTCATTCTTCTTTTTAACCTACAATAAGTTGTCTCCACTAATTAGTGAGAAAATAAACAAGGAAATTACTATTATTTTTTTCTTAAATGTATTTCAACATGCACTGTACTATATGCATAATGGCTATGCACGATCAAATAACAAATATATTGAATAATTTAATTGTAAAAGTACGTGACAAAGTAGTGAATCCGCGTGACAGAAGTGTATCTCATACAAATTCCCTATGTCTCCCGCTACCTCAGCTTGCGTTTAATCCATAATATTACGAAAAAATTATGTGATGACACAAAACATAAAAATATCTTATAACTCCTAAATATATTACCTATCATGCAATAGCAACCATTATTTTTTATCACTTTTAAAAAAATATTTAAAAAATATCTAATACTTGTCTCCTACTGCCTGGTGTTTTATTTTGTAAATTCTGTCACGTGGGTTGTCCTTCGAAATACGCGTTTGTGCCGCTCGTCTTTGTGGCCTGCGATTGAAAGTTTAGACCTCCTACCCCCCTTGGTACACTTTCCCCTCTGAGATCAAAAGTCAGCGCGTCAATCGCTCGAAAGCTGTGACAGAAGGTGTATGTTTTGATTCGGCTACCGCTTCGTCACGTGAGTAATGGATTCAAAATATAATTATTATTCTTACTTTTTGTTGTCTACTCTTACGTTATGGGAAATATTTTGTTGTCAATGAGTAAATGAGTAAATTATAAATTCTATGTCAGCTTTTAAATGTTATCGACTTAGCAACAAGTTTTTACCCCTATGTCACTCTCACAACTCTGTCACACTTTTACCTAATGGCAAACAATTTTTTCGAAGATTATGGGTTTCGCCAAATATCCTGGAACTTCTTTGAATCAGGGCATGGAAAAGGAGCTTCTGATGGTTGGAGGGACAATGAAACGCCAATATGATGCCATAGTAGGTAGAGGAAACTATATTGCAGATGTTCCAATTCTTATCCACTTTCAAGATGCCAACAAATTTAAACGGTTCATTTTGACAGACGAAGACTTGGAAAAGGTTGCAACAACGATTCCAAATAATATTGTGCCCCTGAAAGGAACAAAGCAAGTCCACCAAATGTTCACGGAAACTCGTCTTAAACCATAGGGTATTTAGTTTTTGCTGTGAACAATTCTGTTCTTACGACGTTGTTGTCTTATTCTAAAACTTATCAGCCTCTGACTATATATCCTGCCTCTGTATATACTGTGGGCGTATTCTTATCTAACGAAAAAGAAGACGATATAATTCATGATGTGGAAGATTTCATGCTCACTGATATTATGAACACAATTAAAATGCCCCGAAAAAGATTTTACGATATTATGTATACATAATCCAGCCCAGATGAATCAACCAATGAAGATCAGCCTTTCGCCACGCTTAAAACGAAAGATCCAACTGATCAAACTGCTGTCTGCGGTACTTCTTACCAAACACTCCAGGCTCCGAATGTTAATAAAAAGGGAAGAGACAATATTTCTAGTTCGAAGAGCTACTATCAACATTCGAAAAATAAGACTTTCTATCAATGGCTTAATGATTATTTTATTTTATGTTTTCGGAAACGTTAATTTGATGTCCAGCTATACTAGACTTTATTTACTTAAAACGAATGAGTAGTCATTTAATTTGCTAAAAAATGAATCTCTTATTCTAAAGATTCTCAAATGTGATTTCAATAATTATCTAAGTTCGATCTCATGTTATTTTATATGCCAATGATGAAGACTGAAAAGATGTATAACAAAATAAATTATTTTAGAAAAATAAACCTGTTTTATACCAAAACGCAGCCTGGTATCCCCTAGATTATCAAACTCCGTCACGATGTTGTCTCCTGATAGGAAAATTATTTTTGTTTTTTATATATTTTGTTATGACTAGTGCAACATTTAAAATTTATATTTAAATTATTTGATTATATTGCTGTTTGTGATATTGGTATTTATTTTTAAATGATAGTAAAAATTGATTTATAGCAAAAAATACATTTCTATTAGCAGAAAATGTGACGGAGTGGTATTAGGTCATGAATAAAACATATTTTATACATACAAATGTATTATATTAATATGTTTTCTAAAAGCTCATTTAGTTAATTAATGTATTACAAAAGTACAAGTTATTTGACAAAGAGTATTCGATAGAATAAAATAAAAGATTTCGTGCCGAAATAGTAAATTTTTTTGTCGAATCTATCTTTCAGGCCTAGAAAATCGTACAAAAATCTGTAAACATCTCGGCAAACCACTTTTTCCAATAGAATAGAAAATCTGCTATCAGAATATATATTTATAAACTGACAAGAAAGCTTTATATTTTTATTTTCTAAATTGAGCTAAAGCTTTATCAAATTGTAGGTTTAAAAGAAGAACGACCCAATTAACAAATCAGGAAATAATCGATTAGATTAGGATCAACTATACAGGAAATGTATCAGACTACATCTGCTGTCACCGAGGGCTGATTATAAAGTCGTAGGATTATTATTTTTAAAATTTCCAAACGCATTAGAAAATTTTACGAAAAAGTTTAGCCAAGTGCCAAGTGTACAATGATACTGTCCACTTACACGATTAAAAAAAAACTAACAACGATTCCCTTCGTTTTTCTTTCTTTATTTAAATAATTAACAATTTTCTTTTGTAGCGATATGAAGACTGTATGAAGGAAGATTTAGCGGTAAGATACGCTTTTGATAAGATTCCTCACAATGCTTGAATTAAATGAAATGAATGTGACATAAAACATTAAATTAAGGCCTTTAAACGGCCTTTTCGAATCTTGTAAGCCTTTAAACCGAAATTATAACTATGTAATTCATTATCTGTTTGACTGATAGAACTAGTAATATGGGTCTATGAACTATGAAGTGATTGCGGTGCGCTCCAAAGCATTTGTATTATACAGGTTCTAGGTCTTCTTTGATTCGCCCCTGACATAGTTTCAGGGCTGGCATAGATAATAAGCGAAATATAACTATAATTTTTTTTTTAAATTTATATGACTAACTTACGAACCATGAAAATACAGATTAAACAAAAAGGTAATCGTTAGTAGAGAGTCTCGCTAATGAAAAAATATAATTGAATTATTTAAAAACTTTCGGTTGGCAACACAGGATGTCATTGAATTTCTTAGGTTAGTATGATTTATTGTTTTGATACTTCATTCAATTACTCATTTTTATTTCTATTATATATTTTTTCGGAATAGTTAACAGGTATAATAACCTAAACATTTAGAAAGTTTCATAATCAATGTGAGAGACAGTGATTACAGCAATGACTCCGAATAAAGTTGTGTTTTATAATATATATAGTTTTAGTTTTCCATGCAATGCTAGTCATTTTAAGTATCAATAGTAAAAGACTAAATACGTTTCTATCAATGTAAAAAATTATAAAATAAAATCAAGTATCAAGTAAGTTTAATCAACAAAATATATCAAACTTTTAAAGCTTTTTCGTTATCTTCTTTCATTAACCAGACTCTATAGTATATTTAGAGGAACTCCCAACTTATTAAAATTAAGACAACGCGCATTAAGTACAAGAAAATAAATCAACTAGAAATTAATTTATGAATATAGATAACACTTATGAATATCAAAGGAGCAACGTTTTTAATTTTAACTTTAGTTACTTGATTTATATGCATTTCACTAGAATGTTACGTTATTACGTAGCCGAAGCCAAAAATATTTAGCAAACTTAATTTATTTTTTATTTAGCTACAGCCCGCCATTTTAACAATATTATGGTCAATGTATTGGCGCCAAAGCGCACGGATTAGTATAATGCAACATTTTATGGTCATTGCCAATTTTATTATTTTTGAACATTACAGAATAAAACTATAACTTTTTTTCTCGTTTATGTTGTATTAGAATATGTAGAGGAAAAGTTTGTACACCATTTTATCGAAGATAGGGCGAACTATGACTCCCATGTAAACTCCAATAGCGGGATCAATTAAACAAAAATCGTATGGAGAAGAAGTATAGCTATTTTATATAAATTAAATAAAAAAAATATATAAAACCTTTTTGAATGACAGCTGACACTTGTGTTTTTTAATAGACAACATATTTAATCACCATTGACTATAGAGGTGTAAATCTATTGAATCACAGTGGAATTCTAGTTAGTTTTGAACTAGAAATCGATATGAAGTCGTGCTAACCCTAATGCTAGACTAGGGTACTTTAACAATAGAACCATGGGGTAGTAATTAAAAAAAACATGATAGGTAGGGCGTGAATTTTCACGCGTTTCCACTTATTACTTGACATTTAAGTATTTTATATACGGCACGGTTATCATTTAATTATATTTACTACTAAAAAAATAACTAAATATTTCATCTTTTTCTGTGGAATAAAATTTACCTACACTGAGGTGACACGACTTCAGTTAAAACGGTGCAAAGGACCATATGACAGGATTTTCAGGAGGAAAAAATCACTTCATATTTATAAGTGACTTTATTTATTTTTAATACTGTTAATTGGCTTTAAAAATCCAATATATTCATTATTTCAAGTACCCGCCATAACGCTTCTCTAGACAAGATGGCGTCGCATCTTCTTTAACACAGGTCGACAAACTTCCTAACGATCAAGAATCCTCAGAGCAGTGAGGAGCGTGAAGCCTGCGTAGTGCCCAGAAAGCTTCTGAGCTTCTGGAAGGAGCTAGGCTGGCCTAATTAACCAGGACTTTACGCGGAACGGACTAATTGGGCGTCTAACCACGAGACGGGTCGCCAACCCTCTGGTGTGACCCAGTTACGATTCTCAAGGGTCTCCCCATAACCGGCGCATAGGGAAGCTTAGACCGAATAAAGGGGAGCGATATCAGCAGGGCTGCAGGCACCTTACACTGGGCCTTCAGCAATGTGACGAAGTCACGATTCTCGAAATGAAAATGAATTAATTGTTTTAAAGCTGTTCAGCCGCACTTGTGTCACCAGCCTATAATATTATAACATATGAGTACGTGCGTCATTAAATGGGGAAGTATTTTGATTGATTGTTTGTTAAAATAAAAAAAAATTGTCTTACAAACTACAAATGTTTAAGAAATGTCTTCACTAACATAGGTGTTCACGAAGTGACCAGTCGTATTTTGTGTACCTTTTTATTTTTGGGATGCTCCACTCCATTTCTATCTTCGTAATAAATATAACCGTTTAAATTCTAAGTAAAGTTTTAAGAAGTTCGCGTCATTTAGAAACTGTTTCTTTATTTTATAATTAGTAGGCGTTTAGATTTGTGTGGCGTGGCTGTTCTTCGGTTTATTACGATGTTCTCCTTCGTCGCATTAAACTCTGGAAGATCAACACTGCTGCACTAATTTTATATAATTAAAACCAGCAGATAAGCAAACCCCGTGCACCAGTCGATTTTTGCGCGCAACACTCGGGCGTATTATGGAAAACATCGTGAGGAAACGGGCTTGCCTTAGACCCAAAATGGAGTGTATTAGGCAGAAGACTGATAACCTTGACTATTAGATTGACAAATCATTAAACAGATACAGAAATCTGAGGCATCTAAAAATATCGTCACTTTTATTTTGAATTAGTTTGTGGTAAAACGGATTATAGAGAGGCATAGATTATATCTATGTAGACTGCGACAGAGCAACAGAGTACCTATACAATCAATCGAATGAAGAACGAATGAAGAGGAATGAAGTCTGTTTCCGATACTTGTGTTATAATTTACCGTTTGCAAAAGTTTTAATAAAAATATTAAACTAGGAACATTTCCATTAATACTACTTCAATTCTAAAACTAACATTGCGTTTTCACGCGACAAAATCCATCTAAGATATCACACACTGCGCGATTGTTTCGCGGCATTTGTGTCTCAGTTTTATATTGTGTGGCGTCACCAGCCATATGTAAATATAAGTAAGGTCATATTATATATATACTATTAGCTGTGCTCTGCGGTTTCACCCGCGTTAATTCAGTAAGTACGATGTTCTTTAGCCTTAAGCTTTCGGTAAATAGACTTAAATGCAGAAATATTTTTGAAGTTATACTTCTTTAGGCGCGTTATGAAAAATTTATGAGAGTGAAATTTTACGACGCGCGCGCACCGTGACACAAAATTCAGTATGGGCGCCGAGCGTGCGTATTAAACAAATAAAGCAGTTTTAATTATTTTGTCAAAGAAATTTAGCAATGCTTTTTCACAAAGACCTATTTATACTTAGTTAAAAGGTTATGAAACATACCTAGTTATTAAATTGAATTAATAATATAATATAATAATAATTATAATAATTATTATTAATTAATAATTGAATAATATACTAAATATTAAATATTGTTAAATTATTATCGCTTATATTGATTATTAATTATTTAATATTTAAAAAAAATAAAGAAAGCCAAAGAAGTATAACTTCTTACGCGCGTACATAAGTACACGCACCATTTTTTTTTAAGACATGAAGATATTAATGTCTTCTATAAAACTGTAGAACATTTATTGTCAATAGCTTCCAGTCTTCAGACCTTGGGTTACATCTTAATTTCATACACTGTTTTTAAATTCTATAGCCTATGTTCATGCGTGTGACTTTTATCCCTAAGTAGTCGTAGGTTCGATCCCTGGCTGGGCACCAATGGTTTTTTGCCTATGTTTGTGAAATCGTCGTGAGGTAACCAGCATTAGACCCAAAATGTCGATATGGAGTGTCAGGGACAGAAGTGCTGATCACCTACCTATTAAGAAAATAGATACAAGATTGGAGACCCAGACCTAAAAGGTTGTAGCGCCACTGGTGTTTTACCAAATAATAAGAAAAGTTTATATCTCTAAGAAAAGAATGAAAATGACAATTTTAATCTTTATTGTTATTAGAATACAAATTTCGAATAGTATTAAAATTTCCTCCCTCCGGACTGATAATTTTTTATCGAAAAAACGGGCAGGAGGCTCTTCTGATGTTAAGCGATACCAGCCAAGGTCAATATCTGGCATTGGCCAGATAGATCGCAAGTGCCTATTAAGAATTGGTACGTTCTTTGAAGGACCCTAAGTCGAGTTGGTTCTGAAATATCTACTACCCATGGAGTGCGTTTCCAGCCTTTTAAGAATCGGTACGTTCTTTTAACGACCCCAAGTTAAATTGGTTGGGTTCGAATAGTATAGGACCCTTAGTTGAATTGGTTCGGAAATACCAACCACCCATACTCTTAACGCCAGAGGACTTGCGAGTGCGTTGTCGGCCTTTTATGTAGCTCTTTTCTTGGTTTAAAACTTTATTACGGTAAGGAAAATCAAGAACTTTTTATAGTTATTTAGCTGTTTCCGTGTAGGTAACCGTGTAGGTAATATTATCAGAAAATATATTGCGAGGTGTGTAAATAGCCTAAGCGAAGACCCGGTTGTTACTGAACCTATTTCCTGTACATAAGGAAAATGCGTACATGTCGTCAAGTGTGCGTGCTGCGTTTCGTCATGAATGAGCATCTGGTTCCATTCTACGAGTTTGAATAAATAAATAATATTAAAATTACTTTAATTTATTTCTAAGTTAAACAATAATGATTAACTCTTACAAACAAAAACATTTTGACTCGTAACGCTATTGTTAGTGCCAGCTGTCATTGTCATTAGGTATATAATAATGATATGATATTAATTTATCCCTAATGGGACATACAAAGAACTTTAGTCCATACAGCCTTACTGTAACTCACTTTTCGAACTCTCACAGCGGTTTTCGCGGCGGCGGTCACGCTCGAATCAGCCGTGAAGCAGTCATTTTACGATTTGACGTTCTGATAAACAATAAACTACAAGCTCCCTCCTTATCAGACTACTTATCCTTATCACAAGACTTAACTCGTAAATAACATAAGTTTGTTTTTAATAAATTTCACGAATTAATTAAAATATATTTCAATGTGTAATGGAAACATACAAACTACTTCAAAAGTGCGTAACACACGCTCTCAGTGTGTGTAATACACACATATAAGCAGATTAAAAAGCGCGCATAATTACGAGTGTTGCCAGGACATAAATGCAATATGCTTTAATAGGATACAGATTATGTATATCGATAATCAGGGTTTCTATCTCTCTCCAACGCAGCGTTAACACGGTTTGATAGAAAGAGACGCATTGATAGATTGCAGGAATATTTGCCGTAATAAATTCCATTAAAAAAAGTGTGTTTTCTGCGCACCAAATAACAATATATTTTTTTGAGTAACTTTCTGTTAGCCCTAAGACCCTTGACAGCTTAGGCTGAAAATGGGCATATCCTGCGACTAACACAAGAACGTCTCCTGCGTGAGTCGAACCTCGGCTTGGACCGTCTTGGGTGGTCCATCACCTGAAAGGCAGGATGGAACTGGAGTGACTGGAATGTGAGGTGCCTAAAGGTCGATTCACACATATCAGTGAACCCACAGTTCCGTCAACGTGTCCGCTCAGTTCAGTACCAGTGATACAGTATTGCGTCAGTCATTCAAGTCACACATATCAGTATTCAGTTTACGGAGCTTCAATGAAAACGTGTCTGTCGTCAAGTAACGTGATTATGGCTCTGTTCAATACTACGGAGCTAGCAATGATAGCTGTTGCTTTAGACGAAGAAGAAGAGCAGCATCAAGTAAAAAAAAAAATGGGGAAAAAAGCAAGTCAATTAAGAGATACGGAAGGAGAATTCATCACATTATACAAAGAATTAGTTCAAGATGAAAGAAAATATTTTAAAATGTGAGAGAGCTGCTTCAATATTCTTCTGCAATAAATAAAATGTAACAAATAATAACGCGGCGTCAGTGATCCGACAAAAAATATCGTTGACAATGAATCCGTCCGTGATTGCCGGTGTCGCCACTGACACTGAGACCACTGTGTCGTCACTGACACTGACAAGTGAGGATGCGTTAATAGAGAATGTATGAAAGAATATTTCGCACTGTGCCGGTACTGTGTCGGAACTGTGGCTTCACTGATATGTGTGAATCGACCTTTAGCACCTCACATTCCCCAGTGAAGGGGGTTTTTACTCTGATTTGGCTTTGGCTTAAAAATAAAATGGAAAATGGTAGTTTTTTTGAAGTCGGTTTCTAAGTTAAAATATTATATTCTAAGGACCATGGACACTCACATAGGCAGAGGGCTCGCAAGTGCGTTGCCAGCCTTTTAAGAATTGGTATATTATAAAACGTTCAGTTGTGGAACGATGGACGTAAAGGTGATACGGGTGGAATTTCGTATTCTGCTTCGACGTCTGTTGAAACTCAGCTGCAGGTATATATTGGGTCCTTACATATGAAATTGACGTTCTGTATGGGAGGAACAAAAAGTCGAATATTTTTAAATATAATATATTTAATTAATCAAAGTATGGACCATTGTTTTCTATGCACTTTTGCCATCTCATAGGTAGTTCATTGATCCCTTTACTAAAAAAAACAGTCGGACGGGAATAAATAAAATCGATTTGGACTGCCTCATCCGAGTTACATTTTTTCCCTTACAAGAAGTTGTCCAAATTTCGAAAAAAATGGTAATCTGTTGGAGCAAGGTCCGAGGAGTACGGAGGATGTCTTAGACATTCCAATTGAAGCTCTTCCAATTTGGAAGCCATCTATTGTAGCAGTGGCTTGGAGCGATTGACCAGCCTAGGTTGTTTAGCCGCTAGCTTTTCCATCATGGTTTGCAATTGCTGACAATAGACATCAGCCGTAATAGTCTGGCCAGATTTGAGAAAACTGCAATGAACAATATCGGCACTAGTCCACCAAACGCTTACAAGTAACTTTTTTAGGGTTAATTTTCGCTTGGGGCAGGATTTGGCTGGCTGGCTAGGATCCAACCATTGCGCTGAGCGCTTCCGATTATCGTAAAGAATCCATTTTTCATCACAGGTAATGATTCGGTTTAAAATACCTTCATTATTGTGCCGGTTCAGTAATGTAACGCAGCAGTCGATGCGCGTTTGCCGGTTTGCTTCAGTCAATTCGTGAGGTGGGTACCTTATCTTTCAAGCTTTTTAATCTTCCCAATTTGCTTCAAGTGAATTGAAACCGTTTTATCCTGCAGCTAACTCGGACGTGGTTTGCGATGCATCCGCTTCCACAATAGTCTTCAATACTTCATTATCAACTTGGGTCTCAGGCCGTCCACGGGGCTTGTTCTGCAGGTCGAAATTTCCAGAATGAAAACGTTGGAACCAAAAACGAACTGTGTTTTCTTTTGCAACATGACCGCCATACACATCATTCACCCTTCGAGTCGTTTCCGCAGCACTAGTGCCACGGCGGAACTCGTACTCGTAAATAATGCGATACTTTAAGTTTTCCATTTTGTAAAATGAGTGACGCAAACAGAAAAAAACAGAAGAAAAAACCAAATGAAAGACGGTCATCGAAGCACAAATATATGAGAACATCGTGATTAAAGTGGCCAGTACGAAAAACGCCAATTTCATATGTAAGGACCTAATTTTAATTTACTTATGAAAGTCCTTTAAACAAGTCAACCATTCAACCAGAGACATTGTTATCACCTACCACGATTCACAAATGAATTTATTACTTAAAATATCGTTAATATACGCCACGCAAAACCATTTTGGAATGGCCATGGGCGGAATGAGACTACTGTTATTCTTTTGGCATTCTTTCCATGTAATGAAACTACAGATGCTTGCCCATCTGCCCGAAGCCATGGGCATGTTGTTCTTATATAAGCGAATGCAAAATATTGTCAAAGCGGAGTGAAGATGTGCATAATATAGTACAAATTTTTCCATGACACACAATTGATGTCTACTATTACACCGTTTTGTATTATCCATTTAAACTAATAGTGTGTTGTAATATAATTAAACATAACCTAATTAACCTTGTAATAATAATTAAACATTGATAAATAGTTGTTATATTTTAAAGAAAGATAAATGCGATCAAACTTGTAAAAAAGTCAAATTAGTTCTTCTTCCGTAAAAAAGTGAGATCCATGTTATACCAAATCGTTTAATTCAGTCCCTACTTAAGAGACCTTCCAACCTAACGATATCTTATAGTGACCATATCAATTAAACAGTAATTGAATTCTTGAAGATTTTATGTCTGCTAGAAGTGCCTTAGAGTTTTAATGAAAATTCAGTGAAAATATTAAGAAACTTTGGTTATAATTCTTAAACTACTGATTCAAAGTGAATAAAATTTCTTGAAGAGGCTTCTGGTTTTATACAGAATTAAGTTACAGGGGGGCGAAAATGGCCAGAACAGGTTTGAGAAAAGGAACCATTCTTTTCTGGCCGTGCTGCCTTATTGCTCGGCTTGTCTGGCGCACTACTGTGCCCCCAGAATGTGGCAGTGTACTCTCAATGCTGGCATTTCCTTGCTTTGTTTGATAGTTAAACGATAGTTGAGCGAGGAAAGCACCAGCTCTGTACTCTCCAGGTGCCAATTAAATGTTTAATTACAACTTGAACCCCACGGCCCAAGAAATTCTAAAGGGAATAAAATTCATTACATTTAAAAACTATTACAGCCAGAAACGAAAACGAAATGGGACAATTGTTTAAATTCAGTGCCATTTTTTACATTTATTACTAACAATACTTTTTTTATTACACTTATGATATTAATGTATTTTATTCGTTTGATTGAGTTTAGTGTACCTAATCAACCAATAACTAGACCTAGGCTCTTATAGCCATCATAGTTTGATACCACCCATGGCCAATGCCAGAGGGCTCACAAGTGCCTTTTGAGAATCGGTACGCTCTTTAAATGAACCTAAGATGACTTAAAAATACTTTCAGAAAACTGTATTTTTTTTCTTCCGAAACACTTTTTTTCATGAGACACGAAGGTGATCAGCCTTTGCCTGATTGGGTCTAATGCAGGTATAACGATGTTTTTCTTGAAAACTACGATCTAGGCCAACATTGCTCTTGTGACGAACTAATTTTTATATAACACTAGCTGATCCGGCAAACGTCATTTTGCCATGTATAATAAAAAATAGGGGTTGATCGTAGAGGGGTGAAAATTAGGGTTTGTATGTATTTTTTAATGCTGTATCATATTATGTAGAAATTAAAAATTTTGTCTAAAAAATAATAAAAAAAATTAGGGGTGGACTACCCCTAACATTTAGGGAGATGAAAAAGATGTTGGCCGATTCTCATAGATACCGGATAAACACAAAAAATTTCATCAAAATCGGTCAAGCCGTTTCGGATGAGTATGGCAACGAAAACTGTGACACGAGAATTTTATATATTAGAAGAAACTACGCGTCGGTGTAACATGGTCCGCGGCTAAGTGCATACAGCAGGCGAGACTTTAAACGCAATTTGCGGTGGCTCCCTTTTATTTCGACCCCGTTTCGCGTGAATTTACCTTAAAACGTTACGTCTCTGTATAAAATGTATTTAAATAACAGAGATATTATTAACAGTTGAAATGTGTTCTATAACACTCGAAATTGACTTCAAAATTTCCGGTTCAAAGATACTTTATTCAAAGAATTACATTCACTTAGCGAGAAAATTCAGAGTAAGTTAGTTATGTACATTAATTATTTGAATATGAATATGAAATTATTTGAAAATTAAAAAATTATTTGAACTATATACAATAAAAATATTAGTTTCTAACAATATGTACAATATTTTTTACAAAAGTGCAGGTAGGGCGCATCGAAGTTACAACAGACATTATGTGACTAATGAATAGTAATAATTTCGTAGACGCTCGTTCGGGTAGTGTGCGTTGATTTCTAAAATCAGTCCGACTCATTACGACTATATAATATTTTGGTAAAGCCACATATAGACTACTTAATCGAACTATGGGGCACTGCAGCGCCTACCAATCGTTATTAAATACAAATTATGCAAAATTAATAATTGAAAACATTATTCTATTACGATTATTTGACTCCAACTGAAAAACTATACAGAAATACCAAATTTATGAGTATAAACCAGACAAACGTTTACAATACCCCAATTTTAATATACAAAATTATTAACAAATTAATTCACATAAATCTATATTTTTACGTTTAAATTATGTTTAATACAACCAAGGAATAATTACGGAAAACATAATAATATGTAACAAGGAGCACAAATATTTAACACATTGCCATCCAGTTTAAACGAAATAAAGCCTTTTTACAAATTTAAAAAACTTTTAAAAGTACATATAATTTACAACATACCTATAAAAAAAAAACAGTGGTGCTACAACCTTTTTAGGTTTGGGCCTCACATTACAGTACCTCTTTCATCATTTGTCAATTAGCCTGTGTCTGACACACTTTTCGGGCCTAAGGCAAGCCGGTTTCCTCACGATGTTTTCCTAAACCGTTGGAGCGAATGTTAAATGCGCACAAAGAAACTACGACCTCAGGCATGAGAGTCGCAGGCTAGAGCCACTGAGCCAACACTGTTCAAATTGTAAGTCCTAGATATTTGTCTTTCAAAGAGGATAAATAACTTTGATATACTAATTAATTTATCAACTGAAATTTTTATGTTTTTAATTTTTTCTCATGTAATAATAAAACATAATGAAGCATCGTTTTTTTCCAAATGTTAAAGATTTCCTTCACTGGAACTACTTCAAGGCTTTCTTTCTCCATTCGAATAACGCTTCTCTTATCTACCCTTTTCTAGGCCGCTCTCTTCTCCTTCCCCTTGGTTCTTTCCATATTATAATTCCACTATATTGCTATATGCCCCGCCCATTGTTACTTCTGTCAGGGCTTAATGTAAGTAATAACTTTTGTTTTTATTACACTTCTTTCCATTCTCATGTACTTATACGATATTTATATTTAATGAGAAGCTATAAATCTAAACAGGCTAGATTACAATGAATGTTTTACAACGTTCAGATGAACCTTCTGTGCCTGACAGCCTTGGAGATTCCTCACCATGGTTTTCTTCACCGTACAAGCAAGTGTTAGCGCATAGTCTTCATCCGTTTAGAACCTAAGACTTTCTAAAAATTGATAAATATAAAATTAAAACAAATTAAAAAATCATGTACCTATACTGCTGGCATTTCCTCGCTGTGTTTCGATACTTATTCGTTGAGCGAAACATCAGCCCTGCGATCTCAAATCAGTCGTGAAGCAGTCATTTTATGATTTGGCATTCTGAAAAGGTGGAAGCTTGTAGTTTATTGTTCATTAGAATGCCAAATCATAAAATTACTCTTTCACGACTGATTTCAGAGCGACCACCGATTCGAAAACCGCTGAGTGAGTTCGAAAAGTGAGTTACAGAATCGCAGGGCTGATCTTGGATTGACCTCTTTAATGAGCACTTGAACACCAAGCTCCAAGTCTCTACTCTAAAGGGAGAAAAGTCGAAGTTGGAGAAAAACAAAAGATATAAGATTTTTCCGCCTACCCTGCAGCAGCGTTTTTGCTTATGTATTAATTTTTTCTACTAGTTTTTAATATTAATATCCTTTAAATTCAGATACTTAAACACCTTTCTATTTCAATCTTCTTTTAAGTATCTGTGTGCTCTTCTAAAAGGCCAACCCTGCCATTCCTCTCTGCGCTGTGCCATGTACTGCTGTTTCTTTAATTTGGTCGATCCACCTATCTTTTATCTAAGTTGTCTTCCTTTTTTTCGTTTGCCGTAACTTGGGTACTAGTTTAGTATTTTTTTGCCCCGGTTTTCTGTTCTGTTGTTAATAATCTCATTTAAATCCATTTTTTTAAATATAATTCAGAATTCAACGGCGCATTACTTTCATTGTGTAATTTCCCTTTGTTTTAACGTATTAGATTTTAATAGTAAAACAAAATGGCGTCGTCTAGGGGAGCGGTCGACGACCCAGGTGTTGTAAAGGGTGTGAAATAGACTTTAGAATGCCTAGGAATGTATTTGTTTGGTTTGACAAATCAGTCGCGAGTATCGCGAGTATAGTATATCTAAAATATAAAATTCTCGTGTCACAATGTTCGTTCCCATACTCCTCCGAAACAGCTCGACCGATTCTTATGATTTTTTTGCATTAAATATGTAAGTAAGTCTGAGAATCGGACAATATCTACTTTTCACCCCTAAATGTTAAGAGTGGACCACCCGTAAATTTTTTTTATTTTTTAGACATAACTTTTTGTCTTTATTTTTGTATGATACAGCATACAAAGTTACATACAAACCTCAATTGTCACCCCTCTGCGATCAACCCCTATTTTTTAGTATAGTAGATAGTTATTTTTATTGAACTAAAAAAATGTTTCCTAGAAATAATATACATGGCAAAACGACGTTTGTTTAATAATACTTACAAAATCATAAATTAATTGGTTATTATATAACAGTGTACAAATAAGAAATAAGTTGGCGCCTGGTAGGAGATCTTTAGAGCTCTCCTTAATGAATAAGTATCGCAATTTTAAGAGGAAATGAATTGAATTCTGGCAATTCAATGTCTTTGGACCAAACTTTTTGATTTATTTTAGTTATAAATCTGTCATACTTAATTACTATTATTACTATGTCAGCTAAGAGCAGAGTTAGCCCAGTGGCTTCAGCGTGCAACTCTCATCCCTGAGGTCGTAGATTTGATCCCCGGCTGTGCACCAATGGAATTTAACACCCGCTCGTACGAAGGAAACGTGGAAAGTATTCTGCCTCGACCATGATGAAACTCAGCTGCATTAATGAAAAACCGCTCAGTTCATTGGGTATTAATTATTTATCAATTGCCAAGCTTTGGTTTTGGAGATACTTTATTCATGTGTGGTATAAGTTTTCATATTTATTAATTAAATTAATAAATTAGCGCCGTTTAAACTTTTTAGGTCTGGCCCTCAGATTTCTGTATATGTTTCATGAAGCAG
Source organism: Pieris melete (assembly GCA_963693345.1). Classification (NCBI taxonomy): domain Eukaryota; kingdom Metazoa; phylum Arthropoda; class Insecta; order Lepidoptera; family Pieridae; genus Pieris; species Pieris melete. The sequence continues at coordinate 116,588 of CAVNZK010000127.1, forward strand.
TTTTAAAGAGACCTCAAAAGTTGTAGGGAGAACATCTTAACACCGGCATTAGACCCAAACAGGCAATGGGCTGATCACCTTCCTGCCTCATGAAACAGATACATAGGACCCAGACCTGCAGTATTTCACGCTTCCGGGAATGCTTAATAACTTAGACCACACCCCGTTAAATCGTTTCATTAAATCCTTACTTCAATGGCAGCAATTGGCCGAATATAGAGAGAAAATGAGGCATTTTATATCTTCGAAAACTTTGAAGTATCAAATTTAAACCCTATTTATTATTAACTAGCTGTACTCTGCGGTTCCACCCGCATTAATTCGGCAGTTCTCTAGCCTATAGCTTTTTTTAATGTTACAGGAGGCAAACGGGCAAGAGGCTCACCCAATGTTAAGTGATACCGCCCATGCCCCATGGACACTCGCACTGCCAGAAGGCTCGCAAGCGCGCTATGGCTTTTTAAGAATTGGTACGCTCTTTTCTTGAAAAAATTCAAAATCATTTATTCATTTAGGTAACACAATGTACAACGTCAATAAAGAAATATATATTAAATGCTTCTAATTTTACATTTACTGCCAAATCAAGGGCGTAGAACGGACGAGAACTGGAAATAAACTCTCCGCCATTCTTTTTAATCGCCAAGTTTTTTGTTTTACACAATGTTTGTAAGGAGATGCAACCATTACACCATGTTTCACATGACATCTTAAGTAATCTATATATATATAAATGAAACCCGTTTTCCGTTGTCACGACATAACATGAAAACGGCTTGACCGATTTGTCTGATTCTTTTTTTATAATATTCCTTGAAGTACGAGGATGGTTCTTACGGAGAGAAAAATTAAAAAAATTGAGTGAAAAAGTCTAAAACAACACTTTTCTATATTCCCATACAAAATATTCGTAATAATATTTAAAGGCAATTTGAACTTTAATACCATATCATAAAGTTCAAGTGTTAGTGGAGAGGTTCCGGGAATGTAAATTTTTATTTTTTGACATAATGTATTTGTTGTATTATCAACTTCCTTTTTTTATCTTACTAGCTAGACCGGTGTCCCGATTAGCAGAATAAGTATTAAAAAAAATAATGAATCGACTGTTAGGCGGTACGCTGTTCGCCAGGCCAGCTAGTTAATAATAAAAAAAACATACATTTGTCCTCTATCAGCAGTAGCCATGGTGAAATAGGAGCACGCATTTACATTCTCAATCAACAACAAGCAAATACTGAACCGTTAGCCGAATTGGTTCGGACTTCAGTGGGCAGTTGGTTTCACGTGGTGGTGCGCGGCAGAAATTGCCTTAAGAAACGCTCAGTTGTGGAACGACGGACGTCAAGGTGATACGGATGGTATTTTGTATTCTATCTTGTCGTTCGATGACGAAACTCAGCTAGGTGCTTTTGGTAAACAAACTTTTGAATACAAAAATATTTGATGAATGATGTAGATATTCTAAAATATCTTTTTTGCGAATGAGAGGTAACACTTAAATACATTTTTAAAAAGCTGACTATGTGTGATCTGAAAACCATTGATTGGAATGATAGCCTACGCGCTCATAATAATGTTAATGATAGGTATGGTATCTGAGTTCTACAAAATCCTTAACACCTTGTATATTATGTTTTAATTGTATTTTTTAAATTTTAAATTTCTATTTTTTGTTTGTGAAACTTGTGTTTACGATAATTGTCACACATTTTAGATGTAAGTTTTTGTAAAATAATTAGTAGATTAAGTATTGTGTGTGATGTCGTAAGCCTAATAAATAAAATAAAATAAAAATAGATATTGATGTCTTCTATAAAACTGTAGAGCATGTGCTGTGTTTCACCTAGTTTTTTGAAAATTCTTTAGTCTATGTCCATTAGGGGGTTCTATTGGTGAGAAAATTTTCTTATATTGATTTTTTAAATATATATTGATATGAAATACAGTATCTGCGGGAGTTAACTTCGGTGGCGATTGTTAGAGGGATGTTCAAATAAATGAAACACTTAGAAGCTGGGGGTCAACTGTCTTTAGTCGTTTAAAACAAGAGTTTATAACTAAAATAAAATTAGGGGTAGTCGGGTTGCGACGCTAACAAACAACTAACTTGACTTATTGAAGGGTTCTTAAATCTAAGTGATACTTCTGTTACCTATAAAGAATATACGTGAAGTGGACCAATGTGACATTATTGGAAACTAGAATATTATATTATTGAGTATATAAAAATCTAAAGGATTATACTATATATATATAACTTATTTTGGATTCAAGTTTGCGCTTCTGATTATTAACTAAAATATATATGTACAGATACCGGCAAACATCTTGAACGAGAGTGACGTGTCAATGCGCAAACTTTCCCCCACTCCCTTGTTTATAGCTCAAGAAGTTAGCCGGTATCTGTAACCTAAAGTTAGGTTACAGTCGAGTTAAAAGATTTTCGTTTTATAAGCGTGACGATTTCCTAAACTAGGAACGACCCGTATTTATTTATTTAGAACTTTACAGACGACCACAAGTCCTTGATGTTAAGTGAGATGTGGCCTATTGGAGGTCCTGTCCAGGAGATGTCTATTTAACCACCGCTTATATGGACTATTGCTTGGTCTTCTTCAATTCTCGCTGAGTTTTGACCAATCCCACCATCTTAAACCTCTGATCCTACCAGGGCTCCGTCTGTTACCTTAGGTTTCTGGGCGCTGACATCCCGTTCACTCCTTATCAGTAGGGTTGATAGTTTATTGCCAGTTCTTCTCGTCCGTTCTACGGCCTTGATTTGAGAACTGCCAGTAAATGTAAAATTAGAAGCATTTAATATGTATTTCTTTATTGACGGTAATAAGTGTACATTGTGTTAATTAATAAATGATTTTAATTTTGAATTTTCTTAGGTCTCACCATCTCAAAAATGTTTAAATGTTTAGTTATACAGCTTACTAATACATAAACAATTATACATATACTATAATTCTATAATAATATAATACTATAATAGTATATAATTATACATGTAATATAAAAAACTCTTCACATATATTATATATAAATTTAAACACAGTTTACTAGCTTGCAAGCTGTATAACACTTAATAACATTGTTTGTTTTATTCTAGCTTAAAAATTAAACATTCATATTATTATTCATAGTTTCAAGAACGCGCCTAAACGCTTCTCTCGACAAAATGGCGTCGCTAGAATACTACCATAAACACGTAAAATCTTGTAGTTACGTGTTTACGTAATTAATTGTCATTAAATTACACATATGGACTCTAATTTAATAACAGAGTACGACGATGACGTTATATTTTACTATATTAATTTTATTTTTTCTTAAGATCTCTGTTGGCCTAGTGGCTTCAGCGTGCGACTCACATCCCTGTGATCGTACAAACCCGTGGACCAATGGACTTTCTAACGCATTTAACAATCACTCGTACGATGGAAAACATCGTGAAAAAACCGACTTGCCTATTAGATTGGCAATCCTGAAACAGATACAGAAATCTGAGGCCTAAAAGAGGTTGTAGCGCCACAGATTTTTTTTAGAAATCTTATGTTATATAATAATACAAAAATGCTATATATAGAGGAGAACACGGCGTTGCAATACCCAGTTGTGAAGAAGAAACGCGCGATTTCGCCGACTCTGCAAAAGGAGGGGAAGAACGAGATGTTGAAACACTTTCATGTTACTTCACAGGTATATTTTTTTAATATTATTAAAATATAATAAGCCCATAAATATCTAAGGATATTTCCGGAGTAGAGGTAGAGGCGGGAGACGCCAAACCCACCAGATCTAAGCAAATAAAGTGGCGATTTCCCCAACAAAAGGGGAGATTAGACTCTCCCGTGGTGTTTAGTTTCTCGGCCACGTTTCTGCCTGATTGTGCCCCTGATAACGATCACGAGGCTTTTTGATAAATTCATGAATCTTATTTTAAACAGTTCTCTATTTGATACTGTTACTGTTTTGTATTCACGAAATCGTTATTGATACATTTGCCCCCGTTTTCATTTGTCCTGTTTTAGACGAAGACGCGTGCATGTCTAGTGTCTGGATAAAACCTTTGATGTGTACCAGGCTGTATGTAGGGCACACGCATTATGCGACTCTAAACACCTATTACTACGCATTCACTCGGTAGGGCGTAGACCTCGTGCAGATATAAGAACGATGTAGACATGATTGTGTCAAAAAAAAATGATAAAAAGAAAGTCAAAACAAATTTTAAAAGTTTGGTCCCTGTGGTATTAATGCTGGCCTTTCCTTGCTGTCTTGAGCGACGAAAGCACTAGATCCTGGGTCACTGGTAGAACCAGGCGCCAACTTAAATAATATGGAGATTGGCTGTCAGTCTCGTGAAGCATGTCTCGTGATTCTTTGGATCAACAGAACCGATTTTTTAAATTCTTTTACTAATAGAAAGCCACGTTTGTGAGTAATTAACAAGAACTGGTATATTTAACTTACTTGGAAATAGTTTGCAAACACAATTCAGCTTACATGTCATCGTACTGTGGCTACAAAAGCTAGTAGTTTCTAATCGTTAAACACAACTGTAACACGGCAATAATGACATGCGCCTATAGTCTATGCGTTGGTAGATCTACGGTCTATGTCTTTCATCTCTAGGGGCGCGCTAGGCACACACTCCTAGTTGAATTAGACCGCACGAAGGATTAATGCATAGGAACACTGTTTTTAATAACTTCGATAATTAAAAAAAAATATGCGTATTTGTAATCTGTGGTGGATTTATTCTAGACGCCGAGTCGTGTTTTGACACTTGTAAATCAATAGTTTCCCATTGTATGTTAAAAAATTGTATTGTATAATGTCAAACATTTTATTAAAATCTCGTTGGAAGTCCAATTCCATGACATCATGCAAGCATGGGTTGGAACCAGCGTTGTCAGATTTTTTTGGCAAAAAATCGGGAAAAAGTCGGGATTTTGGAAATCGTTGAGTAAAAGACGAAACGAAACGCATATAATCAGAAGTTTTTAAATATCTATATTTTGATTAGAGTTATGTTAACGTGACAATAGATAGCAAAAATAACCACAGAAAATGTATTTTATAAACAAAATCAAAAGCTATTATTCATTACAAAAATATGGCGTTTCAAACAGTAGAATATTTAAATAACAGTTAATTTTTCATGATATTTCTGTTAAGATTTAATTTTCTGTAGTTTCCTTTTTCTCTTCAATAAAGAAGCACTCTTAACAGGATAACTATAGATTATTCTGGATGAGAAATTCTGCTTTAACGGACAATTTATTTCTGGCATTAGCTCATTTTAAATTTTCCGGGATAAACGGCGATCAGGAAAGCAGTTCGATGTTGGGTTTTTTTTTATTTTATTTATAATACTACAAATGTAATTATTTTATTTTATCTCACACACTGTTTTATTGTAATTTTTTATATTATTTTTATTACTCTTTGATGTATGATATTCTATGGTTTTAATATTTGTAAATATGTGAGGAACATATATACTAACTTTTTTAGTATATTAGTTTTATTATAAGAGTACATTGTCTTCACATATAATTATTTAACTAATGTAAACAAAATATTGTAAACCTATTTTAAAAGAGTAAGTGTGGAGTTTCTTGCCCATTCTTCTCCACGCGAAACTACCTTTTGGAAGGGGCAACTAGAATCTTCTTTGTATTTTGTTTGTCAAAAGTGCCATTTTAGGTGGTCTAATTGAAATAAATGATTTGACTTGACTTGACTTGGATACTTAATATGAAAGATACTACTTTAAATATATTCCTGGTATTTTTTTTTGAAAGTGCTGGTGCCATTTCTGTGCATGGCAGTGGTGTCTTTAGTGACGGTTAAGTTATCCCCAAAAAGCGGGTTTAAACCTGTCGGCAGGACATTTAATTTTCATTAAAAATTGGGACGTTCCGTCAAAATCGGGACGCTGTCTGGTTGAAACCATAAATTTGTACCAGAAACAGTAGATAGTAGGTAGTAGATTATGTGTCTATTAATTAAATTAAGTCAAATGTCAATAAGTGGGCTGAAAAGTTCGTAGGCTTACTTATTAAATTAATAAGATTTTTAGTTAGCCCTTCAAAAGTCAGAACGTTGGTATTTTCCATATGTTTGTACGGATCAGAGTCCTGATCAATTAGACCGAAAAAAATAGACACATTCGAGAAGTAGCGTTGGAGGTGAAAGTCGCGAATACCGTGCACTACAAAAAGAACCAATAAGTCCATTCTCAACCAACAAAAATCACCACAAAATCGAAGACTATCATTTACTAACGGTTGCTCAGCTACTTTGTCCATATTGCCAGGAGGGAACCGAATAGTCTCGATAAGCTGGAAATGGTATTGGGGGAGTGATGGCAGAAGTCGGGGTCGTTTGCTCTGACCAAATAAAAATTATGGGTCTCAACATTCCTAATGACAAGCTGAAAGAGTGGTGTGGAGGCAGCAAGCCGACTTCAGTAATGAAGACTACGAAGAAGTAGAAAAAGAACCTTCAAAAGTCCACTAACAACTGTCGTACTATTAGTTACTGAGTGAAGGAACTTTTGTTTGTTTTAAAAAATGTATTAATTCTTATTTTCCTTAACAACTAATACATACAACAATACACGATTAAAATATAATTACTGGCGTAGGACTATCTTATATAAGTCAATATGTTCCCCTGAACTCCTTCTAGCAGCTGGGAGACCACCAAAATTTAAACTACAATAGTATAACAAGAAAGATTTCATTTAAATAGGCTCCAAAACTGGTTTGATTTGAAAAATTCTTTCACCATTAGAACCCTAGGGTAACCATCTATTCTTGAATAGCTTGAAGAGCTGAACAGCAACAGCTCACAAGATTAATATATGTATCATTTAAGATGTTGTTTAACAATAAATCAGATTTGAATATCATTGTCTTCAATTCTCGCTTTCAAAGTGGCGAAGATTCAACTAATTATCGTGGTGAGCCTGCCCGATAGCTATGAGATAATCCCATCACCTTGAACCTGGGATCCGTCTGTTACCATAGGCCTCGTGGTGCAGACATCCCGTCCTTATTTATATATTCACTACTTAATTTGCGATATTTGTTTGAAAATAAGTGTTGTTCGATGATTTGCTATTTTAAAAGATTACCGAGAGTTTTTTACGCCGACTTTCGCTCGGCCTCCACCGATGTCTACCGTTTCAAATTTAATGACGTGGAATAAGTAATAGCTGTATCTTATGTTCCATAATTAACATATTTTTTATTTTACTAATCCGTTAAATTCAAAATAACTTTATTAATATCACTTATTAACGTCAGAAAATTAGTTAAATTAATTCTAAATTTACATTTACTACCAGTTCGCAAGTCAAGCGGCGTAGAGCGGGCAAGAAGAACTGGCAAGTTAGGTTCTTAGTTCTCACCCTCTCATATATTTAGTTATGTAGTGCAGCTTGTACGATACGATATAGATACTCTTGACATTACATATAGATTTTAAAACACGCTTCACAGTGGCTGGCAAGCTGTTCAGATTATATCATAAAAATTAAAATAAATCGGTGGCGCTACGTTTTTAAGGCCTCAGATTTCTGTACCTGTTTGATGATCACTTGTCAATCTAATAGGCAAGTAGGTTATCAGCCTTATGTGCCTGACACATGTAGTCGACATGGGTCTATAGCCAGCCGGTTTCCTCACGATGTTTCATTCGTACGAGCGAGTGTTAAAAGCGCACATGGAAAGTCCATTGGTGCACAGCCGGGGCTCGAACCTACAATCTCAGGGATGAGAGTCGCGCTGCTCTAAGATTTTATTATGTATAATTTTGGCAATTAAAATGAATAAAATGTAACATAGAACCGCATTGAAAGGGATTTAATGACACTTCAAAAGCGAGGGGTTGAAATTGTCATGCCATAATAAATATAAACTTATTTTATTCCTTTGAGGAGTGTTGGCTATGTGTCGCGCGTTCAAACCCCGGCTTTGCACAATTCAAGTGCGCATTTAACTTGCTAATACGAAGAAAAACATCCTAATACATTGCCTTATGAAACAGATACATAGGACCCAGACCTAATGGTCTAAGATCCCGATATACAACGACCTTCACCGAGATGCTTATTAAATGAAACGTATTTTATATTTAATTTAATATGTCAATAAATATAATCCATATGGATTGCCTAGCAAATTTCAGTCCAGAGTATTTTAATTAATAGTAAAAAAAATATATATTTTTAAACATTTCACCGGTATGATTATTAGATAAATTCTATACCAATCGAAAGTATGAAGCCCATAGAATATGCAAACGTTAGGTTGTTTTTAATCAATTAATTATTTATGTGTATATTTTTTATGGGACACTAAAGTATATATACACAAGAAAAAAATTAAAAAAATTTACTTCATGCAAATTATAAAAAAATATTTTTTTTTTAATATTAATTAAACGTACTCTGGACTGAAATTTGCTAGGCATTTAAATGGATTATATTTATTGACATATTAAATGAAATATAAAATACGTTTCATTAAATAAGCATCTCGGTTAAGGTCGTTGTATTTCGGGATCTTATAACCTATTCAATAAAAAATTATTAAATACGTAATACCTAATTCGGCTGTGTTGTGTATGGGTGTGAAAGTGTGTACGTGGGGTGTGCTCATGTTGCAGGTTTAGCGTTATGGATATTCTTAACACTCCTTTGACGATTCCGCAATAAAAGAAGTCAAGGCATACAGCTGTTTTGCATAGTTGGTTTTGATGTGAGGAACGTGAAAATCATGATAAGCTGGTATGCTGCACTAGGTAGTGCAATTCTTCTAGAAGTAAGCTGCATTTATGTTTAAAATATCAGAAACCAAATGAGAGCTTTTCTACACTAATATTATAAAGAGGAAAACTTTGTTTGTTTGTTTGTTTGTTTGTAATGAATAGGCTCATAAACTACTGGACCGATTTTAAAAATTCGTTCACCATTCGAAAGCTACATTATCCACGAGTAATATAGGCTATATTTAATTTTTAACAAAAATAGGGTTCCGTAAGATATTTGGGTTTTTCGGACACAAGGTGTAAAAAATCAACCAAAAAAGTTACTTATTTTGCGTACCCTGCCTAAACTTTTGAAAATAGAACCATAAAATGTTCTAAGTAATTGTAGATCTTATAAATATCTACAAAAAAGTCCCCGACACACTATACCTATCTATGTCGAGTGAGGCACAATAACCATAAATGATATAATGACATGGCAAAACGGAGTTTGCCGGATCAGCTAGTATATAATATAGCAAAATCAGTTCGGGAGGTTTTGTGTTAAGCAAAAAGGTTTTATTTATAAAATATACAGTTTTTTTACAATATTAACCTATATAGTAATAGTAATAATAAAAAAATTACAAATTGAAAATTAAAACAAATTTTTAAAAAAAAATGTGTGTGTAAGCACTTATGTACACGCGTTAGTTACACTTCTTTGGCGTAACAAGGTAAAAATCTTTTTAAATTTTTTATCATTCGCCTTATTCTACGTTTGTAGAAAAAACTACACTAACAATAGTAAAACATTGAACGTTATAAACTTTCATTATCTAGTAACATAAAGTTTATTTAAATATCACAAAAAAATATTTCTACATAATCATCGAAATGAAAATTTTTTATTTTAAAATGTTGACTTTGCTAACTTCAGGGTGTCGGTTTTTTGTGACGTTGTGCGGGTGTGGTTTTTTTGTGACGGTGTGAGCGCGCATTGTAAAAATTTACTCTCATCTTTTTCCCTAACGCGCCAAAAGAAGTATAACTTCAAAAAGTTTAGTCCCTTTACCTACACCTTTAATGCTGACATTACTTAGCTGAATAGCGATACTTATTCGTCGAGGAAAGCACCAGCTCTGGTGTCACCGGTAGTACCAGCCGCCAATTTAGATCGTTAATTAGCTGTGCACTTGAATGAAGCACCAAGAGTCTACTCTTGGGGCAGGAAACAAAATTGGTGGAAAGACTCTGATTACTGTCCAAACAAGTAGCATCCGATACAAAAGGGATAAAAGAATCATTTAAGTACATTTTTAGGTAAAAAATGTACACTTATGAACGTCAAAAAAAAAATATAAATGAAGATCTTCTAATTTTACATTTACCGCCAGTTTTAAATCTAGAGCGTAGAACGGAAGAGAAGAACTGGCAATAGACTCCGCCACTCTTTTTAATCGTCAAATTTTTTTACCATTACATTCGCCTGCTTGTCATCTTCTCTAGCGATGCCTGTTGGTAAAATGGCTGGAACATTGACGAAGGCAAGAGAGCGGAAAACATACAAAATATAACATTATAAAGAATTAAAGAAAACTCAGAGAGATTTTAAGGGCTCTCCTGCGAGTGCCATGAGTGTACTTAAGACAAATGAGGGGATGAATCATTTTTGATGTGTTACAGGGGTGATGTTATGTAATAACAGTGTTGGCCTATGAGCTACAGCGTGCGACTCTCATCCTTGAGGTCGTAGAACCATCATTGGACTTTCTAACACATTTAACATTCGCTCGTACGAAGGAAAACATCGTGAGGAAACCGGCTTGGCTTACACCCAACACGACGGCGTGTGACACAGGAGGCTGATCACCTACTTGCCTATTGAATTGACAAATCATGAAACAGCTACAGATATCTGAGGCCCAGACCTAAAAAGGTTGTCGGTCTCAGGCTGTCAGAACCAAGAGAGCGTGTATTATAACGATTCACAATTGTTACTAAGAAATATCCTAGTAAGAAATGAAGAATGGTTCTATATATTTTTTTTTTTTATAGAACATACAGGTTCAAGCCATGGACAATGCCAGAAGGCTTATAAAGAATTGGTTCATTGAAGGACCGGAATTGGTTCGGAAATACCTACCTCCCATGGCCACTCTAAACGTCAGAGGGCATGCGAGTGTGTAGCCGCCCTTTTAACAATTGGTACTATTTATGTGTGTATCAATAGTATTTAAGATGTTTAAACAATAAATCAGATTTGATTGCTCTGTTTGATTAATTTCTCGCTTCCTCTCAAAGTGGCGCAGCCTCCTTCAGGCCCTTCCCAACCATCCCACAACCTTCAACCTCTGCTCCTACCAGGGCTCCCTGGGTTTGTTAGCTTGGGTCTCTTGGTGCAGACATCACGTACGTACTTATTTATATATTCACTATTTGTGTTAGGGTCGTTATGTTCTTAGCTCTCACCCTCTCATATATTTAGTTATATAGTGCAGCTTGCTAAACTTTAACATATAATATATACGTACATATAGTCTTGACATTTATTACATATAAATTTAAACACACATTTCACAGTCAATCAAGCGAGTCTACTCCTCACTCAAAGGCCGGCATCGCACCCTCTAAAAATGGGTGTCTATGGGCTGCGTAGACTGCCCTTTTTGGTCGTCCCACAAGCTCGTTTGCCCCCCTATTATATAAAAAAATAAATAAAATAAAAAACAGTCCAGTGGCTTGCAAGCTGTTCAATTATTATTTACACTGACTATATTTATGAAATTTCTTGGCCGTACTAATTATTTAAGAAATTTTTAAATTAAAGTAAAACTTAGTTTTTAAATCGTATTTTAATACTCTATTAAACATCTACAAGATGGCGGATGTTATTAACTATTTATTATTGTTTATTTTAAATAGATTTAGTAAATTGTGACTTTAGTGAAGATGGTATTAAGAGATGTTTAAATAACTAGTTAGGTCCGCGGCTATACGCGATTAACTCAAAAACTACTGAACGGATTTTTATATAGCTTTCAGTAATAGATGAGCAGTGTTGGCCATGTGGCTTCAGAGTGCGACTCTCATCCCTGAGGTCGTAGGTTCGATCCCCGGCTGTGAACCAATGGATTTTCTTTGTGCGTATTTAACATTCGCTCGAACGGTGAAGGAAAACATCGTGAGGCTTGCCTTTGATCTAAAAAGTCGACGGCGTGTGTCAGGCACAGGAGGTTGATCACCTACTTGCCGAATAACAAATGATTATGGATCAGATACAGAAATCTAAGGCCCAGACCTAAAAAGTTGTAGCGCCACTGATTTATTTTTTCAGTAATAGATAGGTGGCACATAAAGAAAAAAGTTGGAGGCTGCCTTTTGCCCTGGCCTTCTCCCGGGGCCTCATCAAAAAACCAATCTAGAACTGTTTCGTAAAAACACCTTTTGTATGGCAATTAAAGTCTACAATCAAATATTACCAAATTAAAAGATCCCCCGACTAGAGTCTTTAAAAAGCGACTTAGTGTACCTATTACTTATGGACAAAATGTACTATTTAATAAATGATTATTTGCGTGAGACACTAGAATTAATATAAATTTAATAAAGTATGATATGTACGATACAGATAATATAAGAATTGACTTTAACTAATAATGTAAAATGTAAAATTCCTTGAGACAAATTTGCGCGCCATTGTGTGTGGCAGAATATGCAAACGATTTACGACTGTACCTTAACATTTTTGTACCTTATTCATGCAATAAATAAATTATTATTATTAGAATAGTAGAAATTTTATTTAAGTGTATAAATTTTTCTTAAATACATGTCAATAATATGTGGATGAATAAAGGCTTACTATTATTATAATAGATAGATAGGTTTCTAAGAAAGATTTTTAAACATTTGTGGTATTTAGAAGTGTAGTGTTAGTGAAAAGTACAGATCCTTACATGTGTTTGAACGCGATTTACTCAAAAACTGCTGAACGGATTTGTATATAGCTTTTACATAATAGATAGATTACTTAGAAAGGTTTAGGTACATAGTTTATTATGGTTTAATTTAAATTGACTGAAATAAAACGATTATAGTTAAAGCAAACATCTCGTCAAAATACACGAAATGCAAAAATACGAAAATTAATAAAGTCTCTAATCATTAGTGTTTATAGCTAAAACAATAGTCTAGACTTGTCTATGCCTGGTCACCTATTGTTTATGGTATACCCTAGGTAATTCAGAAGCAGCTGCGGCCACTGAGTTTCGAGTACTCTTTTAATTTGAATGGCCGTTATTTGTTACCAAGGGTTAATGTCCAGCGTGAATATGTCCATAGTATATTTGTGGAGAGCAAAATTTTAAATTACTTCAAAACCTGACCTGTGTTACGTGTCACGGATTAATGGCGGCCCATATATTTAATGTTAATAAGCATAACTTAAAACTCACCACTGTTAGGGTAGTATTGTATTTCTTTTTACTTTTCTTTTAATGTCTTCAAAAGTTTACATTAAACGAATTAAAAAATTCGTTAGTTATTTTTGCTTAGTTAAAGGTTGGCAACGGAATCGCGAGCCGTTATTAAGTATCCATGGGCGGTATCACTAAACATAAGATGTTTTCAAAAACTAGCCATAACTAGGCATAACGCTCCGAGTACTCGTCTGACTGTGTAAACGGAGTCCACTACCTATACTATTTTATTTAAAAATATAAAAACGGGGACGACCAGGCACTTTCCGACCTGCCTTGCGATTCTGTAACTCACTTTTCGAACTCACACAGCGGTTTTCGCATCGGCGGTCGCTCTGTCGTGAAGCAGTCATTTAAAAAAAAAACATAAAATATGTTTATTACTCTACTCACTTTTTGAACTCAAACAGCGGTTTTCACAGCGGCGGTTGTGCTCAAATCAGTCGTGAAGCAGTCATTTTATGATTTGGCATTCTGATAAGGAGGGAGCTTGTAGTTTATTATTTATCAGAATGCCAAGTGAGTTACACAATCGCAAGGCTGTCCTAGGATTGATTAAATTAGGACAAGTCTTACAGTTGGCCTATATACTTAAAGTCTTTGTGGTGACCTACCCAAGGGTTCTCCAAGAACTGCCCTGCGATTCTGTAACTCACTTTTCGAACTCATACAGCGGTTTTCACAGCGGCGGTTGTGCTCAAATCAGTCGTGAAGCAGTCATTTTATGATTTGGCATTCCGATAAACAATCAACTACAAGCTCCCACCTTTTCAGAATGCCAAATCATAAAATAACTGCTTATCGACTGATTTGAGAGCGACCGCCGATGCCAAACCGCTGTATGAGTTCAAAAAGTGAGTTACAGAATCGCAGGGCTGGGTTTCTTTGTATATATACTGCGAAGGCGAAGGTTATTTGCGATAAAAGCCAGAATCTGTTGCAAAGATCCTCGTAAACAAAGACGTTGCTACTGAATGCTTTCTCCGAACCAATAAATTAATTAATACAAAATTCAGTATTACAAAAACTATTCCATTAATATTTTTTTGACGTAAAGGAGGAAGTTTTCTATTGTTTTCGCATTCGATTCAACTGGATAGGTCAATATCCCTTTGTGTAGTCGGTTAATGGGGTTGAGCCGTTGTTGGGAAACTGGTTCACACCTTTTGATAGATTTTTATGGAGTGTGTTTGTACAGAGATGTCTCGATGCGTTAATTGACAATTATTACGTTCAAAACTGCTCTTCAAAGATTGTCTCTCTAGAAGAATCAAAGTAAACTTCTTTTATAATTAAAAACAAAAATATTTCACAATTCTTTATCAGTACAAAATCTAATATATAAAATTCTGGGGCAACAATGTTCGTTCCCATGCTCCTCCAAAACTTTTTATGCATATTCAGTAAGTCTGAGAATCTGCTACTATCTATCAAACCCTTAAGTGATAAGGGTTGTCCACCCCAAAACAATTTTTTTACAGCATATAAAAATACATACAACCCAATTTTCACCCCTCTACGATCAACCCCATTTTTTTCTTATTGTGGATAGTTTTTATTGAACTAAAAAAATGTTTCGTAGAAATAGTAATTATTGTTAGACTTCCTGAATATGCATACAAAATCATAACAATACATATTTGTATACATGGCAAAACAACGTTTGCCGGGTAAATATATATTATCTAACGTACAGTTTGTACGGTGAAAACATCGTGATACCGGCATTAGACTCACCTGTCAGGCACAGCTACCGGCTATCTACTTAGAAAAAAAGACTGAAATTTAAGACCAAGGGGTGCCAGTTGCCCAGTGATTTCTTTTTCGTGATATTTTTCTTAATAGGTAAGTAATAATAATAACTACTATTTTCTTTTACCCTTGGTGGAATGATTTGAAATTATTACTTATTGTGAATTATCTATAGGTTTTTGGACTGCAACATTATTGGTACAATAGTCATAATAAAGCTAATTATCTAGACTAATTTTTTTTTATATAATAGGGGGGCAAACGAGCTTGCGGGACGACCAAAAAGGGCAGTCTACGCAGCCCATAGACACCCATTTTTAGTGGGTGCGTTGCCGGCCTTTGAGGGAGAAGTAGACTCGCTTTTTAAACAAACAACTATGTAGTAACATTTACCATATTCCCCTTTTTATATTTCCTTTAATTTTATAAGTTTAACAAAATTCACTTATGTGATTAGCCTTTGCCTGATTGGTCTAATGTATTACGATGTTCTCGCTACAACCTTATAGGTCTGAGCCTCTTTAAGACTGTTTCATGAGGCAAGTAGGCTCAGCTTTTGCTTGTCTAATGCCGGTGTTATGATGTTTTCTTGTACGAGCGAGTGTAACGCTGGCCATAGACGGACCGCATGTTGCAGTCGGTACCGACTGGTCTAAGCGGTCGCCGCATGGCGAACTGCAGTTTCCATACTAAATTCATATCCGCCATACACAGACTGCACGACCAGTTTCTGAGCGGTCGGAGCAGTCGCTCTGCGGTCGAGTTCCGCCGTGCGGTCGACTGCTTAGAGCTGCCGGACCCACCATACACGGACCGCTACAAGCGGTTGCTGCCGATCGCACGCCACAACTAACCAACCAACCAACTAATTCATCAAATGAAACCACGGGCATTCTAAAGTAGTTGAAAAAGTTTTTAGTGTCTTCTATCATTTGGGGATACAAAGTATGAAATATTCCATGCTGTTCTCTTGATTGTAGTATTGGACGCATCCACATGCTAAGGTGTCTTCTACGCCTACGGTTGCGTTATAGTAGTACAAGAAACAGTGTTTCTTCATCGAAATCCATCTTGTTAATGAACTCGCATCAGCTTTATTTTGCGGTCGAACACAACTGCTCCAAGCAGTTGTAGCCTACTGAATTGTGCGGTAGTGTTGCAGTCGTGTACGACTTCAACGCTACCGCTCTAGAGCAGTCGGTCTCGACTGCAACATGCGGTCCGTCTATGTCCGTCTGTCCGTCCGTCCGTGCGTTCGAACTGTAACGATATAGTTTACATCACCAATTATTGGTTAAGACAGAGTTAGAACGCCTAGTCACCGATTAATCTCTGTAATAAATTAATCTATAAAACCTTTTCACACCTATCTCTGTTCATCTGACACCTGTGAGAATTAATTAAATTAAAAAAGCTATTCATCGCCATCTTTTGTTTAGGGGAATGTTTAAAGGAAGTGATCGTGTGTTTTAATTTCATTAATTTACGATAATAATATACATTTATTTTAAACTACCCGGGAAGTGCGTTGTGCCTTAATATCTAATATATAAAATTCTCGTGTCGCGGTGTTTGTAGTTAAACTTCTCCGAAACGGCTTAACCGATTCTCATGAAATTTTGTGTGCATATTGGATATGTCTGAGAATCGAACAACATCTATTTTTCATCCCCCTAAATGTTAAGGGTAGTCTACCCCTAAATTATTTTGTTTTAATTTTTAGAAATTTTTTTTCTGTTTTTATTTTTTTATGATACAGCATTAAAAAATACATACAACCCCTAATTTTTACCCCTCTACGATCAAGCCCTATTTTTTATTATAAGTGATATACATGGAAAAACGACGTTTTCCCGGTCAGCTAGTCTAATAGGTATATAAAATTCTCGTGTCACAATGTTCGTTCATACTCCTCCAAAACGGCTCGACCGATTGTTATGATTTTGTATGCATATTCAGTAAGTCTAACATTAATATAATACCCCAAAATTTTTATTTTTATTTTATATACAATTTTTTTTATACAGCATACAAAAACACATACAACCCTTAATTTTCAAGGGTTGTATGTATTTTTTTCCCTCTACGATCAACCTCTATTGTTTATTTGTTAATTAAAAACTTGAACTCCGAAGTTTATAGAGAAATATTCAAAGAGACTAAAAAGATTTGACTCCTGAAAATCTAACAGTCTCTGGGGTAGCATAGCAAAATGTTCCATGTTGGTATTTACTAAAAAGGTAGGCTAAGTAAAATCACAATATTAAGGAGAAACCAAGTTCGCAGGGGCAGCTAGTTTATTTATAAAAGCTTGCCTCTCGCTCGGCACACTGATACATTCGTAAATTGATACCAAAGCTCACACTGGATATCCAGACCTAGCTCGCTTATGAGACAGCTAAATCTGGATATCCGTGAGCTTTGGCTAAAACGCTTCCTTCGGAAAGGACAAATGGAATTCCTGGGGTAACTAGAGGGAGCTAGTGAAATCAACCTGATTCTTTAATATCTTCGCAAACGATATATCAATTAATTTTCTACGATTCATGAATTACAACATTTTGCTTCCCGTAAGCCTTGTTTCGTATGTTAGCAACAATATTTTTTATAGCATACGGGGGCGTTTCTAAAGCTACGGTTTCCTAGAAAAGCGGTGCCGTTATGTAACGGCCGTAATGTAACGTTGGTTGACGTCACTCTTACGTAGTCTATAAATAACATCAGAGTAGGTTTTCTAGAGAACGTTGAGTGTCACCGTAACGTCAAATAGCGGTGCTGTCATTTCCATGACGGCCGTCATAACAGTAGTTCAACGTTTTTCGCGTGTAGCATATTATATTAATACAATGACTTGGACGAGCGAAAATGACGAACAATTAATTGATTTTGTTAAAAATCATGAATCTTTGTACAATATCAAATCCAAAGAGTACAGACAAGCTCAGATGAAGTGAAATTAGTGAAGCAACTCTCCTCCAAACGCTTTTTTTGTCTTCTGATGACTCTTCATCATCCAAAAATACTAATAATGCTATGGTCAAATCGTCCATTTTTTACCAGTGCACGATCTAACGCTCGAGTGAGTACTGAGTGACTACGATTGATTACGGTCGCACTACTTTCTAGAAACTATTAACAACCGTAAAATGACGGCCGTTAGTTGACGGCACCGCTTTTCTAGAAAACCGTAGCTTACGGGACGCCCAAAATCGGCATGGACACACATTGTAGTGGGTTCGTTATCGATATAGCTTTTTAAACAATTGGAGGTCGTATCTCCCAGGTAAGACCTACGGGAGTCCACAGTTTGCCCGTTCGCTAAAGAAAATCTGAAAGCGGACCGCGAAAGACTTCCAGACTAGGTGTTGCGGTTGAAATCTGGAGTTAATACGGCTCGTACGATGATGAAGAGGGTGGAGGGATCAACCCAAACTCTTCAGAACACTCTCCATAGTACTAGTTCACGAAGACATAAGTAATTTTAAACTAATTTACTAAAAAGAATATTTAACAGTCTCAGTGTCAATCTCTATTAAGGAGAACTCTTGTGTACAATTTTTTCATTTACCACTTAAGACTAACGTGCACAAAAACTAATTAAAAAAAAAAAAACAAAAATCATTTAATCATATTGGTAACACTTTTTGTACACTTATGACTTGTCTGAAAAGAAATACATTCACTTATTCAAATGGTTTCGTCCATTTCAATCTTCCCACTAGGCTCGTCGTGTTATCTCGAACACTTATCAATAAAAAAACTCCAAAAGACTTGTGCTCAAGTAGAGTTTACCTTCGCTGAACAGAAAAAAGAACATGTCTAGGTAAGAAATATCTAGCAAAAGAAATACCAGGGCAAGTATACGCCTGTCTTTAGTCAAAAAACTCAGCTTTTATAAATAAATTTTCAAGTGGAATGATTTGTGTTTAGCACCATCTATTGAGGCGAATTGGTGTTATTTCACTGGAATTTTTTCGTTTTTCAATTCTTGAGCGTATTAAAAATATTTAATATATAATACAAATTAGTCTTAATTTAATTATCTTTAATATTTGCGCATATGAAATAACTTTTCACAATTATACGCCCCGCTCTTTCTTAGCGCACAAGACAAAATGGCGTCCACTTGACACATTTATGTGCAGGGGTGCGACCCTCCTAGATCCAGGCGTTAGGGTCTATGTATATAGCCTAGGTCTAGGATTTGGGTTCCGCGTTCTATAGTGTTATATTATGGATTTAATAAAAACACTATTTTTATTTTTATAATATTCTCTGAAATTATGTTTTAAGGTGGCTACTGACATCGAATTTTCGCTCGATGTGAATATTTGTTCGTTGTAAGCATGCTCAAAACACCTGAATATTCGCGATTCGCCTGTGCTCCATCCCATCCACAGATGCAGTCAAAATGGCGGATGTAGAGGTGGTAACGACTGACTTTTAATGTAACATTCAAACGGATTCGCCAAAAAACCGACAGCCGAGTGGAGCGCGCTCGGGCGCTCGGTGCTCGCGTCGAGACGCTCGTGCTGACATGCCGAATATTCGACTTGTAACGTGCTCACATCGAGCGAATATTCAATGTCAGTCGCCACCTTTAAAATAGTTATTTAGTTTTAATATATATAACTTTTCGTCAATTTCTGTTTATTATTATCTAATTTATTTTTTGGAGCCAACGGCCATCGTTAGAGACAATGGCAAGAGGCCGGATGGGATGCTATTTGTGTGGACAAACTCACTTCCCTCGGAGGAGCACAAATATAGAAGTATTTCCTCCAATTTTGTTTCTATTTCCTTTGCAGTAGAGAACTTGTGCCGTGAGGTTCAGGTGAGCTAATTAAAAACTTAAGTTGGCGCCTGGTAGGTGAACCCAGATCTGTTGCTTTCCTCAATTATTATACGTTTTTATTTTGTATTTATGAATTTTTAATTTTTATTACCATAAAAGTAAAGAATATTGTACATACTGTATATTTTTGTGTTAGAATTAATTACGATTTTTATACCAAAACTCGTTATCACATTTTATACGTATTAAAACACAACTAACACCCATTTGATAAGTAATTCCTAATATATATGGAATTAAAGTAGCTTTATTTACATTTATACATATAAAGAACTCTATTACTTAATGAGGCCTGGTCTGACAGAACCCACTAAATCATAGACAAAAAATCCCGCACGTTTTCGATGACAAGGGGACGCCATGTTGAATTCGTCGCCGCCCCTCGCATAGATCAAAATACGTTTAATAATCTGCAATTTTTTTCAGTATTTATTTAAAAAACCCTTATAAAACTTAAACTTAAATTCTACTATTTGTGGCTTTAATAGTTATGGAATTTTGTATGCGTGTATTTAAATATGTATATATATACGTATACATGTCGACTTAAAACTCAATTTTACATTAATTTAAAAATTTCTTAAATAATTAGGAGTGCGACGGACGGTCAAGAAATTTCATAAATATAGACGGTGTAAATAGTAATTTCTAAATTTTAATTGAACAGCTTGCTAGCCAGTGGACTGTGAAATGTGTGTTTAAATTTATATGTAATAAATGTCAAGACTATATGTACGTATATATTATATGTTAAAGTTTAGCAAGCTGCACTATATAACTAAATATATGAGAGGGTGACACCTAAGAACATAACGACCCTAACACAAATAGTGAATATATAAATAAGTACGTACGTGATGTCTGCACCAAGAGACCCAAGCTAACAACCCAGGGAGCCCTGGAAGGAGCAGTGGTTGAAGGTTGTGGGATGGTTGGGAAGGGCCTGAAGGAGGCTGCGCCACTTTGAGAGGAAGCGAGAAATTAATCAAACAGAGCAATCAAATCTATTACTCTAGTGAGCAGCTGTTATTGGGACCACATGTCAGCAGGGTCAATGTTCGAGAAAAATAAACAAAAATCGAAAATCTCGAGAAGAAAAATCGAGAGAAATTAATGTTAGTGAAATTCGATTTGACGAATTCAAAGATGTTTTATAGAAAGCGTCGGTCTTTCATTTTCATACAAATCTATCGGTTTTAAGTAGTATAGGTAGTTTATGAGAAATGGATTGAAATATCAATCTCTAGTAGTAAAATCGTAATGAACATTTCAATCAAGAACTTTGATCCCTAAATATAGCTTATCGTTCAAAATCCCAACCAATTACTAATAATTCTAAGAATTTAGTTTTGTCAATTCAAGTTTAAATAATTGTTATCAGACATAATTGTCAATCAAAGTCTAATGCTTTTGGTATATCTTTTGTACCAATCTGTGGACCCAAAAACGTATTTATAACAATGCAATGAGACTATCTCTTTCATGATCATATTAGTCAATCTAATAGGCAAGTAGGTGGTAGCCGGTTTCCTCACGATGTTTTCCTATACCTTTCGAGCGAATGTTAATAAATTCCAGCCGGGGATCAGACCGACGACCTCAGAGAAGAGAGTTGCACGCTGAAGTCACTACGCCAACACTGCTCTTAAAGCTCAATTTTGGGTTGATCCCTCCTGCTTCGTTTCATCACTGAGCCGTATTAACTCCAGATTTCATCAGCATCACCTTGGTGACTGAAAGTCTTCTATAGACCGCTTTAAGACATTTTTACGTACTTGCGTATTGTAAATAAATGTTTTAACAACCTTGCTGTGTCATGTGGCTGCCATGCTGATATTTTTAAAATTTGCCGCGCTTTTTGGTATCAACTTTCATTAGCCAGACTCTAAAGGGGTCTTCCTGAACATTCCAGTTGGATCTGTTGATAGCTTCCTCCAGCCGATTCAAATTCCCTCTCTTAAAACTTCACTAAGTTTTCAGCAGCTTTTGTGGTCTTCCTATGTTTCTTTGCAGCAGGTGGCTTCGGCAGTCCATCTTTTATTTGTGCACCTTGCAATATGACCCGCCCATTTCCACTTCAGCTGTAAGGCGTTGGTTAGCGCGTCGGTGATCTTCGTTTTCGCCCTGATGTGGTCACTTCGAATTTGTGGACCTTAATTATTTTCAGAATGATCACAACGCTCGTTCACAAACATAAATCCTTTCATATTTTCATAAGTTATTGTCCTCAATTTAAATAAATGGTTAATTAAAAAAAAAACTAAATTGTTTATAATCTTCACAAAGGTTTCATATTTGATAGTTCTGTCATTCATCTATCAATCGAAATTCTTTTACAACCAAAAAAATATTAAAAATGCCGTAGAAAAACCGAGTTCCAACAAAAAATTCCAGTTTAACCATAACAAATTCCGTTTAAACCATGAAGGACGACGACGGTGAGTGCCACTGCTCCTACCACTGCTCCTAAGCACCCTAAGAACTTCTGTTAAACTACCTAAATATTACAGAGGATGAGGAAAACACCTTCGGTGTCACCAGATACCCCTGCATGCCATCTCTGGTGGCCCTCCAGCAGATGCGGAACCGTCTCCATCTGGCCTTCCTTGGACGGAAGCTCATGAAATGGACCATGACAGCCACCGGACGGGAGATGAGGAGAATTGCTGGAGAGATCGACGCGTTAGTTCTTATTTTAGATCTTATTATATATATTATATATTTATGATACATTATATATAGCAAACAACAATTATGCTAAACATATTGCTACATAATATACAAATATGTTAAAACATTTACGAAACAGTAAATAAAATACATTTAACTATGTAATACCTAATTTGGCTGTGTTGTGTGATGAATGGAATTGCAGCCCTGCGATTCTGTAACTCACTTTAGAACTCACACAGCGGTTTTCGCATCGGCTTATAGTTTATTGTTTATCAGAATGCCAAATCATAAAATGACTGCTTCACGACTGATTTGAGAGCGACCGCCGATGCGAAAACCGCTGTGTGAGTTCGAAAAGTGAGTTACAGAATCGCAGGGCTGTTTTTATTTTAGAATGTACTTGTTATTTAACGAGAAATGCTTCTTACAAAATAAGTTCCTTAAACATTTCTTTGCAATTTTTTATCAGGTTTACCGAGCTTTTGTTACTGCCCATGGGTACATAATATATCGGAGAGCATAAATATCGAAATTTGACAATTGACATTTCGTTTACAGAATATACAAAGGCTTTGACGCCGATCTACGAAACGCTTACATACTTTTGGCAAGAAGTCGCTATTTCGATCCGACCCTCAACCAGATGGTGCTGGAGAACATACCCACTAAGGCAAGTGTTTGTTTGGTTTAATACCTCAGCTTAGCTTCATCAGAGTCGAGGCAGAATACGAAACCCGTATAAACTCGACACTGGTCTACCAAGGCAGTTGGGCAGCACCACTATGAGGAACCAGCTGCCCACTGCATTTCCGTTCAAATGCAGTGGGCAAATGCAACTTATGGTCCTTCAAAGAGCGTACGAATTCTTAAAAGACCTGCAACGCATTCGCGAACCCTCTTGTATTTAGAGTGTCCATGGGTGGAAGGTTTTTCCAAACTAGTTCGACTTAGGGTTCAAGAGCGTACCAAGTCTAAAAAGGCACTTGCAGGCCTTCTTTCTTCAGGCTTTGTCCATGGCTGGTATCAATTAACATCAGATGAGCCTTCTGCCCCTTTGCCCTCTGTTATATATAAAAAGGAAACGATTAACACACAGAAATTCAGTAAAGAGAGAAAATCGCGGTTGTTATTTAAAGCTAAAGTGAGACAGCGATACACATATAATCATAAGACTGAAGTTAGTTAAGAAAGTACGTTAATATATGTGGGAGAAATGTCGTCACTTCATCGATATGGACATCATCATTAGTGGATTTGGCGCGTCACGTGGGTAAAGTGGAGCACAAATGACACGAACAATAATCGTAGAGTATTTAATTTAGATTAATTCCTTTTAAATACAAATAACACTTTTTGTAATTATAACGAGCAGTTGTACCGATGTACTCAACCACAAATCACATAGAAATCGGTCTAACGTATAAGTAGCGGCACGAAACTCTAGCGCTGACCGTTATTGCGCAGAAGTAAAAAATAAGGTACCTGAGGGGGGCTAGCGGAATGCAGAGCGTCGATTGGCTCTCCAGTCGCATTTTGTCCCCCGCGCGACTGTACACATGCGCAGCAATCCCCTCCACGTATCGGCCAGCGCTAGACTTACGTGCCGCTGGTTATAATAACAACAATATTCCACTGAATACTCAATCAGAACTAGCCGGCGTTCTCTAAACGCACGGTCCAAAGTCAAGCTGGTGACTCGACCCCACTTTTGCATTTACTCATTTGTCGTAACAATATTCGTTAAATTATAATTCTACGTATAATAATAAACGAATCGAATCAAATTCAATTTTTGAAGTGAAACTTCTTTATCGGGGTTGGAAAAAAATTTAGTGTAACATTTTTTCGTTACGCGTCACATTTTTCGGTTACGCGTCACATTTTTCGGTTACGCGTCAGTGTCACATTTGACCGTTACGCGCGTCTTTTTCTTGTCCCTACCACGGTTGATTCAAAGAGATTCTAAACCATTAATAACAAAAATGTATAATAACGATAACAATGATAGTAAAAATTCTATTACAATTTATGAAATTCTGTAATAATCTTAGTAGTACTAAGGTAAAATGAAATAATTGTATTATTTGTATTCAAGTCTGTGATATTAAAAGCCTTTTGTTAAACTTTATCTAATTTAACTTTATTTAACCAATTTCTGTAAAGTTGCATATATATATACATAATTTTTCGAAAAATAAGGTCATAAAGAAGTTTCACTTCTAACGTGTGTACACTAGTACAGGCACATTTTTTTTTTTTAAAAGACAATTCACACCAAATGACCTAGTCCCATGCTAAGCTGGTGAAGTTTGTGTTATGGGTACTAGGCAACGGATATACATACATATTATAGATAGATAGACATATAAATACATATTTAAACACCCAAGACCTATGCACAACACCAAATGCTCATCACATCGATGTTCGTCTCAGCCGGGGATCGAACCCGGGACCCATGGATTCGCAGTCAGGGGTACTAACCACTAGACCAATGAGTCACTTATGTCAATTATGATACTTAAAAGTAATAGAAGTAATCTCAATTATTAATCAAAGTAACAATAATAATGAACAGTCAATTCAAGATTTCCTGATAATCCGACCATTTTCCGACATATAATAGGTACATATATACCAGTCAGAAGTTCTGTTGCAAGTCAAAATGCATTCCTTTTAATGAAGTAATGCAATATTATTAAAATTTATAAATAAACTAGCTGATCCGGCAAACGTCGTTTTGCCATGAATATCAGTTATAAAAAAAATTAGGGTTGGTCGTAGAGGGGAGAAAATTAGGGGTTGTATGTATTTTTTAATGTTGTATCGTAAAAAAATAAAATTTATCTAAAAATAAAAAAATTAAAATTAGGGGTGGACTACCCTTAACATTTAGCGGGATGAAAAATAGATGTTGGCCGATTCTCATAGATACCGGATAAGCACACAAAATTTCATGAGAATCGGTCGAGCCGTTTCGGAGGAGTTCGATTACGCACCCCGTGACAGAAGAATTTTATATATTAGATAAAATAAATCAGTGGCGCTACAGCATTTAAGGTCTGGGCCTCAGATTTCTATATCTGTTTCATGATCATTTGTAAATCTAATAGGTACATTAGGTGATCAGCATCCAGTGCCTGACACACGCCGTCGACTTTTTGGGTCTAAGGCAAGTCGGTTTCCTCACGATGTTTTCCTTCAACGTTCGAGCAAATGTTAAATGCGCACATATAAATAAAGTCCATTGGTGCACAGCCGAGGATTGAACCTACGACCTCAGGGATGAGAGTCGCACGCTGAAGCCACTAGGCCAACACTCTTATTAAAATTTATACCTATATATTTATTAAAATAAACCAAACTAAACATTTTCGAAATAGCCTTTTGCTTTTATACAGGCCTTTAATCTGTTTGGCCACAAATCTATAGATTTACGCACTGTTTACAATGACCTCTAAAACTGACCAAAATTTGAAGTCTAAAATGGTCTAATCTAGGTCTTATAAAGTCCGGAACGTTGGTTTCAAGCCAGGCTTGGGTAGTTCGTGCCTTGTGACCAGGTGCAGAATACAGCTGGAAAGTCCACGGTATATTTTTAAAAAGTGTATTGCTTAGAGGTTTCACAACATGATCCAATATTGTATGTTGATACACTTTGGCTGAAGTTTTCACTCCGAAAAAATTTAGTTTTGTGATTCCTTGACAAGACACACAACCAAAACATCACTGACGCAGGATGATAACCACGTTGTACCTTTCCAAATTCTATTTGTGTTAACATACCAGTCCATATTAGTTTGATAATGAACAAGAAAAAATATGTGAAGTGGCGCAAAATCGAAAGAAGTTTTAAAAATAATATACGTGTTCCAAATTAAATATAATTAAGTTGAAAAAAACACGTTTTTTTGTAATTATATGGGACTGAATGATTTTCATTTGCAATATTGAAATAAAAGTAATATACAGTAATAAGAAATAATAATCTTGTAATATATGATGACGTCAAGGCTTTTATCTTATAAAACTATTTCGATCAGGTCCACACCGCCTCCGTGGCGCAATTGGCTAGCGCGTTCGGCTGTTAACCGAAAGGTTGGTGGTTCGAGCCCACCCGGGGGCGTATTTTTCTTTTACGTAACAATTTTCGTTCTTCAAAACTGTACTGATTTACTTAGGTAGGGAAATTACGATGTAACCCAAGGTGTGAAAAAGACCAATAAGGCTGCAGAAACTGTTGTCTTATAGTGTCCTTCAGTTATATAGAAGATATATGTCCAACATTTTTTTTTGTATAGGCTATGAATGAATATCTTTCGACAGTACGCTGTTCGTGTTATAGGTGTGCAACAGATCTTTCTGGTCCTTTGTACTACAAATACCCTTGGAGTTTGCCGTCGCACATGTCCCCTAGGCACAAAGCTACCGAATTAATGCGGCTGGAACCGCCGCGCCGCACAGATATACTATAGCTAGTTTAAACTCACTCTGCGAACATATAAAGATGTTTCCCCCGATTGCCCCGATTCTAACGGGGTTCTGTGCGACAGATGTTTCTGACTCTTGGTACCACATATAGGGGATATGTTGGACCCTGGATACAGGCGCCAAGAAACCCAGTTCTTGAAAACCTCGCTCAACAAAACTTTAAATACTTTTCTACACTAATATTATAAAGAGGAAAACTTTGTTTGTTTGATTGTAATGAATCAGCTCATAAACTACTGGACCGATTTTAAAAATTCTTTCACCATTCGAAAGCTACATTATCCACGTAATAATAGGCTATATTTAATTTTGAACAAAAATAGGGTTCCGTAAGATATTAGGGTTTTTCGGACACAAGGTGTAAAAAATCAACCAAAAAAGTTACTTATTTTGCGTACCCTGCCTAAACTATTAAAGATAGAACCACAAAATGTTCTAAGTAATTGTAGATCTTATAAATATCTACAAAACAGTCCGCGACACACTATACCTATCTATGTCGAGTGAGGCACAATAACCATAAATGATATAATGACATGGCAAAACAGCGTTTGCCGGATCAGCTAGTCTTTAATAAAATCCCAGAGGCCTTTTACTAAATTTAAGAAACGTATTTAAGTAACATAAGAAAAGCTGCGTAAAAAGGCTTACTATAAAGTTAACGATTATATAGTTGATAAAAGGGCCTGGGACTAGTGATATTTGTTTTAAAATTGAAAATTGTTGCTTGCCATAGTAATTTTGTATGATGATTTGCCATTTTAAAAGAGTACCGACAGTTTTTTACACCGGCATTTTCTCTCTTAATAATATTAGCGTCACGAAGATGTGCAGCGTTTTTGTCGAAGAAATGGGAGAGAGCGATTGAGAGAGAGTGAGAAAGAGCGATTGAGAGAGAGTGAGAAAGAGCGAACGTAGCATGAAGCGAAAGGCCATGGAGCGAGAGTAGGGAGCAAGCAAGTAAGACAGATCGAGAGACAGTTAGATAGAGCGAACGTCGCATCACGCACAGTGCCATGGAGCAATAGATGGGAGAGAGCTATAGTGAGAAAGATAGAGAGACAGTTTTTTTTTCGAGAAACTTTTAACTTTAATTTAGATTAGATTTGTGCAAATGTGACACCAAGACTTAATAATTAGTTTTACTTCCGACATGTGTACTTTGTACGCACACACTTTTTTATTTTTATTTATTTTTGGTAAATTGTATTTTTTTTATAAATCAAATAGTTTTGTTGTTTAGGCTGCTGTCATGGTGGTGCCTACAGCGAAGGCTGTATCGGGTGTGAAGCTCATGAACTATGCTATTATCGAGGTAAGCCATGATTATATTTTTGACAGTTGACAGAAGTTTGACAGGAGGTGTTCTAGTTGCCTCTTACCGAGCGGTCTCCCTGCCATCCATCTCCTACCGCATTTATCCACGGTGAGTGTTGGGAGGAGATGTTCAGATTAACACCTGTAGCTGCATTTTATCATTGGCCGTCCGTCGTTCCACAACTGACCAAAAGCTGCCTTAAGAAAAGTCTTAAGGCAGTTTTTGGTTTCGTGGAAAAGCTGCCTATTTCCCACCCAATTCGACTTTGGGTCTTTCGAGGGGTATCAAGGGGGCAACGCATTCACGAACCCACTGGAATTTGGAGTTTCCATGGGCGGTTGGTATTTTCAAACCAATACGACTTAGGGTCCTTCGAAGAGCGTACCAATTCTTAATAGGCCGGCAACGCAATCCTGAGCCCTCTGGAATTTAGTGTCCATGGGTGATATCACTTATCATTTTAGCCCGTTTGCTCCCTATTTTATAAAATGAAATAGAGCGAGCAAATCATTAAAATAGATTTCACAACAGATTATAAACGCGATTAACACAAAAACTACTGAACGGATTATTAGATAGTTTTCACCAATAGATAGTATGTTTCCTAAAATAACCATAATATATAATATACTGTAATATTATCATTGCCTGTCTGTTTCTTAGACAAATGCACAGAGCTACGTTCATCTGGGCCTAGAAAAGGGTGGCCAAACTATATTAGAAACGAAAAAGGCGTGGCTGGAACTTCTCAAACGGCTCATATCAATGCTGCAATTGCGTACAAGTTTCATGACAGTGGAGATTTCGAACAGGGCTGCTACCAAGTTAGTAACAAATTATTTGTATAGCAAAAGACTGTTTTCATAATTGATTGGTCAATTCAGTCTAAATTTGGCGCTGAATGTGGTGTGTCAAAAACGTTATTTAGCGTGGAATTTAACTGTACAATCTGTACTGTACTGTCTGTATATATCCGTTGACTTGGGCGAAGGGTAACGCGCTGGTATGGTAAAAAAATTACTCGTAAACAATGGAAATGAAAAAGAACGGAGTGAATGTTTGCTAGAAAAATAATGTAACAAAAATGTCAAGTTAAACTGTCTAAGTGGAGGTCTTATCTGTGAGTCTTAGGGCCTTTTCACACGTACCACAACCACACCACGACCACAACCAAACCTCAACCACACCACGTGGCCGGGCGTATATTTTGTATTGAAAATGAATAGGACTATTCACACGTACCACATTTTGCAGTCGTTATCGAACGTGTGTGTAATACCGACTACATCGCAACCATAACGCGACCACCAGCGACACTGCGAACTGTGTCTGCACACGACGTAATCGCATCGCAACTACTGGCGACAATCCAACCACATCGACATTTTGTCGGTACCACAACGCAACTACGAAGGCTGCAGCGACGCTATTCACACGTAACCACTACTTGACAGAATTTTGTCGTTGCGACGTGGTGTGGTTGTGGTAGGCCCTTAAGTTCCAATAGGAATAAAGAAGTGCCGTGGGCTCTTCCATTTGACATATTAATAACACTTCATAACACTAACAATTTTATAATTTAACTAGTGTTCACAAGAAGAATTCTTTCCGACTGGACAGCTAGCGATCTTCATCTCAATGTTCCGCGATCCTAAGAAATATTGAGAAACACATGTATTCCTATATTTATATTATGAATGCAATACAATACCAACTTTTATTATATTTTTATTGAATATTAAAACAAAAACATACCTTTACAACTCTGTATTCATAAATCTGTCTAAATCCTTTTAATTAAAGTACACAGCTGTCTCTTTCCATCACAACGTTAACACTATTTGGTTGTAAGAGACTACTCCGTACGCTTTATTTATAGCTCTTTCGTACTCTAGTCGAAAAGGTACAATTGGATATTTTATATCTAGAAAAAGAAAGAAAGAAAGTTTATTACACATAATAAAAAAGGATGTTTAGTTAGTAATAGTTAAGAGAAAGTGGCTAGCTCCCACAATAGGATTCCATTGGACAGACATTTATAAGTAAAAAAGTAGTACTGTGTACTAGCTGTCAGCTTTTCGCCTCAAACCTTGGGTTTTGCTCCTTGCCTGTGCTATGGATTTTTCCAAGTGCGCATATAACAGTCACTCAGCGAAGGAAAACATCTTTATACCGGCATATAACACAACACCCCATCAGGCAAAGGCTGATCACCTACTTGGCTCATGAAACTGAAACATAAGAGGCCTTGGAGGAAACTTGATAGTTTACTTTGGAGAGTTTTTAGTGATTTTTCTACCATTGATAAAAGCTTTACCACGATTGTATGCCCAAGTTCAACGTCATACAGACTGTAAAAATAGTTTTTAAAATAAAGTACTAAACTATACCTATTTAGACCATGAGGCAGAAGGGACATAGAAAACTATATGAAAATACATTATAAACGTGTTTTTTTTGCCTCAGAACAGGCATGTGTTAGCATAAAATCTAAATTTAATTGCACTCTTTTAACAATAGTACTCCTCTCGACTCTTTCTGACAAATTCCGTTAACGCTATAATGAAGAAAGAGTACAGTACTTTAAAACGGTGCAATTAAATTGAGTTATTGCGTAGTTATAGATAGGATTAACGGTAAACGAAATTTTACTATATATTATACACAAGTGATTCCAACCTTGGCTGAATGAAGGCATATAACACCAGGTTGGAATATTTATTTTTTATGTACATACGCACATATTAGATGTAGCTTAACTTAGACCTTGTAGTTGTCGTAGTGTAGTCTTAGACTGCCTCACCCTTCCGTCACTCTAAGGACTGGACCTGTCTCTTCGGCTCTTTTAATCATTACGCCTTTTAACAGCAAAAGACGGCCTTTATTATAATAATCATATGTATACATTTATGACGGTTACTTAAATTGAAAACTCGTTAGTACTGACAACGTTCCGTTATCACCGTTTATAAGCAATGTTGAGACAATATTTAAGTTTCCCGAAATAACATTATTACATATTTTCAGCGGGTATTTAAACTGTAAACCCGTTAGAACCAACAACGTTCCGTTAGCAAATTTTAAACATTATTTTCAATATATTAAGCAATGTTGAATCTGTATTGAAGTATCCTGAAATATCTTTATTTTCCATTAAATTGACAATACATTTGTATGTATGCCGTTAAATGTGCAGCGGGTAATTCAAATGTAAACCCGTTAGTACCAACAGCGTTCTGTTAGCACCGTTAATAACTATTGTTGTTTGTATTAAGAAGTATTGAAACTGTTGATGTATAATGTGTAAATGAAATTAGAAATTAAAAATTACAATACGTAGAATTTCGCGCTCCCTTAGTGCGTTTTACATTCGCTTACATTGAATTTTTAATTCCTCAATATCAGTATCATTTATTTTTTATTTAATTCTAATTAAAAACACAATAGATACAATATAAATTCCTCGATACAAAAACACAGAGTCACGTCGTGACTTTTGCCCAATTTCATTTTTATTCAATTATGGTAAGTACTGGAGTCCAAAATGAATTGAATTACAGCACATTAGTTTGGCCGAGAGCTGTTACCAGCGGCTTGATTAAATATTGTGTATTTTACGAGTTATTTAAATTAAAATCATGGTGTTTACTTCATATTTGTTTCGCGGAACACTGTTCTCACGCGACCTTTAGGCGTACGTGTTCGTCACTAGTCACTAGAGCGGGCGGAGGGACACGCGCAGGTGTAATCATGAATTTTGCTAGGCTACCACACTCGTATTGTACCCTTAGATGTTTTTGTGTCCGTCAATGCAATAATAATAATAAATCCAGTTTATTATAGATTTGTTGTATACATATTTTGATATCGTAATTTCGTTCTCGGATCGGAACCCCTTAACAAAATACGAAATACCATCCGTATCACCTCAATGTTAGTCGTTCCACAACTGAGTGTTTATTAAGGCAGTTTTTGGCATCGCCACTATGTGGAACCAGTGCACTGAAGTATTTCCAACAACTTATTCCTTTGCGGTCCTTTAATAGAGCATACAAATTCTTAAAAGGCCGGCAACGCACTTACGAGCCTTCAGGCAATGTCCATGGGTATGACTTAACATCAGGTGAGCCTCCTATTACATAAAAAAGGCGAGAATAAATATTTTTTCCAAATATCTCTATCTCCATCAACAAATTTTTGGGCCCCCTTCTTCTTTTTTCCCTCAGTCCCTTTCTCTGTCTTACCATATGCCCCGCCAAATGCCACTTCTGTTAAATCAACCCTCCAATACAATATTTTTGAGCAAGGCCAGCAACGCATTCACGATCCCTCTGACATTGAGAGTGTCCGTGGGCGTCAGGCGTTCAGGCGTTCGACTTAGGGTCCTTCAAGAAGTCCTCCTGATACATAAAAGAAACATATATTGGTTGTCAAATATTTGTGCAATCTGTGTCAACTAAGCAAATATACAACAAATCAGGGCACAAACAAATTTTGTAATTGTTAGTGAACTTAGTATTTATTTTGTATTTTGGGTCTGGACCTCACATTTCTGTACCTATTCATGATTGTCATAGGCATCTAATATGTAAGTAGGTGATCATCCTCCTGCGTCATGCCGTCGTATTGGGTGTAAGGCCTCACAATATTTTCCTTCATTTACGAGCGCGTGTTAATCTGTAGGCGTGGTTCTACTTGAGGTTTAAAATATCACTACATCTTTGCTAAGTTTATTTTTGGGTGACCAAATAATCACTTCACTTTATCTAACTGTATGAAGTTCGATTTTAGTATTGCGAAAATTCTGATAAGGCTGTAGTAACCTTGAAATTTGAAAGAGACGTGACAACTTTACGACAGATGCTAATAAAATTTAAAGCAAAAGAAGTGAAGTGTTCTTTCTAACGATATGATATCTGTCTTCTAAAAGGAAGTTTTATTAGTGTAAGACAGATTTTAACTGGAGCACCATAGTTTAACCGTGAGAAAGGCTTTAGAAGAATATATATAGACATGAAGAATACGTTCAGTCCTTACAGAGAGCAGTCATCGGTAGAAAATAAATGCAAAATTAAAAAAAGTAATTTTCAACAGGAAAATGAACGTCCTGGGCAAAATTGTAATACCCAAAACAAATGTCACAATGGGTTATATCAATAATGAGTTGGAGGAGCTGGCAAGAGAGGAGTTTTTTAGACTGAAAAAAGTGTTAGATATAAAAAGAAAGTTGAAAGAGGCCAAGAAGGATAAGGTGGAAAAGAAGACGGTAGAGGATAAGCCCACAAAACGAAAACCTAAGGTAACACCACCAGAAGAAATAGAAGAAGGGAAATGTATTATCTGCGGAGGTATTATACAAGAATTAACAGAAGAAGAGAAAGAAGCACAAGCAGAGAAACTGGAAGATTTAAAGGCACAGATTAAAGAAATCATGGACATGACAAAGGGTTTGAATCAAGAAGGAATTTTGCGAACCAATGTAAACGAATTTCTAAGGACCGCTGAGGAGTTGAAAGAGAAGATTGACGATGATAGTTTAGATTTTGAACTAATATCACTAGATTTAAACCTAGAAGAGATGTGTGAGGAGTGTCGAATTAAATATTTAGACCAACATAAGAAAGTTAAAATAATGGAAGAACTTATTGAAGATTCTTTACCGGAAGAAACAGATGTACCGAGTAGTGATTTAAGTCAACTTAATAGTATTACAATAAAAGAACCTTCTAAAGAGACTGTAAAGTCAACAAAACCTCCTGAGGCCGAAACACCGAGAGAGCCATCTAGTAGATCTGTCAAGTCTTTACTTCAGCCAGAAACACCAGGATATTCGGGCGTTCAATCGGATATAGAGTTGGGTACATTTGAAACTGAAGAAAAAGAAATCATCAAGATAAAACGAATAAGAAATGAAGATGGTACTTACTCGGAACAAAAGAAGGTTATTAAAATTAAGAGAGAAGTTAAAATACCTGCTAAAACTAAGTCTACAGCGTCTAATGGAGCACCATCTTCGGCAAGTTCCGGAAAACCCCCATATTCTGGTTCTAAAACTATAGGTATGGTTGAAGTGCATACCAAAGCCTTGAATGCTTTTGAAAAGGTAGAAAACACTCTACCTGTTATTTACACACAATCTTCAGAGTCTTTAAAACGTATTTTTTCATCTTCCGTAACTTTATTAAGTTCTAAGAGTGACCAATTTGTAGCAAAAATTAAAAATTCAAATAAAATATCGAGAAAAACCTATGTTACATCAGCGTTATCAAATTCAGAAGAAGAACTTTTGCTGCAGATCAAAGATAGGCCCTGTAACGTAGGGTCAAGCTTAGAAAATATAAAGCCACGCTATAAAATTAACAAAAGCACTTCTTATTACTATTAGTTATGTCTATATTTATTTTTACTTAATACCATTTTGAATATGATTGAAAAGTCCTTAGAAGAGACTGAAGGGTGAATATAAATCGACATCAAACATTGAAATTACCTATTTGTCTACAGGCGAATGAACGTTTTGAAAAAAATTGTAATACCAAGATCAAATGTGACTGTTGGCTATATACTCTCTGAGTTAGAAGAAATGGCTCGAGAGGAATTTCATAGATTAAAAAAAGTAAAGGAAAAGAAGGCAAAAGGGAAATACAAAGGAAAAAATCCAAAACCAGATCACGAGGGCCTATGTCCAGTCTGTATAGAAGATTTAAATAAAGAGGTTAATACTAAAGTTAAACCTAAGCTAATGCCAGCACCAGATCAAGAGGTGAATAAACCAGCTACTCCTGTAGAGTTAAGCGCAGCTAGTTCATGGGAAACCGGTGCTGAGCATGTCGAACAACTAGCAGAAAGTAACTTAAAGCTCGAATATATAATAAAGCATATAAATGAACTAATAACATTAGGAAAAAGTTTTGTGGAATCTGGAGTAGATTATATTGACGTAGAAGAATTTTTGTGTATTTGTGAAGATGCTAAAGCTAAATTAGAAGAGGCGTTATTTGTTAATGATGAAAGTACAAGTCAATATATAGGAGATTATGATACAAGACTCGAAGACTTTAAAGGTCATCTGCGAGGTGTCATAGAAATAGCAAGGGACTTAAACGTAGAACCTGCTATTGAACCAAGCTTTTGTGATTTTGTACAAGCATGTGAGAATATTGACGAAAAGCTAAACACAGATGTTAAAGAAAATAAATCTCGATTGCAAGAATTAGACAGCCATATTGATGATGTAGTCCAAGTTACCAGTGAATATAAAAAGCAAGGGCTTCTATCACCCAGCGTTGAAGAATTTATGAAATCTTGTAAAGAAATAAAGTTGAAAATAAAGGAATATTCCGAACAAGAATCTAGACTGGATAAGATTAATCACCTTAAACAACATGTTGGTGACTTGGAGGTTTTAACAGGTGAAATGAAAAAGAAAGGCTTACAATCGAAAAGCATTGACAACTTCTCGAAATCTTGTAAAAAGTTTAAAGACAAATTAGATAGTTATGCAAAACCAGAAAGAAACGCTACAGAACTGAGTAGTTTGATTGAACAAATTGATAAAACTATTGGCTTGAGTATGGAAGCAAAAGATATAGGTATAGTAGGTGATAGCATTGAAGACTTGGTGAAATCATCAGAGAAGCTTAAGAAAAAGATTACACCTGTTCAGGATACAAAGTCAAAAATCTTACACAGTTTAAAAATCAATATTGACGAAGTTATGGGTTTGGTAGATTCGTATAAAACGCAAGGGTTAGTGACAGACAGCGTAGAAGACTTTTTAAGAACATGTAAAGTGGCGAGAAAGAAAATCGAAGCATATGAAATTCTGCCCCCACGCACTGTAACAGAAGACGAACCGCCATGCTTAGGAAGGTGTGTCAGTCGCGACGAATCCTTCCAGACCGAAGTTATTATGCCAGAAGGAGTTGACGTTTGCAAATCATGTCACAAAATGTACCAAAAAGATATACCAACACCATGCGAGTCATGCGCTACTGAAATGAAGGAATTCAAACTACCTTCCGATTTCAGTATTTGTGAAACCTGTTCTAAAGTAAATGAACCAATAGAAATAGCCGAAAGCATCTCAGACACCTCTGAACACGTTCCTATGGAGGTTTATTGCGATATTTGCAAGAAAACGATGAAAGAAGACCACGAACATGAACCTATTCCGGTTGACAGTAAGGCAGGGTATTACGAAAGGAAAATACGTAAAATAACTAAAGTCAAAAGGTCACAGAACCCCGATGGAACAATACGAGAAGAAACAGAAACAATTTCAATACGGAAAATTAAAAGAGAACCAACTAAAACGTCTCTAGAAGATGATGATGAAGATGAAGATTCATCCGATGATGAAACATGTGTTGCTGTGTGTATTTTACATGATCACAACCAACGTGGCTTTCGCGTACGATTGATAAAGTCTGAATCGGTGTTGAAAACTAATCTTTCACAAAATTCAGTCTTACGGAAATCTAATTCTATTAGTACTTTATAATAAGATAATTCCTACTTTACAAAGCGAAAAATTTTGAAGTATAATTAAACATGTCTTAGATATCAAAACATTCAACAACATTTCTCTTCGTTTCTTTATGATTTTATTATAGCTTTAACACACTTCTTAAACTAAGATATTCAATCGGATATTGTTTTTGTAATACATAATATTATAATCTAAATCATATACTTGAACCAAATATTATCTAGGAATATACATAAAGGATTTAAAATTGCCTAATGAAGATTGAACGAATTCGTTATTTCTTTAAATGAACCAAATTAACAGAAGACGGAAAGGTGGGTGGCAATAAAGTAGTTTGTGTTCCCAGAAAATTAAATTTATAATTTCACCCACAGGAAATATAACGTACTATCGAAAATGGTTGTACCACGTGTCAAACTGAGTGAGAAATATATCGTATCGGAGATGGAAGAAATGGAACGAGAAGACAACTTTCGTTTAAAACGATTCAAAGAACTTAAGATTAAGAAGAATGCAGCAAGTAATGCACAAAAGTGTCCTAAATGTAAATTGCCAATTGATAAATGTATATGTGAAAAACCTAATACAGAACCTAAAGATACAGAATGTGTTTGTGTTAGTAAAGAAGAAGAACAGATTATACAACCAGTCTCTAAAGCTAGCTCTACATTAGACGAAAATGTAAGTACGTTTCATGAAACTGTGGGTGACGTTTTGAGAGAAGAACGTTCAAGTCCCGTAATCGCAGAAGAAGATAAGCAACCAGTCCAAACTATAAAAGAGGAAACAGTTACACCCGAAAAATCTTGTACTTGTATCGACAATTCAGTAGACTCGAATAACGTTTGCAAAATTATTGGTACGGAGAAGGAAGTACGTTCAAGTCCCGTAATCGCAGAAGAAGATAAGCAACCAGTCCAAACAATAAAAGAGGATACAGTTACACCGAAAAAATCTTGTACTTGTATCGACAATTCAGTAGACTGGAATAACCTTTGCAAAATTATTGGTACTGAGAAGTTAAAAGAATTAAAGGATATTTATACAGAAAAAAGTAGACAAAGTCAGAATGAATGCCCATGTGAACCGATAGACTCTAACAGTATGACAAAAACTCCAGAAAAGTCGTGTACGTGCATGCCTAAGCCTGTAAACATAGAAGACCTTTGCAGAAAAGTTGACGTTGAAGACATGCAACGAATTAAAGAGGTCTACCTGCAAAAAGCAATTAACCCTGATCAAACCCAATACGAATGTAGCTGTGAACCAATTGAACACAAATCAAATTTAAGCGAAGGTAAAACTGATACAAAATCGGTACAAGTACCATCGAATACACATGAATGTTTGAAATGCCAAAATATCAAAAGCAACGAATCTAAAAACGTTTCTATAAACATTAATGAAAACAAAGACAAAGAAGATACTGCGAATGTCCAACCCCAACAGGACAAAGATGTGGGTCACGATAATACAGATGCTAAAGATCAAGAATGTGATTGTGTTCATAAAGAGGAAGAACGAATTATACAACCTGGCTCTAAATCTAGCTCTAAATTAGACGAAAATGTATGCACGTTTCATGAAACTGTGGGTGATGTTTTAAGGGCAGTATGTTCATGCCCCTTAATCGCAGAAGAAGATAAGCAACCAGTCCAAATAATAAAAGAGGCTACGTTTACACCAGAAAAATCTTGTACTTGTATTGACAATTCAGTAGACTGGAATAGCCTTGGCAAAATTATTGGTCCTGAGAAATTAAAAGAAATACAGGATATATATACAGAAAAAAGTAAACAAAGTCAGAATGAGTGCTCATGTGGACCGATAGACTCTAAAAGTATCACAAAAACTCCAGAAAAGTCATGTTCATGCATACCTAAGCCTGTAAACTTAGAAGACTTTTGCAGTAAAGTTGACGTAGTAGAAATGCAACGAATTAAAGATATCTACCTGCAAAAAGCAATTAACCCTGATGAAAGCCGATACGAATGTAGCTGCGAACCAATTAAAAACAAATCAAATTTAAGCAAAGATAAAAGTGATACGAAATTGGTACAAGTACAATCGAACACACATGAATGTTTGAAATGCCAAAACATCAAAAGCAAAGATTCTACAAAGGATTCTATGAACATTCATGAAAACAAAAACAGACAAGATACTACAAATTTCCAACCCCAACAGGCAAAGGATAATTTGGGTGATTCTCAAGAGCTCGGTATAACTGTTACTGAGTTTAAGGAATTTGTAACAATTAAAAGATATAGAAAAGAAGATGGTACGATTGGAGAGGAGAGACAAGTTGTAACTGTGAAAAGTGAAGCCAAAAAGCCGAATCCGCCGAATCCTGACACACAGTCGTGTTTATCCTGTAAAAGTTTGAAACAGAAAAACTCGTCATCTACCCAAGCAAAAGTTAAAATAACATTACCGGTTAAAAAGAAATCTAGCGAGACATCTAACGTTTCAGTGAAGTCCTGTACAATTTGTAAAATGAACGCAAGTGGGAGTAACACTTCGGTGGATTCAAGAATATCTTTAAAAAAAAAAGAGTGTGCTAGTAAAGCATCCCAGACTGGAAATAAATCTAAAGGGACATGCTGCAAAATGAATAAAGAAAACAGATCAACTCCAGTTACGAGTTCTATGGATGGTATTTCATCTGATACGTGTTTGAAGCATTCGTCCAATAGCAATACTGATCTCGCCAAAAGCTGTTGTGTAATCAAAATTGTATCCAAACCTAAGGAT
Source organism: Pieris melete (assembly GCA_963693345.1). Taxonomy (NCBI): domain Eukaryota; kingdom Metazoa; phylum Arthropoda; class Insecta; order Lepidoptera; family Pieridae; genus Pieris; species Pieris melete. The sequence continues at coordinate 156,175 of CAVNZK010000127.1, forward strand.
GAACATAGTAAAGATGATAAACCCAAAGACACTGACAACTGTTTCGAACTATTAAAACGTCTCTTGCTAGAATCCAATAAATCTAATGCGTCTAAACCTAGCGTTTGTTCTTGCCAGTCGAAAAAGGAAGTGAAACGTTCAACAAGTCAAACATCTACCAAAACATGTGAATGTACAAAATCTTCACAGTCATTAAAATCCGAGAAATCACCGCAATATTCGTCGGAATCTTTTTTTTCCTGTAAAGATTCGACATGTAAAAAGAAGGAGTCAGAATCATCTTGCAAGTGTAAATCAGAAACGAAGAAGGATACCTGCCCCACTTGTGGTTCTAACGTTGCACCACCAAAACCTGTTAATAAACCGAGCAAATGTTCTTGTGGGAAATCTAAACCTGCCAAGTTTGAATCCAATTTTTCTATATTGTCCTATGATTCATTACAAAAGTCTATAGGCACAGAAACAGTCTGTTCCAAATGCGCCAAAGCGGAAAGTGCAGCACGGAACAGCGCTTGCCAACAACCAAAACCTGAATGTCCACTTTGCTCCAAAAACACAAATGGCTTCAAATCAAAGTCAGATTCAAATATACAACAAACAAAATGCTGTATCCAACCGAAAATAGAATCTAAGCAATCGAAATGTCCGAGTTGCGCGCAAAAGATTGCTTGCTCCTGCAATTCTGCTAAACCCAACAGCCAATGTTCCCAAGACTCCCAAAAAACTTCAGAACATTCAAAATCTTGTGTACAGTTTATGGAATGTGAAAGTTGCAGCGAACAAAAGTCAAAAGAGGTTCAACAAGCAAAATGCTGTGTACAACCGAAACTAGAATCTAAACAATCGAAATGTCCGACTTGCGCGCAAAAGAATGCTTGCTCCTGCAATTTTGCGAAACCCAACAGCCAATGTTCCCAAGACTCCCAAAAAACTTCAGAACATTCAAAATCTTGTTTACAGTTTATGGAATGTGAAAGTTGCAGCGAACAAAAGTCAAAAGAGGTTCAACAAGCAAAATGCTGTATACAACCGAAACAAGAATCTAAACAATCGAAATGTCCGACTTGCGCGCAAAAGAATGCTTGCTCCTGCAATTCTGCTAAACCCAACAGCCAATGTTCCCAAGACTCCCAAAAAACTTCAGAACATTCAAAATCTTGTGAACAGTTTATGGAATGTGAAAGTTGCTGCGAACAAAAGTCAAAAGAGGTTCAACAAGCAAAATGCTGTATACAACCGAAAATAGAATCTAAGCAATCGAAATGTCCGAGTTGCGCGCAAAAGAATGCTTGCTCCTGCAATTCTGCAAAACCCAACAGCCAATGTTCCCAAGACTCCCAAAAAACTGCAGAACATTCAAAATCTTGTGTACAGTTTATGGAATGTGAAAGTTGCAGCGAACAAAAGTCAAAAGAGGTTCAACAAGCAAAATGCTGTATACAACCGAAGCTAGAATCTAAACAATCGAAATGTCCGACTTGCGCGCAAAAGAATGCTTGCTCCTGCAATTCTGCGAAACCCAACAGCCAATGTTCCCAAGACTCCCAAAAAACTTCAGAACATTCAAAATCTTGTGAACAGTTTATGGAATGTGAAAGTTGCTGCGAACAAAAGTCAAAAGAGGTTCAACAAGCAAAATGCTGTATACAACCGAAGCTAGAATCTAAACAATCGAAATGTCCGACTTGCGCGCAAAAGAATGCTTGCTCCTGCAATTCTGCGAAACCCAACAACCAATGTTCCCAAGACTCCCAAAAAACTTCAGAACATTCAAAATCTAGTATACAGTTTATGGAATGTGAAAGTTGCTACGAACAAAAGTCAAAAGAGGTTCAACAAGCAGAATGCTGTATACAAACGAAATTAGAATCTAAACAATCGAAATGTCCGATTTGCGCGCAAAAGAATGCTTGCTCCTGCAATTCTGCGAAACCCAACAGGCAATGTTCCCAAGACTCCCAAAAAACTTCAGAACATTCAAAATCTAGTATACAGTTTATGGAATGTGAAAGTTGCTACGAACAAAAGTCAAAAGAGGTTCAACAAGCAGAATGCTGTATACAAACGAAATTAGAATCTAAACAATCGAAATGTCCAATTTGCGCGCAAAAGAATGCTTGCTCCTGTAATTCTGCGAAACCCAACAGGCAATGTTCCCAAGACTCCAAAAAAAATTCAGAACATTCAAAATTTAGTGTACAGTTTGTGGAAAGTGAAATTTGCTGCGAACCAAAGTCAAAAGAGGTTGGCACAAGCACGAGAAGGTCTGATAGATACGATGTAAGAAATATAGACATGCTCATGCCCAATAAACAGTCGACATGCACCTGCTCATCTGCCAGTTATAATCGTATATCTGTCGATAAATGGTTTGAGCCACCCCCAAAAGCGAACTCATATCATGATAGATGCTTACATTAAAAGTTGAATGTTTTGATAACTTTGATTCAAAATTGAGATAACACTATAATATTAAATTATACTTAAATACATGCACACGAAACTAAGATTTTTCACATTGTTTGATAAAATACTGATGTCTTCGACAAATCGATTGATACAAAGTCGTAAAGCACTATTACGACTGTATTAATGTTTCTCATTTTTAACATGAATAACTATTTTTTTCAGAATTTTTGCAATACATTTTATCATAATAAAACACAAGTATGAAATAGGTAGCCAAACCATGAGATAGTTTTAGTTTAGATTGTAATTCTACAAAATAATAATAAAAGTTACTGCTACATTATAAAACCAAGTAAAGAGTGGTAATAATATATCTGTTTTACCCAAGGTACGCGAAAAGAGTGGTAATAAATTATTACGTTCTAGACATTCGTCAAAATTCCCGTCTTAATGTGCGGTTACTGGGTCATTGGTTATGTTTAAACAGTGAAAGAATCATAAAACGCTTTTGCACTTCAGTCTAATTAGATGAATAAGTGTTTTTTTTAACCGTTTACACTAATAACATAACAAACGTCGAATAGGAGAAGAAAATAGCTTTCATTTGATATATATATTGGTATATGTTATTTACTCGGTATCCCAGTAGATAATGATAGCATAAACTTCTTTAATTTTTCCTGAAAAAAATTGATTTTGCTTTACGACTTTGTTACCCGAGGCAATCGATATGAAATCTCAAATCTCAAATGCCATCGACAATTTGTCTCACTGTTTCACTACGAGAAACATTTAAAATAAATTTTCGAAGGCCTTTGCAAGATCATAGTAGCTTTTATCTGATCATGAATTTGAAAATTTTATAACCGTCATACAGTCTTCTGCAATTGTCACTTTCATGAAATTATCTGTCATAGTCGTGTATAATTTTTTCTCATTTAACGGATGTTTGCATATATTGTTAAAAACGGGTATAATATAAAACAGAAATAAACAAATTATTATCACTGATTTTATTTATTACAACATCATGGCGGCGATTTTTGACATATTTGCCTCAACTTATTTTCTTTTTTTCGATACCGCCGCTCATAGACACATTTCCACAGGGCTCGCGAGTGCGTTGCCGGCCTTTAAAGAATTGCTACGCTGTTGAAGGACTCTAAATCATATGTTCAGAAATACTCTTTACTATCGTCATATTCCCTTATATCGCTGAAACTATGAATACTATATCTAATATGTTGAGACCATTGTATGCCTCCGATTGACTTAAATTTAAAAGTGGTTAATTTATTAACATACAATAAGAAACCATTGATTTATAAGTGTTTCAACACAACGCGGCGTCGCGAAATCAATCAATGTTACCTAAGCAGATTTACTGCAATTTATATAGGCTTCCTCTTGCCAGCAAAAGTAAGTAAAGCTCTCAAAAATAATAGTACATAAACGTATTAATTTTTTGTAGGAATCCTCAAAAATTCATTTCGTTTTCAAGCATAGACAATGTGTGGGTAATATTTGTAAAAAAGTAAATAATTACTATTGACGTAATCACCAAATGAGAAAATCAAAGAACCCCCCTCACCGCTATAGTGGCTACGTAATACTTGAAAGGCCCCTGGGCCTCGGATTTCTGTATTTGTTTCATGATCATTTAATCTAATAGGCAAGTAGGTGATCCTGCGTCTGACACACGCCGTGAACTTTATGGGTCTAAGGCAAGTCGGTTTCCTCACGATGTTTTCCTTCACCGTTCGAGCGAATGTTACCCACGTAGGAAGTCCATTGATAAACAACATCTTTCTGACCATATAACAATTGTATTTTGGACCAGCGTGTCCCTAGTCTATTTTATCTCTCCACTATTTTTACGCTTTAGAAAATTGTTTAATTTAATTTGTCGTTAGTGACGGCTCGCTACGCATAGTAACGAAGTTATCTAAGCTATGTTTGACGGCGTGTCTGCGTACTATAAGGCTTGGACGATTGCCAACGATCAGGGTTGGCGCTTGTCTATTGCAAAATGTTAAAGGCATTATAAACACCTAGCCTGATTGGGTTTATTGTATTACGATGTTCTCGCTACAACCTTTCAGGTCTGGGTCCTATGTGTCTGTTTCATGAGGCAAGTAGATTGGGTCTAATGTATTACGATGTTTTCGCTACAAGCTTTTAGGTCTGGGGCCTGACGAGACAAAGAGAGCCGGATAGACTAGGAGCGAGCTGAAATACGTGGCCCTAACGCGAAAGTGACGCCCTCTATATATACCCCTAGTATAAGGCATTGAGTCAAGTTACCTCTGTAATAATAAAACGCCAGGTTTGATTGGGACAGCCATATTTCCACTTTCCAACTGGATTCAAATCAAGCGCCTGCTTGGCGATATAAGTGGAATCTCTTCGGAGTGTGGCCTATCCAGTTCCAACTTAACAATGAACACACATTCCTGACATTTCCGTGTTTACAAACATGGTCGCAGGGTCCATTCCATCCATCCTGCCTAGTCGTTTAAGCCAATAAGAGAATAACAATAACTTATATAGGTTCTATAGTAACTATTCTTAAATGGTTTTTAATAATTGTCCATTAAAACATTATTGAATATTTTATACTGGCAACCCTAAAATAAAAAAGTCTAGCAAAACACGACGTCTGTCGGTCAGCGTAGCTAATTATCCGAGATCCGAATTTGAAGTATGCCGAATTGTAAGTCTTGTTTTCAGTCTAGACATAATGGGAGGTAGAAAATGCAAATAGATTCGATTTGCAAAATACTTTAAAGGTTTTAATTTATAACGAGTATATAAAAAATGGGTCCATTGTATCTATTTCATGAGGCAAGTGTTAAGTAGGTGATCTTTGCCTGGTTGGGTTTAATAGCGAGTGTTAAATACTCTCCTCTATCCAGCACGGCCGAGGATGGAACTTCAGGGATGAGAGTGGAAGCTGAAGCTAGGCCTAAAGTCATCTGCTATAGCCGCGAATTTATTGGACAGGAGTCTTTAATTAACCTAATTAAATTGTATTCTTTAATGATTTTATTATTTTAAAGTAATTTGAATTTTCTGCGAACTTAAATAATTGTAATATTTATTCATAAATTCCAAACATACATATATATACTAATTGACCCGGCAAACGTTGTTTTGCCATGTATATTATATTTTCTCGTAGGAAACATTTTTTTCTACGAGTAGAAATAATATACATTCGTTTAATAAATGTAACTACCTACTATAATAAGAAATAGGGGTTGATTGTTTCGGGGTGAAATCAAGGGTTATAGGTATTTTTAATGCAACATAATAAAATAATGAAAACAAAAAAAATATAAAAAAAAAACATGTTTGGAGTGGACACCCCTTATCACTTACGGGTTTGAAATACGGATAGTAGTCGATTGTTAGTTACTGAGTATGCAAAAACTTCATAAGAATTCGTTTCGGAGGAGTATGGGAACGAACATTGTGACACGAGAATTTTATATATATAGAGATATTTATATAACACTAGCAGACCGGCCAAGCGTTGCTGTGGCTAAGGATTTTGTTATATTACATAGTAGCAAACTATTCAAGGGAAACGGTAGGAGAACACCAGTCATGGGGACCACCATGCTTTATTGGTGGTTATGCCATTAAATTGTAGCTTATGTGAAACGTTGGTACTTTCAACACGGCGCCATCTATTAGAATTGTGACAAATATTTTGCAATAAAATTATATTGCGGGTATAAATTGAGATGTAAGCTATCCTATCTTTTAAGTTAGATCAAACTGCACACGGTGTGCAAATTTGATTGATATCGCTTCGGTAGTTTAGGAGTCCATAGCGGACAAACAAATTTATATAATTATATTACTAGCTGACCGGGCAAACGTCGTTTTGCCATGTATATCATTTATAATAAAAAAATAGGGGTTGATCGTAGAGGGGTGAAAGTTAGGGATTGTATGTATTTTTTAATGCTGTATCATAAAAAATAGAAATTAAACATTTTCTCTAAAAAATAAAAATTTAGGGGTGGACTACCCCTAACATTTAGGGGGATGAAAAATAGATGTTGTCCGATTCTTAAGCATACCCAATAAGCACACAAAATTTCATGAGAATCGGTCGAGCCGTTTCGGAGGAGTTCGATTACGCACCCCGTGACAGAAGAATTTTATATATTAGAAGATATAAGTATTATGAGGGCATTCTTGTCAAATATTTAAGTATTCTTAACTCATGTGATGTTAAATGATACCGCCGCTCATGGACACTCAACGCCAGAGGGCTCGCGAGTGCGTTGCCGGCCTTTCAAGAATTAGTACGCTCTCGGAAGGATCCAAAGTCGAATTGGTTCGGAAATTACTGTCGCCTATAGAGGTAGTTCCTTTGAAAAACTGGTATCATACCAGTATATATATCCGTTTTCCTTAATCTGGACATCCTATATGGCCTAAATAATACTTGGACTTCTCCAAACACCATCAGTGCTTGTGGGTGTGGTGGGTTTCTTGCTACATACTTGTACTTGTACAAAAAACCATATTTATATTCTTAGACTCTTATGGCATTTAACTGGTATAATCATGAAGTAAGGACTTACTTATTTTATTAATAAAATAATATTAAATAAGTCCTTCTTATCATCCAAAACTATGGTCAAAAAACACATAATAACGAACATTGACGAAATGAAACATTTTTCGTATCCTGTAATGTTTGGTTCTCTGGACGTACGAGGTTATCATTCTAGAACGACGATAAGGAAAACTTGTTTTTTACAAGTGAAGCCGCAAATTCATAGTATTAGGTATCTCTTCAGGGTGGCCTGTCAATCAAACTAGAAATTCGCGTGACAATACAGTGAAGTCAAGTAGAAAATGCTATTATTTTACACATATAAGTTACATATTTAAATATTTTTGAACTTTAATGAGTAAACAGGAAAACTGTGGTACACTTTTAGGTCTGGGTCCTATGTATCTGTTTCATGAGACAAGTAGGTGATCAGCCGGAAGACAAAAATCTTAATTATTTATTTTTCCTACATACTTAAGTATTATTAATGTTATTTGTATAAAACTTCACAATAACATATACATATATTAGCGAAAACCAGATAAAATATTTAAAGAAAAAACTTTTTTTACCGGATTAAAGTTATGTATTATTATAAATTTACAATTATTTAACATAATTTTTAATTTATCCGACGTTTGGCGTGCTTTACAGCGTGCGTGGTCACGGTGACTATAATAATAATACATAACTTTAATCCGGTACTAAAAAGTTTTTTCTTTATATGTGTAAAGGTTATGTCAATCAAAGACAATATTATGTGCAACAGTTAAAATATATCTAAATGTTAAACAAGTAGCAAGCTGTGAGAACTTATTAGCCAGAGAACAAACAAATACGATTTATCGTTTTGGTTTTAGATATGAATCACGTTGTATGCCCCATATTTTAACAATTTAAATTTCTTCATCATAATATTTGTGCCCTTCAGAAAAACGGGTCGTAACCAAATCTATTGAGCATTCTGATAATCGAGCTAGGTCTGGATTTTCTTTTAGTTTTTACAATTTTCGAATTGATTGTATGTATTCTATGTGGAACCAGCTTACCACTAAAGTATTTCCGAACCTATTCGACTTAGGCTCCTTAATAGATCTTACCAATTCCTAAAATACCGGCAACTCAATCGCGAGACGTCTGCCATTGAGTGTCCATGGGCGGTAGGTATTTCCTAAACAATTTGATTTAGGATCCTTCAAAGAGCGTACCAATTCTAACTATTATTCTATGGCGACGGTATCACTTAACATCAGGTGAGCTGTGTTTCTTATTTTTGTCAATAAGTGTCACATTAAATCCAAAAGTCAAAAAAGTCAAAATCATTTATTCATATAGGTACACTTATGAAGGTCAATAAATAAATATATATTAAATGCTTCTAATTTTAGATTTGCAAGCGTTGGCAGGCTTGTAAATAAATAAATGACCCTATGAAAATCTTATTTTATTGACTTGAAGACCCATCAGATATAATATCATACTTGAATGAAGATGGGTTAATCGTGCGTCGTGTACTTTGCATGTTTGAGCGTATCGGGTAACTGTAAGATGAGATGCACGCAAACGCGAGGACGGTGTGTGGGGTGGTGGTACACACCTATGTGTTGGATTGTATTAAATATTAAAAAATAAATAAATCACTGGCGCTAAAATTTTTCGTCGTCATTGCTTGAAGTAAGGCGAATGGAAAAAATATATGGTGGATTTGAGTAGTTTATGTAACCATTTTGAAAGATCGATACACGATTTAAATAACTTCGCTTGATAGAAAAAAATTCCAAACACAGCCAATTTTTGATACTTTGAATTCACTTTATGACGGAAATATATATAGAACATGATTTTGATATTTACTCGACATATTTTATCGCAAGCCAAGTAATCTATTTCGGAAAAAAAATGGATAAAATTATATTAATTTAATGTTTTACATAATTAAATGTTATTACGGGCCGGCGCGCCTCAGTGCTCCAGGTCTCCACTGCGCCCCGCAGTCCACCGCTAAATAATAAAATAGGCATGCAAATTTCATATTAATTGTAAAGGCCGAGCTTACCGGTCTTCTGGTATTTAGAGTGTCTAGGGCGACGGCGACTTAGGGTCAAAGAGCGTACCACTTAAAAGATATTTGCGAGCTTCTGGTTTTGTCCATGTATCCACTTACCATCAGATGAGCCTCCCGTTTGTTGTTCTCTAAAAAATACCTTGTATGACTATATTTTAGGGACCTCTTAAGTAAAGGCCTTCTACATCTCTCACTCTCTCTTTTCTCTAATAACTTCACCCACAGTGTAAGAGAAAACTTTGACAAATTGAAACAAAATTCTCGACGATTCGAAGAAGATAGTTTGGTGTGTACCAGAAGTTCCCTGCATTTTTTATTTAAGTTCAAATAACAACGCGATACGAAAGGTTGTAAGATATATTTAGACGATTTTCGACTTTCGCTACTTAGAATAGGGTTGAATACAGATTGTATTCATTTATAGTGGGGTTGTGTTTTAATTATGCGTAGGGAATGGGGCACCTCTATGCTAGTCTTAATTTTATGTCACTATGAGTCTGTGGAAATCTTTGGGATTGGGGTCGCTCCAAAAAAACCATTAAATTACTAGCAATAAATAATACATAGAAAATTAAAACAAATGTAAAAAGTTTCGTCCCAGATTTATTACCCTGTGGTAGACCTTTAATGCTGGCATTACTTCACTGAATAGCGATACTTATTCGTTGAGGAAAGCACCAGCTCTGACACCGGTAGTACCAGGAGCCAACTTAAATCTTTAATTAGCTGTACTTGAACCCGCCCCAGACTCTCCAAAGGGAACAACATAAATAAAAATATACATTTTAGATCAGTAAAACTAATACATGTATATTTAAAGCCAGTTCTTAAATCTAGAGAAGAACTGGAACTACGTCTCTCTTTTAAATCGCACGGTTCTTTGCGTTTTTTATTTGTATAGAGCTGTCGTAGGTTCTATTCCCGGCTGGGCACCGATGGACTTTTTGTCTATGTGCGCTTTTAACATTTGCTCCAACGGTGAAGGTAAATATCGTAAGGAATTCGGTTTGCCTTAGAACCAAAAAGTCGACGGCGTGTGTCAGGCACAGGAGGCTGATCACCTACTTGCCTATTAGATTGACAATTGATCATGAAAGATATACAAAAAAATCTGATCCCCAGACCAGATTTTTGTAGCGAAAGATGTAACTAATTTATTTCTCCATTAGGTGATTTTTGTGCCCCCCTCCCCCTCTCGGATTGCCCCCCCCCCCGCACTCGCCACACCAGATACACAGCTCGCGTGCTTAGTGGCGAAAAACTATTGGAGTCAATTTTATTCTTATTTTATTGCTGTTGACAGTTGCGTTATGGACTACATCATCTGAAAAGAAAGGCAGTTGTGATTTTTAGCACACGTCTCTGAACTCTGACTCGTACAGTCATATAGCCAGTGTAACCAATAATATCTGGCTACATAATCGTATCGTAAATAAAAATGAATCGCAAAATATGTTGTTAAAACCTTGGCTGGACCAGTACGAGTATTATTCCTTGAACTCTGGAAGGCTTTTATGGAGTGAAAAGTGAACGATCTCTATAGCAAAATGTTCCATATGAAATGCACTAAAAAGGTAGGCTAAGCAAAACATATAAAGGCGAAATGAAGGGAAGGCGGTTAAAAATATAGCACGTTACAATGGTCAGGTTTCATAGGGTCATTTGAAGTCCACTGCAACCTCCTTTTTTATTAGGCTTTAACTCATAGCAAGGCTTTTTTTATCCTACATATAGTACGATATATAGGTATGACTCGTAAGTAAATAAGTAATCGTTCCACAACTAAGTAATTATGGCAGTGGGCACTGTGTGGAATCAGCTGGCCACTGAAGTATCCGAACCAACTCCACTTAAAAGGCTGGCAACGCACTTGCGAGCCTTCTGGTATTGTCGATGGGTGATATCACTTAACATCAGGTGAGCCGCCGTTTGCGTAATAAATAATAATAAACACTTCATTTTCCTACAGTGTTGTATTTGATATATAACATTCCTACGTTATGTACGAAATAACTAAATGATCGGAGCTCAAACCTCGCCGTATAAACGTGTATAAAATTGATGGTCCAAGTTAAAAGAAGTTTGAACTTTAAATTAACTGTGTATTTTTATAATAATAAAAATTTCCAATTATAACAAAGGTAGAAGAGCTTAGATTTGCTATATTTTGTCTTATTATACTAACTTCCTTAAGTACCGTCGATTAGGTAAAAGACTCTTCCAGCTTTTTCCAACTATCCATAGCTTCCTTTCTCCATTCACATGCTAGCGCTTCTATTTCTTCTGTCCACCTTTTTTGGATTGGACCACCAATGGAAGGGCATTGTGTATTTTAGCTGATTAACTAATTGATGAACCTACAAGTTTTTCGCTAAAGATATATAACTTCTATATTAATCATGGGGATGTCTTTTTATTTTTTTTTATTTACAGGACACTTACATAGCCTATCAGACACGCGATCAGACTGATCAGGCTAGATCGGTGGCCGAGAAGCTGGCAGGGGAGTGTCACATCTCTCCTAAAAAGGGACTGTATTTGCTTAAGCTAGGTCTGGTGGGCTTGGCGTCTCCAGCTGGGCCCGGGCGACAACTACTCCGGAAATATCCTCATGACATTTATGGGCGAGTTGGAGCCCGTTGACCGGCGGGACCTGCGGTACCTCTTGTGTTACCTATCTTACTGACATATTTGACAATTCTATAGCATAATTTTCCATCTGTGCTTAAGCAACATGTTGGATAGCCCATAAAGCTCATAATGCGAGCTCCAGATAGCACCAGGCGCTTTCGTAAGTCAGGCAGTCAACAAGTAAATGAACCACCGCTTGGTCGGTTCTTTCACCACAGTCGTACTCGGGACTTATCTTCAGTTTGAATATATGTAAAATACTGTTCAGGTCAGTCGGTAGACAGAGTATTTTACACTATCCTTCCTCCACATTGGTGACTCCCTTCTTCCAGAAGGTCTAAAATTCCAGTGTAAAGTTTTAGTGTACTGTTCCTGGAGGAACAGTACACGAAATCTAAAGGGAGAATCTTCGACCAGTCTGACCACTGACTGGCCCTAATATCAAGATGTGCCCAAGGGGTAATACTTCGATAGCGCAGTTTCAGGGTTTTTTGTTATCGCAGTGATTTGTCAGCGCAGATTGTAGATGTCGCTTTATACTTCTCCTTTTCTATTTATCTCTTCTCCTAAAAACTGCCTTCATTAGAATGCTACTAAAAATATTCATCCGGGACAGCTAAAAACAAAATGGTGGACATCATTGCAGCATTCGTCATTCAAATAAAAATACGAAATTATTTATCAAAATTATGTAAAAAAAAATTATATTAAACATAATGACGGTCTAGAAATCGATAAGATTTTGGCATGAAATCACTTCTCACATGAACCAAACATATAACACGGTAACATGAGCTGGAGGCGTTGATGCGAAAATATTGGTAGCTAGAACATACTCCTCGTGTTATCTAAATTATATCTTCATGCGGTTTTAATATATCCGAAAACATCTCTTCGTATATCTCTGGAGGACAAACTGGCAGGAGGCTCATTTTAAGTGATGACGCCTATAGACACCCCGGAAGTTCTTTAATGGGCAGCTGGTTATGGCGGTTAGTTAGGATCTCTGTATATGTATCTAAAAGAATAGGGGGTAAACATGCAGTATTATCTGATGTGGAGTACCGCTCATGGACACCCACAATGCCAGGACTTGCTTGCTTAGGGGAAGGTTTTTTCTAGAAGGAAGTTCTTCCGTATCCATTAAGACATGTCGGGACCTCCTACGAGCCTTTTTTCTCGGGAAGGGGTAGTAATTGATACTTTTACGCACCAACGAGTTGGGATGACGTCTTGCGTCGTTGAAGTGGCGTGTGGACGCTGACTTCATCCATTAGGCTATGGTAGGGTGCTACAGGTCGTAGTGGTTACCTCTCTTTTGAGGCGGAGATTGAGCGAGAGCTTCTGGGTGACCCCTGGCAAAGAGAACTGGGACGGTCCTCTCGGGATTTATTTGGAAGCCCGTGATTGCGGTCTGGAATCTGTTCAGGTTGACAACTCTGTTTTTGTGGGTGGTATAGAGAGCGGTCTCATCGGCATGGAGGACTCTACGAATGTCGCCAGTGAACAGCGCGAGGACCCAGCCTTATGGGACTCCGGTCCAGATGGGTCGAGGGTGTGGAAATGTCACTACATAACAGTGTTTCTTTGCATTGTTCCAGTTATCGAATATAAATATGTCACTAAAGATTCACCGCTATCGCGTCATAAATTGGAAATTGAGGTCAGAGAAATATGAAATTTTTCCGCTCCGTTTGTGTTTTCCGATATTCAGGAATTTTTACATTTCTTTGTGGTGACCTAATGTTTGGCTTTACAGCTAAATTCACAATTGTTTATTCTAAACTGTAGCCAGCCAGTGATATGTGTGTTCAAATAAATATGTGTGTCAGGAGTATATGTATGTAAAATAATTAAAAAGGATAGTTAAGACTACTACAACTACAACTACTGTTGTACTGAAGAATACATTTTAGCATAGAATGGGTCGTGATTTTGCCTAACATTGTGAGTGAATGTTTGAAGTTTTGAAAGAGGTTAAAGAAAGGGCATTTGAAGGAGAACAAGTGGGTGAAAAAAGTTGGGTGAAGTGCTTTTTGGGTAGCTTTAAGGTTTGTGTTCTGATTTAAATATTAAAAACTAGCAAACTCGGCGAACTCCGTTTCGCAACCAGATGGCTTCGTTTTATGTAACATTTCGTTTGGTGATCCCTTTTTCTGTTCAAATTTTTCCTGAATTTTCTTTGCTATAAACCTCACGGAGCCCGAGACCTTTCCAACGAATGCAAAACCGTGGAAATCGGTTCGTGCCTTCTGGAGTTATAGCGTCAGGAAGGAAAACCCGACTTATTTTTATATAGTAGATGTCAATAATTAAAGAGAAGTTGCGAGTTAATACCAGATTTACCAAAAAACTACAATAATTTTAAATAGTTTGGACCCTGTACCTTTAATGCTGGCATCTTCTTGCTGTATTGCGATATCTTTGAGCGAGGAAAGCACCAGCTCTGAGATCACATGCCAGGTGCCTTAAATCTTGAATTTGCGCACACTTACACCCCAACACCCAAGAGTCCAAAGGGATCAAAATAAAAAAGGAAAGACTTGTATTTTTGTAAATTGGAGGTGATTTATGATTTATAAATCACCATCAATAGAAATGTTACATATGAAAATAATATAAAGAGAGACAGACTATATGCCCAATTGTTTTATAATTGAAATGATTTTATGCAAAATTTCATTTTTCTGTTTACACCTGATTTTAAGGGCCTTACCACATTAAGAGGTTGCATTGATAATAATACTACTACTTAGGATTCCGAGTCCTATTCTATTATTGGTATTGGCATTATCAGATTTCTATTTAAAATCATACAGGGACTGTCGAAAAAAAAACCCTTAGCCTGGTACAATTGGTATGGCAAAAAAGAAAATTCTGATTTTACGGCTTATCTTTTCCCATGTCGGAGCTGCGAGAAGAATCTTGACTTTTACTCACATGACTTGCTCGTGACATTATTTATATGTCACACATGAATTGGGGAACTGCCGGGAATCGAACCTAAGACCTTAGGATTGAGCACATTGAAGCTCCTAGGTGTACAGCCGGTACACCAATAGACCGTTCTATGCCCAAATAAAACTTGCTCGTAATGTAAAACATCGTGAGGAAACTGGCTTGCCTAAGACCCGTCACGTCGCTGTGTTGCACCAGGGGGCTGATCACCTACTTGCCTATTAGATTGACAGATGCATAAGAGGCCCAGATCTAAAATCTACTATATAAAAATAAGTCGGGTTTTCCTTCCTGACGCTATAACTCCAGAACGCACGAACCGATTTCCACGGTTTTGCATTCGTTGGAAAGGTCTCGGGCTCCGTTTATAGCAAAGAAAATTCAACAGAAAAGCGGGATCACCAATCGAAATGTTACATAAAACGCAGCCATCTGGTGGCGAAACGGAGTTCGCCGAGTTTGCTAGTGGTTTATAAATACTTCTTTCCTTAGCTCTGTGATAATTTGAAAGAGAAAGAAAGAAAAAAAAAACTTTATTATGGACAATATACAAGATATTTAGATAATGTAAAGTGCACTGGCCCCGACACTAGGATTCCCTGTGTTGTGGGCAGCCAGTCTCTTCCTTTTGACACGTAAACAGTATTTTAAAATTGTATTAATTATTTCTACACATTTATATTAAAACTATTTTTGCACAATAAGAATAGTTTCAGTATCAGAATAGGACAGGTTAGCAAGATATCGTTTGAGATGTTTAGTAAATGTATATTTAATCTTTTGTTTTAACTGTGTTAGTTTACAGAATTAGTAGGTTATGTGATAAAGGGTAAATATTATATTTAAACCGTGTAGTGTGTCGGCACCCGAAAGTCAAACAATTGCTATACAAGCCGCCGTCGCGTCAGGAAATTGAATTTGTGAGTTTTGCTTTGTCCCTTTTCCATCAGTGTTACAACTATTTATAGCAAATATGACTTCCCATTATTTTTGTACAAGGCATCAGAAACAATGGATTTCGACACAACAATTACACTATATAGCCAAAGATGGAATACATAATATGTATATACAATTACTAGCTGATCCGGCAAACGTCGTTTTCCCATTTATATCATTTATAATAAAAAATAGGGGTTGATCGTAGAGGGGTGAAAGTAAGGGGTTGTATGTATTTTTAATGTATCATAAAAAAATAAAAACAGAATAAAATATCTAAAAATAAAAAAATAAATATTTAGGGATGGACTACCCTTAACATTTAGGGGGATGAAAAATAGATGTTGTCCAATTCTCAGACATACCCAATAAGCACACAAAATTTCATGAGAATCGATCCAGCCGTTTCGGAGGAGTTTAACTACAAACACCGCGACACGAGAATTTTATATATTAGATACAAAACATTCAAACATTTAAAAAATCAATTATTGAATACATATAACTATATAATAACTTATTCGGCTGTGTTGTATCACCCCATGGTTCATACATGTGGGGTGTACTCATGATGCAGGTTTAGAGCTATGGATATTCTTTTCTTTTTATTGTTTTTTTTTTTAATGGCTCTGGCACGGTTTGTGCATTAGCCAGCGTCAAGTATGAGATTTTTATCAATCGTTGTTTTTGCCTTAGAAACTCGATCATATCCTCCATGTACGGTTTAGGCACTCGCCCGGTACCGCACAATCCGCCCAAAGGCCGAAAGCAAATTTAAATTAAATTAAAACTTGCCCTCGAACCGGGAATCGAACCCGGTACCCCTCACCTAGCTGCTACTTAATAAGACCGCTAGGCTATGAGGCCCCCTTTTATTGTTAAAAGGCTTGCCAACGCTCGGCACAAGTGTGACAAGTACTTAAAGCCAAACATGACATACATACAAATATTAATCAAAACAATGATAAAAAAAAAAATAATAATAATAAAAAAAATATAGTGCGTGTACTAGTGTACACGAAGAGAAACTTCTTTATGACCTTATTTTTCGAAAAATTATATGTATATGCAAAATTAAAAATCTATATGCAACTTTACAGAAATTGGTTAAATAAAGTTAAATTAGATAAAGTTTAACAAAAGGCTTTTAATATCACAGACTTGAATACAAATAATACAATTATTTCATTTTACCTTATTACCACTAAGATTATTACAGAATTTCATAAATTGTAATAGAATTTTTAGTATCATTGTTATCGTTCTTATACATTTTTGTTATTAATGGTTTAGAATCTCTTTGAATCAACCGTGGTAGGGACAAGAAAAAGACGCGCGTAACGGTCAAATGTGACGCGTAACCAAAACATGTGACGCGTAACCGAAAAATGTAACGCGTAACGAAAAAATGTTACACTAAATTTTATTCCAACCCCGATAAAGAAGTTTCACTTCAAAAAAAATTTAATTTAGTTTTTACTAAACAAAAATCGATTTTATAGTGTGAGGGGAGCAACGAATGCTTAAACTGGGCATCGGTGAGCTTAGACCAAAACGCGTTCTACGGAAAGGAGGGACAAATGGATTAATGGGGTATCGAGAGGGTACACAAAACTTAAATTTAGATAGACGGTTTGGGCAATCTATCTGATTATTATCGTAGCTGAACACGATATATCGATTAATTTACTGCGATTCTCCAATGACAACATCTCAAAGTAAGAAATATAAATAAATTCTTAATATTCCTTTTTTATCAAGGCTTAGTGTTCGTTCTATGCCCGGGCTGCATACAGCTGAGTGTTTTATCTGAAAAATATCATATGTCATGTCTTTGCCCATGGACACTCACAGTCTCGGAAGGCCTGCTAGACTTTTAAGAATTGATACGCTCTATGATGATGGACCCAAAGTCTAATAAAATATAAAAAAATAAAAAATGGACGTCCGATGATGAAACTGAGCAGGTGTTATCCGAACAACTCTGAACATTAAGTGAACTGATTGTTAAATGCGGTGGTTTATAGAAAAATGGTAATTTATCGTAGCATCGTGAGTTCGCTCGCAATATCGATTTTCCATTGCCGATTCATTTAAGTACACGGCGCTTATATATTATTTGTAAAGAAATTGATGGGATTACTACATAATGGCGGTAATTGAGCGGCCATCTTGTAACAATGACAATTTCCGATCAATTTGTAATCTATTATTATGTTTGAACCTATATTTATTGCTAAGGATTTCTTAATCAATTGGTTTAAAGATTTAAATTGTGTGTAATTATCATTAAATACCCCAGGTATGAGCTGTCAGTTGCTACACATAGATTCGTTCTATAGATCAGGGATCAGTTTGATAATATAATGTTTGTTTGTAAGTGACAAACACAGTCTTTACTTGCCTATTATATTTAAAAATGATCATGAAACAGATTTAGACATCTGAGGCCAAGACCTAAAGAGGTTGTAGCGCCGCTGATTTATTTAATTTATCGAGGTATCTAAAGGGCCTGATCGACTGACGAGTAAGACCGCGGTTTTATGGCTCGTCGGTAAAGCTCGCCGGTGTATCATTGCAAAACCACGGTTTTGAATACCGCCGAGCCTGGCTCGGGGTCGTCGTCGTGTTATATTTTTTACTCGGCTCGCCATGCAAAACCGCGTGTCGGAAAGAGAACAAGACATGTTTGCGACTGTTTTGCTTGCTAATCGATCAGCACCAACGAGCCGCGAGCCAGGTTCGTCGGTATTTAAAACCGCGGTCTTACTCGTCCGTCGATCAGGCCCTTTATATTTTTTACTCGGCTCGCCATGCAAAACTGCGTGTCGATCATGTCCGGCGAACCGAGCCGTTTTTCGGATTATATTTGATTTTAATAGGCTCCAAAACAGGGCTGATTTGAAAAATTATTTCACCATTAACTCTATGTTATCTCTGATGAAGGCTATAAAGTGTTTTAACGAACATATTATACGATAGTGTAACCCAAGATATTAAATTAACAATACATCTTTGTACAAGATAATTAAATGTGTTTAACGATAATGTTTCATACCCAGTCCCAATATCAAATACCGCAGAATGTTCTATAGCCTAGAGCTTTATAGTACATATAAGATGCCGATATACAATGACCTTCACCGAGATGATTATTTAATAAAACGTATTTTATATTTATTTTAATATGTCAATAAATATAATCCATATGAGTTGCCTAGCAAATTTCAGTCCAGTGTACGTTTAATTAATATTAAAAACAAAAAATATTTTTAAACATTTCACCGGTATATCGGGATCTTAGACCATTAGGTAAATAGACTTTTAAATGCAAAAAGATTTTGTTATACATATATAGATATTGATGTCTTCTATAAGAATGTTGAACACTTATTGTCTATAGTTTACGCAGCATATAGGAATGTTTATTATTCTTGGGTTACTTGGTAATTTCAGATTTTTTTAAACATATACATAGTATTGTTTCACAACGCTTTTTCGTAAGCCTAAAAATGACTAGGCTGCCGTATGTAATACATATAATATATATATAATTTGGAATATTAAAAAATATAATTGTTCACTTACGACATTTAAATGTAGGTTTTAGGAAGAAATCATTAGGATTTTTTAATGAAACACAGTACATTTTAAAATATAATTTTATTAATTTTCGAATTCCCTTAACAATCGAATTGCCCCCCTTTGGGGCGTGCCCACGTTTCTCTATAGCCTTCAATAGGGATAATAAGGGTTTTAATAGTGAAAGTTTTAAATAATTCTGGAGCCTAAAGTCAAAGTTTTTATCAGTCATTGGTTCCTATCTTTCCTTATCCTACAAGTACACATCTTATGTATTCAGGGATTACTATTCAAAATTCATTTTTATCTTTATTCACAAAACAAACATACACCCTCACAGTACTAAACGAATACGATAATGTCGATAATGTCAATATCGCTACTGTGAACTCTGCGAACATAATATAAAGATGTCGTGGAGACAGCATTCAGTAGCAACGTCGTTAACGGCGATCTACCTTCGCCGCGCATATCCCCTACTAAAGAAATCTTTGGACAACACATGCTTTGCTCACCAGCAGGACTTTAAGTAAATAGTAGTCAAAATCATATATTCATATAGGTAACGTAATGTACACTTATGAACGTCAAAAAGAAATATAAATTAAATGCTTCTAATTTTACATTGACTGCCAGTTCTCAAATCAAGGGCGTAGAACAGAAGAGAAGAACCTACATATAAGACTGACATATAAAGTAATAAATAATAATAAAATAAATATAGTTTAAAAAAAACTATAAAACACGATTTTAAAGCACATCAAACTAAAAAGTGAAAAATAATTCCTAATTTAGGCTGAAAATGGTAATAAACAAAAAATACTGTGAAAAAGCTTGGGTTGCTCGATAGACGATAAATATGGCACTGAGATATTTTCCACTTTTTAGTCCTAGCAGCAATACGTGTTGTCTTAATTTAATCGTATTGCTTTGTGGACTTAAAAAAAATTTCATTGTTTTTTCGAGATAAACCTATGAAATTATTATATTGTCGCTGATTCTTTATAAGTGTACAAAGTTTGAATTAAATCTGTCCGTTTAAAGTGGGTCAAACATACATACATACAGGTGAAGCTAATATAAAGCGTGTAATAAATTAAAAACAAAGATTTGTTCTCTATCAGCAGGAGGAGGCATGGTGAAATAGTAGCACGCACTTACATTCAAACTCAAACTGAAAATATCTTTATTCGTCTAGATAAACAAGTACACTTATGAATTGTCAGAAAGAAGTTAAATTAATTGTAAATTTACATTTACTACCAGTTCGCAAGTCAAGGGCGTAGAGCGGGTAAGAAGAACTGACAAGAAACTTTCCGCCACTTTTTCTCTAATTTCGCTAGGGAGTTTGTTGTAAAAACGAATTCAATTTCTATAATAATAATAATAATCAGATAGAAAATAATTACATAATTTTTAACTTAAACTTAACACTAGTGAGTCGGTGACACCGACAACCCATCTGTTTGCCCAACTTTGGCAAAGGCCTCCTCCATTTCTCTCCACTCTGCTCTGTTCTGAGCTTTTCTGGTCCAAATTTTCCCAGTTAGATACGGATTTTATTTCGTCTTCCCACCTTCGAAACTGTCTACCTCGTTTTCTTTCTCAATTTCTATAAGGAGTGGTTTATCTTTTGAAGCCTGTTTGGTCGTACACTCAAATTAGTTCTATTTCGAGTATTATACTGGTCACCATTTGTTTTAAAATCGTTTATATTTTGTTGACAACAAGGCTTCAAGAATATATTGAGCAGATAGTGTCATAATATATAAACCTTATTCCGTACAGACTCCCTCGGAGAAACACAACAAATACCCCAAACAGCCCGCTTCTGCAGCACAAACATGGATTGAACCTCTGCAGCAGCGCCTCACAGTGGAATACCGTACGACATAACGCTGTGAACGTAGCTATGATATACAATTTTAGCCGTGTCCTCGTGTGAACAACGCGCATATACATAGTCGAAATAACCACAAGTAGTCTTAGTATAGTCTTTTATTGACATAACCTTAACACATTTAAAGAAAAAACTTTTT
This sequence comes from Pieris melete, assembly GCA_963693345.1. Taxonomy (NCBI): domain Eukaryota; kingdom Metazoa; phylum Arthropoda; class Insecta; order Lepidoptera; family Pieridae; genus Pieris; species Pieris melete. Next base: position 177,374 of record CAVNZK010000127.1, read on the forward strand.
AACCGGATTAAAGTTATGTATTATTATAAATTAAACTAATTGTAAGTTTATAATAATACATAAATTTAATCCGGTTAAAAAGTTTTTTTCTTTAAACAAGTAGTCTTGTTTCTAATTTGTATCCCACCATTTGCCAAGACAAATTGGGTACATTAAAGAGCCGTACAGTCTGTAATATGAATACGTGTAAACTTATTCAAGCTAAAAATATAGTATTAACCGTACTTTGTAGTATACGAAATTCATTTTATAATTTAAATTCAAAGACTTAATGAAATTAGGTTGCAAATGTCAATTTCCCATCGCAATTAAGCTGGTATAATTACGATATTGTTTAGTGGTAATGTCGTTGTCATGGCGACGATTGTGTGCCAATTAAAATAAGCCATGATAAATTTAATATTAGCAGGGAGGTGGATTATTTTTTAAACGTTTAAACTTAGGCTTCTCTATGTAAATGCAGGCAAAATATATTTCACACCACGCCTACCAAATGACTCAGAATCCTTGACCAGGCCTCGGAACTGGTTCAGAGGTGAATGACCTCACCTAAAAAGGTGTTAACTTATGGTCTTAAACTTAATTTAGATTATATAGAGTCTACTGGCCTAGAACAGTCTCTATCTTCCGTGAGGTTTGATGGCTCAATGGGGCTGTGTATCAATGGGCTTTATATGTGTGGTGCGATGGTATGGTGAAGGAAATCGTTAGACCCAAAAACACAGCTGATTACTGAACTGAACACAGCCTACTTGTCTATTGAAATACAGATACAGACATCTAAATTCCAGGTCAAAATGATTGTAGATTTGGATCTATAAAATTGTTGGTTGGGGAACGCATGGGCTTCCAGACGTCCAGGAGTTACAGCTGTAACTGAATGTATCATTATTTTAGACAGGTTGAGTTATATAGAACAGAGGGCAAACGGGCAGGAGGCTCGCAAGTGCCTTTTAAGAATCGGTTCGCTCTTTAATGGACCCCAAGTACCGCCCATTGACACTCTAGATACCAGAGGGTCGCAAAGGACCACGTCGCGAGTGCGTTTGTCGGCCTATAAAGAATTGGAACGGTCTTTCCAGGACCCTAATCTTTGCTCGCCAAAGCAGCCGGAGATGAGTTGTTAAAGCCCTTCAGGCCGACAGCGAGATTCCATTCATAAAGAGTTAATGGTTTGACTGGTCCAGGATCCTTTAGGTGGAACAGCACCCCCCCCCCCCTCATTTTTGAAGTTATACTTCTTAGCATAAGTACACGCACCATTTTTTTTTTTTATGTGAAAGGGGTATGAATTACCTGATAAACCTTATAAGTGACAAAATTTGTCGATTTATTTGCTGGGACATTTTAGTTAATATCCTGAAAACAAAGTCTGACTACAACTGGTCTGGTGGTTTTGGGATCTGGTCGCTGCAAATACGATTCAGCTGACACCTTGATCATCTAGATTCGTCCACGGATGGAGGTGCTATGCTTGAACATAATATACTACTATATCACTTTTTAAGGCAGTTAAAATGACGTAAATTCTAACTAAAGTTGGTGTCTGTAATATAAGAATTATTCAAATATGATGGTCTGGAATACTATTAGCCAATGCTTTTAGTCGGGTCTAGACTTTGCTGAAAAAGTTTGGTATTAGGGTTGGCAATGCGGCAATCGTTATTTACTAGCAATTTGATATGAAAACTTTTTCAGGTAATCTTTATAAAGCTTATAACGAACGAACGGTGAAGGAAAACATCGTGAGGAAATCGATATGTCTTAGATCTAAAAAGTCAACGGCGTGTGTCAGGCACTGGAGGTTGATCACCTACTTGCCTATTAGATTTAAAAATGGTCATGAAACAGATTCAGGACTGAAGCCCAGACCTAGAGGTTGTAGCGCACCTGATTTACTTTATTTTAATCTGTATAAAACACAGTGCCGGATAAGGCATGCGCGGGGCCTGTAGCAAATTCTGCCTAGGGGCCCTTGGTTAGGCTTTAGGATTTAAACAGTTCGCCTGTTTCCTCGAAATACTTATAATCGATATTATATTAAAATCGATTAGAAAAGTACAATCTCGGCTACGTAAGCTCGCAAAATAAATGTATACCTATATAAAAATAAATATCTGAAGGGTACAAATAACATGCTAGTCTAAATATGTATCGATTATAATTAAAATTTGAAAATTAACGTTAAAAACGTACTTATTTTTACGATTATACTTGACAAAGTCAAGTTTATTTTTATGTGGAAGTGAAGCAGCCCTTCGCGTTAAAGGTATGCAAGATATTTTACGCTACTATCTAAATTAATACTTTTTTATTACGGTCAGACAGGTGTTGAAGCGCGGGGCCCGTAGCATTTGCTACTCTTGCTATATGGCTAATCCGGCAGTGATAAAACATACTACATAGTCTTTGATTGACATAACCTTTACACATTTAAAGAAAAAACTGTTTTTAACGGATTAAAGTTATGTACTATTATAAATTTACAATTATTAACCATAATTTTAAATTTATCCGACGTTTCGCGTGCTTTACAGCGTGCGTGGTCACGGTGACTGAAGGTGTTGAATGTCAAAAAGTATCACAGCTGCAGAGAAAGTTGCATTATCTGTATTTATTTCCCCGGAGTTGGTATCGACTAAAAGATGGAGGGTTTTGGCAACAATGTAAATAATACATAGTTTTAAGCGTTATGGAGTAAAATAATAAAAAATAATTAATTTATAAAAATTAAAAATATATATTTTTATACGAGTACGTCGTGAATCGTGAACGAGATGGCCATTGACGATTGGATGGAGAGGGAACTCGTTGTATAATATTTGTATTTAATAAAATTTAACCGACTTCATCTACATGGAGTTGCACAGTCGCAGCGCCCACTGATTATATCACGAATAAAAAACTATACACAAACTTAGCATTTAACTTGTTACCGCGTTTTAATATTAGAAGCAAAAGGTGTGCTGCCATCTAGTGAATTTTGATGTGTCATAAAAAATTACCTCATTTGTTCTTAGCACAGCCCTGGCGAACGAAAGTTTATGGCGGTAGTGTCAGTTTCCATGTCTATTAACAAATGCTATTTTCGTATGCAATGAATATTTAATTTGAAACGGAAACTCAAACAGATTTTAATGAATTCAATTAGGTTTTATTGCCCCCAAGTACTAGAAAACTATTAGCCAGGCCTCATATGTAAGAAAAAAGTCCCCATTTTTCGGAAAGGGGGATTAGACGTTCCCCTGCTGCTTAGATTCTCGGCCAAAGATTTGTCTGATCGCGTGGTTGATGAGCTATTAGGTGTCCTATTCTCTTCTCTCCGCTCGCAAAATCCGCTCTTCCAAAACCTATATCCTTGAAATCCCATCACATGAGGCATATGAAGTTGTTTAAAATATTTCTCTTTTCAGAAAAGGCAATGTGCTGTCCAAAATAGTCGTACCAAGGATAAATTTGACGTCGAAATATATTGTCTCCGAATTGGACGAGAAAGAGAGAGAGGAGACGTTTCGTCTGAAACGTGTTAAACAAAAGAAGATGGAGGATAGGAGGAAGGAAGAGTTAAAGAGGATTCAAGAGGAGACTGGAGAAGAAATGGCAAAAGAAGTAATGCCAAGAGAAGAAACGAGAAAAGAAGAAATGACAAAAGAAGAAATGACAAAAGAAGAAATAACAAAAAAAGAAGAAACGACAAAAGAAAAAAAATAATATACAAAATGTACTGGCATATCAACCCAGTTAGATGGAGGACTGTATTTTACATATTTTAGAATGCGTGGCGATCGTGCTACGGTGACACGGATCGACAGTCCCTCTTCATTTCTGAGAAATCTGATGGCTGAAGGTATTTCCTGATCCGCCATTTACCTTCAAACTGTAGAATCGACTCTGTGTAGAGCGTAATCCAAAGGTCGGCAACGCATTCTTTAACTAAATAATATTATTTTATTCGTTTTCTATATTTTAACAAGCTGTAAACGCCATTCTGATTGCATGTTATATTTTTCTAATCACATATTATATTTATTATATATTGTGATTTTATATATGTTATGACCGAATAAAAATGCCTTATATCAAAGACATGTGTTTTACATTCTTTAATAAGGTGTTTTTTTTATATTTTCCCCTCATAGCTTAGATATGCCAGCGATTTGTGGTGGAAGATACTCTTCCTACAACTTAGAGACTAGAGAGGTATTTAACCACTGTCAGTGAATTATTGTATTGCTTTTGCTTCCCTTCTGGGGCGGACATCGGTCAGTTCGGGCTGAGCTGGTGATGTGGTTGTTCGCGTCCAGCTGATGCAGAACGACACCGGGGCAAGCGTAATAACCCTTGGTGAGGTGGAGGCGAAAGGCGTTAGGCTTGATTCGCTCCAGTATTCATGCCTTTAACCTGCTGCCAGTGAATTACTTTTGAATCTCGCTGTGGACCTGAAGGGCCATTACAGCTCAACTCAGCCGGAATCGGCAATTCCTGCGAGTAGCGCAAGCATGGGCGTCACCTGTGAGATTCTGTCCTCGGCTGGGGCCGTCGCGGGATGGACCACGGTCAGTGAAGTGTTATCAAGATATAGATATACTCAGCGAGAATTACTTCGATATCGCTTTTTAGTATATGACGTCAACGCAGTAATTCTAGCCGTAAACTATAGGGACCATTACGGGCCACTGTCTCCCTAATAAACGTCTCTCTGGCGTTGGCGCGACAGACAGTCTCTCGTGCCACTGTTTCAGCGCAAAGGAATCAGTCACCCACGTAGTCCTGAAATGCGTCCCTGTGGCTTACAGCAGAAATCCTCGGAGCAGTGAGGTAGCTTTAAAGACTGCGAAGTGCCCAGGAAACTTCTGCCCAGGAAACGCTTCTCTAGAGATGATGGCGTCGCAATAGTCCTGTCAATTCAAACGTCAATATTTTTGTGTTAATTGTCAATCTAAATAGAATCATCTCTTACATGTTTGTTATTTATTCTGTCAAGAAATGGCGCTGCCGGCCCAATCACGCGCGGTGGTACTGGTTATATTTAATAAATTAAATTTATTCAGCTCTACCTATTACGACACCAGGTCGTAGAGATTACATCTAGGCTCCCAGCTACTGGAGTACTTAACTCCGGACACCTTCAACCGGCGTCCTCAGGACTGAGTCGAGTGTCACGTCTCGATCCCTACTCCCTGGTTATCCGGTACATCAACATTAAGTATTAACGCGATATCGACTGCACGCTGCATCTATTAGGGCTAAATAGTAAATAGCCCGCTCTGTATTGTGGGCTTACGCCCCGAACGGGCTTCAACGCCCCCCTTGAGAGGGAGGGAGGGAATTAGTAATTATACAATAGTGTATATTTCACCTATTTAATTGATACATCTTTGACAATTCATCTTCAGGAATATATAATATTTTAATAAGTTAAAATTAAACCCCATAAGTAAATATTAAAACCAGTAATTAGAAAATGTACGTTTAAATCTCAAGGGACCACAGTTATGGTTCCCACAGTGGGTTATATAAGTAATAATATTTTAGCTGCGTTCACACGATCAGAAGAGCAGTGTTGGTCTGGTACATTCGACGAACGGTGATGGTCTGATGATGGTGATGGACAATCATGAAACAGATACAGAAATTTTGAGGCCCAGACCTAAAAAGGTTGAAGCGCCACTGGCTTATGGCGCCGCTGGCTTATATGCTTGACAATATGGCGGATTGTCAGATTGTCAATTGTCTTGCTTAATGGTGCCATGCTAATACCTAATTCAAAGTGCTATAGGGAGAACTCCTCCATTGCGCTATTTAAAGGCACGCTCCCGCCGCCCCGGCCGGCCAGTACAGCCGCAAACGCTACGTCCCGCAATTTTTAAATCTGTAATATGATCGAAAATATTTGAATCATATGCTGTAAAGGGCCATATTGATCTATATTAAATCAACATTGTATTTAAGGTATTTAATTGGATAAGGATTAATGCTGTTGGTTAAAATTAATATATAATATAATAATAAAAAAAATCTCGCAAGTACCTTTTAAGAATAGGTACGATCTTTGAAGAACCCTAAGAAGAATTGGTTCGGAAATACTTCAGTGGCTAGTTGGTTACACATAATGGTGGTGCGCGACAAAAACTGCCGTCTGCCGCAAAAACATCGAATTGATACTAGCTTTCTTTATTAATATTTCGTATTTTTTTTTTGTGTACGATCTTATTTAAGGTTATTGTGAATAATAATTATAATAACAGCCCGTTTAATTTTCAATCTTTACGAAAGTAGAATATGAAGCTTAGATTTGTTAACTTATGTACATTTTCTTGTTATCCTAATATTCTAACCCTCAAATTAAGGGGAAATTAAGATGTCCAGTGGGGTTTTAGGAGGTACATATATTTAGGGGTCTAATTCTCAATATTTTTTTTTTAATATCAACTATCACATCTTAACAATGTACAATTAAAATAATCAAAATTTATTTAAATACAACTGGCCAAATCAAACTGTGTTCATTAAAAATGTACGTGACTTTTTTATTTGCATCTAAAATATTTCATACTCCTGGGACATGTTGTACAGATCGGGACTTAGTTATTTAATAAAACAGAAAAACTACATTTTTATGTGTCTATTTAATAAACAATTTGAGAGTGCAAATTATATTCAGATTCTTAAAAGTATCACAACTTACATCAAGTGAGCCTCCGTCCCGTTCGCCCCCGTTCTATTAAAAATTTAATCTACATAAGTATGTTTGATCACAAATAAAGGACGAAAGAGATAGAAGAGACAGTTTCGAGAGAGCATAAATATATATAAATGTTTTCACTATATATAAGCAATTCTTGCTTCAAGAAATTCGGAAATTTCCTTTCATGGTGCTGTTCTAAATGGTCGATAATATACCAGTTCTTCTATATCTACCTCATCTTCATCATAGGTCTTCTTCAGAGACCAAAAATCTTTGAAAATCTGGTATGGCGTATTTACAATATATTAATAAAAAATGGATTAGAAACTTAAATAAATTTAAAGTCCCCTGTGCTAAACCTTTAATGGCTTTTGGCTCTTGCGATATCATTAGGCAAGGAAAGCACCAGCTCTGGAGTCACTGGTAGCACCAGATGCCTATAAAACTTTAATTACCTGAGCAAAGCGAAGCCCCAGGAATCTCTACTCCAAAGGGAACACAATCAAAGTTGAAGAAAAGGCTGTAATATTTTCCTCTTATGTATCTGTTTCATGAGGCAAGTAGGTGATCAGCCTTTGCCTGATTGGGTCTAATGTATTACGTTAAACTCTCGTGCGACTCTCATCAGGAATGAGAGTCGAGCTGCTCACTTTTAAATATAATTGTAAAAACTGTGCCATTATTTTACCTTCATAAATACTATATTAAATCACATCACTAGGCCATTATCACCCTGCATCAATCATAATCTGGGCATCAAATAAAAACTCCGCCATTCTTGTCAATCAATAGAAAATGTTTAACCTGAAATGATTTATGTAATTTAACCTAAATCGAGTGGAACACACAATAGGGCGTCGCAAGATGACTGACTGTGACTGTTAAGGGGGGTAGGGGAGCATCCCAAGTACCTAAGTGCCCCCTTATAGTTGTAGTACAGAGGATGGGAAGAATTGTATAAAGCAAGTGAAAATTTAAAATCTAAAGATTTTTAAAACAAAGTTGACAAATTTATTAATAATAAAAAACTTTTCTGCTTAAGAGGGGGTGGCAGCTACTTCTACCTGTCCCCCTCTCTATGCCCTTGTGTTGTATTAAATATTTGTTTCATATGTTTTTTCGTAGCAAGCCTGCAGAATAAAAGTCAAAAATCATTTTATCATATAGGTAACACAATGTACACTTATGAACGTCAAAAAAAGAAATGTATATGAAATGCTTCTAACTTTACATTTAGTGCCAGTTCTCAAATCAAGGGCGTAGAACGGAAGAGAAGAACTGGCAATAAACTCTCTGCCACTCTTTTTAATCGCCATGTTTTTTTTTACACAACGTTTGTAAGGAGCTCAAACTATAACACTTATCACCATGTTCCACAGAACATGGTGTTAAGTATGTGTAAGTGTGACATCTTAATTAATTAATAATATTAACATAAATTAAAAACAAAGACTTGTCCTCTATCAGCAGGAGGTATGGTGAAATAGGAGCACACACATTCTCGTCGGGACAACACGCAAAATAAAGCTGCCACTGTCCATGGACACCCAGGTAAGTGGTTGCAAGCGTTTACTTCTTTAGAAGTTTGGAAGTCGGTGTTCGCCAAAACTGATGTATTACTTGTGTAAATCTGATGTATTTGATTAAGTTAGGTTATGTAACTAAAACAAATGTTTATATAATTTACTGGTGTCAGCAATAAAGGCATAATATGTAGTTGCAAACGCTTAAATAGCCTACTCGTACGTGTTAGTTGAAAAGAAGGACATCAAGTCTGACTGGACTTCAAAATAATAATGGCGGGTCAAATATAAACATTTTCATACGCATTTTGTACTGTGACCATAACTTTGGATAGAAACGGCTATTTTTGTGGCCCTGGTTAGGACAGGATTTGCTGTTTTAATTCACATTTCCAACCAAATAGACATAGGGTCATTCAAAAAAAGAGTGTACCAATTTATATAAGGCCGGCTCTGGCATTGAGAGTGTTTAAATTATTTATTTACACTTCGTTACCATATACAAAATTATATATATAAAAAAGGAGGTTACATAAGTCATTAGGCAACGCGCGACCTTAACACAAGCGATTTCTTCCAGGCAACCCTAATATGGATTAAAAAAGAAACACCTACAGGGTAAAGTACAAGCAGTGCATAATTAATTTATTAACAAAAAAAACTCAAAATATCATGTAACTATAAATAAATTTAAATAAAGTAAAATTGAAAGAAACAATATGAAATGATATGTATAAACAAAAATTTAGAAGCTAATCCTAAGGTTAATTGAGTCACAATAAACTGAAAATGGAATCCCGTAAAACCTAAAACCATGGTGATATTATCAACAATGGCGATTGTGTTAGTCAATAATATTTTACAACTTGCAACAATACAAATTGTTTATGGCCTGACGCATCGCCTTCGTCTTTTTTTTATAGAACAGGGGCAAACGGGCAGAAGGGTCACCTGATGTAATACTACCTAAGAACAACACCAGAAATCTCGCAAGTGCCTTTTAAGAATTGGTACGCTCTTTGGAGGACCCTAAGGCCGTTTCTCCACTGCTCCGGTCCGGCAAACGTTAATTACCGATCCGATTTAGAAACTCACAACAGTACTTACGTGCTTCTCCACTGCTCCGGCATCCGGTTTTTAACGATACGATAACTTGCTAGATCGGAACGCGGTGTTTTATCGGTCAAAGTATATCCAAGAGGTTATAAATTATTAGGTATTCATAGGTTTATTTATTTATATTTTTATACCATAGTATTAGTGAACTATTTATTAAGTAGATTATAATATTTTAAGATAGACAATATAAAAAAAGTAATAAACTTGCCAGGGCAATAAAAAATTCAGAATTTGGAACGTTTTATTAATAAAATAAAGTATATGGGTTTTAGTTAATATAGGTGTTGCGTGATAAATATACAAGTATCGACTATTGTCGGATCGGATATAGTGGAGAAGCGCAATCCGGCCTTCCGATATTTTTCTCATGACTCATTCCGGTATCCGACGCCGGACCGGAGCAGTGGAGAAAGGGCCTAAGTCGAATTGGTTCGGAAATATTTCAGAAGGCAGCTGGTTCGACGTACACACACCCACGGCCTTAAATGACGCTCAATTGTGAACCTATCTCGATATATGTAATTTCGAATTCTGTCTCAGATTTCCTATGATGAAATTCAGCTGCAGGTATTAATCCGAACAAAATGTAACCTGCATTTTGGTGCTTGGCAATCATCGCTATATTTCAGTCAATTTACATAAAACCAAAATTTTTATCGTACAGCAGTGTTGCTTTAGCGTGCGCCTCTCATACCTGAGGTCGTAGGTTCAATCCCCAGCTGTGCACCAATGGAATTTCTTCCTATGTGCGCATTTAACATTTGCTCGAAGGGTGAAGGAAAACATCGTGAGGAAACCGACATGTTTTAGACCCAAAAAGTCGACAGCGTGTGTTAGGCTGATCACCTACTTGCCTATTAGATTAAAAAAACGATCATGAAACAGATTTATAAATCTGACGCCAAAACCTAAAGAGGTTGTAGTGCCACTGATTTATTTTTTAAATCATACATAACTCTTCAAATGTTAGCAATCATCGCATACCTGAACCCAAAATTAACCCTTTAGTTTTCACCTCACTCATAAATTGTAATATATCATTCTCGTTTCCGATAATGTCCAATAAGTCGACTTCACTTATGATATTTATAAGTAGCAGAAGTATCACTAGATTTAAGAACTAAGAAGAATAAATAACTTACAGTTTTTTGTTAATCCAGCGTCGCAACCCCAATAACCCTAATTTTATGTTAGTTACTAGCTGACCCGGCAAACGTTGTTTAGCCATGTATATTATTTTTAGGAAGCATTTAGTTCGCTAAAAATAACTATCTACAATAATAAAAAATAGGGGTTGATCGTAGAGGGGTGAAAATTTGGGGTTGTATGGTTTTTTTGTATGCTGTATCATAAAAAAATAAAAACAAAAAAAATATCTAAAAATTAAAACAAAATAATTTAGGGGTGGACTACCCTTAACATTCAGAGGGATGAAGAATAGATGTTGTCTGATTCTCAGACATACCCAATATGCACACAAAATTTCATGAGAATCGGTCAAGCCGTTTCGGAGGAGTTTAACTACAAACACCGGGACACGAGAATTGTATATATATACTAGCTGACCGGGCAAACGTCGTTTTGCCATGTATATCATTTATAATAAAAATAGGGGTTGATCGTAGAGGGGTAGAAATTAAAAATTTTGTCTAAAAAATAAAAAATAAAATTTAGGGTTGGACTACCCCTAACTTTTAGGGGGATGAAAAATAGATGTTGGCCGATTCTCACAGATACCGGATAAGCACAAATAATTTCATCAAAATCGGTCAAGCCGTTTCGGAGGAGTATGGCAACGAAAACTGTGACACGAGAATTTTATATATATATAGATAAGCTCATGTTTTCAACGATTAAAGCCAGTTGAGTTTCAATTAACATATATTTGTACATCCCTCCAACTACCGCCACCGAATTTTACTGTTACGTGTTAAAGTATTTTTTTAATTGTTATTGTTTTATGATCCAGTAATAACCCTTAACGGGGTAACTAACGGTGTAAAAGAAAGTAGTTTATTGGTCTTGTCCTTTTGTTTGCGTAAGATATTGTTTGAGTGTATTGTTATATTTAACAAAAACTAAAGTGAATATTTATGAAAGTGTTTTGGAGAATTAACACTAAAATATGTATATTCTAATATATAAAATTCTCGTGTCACAATGTTCGTTCCCATACTTATCCGAAACGGCTTGATTGATTTCTATGAATTTTTATGCATATACAGTAGGTCTGACAATCGGCTACTATCTATCTTTAAAACCCTTAAGTGATAAGGGGTGTCCACGACAAAAAAAATTGTTTATTTCTTTTTTTCAGGGGTCGTATCATCATAAGATCCAGAACACTATAAGTCTGATTACGAAATCCTTTCGCAGGGGATTCGCTGCGAAAAATAAATCTAAATCTTTTCTCACCTGTATCTAAAACTAGTCTACGGATGAAATGGATAAATTACGATTTTTTTTAAATTCAGTAAAAAACGTCGTGTCTATTAAGATTACAAATACAAGATAGAAGTGTTTGTCTATTTGTTTAGTTTATCGTGACATGACAGCTAACATAACTATTTAAACATCGTATCAAACGTTCATGTTTTAACCTAAACGCAGCTTTAAAAGTTTTAACAAACAAAATTAATCAAAAAGTGAGAACTGTAACACAGCCTCTCTGCATCTTCTATCTATTATACAGGCTCCATGTTGTACAATAGACTGAATAAAATTCTGAATATTTATCCCCTTAATACCTATGAATGTAAAATAAAACTGGTTGAATGTTTGCTAATGTAAAATAATAAATTTTCCTATTAAAAATATCTAACTTCAGTCCTAAGAGCGTTCAGAAATGTAATTTAAATATAAAATCTTAATACTAAATATTAGTTTCCGTAATTATATAAATTATAACGACAATAAATTCATATCTCAAATTCAAGTTTTTCATCCACAATATTTAAAAATCTTTGTCGAAGTTCACATTTACTACGATCTAACCAATTGCAACAACTTTTTTTAGATTCTCTGATAAACAATAAACTACAAGCTCCCACCTTTTCAGAATGCCAAATCATAAAATGACTGCTTCACGACTGATTTGAGAGCGACCGCCGATGCGAAAACCGCTGTGTGAGTTCGTGAAGTGAGTTACAGAATCGAAGGGCAGGCTAGGCCTAGTTTAAACGCTAGTGCACAATGCACATAGAATTATTTTATGTACGAGGTTGACCAAAATTAATAGTGAGAACACAACTATTCGTTACATATTGTATGTTTATAACATTTAGAATGTAAGTACAAAATGTAATTGTTTTTTTCGTCAAATAAAGTGATTTTTTTTTATAGATCATGGGGAGTGTTCCGAAGGACTCCTATCTGCCTGTCACTATTACTCTGAGTTCCTGAGAGATATATAATAATTATATCAAAAACAAGGAATCATTTCATTTTTTATGATTTTTACCCCATTTTCGAAGGTATCACTTAACAACCTCCTGCCTATTTGAACTGAAAAAAAAGTTTCGATTTATCTGGGATGCCATCATCAGAACCTGGTTATGCCGGCAACAAAAAACTCCTGGTGTTGCATGAACGGTGATAAACATTTAACTTTCAGTACCCCAGCAGCTCATATGGCTTATCCCATCAAAATATTTAACTCAAATGCAAAATATAAATGTAGTTAAATTTGTAATATATTTTGTTTTATAAAATAATAATATTTATTTCCAACACACAAATTTATAGTATTCTCCACCTACGTAGTCATAATAATAATTGAAGTATTCTGATAGTTAATCTTTAATGCTGGCTAATTTCATTTAATCATTGAGGAAAGCACCAGCTCTGGGGTCACCGGTAATATTAATAGGTATTATTTTTAATTACACACAAATATACAGTATTTATAACATAATTAACCTACATAGTAATAATCATATTTAAAAATAAAACAATGTGTGAGTGTACTAGGTGTACACACGTAAGAAGTGAAACTTCTTTATGACCTTATTTTTCAAGATACAAGAAAAAGATGGCGCGTAACCGAAAATTTTTTTTCCAACCCCGATAAAGAAGTTTCACTTGAATTACTACATTGAATATTGAAACAAATTTAAAAATGTTTCCTGTTTACCTGTAATGCTGGCATTTCCTTGCGATATTTTGAGCGAAGAAAGCATCAGCTCTGGGCTCACCGGTACTATCTATCAGGCGGCTTCATAAACCTTTAATATAATTAGTTATTGTAAGTGGCTTATTACTTAATTGGGTTAACCTCCGAATTTGTTTTGCTTCGATTTCGAAACGAAAAACGTATTTAAACTGTTTAGTAGGTTTGCAAATTTGTTTTTTGAAGTGAACCTTCTTTAGGCGCATGAGGGTGAACTTTTACGGAAACGTCACGTGGAGCACGATGGAGCACGTTACAAGTCGAATATTCGGCATGTCAGTACATCGAGCCGAGCAGCTCGATACGAGCACCGAGCAGCTCGATACGAGCACCGAGCGCCCGAGCGCGCTCTACTCGGCTGTCGGTTTTTTTGCGAATCCCCTTGAATGTTACACTAAAAGTCAGTCGCCACCACCTCTACGTCTGCCATTTTGACTGCAACTGTGGATGGATTGGAGCACAGGCGAATCGTGAATATTCAGGTGTTGTGAGCATGCTCACAACGAACAAATATTCATGCGAATATTCGCGAGCGAAAATTCGATGTCAGTAAAATGGTCAAATACAGAACAATAACCTCGTACAGAAACGTGACAACGTCCCTTATTCATTCCCAAAGTTTAAAACCACCGTCTGTCCCGAAGCTTGGAGTTCTGGCAACTCCCATTCTTGGCGAATATAACAGAATAAACAATTGTCCAGAGCTTAGTATTTGGTAGTGGATTGATGAATTTAAAAAAAAGCATTTTTAAGTGCCTATCCGTTTACCATAATGGTCTTGGAGCAGTGTTGGCTCAGTGGCGTCAGCGCTTACACTCTTTTCTGCTGCCCTGCGATTTTGTAACTCACTTTCGAACTCACACAGCGGTTTTTTGCATCGGTGGTCGCTCTCAAATCAGTCGTGAAGCAGTCATTTTATGATTTGGCATTCTGAAAAGGAGGGAGCTTGTAGTTTATAGTTTATAAACAAGCAGGTTTTTCGCCGATGCGAAAACCGCTCTGTGAGTTCGAAAAGTGAATTACAGAATCGCAGGGCTGGCCTGTTGGTGGCTTCAGCACTTACGCTCTTTTCACTTTTAATGTGCTTTTAACACCCGCTCGTACCAGGGAAAACATCACGGAAACCGGCTTGCCTTAGACACAACACGATTGCGTCTGACACAGGAGGCAGATCACCTACTTGCCTATTATATTGACAAATCAATCTAATAGGCAAGTCTCCTCTAATCTATCTAAATAAACCTCAATCAGAGGTTCAGGCATAAAGAGGTTAAAGCGCCACTGGTTTTATAATGGTCATGTATTTTAAAAAAGATAGCTTGTAACATAATATACTACAGGTTTTAGTCCAGCCATTAGTTCTGTTACAAATGAAAATGCATTTTTTTAATGGAGTAATGTAATATTAATAAAATTTATACCTACATTTTTATTAAAGTCTCAGCAAAAAATAAAAATACATATTGTATTCGAAATTTGGCGTTTATACAGGCCTTTTATCTTCGGAAACGAATCTATGGATTTACGCACTGTTTCCAAGGCAAGTTTCGCCAATGCTTGCTCCAAAGATTTCTTAAGATACTCAATGTCACCGTGTCGTTTAGAGCAGGCCATGACCTCTAAAACTGACCATAATTTGAAGTCTAAAGGGAGGTCTAGGCTAGATAAGGGCCAGTCTTCAGCTCTTATAAAGTCCGGAACGTTGGTGAAACTGAAACCGTTCCGGACTTTGAGCCAGGCTTGGGTAGTTCATGCCTAGTGACCAGGTGCAGAATACTGCTGGAAAGTCCACGACGTTCTAGGTTTAACAGCATTAGCGGCCTTTGTAGTTTTATCAGCACGCGGCTGACACGATCTTTTCTGGTCTTCGATAGATTGATTGTACGATATACGAACATACGGCTGATACTAAGCTTTTGAAGTGTTTGGAATATGACCGACTGATTGACCCACTTTGTACAAGGCGATCACTGCAATACTATTTTCTTTTACACCCCCATTCTATATTGTAATTTTATAATGTATACGAAAAAATATGTGAAATGGCGCAAAATCCAAAGAAATTTTAAAATAATATACGTGTTCCAAATTCAAAATATTAAAAAGTTAGAATAAAGAAAAGTTTTAATGTAACAGTATTTATGGCCAGACTAGTTGCATATATAGAACCAAAAAGTGTTATAACATTGATATTTCCGTTTCCGACTATAATCTCATGCCTTTTGCTTTATCCTTTATTGTATTATCTTCTTTCATAATCTATAATAATATTAACAAGTACATAATATGTTTATGTACATATTTTGTTTTTAACTAGCTTATCTCTTTATTTCCTTTTGATGTCTTAGTTTATTTTTTCTCGCGTGTAGTATCCTAACCTTTTACTTTAAACTGGCATAGAGTTAAAACTATTACAATGTACAATGTAAATTATACAATGTTTAACTATAAGTTTAAATATTGATTTTTATTTCCAACATACAAATATACAATATTATTATCCTACAGTCTACATAGTAATAATAATAAATAAAAATTGATAATTTAATTTACGATAATTTAAGAACATGAAAACATAAAAATTCATGCTCTTTAATGTATTAATATTATTATTATTGTTTTATTAATGGAGTTAAATTTTATTTCAAACGATTTTTTTTACTTAAAACAATTATACGAGCTTAAAAGACTTGGCCTCTCATCCCTGAATTCGTAGGTTCGATCCCCGGCTGTGCACCAATGGAATTTCTTTCTATGGAATTTCTTTATATTTAACATTCGCTCAAACGGTGAAGGAAAACATCATGAGGAAACCGACATGTCCTAGACCCATAAAGTCGACGGCGTGTGTCAGGAACAGGAGGCTGATCGCCTACTTGCCTATTAGATTGAAAAATGATCATGAAACAGATTCAGAAATCTGAGGCCCATACCTAAAAGAGGTTGTAGCGCCCCAGATTTTTTTAAAATAATTAAACAGACACCAAAATCCACTAAGGAAATATATATACATAGAACCTATGATGTACTTGTAGTACATAACTTATAAAGTTTTGTATATTTAAATAATTATACAAATTCGTTTGTAAAAAGCTCTTTATATAATTATTTATTTTAATTATTATCAGTAATTACTTAGGTATGCTTTAATCGACCCATTAAATATTTTTATCATAACAATATGTACACAAAATATGGAGTCCTGAATTCGACTAAAATAATATTAAAACCAAATCCTTTATATCATAAGCGTCAGGTTTTAATGAATTAATGAATTAATGTTTTATCTGCGTTATTAAACGAACAATATTGTTAGGAAACTATAAATACAGAGCGGGTCATTCACTATTTTACCTTCAAAGCCTATTAAAATATCTCCCTATTTCATCGTCATACACGTCGTAAAAGCTCCCAGCTCAAAAGCCCGTATTTTTTCTTATTGTATGCGTTCACAAAACACAATTCCAACAATAAATTATAAAACGCTGCATTAAAGTCAAAATGCGAACAGACAATTATAAATATATATTCTTTATTTGAATTTATTATAAAAATATAATAATTGTTAATAAAATAGTCATACATTAATAATTATTGTAAAAGAAACAAATAGATTGCATCATTTTAAACGTGGTTAGGTGTTCGTTCAAACGCAGATAGGCGTTCCTCAAAACTCGAAGCTTTGAACGCAGCTTAAAGCGCGGGCCCAAGGGTGAGGGGCAGGGTGTCGCATGCGTAGAGCGGGGACAGCATTCCATTAGTTCGTCCGGCCCCCGCGCGGCGTTACGTTCACAGCTTCGCGTCTGTACAAAGAACGCCTCAATGTAAAAAACCTGTGATGTATTGATTAATTCAAACGTTATTCAAACATAAAAGGCATCCCTGTGCAGAATCTATCGCGTTCTTCTCATAACAATAACAGTTTCAGTGAACATTGTGCGTTTTAGAAGGGGCCACGTCCCGTGAAATTCCACTTTTATCGACACATAGAATCTTGTGTGCGAGTCGAACATGGTGGACTGCGGCGCGAGTGAAATCGTCCGTCTTGTGTTATAAAGTCGTGAATGTAACATACGAAATATGGATTGGTATATGAGTGTTTAGATAAAGTTCGGATAAAGTATACTGCAACAATGGTATCCTACGGTTACTTCGGGCTGCGCCAGACACCTTGGACGCTCCTCGTTCTAATTTTCATTGTCGAAAGCGTCATGGGGAACTTCGCCAAATCATTCTACATACATTGGAACACCACAAACAGCATATTTAGAATAGACAATACAGATCACGTATTCGACTTGAATAAAGGAAACGCTCAGTTTGAATATGACCAAGTGAACATAATATGTCCTTTCTACACTCCCGGAACGTTTGAGGATGACACGGAAAAATATATTATCTACAATGTAAGCAAAGAAGAATATGATACGTGTAGAATTACAAACCCAAACCCACGAATCATAGCCATATGCGATAAACCGCACAAATTAATGTATTTCACAATTACATTTCGACCGTTTACACCTCAACCTGGCGGGCTGGAGTTCCTTCCAGGTAAGGACTATTACTTTATATCCACGTCCAGTAAGGACGATCTGCATAGGCGCATCGGAGGGAGGTGCCTTAGTCATAACATGAAGCTAGTCTTCCGAGTGTGCTGCAAGCCTGAGGAGGGGCAGGCTCCAGCGCCACAGACGCCTCCCCCTCCGCCATTGCCACCCACTTTCCCCCCGACCACTACCACGACGACGACTGTGAAGCCGGTGACAAAAAAGACGCACAAGTATGACAAATCTCCAAACGAAGTTGTGAAAAGCGAGGAGCTCTCCTACTCCCGCGGGGCTGCCCTGGCATCTTCTATCGCGTTGGCTCTGGCTGCTATCTTCGTACTGGCGCCGCTGGTCCGGTGAATGTGTGTTAAAGCGGCCCGGCGACCGCAACGCGAGGCAAAGCCTGACACACAGACTTTGCATTATCTGCGACCTGACTCTATAATCTATGCGTGAATCTGTGGGTGATTAGTGACTTTCCCAGTGTCCAGTTCCGTGACGTTTTAGTGTAAGCCTAATGTAAGGCCTATAATCGAAGATCTTAGAAGGTACTGTAGTTGCATTAAAGGTTCTCGAATCGTTAGGAATTAAATTTTTTATATTTTCACTAACGCAATGAAGGATATTTGATTAAGGATACAGTTAGGTCATTTAGGTTTCAAAAGACTTTCCACCTAACGCTTAATTTAACGAAATTCGCGGCGAAATTCGTCGCCATACTGTGATTTTTGGTTTTATTTAGAATGTAATTTTCTATTCTTTGTGATATTGAATATGTGCATTTTTTTCTCGACTGATTTTAAAGCTTTTTTTTATTGATTTAACGCTATTTTTTCGTGACTCACGTCATTCACTCGTTTTGAGTTGGCATTCAAATCTTGCCATAGTCTAATTACCATCTTGCATTCATCTGTTCTTGATTTTATCTGTATCGGATCATCAATCACATAAATACAAAAGAATTCCACGAAAGAGGTTTTACACCACACGTACCTTTATGAATGCTGGCCGAAAAAAAATAAACATTCCAAGAGGGCTGTCAAGCCACAGATAATAGATGATTTCTGATACAGATAATCGTTCTTCAGCACATCAGTGCCATTACAATTAATAGTAAAATAGTCAAGTAGTTGAAATAGTCCGGTTTTCTTTTAGACATACTCATTTAGTGGCAGTCTATATTTTTAAATAGCGCTTAAGGTTTTTAAACGTTTGAGTTTCATATTGTATTAACGGTAATGCCAATCAACATAATCTACTTAGAAGCCCTGTGTAATCTACGTAATTATGAAGTGGGTGAAAAATATATTATTTAACGTCGACATAAAGGTTGCTTACATCTAAAATATAAACACCATTTTGACTCACTTAATTAAAATTGTTAAGTAAAAAAAGGAACATAGGTATTTCAAATTATTTCAAAATTTAAATGTCTTCGTAATAAATAATAGACTAAGTTATGAACGTAATAATTTAAAATGATAGTTGGAAGCGTGTACAATAATTAATTGACTAAATTCTCTTTATAAAATACACTAACATATCTTATTCTTTCTAAATTAAAATTATTGTTTAAAAGGGAACTAATCTAGTAAACTAATGAGCTAAATAATTGTTTGTTCCAATTTTAAATTACGACACAAAGTCAGATTTTCATCAACTAAAACGCAATTAGCAACACTTTCTACATATAAACGACTGGAAACTTAAAACTAATAAGAATAAACAATGAATCATAAATACGTTCTAAATTTAAATTATGACAGGCTATAGGTAGAATATTTGCTAGGCCCATATCCGGTTACTATCCGCCCCGTTTTTCGTAAGGTTTCTTTGTCTAATTTCCGTTATTGAGATGTTGCGTTTACAAAAACAATCAAGAAAAGGGCACAGGCTGTAAACTTTTTATTATTGTTCACTATACAATACGTAAACTGAGTATATTTTCAATATAGTCGTTTTAATAATGATTTCCATCCTAACTTATACGTAACGTAGAAACAAAAACCAATCATGCGTTATATTGGAACGAGAACTTACCCCAAAAGTATAAGATTTTTTTAATTAATAGGAAGGATTAGCCTTCTGTGTTATTGTGCGCTAAGTATGAATCTCGAATGTCAATCTTTGACGTATGGAAGTCAGACTTAATCATGGTACCTTAAAGGTGGTCATAAAAATAATGAAAATATATTCAAAACCGTTGATTTGTGTTCGTATATTGGATAATCCAGTTTTAGGTCTGGACCTCATATTTGTATCTGTATGATTTCTCTTACTAGGCAGGTAGGTGATCAGGCCTACCTGACACGGGTCTAAGGCTTACCTCACTATGTTCTTTCCGTTAGAGCGAGTTTTAAATGCGCATATAGCCGGGGTTTAAATGACTCAACCTAAGGGTTCTGTCTTCCACGTGGGGCAGAGGGCATTCAACAATACCAAGCCTGTTCGATTCTTGGGTAATCGTTGTAATTTCGCTCCATGTCATTCCAGTTGTAATGAATTCGTTGCTTAGTCTTTTCAACCACGTTTCCCTTGAGAGCTTGGCAATGTCTACATATTTAATCATCTGACCTAATCTATGAACTATGTTTAAAAAAATCGTGTCATGGGACAATTATTAGTTCTTTAATATTAAACATTTCAAGTCCATTTAATAATCAAAGTCATTCAACAAGAACAGACGATCATTGTCCGCCATCTTGTCAATAGGTTTCGAGGTTAAAATTTTCATTAATATAATTGATCAATATATTTAACTGAAAGTTGAAAGGTTTATATGGTTAAATATTACTGCTTATTACGAAATATTAATTCACCGTTTTAATACTGTTGTCTCTTTTCATCACAGCATAAACGCGCTATGTCAGAAAGGGACGGAAGATTTTTGTGTGTGAGATCACTGAGATTTTATTACTGGCAGCTTGTCACTTCGTGTTAGATATTCTTAAAATATTGTTAAAACATAGCATATCAGGGATATTTTGTTATTTTTTTTACATTTTCGGACAACAGAGGGTCATTTTGTGTCTTTAAATAAATTTTTTGGTAAAATTATACATACACTTTTGAGATTATTTTTAAGTTTATGAGATTATGACTTACTTAAATGGACTTCAAATGGCTGTCAAAAGAAAAAGTTGTATATAAATTAGTCCCTTCCAGATGTGCGTGAACTTAACTACTGAATCGATTTCGATGAAACTTTTTCTGTTACCTGAATCTATTTATTCGTGATGATGACATTTATGAGATATTTAAATATTGATTTTTATAGACACGAGACTCAACAAACTGTCAGACGACGAACAAAGCGTGCTTGTAAAAAATGTATTTGCCTAATACAATGCTGTATTGGAACAAATAATATATTTGTGCTATTTAACTATGGCCACGTAACAAATTTTGAGAGCGGCGCCATCTTGTCTAGACTCTAGAGCCGTTTTGCCGGGATATTGCAATTATATTCTTCATTTAATTATGTTCATTAATCATTAGATAGGCTATTCATTACCCTATGACAAATCTGAGTCATTTGACTCAACCATGGAGCTGTATGCTGGAACATACAATTTAACATAAAATATAATAATTTAAAATACTATATATATTATAATACAAATAAGCCTTGTCAGCATATCAATTTTTTTGTCGTATAATATTTGAGCTAATCCTAAAATACATAACAAACATAGGGAAATAAATCATTATGAAAATCGGGGCCGGTAACTTCCGATAGCAGTAGTGATCCTAACAAACTTAATAGAGGTTTTTATTCTCTTATAACAACTACGATTTTGATGAATTTATTCAGAATCGAAAACCCGCTGTGTCATATTCCAACAAATTTTTTGACGTCAATTAAGTCATATCTCTTACACTTTATACGTATCATTGACGGTCTCGTCGTGAGCGCTGTCAGGTATGTAATATGACAGCTATTGAAACTAGATTAATTGACG
Source organism: Pieris melete (assembly GCA_963693345.1). Classification (NCBI taxonomy): domain Eukaryota; kingdom Metazoa; phylum Arthropoda; class Insecta; order Lepidoptera; family Pieridae; genus Pieris; species Pieris melete. The sequence goes on from CAVNZK010000127.1 coordinate 199,384, forward strand.
TTTAAAAATAACGGTCTGAGGCAGTTGGCTAAGTTGGAATATGTGATTTTTAAAACGCGACACCGGAGATATATGAGAGCGAACACTAAGATAGATCAAACTCAATCGTAGTCAGGTGGACCTAGAATATCTTGGTTAAAGAATCCTTGGCAATGTTTGGGTAGCACCAAGTTGTTCAGAAGTGTAGCATTGAAGTTGCTCCTTTGAAAGGTGGAACTATACATCTCCGTTTTGTGACTTCACTAACGCTATTGGTATAACCGAACTGGCATATACAATATGAAACTCTTCGTATCAGTTAGTTTTTAGTTGTGCTGTGTAATTAGTGTAATTTTCTGTAACTCAGGTTTTAATGGGAGTTTGAGATACAATTTGCAATATCAATCTTATGATATACTAGCTGATCCGGCAAATATTGTTTAGCCATGATATTATTTCTATGATACATTTTTTTTAGTTCAGTAAAAATAACTATCTACTATAATAAAAAAATAGGGGTTGATTGTAGAGGAGTGAAAATGCTATGGTAATAGTTAAAAGTATATATTATACAAGTAATAGTAATGTATATGTTATATAAGTACTAAGTTGTTGCTGAAACTTAAAAAATATCAAAGTACCTAATTTTTGTACTTATAACTAAATTTTAAGACCATAATTTGTTGTTAAATTTTATAAAAATCCAATTTGATTCAGAAGTTAGATATGCTAATTTATAATTTTTTAGTAAAGTGTCTTGACACATTGAATAATATAATTTTGCCTAATTTAATTTTTTTATTAATCAATCGGGCAGCTTTGAGGTTGTGCATTGATATCCCAGAGTTATAAAACCAAATGGGGCTGCCAATGGGTTATAGAATGTTTAAATTCTTACTAATGGTTAGCATGTAATATTCTAATCATGAATTGTATCTCAAATCTCATGAATTATTGCTAAGTGAAAATGAATTTCTTTTACTATGGTATAGTTAAAATTATTAACCGTTATATTGAGACAAGGTTGAAATTATCAAAAGGTGCCTGATTCGTCGGTTTTTGTTGAGCATTTTTTAATATCCCAACAGAAAGTTTTTCCTGATTCCTTTAACAGGTGAATGACCCTTAGTATGATTTTTTAAGTATTTGTGGTGAGGATGTAACAAATTTTGTTACACCCAAATGGTAAATTTTGGGCAGAAGTATATTAAACCAACTCATTCTAGTCCTAACATTGAATTTTGTGGATAAATTAAAAAATGCTTAATGGATTCTAATGAATCATTTTGTTGCTCAGTGGGGGTTGTACTTTTTTAAATTTAGTGTTTTCTTTTTAATATTTTATTTATTTTCGTCCAAAAGTGAATCTTTGTATGTTAGCCAATATACCCTATTGTCAGATAACGTTTGATAAATCGCGAAATACTATGGCTTTTAGTTTGATCGGTGATGCAGCGTTTTTAAATCTAAAATCAGTTTTTAAACTGGAGGTCCTAGATTTCTATGTGCCCTAGAGTACGAGATCTGTTCTTCCAGCCCCTGTCCCAAATAAGGCCTTGAAAACAAGAGAACGCTACTCATCCATGAATTCTCTCACGTTTCATCATCAAAGAATTCAGCCATATCTGCGCAGATACTTCTTACAGCTATATCGACAATATTAACGTATTATACTGACTTGACTTTAAATCCTATGTCCCCCAAATGGGGCAACCAGCGATGAAAAGCAGCCTGATCGGTCCTGGGCAGCTCTCTCAATTTCCCTCCACTTCATTGCAGCTTTCAACGCCTCTTATGATGCTTCTATGCCAGCTCTGTTTTGGCCGCCATCTTTCCTTTTGCCTTGATTCCAGTGGAGGGCAAAGCTTGGCAAAGTGCTCTGGATCGATTGGCCCACCCACTTCCACTTTCAGCGTTTTATAGACCTGTGAATTGGTGTTAGAGATTCGGGCCAGAAGTTTTGGTATCAGATTTTACGCTTTCCATATATGCTACGATTAAAGGGTCTACATCTGTATGGAGTCAGTCTTAATATTGATGTCTGGTTGATTGGAAGTTGCAGCTGGTTTTATTGCTTCAAAGATTCACTTATTTAAAAATTCATATTGGTGCTAATTAAGGTTACTACGAAATTGTTTTATTTGCAGTGCGCGAAAGTGTCAGTCAGCTTCTTATTTAAAAGTAAAGCTATTAATTCTCTCTTCATCATCGCAATTAAGGCAGCTACTTCCTGGTCGAAAGCCTGTTCAGTCATATGTCAGTGATTCCTTAATTTTGAGTTGTGGAACCAGGTATTGGGTAACACTGTTGGCGGCACTAATGTAATGCCTATCGTCCTCTGGTGGCTCTAAGGTTTGAAAGACATGCACGACATGATAGACATCCTTGGTGGATGTTAAACAGTAATGCAGTGGTGACACTTTCGCTGGAAATCTTTGAAGAGACTGAAATTATTTGTACTTAATTTATTAGTATTAAAAAATCTACCTCTTTTAAAAAGATATTTTTCTATACATTTAAATTCGCCTTGTCTCAGACGGTTTTATTTCCTATGGCGTCGCCAGATCCTAAAACAATTGTTGAAATTTTTCCTAGATTTAAGCGGCAATATTGTTTTACGAGCAGAGTAATGAGGAAAGGTGTACATATTTTATTTACAGATCGAAATTTCGATTCAAACGTGAGACGAAAACTATCGTTAATCGAATGGCTAAATAAGGTTATAAATTTCTTACTTGTGCGATGTAATTCGTGTTTAGATAAGGTCTGTTGTCTGTACTTAAGCCCTACTTTTTCAGGTCTATCCTCAGAAATAGGAAATATCTAGACACAGTCTATCACATTCAAGATAATGGAAATAAATATTAATGTACTAATTGAATGTGAAATTCAAAGTTATAATTAGGAGGGTAGTTTTCGTTTCAATGTATTTATGTCATTTATATCAGTATTGTATGTTAGTGGATGTTTTGTAAAATGAATCTGTATATTTTGAATTATTACGGAATTATATTGTAAGTTTCTTTTTAAATTTGTACTAAATTGTGATCTAAACAAAAAAGTAGTAACAAGAACCTTCATAGCTACTTCTGGTACCGAATTAAATGTTTTTAAATTAATTAAATTAAAAATTATGTTATGTAGACGTCCCATAAATATACGCTCTACTGTGAGTACAGTTATCAAAAATGAATATTTCTATGGCTGGTTACCGATGCTTAAAAGTTTTACAAATCTGTGGCAGACCCATGACGGGTTCTAGCACTACTGGATTGTTCCAACTCATAGTAGAGCCGTAGTTTAAGGAAAAACTGGTAAACGAGAATACTGTGTCCAGGATGTCAATATCCTACAGTTTACGAGATAGGCGGTATATCAGAGGTAGTTTTTCTGGTTTCTACTTTATTTGATTAGTCAAGCAAATTTACGTATAGAAAATATTTTACCGGATTCCAAAGCCTTTTCTATGCGGCTATCCCAATATTGGCTATTGGATAGTCGCGACTTAACACAACAGGCGATTTGAGAAAATTTGTGAGTAGATACAGATATTGTAAAGTACCCACATTCAAAAATCATGATATGTAAAGCGAATCCGGTAGCAATTTTATTCAGCCGTACTTGGTCGTTCATTGTCTAAGACTTTAGGAGTTAACAAGTTTGATATTACTAACCTTAGCGATTATAATAAATGAGTCTAAGTATGGTTGTTTATGTATGGCCTATAACTATGAAAATTTACATGGCCTATGTCGGCCTATGTATATATAACTGTATACCTTTTCCTCAGTAAATTTTTTTATCGATTGCTTTATGAAACCGGCCATTACAATAATGTTTTGTCAACTAAGACTGTCTTGATAGCTACTTAGATTTGCGTGGAGATATATCGTGTAAATAAATGCTATGTTAAGATAAATTTTAAATTATTGTATCGCAATTTTTTTGCCTTTTAATTGTAAAGAATATCAAAAGTATCTGAAAATTTATTTGTGACTCTGTCAAATGCCTAACTTAGATTTTTATCGGAAAATGGTTTGGTATTTTTATTTATGGCTTGTTATTTGGTGATTATAGTGTATTACTTAAAAGGTAAGTCTGCCTACTAAGATTGTATTACTCAAATTTATCAGCCTCGCTCTTGCGTGGCACGAGATGGTATTGGTCAGTGACAGAAAGAACTGCAACTGTAACGCTGAGTTGAGAATGTTCACAAAGAGGGCTTCGTTTGATTCGGATTGGTGGTCTTTAAGTATACATTCTCACCACAGAGTACAACGGTCATAACTGCAGGCAGACGGCCTAGTTAAAGTGGACTAAAATTTGTAACGTCTGTTGCCATGGTAACACTAACACGGTAACCATGGTAACAAGCGACAGTGGCGAGGACGGTCTTAGTAATCTCTGCTCTAATAAAATGTTTGGTAAGGTGTACAAATAGTTTCGAAAGATGTACTTAATGTACATAATCGAATTAATATAAGCGTAGACTCCCGTAGGCGTATTGATTAAGTATTCGGGCCTCTGTTGAATTCCCAAAGTTTTTTAATTTATTTTTCGACCAATAAATGTTGGAGAGAAATATATTGTGTTTGATTTGTGTCCTTAGAACTGCAAAAAGAATAAGGCATTTGATGTGGCAGCATTTTTTGTGTATTTTTTAAAGAATTATAAAGCTGGCGTTTAGGTTTTAGGCTGGCCTTTTTTTGGTCCTTCGAGCAATTACTACAGAATCTAGCCCTATAGAATAGGGCCAATGCGATTTCAGGTGTCTTTTTCTATTTTACAATCCCTTTTCAGGTATATGCTTAAAAAAAAACAGTGGCGCGACAACCTTTTTAAGTCTGGGCCTCCATTTTCTGTACCTGTTTCATGATCATTTATCTAATAGGCAAGTAGCTGATGAACCTGTGCCAGACACACGCCGTCGACTTTTTGGGTATAAGGCAAGCCTATTTCCTCACGATGAGCGAGTGGTTAACGCGCACATAGAAAGGACGACCTCACGGATGACGCCAACATTGCTCTACATTATATATTATCTACACATGATATATATATGTGCTGTGCATTGATTATAGATACAGTAGCTCATTATCTATGCCTCATTAGCTTAATTGTTTGTCTTTACTTACTGCATTGGCGATATTTATTTTATTTGTTTTACTAATATATAGCATAAGCGTTATTTAACATGAACCTGACTCCCTTTAAAAATAACAAAACCAAACCGAATAATCACGAAACAGATACAGAAATCTGAGGCAAAGACCTAAAAAGGTCGTAGCCCCACTCATTTATTTAATTAATTTACTTTTGCAAGTTTATTTACTGCATGGGTCAATCCTGGATCCAGTTGATTATCCGGACGAATTTGGTTAGATCATACTGCTGTGCGAATTAATGACAATTTGTTTTACATACATTATATATATAACAATTATACTAAACATATAATTGTTATATATATAATGTATGTATAACAGCCTAATATGGAATACATAATATGCAATTAGGTTCAAACATCTGCGAAAGAAAAAAATCTATAAATATTAAAAACATTTGACTAAGGAATAGATAATTCGGCTGTGTTGTGTGATGGTGTGTATGTGGGGTGAGCTCATGATGCAAGATTAGCGCTATGTATTATATTTTGTACTTATTAAGCATATTCCGCGATAGCATAAACAAGTAAAGGCTTGTTATAATTATGTCCGCGCTGCGCGATACAGCTGAGTTTATAGCATAGTTGGTGTTGGTGTGAGAAAAGTATAAGGTCTGGTATGCTGCACATGTTAATGCAGTTCTTCTAGAAGTAAGCTGCATTTATTTGATATGATGTCATGTACAGATACCGGGAAACATCTTGAACATTAGAAGGGAGTCGGGGAAAGTTTGCGCAACGCGAGACACTAACGTCAACTGATTTACCAATCACGCGACCGACACGTCACTGTCCCGCCGTCGCGCTCCACCGCCCGCCGCCCCTTTTAGTGATACCTAAAAATCGCTTCTGCGCAGGAAAAGACATTTGTTCAAGATGTTTGCGGTATTTGTAGTAGCATTGTTTGCGTCAAGTATAAATTAAAAAATGTATGGTTTGATACCTATAATGAACCAATTTTAATGCGTTTTATTCAGTCAATTTAATTCATAAAGTATATTTATGTATTTAAGCAACGAGCACGTTGAGCCTGGATTAGGTAATCGACGATGACCAGTCACTTTCCGAGGGATCCATTGGCGTTGCGTAGAGCAGTGCGGTCACTCTGCATCTTCTACCGCATTTACCATGGAGAGTGTTCAGAGTTTGAATTATTAATCCCGAGACCTGCAGCTGAGTTATATCATCGAACGTCCACTACTGAGCGTTAAGGCACGCACAACCACTGTGAAACAGTTGCCCACTGAAGTATTTCCAAACCAATACTTAGAGCGTCCTTCAAAGAGTGTACCAATTCTTGAAAGGACGGCAATGCACTTGCAACCTCTCTGGTATTGAGAGTGTCCATGGGCACTTATCACTTAACATCAGATGAGCCTCCTTTCCGATTACCCCCTGTTCTTTAAAAAAACACAACTAAGTTAAATATCCATCGGTTGCATATTAATTTAAGATTGCACAGGAGTATCTTGGTTTGAATGAGCTAATTTCAGAAACTACTAGTTCTATATTATACGCCACTACTTAGGAGCGGTGCGTCGTGGAGAAATGTTGCGGAACCTACAAAAAAAATCACTTATTAATATATCCTGTATGCAGTTATTTCTCTTGCAATAGCCTAGAAACATATATTTAATGTTTCACTCACTATAACATTTTTTATGGCAAGCAATGTGTTAACAATAAAAAGAAACAAATATTTGAAAATATTTTTGACGTGACAAACAAATAAATAAGCTAGGTATTCACAATTATTTAATTTCGAATAAAACTGCTCGTTGACTACATTTGATTTTAATAGTTATCTTTGGAAATATAGAACGAAAAACGTTAAATATTAAATTGAATTTAGCGCCCTCTAGTGATTGCCAACAGTACTAACAATAGGTACGCAAACTAAAACAAAATGGTGGCTTTACAAGTACATATTTAAACATGAATTTATTCGTGTAATTAATTATTTTATTGTAGCGTAATTTAATAGAAGTAATTATTTCGCAACGTTAATATCAAAAATAGATAATATTATATATGTACTATTAAAATGTTTGCGTGATCAGATTCCCGAATCCCGGTTGTACATAGTATTAATGTGTTCGCTGGTTGTAGGAAAATATTATGCCTTAAAGTCACAAAGTTTAGGCGTGTTCAGGCACAGAAGGGTGGTCACCTATTAGAAAAACATATTATCTGATATCACGAAATATCATACCAGCACCCTAAACGTCTTTGGGTTTATCTTTAATAAAAAGATAATAATATGATTTATTATTAAGTATCCTATAGTGGAATAAGATATTTTATGTCACAACCGAGCCATAGATATACATACACCTGGTATTTAATTACAATTAGCTTTAGGCTACTGTCCTCAAATCCTAGAAATAATTTTTACGTCTATAAAATAACATTTCAAAAACCTGTGAACTGATTTCGATATTTGCTAGTTCTACTTACGAGTATTTTAACCTCTTCAACAATCATTGTTATATTGCGGTCAATTTACATAATTAAACTATCTAATGACCTATATTATATTTCCTCAGATTTCTGTATCTGTTTCATGATCTGTCAATCTCATATGCAAGTAGGCGATCAGCCTCATGTGTCACACGCCGTCACGAAGGCATGCCGGTATCCGCGTCATGTTTTTCTTCACCCTTCGAGCGAATGTTCGATTTATCAGACATATTGTAAAATAAACACTGACGGTGTCAAAAAGTACCTAACGGATTTTTATACAGTTGTAAACTGTACAAAAACCCGCTACAGTCTTGGCCCAGTGGCTTCAGCGTGTGACTCTCATCCCTGAGATCGAAGAACCCGGCTGTGCACCAATGGACTTTCTATGTGCGCATTTAACATTCGCTCGCACGAAGGAAAACATCGTGAAGAATCGTGCCTCAGACCCAAGTCGATTGCGTGTGTCAGGCTGATCACCTACTTGCCTATTGGATGGACAAATCATGAAACAGATACAGAAATCTGAGGCCCAGAACAAAAAGGTTGTAGCGCCACTGATTTTTTTTAATTAAGGCCCATACCAAGAAGGTTGCGCAACTGATTTATTTTTAAAAATGGAATTTATACAACGTTTAGGTTTTTAAATGCAAGCAAGGGGGCCTCATGACCTAGCGGTCTTATTAAGTGGCAGCTAGGTGAGGGGTACCGGGTTCGATTCCCGGTTCGAGGGCAAGTTTTAATTTAATTTATATTTGTTCTCGGCCTTTGGGACGGTTGTGCGGTACCAGGGCGAGTGCCTAAAGCCGTACATGGAGGACATGGTCGAATTTCTAAAGCAAAAAGCACGAATTATAAAAATCTTATACTTGACGCTGGCTAATGCACAACTGTGCCAGAGCCATTAAAAAAAAAAATGCAAGCAAGTGCGGCGCACTAATTCGCTAAGCAATTAAGTTATTAGGTAACCAGGTTAAGTGTTCATCGAATTATAAGTCGCAATTAAATATACTTTAAGGCTTTAAAGTTCAACACCAGTTCAGATTTCACTTGAACATTGAGCAACTGCTGACACGGCTCACGTGCTTTCGATAACAGTTGCACACCAACAGATTAATATTATGTATGTGTGAATAGGTGTAAGTAGTATTTAAGATGGTTAAACAATAAATCTGATTTGATTGCTTTGTCTTGTTTATTCTATAGATATATTTTAGATATACTAAGTCGGACTATAGATATATTTTTGGTAACATAAAACTTTTATTTTATTTAGTTTTTAAATTCTTCCTCTCAGATTATTAGATACATACATTTATAATCTTATCAATATACAGGTTTTACTTTAAAACGAATAAATAACAAATACTTTTAAATTCGTATCATCATTTACGTAGAATGTCCGATATTATTTAATTTAAAAATACTGTACAGGTATTGAAAAATTCTTGATTTCAAGCAGGTAATGAAAGGTAATGAAAGAATTTTTCAATCAGTCCAGGAATTTTTAGCTCGGTTATTTATTCATTAAAATTGGTTAAAATAAAAACAAAAATTCGAAATGCAAAGCTTTCATCTATAATATTACAGAAGAGATTTATTTGTAGAACACAACATGACGTAGTTTTGTTTTGTGGCAGAAAAATAATTTAATATTTTCCGTTCCGTTCCGTTATAATAAGTTCCTACTCGGGATAGGCCACAATTGCCCTTAAATCATTCTTTTTGTAGATATTGATACGTTGTATGGTATATATGTTCCATGTTGGTATGTACTAAAAAGGTAGGCTAAGTAAAATCACATTGAGGAGAAACGAAGTTTGCGGAGGCAGCTTATATAAGTATAGATCATACACTACTTATGTGTTAGTTTATTAGTTCTTACCCTCTCATATATTTGGCTATCTAGTGCAGCTTGCTAATAACTTTAACATACTATACAGATACTCCTGACATTTATTACATCTAAATTTAAATTTCAGAGTCCACTGCGTACAACACAACACAAAAAAAAATTAAACTGCTTTATACAAACACGTTCCGAGGGAATCTTACAAATAACGAGCTATCTCAATTTATATTTTGACATGTCATGTGTAGCTCTAAGTGTATACTAAGATGTACTTTAAGTAAGAAAAGGTCCTTATTCCTAATATATATAAGTAAAACCTTAGAAGAGAAGTGTCAGGTGTACACATTCTGGAATTAAGTGGTTTCTTGAGCGATCTGAACAAGGAAGTGTCACGTCATCCATAAGACTGAGCTCAAATGGTGACATATCGTCACTGTAGAATAATAACCTCGTATTTAAAAATCATTTTATTTTAATTCTTTGACTCTGATGTCATTTAACTGGTATAGTCATGAAGTAAGGACTTATTTATGTTATTAATAAATAAGTCCTTTTTTACCATCTAAAACTATGGACAGAACACAATAATATTTTAACGAACATTGACGAAATGAAACATTTTTTTCGTTTCCTGTAATGTTTGGTTCTCTGGACACACAAGGTTATCATTATACAGCGACGATATGTCAAAATGCAATTCATTTTTAAAATACGTCATGTCGAAGCCTGACGAACTGCCCTGTATTTCATAACTTCAGTCGAAATCTGAGAAGAGATGCTTTTAATTAAGTAGCTACTTGAACAATCTGTTTTCAAATGAAGTCTCAGGTGATATAATGTCATAATCTTTGAATTATGACATATTCAATATGTTTTTGACACACGTCAAAGCGCTAAGAAACTGGCGAGATATTAAGTACGAACAAGTATATAGAATTATTTGTCACAAAATAGCCAAACGAGTTCATTATCGCGTGTCTTATCCTGTCAAATATTTGTTTTGAATTGTTTAAATATGGCGGCAAAGGTCTTAACGTGAGGAAATGTGTTATTTGTTTAAGAAATAACCAATTTCAAAGCGTTTGACTATTCGCAGTACGTACCTATTAAGATGTTCGCTACAACCTTTTAAGTCTGGGTCCTATGTATCTGTTTTATGAGGCAAGTGGGTGATCAGTCTCTGCCTGATTGGGTTTAATGCCTGTGTTACGATACTCTTGCTACAACCTATTAGGTCTGGGTCCTATGTATCTGATTCATGAGGCAATCGCTGTGGTTGTAATTGGCCCTGGCACAGCATTATGCTGAGGAGCAGACTGCTCCACAGAGTTGGTCATTCCTCCTGACCACAGCAGCTAGTTTGCGCCTCAGTGCAAAAAAAGAAAAATAATGTAATAATAATACTTAGTAGCAAAAAATAATATAAGTAAAAGTTAGCAGTGTAAGTAATAAAGTCCTGTGTAAAAGTATAATGTAAATAAAATAAAATTAAAAATAATTGTTAAGAAATAGAGAAATAAATATTTTTTAGCGGATTAAAAACTAGATTACATGGGATTTATGTTGAGTAACTAGATGTTCTTTATTACTGCAACGACAATTTTAGTTGAAGATTTTTCAACGGAGGAGGGATATTATTCCAACATTTCGTTGCGCTCATTTTAAAACTCCCACGGAATGATGCCGTCCAATGCTGGGGAATGGCCAGCTCCTGAGTACAACTCAGTAAGTAGGTGATCACCCATTGCCTGATTGAGTCTAATGTCGGTGTTACAATGTTTTCGCTACTACCTTTTAGGTCTGGGTATCTGTTTCATGGGGTGAGTACATATGTGCAATAATTATTGTAAATCTACCTATGCCTGATTGGGTCTAATGCTAGTATAGATAGAAAGACCATTCATCATAATCATTATATCAATACTGCCTCTTATGAGCCTTAGCGCCCACAAGTATCTTTCGCCATCTATTTCTCGTGTTTCCTGTGTCCAACTTCCAAGACCTACAGCTTCGAGATTGACAACTCCATCCCACCAACGCAGCCGCGGTCTATCGGGGTTTCTCCCGCCCAGCTTGTGAGTTCAGTTGCCTTGGGGTTTTTGTTCGCCATTCGCACATGGCCCAACCACTGAGGGCTATGTTCCTTCATTCGCCAAACACCGTCGTTGGAAACATGGTAAAAAGTTCGTCCAAGACAAGGTAGACCATTTGTGCCGGTCAAATGACCTTGGGATTGAAAGCCGCACTCATACGGCTATTCATATGTTGTATATTATATTAATATTCAGAATGTCACCTCATGATTCGTCATTCTTAGAAGACTGATAAACATTGCTATGCGTCAGCGTTTGAGGAAATATATATATGTATATGTATATTTTTTTATTCATATCCAACTTGCCAACGCTCGGCACACTGATACATTGGTAAAAACAAACACAAAATACAATTTTTAATGTGACAAGCACTTAAAGGCAAACATGACATACATATATAGAGATCATAAAGAGATTATTAAACAAAACAAATATTAAAAAAAACAATTAATAATAAAAAAAAAATTAATTACAAAAATCGATTTTATAGTGTGAGTGAACTATGGATATCCAGACCTAGCTCGTTTATCAGAATGTTTAATCTGGATTTAATCTATATATATAAAAATTAAACCCTTTTTCCGTTGTCACGATATAACATGAAAACGGCTTTACCGATTTCTCTGATTTTTTTAAAATTAAATTTGAAGTACGAGGATGGCTCTTACGGAGAGAAAAATTAAAAAAAAATTAGTGAAAAAGTCTAAAAACAACTTTTCTATATTCCCATTCAAAATATTCGTAATAATACTTAAAAGTCAATTTGAACTTTAATACCATATCATAGAGTTCAAGTGTTAGTGGAGGGGTTCCGGGAAGGTAAATTTTTGTTTTTGACATAATATATTTGTTGTCTTATCAACTTTCTTTTTTTTATCTTACTAGCTAGACCGGTGTCCCGAATAGCAGAATAAGTATTTTAAAAAAATTAAGGCGTTAGGCAGTACGATGTTCGCCAGGCCAGCTAGTAATAAAATAAACAAGACGGGACAGTTGGCGTACTATCTACTTCAAGTCTTGCTGGTGAGCAACCCAAGGTTCTCCAAGAACTCGGTTTATGTGCGACGAAGAAGGCGAAGGTTATTTGCGATAAAGGCCAGAATCTGTTGCACAGATCACCGATAACAAAGACGTTGCTACTAAATGCTGTCTCCACGACATCTTTATATGTTACCAGAGTTCACAGCAGCAGTATTGTATATCTTATGTATTTTATATTATATATTTTCCGACATTATCGTAAAGGTTTCGGACTGTAATGACAGTGTACGTATTTTTTGAATCAATAATTTAAATGTAGTCACCGTATTTACGCAAAGAAGTATCATATCAGTCTTCATCCATAGATAACTTAATTCCTGAGGAAGTCTAATATATAATTAATAATGGTTTTATGTATAATAAGGGAAATATAACGAGTTTTGTTTAAGCAAAAAAAAGCATTCCAAAACTTGTCAATTACTTTGACCGTTATAAAAAATTACCTCTTTTGTCTTTTTCTGACATATAGTGTTTACTCTATGATTAAGAGAGATAGGTTATAAATGCATTTGATAATCTCGTAGTTATAAGAGGTTGATGACCGACACAGTAATGAAATAAGTCAACCCCATAACAAATTCAAGAATGTGCCAGGTCAGGGTTGTCGTGACACCGCCGGCTGACCCCCAAACCGTGTGAAACTGTCATCGTGACAAATTACCGATGACGTTTCAAAAATGGTTTCGTATTTTAAAATACTATAGTAGGTCTTGTCCAAGAGAATTATATGTTTGAAACGATAATTTAAAACGAAGAAAAGAAAGAATGAAGACTAGGCTTTAGCGTGCGACTCTCATGAGGTCGTAGGTTCGATCCCTGGCTATGCACCAATGGACTGTCTATGTGCGCATTTAATACTCGCTCGTCCGAAGGAAAACATGGTGAAGAAAGCGGCTTGCCTTAGACCCAAGTCGACGGTATGTGACACAGGAGGCTGATCACCTACTTGCCTATGAGATTGATAAATGATAGACAGACCTGAAGAGGAAGAAATATTATGTATGTTTTGATTTTCGACGGATCCCTAAAAGCTACCGGTCGTAGCTGGTCAAGAATCTACTTATTTTTAAATCCATGATTTCTCATGTTTTGTTGTTTTAGTTGTTAAGTTCACAATAAAACTTTGTACCGTAGTTATTTACCAAAAGTTAGTTAGTACATATATATATGTTTTAGTTAATAGTTAGAACTAAACCAAATGTTAGCAATCATCGCAAACTTGAAGCCGAAATTAGCCCTTGTTTTTCCCACACTCATAAATTGTATAACATTCTCGTTTCTGATGATGTCCAATATGTTGACATTACTTATATTCTTGTTCATATTTTTATTATTTGTTTTGAAACACACTCATGTGCTGAATGTGAGTGTGACATTATGTCATAGTTCTTATTAAGTGAGGGGTACCGGGTTCGGTTCCCGGTTCGAGGGCAAGTTTTAATTTAATTTAAATTTGTTCTCGAACTTTGGGAGGGTTGTGAGGGCGAGTGCTTAAACCGTACATGGAGGACATGATCGAATTTCTAAAAGGCAAGCACGAATTACCGATTTTTACATAATATATGTTATATATAACGCGTCACGATGTTTGTCCGCTATGGACTCCTAAACTACTTAACCGCTTTATGATAGGATAACTTACATATATATATAAAATTCTACTGTACGTGTCTATGTCACTGAACTCCTCTTAAACGGCTGGACCAATTAGATTTTTTTTTGTATAGCGCTGTAATCGGTTCATACTTTGTTTAATATCGTAATCGCTTGAAATTTCAAGCAGGACAACATGTCGGGCCCGCTAGTTTCGCTATAAATTGTATTACAGGTGTAGGCAAGTTAAAAGTTTAAACCAGACAGCGCTCATCTAGATGCACACTGGAGTTTCAACCCTTCGTTGTTGACACCCCCAGATGTCGCACTGCAAGCTTTGGTTCGTCGTTTCTTGTTCACAGCAAAATAGTGGAACTTCTTCCGCCTTTCCTTGGGGTAATTTAAGCGGCGGTTAAATAGGCATCTGGACAGGTCCAATCCAATAGACCACATCTCAATTAGCACCAGGTTGATTGTGGGTAAACGTCTGTCCAGTTGTGTATAATATAGTTATACTTCTTTGGCGTAAAAAAAAAGAAAACAAAAATCAGTGGCGCTACAACCTCTTTAGGTCTTGGCCTCAGATTTCTGAATCTGTTTCATGATCATTTTTAAATCTAATAGGCAAGTAGGTGATCAACCTCCAGTAACTGACACACGCCGTCGACTTTTTGGGCCTAAGACATGTCGTTTCCTCACGACATGTTTTCCTTCACCGTTCGAGCAAACGTTAATTGCGCACATTGAAAGAAAGTCCATTGGTGCACAGTCGGGGATCGAACCTACAACCTCAGGGATAAGAGTCACACGCTGTAGCCACTAGGCCAACACTGCTTTTTCACTTCTTTGGCGTAACAAGATAAAAATCTATTCAAATTCCACGTTGGAAGAAAAAACTACATTTACAATAGAAAAAATTTAGTCTCATTTATCCCTAACGCGCCAAAAGAAGTATAACTTCAAAAAAACTAAAACGTTGACTATGGCTAACTTCAGGGTCAACTTTTGTGACGGTGTACGGATGTCGCTTTTTTGTGACGGTGAGCGCGCGCATCGTAAAAATTTACTCTCATCATTTTTCCCTAACGCGCCACAAGAAGTAAGTATAACCTCAAAAACGTCCAAATGAAACATCATAATAAAATCTTTAATCGTATTTTTGATATCAAAACATGTCAATAAACTCGCTTTTATGACTTCATTAAAATGTGGGCGTTTTAATATTTATTTTTCAACACTTTAAACCTGCACAATCATGACATTTTGATTCACAATTTATTAACTAGCTGTGCTCTGCGGCTTCACACGCATAAATTCCGTAGCACGATGTTCTATAGTCTAAAGCTATGTGCATGGCCTATCTGAAATAGGCCATGCACTCAGATTCCAATCACATTACCCAAGCAGGCGCTTTATTGGAAATCCGCTAGGAAAGAGTGGCCATGCTAAGCATACCTGGCGTCGTACAGGAGGAGGCAAAGAGAGCCAGAAAGGAGAGCCAGGAACTCACTGTGGACGCCCTTTGCCCCATCTAGGGGTCATAGGATATTAAGTCAAGTGTTTTGACTGGTCGAGGATTCCTTTAGATTGGAGCACCTACCTTCCTCCTAAGCTAGGGCGTTGCCTGTTGATAGGACCACAGAATCACAAAAACCTTTTTTTTTCTTAAAGGCCGGTGTCGCACTTCTAATCCTCCTGGTAGGTAATGTGTTTCCATGGGTAAATCACTTATATATACACTATATTATTTCCTTTTTATAGTTGATTAAAAATAACTATCTACAATAATAAAGAATTGGGGTTGATCGATGTGGGGTGAAAATTGGGGGTTGTATGTATTTTTGTATAAAAAAATTGTTGGGTTGGACACCCCTTATCACTTAGGGGTTTGAAAGATAGATAGAAGACGATTCTCAGACTCACTGAATATGCATAAAAAAGTTCATGAGAATCGGTCAAGCCGTTTCGGAGGAGTATGGGAACGAACATTGTGACACGAGAATTTTATTTATTAGAGATATTCAACTGGCCCCCTAAGAATCGTCTGATGACGACCCTTAAGGCTTAATTTTCAAATAGTTTAAACATTGTTACAAGTTAAATCGTACAGTTACCACTTCGGTCGGCACTAATCAATTTTGCGTTTAAATTGTAAAAGCGAGGTCATGACGCTTACTCATAACCGCTATTTAACTGTTCAATAGTTATTTTAGATACCGGTGACCCCGGAGCTGGTGCTTATATCGTATCGTATATCGTAATATTTTTAAATTGCAGTTGTATCATCTGGCTTAAAAGCCGGCAACACATTCGCGAGCCCTCTGGTATTGAGTGTCCATAGGCGGTAGGTGTTTCCGAACCAATTCCACTTATAAGGGTCCTTCGAAGAGCGTAACAATTCTTAAAAGACACTTGCCTTCTGGCATTGTCCATGGCTGGTATCTCTTACTTGGTTGCATAAAAATCTTCTCATCTTAATTATATCATTCATAGTTCCTGCCAGGTCTACCCAGGGTAAGCTTCAATGAAATTCAATGAAATTCAATTAAATCGTATTCCCAGACCACTACATTGTTCCGCGCATATCATTGTTTTCGATTCACTTTTTTAGCGATAATTACTAACACATGAAAGATAGATAGATATATGCTGTTCGGGACTTTTTTGTAAAGCTATTTAAGAACTACATTTCCCCTGTACATTATAAGTGTGTAACTCTTACTGTATTTGCAGAACCCATCCGGATAGTAGGCAAACGGGAAAGAAGAGTAAATTTCCGACTTAACGGATTTTTTATTCTGGTATATGAGCTTTGTGTGGAGTTTCATTAAAGTCGCTTCAGTAACGCGTGACAAACATTCGTCATTGAAACACGTTGATAATATGAAATTTGACATTTTTTCTACTGTGATAAGAGGCTTGAGGGACTTTTGCCTGGGCATAGTATATCTTCTATATGTGTCAGGAACAAAAGGCTGACATGGTATATGTACTTATTAAGACCGAAGCGATAATCGACCCAGCTAAATATAGATTTCGGTTGTAATAAATTATTCACGCGAATTCAACCGCGGCCATTCGGAAAACATGGACGCGGAGCAATATATTTAAAAAATATATTATAATCATTACTATGTAGGATAAGAATATTCTAAATACTGTATATTTGGAAATATAATAAAATTGTCCAATACTTAGATATAAAAAAAATATCTAGGCTAGTATATTACATATAACATATATTATACGTATATAAAACCTTCTCGGCGTGTGACACAGGAGGCTGATCACCTACTTGCCAATCAAAAAAAAAAGTAAAAAATCATTTATTCATATAGGTAACACAATGTACACTTATGAACGACAAAAAAGAAATATACATTAAATGCTTCTAATTTTACATTTACTGCCAGTTCTCAAATCAAGGGCGTAAAACGAAAGTAAGAACTGGCAATAAACTCTCTGCCACTCTTTTTAATCGCCATCTTTTTTGTTTTACACAACGTTTGTAAGGTGCTGCAACAATTACACCATGTTCCACATGACATCTTAAGTAATAAATTACAATAAAATAAATTCTCTGTCAGCAGGAGTCTCTATCACTCTTACCTATGGGATTGACAATCATGTAACAGCTACAGAGATCTGAGGCCTAGACCTAAAAAGGATTAGTGCCACTCATTTATTATTACTGTATTAGACAAACCAATTTGGTGAAATCGATTTCTGGAAACAATTCAAATTCGCATTCAAATGGAAATAGCCGTTTTGCATTTCGTTAAATTACTGGTTGTGAAAGCATTTTACGATTGCAAAGTTATTTAAATATTTTTTAATTTGTTATCATTTTAAACTCCTCAGGCTATAGAGGCATGAGGAGGCTTTTTATAGAACAGATGGCCCACCTGATATTAAGTGATACCAGCCATGGGCAAAGGTAGCAAGTGCCGGCCTTTAAAGAATTGGCACGATCTTTGAAGGACCCTAAGTCGTATTGATTCGGAAATACCTACCGCCTATGGACACTCTAAATGCCAGAGGGCTCGCGAGTGCGTTGCCGGTTTAAAAATTGGTACGCTCCTCCAATCACCCTAAGTCAAATTGATTCGGAAATACCTACCGCCCATGGACACTGTGAATGCCAGAGGGCTGGGGAGTACGTTGACGGCCTTTTAAAAGTTAGTACGCTGCTGTTAGTATATTGCAGTGGTGATTCCAAATAGCGGTGGTACTGCCTTAAATATCGCTCAGTTGTGGACGTCTGATGATGAAACTCAGCTGCAGGTATTCATTAATCATATAATCCAAACAACTCTTTATATTTTAAATTAAATTTGCTCACAGCCTTGGGGCTGATTGCAAATAACCGCAGAGAAATAAAAAATATTTTAAATTAATTAAATTTTTAATTTTAATTGTTGTTAAGAAATAAATTTGACTTGGCTTTCTAGTGTGCAAATTTCGTTTGTATGTTCACCTATATATCTCGAAAACTAATTGTCACATCGAGCTATTTTTGATTTAAATAGGTATATTTCTACTTAAGATATGTTCCAAGTTTCATCAAAAATGGCGTAATAGTTTTTGAGATATCCATGCATTTATGGATTGTGTAATATTAGTACATAAAAAACTCGAGTGTCGAATGGACCTTTCTGACACACTCGAATGGTGAAGGAAACGATAGTGAGGACAAACGTTTGAAGACTGATCATCTTGCCTATTAAATGATCATGAAACAGATGCCCACACTTTTGGAACTGAAGATAGGGAATGGTTTTTTTAATTACTTTTATAAGGTAGAAAAATCTATTGTTTAAAGTCTGGTTTAACAGTTTAGTATAACAAATTAGTAATACTAAAAAAACGCAAAAGAAATTGAATTAAGATTCGAAGCGAGAATATTCATTGAAACTCGGTTAAAAAGCTTTCAATAGCCTTAAAGCCGTGCCATAGATAGCAGATTACTTCCTCTACATTAACTTTCAATGAATCCCTTTCATAGGAAATCAAAATTGTTTGGGCATAAACAATTAAAATAAACTGTCACGTATATAACAATCTGTACGTTTTTATATAGACCTTGCGAGTGCGTTGCCTACTTTACAATAGCTAGCCAGTGAACTGTGAAATGTGTGTTTAAATTTATTTGTAGTTAATATCAGTATCTGTATGTGTATTAGCAAGCTGAATAACTTAATATATGAGAGGGTGAGATCTAAGGAGAATATATTAACAAGTACGGGAGGTCTGCACCTAGATAATAGCAGCTGGAATAGGCCGCGACGTCGGACGTCTCCTGCGGGTTCGGGCCTCGGACATTGGCTTGGGCCTTCGCGGGGTGGTCTCCGTGAGCGAAGTAAAGATCCACGACCAGCGTGTCACCGGTGAAGTTTGTGATTGGCTCATCCGGATCCCCTGGGGCTTCCTACGAGCTTTTTCAATCGGGAAGCTTATATAGAAATCCTAAAAGCTATATTTTCCTATGGCATCGTTTCGCTATCACGTTTTACACATGCACATCGCCATCTGTTGATGAAAAAAAGAAACATTCAATCTAGACAAGACCACTCCACAGGCGGCACCCATAGTTGAATGGGTGTGTATGGGACGCAGGTATACTTTGAAATTCCACAATGAATCGACTTCTAAACGCCCAAGGCGGACCATTATCTATAACAATGAAACTATAATTATGTATACACTGTATTTTTTAATACCAAACCAATCAAAGTGTTATATGTTCCTATCCCTTAATGTAACATGATTTGGGTTGCTGGAATACAGTTGAAGACTGTTTAAAGTCTGGCTGATGAACCCAAGTGATCTCCGAGAATCAGCTAGCATTTATGGCTCAACTATGGCCGATGAATGTTTAGTGTCCCAGTATATCCGGAACGATCGATTTGCAATCGAAAATACTGCAATATTTCTCAGCCAAGTTAGTATCTTTTCTTTGTATCATTGGTCAAAATTCATTTGGTCATTGTTTGAAATTCGTGTAAAGCATTTGAATAATTGTTCATCGAGTTTTGTTTCCAGATTTTAAATATCTAATGTATCACGCCTATTGAAATAAGGCATCCACATTTTTGTTCCTTCTTTTGTTTTGACTATGCTTTTTGCTGCTGCATCGTATGAGTTCGTCCGCCATTGCAGCAATAGACTAGCCAAGCAATGTATGTGGACTGTGTAAAGACAAAATAATGATCCATATACTGTTGAAATATTTTTCAGCCATTTGCTACAGTTAAATGATTTTTGTATGAAATTATTTATTATCATTTTTGAAGTTATACTTCTTTAGGCGCGTTATGAAAAATTGATAAGAGTGAAATTTTACGATACGCGCGCACCGTGACACAAAATTCAGCATGGGCGCTGAGCGTGGGCGAGCGAGATGGGAATAAGACAATCTACTTGTAGTACCTTTTAAACAAATAAAGCAGTTTTAATTATTTTTTTCAAAGAAATTTAGCAATGCTTTTTCACAAAGACCTATTTACTTAGTTAAAAGGTTATGAAACATACCTAGTTATTAAATTGAATTAATAATATAATATAATAATAATTATTATTAATATTAATTAATAATTGAATAATATACTAAATATTAAATATTGTTAAATTATTAACGCTTAATATTGATTATGAATTATTTAATATTTAAAAAAAATAAAGAAAGCCAAAGAAGTATATAACTTCTTACGCCCGTACATAAGTACACGCACCATTTTTTTTTATTTTTTTTTTTGTTACATCATTGTCGGCAATGATGTAGCCGCATATTATAGTATAATAACGCATTTAGGGTGTTGCTGGGGCTGCCTCGCTTCTGCAGTGCATCAAGAATGTTTGCAGAGGCGCGGGTGGATTGTTTTTTCGCCACTATGCGAAAGCGGTGCGCTTCTTTGGTGCGCCGGGTGCGGGGCAGCTCCAGCAACATCTTATGGTGGCTGTACACACTCGGCGAGAGCTTCTCCGGGAGTCTCGACCGAGAGGACCGAGAGAAGAGCGCTGCCTGTACACACTC
This sequence comes from Pieris melete, assembly GCA_963693345.1. Classification (NCBI taxonomy): domain Eukaryota; kingdom Metazoa; phylum Arthropoda; class Insecta; order Lepidoptera; family Pieridae; genus Pieris; species Pieris melete. The sequence goes on from CAVNZK010000127.1 coordinate 220,602, forward strand.
GTTACGTTAATTGTATTTAAAACACCGTTGATAATGGACGTGGCAACCGCTGCTGCTGTTTGTCTTTGTGCAATGAGTTATTATAATTTTCTTCACGTTAACCATTAAAAAAATACGAAGCCATGGCGAAGAAGAAGATGGTCACTATACACCGCAACAGAAATTGGTAATTAGGATCATAAAGTTTTAATATTATCCAAAATTTAATGATTGAACGAGTGTGTACAGGTCGCTCTCGTTTTACTCGCGAGACCCTTTGACTCGTGCGCAAAAAACCGACAGGCGACCGAGAGAGGCGAGACCAACTGCGAGGAAGCGAGGCGAGACGAGAGCTCTACTGTACACTCTCGCACTCGGCCTGTCTCGGGGTGTCTCGACGAGTGTGTACAGCCACCATAACGGATGATAGTCGAAAGAATGGAGTGCCCCTATTTACGACACTGCTCCGATATTTCCGCAGGGCTTTGTACCTGATAGTTTTTATTTAACTACTTTTTCCTTATTTTTACTAATTCTCTAACATAGATCTTAAGAAACTTTTGTTACTAACTCACTAATCAGTCAATGGACTGTATTTGTCTGATTAATAAAAATTATTATTATTATTATATATTTATTTTCTAATTTCAAAAGTCATTAATTCATATAGGTTTAATCTATAGACTATTATGCATGTCAATTTACGCTATCTCATCTTCGTATATAGGCATTAGTACCCACACATTGTTATCGTCTATGTATTCTTGAACTGTGTAATATTCTTTTTTTATTAGGGTTTCTTTGATGTAAAGTTTAAACTTATGTAGCGGAAGAAAAACTTTTTAACCGCATTAGAGTTATGTATTACATAACTTTAATGCGGCAAAATAATTTACAATTATTTAACATAATTTTAAATTTATCCGACGTTTCGCGTGCGTGGTCACGGTGACTGAAGACAAAAGGTGTTGGATGTCAAAAAGTATCACAGCTGTAGAGATGGAGGGTTTTGGCAAAAATGGCTCACGGTGTCCTCTTCTAAAGTTTTTTCTTTAAATGTGTAAAGGTTATGTTAATCAAAGACAATACTATTATGTAGCAGAAGTTTGGTTACATGATCTGGAATTTTGTTATATATCTGTATACATTTCCCCATAAATAAGTGAGCAGTTTTATGAAGTTTGAAATTTGGAAAAGCCTACTTCTTGTGTTTAAATTGTAACACTGCGCTTAAGAAATGTATTTATGTGTATACGTAAATAATATTTTCATAGACATATTGGGAGGCAAATGTAAAAATACTGATCTCTTTAAATAATCCTCTAAGCGGGTCACGCGGTTTGTAATACAAAAATATCTTAAATATTAAGTGTAGAGGCCCCTTAACAATTCGTTCATAAAATATTCCTTTAACCAAAATTTCTCGTCACGCTTTGAATATAGGCGCCTAAATAGCGTGACCATTTGGCTGAACAACGTGAGTAATTCGTTAAGGTGAAGTTGTTCTAATAGAAATTTTAACATTTTTATTCTCTCTGCACAATGACAATTTAACATAACGATCTAACTTAAGACTAAAAAATAATTTAAAGCTAATTTACTAAAAAGTATTATTGTCAGTGTATGTGTATCCAGTATACTATAAGCTGGTTCGGCTGTCGCGTATAATAAAAAAAAGGAATCCAAGAATGGATCAGACTAACAGTAGCATGTACCAACGGTGTCTCCTATTACCAGCACTGGATCCTTAATAATTTCAGTGCGCATGCGACAGCAGTTAATTCCAACTACATTTCTTGCGCTATTCAAATTTCAACAATTTATTTCTTCATATAGGTAACAAAATTTACACATGAACGTCAAAAAATAAATATATATTAAACGCTTTTAACTTTATATTTACTGCCAGTTCTCAAATTAAGGGCGTAGAACGGAAGAGAAGAACTGGCTATAAACTCTCCGCCACCCTTTTTTACGCCGGAATACCACCTACCATTTACGGTTCGTGAGTCAAAATCAAAATCAACAATTATCATCCTTCTTTGACTGACACCTTTTTATCGCAAACAGTGTCCAACTACACTACTTACAGTACTGTACTAATCTCTAGGTTGAAGTAATAATATACCAGCCTAAATCTCACTTTGTATTAAATAAATAGTACATCATTATACGAGAAAGCTTTAAGCATTACACTAGTCAACAGTCAATGAGCTTGCCTATTTGTTCACATTACAGCGGAGCTTTTACTTATTTACAAACAATATACACTAATAAACAGAGCATACAATATCATTTACATAATTTTTATTTTATTTTTGGTCTCAGATATCACACGTGTTATATGACAAATACTTATGATATGTTACAGAAAGGATATATTTGTGAACGTGACGTGAGAAATTACAAAGGTCGCAGATCCATGCAACTGCTGAGGACAGCAGTAGCCCACAATGTCGCTCACAACTCCCGAGGGAAACTTTGGAGTAGACTCTTGGGGCTTGGTTGAAGTGCACAGCTAATTTATTTATAAATCCTGAAACAACATGTATGCATAAAATATACAAGAAAACATGACATCACAAATTGTACACACATACACATTAATTACATTAGAACATAAGCAAGCTAGCAAGGAAAAAATTAAACCAGCAATCACAAAAAAAGACCCCAGAGCTGGTGCTTTCCTCGCTCAACGATATCGCAATACAGCGAGGAAATGCCAGCATTACAGGTACACAGTCACAGGGACCAAACTTTTTAAATTTTTCCTAAATTTCCATTTATTATTACTATGGTAATACTGTATATTTGTGTGTTGTAAATAAATACTTACTTTGAACATTATATATTACGATATTTATTATAATTTATTTTCTGTAATGATTTTATTTTAAATATTAAAATAAAATATATAAAAAAAAATTTTTTGCAGGAAAGGATTGTTATTAATTACAAAAGGCGTCGCCTTAAGCACGGTCACAGTCGAAAGAGTTGAACCCTATTAATTTAACAATAAACACTTTAAGCATTTTTTATCCAATGGGGCACGGGTCATATGCTGATGAATCCACCACATCTTAATAATTGTAAAACGTCTCCTAACATCATGTTGAAGACTCTCATTTCGGAGGCTCACTTTATGGGTCGCAGGGCTGATGGAATGAGTGTACATACATGACCTTCAATGAAAACAAGTCACGTTCTTTTGCGAACTAGCGAACCGTGGAATCGACTCCCGGTGGGGTCTTCCCTGAGAGATAATAATAATAATAATAAAGCCCGTTTTATTTCCAATCACGACAACAACAAATTATAATATACAGCTTAAATTATTTTACTTTTTTTTCTGTTGCTTATTATCCCGGGCAACCCCTTCACTGGTACAGGCCTCCTCCAGCTTTTTCCAACTGACTGTCTATTGCTCTCTTTCTCCATTCGTTTCCTGCTATCGCTTCTATTTCTATCCACCTTTTTTTGGGCGACCTCTCCTTCTTCCTCTTGGTCCTTTCCATACTTAAAGCTCCACTGAGTCCCTGAGAGATACGACCTCCAATTGTTTAAAGAAAGAGTATAGAAATAGGTATCGCTGCTGGTTAGAAAGCTAAATTGGAATGCAGTGTTGGCTTAATAGCTGAACGGGACTCTGCACCCTGAGGGCGCAGGTGAACTTTTAACATTCGCTGAAGAAAAAATATCGTAATACCTGCATTAGACCCAGGCAAAGCCTGATCATCCAGACCTACATTATGATGTGTTTGTTACACATAATAAAAATCAAAATTAATCAGTGCCGCTACAACCACTTTTAGGTCAGGGCCTATCTGTTTCATGATAATTTTTCAATCTAATAGGAATCATGATCAGCCACCTGTGCCTGACAACCGTCGACTTTTCGTGTCTAAGACATGTCGGTTTCCTCACAATGGTTTCCTTCGTACGAGCGAGTGTTCAATGCGCACATAGAAAGTCCATTGGTGCACAGCCGGGGATCGAACCTACGACCTCAGGTATGAGAGTCGCACGCTGAAACCACTAAGCCAACACTGCTTTACACATAATACATTACGTATTACCCAATCAGGCAAACCCTATACCAAAGGTTTAAGGTACGCCGTATAATATTATTTGCTGGAAATCAACTCCGGAGGCTAAAACCACTAAGCCACGATTCAAACAATAAACAATGTATCGAAGCCAAGATAATATTGTTCTTAAACAATGCATCATTATGTTTAGGCTAGTTTCACGTTAGTATTATAGCAGGAGGCTCGTCTAATGTTAAGTGATATCAACGCCCTTAGCCCAGTAACAATAGGGTGGCAGGGCTGGCAAAACCATTCAGGCAGGGACTGGCAGGGACTACAGACCATTCCCTCTCGCCTAAGAGAGGAGGCCTATGGCCATTAGTGGGACATATACAACGTCTAAATGAGTACGCTGAAAAATCTTGATAACTGAGTAGGTACAAAGTGATAAATTTCACTGATAGGGCCCCATCAAAACAATTTGCCACGGGCCCCAGGTGGTATAGTTACGCCACTGCTTTAGCCATTTGGCATTGCGTAGAATTTTGGGGTCTGTGTATCTTCTACCGCATTTACCACTGAGAGTATTTAGAGGAGTGGTTCGGATTGATACCAGCAGCTGAGTTCCATCGTCAGACGTTCGTGAGCGCTTCTTAGGGCAGTTTCTGCCGTATTTAACACTCGCTCGTACGAAGGAAAACATCGTGAGGAAACCGGCTTAGAAACAACACGATGGCGTGTGTCACAAGAGGCTGATCACCTGCTTGCCTATTATATTGATAATCATGAAACATAAGAGGCCCAGACCTTAAAAGTTGTACCGCCGCTGAAATATTTTTATGTTATCAAGTCAAAAATACGTAATCCTATCATGTCCATCCATATTTCCCGAAGAAATGAAAACCGATTTGAAACATGTTCGATGCCCGAACGTATCCTGTATTGATACTGAATTGGGACACTCAATTATACGATATGGCATGGTGGAGATGTGTATGGGTTGAAAATTGTTTTCACATATTGTTCTACTATATGTTGCCCAGGTTTTTGGATATGTTGAGCAGTGTTGGTCTGGTGGCTTGTGGGACGCTCAATTGTGAGGTTGTAGGTTCGGATCCCGTTCGAATTCTCACCTTCAGTTGAATAAATTTTTGATTTTTAGCCCATAAGTTTGACTAGAAATAATTATAAATAGCTTGACTTATTATGGCAGATGTTCTTATTGTATGACGTATTGAAAATTAATGTCACGTTTGCATGCCTACTTTTGTGTGGCTGATTGTACAGATTTTTATAATTGATCGATATAGATGTTTCACTTTCTTGCAAATAAATGATTTATTATTATAAAAATAATAATTAAAATGAAACAAATTTGAAAAGATGTATTTCCTTTCTTGTGATACTGATTCGTTGAGGATAGCAGCTCTGGGTTCACCGGTAGTACCAGGCGCAATTAAACCCATGAGCCTACTCAAAGGAACAAAATCAAAGTTGGAAGAAGGCCTTTATATTTTCCGCCTGCTCTTACAGCACCAACTTTTGTGCTTCTCCAAGTGAGTTTCCACACAAGAAGCATCCCATACCAAAGCCCGTCATATCTTCCCAGGATAAGGACGATCTATTGCCATCGTCTAGCTAAGCCTGTTGGCTCCAAAATGGCTGAAACATTGTTCATTAAAATTCGTCAACTCTTACAATTTTCTACCATACAATGCAGAAAAAATTCATTTTAGAAACCAATTACTTTCATAAGTGCAAAAATAGTTCTTATTGCTACGGAATTAGGTTGAGAATGTGGTGTCTCTTTAGTTAGGAGGTTGTTACATGTCCTGGATTAGACGTAGGCTCTCGAAACCCAAATTTCAACTGACAATTGACGAAGAACATTTCGCACAATTATTTTAAAAGTATTTATGAACGCAAATGACATACCTACCGGTTTTACTAATAGATAGAGTGATTCCTGAGGAATGTTTTGATATGTAATTCATTATTATTTTATGTTAATTCGCTGAAATATAACGCTTTTTGTTGACGCATATAATCTGCTAAGAAGCAATTTGATTTAACACATTTATCTGGCAACTTTAATAGGTTAAATGAATGCATATAACACTTGAAGAAGATGAAAAGAAGATTATCAAGGTAATTAATTTAATGAGAGCAGTGTTTAATAAGACCCCATCCCTGAGGTCGTAGAACCCCGGCTGTGCACCAATGGACTTTCTAAAGGTGGAAACATACTACTAAAACGCCACGCGACGCAACGTGTCGACACCCGATGTCCATCGTGCACATTACCAACACGCGACACCACGATCCAATTCGTAGAAATTCCACACAGTATGCATTTTCAGTAAGAAACAAATTTAAGGAATATTTTGGTGGTGAAGGCAAAATTAAAAACTTGCAACTCATACAAAAGTCTTTAAATATTATATTTTAATAAAACTTTCCGCTTGTATTCATTTGTTCGGCTATTTCTTCCCATGCATTACTTCTCACAGTATGGTCGCTGTATTGAGCTAACCTTTTGTCATATAGAACAGAATATTTTTTCACCAACTCAGTTAATTGTTGGTCGTTCATTTCGCCAAATAAAAAATCCAAAAATGTGTATGTATTTAAATTGACATTTGTGCCAAAAACTCGAACGTTTGACGCTTGGCGTCAACAACACGACAACACGCTGATCCAAATCGATTGGATGTTACCGCGTGTGATCACATGGCGTGTTGTATATGTGCACCTGACCATATTAAATATATGGGATTGATAAGTACTGACATGCATCGGATGGCGTGGTGTAGCGTCGCGTTTTAGTAGTATGTTTCCGCCTTAACGCATTTAACACTCACTCGTACGAAGGAAAACATAGTAACGTAACCGAAACTTAGATCCAAGTCGACGGCCGGTAACACAGGAGGCTGATAATCTACTTGCCTATTAGATTGACTAATCATGAAATAGATATATAGGACCCAGACCCAAAGAGGTGATTAATTAATATAATAAAGCCCTGTCAACGCGTCTAGTCTTATCTGTGTTTAACATTCGACCTTACTAGTCTGTGAACGTCCACTAAATGATATTTTATATGGCCATATTTTAGTTTGCTTGTCACAATAATTTTCAAAAAGTCACTTTGACACAATAAATTCCAAATTTCCGTTATGCAATCCAAACACATCTTCAAAAGCAAATCCGAAATGGACGAAAACATGTTGAGGCTATGTTACGGGGATTTTTACATCATTGGAAGGTTGTGGATAGAGACGCTGAAGTCTGTCCTGGTTGGTGCAAACATGGCTCTAATACCAGCCGTGTACGCCGCTGCACCAGCTCCAGAACCGAAATATCCACCATTGATGAAATACAAAGACCTACCACTGTACCAGAGCCCGCACTACGAGTACAAAGATCACGTCGCTGACAAAGAAAAGTGTCCAAAAGCCCACACGCCGCTGCTCCAGGAATACCTACTTCCCACAGTGAAATCTTTCAGGAAGGACACCCAAGTTAGTATGTGCCAAATCGGCTGTGGTTTCTCCAATGCGTGGCGACAGTTGAAGGTGGAAATGGCTGACCACGAGAGGAACTTCAAGAGGTACATGCGCGATCCAGAGAATTACACAATACGCATCACAAGCGTTGCGTTGGGAACTGTCTCTGGGTTCTATTTGACGCGACAGCGAGGTGTTCCCGCTAGAATTTTTGGCACCACCCTCGGTACTCTTCTGGCCGGATCTGTGTCGTTTCCTGATGAAAGTGATCGTGGGTTTAGAGAGATATTGTATAGGGGTGGTAAAGTTTTAATAGCTATGTATAATATATTCTGTAGTGATGATTACGCTTTGGAAGAGAGGTTGTCGTGTAGAGAAGATTTGCCCTCAAATCCGCCGCCGAGGAAACCCCAGTGTCCAATGAAATAGTTTTGATTTTTAATTAAACAATTTAAAGGAAACGTTGTTTTATTGGCTGGCATTCAAGATGTTATGTGTTAGTAATTTAGAATTATCTCGGGACACTTCTTTTTCTGTCCGATTGTGTGTACGCTATGAAACAGATACCTTACGCTATAGGCTTATATGAAAAATAAAGTGTAAGAGCACGGCCACACGATGCAGTAACGGTGCGGTGCGACGCCGCACCGCAATTACTTTGAGCTATAGGGTGCCATACGGGCGTTGCGGTATAGCGATATATATTGTACCGCCTCGTCTCGCAGGTCACAACTCCGGCGCGACAGCGGTACGACGCCGCGCCGCGGCGCAACGCGTCGTGACATGGTATAGTAATTTGTATGTAGGATGACGTTGCGGCACCGCTCTGGCGCCGCACCGCACCGTTACCGCATCGTGTGGCTGCGCTCTTATTATTGTGAGTAATATGTATGAAACTCAAACACCTTTTTCTCGCAAAAACACCAACGATGCAAAAAACTCAGCAATATCGCGCAGCCCGGAAATACAACGACCACTAAGCCTTGATTTGTTTCATCGCAGAATCTTAAAAAGGAGTATTAAGAATATCCATAGTTAAATCATGACTGTGTGTGACTTTCACACCACAGCAGAAGATATAACTTAAATAAAATGATAACAATTTTTATTTACTTTTTCCTTTAGTAAATGTTTGAACCTTTTTCTATATTATTTATTCTTTGGCTATATCTTTAGTGTAATTGTGTTTTATAATATATTATTATTTATTTTAGCTGTAGAATTAAATAAAAAAATAAACACCTCAGTCAAGTGACTCAAGACTATCACAGATTAATCAAATCGATTATGAGTAGCTTGTACTTGTTGACTGTCTTGTTTAATTTCGAAATAATTTTTAATCGAAATATAATATGTATAATATGTTTAATTTAAGAATTATAGTTAACACGTAAAAACTTAAAAATTGTTTAGGTGTTTACAGTTTGGCGCCATATTGTCTAAATAAAAGTTTTGGCAGCTTGAAATTATGAATGTTTACTTTGAGTTTTTAAAGCCAAGAACAAAAAGAAAAAGATTTATTTTTTAAAGTGGTGGTAAACATAGTACTAAATCTACGGCCGCGCGGTGGGTTCGCAATACAGGGCCGTTACGGGGGCATTTAGCCCTTGATGGGGGTTGAAGCACGCGACAGCAGCGCGTAGCCGATTTTATGAATGTGTTCACTTCGGGACCGAGAAGTGACGCTCGACTCGGTCTAGGTCCGAAGCTGTCTAGTGTATGTATATGGCAGCCATATCTGTTTTATATTGATGCATATTCCAAAGATGTTGCGAGATGTAAATAGATAAATATTGTAAAATGCATAAAAGGCCGGCAATGCACTCGCGAGCCTTTTGGCATTTAGAGTGTCGATGGACGGTAGGTATTTCCGAACTAATTCGACTTAGGGTACTTCAAAGAGCGTACTAATTCATAAAAGGCCGCCAATGCATTCACGAGCTCTCTGGCATTTAAAGTGTCCGATAGCTTTAGGTATGTGCGAACCAATTCGACATAGGGTCCTTCAAATAGCGTACTAATTCTTAAAAGGAACTTACGAGCTTTCTAGCATTGTCCATGGGTGGTATCACTAAGCATTAGGTTAGAGCCTTCTGCCCGTTTGGGGCTGTTGTCTTAAAAACTAATTGACACTTTATATGTTTCTAATTATTACTATTATTATTTAAACCCTTTTAATAGAAATCAATTTTGTTCTAAAATAATGCTTTTCGTTTTTGTTTAAATATACTATTATGTTAACAAGTATTTAATTTTCAACAAACCCTTGATACAATTTGATTACAATAAAAAATTTAGGATATATCACAGTGTTAAAATATCATTTTTAAATTTTATAAGATCTATGGGGTCAAAGACCTTTTTTCGCTTCGGCTAAATCTTCGCGCCTTAATTCAAACGTCAATATAAATGACTTTTGCCACAATGGCAATCATAAATTAGCTGTCACCTTGACAGTTGCTGAAAGCGGTGTAAAGAGTTTTTTATGGCGCGAGATTTATGCTTTGATTAATTGTTGTGTTAAATACTTTTGTTCTAGTTATTATAATCCAATTTATATATAACAAAACTTTGTAGAAGTATTTTATATAATTAAAAGTTAATCAATTAAGTAATCTTTTTAGGCATTAAACGTCTATAAACTTTTTTATTAGAATTGCACAGAATATGATGTAATATAATTTTTAACAACTGATGAATATCAAAAATACAACGAAAAATTAAATTTCAAAGACTTAGATTAAGAATTGATAATTAACTCCTCATAGCCAAGGTCCTAGTGGTTTCAATCACACTTGTACCTGAGGTTCTAGAAAGGACGACGGGCTCCGACTTTCCCAAAAATATCATGATATTTCCGAAGCAGACCTAAGTTTCAGCAAAAAAGGTTTCTTTTAGGAAAGGGAGAGATTGAAACTTCTGCCTAGCTTCTCGGCCACAGATCTGCTTGATCGCGTGTTTTAATAGTGTACGTAGAGGTCCTATGTATATAAAAAAAACTGTGTGCGTGTATTAGGTGTACACACGTAAGAAGTGAAACTTCTTTATGACCTTATTTTTCGAAAAATGATCTACTATATGCAACTTAACGAAATTGGTTAAATAAAGTTTAACAAAAGGCTTTTCTTATCTTAGACATGAATACAAATACAATTATTTCATTTAATCTTATTACTACTTACTAAGATTATTACAGAATTTCATTAATTGTAATATAATTATTACTATCATTGTTATCGTTATTATATATTTTTGTTATTGATGGCTTCGAATCTCTTCGGATCAACCGTGGTAGGGACGAGAAAAAGATGGCGCGTAACCGAAAAACGTGACGATTTGCTACAAAATTTCTCCCATACGTATAAGGAAATTTCATTCCAACGCCGATAAAGAAGTTTGACTTCAAAAAGCAACATGGCGCGTAACTGAAAAATGTGACGCGTAACGAAAAAATGTTACACTAAATTTTTTTTTTAACCCCGATAAAGAAGTTTCACTTCAACAATTATGAAATATTTAGAAACTGATTGACATCTGTAGGTATGGCCGAGAACAAAGAACGAAAACCTTATCGAAGTTTCAATAAATCACAACAAGAGTAATTTGTCCATGTTGAGAGATGAATACGTTATAAATGGCTATCGTAATTGTAATTCGTAATTTTTAATCTACACTAATATTATAAGTTGCTGCATCTGGCACAGGACGCTGCATACAGTAATGGACATATACGATAGAAGAATATTATAGGGAAACATTTGATTGTATGGGGGCGTCTATAAATTACGTGAGGTGTTTAACCGCGAAATTCTTCTGCGAAATATAGCGCAATCGCTCCTTTTTTTATACTTGGACAGGACTATACTATTGATACTTAGGACGAAGGTATTGTACATACCTGTAACATTGATTTTAATGGATTTATAATAATAATAATAATAATAATAATTTATTTTTTGCAAGAATATGGTACAAAATGTTAAGGTGATACAATCATAAATCGTTCGCATATTCTGCCACACACGATGGCGCGCAAATTTGTCTTAAAGTATTTCACATTATTATTCAAAGTCAATTCTTATATTATCTAGTCTATTATATTATATACATTACATCATTAGCTTTATATCAATTACGGTGTTTCATGCAAATAATCATTTATTGAATAGTACATTTTTTCTAAAAGTAATTCACTGAGTCGCTTTTTAAAGAATCTAGACGGAAGATCTTTCAATTCTTTTGGTAATTTATTGTAGACTTTAATTGCCATACAAAAGCTGTTTTTCCGAAACAGTTCCAGATTGATTTTTGGCACAGCCAATTTCATCCCATGTCTACTTCTTACTTCAACTTCTACATTCGACTTAAAAATATGTATGTTTCTGTGTACGAATAAGGATATCTCTAAAATATAAATACATGGAAGAGATAAAATTTTGAGCTTCTTAAATAAAGGTACGCAACTATCAAGACAGTTTGCTCCACAAATTGCTCTAATACATTTCTTTTGAGCCTTAAATACCCTATTTACTTCGACTGAATTTCCCCAAATTATAATTCCATATCTAAGTATAGATGAAACATATGCACGATAAGCAGCTAATACCGTAGCATGGTTAACAGTTTCCCTTAGTCGTTTTAACACAAAAACAAAACTGTCTATTTTGTTCTGTAATTTTCCAATATGTGCCTTCCAATTACAAAATTTATCCATCGTTATACCTAAAAATACACACTCGTTCTTTATGTCTAGTTTATTGCTTTTATATTGTAGGTCTAATTGTGTTTTAGAGTTATATGTCTGAAAATGGATTATGTTAGTTTTGGTCATGTTTATTTGTAGATTATTGGAATTCATCCAGTTAATGGCGTCGTCTAGAGATTTAATTAAGTTGTTTTTTAAGTCTTGTTCGTTTTTACTTTTTATTATAAGTGTAGTGTCATCAGCAAATAGTATACAGTTTTGGTGTATAGCATCTGGAAGGTCATTTATGTATGTTAGAAAAAGTAGCGGGGCCAAAATACTGCCTTGAGGTGTTCCGTACTCATTTTTCTTCAAATTGGATCTGTAGGTTTTTTGCTCTAATTTACAAATCTTTGTTATTTCCACATATTGCATTCTATTTTCAAGGTAACTTTTCACCCAGTTATAAGCATTACCTCTTATTCCGTAGCAATCTAATTTTTTTAAAAGTCTTTCATGACATACAAAGTCAAAAGCCTTTGTCATATCTAGAAAGATACAACCTATAAGCATTTTGTCATTTAAGCATTCAGTAATTTGTTTGACTAGGGAAAAGCACGCAAGGGTTGTAGAACAATTTTTTCTGAAACCAAATTGTTCTTTTTTTAAAATATCGTATGATAAAAGGAAATTCTCTATTTTATTATACATTACTTTTTCGAAAATTTTAGATAATATGGGAATTAAAGTTATTGGTCTATAATTAGTCATTTGTGTTTTTGCTCCTTTTTTATGTAATGGTTTGATAATTGATATTTTTAGTTTTTCAGGAAAGATTCCTTCTTCCATCGATAGATTAATTATGTATGTCAGTGGATCAAGTAGGTATAAAGCGCATGATTTAATTGTTTTGGTATCTAAATTATCGTATCCTGTAGATTTTGTATTTTTTAGCGATGTAATAATTTTTAATATATCCGTGTTATTTATGGGGGAAAGAAAAATACTTTTATGATTTAGAGGGATTTTGGCTTCTGGCAAATTGTTTGTTTTATTTTTTGTAGGCAGTGAGGTAAAATAGTCATTAAATAAGTTGCATATTTCATGTGGTGATTCATATGTTTTGCTATCAATATCAATTGCTTCTATTCCTGAATAAAATCTCATGTCTCGTGTATTTGTTTTAATTACATTCCAGGCTGCTTTAGTTTTGTTTTTTGCGCAATTTATGTATTCTGCATTAGTAAGCTGATGGGACTTATGTATACATTTTTTTTAAATTTATGAGTATTTATTATATGCAGATTTATTTTGTTTTTTATTGTGCTTATTTAAATGATATTTTAGGTATAACGTTCTTTTTCTTATACAACATTTTTTTAGGGCTTTAGTAAAGAATCTATTTTTGATAGGTTTGAATGTATTTTTAATTTTTAGGATCGGAAAACATAAATTGTAAAACAAAGTTATAGTGTCATGGAAGTTGTCGAATGCTTCATTTGTTGTGGTGGAGCTGTATACGTCCGAGAAGGTGAGGCTTGATAGACACCTAATAAATGTATTAGTGTTTTCCCTATTGAGTTCTCGTCTGTATATAAACCAGTATTTTGGAATATCTTTAAAATTTTCGTTTTCTTCGAGTGTAAAAGTCAGCGATTGTGCGGTCTCATGGTCTGAAAGTGCCAAGTAGTGGAGGTCCGAGTGTGTGTCATTTATGTTACTTGCTATTAAGTCTAAGCAGGAGTGTTCCGTGTTGGGTGCTTTACATGATTTTGTAAATTATTATTTAGAAGAATAGAGATAAGTTCGTGGGAACTTTTATTATTTTTTAAAATGTCTATGTTCCAGTCTCCACATAATATTAGTTTTTTGTTGCGTTTCCTGCATAGGTTACTTAAAAGTTGTTCTAAATTATATAAAAAAGTTGTTACATCTAAAGTAGGAGTCCGGTAAATACATATTATTATTAAGTTGTATTTACTTATTTCAACGCCACAATATTCGAATTGGAGAGGAATTGGGGGTCTAGGGTAACAAATTTCCTTGTATTTCAAATTGTTTTTTATTAAGATGCACGAACCTCCTCGGCGTTGATTAGGCCGAGAATATGAAGAGACTAATCTATAATTATTTATTTTAACGTTGGATTCACTTCCTTGTTTAATAAAAGTTTCTGTGAAACATATGATGTCCACACTTCCCAAACTTCCTTGCAGGTCCGTGATGGCTACACTAACTAAATCCTGTTTGCTAAGCAACCCTGCTATATTTTGATGGACTAGTCTTAATTTACTTTGCTTATTAGTTGTTACGAAAAAAATTACAACTGGAAGGCTGGTTTTTATTTGTAAAAGGTACCAATACCTGACATTTTAAGAAAATTTGTTATTTTTAATTGTACAGTGTGAGTCGACTTGTTTGTGTGACTAGGTTGCACGCTGGATTTATAGTTAAGATTTGTCTTATGCTGTGTATAATATCGAATGTACTCAATTTCCGTGTTTATTTTATCACATAAGTTGAAGAGGTGTTTTGTATGAGAATAGGGTGTGTTTTTATCGTACTTCGAGTGGCGTATTTTTAGGTAGTGGCAATATTTATAATTAGATAGTATAGATTCTAGATGAAAGTTAATTAATTTTACATTTAAGTGAGTATTATATTGTACATTGGTTATATTGTATATAGTTTTTAAAATCAGGAGAATATGGTTATTATGAAAGGTACATGGCCCTTCCATGATAAAATGGCCGAATATAGGTTATATCGTACTTTATATTTATTAACCCCACTCTACTCTCGTTGACGTTCGTAGACGTCGCTTCGAAATTCAAATCTCCAATCTGAGAAGCTACATTTTGAAATTGGTATGTAGCGCGTTCCAAATTTAAATTATAAACATGTACATGAAATACGAAATATCGAATTGGTTGATTCTGTATACACACAGCATATATCATATTTCTCCTAAAATTCATAGATTTAATTATTATATTAAACGAGATTAAGTTAATTCCATTTTGATTATTCTTAAACGTTAATTTGTGTTTATAATCTATAGTTTATTTTTAATTTAAAAAAACCATGAAAACTATAATATTTAGGGAGTTTATTTTGAAATTAATTCAAAAATTAGGAAAAAATCGATTTATGATGCTAAAAAATAATCGTTTTTTTTATACAGACTGTATTATTGTATTTTTCTTAAAATTTATTTGAAAACTCTTGATTAGCAACATAAACCATTTATAGCAACTTGATAAAGAATTAGTATGCGTATACTAGTGTACACACGTAAGAAGTGAAACTTCTTTACGACCTTTGTTTTACGAAAAATGATATAGATATAGATGTCTACTATATGCAGCTTTACAGAAATTGGTTATTATTTAACTTAGATAAAGTTTAAAAATAGTATGTATATTTCTGTCTCATTCTTTCCTGGCTTCATCCTACACATTTTTATATTTGTGGCTCTTACCTGTCGCTTTCTCACTCTCTCCCACACCAAATCCTATTAATTTATGTGTCTGTCTCTTTTTAATGTCGCTTTTTAGTTGCATCCGGTTTGAAAGTAATAATGCTATTTTGTATTGGTTTGAATTATCACTAAATTAAGTAAATTATAAATGTATAATATTAAAATAGAGCTCAAGACGATATTTATTTCGCGTTACAAACACAAATTCTATTAAATGATACAAAATAAGGTAGTAACAAATAATGCTACCACTAACCAAGTCTACCCTCATATTTTTATTAGTACTTATTTTTCTTTAATGAGATATACTGATCTGTGACACACAGTTCCACACCTCACTTGCAACAGGTAGTCCGTAGTCGTTTACTTTAATTAGAGGCTAATTTTAATTTTTTAAAAATGTCTAGTGATCAAGAGGAACTGCGGAATAAAATCATAAGAAGTATGTTCGTCAATCTACAACGTAAGTTTTGTGATAAGTTGACTTTGACTGAATTTTAAATGACGCGTTTTTCTCATTACAAAATGTCCTGAACTGAAGTCGACTTCCATTTTGGAAAGAGCAGACAATATTTAATTTTCTGTTTATATTATTTGCGTAAAACTTTAATACATAAACGTGGATAAAGATTCCAAATAATGTTGGGTTATGAAAAGGAAAACGCGGTGCATTGGTTACTTCATTTGAGTTTCATTTCACTGTCGTCGTCCATATTTGATTTGAATTGGTGAAATGAGGTCGCGTGTTTTCGTTTTATTTTTACTTGATTACTATGAGGGTCACTAAAAATCAAGTGTTAACCTGCCCATGGACGTAATGAAACCTTTAGGAGGCTTATTTTAACAGACGTTAGTAGATAGCTACTTGTTATCAATGTATATTCAATGGTCTAGTATTTAGCAAATTCAACTATTTATTATCAGGCTTAATTTATGTAAATTATTAAATCGTACGCACAACTAGTGAGAGTCTAACTCCGGAAACTGAGTCCACCAACCTTTTTACCCTGGCTTTAATCGTTAGCATCCAAAAAGCCATTGCAATTTTTAAAACATTTTTTTAATTCTATTATGTCACTATTTACAGCTCCAAATTCTCCACAACGAGAAAGTGATGATGAAGAATCCCTTCCGGAACTCACCATAGAATATGTTCCGATGCGTAAAGATGATGATGAAATAACCGATGCTGAGGAACTTGAAAATTATATATGGACTACAATAGCGAAGAGTGAGAAGAAGAAACAGCAAAGTCGGTTGGATGACGAAATGGCAGCAAATTACGGTTAGTTTCATTTTGATAAACTTGACAAGACGTCAGTAGTATTAAATGTGTCTTCTGTCTGATTTATTTATATTATTCCTTACCCAATTTTTTTAGTCGTTTACTTAGAAACGTATCTTAGAGCTCGCACGCACTGCATAACTTTTTACATTTGATTTTCATACTTATTTACGTATTAGAACTTGCTCCGACTCGTCCATAAATATTATGAGGATATTTCCGGAGTAGTTTTCGCCCGGGCCCGGCGAAAGACGCTAAGACCTAGATTTAAGCAAATAAAGTCACTATTTAGGAAAGATTATTAGGAGATTTCACACTGCCCTGCTGCCTAGCTTTTCGGATCTGCCTGATCGCGTGCCCAATAGGTTACTATATATAATAAAAAAAACTAGTACAGTCAAGCCTGGATAAGCGAGAGTTGAAGGGAGCACAATCTCACTCTCGCTTATGACGTACGCAGCGATTTAAAGTACGAATGTAGTAAATATTATGTAATATGATAAAATTATGTGCATAATCTGCACAAACATATATTATGTACATATAGGTATATTTTATTTAATCTAGATCTTATTTAAAAAGTTAAGAATGAGCCATAAAATAACAGATGTTAAAATTGTACTTTTTTTGTCATTAATTGTTACTGTATCTGTGTATCTGTTATGCATGTATGTATTTTTATGGTAGCTAGAGTTCCTCCTAAATAATATAAATAAATAAAGCTCGACTGTCGCTTATAGAGGTATAAATAAGTAGCACTTTCATTTACTGAGCTCCATGAGGGAAAAACGACTCTCTCTTACAGAGGTTTCTGTTTATCGCTAATAGAGGTTTTGGCAACTTAAAATGACGGGTTCCGGCTATAAGATACTCTCACTTATAGAGTTTTCTTATCCAGTTCTCACTTACCCAGGTTTGACTGTACAAGTTATCAAAGTAAGATAAATATACTTTGTAATAATTCCCATCAGTTGTATGAGCTCAAATAAATTGCTATCTTTGCCCCATCTCCCACTATGATTCTGATTACAGATGCCACGGGAAACGAAGACAATAGAACCCTTGAAGCGGTCGGACGTCAAACGTCTTCAAGGACAAGCTCGACGCCACGACTTTTGGACTCTCCTAACCCAGCTTCACTTAGTAACCAAAAATTAGTGACGGCTGCAAAATCCCGACGGAAATCAAGGCAGAAAAAGATATCAAGGCGTACCAGAGCCAGAACAGTCAGTACCAGAACGATTGGTACACAGACCCCCCGTCTTAACGTCACCATTTAATATGTTTAACAAGATAATACAAAGGACGTGTTACCCGGGCACCGGGCACACGGGCTCATGATGTAGTTTTATTGAACAAATATAAGATATTAATTTTATAATGTCGCATTTTTATTTCTCCTAAACCCTACTCTGAAAATCAAAGAACAATATATCTCTAAATCACGAAGTGGAAAGCTTTCCATGCAGTCATGAATTCATAAAATATTAAACAATTACATAAAAGCTAATATTTGACACAGAATTTACTTCAGCATTTAAAATCGTTTTTAGGAACGCTTCGTACATGGATAGGTACAATAGATTTACATAAATAATTGATTTATTTTTACATATATATATATATTTTGACGACTCATTGGTCTAGTGGTTAGTACCCCTGACTGCGAATCCATGGGTCCCGGGTTCGATCCCCGGCTGAGACGAACATCGATGTGATGAGCATTTGGTGTTGTGCTTAGGTCTTGGGTGTTTAAATATGTATTTATATCTATCTATCTATAATAATATGTATGTATATCCGTTGCCTAGTACCCATAACACAAGCTTCACCAGCTTAGCATGGGACTAGAACAATTGGTGTGAATTGTTAAAAAATAAAAAATAAAATTATATATGAACACAGCGTCATAATCATTTAATTATGAATTTAAAAGGATTGTTTGAAAAGCGCATAGAGCTGCAGTATTGCTTCAGATTGATTAAATTTTTCTGTAGATGTAGAATCTATTATGTAATTGATCTGGAATTTATAAAAAACCTATGCACTGTAATTGTTATAATTTAACTATTTCAAATTTCTTGGTATGTGTCACACATAAATATTCTGAAAAGGTCAAAATCAAACAACATTTTATAAAATTTTATCTTATATTAATTAAAATACATATTTAATATACTATAAGGCACTCCCCATGCGTTGTGCACTATAGCGGTAACACGACTCCGTGTTGCTCCTTTTGTGCATATTTAGGACTACCCACTTCGTGAACATTATGAGGGTAGTTACTTTTTTATTTATTAACCATTTGTTGTTTTAAGAATTCAAAAAATTCCCGTTATTTATATGCATTAGAAGGTAATCTGCGGCCCCATCGCTAACCAGTGAACTCTAGTCAAAAAGAGGTGTACGAAGGGATCTGTGCAAAAATAGTTACATGCTTTCTAATTCTGAGTTTCAACATCCTGTTGCATTTGTGGGTAGAGTGTTGCTATTCTGTTTCTAGCGGTAAGACGACCAGCGAAGTCTGGTCTCCGTGGCGGTCTGGGTGCACCCAGAAGAGCGTCCAGAGCATTTCTTGGTGCCCAGACATCGCCATTACCATTACCAGCCCCGACGGGAGATAATGGCGAATCTGTGGTAGCGCGTATTACCGTCGTTCTTGACGAATCACCTGTAATATTTATGGTGTTAGAAATGCATAAACTAAGTAACTACATTATATTTAGCCTTAAGAAAGAGTTTTTTTATTTATTTATTAAGGTTATTAAGCTTATGACATCACACAGTACTAAAATTACTAATTATTTTACAAAAATCTCACATCTAAAATGTGTGACAATTAATGTAAGAAAAAGTTAGCTATTGCAAAAGAAGAATGGCAGTTTTACACATTAGGCCTCTTCTCTCTATCGCCAATATTGCGATACTGCATGTTAAAGCACTTTCTGCTTTACAACATTTTTTGATGAGGTAACACATGTTTTCGATCAAGATCAAAGCCTGGTTATGCATCTCCTCATTTACCTCAAGTTCGGAATTTCTTGAAGTGACACGAATTCGACGTAAAATGATGGGTAGTTTTGTCAACAAATGTCACCACATGCCGTGTGCATTCGTAAAATTATTTAATTTATTTATTGTTATTCGATAACTTATCCGATATTTTATTACTTATTCTGCTATTCGGAGTGGAGAAAAATGCATCAAAAAAGACATAACTAACATCGGTCCAGCCGATCTCGAGTTATAAGTGTTGTAACAAACACCACTTTCTTTTATATATATAGATATGTTGATGAACGTTTATCGTGAGTAAGACATTATTCCACGACAACAGGCTCAATGATTATTGTATCTATGTTAAATCTCAGTTAGGTGGTGTTGTTCAAACAGTGGTTGACATCACTAACTTAATACAATATTAAAATATGTATTTCTGGTTTTCCTTTTTCAAATATGGAGCCTTGATCAATGTGATTGTTTAATAATTTACTGTTTCTATTAAGTTTGTTTCTTTAAACATTTGATCTTTCGTATTCTCCGTGCTATATATATATATATATACACATATATATATGTTACTTTATACCTAGTTTTTGTTGTTGTCATTGTGAATATTTGTATACCGGAATCAATCACAGAAAATAATTTTTAAAAGTGTCAAACAATTGTTTTTATTGTATATTATTTTGATTAAATATGTACAACAACAACTGTTTTATTTCAAAATACTAAAGTACACTATATATTTATATTTCTAAACTTATCTTGATTCTACATACCATATAAATATGGCTAAGTTAAGAGGACCGCGCGTAGGCGCGCGTCGCCACGCGGTTGGATTTAGGAAATATAAAAAATTGTATACTGTAGAACTACAAAATATTGTATACTATTTACTAGTAACGCTCACCTATCAGCATCATCAACTTTCGCGCCAGCTTGATGGAGACCCAATACAGCGGCAGAGCCTGCTGATGGACTCACATCGATGCTATGTGCTGCTTACATAGCATCGATGTGCGTCCATTGGCGTCTCTAACATCCACTCTAGCGTCGCCTTCTTTTACTAGAGCTCGTAAAACTTCCAGAGCTGCACCACGGCTCTGAAATTTTTTTTACAATATTGCATTTGATTAGTTAATAAAAAGTGATATTAATGATAGATATGATTTTCAATTACATTTGTGTCCGTATTAAGAACTAGAAAATAAGAAAGTGACTTACTCGTTGAATTTGTATCATCAAAAATGTCAAATGTCGCAAAAATTTGATACCTGATGGTCAATAGCAGCTGGAGCTCTAGTTAGGTTGTTTTAAATCAATTAATTATTTATGTGTATATTTTTTATGTGACACTAAAGTACATATATATACATCTTTAGAAAAAAAGAAACTTATAGTGATACATATATATAATACTACCCAGATTAAAAATATTGATTGAAAAAATTTACTACATGCAAATTATAAAAAAATATATTTTTTTAAATATTAATTAAACATACTCTGGACTGAAATTTGCTAGGCAACCCATATGGATTATATTTATTGACATATTAAATTAAATATAAAATACGTTTCATTAAATAAGCATCTGGGTGAAGGTCGTTGTAGGTATATCGGGATCTTATACTATTAGTCTATGGGCATATAATAGAATGGGAACGGGGCGTGGGCGGAGCCTCAATAATAGGCAACCTATTTAAAAAAAATAAGAAGTCGGTCTATCAATTTAAGTTTCGTTGTCCGCATTAAAATACTAGTGCGTAAACTCTTGTCTTTAAAGAGAATGGGGCAGAGGCTCACTCGCCTACGTAATTAAACAATTGATGGCAAATTATGAAGCAAAAATATAAGAGTGGATGGTTGCCTCGCATTAGATTGATCCAGTAGTAACACAGTGGATTCTATTATATTATTAACAAAGATTTATTATAGATTTTAAAGCAGGGACCATATTTTATTTATTTTCTATTTTTACAGTAACTCAATACCTACTTATACAATAGAAAAATATTTATTATAAACATTAAACTAAAAACATAATATAAACAAAACGAGAAAACATAAAACCTAAATATATAACTAATTATAAATAATGCAATACTTGTGAATTCGGCCAGTGGGCAACTAAATATTATATCCGTCTGAGCCTGAGCAATAGCATTCAGAGTGTGCAAGACCTGGTGCATTTTGTTCAATTTGGCAGTCCCGACGACGGCGAAAATATTTCTTATCAACCTAATTGTTATAATTTATATATTTTGCATTTGGACTTGAGCGGAAAAAAATAGCGTACAAGTTAATTTAAATCTAATTTTAGTTTAAGCAATAGAAAGGAGAAAAATCTTGTTCCGCTAATTGTTTTGCGCAGTATATATAAGTTCTAGAAAAAGGCTGTAGTCGGAAGAGCTCGATAACTCAAACAGCATAATGTCTAACATAGACATAAATGTAACCCAACGAAGTGGGCACGGGTCAAAGGTTTTTGTATTATTAAAGTAGTTAAACATAAAGTTGCAGCGTTGGCCTAGTGGCTTCTGCATGTGACTCTAATCGCTGAGATCGTAGGTTCGATCCCTTGCCTTGCACCTGGCCGAGTACTTGCCTATAGGACAAATGATGATGAAACAGATACATCAATCTGAGGCCCACAGCTAAAAACGTTGTAGCGTCAATGATTTATTTTGACGTAATAAAGTGATTATCTCTGTTATAATAACAGTTTTTCAACTAAACTAACACCCACATGTTGGGAAGACGGGATGATGCGCAGATAGATCCAAAGATTCGCTTCGTTTGTGACAGCCTGTTTGTATTAAATTAGCAGACATTAGCCAGTTATCATTTTATAATTTCAACGGATATGTCATTTAAATACTTTGTATTAAGGCTTTAAGTAACGGTAATAACCGGTTGATAAAGCTATAAAAACAATTACCGGAATTAATCTTCTTAATTATTATTTTAATTTAATTTATCAACTAGAACATTATTCAGTGAGTTCAAAGTACGCTCATGCGTTTGATGATATTATGTTCAAGATACTGATCTTGGAAGCAGCAGGTTTCATCGCAATTGAATAGTTCTGATAACATAGGTTTGAGCATCATCAGCGAGCGTCCAAAATAAGGTGGATAAGAAGATGGCCCTAGAAATATGGTTTTGGAGGCGGATGCTCAGGGTTCCCTTGAAACGGAAATGGACAATTTTGTCAATACTCAGACAACTAGAAGTGATGACAAGTATTTCTACTTTCTTCTGAGCTTCTTTGGCAATATAGCTCGCAGAGGTCCCAATAACCCAGAGAAGCTTGTGGTGACCGGTAGAGTGGAAGGCACCAGACCTCGAGGTCCATTCCTTACTAGCTGGACAGACCAAGTTAAATAGCTAACAGGCCTTAGTACACAGGCGCTGAGGCTTGCCGGAGTGAAGTGGCAATGGAGGGAGAGTATCTACTCTGAATTGTTTGAGTATTAAAACGTCATTTGCTTAACTTTTTGAAGTTATACTTCTTTAGGCGCGTTATGAAAAATTGATGAGAGTGAAATGTTACGATGCGCGCGCACCGTGACACAAAATTCAGTATGGGCGCCGAGATGGGAGTAAGACAAGTAAAAAGAAATAGAATATGCGTGACGTATGATCATAATGACATTTGTAGTACCTTTTAAACAAATAAAGCAGTTTTAATTATTTTTTCAAAGAAATTTAGCAATGCTTTTTCACAAAGACCTATTGTTACTTAGTTAAAAGGTTATGAAATATACCTAGTTATTAAATTAAATTAATAATATAATAAAATAATACATAATAATTGTTATTAATATTAATTAATATTAATTAATAATTGAATATTGTTAAATATGAAATATTGTTAAATTATTAACGCTAAATATCTATTATTAATTATTTAATATTTTTAAAAAATAAAGAAAGCCAAAGAAGTATAACTACTTACGCGCGTACATAAGTACACGCACCATTTTTTTTAATTTTTTTTATTATATAGTTTAGTTTCTATAATTTCTTAATCGATATATTCTTTTTTCTCTTCGTGTTTGCCATATTTTCCTATAAGTGATTGATACATTAAATATTGTATTTTATTATTTTATTGCGTTGGCAAGCTTTTGTAAGCTAATAAATAAATTTAAGGACTATACCTACTCACGCATTCTTAAATATTGAGTATTCGTCTTCTATAATCACCGGAGATGATGCTGGAGAGATGTCGTTGTCATAATCAATATCAAAATAATATATGCACCAATCCCATTTTAAATAAAGGTTTACCGACATAATTACGTTTGAACCTAATAATTTTTACATTTTATCAGTTCACAGGTGAACTGTAGAAATCACAAAAATCTTAACACAATATCTTTTACTTGACATACATAGCTTAGAGGTCGTACGGATTTTGATAGCTTATCACATGTGCACTTGTGCATTTTAGTAACAATCAACGAGATAGAAGCCTTATTTTTAGAAGTAAATATATAAAAAAAAATTTTATACATACGCCGTATTTCCTAAGATATATTGCAGCACTTTAAACAATATTTGCTTGGATAGCTAATTATTTGTAAGACCACTGCACGGCCAGTAATGACCTTATTTCAGTGTCAAGTATATGTATATAGGATACTACGGTTACAATTACGACTGGTAGTTGGATTATTAGGAAGTTTAGAAAGAAAGAAAGGAAACGTACGTATACATAATAAAAAGGATTATTGTAATGTACACTTATAGGTATAATACCAATATGAATAAATTAATTTGATTTTCTAATTAAAGCAGCGGTTAATAACTACATAATAACTTCTTTGAGCCTCTATAATTTAAAAATATAAATTCCTTATAATTTAGTCTATATACACTAAAATATATCTCCTTTAAATTCCAATTTTATAAGGCAACTAGTAGACTCGGCCAAGCGTTGCTGTGGCTAAGGTTTTTGTTACAGATGTTAAATAGTATCTTATGTGAACGTTGGTACTTTCATCACAGCGCGGCGCCATCTGTTAGAATTGTGATTTGTGACTGTCAAATAATAACAGACAAATAATTAGCAATAAATTAAAATTGCTACTATAATTTGAGATTTAAACTATCCTATCTCTCAAGTTGGATCGAACTGCACATGGTGTGCAAATTTGATTGATATCGGTTCGGTAGTTTAGGAGTCCATTAAGGACAAACATTGTGACACGAGATTTATATATATTAAGATTAAACATTGCTGAAAAGACTGAGTTTCTTGGCTTTTCCGATCTATTAATTTAGGGATGACAAAGAGATATTACAGAAAAATTTAGATGATGTACATTTTTTTTATAATAATAATAATTCTCTTCTTCTTTTCCTCTGTGATCTTTATAATATGTTTTCACTACAGTATATTTCGGAGTTCTGTATGCCTCTTGGCAAAGGTCTCCTTTAACCCTTTCCACTGTTCTTTATCCTTTGCGATTCTTCTCTCCGGTTGTAGCCTGCTGTTTATTTGAGTTCGTCCTCCCATCTTTTGCGTGGACAGCGTCTTCTTTGTTTTCCGTCTTTAGGGTACCATTCCGTCAATATTTTGCTCCATTTTTCGTGGGGGCTCCGTAGCATATGACCGGTCCATCTCCAATTCATTTGGTATATCTTAATGAGAATCTCTGTCACACTTATTCTAGCTCTTATGCATGTGTTTGTTTGTCCAATTTGCATGCTTCTTTCCAAATTTACAATGCGCTAAAGAAGTTTTTTTCATATCTAAGCCGTGACGTAAAGTAAGGGACGATTTTACTTTGAATTATTATACAATATAAACATGTTTATAATGAACGTCATAGCAACAATGTATGAAATATTTTTCAAATATTTAACAGTGAACATGTAATAATAATAATAATAAAAACTTTATTAATGACAGAAAGGTTTGTGACAGAAATCATAAATCGCTAGTCCCCACACTAGGGAGGCTCTGTGTTGTGGGTAACTAGAAAACAATTATTTCGTGGTACATGTTAAAATTAGTTTAAAAATGTGATATGAAAAAATGATAATTAAAAATAAAAAATACCAATAATAGTTATAAATTTAGTGTTACGTATGAAGTGAATGAGTGAGTGTGTGAATAGGTGAGTTTGCGCATGTATTTGAGAATGTAGCTAAAGTGTTATGATCGTGCACTGTGTCTGTGTTTATGAAACCTCAAAGTCAAGATATGTAGTAATGCCTCTGTGGATTCGAAGTCCAATTTGGCTAGTGTAGTTTCTATGTGACTTGCTAATTTATATCTGGATAGTTTTACGATCTCAGAATCCATAGATTTGGAGATTTTGTTATAAAGGAAGGGGCCCCTAAATGCAAAGGAGCGTTGTCCAAATACAGTCCTTCGTTTTGGCGTTGGGAATGCAAAACGTCTGTTCTTAGATGTGTCCTGAATTGTGAGCCCATGGAATCTATGATATCTTGAACAGGTCGCCAAGATGTAAAGCTTCCTTACCGAGAGGATTTTTGTTTCTAGGTGGAGTTTGACTGTGGGGTATCTAAACGGCCTGCGATAGGCAACTTTAAGGATTGCTCTCTGTGCACGTTCCAACTTAAGCAATAGAGATTCAGCCGCTCCTCCCCATGCCGATATACAGTATGTGAGAATGGACTGACAAAGTGCTAAATAAATTATTCTAATAACTTCGTCCTCCGCTACTCGTTTCAGTCGATTAAATATTAACATAAGCTTTCTGATCCTAGAAGACTGTGCATCAATGTGCTTTTCCCAAGTGAGGAGTCGATCTATTATTATTCCTAGATATTTTATACTTTCGGTGTATTCGAGAACAGGACACTAGCATGGATATTGGTTATAGCACGTGTGGAGTTTTATGACTGGTAGGGTCGTTGGGCGGGAGCGATCTGTTATGCTGAAACACATAAATTGTACTAATATTTGTACAATTTACTTAAGATTCGATTTAGTCACGTCGCTTGGTGCAAAGCAAGCGGTCACGATGCATTCATGATTCAATTATATTAAATGCTTAAGGTTGTATAAATATTTAAATTTTAAACTATACAGTACCGGATCTCGAATCTCAAAAAATATTGAAATTGTATATTATGTAGATATATATGTATAACTATACATATAGTGACTGTTAATTCGGTCTTAGTTTAAACTATAATTGTCGTTTATACGTAATCGATAAATACGAATTCAATATCCAAGATGAATGAAAAGGATGAAAAACGGTCAGATGGACTGTATAGAAAATTATACGATTGGTAGAAATTACGACTAGTATTAAGATGTCCGTTGATTTTTTTTAAAGTATACCACATCATACATAAGTTACAATCTATCTATTCTTATATATTCATGACAATTACGGTGAACATAAATTTCACAAAAAAAATACCCTAAAAATATACTTACAACTTCCACTTGCTTCCAACGTTTTAGTTTTTATGTTAAGTTCTTTAGAGAGAGCTTTAGTGTGCTTTAATATTTCTTTAGCGTAGTCTACGTGTGTAATGGCTTTGACTCCGCGCTCCGGCTCCGACTTATAAATTGTATTCTAATTTTAGGGATAAATGCAACACATACATACAATATCTCTCCAAGTTTGATTTTGTTCCCTTTGGACTCAAGACGCTTGGGCCGTGGAGTTAAAGTACACAGGCGCTAATTAAAGATTTAAGTTGGTACCAGCCCTGCGATTCTAAAACTCACTTGTCGAACTCACACACCGGTTTTCGCATCGGCGGTCGCTCTCAAATCAGTCGTGAAGCAGTCATTTTATGATTTGGCATTCTGAAAATATGGGAGCTTATCGTTTATTGTTTTTACAGAATCGCAGGGCTGGTAGATAGTACCATTGACCCCAGAGCTGGTGCTTTTCTCAACGAATAAGTATCGCAATACAACGAGGAATCGCCAGCGTTTAAACACTGCCATAGGGACCAAACTTTTCGAATTTGTTTTAATTTTCTATTTATCAATTAACGTTTTGTCGTACTAGCCACTTTGACCTCAAATATCTCCTCAATGGATAGGAATTCCACATTCAATTTAATACAGCTATTTACTTGTGCATTTGTTTTGTGAAAACCATGACCAACCAACCAGATAGCAATGGTACATACTTTGATTAATTAAGTATATTCTATTAAAAAAGTCTACTTTTTGCTCCTCTCATACAAAACGCTAATTTCATATGTACCTACCCAATTTCATATGGACCTAATGAGTATATATTTGTGTGTTGGAAATATATATCTCTTCCGTATCAATTTATGTTTCGTTTTCAGGATGTTGAGATTTAAGTTTCTATTTTTTTACTGTTTGCTAGTGTAGTTTTCCTTGCTAATTGGAAATTTTTATGCTCTAACATAATTGATGTGACGTCATATTTTCTTGTATCTTTTAAGGATATGTTGTTTTAGGACTTAAAAATAAATAAATTGAGCTTCATGCATTGCAAATGGCGAACTTGGCATACGTAACTATGTCATGACATATTTAGCCTCGTTTTTACAAATCAATTGGAAAACCACGTTCAGTGGACAGGCTAACATTTTCAATCACGATTTCATATAAAATTTATTTCGTCATAGGTACATTCAAGGATTTCACTTTTGGGTGATGCCAATTTCTGAGTTTCTTTTTTGTGTAAAACAGGTTCAAGCTCACCGATGTCCAGATTAAGCATTCTTATAAGCGAGCTAGGTCTGGATATACATAGTTGCTCCCCTCACACTATAGAATGGATTTTTGTTTAGTTTTTGTAATTTGATTTTTTTCTTTGATTAGTAATTGTTTTTTTTTTGTAATGTTTGTTTTGTTTAATAATAGGTTATGATCTCTATATCTATGTCATGTTTGCCTTTAAGTGCTTTGCACATAAAAAATTGTATTTTGTGTTTGTTTTTACCAATGTGTCAGTGTGCCGAGAGTTGGCAAGCTTTTTCTCAATAAACAAAATACAGGTTTGAAATCCCGCAACACAAAAATGGGGTTTGGGTCAGAAACATTTCTGCATCTATTTTATTGATTTTTTATCCTACCGAAACGATTATTTCAACAGAAATTATAACTAGGACATAGTAGAAGGGAGATAGATTTGGTTTTGTTTCATCCTAGGGTTGAATGCCTTGGCGAACCCCGATCTTAAAGGCGTGTGGAGAGCTGATGTATTTTTAGTGGATACGGTCTCGCTTCCCCACTGAGTATCAGAGGGCTTTGAGTGTAGACCCAGCCCAAATTACTACTAAATTACTAGCCCAATTACTATCAAACTGTAGAAACGACAAAACATAGTTCAGTTATTTGCAAGAAAACTGCTGCTATCTTCTAGATAGATAGATCTGCTAGATAATGATGCTGAAAACGGTCGTATATAGAAAAACTCGAGAACAAACAGACGCAACATATATAGATAATTTATCAAAATTTATCCGACGGGGGTAAAAACTAACCTTCAATGTGTAGCAAGTTTTAATAATATTTTATTTCTAAATCGCAGGGACTGACTTTTGGCCCAAATTCTTTCTCGAATTCTTCTTACGTTTTTATTTACCAATTACCAAGGAACATCAAATAATATATACAGTAACAACGTCGCTGTTCCATTGTTTTCTAAGCGAAGGCAAACAATAACATGATCATACAAAAATTTGCGCATCAAGAATGTGGTACACGTTGACGTAAATGATTACAATTAATTAAGATAACATAATCAAATACCATCATAATTTAAATAATCATTTTTGGCATTCATATTATCTAATTGCTAAAATTCTTCCACGTTGGTCGAAATATATAAACATTATACGTATATACATTTATTTTAATTCACAATATCTCCGTGACTTGACTTCATGTCCTGTAACCCCTAGATGGGGCAGAGGACGTCCACAGTAAGTCTTCATCGCGTTCGGTCTTGTAATATCTCTGTGAAGGTTAATATTAAACTTTATACATTGCATTCATTGATATACAAAAAACCCAAGATGCACAGTCTCGTATAAAAGTAACGCTCGAAAGAGTCCCGAAACACTATTTCTGTCCCTTTCTATAACAGTATGTCTATAACAGTATATGTTACAAGCATGTATTATTGCAAAATCAACCTTACGCGAATTGCTTAAAGTTGTTATTACAACGCAGTGTAGGTAGGACAAGGTATTGAGTGAAGTCGAACATGACTTTTTTATTTACAACTATTTAACATAATTTTAAATTTATTCGACTTTTCGGGTGCTTTACAGCGTGCGTGGTCACGGTTACTGAAGACAAAAGGTGTTGGATGTTAAATAATTGTAAATTTATAATAATACATAACTTTAATCCGGTTAAAAAGTTTTTTCTTTAAATTAAAAAATAATTTGTTAGTAAATATATTTGTCAAAAACTACACACAAAAAAGTTCAAATGTACATAAATTTATAAAAAAAACACTAATAAATAACATCGACTCCACTTATTAGATGCCAGACTATTTGAAATGAGCGCACAATTTAGAATGTTGCGCTTATTTTTTGAGGACGTTTTTTTAGGCGTTGAGTGTGCATCTTGGGTTTTTTGTATATCAATGATTGCATTCCAATTTTAAATAAAAGAACATTTTTATAATTTGTCTAGACACGCTCATAAGATCTAAAATTACGAACTATTGAGCAAAACACTCCCCGAGTTTCGTGGCTATTGTATTAGTTTCACGTTTTGGTCGTAGAAAGTTTACTCATACAGGAAAAATCTTAAAACTTTTCATTCAACACAGTAAACCCACCGTACGCGTCGAGCTACCATCGCCTACTATCGTAGTTTCTCATTATTATCTGACTTATTTGTATTGTTTTTCCTGATAATGGTAATCCGTGCCACTTGGCACTTTGTTGCTTGACGTGACCTGACGTATCTACCTGGTCTTTGGTCGGTCTTTACTTATGAAATAGTGTTATTGTGTTTTCGCGTAAGTAATGCATGTAGCAATTTACATTAAAAATTTGCACCGCTTGTCGCTTTCATGTTATCTTCACGGATCGAATCTATGGAGAGTAGTGATTTAGTTACAAGGTTATGATAAGATCCATCTGAGATAGTTTATATAATGGTTATTTAGTTTTTTAATTTGAGTGACCTCGTTTGATTTGATGCGCGATTTTTTCATGTTAGGGTTGTCGTGATGGTATTGTAATTAAAGCTCAGAATCCATGCATAAAGGAAGGGGTTACATTAAAGTTATTTAAGAGATAGTTAGCGATATGTATTAAGTCCCCACGCACACAATAGAAAAATCTTAATTATACTATGTTTGAAACTGACGCTCTGATATAATTTTACATATAGTGTTTTTATGCTGCCGCTGAACATTAGACTTATTATTAGAGATTAGATTAGGCACTACGATAATCCAATAAAGTATATAGTAAATTGTACTGTTATGTCAACCATTTTTTAAGTTGGGCCTCAGATTTCTGTATCTGTTTCATGATCCTTTGTCATGTCTTGATCCTGTGCTTGACACACGCCGTCGACTTTTTTGGTCTAAGTTTTCCTTTACCGTTCGAATGAATATTTAATACGCATTTAGAAAGTCCATTGTTGCAAGGGATCGAACCTATGGCCTCAGGGATGTGAGTCGCAGGCTGAAGGCACTAGGTGAACACTGCTCTTTTGTGTCACTGTTATGTCAAGTACAAATAATGAATCGTAAAAAAAACTGATTAGATTGTAAAATGGCATGTCGCATCTTTTAAAAAAAGTATGAAGGCTTGGTGTTGGTTTATAATCAGTATTCACGAAACATTTTGCTCACTTATAGTTGTGGTTATTTTTCAAAATCGTCAGTCCACTTACGCCTAATTGTAAATCAAAAATGACTTAGGATTTTGTTCAAGACAATCACCTAAAGTGAAGTCGTTTCGAGGACGTCTCATTATGTCATTTATTTAAATGTCCACGAAATGCTCACTTGTGATTGTTATTTAAAAATATAACGTCGATTTGTGTACATTAGTTCTGGTCAGGATTTCAATTTAGTTTTCTTGAACTTTTAGTAGTGTGTATCTATTTTTTAATTGCAAATTCTATTTGGATATAAGTGTCGGTATGTCTGTTTACACAAGCAGACATACCTAATATGCCCAGTACATATTCCTATATTAATACAGAGAGTTTTCACAATGAGTGGAACTCATTGCCCAATTTAATCTTCCCTAAAGAGTGTAATATGGGTTCATTCCAGCAGCGGCTAAACAGGCATCTCCTGAACAGGCGGGCCCTCCAATAGGCAACATCTCACAAATATAAATAAAGACATTTCTTGCAATTGCCTTCAACGAACGAATATTTGATCTATCCTCAACGTATTCAATCAGTCCCCTGTTACATGGGACATTTCAAATAACAATGAAATTACATTTATTAAATAGAATAAAGATGTTATTGTTTATGATGTAATCTTGGCTTTATGGAATTACATTTTCTTATATGTTCGTGTTCGGTTTCTTCCTATTTCTTTAAACATTTAATACACCTTGAGCACTATCATCACGCATCTATCAAAACACTTGACACGTACTGTTCGTCCAGATTAGCATGATTTATCATTTACGTCTTGTCTGAATTTCCTAACGGCCTTAGATATTTTAGTATAATCTGTAGTATGTGTATATTAATCTTATGTTAAAAAACCTTTGGAATATATATATGTACTAGTTATTTGTTGGGTACTTTGAAATCATCTAGGAGAAAACAAATGAAGTATATTTTTTATGAGGCACCTGTAGCTGTGCTTTAGAGTTTTAGACATAAGAGGTTTTGCTTACTTTGATGGATGAATTCAGGTATAATTAGTGTTGTACGAGGTATCCTCTATCTATGTGTGCATTTAACACACGCTCGTACGTTGAATGAAACCGCACCAAAAGGGCACCGTAGGCTGGTCACCTACTTGTCTATACAGAAATACTTCTGTACATAGAAATACTTGTGTATATAGAAATACTTGTGTATATAGAAATACTTGTGTATACAGAAATACTTGTGTTTACAGAAATACTTGTGTTTACAGAAACCGGAGGCCTAGGCCTAAAAGGGTGTAGCGCTACTGTTTCTTCCTAGTATTTTATTGTTACGTAAATTTGGTTGATTTTCTGGATTTTTATGAATAAGGTTTTATTGCTTAGGGGGCGTCCATAAATTACGTTGGAGAGAGGGGGGGTCTCGGCAAATATCACGCAATTTTTTTCTGGTTAAAACATTTTTTTAGGAAAATGGGCGATCCTAAAGGCTATCTCTGCAACTTCCCGCTAACTCCATACCTAAACGCTCAACATTTCACTTATTTTGTTTTAGTCGTAAATAAAAGCACGAAGCAATTTTTTTTCTTTTTACAATAACAATCCAACGCGTACGCGCGTTTACGTAAGATACCCACGTTTTGAAAAATCTCACCTGAGATAGGGGGTTGGGGGAGGGGGTTGAATAAAATCTCACGACATCTCACCAGGGGGGAGGGAGGTACAGAAAATTTAAAAAAACACCTCACGTAATTTATGGACGCCCCCTATTCAATAGGCTCCAAGACTTGACTAGTTTGAAAAATCCTTTCATCATTAGAACCCTAAATTCCGGGAGATCGCAATAGAATAGTTTCAAAAAGTTATGGATATTACGACGTAACCCAAGATGTGAGGACCAATAAAGATTCCGATATGCTGCAGAAGCTATTGACAGTATTCTACAGTTTTATAGAAGACATTTCTTCTATGTTTCCGTTTTAAATAAGCGGTACGGTCCTTCAAAGAGTACGCTCTTACGATCGATCGTAAGTCGTATTGGTTCGAAAGTGTTATTTGCGTTATATGTATAAAGTAATAGTGTACTCCTCCATCAAAGGCGGGCAACGCACCCTCTAAAAATAAGTGTTCATGGGCTGCAATGACTGTCCTTTTTGTGCGTCCTGTCTTGGAGCTTTCCTTTGCCCCCCATTCTATAAAAAAAACATTGACTTTGAGCCCTAAGGTGGAGGAGATGTCACTTCAGGATTACCAGCTTTCAGGATCCAGTCAGAAGACACTATGATAAATGATTATTAAAAGGTTTTACAATACTATTTCCTGGTACCTGAGACCAGGAGGACTGGATAAATCACGATTTTAAAGTATTTAAAATAGCCTGGCCATTGTTTCGTTTATGGAGGTTCGTGTAATGCCTTATTCGCTTAGCTTTACCTCGAATTGGAAAATATTCATTTGGAATTTTTATAGAACACCTGAAGTACTTAACATATTACGAATAATTTGTATCAAGAACCGCCACAACCTTTTAGTTCTGGCTGTCTATGTATCGGTTTCATAAGGCAGATAGGTGATCAGATTGCAGCTCCTTACAAACGTTGTGTAAAACAAAAAACTTGGCGATTAAAAATAATGGCGGGGAGTTTATTGCCAGTTCGTCTCTTCCGTTCTACAAGGACTGGCAGTAAACGTAAAATTAAAAGTATTTAATGTATATTTCTTTTTTGACATTCATAAGTGTACATTGTGTTACCTATATGAATAAATTTTTCACTTTTGACTTTTGATCGGCCTTTGTAATTGGGTCTAATGGCGGTGTTATGAACTTTTTGTTCGAGCTATTGTTGACAGTCTACTGGGACGAGAATCGCTGAAGCCACTGCTCAATTAATATAATATCCTCTAAAGTTGTAACGAAATGACAAAACTTTAATAACAATTTCAGATTTATTAGTGACAGTAGAACCTTTATTAATATAGTCTATGACACTGTCTATTGTCTATTGCACCCGTGCGTACTCCAAGTAGAAGAACCGGTTCCGGTGTGCAAATCCAAAACAGTTTAGCACCTCGATTGAGTCACCCGCGCATTACCAAATCATATAGACTTGTAAACTTATAGACCGATTTATATGACTGGAATGATATGGAACCTCCTTGAATTCGAATTACTGACACCAACACACACACACACCAAATTTATTTTTACGACTCCGTTTGCAATGTTTTCTTTTAGCACTTACTTATTTTCTTCTATTGTATCTTGTGACAATGACCTGATTGTACGTGTTCCGGTCCAATGGTGGAGAGGCTGGCTATCTGTCACTCAGGTCTCCTGTTACAGAGACCAGTCTCTCAATGAAGTGGTGGTGAGAGAAGAAATAATGATTATTATTATTATTATATGAACTTTATCATACACCATGTGCCGATTTTGGTGAACAGCCGTCATCAAAATCTTCAAGTTCTAATGTTAGCTTTTCTTTCAAGAGGAGGCACAACTTGGACACGATATAAAGATATATCGTCAGCCCATCTCTTGCTCTGTCTTTTTCGTTCTACTACTTACTAGGTACGTTCTACTTTCTTTCTCATATACTAGAGTTCTTTTAATTTATCTTTGAAAGAAAAAGTTTGGTAAGTTTTTCATGTGTGTTCGGTAGGTTTATTTAACATGTATAATCTATGTATAACTATTTGCTTCGTTGGAAATACTTCTTTAACGCATTTCAGGGTATAAATATAAAAAAACAATTTCAATATATATATATATATGATATGAGTGTACTATATAATAAGAACGCGATTATCAATACATAGTATGATACATATAGATATAGGTTTTGATATAAAAAAAAAATATGGTTTAATGTAAATTTAATAAATTTGATTGATGCAAACAATCTATACACTTATAAAGTTTCCATTTCGTAATAATTCCGTCTGGAATAATTTAAACAATACACTTCAGTAAATATATTTTAATAGCTTTAATTGATGCTAGCATAGTTTAGCAACTGCTTGGCATTTATTGGTAAAAAGCTGTCTTCGCCATAGAGACGACATTTTTTAATATAAAAACTCATTTGGCTATAAATATCAAACCATATAAGAATCGTATGCAAATTACACAGATAATTAAACAAAAAATATTATTTAGCATAGGGTAATTGTCACTGTCATTCATTTTAATGTACTGTGCAATGTATAAAACTTATATGTAATAAATGTCAGGAGTGTTTTATAAATGTATATACATATATTAGCAAGCTGCACCAGATAACCAAATATATGAGAGGGTGGGGGACCTAAGAACTTAACAACCCCACGGATAAGAAGTGAATATATAAATTAGGAGGGGATGTCTGCAAGAGACTTATGGTAACAGGCGTAGCCCTGGTAGTATCAGAGGTGGTGGTGGTGAGATTTTTCTCAAAGCTATTGATCACGATGATAAGGGCTTGAAGGAGTCTTCGCCACATTGAGGGGAAGCGAGAAATGAGTTCCTTTCCCGTACTCTATGTGGTGTTCCTATTAACAAAAAACATTATCTCCATTCGTAACAATTCTGGCTACTTTTCAATTAATAAAAACTAGTGACACGGTCTCTGTTTCATTAATTAATTGTATTATAATCGAGATTTTGTTTTTATAATAGTTTAATTATTTAAGCAGTCAAAAGTCCATAACGTAATTTTTGTGTTTTGATATCCTAAATTGGTAAGTTTTGCTTTAAATCATAAAATTAAAAAGAACACATGCAGTCCATTGCAATGACCCAAGGACAAGTCCAGCCATACCGCTATTACCACCAGCATGCTCTTAGGACATGAAACCATCAAGATACTGAACACATTATTGAACTGAACAGAATACAGCCAAAAAATGATGTACGGAGTGATTTTTACTTCTCGCGAATCTTACAGGACATTAACATTGTCCTTTATTTATTCCCAATGTTCAAAGTCAGTCTGTCCAAATTCTGTCAGTCACCTACCTGAGAGTTCAGGCACCTCTCATTCTTGGCGAATATAACAGAATAAACAATTATCCAGAGCTTAGTATTTGGTAGTGGGCTGATCAAGTTTAAAGAAAGCATTGTAAAGTGCCGATACCAAATCCGCTGTTTTGCTAGTTTTTTTTGTAACATTTATATTTACCAAAATTGTCATATATTTTATAAAAGATAGCTTGTAACATATACTGTAGATATAGCATTATATATGACGTGGTACACTTCAATAAATAAAGAAACATTCACATCATTTTATTTCCTGGTAGTGCATAACTTTGAAGAAAATTTATAAAATATATATATATCTCTCTCTCAGTAGGTATATGTGCTAATTATATAAAAAGAATTATTACAATAAATTAGTTAAAGTTATCATCAAATTAAATCGACCGAAAATTTGATGACATGAAAATCGTAACGTGCCTTTATATATTATTTTTGAAGTTATACTTCTTTAGGCGCGTTATGAAAAATTTATGAGAGTGAAATTTTACGATGCGCGCGCACCGTGACACAAAATTCAGTATGGGTGCCGAAAAAAGAAATAGAATATGCGTGACGTTTGACCATAATGACATTTGTAGTACCTTTTAAACAAATAAAGCAGTTTTAATTATTTTTTCAAAGAAATTTAGCAATGCTTTTTCACAAAGACCTATTGTTACTTAGTTAAAAGGTTATGAAACATACCTAGTTATTAAATTAAATTAATAATATAATAAAATAATAAATAATAATTGTTATTAATATTAATTAATAATTGAACAATATACTAAATATTAAATATTGTTAAATTATTAACGCTAAATATCTATTATTAGTTATTTAATATTTCAAAAAAAATAAAGAAAGCCAAAGAAGTATAACTTCTTACGCGCGTACATAAGTACACGCACCATTTTTTTTTTATTATCGATAACATGGCGCTTTACCCTAAACTGGTTAACCGGTATACTAGGCGAATGAGAATTCATGTTAAATAAACAACGAAATACTAAGAATTAATATAAATATTTTGACGACGGCGTGAATATTTTTTTTAAAGAATTGTCTCTGCATAGTTAGTTTTTTTGCTTAGGGCGAAATCGCCCTATCCTCTAACTTTGTGTGGCTATACAAAGATGATTGAGGGTTCAGGAGGCTCATAAACAGTATTTTACTATTTTTTTATGGCTCTTGCACGGTTTGTGCATTAGCCAGCGTCAAGTATAAGATTTTTTATAATTCGTACTTGCCTTAGAAATTCGACCGTGTCCTCCATGTACGGTTTAAACACTCGCCCGGTACCGCACAACCGTCCCAAAGGCCGAGAACAAATTTAAATTAAATTAAGCCGAAAGCCTCGAACCGGGAATTTTATCAATATTAATTTTATCAAATGAACGTAAATTTTAATCAAAATATGAATAAAGATTTTTCGTTAGTCCATTACGTCACAAAGCAAAATAGTATTCATTATGAGTGCGGAAAGCCTGTCATTGCAAAGAGTTCCGACAGTCGGTTAACAGTCGGAACTCGGAACCAGTTGCAATGTCGGTTCCGCACGTGCGGTGAACAATGAACAACTGATTTTAATAAAGTTGCGAAAACATTAAGCAAATTAATAAAATCATAAAAACACATTAAATTCAACTAACTTATAATTTATTTCTTATAAAAGTTATAATTCACGTGTACATTTAAATTGGTACAGTTTTTCATAGTAACTGGGGAAGTTTTAGGTTGCATATTTACTGTTTGAAACAAACTATTATTAATTTCGTATGATTGTTCATGTATATTTAGTAATAAACAACTAAACTAACAAAGAACATTTTTGAAAAATGGCGCCAATTGGGAAGATTACTCTCAAATAGTTCCTTGTAGAGGGCGGCAAATGTTTGTTCCAAGGGAGCTGTCAAACTCCATAGTAAATTATAAAACTTCGCGATATTTTACGTTTCGTGATAAAATGGGTCGGTGTGTGGCTATTGGATGTAAAGATATAGGTTCACATAAATTCCCTTCTCATCCCACCCTAAGAAGAAAATGGAAAGGAGCATTGAGAAGAGTTAATTTTATTAATTTTGTATGATTGTTCATGTATTCGTATAATTTAATGTATAATATAACAAACAACTAAACTCGCAAAGAACATTTTTGGAAAATGGCGTCAACCCTAAAAGAATATAAGCAGAGTTCTTTTTTCATTCATTCATTTCATTCATTTCATTCTGGGTAGGCAAAGGGAATGCCCATACAGCCAAGTCTTCAGTAGAATTTTTTTTATTGATATGAAATTTAATGAGATGAAATGAAATTAAACCTTATCTAACTCATTGAATCAAATCACTAAATCTGATATTAAAACAAATTAATACTTAGCTTCTTTTTAGAAATACATATTTGCATGAATCATCAAAACTTCTATAATTCTTTTTCATTGTGATTGGTTTTTTTTAATAGACATTATTTTAACAGTTGGGAAAGAAATCGCACTAGTTCGGAAAAGGTAAAGAGAAAGCACGAGTATGTCATAGCCCACATCCCGAACGCTATATGTCCCTGCAATACGCCACTTTTTGAGCTGTATTAAAAAAATATAACTATGCCCATAGACATCATTTAACATTCTCTAAGTTATAACTAATAAAATAATGACCATTTTTTTAAACTAATAGGCAACTAGTTGATCAGCCACCCGTGGCATACGCCGTCGTGACGGGTCTAAGGCAAGCCAGTTTTCTCACGAACGAGCGTTTAATGCGCACATAGACAGTCCATTGATGCACGGCTGGGGCATGAACCACAGAGATGATGTTCTGATGATGAATTAAAATATTCAACCAAATTTATTCTTGTATAAATTCAAATGACAAGCTCAAACGACAAACAACATTACAATTAAATAAAATGTCAGTTTTGACAAATGACAGATAATTCATGTCAGAAATGTAATTATTTCTTTATGTTTTAATTCCGTCTTTTATCGACCACATTTCAATGGTAACCCTTTTTTGTGGTAAGCCTGCTGGTAAAATCCTTCAATCATTTCGCTTCATTAAATTTTAACGGGCCCTTGTTATGAAGACCGGACCCAAAATAATGATTTCCCAATTTCAATTGTGACGTTTCGAATATTTTTGTTAGAAATGACGAGCCGTTTTAAAATGCGCATTTCTGTGCAATGTATGAAGGGTCATGACCCAGGCACACACTACAGCTGAAATCTTGACTCAATAGTTTTAACAAACACACTTGTAGGAGCATCATAGCCTAGCGGTCTCTTAAGTGGCAGCTAGGTGAGGGGTACCGGGTTCGAGGGCAAGTTTTAATTTAATTTAAATTTGTTCTCTGCCTTTGGGAGGGTTGTGCGGTACCGGCCGAGTGCTTAAACCGTACATGGAGTACACGGTCGAACTTCTAAAGACAAGCACGAATCATAAAAAATCCTATACTTGACGCTAGCTAATGCACAAATCGTGCCAGAGCCATAAAAACACACTTTTACTCTATGCTACTCCCGTATGACAAGATTGACATGCATAGTCTGATTTCGCACAAAAAAATCTTATCCATCTTGCTTTACCGAGCTAGGCTATACTTATAAAGAAATATTTGATATTGTTATCGCTTCGCTATCGTTCTTTTACCATTAGAAATATATTATTGTGTAGATCAAATAAATATCATATAACCACAAATAATAGCCACCATAGCATATAATAGGTTTTTTTTTTCAAACACAAATATGACCAAAGAGTATTTACACTATAAATAAAAAGTATTTAGTATGTGAGGGCTCTTGATGAATTTAAAATTAACAATTTAACTGACAAGCCATACGTTTCCCGCGCTTTGGATGAAAGATAATTCATTAAATTTAATAAAAAGCGCGGGAAGCGCGTTGCTATATTTGACAATATGTACGCAATACGCATATTCGCGTTATGACTTGACAGATTTTACAAATTTAATTTTAAAAGAATATTAACTGCCTTACTTGTATTCTACAAAAAAAATTGGTTGGTGGATCATAAAAAATATAAACAAGTTTTTAAAAATAAAATTAAAAATAGTTCACACAAGACAGTCATCGTTTGTCGAAAAAAAATGCCCATCCATATTCTCCTTACAAGTATTACTTAACTTCGGTAATCGTTTGATTGAATTCTGAAAAACATTTCCAACTCACCATTTCTCGAAGTTTTGATTGATTATGAGTGATCATAAAACTTCGAAAATAACTAGCTGGTGCCCGCGACTTCGTCTACGCAAGATTAGTATTTCGAGTAGCTTATATTAGCGTGGCGTAGAAAAGTACTAACATTTTGACATAAGTGTCTTTGCACGACACTTTTTGGTCCGGTTTGGTCTGTTTTGTAACTGGGTTTGTCTGAGAAATATCAAAACCGAACCTCTCTTGTCGTTTCCGAAAAAATATCGGGTACTCGAGAGCATCATAAAATCTATGCGTGTCCAGAACTCTAGTGAGGCGACCATCGTTCGCCTGAAGAACAATGTCCCAAGACGCAGTTTCTTCCTTATTAACTACTACGGCAGCTATTTCGTTTGTGTTCGGTCATTGAATCGTCTTTCGTGGTCACCACGTGGTACACTATCTGGTTGTATGTAGTCACTCTTATCTTTAGCCATTTTAAATTCTTGCATATACATATAATACAAATAAAAATTAAGTATAAAAAAAAACCTACCAGTATATAAATTTGGGCCTATATTACTTTAAGCACAATGCGTTTTGACGTGACAACGTCTTATAATTCGATGGAGCCGGCTGCACGCACGAAAAAACATGACGCATGCGGCGTTACCTCGCTCTGAGGCGTTCCATTTAAGGCTTGAAGTGCAAGCGAGAGCGCGGAACGAGCGACAGAGAGGCACAATCGGCCTCCGCGTTCGGCAGCGTTCGTTCGTTAAAAAATTTAGATAATTGTATTTATGCGTAGAAATAAATGAAACTTCATCAATTCAATTGTGATTTCCAATTACCTTCTTCTCTAAATATACAAAATATCTATCAAACAAATAAAAAAAAAAATCTTTTCAAAAATGCAACCATTCCATCAGTATTCTTATGATGTTGTCACGTTCAACTATCGTCAGAAAACCGACTTTACAGACACTCGATATTTTTAACAAATCGCTAGTGCCTTGACAAGTCGCATAACGGACACAACCGTCAATTACGTCTGCCCTCACGCATCTGACCAGTGGCCAGTGTCCACGTTCGGGTCGCGCAGTCAGCAGTGCGCACTCAGCTATGAGCGACTTCTCCCCCCCCCTCACCCACCGTGCGACTGGCGATTTATAAAGATATTGCGAATTGTCCAAAATTGTAGCCTATGTGTTATTCTGATGTATAAGCTATATTATTGTAAAGTTTTATTAAAATCCATTCAGTAGTTTTTCGTGAAAGAGTAACAAACATCCATCCTTAAAAACATTCCAATTTAAAATAATAATAGCATTTTCTCAACGCTTTACTCTTGGCTACTATGTTTCCTTAATAGTAGAAACATTTTCCTTAATTATTACAAATTATTTAAACGTTTTAAGTGTTTTTCTCACTTATTTACAGTCCAGTCTCAATAGGTAGACCGCCTTAGACTGTCGCGTGATCGACCCCATTGTTAAAATGGGTCAGACCCTAATACCAAAATACCACGCGTTCGAGCTTATAAAATTATTTTAAATTGCCAATAAATTAGTTTTTTAATTAACCAGTGTTATACCATAATTAAGTACAGCCTGAGGACTGTAAATGAGTGTTTAAATTTATATAAAATAAATTTCAGGAGTATTGTATGTATATCTGTATAGTATTTATTAAAGACTTTCTTTCTATGTGCGCACATAACATACCGGCTTGCCTTAGATCCTAAAAGTCGAGGACGTGCGTAAGTCACATAAAGCTGATCACCTACTTGCCTATTAGATTACTAAATAATCATGAAAAAGTTACAGAAATTTAAAGCTCAGAACTAAAAGAGGTTGTAGCCCAATTGATTTATTTTTTATCCGTTTAGCATAATATGTATATTGTATATGTAGCAATAAGCTACACTAGATAACTAAATATCTGAGAGGGTGAGGCCTAAGAATCTAACAAACCTACGGATAGGGAGCAAATATATCAATGAGGACGAGGAAACGGGATGTCTGCACTAAGAGACCTAAGGTATAGAGTCCTGATAGGATCAGAGGTTCAAGGTGGTGGGATGATTACGAAGGGCTTGAAGGAGGCTTCGCTACTTTGAGAGGAAGCGATGGTCTAAGATCCCGATATACAACGACCTTCACCGAGATGCTTATTTAATGAAACGTATTTTATATTTAATTTAATATGTCAATAAATATAATCCATGGGTTGCCTAGCAAATTTCAGTCCAGAGTATTTTAATTAATATTAAAAAAATATATATTTTTTCAAACATTTCACCGTTATGATTATTAGATAAATTCTATACCAATCGAAAGTATGAAGCCCATAGAATATGCAAACGTTAGGTTGTTTTTAATCAATTAATTATTTATGTGTATATTTTTTATGTGACACTAAAGTATATATATACATCTTTAGTAAAAAAGAAAGTTATAGTGATACATATATAATACTACCCTGATTAAAAATATTGATTGAAAAAAATTAAAATAATTTACTACATGTAAATTATAAAAAAATATTTTTTTTAAATATTAATTTAACATACTCTGGACTGAAATTTGCTAGGCAACCCATATGGATTATATTTATTGACATATTAAATTAAATATAAAATACGTTTCATTAAATAAGCATCTCGGTGAAGGTCGTTGTATATCGGGATCTTATACTACGAGGAATTAATGAGACGGAGCAACATGTTTTAAAATATTTTAAATACTACTTACACATATTCACACATAATATTACTCTCATGAGCTGTTGTCACCTTCAGCTGTTACCACAGCCACGTAAGCCGTGTGAGTTGATCGATATTCAAGTGAAATCTAAGCAAGCGTTATTTATCGTAACACTAATTTTTTTACTACCAACATGTTTCTCATTCACTCATTCATTTTTATTTGGATAATGCGAGCAGTGTTGGTGAAGTGTCTTCACCGCACAAATCTCATCCCTAGAATCGTAGTATCCCGGCTGTGCACCAATAGACTTCCTTTCTATGTATGGCTCGAACGGTGAAGGAAGACATCGCGAGGAAGCCGGCTTGCCTTAGACCCAAAAAGTCGGCGTGTGTAAAGCAGGAGGCTGATCACCTACTCGCCTATTAGATTGACAAATCATGAAACAGATAAATAAATCTGCGGCCCAGATCAACAAAAGTTGTAGCGCCACTGTTTGTTTTTATTATCTATGACGCTTATCTGTCTTGTCTATGATGTTGTGAAAATGTCAGAATAAATGTCAAATTTTGTATCGTGTTACTCTCTAAAATTAGTTTTTTTTTATATCTCATTAACTAATGCACCAACTTGAACTGTTGCTGTTTCTATGAACATATATCTCATACAAGTCCAATTAACAAGAGTTTTTCTCAAAAAATATCAAAATGGCGTGTAGCGTTTTATTAAATACAAAGTCATCACAATATAATAACCTAAAATGATGACTTGCTTAACTTATATTAAATATTTTCATAGCTCATTAATCACTCGAGACAAAAAACATTTTTTGTCCTGCTCACTCTAATTATGCATGACAAGAGTGTGGCTTACCCTGATTTCGTTTTGTGGACCAAAGTGTGGAGAATCGGTATCGCGCGTTTGGCCCTGAGAGCTCTGCTCGGGCTGTTTTGGCGAGCGTAGCTGTTATAATGTGTTTTTCCCATGACCAGCACAAGGGCATCTCCTGAAACGCCGTCGTGAGTATGATACTTGCCTAACTAAAGGGCGGGACGGAAGCTCACTAGAGTGCACAAAGTATGTATAGCACGCCGCCTTCCCCGGGACTGCCCTGCG
Organism: Pieris melete; assembly: GCA_963693345.1. Classification (NCBI taxonomy): domain Eukaryota; kingdom Metazoa; phylum Arthropoda; class Insecta; order Lepidoptera; family Pieridae; genus Pieris; species Pieris melete. The sequence continues at coordinate 265,343 of CAVNZK010000127.1, forward strand.
ATTCTGTAACTCACTTTTCGAACTCACACAGCGGTTTTCGCATCGGCGGTGGCTCTCAAATCAGTCGTGAAGCAGTCATTTTGATTTGGCATTCTGATAAACAATAAACTACAAGCTCCCACCTTTTCAGAGTTACAGAATCGCAAGGCTGGCCTGAACCTCGATGTTGTATATATACTTTATACAGTGCTTTTCTGTATCCGTTTCATGATTTGTGATCAGCCACCTCCTCACAAGCCAACTTAGGTCTAAGGCAAGCCGGTTTCCTCACGATGTTTTCCTTCTTCAAAAAATTCGCCTAAAAAATAAAAATGAGTGAGTGAATGAGAAACATGTTGGTAGTGAAATAAATAGTTACGATAAATAACGCTTGTTTACATTTCACTTGAACATTGTTCTACTGCTGACATTGCTCACGTGGCTGTTCCAATAACAGCTGAAGGTGACAACAGCTCACGAGGGTAATATTATGTGTAAATGGTATTGAAGATGTATTAAATAATAAATCAGATTTGATTGCTCCGTCTTATTCATTTCTCGCGTCCTCTCAGAGGCGACATGTCAACTGTCATTTTATAAAACCCTGACATATTCAAAATGGCCGCTGCGTGATTCGTCATATTAAGAAATTGCATGGGAATGTTGAATACTATATAAAATATGTTTTAAAAGTAAAATATACAATATTAATAAGAGATGTTTTTTTTATAGAACAGGGGGCAAACGGGCAGCAGGCTAACCTGATGTTAAGCTTTAAGAATCGGTACGCCCTTGGAACGAAATACGTCGAATTAGTTCGGAAATACCTACCGCCCATGGACACTCAATGCCAGAGGGCTTGCGAGTGCGTTGCCGGGCTTTACGATGATACGGGTTATGGCGTATTCTCCCTCGACAATGATGAATATCACCTGCAAGTATTAATCCAAAGAAAATATGATAAATATGGAAGGGTTGTAGGTTTTAACAGTGTCATGCATCATTTGTTTTCAAAAAGGTAACTTCGAGTAGCTTTTTTTCCTAGGTCCCATTACAACTCATCATCAAAAGACATAACCCTAGCTTAAGCTAATATGTAAATACAAAACTCCAGCGCCGAATTTAACAATTTTGTAGGCTTTTGTTGGCCGTCAGACTTGTGAAGCTTGTCTTGACTTGTGTCAGATGCAGCAACTCTACTGCAGTCGTATCGTAACGAAGCTACGATTTCTACCAACACGCTTTATTCTGGATCTTACCCATTATCATTAACTTAGTAGTATTAAGTTAGTATCTACTTCAATTAATTACCTGGTAATGGTCAAGACATGTCCCAGGCACGACTAGAAAGAGAGGCAGGCCACTACTGGAAAGAGACAAGGAAAAGATATGGAGGCTCCTGGCTAGTTAAGCCAGCCTAGCTCCATCCAGAAGCTCAGAAGTGGAGCACTTTGCAGGCTTCACGTAGCGAGGATTTCTGCTGGAACTGTGGCTTCCACGCATTTCAGGGCCAAGTGGATGACTGATTTCTCTTCACTGAAACTGCCTCTACATAGTCGTCTCACTGTCTCTTTAATAAAGAGACAGTCAGTGGCCCGTAATTGTCCCTATCGTTGTTCTGAGAATAATTGTTTTAAGGCTTAAAAGTCGCTTTGTCAGTAGCGGGTTTACTGCTGGCAGTGCCTTGAATTGCTAGAAGAGCAAGAGAAGAAGCGGATACGGGCCATCAGTATCCGCTTCTTCTCTTGGCAAGCTCGTCGGCGGCATCATTGCCGAGATGCCCGCTGTGTCCTTTTATCCACTCTAGGGTAACGCAGTTTATCAGTGTTATTGCCTCCTGTGCGTCATGACACTCCAGTATCACCAGTTTGTTGTTCGTCTAATAGAAAGAAGAAACTATATTTTTTTTTAATAATAATTTTATGGCCTGGTAACGAGACCTTTAAGCCAAAAAACTATATTATTGTATGGATTAATTAACAATAATAATAAGGGCTTCGATAGAAGTAAGTATTCAAAAATAAAAGTTTCTCCTGTTGTTCAGAATATGAACCCCACTTATGCTATATGTTTGTAGGGTTGGCACACAAGTAATATACAATTTAAATGTTGAATTTGGCAGGGAAAAATGAAAGTAGAAATGACGAAAAGATCGATAACCATCTGTGGTGTATGATGATAGTATAAGTAATAATACGCGTGGTTAAAAAGACAAGAATATGAAAAGGTATGAGAAGCAGTCAACAAGTAGGATGTACAAGGCAACAATGGTGAAGTCGTTCAAATCCAGAAGGCACTAGAGAAGGGAGAAAAAAGTACCTAAAAGCAAGGTGAATGTCATGAAAGTGGAAAGTGAGATAGTGGACCGTAGCAAGTGGAAAATATTAAGAAATAAATAATTGTAGCAAATCCAGGAGGTACTAGTTAACATGTTACTACATGTCTTTTTTAACATGTTAAATGAAAAATATACTTTATTTACTACTTGAAACCTAGTCTTTGCGATCAATGCTTCAAATAAAAAAAAGTAAGAACTTCTAATCTAGTACTGCACACATTACATTCAATAGTTCATTCTGTCATTGCATAAAACATTATTAGCTCCTTTCGGCTGTCAGTAGTAGGTTTATTAGTATTTCGAAATGTTATAAATTTCATTGATTAAATTAATTAATTTATACATATAAGTAATGATAAAACAATATTCTTATTGCACATATTACCTGAAATAAAGTCCCCCGGAAGTCTCTGTATAAAGAAGATTAACTGAAAAAGTATCAAACGGATTTTTATATAGTTGTCATTAATAGATGGATAGATAAATTCGAAAGATTTAAGTGTATAATTATTTATGGATTAATGTAAATTGACGAATAAATAACGATTCTAGTTTGAGTATGTGTCTTTTTATAAAATGGCTCTCAGTCGCGTCTATATGAACGCGATTTGTTCAAAAACTACTGAACGCATATTTATATAGTTGTCACCAGTAGATAGCGTGATGTATAAGGAAGGTTTAAATATATAATTAATTATGATTTTATATAACTTAACAAAAATATAACGATTATAATTCAGGTAAAATATTGTACGGCCCTAACACAGTGACCGCGCCATGTTCTCGTTTATTTTTATTTGCACGAATATTATATTTTTTTAAAACGTATTCACATTCTCAAGTTCGTTGTTAGTAGAAGTTTACATGGCTTTGTTATTTAGTCGTACACAAATATTTCACTAATAAGCATTGTTTAGTTAAATATATCTATATAAGATACAGTAACGAGACTCCTGTATATTAAAATCCATGTATATCTATATCCACTTATGTTCATATTTTCCGCAAGCGCTAGAACCTTTAAGGTCTGGCCATGTTATCTGTTTCATGGGGCAAGTATGAGATCAGCCTTTGCCTGATTGGGCCTAATGTACAAGCAAGTGTTACGTGCACAATCGTTTTGTGCACGGGCATCGAACCTAGGCCCTCAAATTAACACGTATTATATTTTAAGCAAATTTTTTCGTCTATTATAAAACGGTCATGATTTTATGAACGCAATGATTCAAAAACTATCAAACTGATTTTTATATACATAGTTAATTAATAGATGAATAAAGATGAGAAAGGTGTATAATTATATGGTTTTAGATAATTTGACTTAATTCTAACGACTATTGTTGAAGACGCATCCTGTTATAAGACTTCGGTCGCGTCTATATGAACGATATTAACTCAAAAACTACCAAACGGATTTTTATATAGTTTGCATGAATAGAGATGGATTAGATGGAGAAAGATTTTAATATATAATTTAGTATAGTTTTATGTGAATTGACTGAAATATGACGATTCTTGTTTAACTCGTATTTTGCATAAGGGCGAATGAAGCTTAGAGACTTTTAATTTAAGACATTTAGCATAAGAATTAATAAAATAAAAATATTTTTTTTAATAATCGTTTTATGTTCCGTTTGTCCGATTTTAGACGCAGAAACCTGTTTCTAGTTGGGCCGTGACCTTTAGTGATGCGTGGTTTGTGCTTGTCGATAAAATTTATCGATCAATATGAATTTATCGATCGAAATTGCGTATGGTGAAATTAACTTTCTAATATCAATAAACCCATTTTAATTTCCCATATCCTTCATTTAAATTTAGAATAAAGTTGGTAGTAATAGCCAAATTTTTGTAAAAATAAAATAAATCAGTTGCCCTACCTTTTTAGGTCTGGGCCTCAGATTTTTGTTTATGTTTCATGATTATTTGTCAACCTAATAGGCAAGTAGGTGATGAGCCTCCTGTGCCTGATATATGTCGAGTTTTTAGGTCCATCATCGTGAGGACAAGGCAAGCCGGCTTCCTCAAGATGTTTTCCTCCACACATAAACAGACAGTCTTTGGTGCACAACAAAGGTCTCAGAAATGAGAGTCGCACGCTTAACCCACTAGGCCAACACTGCTCAATGTTAGTAGTAATTTATCAGTCACCTGTAGATATAGACCTCTCTTTTGTAAAGGCCTCCTCCAACCCTTTCGTGACGTCTCTGTCTTTAACAATAGTCTCATCTTTACCTCTTATTTATATCAAGGCATCGGCCCACCTTTTTTTGGCCTGCCCACTCTTCGTTTCCATTCCATTGTGTCTTTTATGTCCATCTATTGTCTTGATTTCGTGTTACATTCACCACCCATCCCCCATGGACACATTGAATGGCAGAAGGCTCGCGAGTGCGTTGCCAGCCTTCGAAGGATCAGTACATACTTTGAAAGACGGTAAGTCGAATCAGCTTGGAAATACTTTAGTACGCAGCTGGTTCCACATAGTGCCCTCTGCCTTAAAAAACACTCAGTTGTGGACGAAGGTCCGATGATGAAACTCAGCTGCAGGTATTATTCCGACCAACTTGGAACACTCACCATGGTAAATGCGGTAGAAGATGGAGAGAAACCCTACATCTCTACGCAATGCCTAGGCATCAAGCCGCTCGGAAATGGAGAATCTCATGATAACTCTTATCAGTGTTTTAACATTTGCAATGTTATTCTTTTGTTAGCTTATAGTTGCAAATAAGTTAAGGCGAAACAAGACATACACATTTTAACACTCTACACATTTGTGTGAAGGATATGAATCAACAAATAGTTTAATTTAGTGAAATAAATATTGTATTTCCATACATTTTATCGATACACCCTCCCGACACTATTGCATGCGTCTTTGTGTTTCATCTTTTACACCTTAACACCTCTCTTTCTATATACCCGTCCCTTTCTATTAACAGTGCATAAAATCTTTCAAATATCCCGTGCGTATGGCTTAAAAATGCGCTATCACTGCCATGACGTCATACACTAAATCGCGCTATCGAAATATTTTTCGCTGGGGCTATATCTAGATATCATCTTTGGTAAGCTGGCCCGCCCCAACTATGTCCTTTCTAGTAGGCATTTTCATTTGCCTTCTGGCAACTATCCCTCCAGTTAAGATAATATGATGGTGATGGTGAAATTAGTTATTTCGACTATGTATTTGCGTGTTGTTCCCACGAGATTTTAAGTGCGTTCTCCTATTTCACCATGCCTACTGCTGATAAAGGATACATCTTTGTTCTTAATTTATTTTATTACTAATAATTACTTAAGATGGTGTAATGGTGTAATGGTTACAACTCCATACAAACATTGTGGGAAACAAAAAACTTGACGATTGAAAGGAGTGGCGGAGACGTTATTGCCTTCTCTTCCGTTCTACGCCCTTGAGAACTGGCAAATATAAAATTAGAACCATTTAATGTATATTTCTCTTTTGACGTTCATAAGTGTAATGTACACTGTATATGTGTTACCTATATAAAATGATTTTGATTGATTTAATGATTAATTGGGAAGGTTTAGGTCGCTACTATATTAAGAGAGATAGTTTTGGACATACCTATGTCCTGTAGAAAATACATCTTTAATAATATTAGTATAGGCCATTGGAAACTGCAAACAAAAAAGTAAATCAATTCCATATTTCAATTTGCTGGGACGGGACAGCTGTCCATACATTCCGTTTAATATTAAAATAATTTTGTGCTTCACCAATGCTCAGTGGTCTTGTGGTTTCAGCATACGACCTCAGGGTCGTAGAACTCGCTCGTTGAAATACATCGTAATACCATTAGACATAATCAGGCATAGATCACCTACTTGCCCCATGAAACAGATACGGACCCAGACCTAAATGTTATAATGAGAACATCGTAACACCGGCATTAGACCCAATCAGGCAAAGATCCCCTACTTGCCCCATGAAACAGATACATAGGACCCAGACCTAAAATGTTATAGTGAGTGATTCATTGGGGCAGATGGCCATCAGATCATCTGATTTTGTCTGCAGCGGCCCAAGGAAACATTGCCAGAAGGCTCGCAAGAGCATTGCCGGGCTTTTAAGAATTGGTACGCTCTCCGAAGGACCCTAAACCGAATTATCGAAGGTACAGCTACCTTGACCAGTCCAACCAGTTTCTGGCCGGAGCTTTTTTTTAATGGGGACTCGCTGTTGACCTTTAGGGCCTCTACTGTTCAGCTAGGGCTGTTTAGGAGGGCGTAGCTCGGCCGGAATGGGCTCTTTCCCGCGACTAGCAAAAGGGCGTCTCCTGCGAGACAGGATTTATTCGTCCGATAGTTGTTGCGTTAATCGCGTTATATTCATTATATTCATTATATCGGCTGGTGGTATATTTGACATGTAAAATTTCTTATCTACACGAAATTTCATTAAAAATTTAATCATTGATAAATATTATCAATATAATAAATCTGTTAAAGTATAATAAATCATTTGGTATCGCTTAAATTTATTGTGAACGATAAAGAACTGTCTGTACGGGTCATGTCATTAATTGAATTTGCGAAAAAAAACAACGAAATTATTCGTAACATCACTTAATTCTTAACCCATTTAGTGTTCAAATATGTGTGTGTGAGGTATTGGACTATTATTTTGTTAACTTTTTAAATAGTTAATAACTAGCGACATCTACAATGTGGCTACAACCAGCACGATGACGTCACATTTTAAAACGCGGCATCGAAGTATCTCCCGCTGAGCATATATACTTGTCGATATTAGGGTCTCGTCAGAGGTCAGACTAGTCAATGATCCTCTCTTACAGTCGTAAAAGAATCTTCCTCCGCTTGTGGCTACAATCACTGCGACTGCGATGACGTCACATCTTAAAACGCGCTATCAAAGTATTTCCAGCTGTGTATATACAACTTCTTGACCTAAGGGCCAGTCAGACTTCAGAGTTACTTTAGCTGCGCACTGCAGCCCCCATTTAAGGCCATAAGCCCGCCTCCGTACCGCTGTATCAGCAGGGAAAGAGGGCCTGAACGGGCCTAAGCCCTAAAGTCTAAACCCACCCAAAGCATGCAGGTGCAAACGGTTCAGGTAGAACTAAAAACCGGGTTAGGCGAGGTTCCTTACTTCGTGCTTCGCTCTCTCCAGTGAGCTTCCGTCCTCAGTCCTGCTGTTAGAAGTTATACATCTTTCGCGTAACAAGATAAAAAGCTTTACAAAAAATTTATTCTACGTTTGTAGAAAAAACTAAAATGTTGGTTTTTTTGTGACGGTGTGCGCGGGCATTTACTCTCATCATTTTTCCGTAACGCGCCAAAGGAAGTATAACTTCAAAAATCAGTGACCCTATAGTCTTATTAGGTCTTGGCCTCAGATTTCTGTATCTGTTTGATTATTTGTCAATCTAGGTGATCAGCCTCCTGTGCCAGAGACACGCCGTCGACTTGGTTAAGGCAATCCTTTTTCCTCACGATATTTTCCTTCATACGATCGAATGTTGAATGGGCACATAGAAAGTCCTAAGTGCACAGTCGGGTTTCGAATCTATTACCTTAGGGATGGGAGTCGTACGCTAAAGCTACTAGGCCAACACGTAAGCTTGATACTCTCATAAAAGTGTGTTATCGGCCTTCTGTTTTAATGCCCGTTTACTCACGAGGTTCTGCGTACAAGCGAATATAGAAAAGTATTCACAATACTGTATTAGAAATTATATTTCGCTTAAAAAACTTTGAGTAAAAACCTGTACAACCCGTAAATCCGAGATAAGCGCATTTTATTATATATCATACGATTATATACCTTATGCAATTGAGATAACGTCGAAATTAGCAAGAAAGAATTTCCAATCTAAATTTTGGGCGTGCCTTTAACATTGAAATATCATCTGTGAACACGAATATAGACTTGGAGTCAAAAGATATCCTAACAAAAAATTATATCTGTATAAACGCGATTAACTCAAAAAGTGCTGGACGGATTTTTATATGGTTTACACCATAGATGGATAGATTCCTGAAGAAGTATTAGGTTTATATATCATTAAGGTTTTATGTATATTGACTTTAATATAATAAATTGTCTGAATTATGATGCAACATATAATGTAATTATATTCTATGTTAGCTTAGATAAGGACATTCCTTGACGGTTTTGCCTGGAAGATAGCGCTGGTTAGCAATAAATTTTTCCCAATAAATTATTTTCTACAAAAGGAGAGGCCTTTTTCTCCTTTAGAGGCCCTTTCTTTAACCACCTTTAAAAACTTTATACATTCACTAATCATATGCATATTTTGAAGTATTCTTCCTGTGCAACAGTAATGCGTTGAACCATAAAATTATAGTCAAAACCGTTTACGACGACATTGTTTAAAACAACATACCGGTTATATTGACCAAAATCAAAGGCCCCGGCTGAATTCTATTATATTACTTAATAACGTCATCGGCTGTTACGACTATCGGTTTTTACGACCAAATATGAGTAGTCCCTTCTATGTCGTTATAAAAGATATTGACTGTAGTTTAGTTTAATCATTAATTTGTCAAATGGAAGAGACTAGCCCACGAGACAGGGAATCCTATCTGACATACTTTTTCTGTCTAATAAAGCTTTTTCTTTCTCTCTTTCTAACCCTAGACTTTCTTCAAGTACATAATCAGGATTACATTCCTTCTCCAATTTTTTTTTATATAATAGGGGGGTAAACTTACCTGCGGGACGGCCAAAATGGGCAGTCATCGCAGCCCATTGACACCCATTTTTAGTGGGTGCGATGCCGGCCTTTGTAGGACGAGTACACTCGAGTTTTGAATAGTTGGAGGTCGTATCTCTCAGTGAAGATCCTCACCGGGAGTCGAATCCACAGCTCGCTAAAAGAAAATGCCTTGTGAAACGGACTGTGGAAGACTTCCAGCCATCAAGGTGATATTGATGAAATTTTGAACTTATGACACTTTTGACAAACTTACAATTGTCTCTCATGCTCGCCACCATTGTCCAATCATTCCCCGCTATTTTCTCCATCTTCCCAGCTTTCTGGTGGGCGTCCTATTTTCTCCTAGGGAGAAACCCTAGAGTTCTTGAACTGAACAGCTTGAGCTTAACATAAATTAAACGGCTTTAAAAATATTTCGGCTCTTACATAATTTCCTTGCATACATAAAACCCAAATCATGTCTGGCGAGTCGACTTAATTGGATACAACACAAACATACATCAAAATGAAATGTAACCTGAACTTCGTGGATCAACAGAGATCTGCTACAGCTGAAAGCCAGCAAAGGAAAGGGAGTGCTGGAGGGTTCTCGTTTTGTAGACAAATTGTAGTACATAGAATAATTCTCGTGTTGTAATCAATCCCCTCCGAATGGGCTTGATCGATTTTTTCTGGTTTTTTTTTTGTACACCCTTAAGTGTGATATAAGTGAAACTTCTTTAGGCGCATAAGGGTAATTTTTTAAAAAACGTCACGAAGATGTGCAGCGTTTTTGTTGAACAAAAAAAAGGGAGAGAGCGATTGAGACCGATTGAGAGAGAATGAGAAGGGTGAATTACCTTATAGATATACTATGTTTAAAATTCAAATTTCGTAAAGAGAATTTATATTAAAATATTATTTTTTATGCATTATAATTTATTGAAATCTCAAACGACAAATTGTAAATAAAAATGCCAGGTGTTTTTATTATCGATACATAAATTAAAAAAAATTTTTTTACTTTGAATTAATTTTCAAGACTTTTAATATTTTAATGATAATTAAATTCTTTATATTTCTAACATAATATCTTCCTTTTTCCCTCCCTCTAAGTCTCGGAAAACTAAAGTTTTAGATTTGTATAAATATGAACAAGTCTAATAGGCAAGTAAGTCACACGCTGTCGATTTCTCAGGCAAGCTGATTTCCTCACGATGTTTTCCTTCGTACGATCGAATTTTAAATGCGCACATAGATATTAGTAAGTCCATTGGTGCACAGTCGGGGATCGAACCTACGACCTCAGGGATCGTCGCATCACCAAGTCTTTTAAGCATTTCTCACCAATTTCAAATCAATTTGTATCAGAGGTAAAGTTATATCCGTTGAAAAGAATGATTTTTTTATCTCCAAAACATAGGTCGATGCCGACACGCCACGCCCTATTAGTCAATAATTATAGCATTGTGGTAATAAATATTAGTAATAATTTGGCTACCTTTTTTAACCGACTTAAAAAACTAAGGAATGTATTGTTTTCGTCTCCAATCTGTTATCGTTTAATACTTTATAGTGTATTAATGTAATAGCTAGCTATATGCAAGCAATCCAAATTTATTTGTGGCAAGTTTTTTGCTTTCTTTATAGGGGTGACTAAACGAACCAGCCTTGCGATTCTGTAACTCACTTTTCGAACTCACACAGCGGTTTTCACAGCGGCGGCTGATAAATAACAAACTACAAGGAGGGAACTTATCAGAATGCTAAATCATAAAATGACTGCTTTACGACTGCTTTGAGCGCGACCGCCGCTGTGAAAACCGCTGTGTGAGTTCGAAAAGTGAGTTACAGAATCGCAAGGCTGATGGAAACTATGACTGGACGTCCAAAAAGGACAGGCATCGCTGCCCATGGACACCCATATAAGTGGGTGAGTGTTTGACTTTGAATGGAGGAAGAATACTCTTTTTCATTTTCTATATTTCAGTCAATTGAACTATATGCAATTCCAATACACAAATAGTATTTACAATATTCTTAACCTACATAGTTATAATAATAATAATAATTTCAAAAGTGTGCTAGACCTTAAATGCTAGCATTTCCTAGCTGTATTAAGCGAGAAGAGCAAGGAGAACACTAGTTCTGGGGTCACCTACCAGACGTCAACATAAATCTTTAATTAGCTGTGTACTTGAACCAGCCAACGGTCTTTACTCGAAAGGGAACAAAAACCAAAGGGTCGGGGATATTTAAAAAAAAAAATGATATCCTCGACTCTTGTGGTGCGGGACCTTACACGTATTTACGCTGAAGCCACCACGCCTAGAGACTGTTCGCTATTCACTCCATAAAAACCTTCCTCAGAGTTCAAGGAATAATACTGGAGTTTGTCCAGTCTTCGAGTCTCGATATCTATGCTTGAACGTACAAAATTATATTGATAACATAGTTTTTTACATATGATAAACTGCGTCATTTAACGCGAAGCAATTAATATTTTAAATGGGAATTCTGTTTTTGACATTTTAAACACAACGTAGGGGAAAATGTATCGAAATTTTCGTTGAAATATTTAAAATTTTAAATTAAATTTTTGTTCTACCAGCTGACATATTGACAGGTACAGTGATGGCCTAGTGGCTTCAGCGTGCGACTCTCATCCCTGAGATCGTAGAACCCCGTGCACCAATGGACTTTCTAACGCATTTAACATTCGCTCGCTCGAAGGAAAACATCGTGAGTAAACCGGCTTGCCTTAGACACAACACGGCGGCGTGTGGCACAAGAGGCTGATCACCTATTTGCCTAATAGATGGACAACATGAAGCAGATACAGAAATCTGAGGCCCAGAACTAAAAAAGCCACCACTGATTTATTTATTTTTAACATGTTGACATTCCTCGAAAACAAAGCTTCCAGATGGAACTACTGGAAAGAGATGTATAAGCCAAAAGAAGATCGACAGATGACCTAATAGAACCAGCGGGAAGGAGCTGGTTCAATATTGCTGAAGACAAAGTGAAATGGAAAAATAGGATGGAGGACGGAGGAGTAGTAGGCTTTTACGCTAAAAGGGGCCATACAACAAATACTAGAACGTTGTGTATGTATGTTTAGTGATGTTATGTGAGTGCCCTGTTGGCATCAGAACTTCAAGGTGGTGGGGTTGTCTCAAAGCTATCGGGCGTCTGGATTGTTACCACTTTGAGAGTAAGCGAGAAATGAATAAGGCAGAGCAATCAAACTCAAAATATCTTGAAATACTTATAAACGTCAAAAAACGTTTAATTTATTGTAAATAAACATTTACTACCAGTTCGCAAGTTAAGGGCGTAGGGCAATAAACGTTCCGCCACTCTTTTTTATCGCTAAGTTTTGAGTCATACAAATCTGATCTATTGTTATAAAACAATATCTTAATTACTATTTACACTAGTCGAAACTAAACAAAGAACAAAATCAATAACCACGCCATATTCCGCGATTGAAACCTAGTTTTAAGTCCCATGCCCCATTACACGGTATTCAATATGTACGTTACATAATTACCATAGTAATTCAACAAGGAAATGTAAGTTGAATGCTTGCCAAATATCTACAATAACATCCCTAGAATAAGGTTAAGTGATGCGAACTATCGATAAAAATACAATTTGGATGTTAAATTATGTCAGTTCGATTATAAATTGCTGTTTAACCAAGTTTAAAAGAAATACTACATAATAAAATGCTAAAAGACTAACGTTCGTTTACTTATTTACGTTCAAAAATTAAATCTTCGGAATGCAGCGTTTAAATTCAGTGGTCACCACTACTATGTGGAACCAGCTGCTCACTGAAGTAATTCCGAAATTAGGTTTCTTCAAAAGCGTACAAATTCTTAAAAGGCCGCCAACGCACTCGCGGACCCTCTGGCGTTGAGTGTCTAAGGGCGATAGATATTTCCGAACCAATTCGACTTAGGATCCTTCAATAGCGTACCAATTCTTAAAAAGCAGTCAACGCACTCGCGAGTCCTCTGGCATTGAGCGTGTCCATGGGCGGCAGGTATTTTGGAACTAATTCAAATTATTCAATAGAGTACCAATTCTTAAAAGGCCGTCAAGGAACTCACAAGCCCTCTGATCTCCACATGCTTGTTCTGATTAACTCGCTTTATCCACATGACATTCAACATTCTTACGGGTACTTTTGACCTGTCCCTTCTCTAGTACCTCCTGGATTTGGTCCTTCTTTTTTTGGTGGGGAAATGCGTTACGCACAACCTCCCGCGGCATGGTTGACCTGGTGGGGAAGGGTTATGTGGGACTCGCTGTGTGCATACCCACTAAAACCCCATGGCGCCACCAGCAATCGCCCGGGGCAGGACACGGTAATAGAGTAGCCTTGTCCGCATCCAGCCACGCGATCAGCCGTAAATATTACGGTCCTCTACGGCCACGAATGATGTGGAATGGATCTTGGCACAGCAAGGGCCTTTCACATCGGCCAATTCATCCTGTTTTATAGAGCTGGGGGAGGCCGGGTACAATGCTTGCAGGGATGCGTCAGCGTCCGTTCTTACCTGGATTTGGTCCAGGACAAGGCATACCTATCCTGACTTTACCATTGTTGCCTTGTATGTACTTGTTAACCGCTTCTCACTCTTGTACCTAGGCTATTCGACAATTTTTTGTGGTCGATACTCTAGATATTTCAGAAGCCATAACCAAGATCACGCGATGTTATGGGTTAGAATATATGGAGATGGATTCCAAAAGTTAAATGTTTTAATGTATTTTACTACTGCAAGCCGGTTTCGGTCGGAAAGTCCATTGGTGCACAGCCACCTTAATTTTTTTTTTATTTTACAGGCAGCAAACGGCGAAGAGGCTCACTTTAAGTGATACCGCCGTCCACTCACATTTCCAGAAGGCACGCATAATTGGTACGCTCTTTTCTTGAAGGACCCTAAGATCAGCCCTGCGATTCTGTAACTCACACAGCGGTATTCGCATCGGCGGTCGCTCTCAAATCAGTCGTGAAGCAGTCATTTTATGATTTGGCATTCTAATAATCAATAAACTACAAGCTCCCACCTTTTCAGAAAAAAATATAAAAATAGCCGTCTCCTCACAACACAGCCTTGATCGTGGCTCACTTAACCCACAGGATACCGCCTTCATTAACAGGATGTTCTTAAAAGCTTGTTCTGACCGCGTTCATTCGTCACTGCAGAAATCTATAATGGGTCAAAAAATATAAATTAATTTATTCTACATTAATCCCAAGAAACCTTAATTGTACTCAAACTCAAAATAACTTTTTTCATATAGGTAAACAACACTTATGAACGTCAACAGAAAAGATGTTAAATTGAGTCTAAATTATTTACATTTACTACCAGTTCGCAAGTCAAGGGCGTGATATACACGGCCACGGCATGGCCATCGCTTGTGTGCTCATCCCACGTTTTTCCTGGAGGTCCAGCGGGTGGCTCCGGCGGTCCTTCTTTACTTCTCTCTTACTATCACACACACACACACACACACAACTTTATTTCTACCCATAAATGTATGTACTTTTTGTTACCACTCATGACTTACCACACATATGACTTTGCTGTGGAATGGAAGCCTGGTTATCCATATCACAGATTCTCACCTAGCTTGCAAACCAGCCTACCAATACCTCAACTGTAATCTTATTGTTTTGTTGTAAATGTTATATGGGAGAAATTAAATTATTATTATTATATTATGTACACCTTGCAATATGCCCATTTCCATTTCAGCAGTAAGGCGTGGGTTACACCTTTCGCCCTGAGGTGATCTCTTTGTATCCGCTCCATTGCTCTCTGGGAATTAGGCACGTTCGACTTCACTCTTTCCGTGAACGACCAGGTTTGGCTCCCGTACATCAGTCTTTTTAAATCTAAGTTGTAGCTTTCATGCTGCTGTATAATGTTTATATAATCTATTTAGTTTATGTTACAGATTACACAACATAAGCATGTGTTTTGTTTACTTTAACATAAACTAAATAGATTTAGTTTATGTTAAAGTTTTTGTAGTTTACACAACACCCTGTATTTTAGATTATCATATTACACGTGTTTTGACAGGAATTTGTTGATGAGGCGAAGCCATAGATAACATTCTAATTACTTTTTATGTCATTTGCGAAATTTCAAATCAATAATCTGCAGTCTTTGTTATTAAATTTCGATTTAATAACTTTGATGACTTATTTCATAACGAGATTTTGATGAAATTTTGTGGGTTCAAGTGGATTCGTGAATCGTTTTCTATTTATTAGATAGGAAATTATGAAATCAGTACATATATGTATATATATATACACATACATATATATATGCTGCAGTGTCGGCCTGTAGGCTTCAGCGTTCGACTCTCATCCATGAGGTCGTAGGTTCTATCCACGGCTATGCACCAATGGACTTTCTATGTGCGCATTTAACACTCTCTCGTATCTTGAGAAAACCGAACAGTTTTAATCTATATATAGGCCGGCCGGTGAGCCTCCTGTCCTTTTGCACCCAACACATAAAAAAACCAGCTCATGGTCACCTATTGTAGTGGATACGTTGCCGGCCTCAAAAATTCTAGCTAGTGTAAAAACTTTTATCAATAACTGTTGAGTCGTTTACATAATATTTGTTCTATTGTTTCTCGGTTTTAAAATACCTGACATGACGTCAAATTGTCCAAAAATGTCCGCGTGTGGCTGCTAAGTGTTGGACAAACACATTTAACTGTTTGGACAATATGCAGACCTAATAATGTTTAGAGCGAGAGAAATCTGTTTCACATATACACATATTAACACACATGTGTAAGTATAATAATCACGACGTCAGGTGTGGGTTAAAAAGTCAAACTTAATTTTTATCATCATCAGCATACTTGGTCCATTTCTGGACTCAGGCCTCCTCCATATTCCTTCTGCACTGGCCTCTCTGTATCCACTGGGAGCCAACCTTCTTGATGATATTGTAAGTCCGTCTTTTGTTCTGCCGAGGTCTCCATTTAAACAGCGCGCGTTCAGGTGGGCATTGTCACTTAAATGAATTTTATGTATAGGACCGTAAACATAAGTTCAAGGTTCCCTGAGGTTGCACCCTAGCACCAATGGACTTTTGCTTTTAACACTCGTACGAAGGAACTCGGCGAGTCAGGAAACCGGCTTGCCAGGAGACCCAACACGGCGGCGTGTGACACAGGAGGCTGATCACTTACTTGCCTATTAGATTGACAATTATGAAACAGATAAGAGGCCCAGACCCACTGATATATTTATATATATTTGGGTGCCCCAAACGAATATTTATAGTGGTTTTTAACGACTCGTAAATTGTTGGAAAAATCTAATACACAATAGTTTTTTTAAACACCTTTTAACTTTTATCTCTATTCGTTGATAGCTCTATGGTACAGTAGCTCGTTCGAGAGCGGTCACACAATGTTTGTACGTATATTACGCCTAATGGATGAACAATACTTGATGCACTCGCCATAGTCAAGTAGTAATAATAAGCGGTTTCGGTGTTAAAAATTTTGTTTCCCTGGAAAATTCCTGAAAAACTTATAAAAATTGGGCTTCAAATGAAATCAATTATTTATCACGCCTTTTTCTCGAAGGAGTAGGGTGAGACCTTAGATCTCCACTTGCTGCAGTCCTGACACATCTCACTTTCATGACATTTTCCAAGAAGATAAAAACACCCTTTGTCGCTATTCCTCTTTTCGACGATACTCTTCTTAAAGTCACAGCCAGCCTCAGTATACTTGGTGTTCACGTATTGAACGATGTTCAGTTTCGCGGTTTTTTGGAAGGAAAAGTTTATTATGCCTCCAAGAAGCTTGGTGTGCAAGGCAAGGCAATGATTCGGCTCCACATGGAGTACTGTTTTAACTTCTAGGCGAGCTCCCCAGTACTAGACCCACTTGACCGTATTCAACGAAGAGCGGTTCCTCTTCTATTAAAAAAAATGCGTGCGTACAAAGTACGCTCATGTCAGGAGTAGAACTTCTTTGTTAATTAATTATTTTATTAATATTGTTATTAATTACACATTTTCATAAGTATCATGAATAATATCGAACTACAATGAAATAACAGTGTTGCCAACAAAAGCGACAGTTCTTTCGCACGGACTAGTAATTATGTTTTTCTAGGTTCTTTTTTTAATCGAACCTAAATCTAAAAGCATTGAATAAGCGACACTGATAAAGGAATGATGAAATTTTAAATAGACGCTCCGCTCGCTAAGTGAAAACAGGAATAACGCTTCTAAAAGCACCCGCTCGCCGATGATCCATAGATAACTAGAATTGACATTTTTTTTTTGATAAATTGTTTCTACACAAAGACATCATCTAACATTATTAATTACCCTTACTTATGTCTAATAAGTAATTAAACCAAATAAGGAAGTGTCCAATAACACTTCTTACAGTCTCTAAGAGTAGACACTGCTCTTTAGTGTTATTTCTTCACTTACCACTGTTTAGCAAAAGCATTGTTGTTTTATGCTACGTCATATTATGCATTTGAAATGAACAAATATCTTACCTTAAAGGCTGGCAACGCACTTGCGATTGGCATTGAGAGTATCCAAGGGTGGTAGATAATTCCAAACCAATTCTACTTAGGGTCGTTCAAAGAGCGCACCAATTTTTTAAAGGCCGGCAACGCACTTGCGAGCCCTCTGGAATTTAAAGTGTCCGTAGGCGTAATAAGTATTACCCAACCAATTCGACTTAGAGGGTCCTTAAAAGAGCGTTTAGATTCTTAAAAGGCCAGCACTTGTGAGCCTTTTAGCATTGTCCATGGGTAGTATCACATAACATCAGGTGAACATCATGTCCGGTCCGAAAAACATACATAGAATATTAATACAAAACTATGACAGTAAAACTATGTTTGTATAGATTAAACACGAAATTAGATAACATAACTTTCATTACAAATTCAACTCTATCACAGTGACTTAAGGTATATTTTTAAACAGAATTATTTTACTTGTAACTTAACAATCCAGTTCTATACATCGCTGTCCCCACGTAAGCAGGTCGTGTCATTATCGTCAAAGTGTATACATGGTACACAATTACTGCGATGACTGACAACACACAAACACACACAATTTATGTGTTACATGAATCTGTTTCGTAAAATCGGACTAAAATAGTCAATTTGATCTTTTATAGAAGTGGGCAAACGGGCAGGAGGCTCATCTGATGTTTAATGGACAATGCCAGCGCTCTAGTGTCTTTTGAGAATTGGTACACTCTTAAAGGACCCCAAATCGAATTGGTTAGGAAATACTTCAGTGGGCAGCTGGTTCCACATAGTGGTACCCACGGCCCTTAATAACCTTCAGTTGTGGAATAACCGACGTCCGATGATGAAACTCAGCTGCGGCTTTTAATCTGAACAACTCCTAACTTAGTTAACTATGCGAAAATATAAACATGTCGTGGAGTCATTTAGTAGCAACGTCTTTGTTAACGGGAATCCGTGCGACATATTCTGGCCTTTGCCTTCGCCGTATATATCCCCTACAAAGAACCCAAGTTCTTAGAGAAAGAAGACTTTAAGAAAATAAAGCAGGACATAGGGTTGGACTCTTGGGTCGTGGGGTTCAAGTGCAGATTTAAGTTGGCGCCTGGTGTTGCTGGTGACCCGAGACCTTCGAAGAATCTATACGCTCTTTTAAGGACCTTTAAAGTCGAATTGGTTGGGTAATACTTATTACGGCCTACGGACACTTTAAATGACAGAGGGCTCGCAAGTGCGTTGCCGGCCTTTAAACAATTGGTGCCCTCTTTGAACGACCCTAAGTAGAATTGCTTTCCTTAACGAATAAGTATCCCAATACAGCGAGGAAATGCTAGCATTGAAGGTTTTAGTTTTGTATTCATTAATTTTTATATTATTACTAAAAAGGTTCTTAATATTAATACGAAAACGCGTAAATTCAATCAAAAAATGCCACTGACTATTTACCCTTATACATTTCTTTATAGGCTAAAGATCCAGGAACCAGAGGGCGGAAGGCGTGGGCGTCATAACCCTACCCTTGTCTAAAACCGGTTCCATACTGTGTGGGCCTGGGTATCCGAAAGCTATATCCAGGATGCTCCCTTCCCTTGGTAAAATACTAAGGTTCGGCTGTCGATATAATAGTCTGACAGTTTGAGTAATTTATGCGGCCTACCCAAATGTCTTGTCTTTGGACTTGACAGGTCCACTCAATCTGTGTGGTTCTTTCCTCAAAAGACCATTTCAGACTGCAATCTACATGGTCTTCACATAATCTTGTTATGTCTGGACTTTAAAAGAGACTGTGACCTCTGAGTTTGTTTCGGCGTTTCTTCTCAGAGTAGTCAGATAGGAAACGTCGATCTCATCTAGTTTAAAAAAAAAAAATGTTTGACGTGTTAAAGTGTTTGTAAAAACCTACTTACTTTATAAATCATTTATCAATAAAAAAAGGAATCCAAGATTCAATCAGACTAACACCAGCATGTACGATAAACGGTGTGTCCTATTCCCAGCACTGGATCCTTAATAATTTATATGCGCACGCGGCAGCGGTTAATTCCATCTACATTTTCTTGTGCCATTACGCCGGAACACCACCTGCCATTTCCATTTCGTGTGTCAAAGTCAAATCGACAATTGTCATCCTTCTACTGACACCGATTAAGCGCAAACACTGTTATAATAATACCATTCCGTTTCGTAATAAGTTTATTTTCATTGGAAGTAGTTAATGTTCAATGGCTGAACATTAGTTCTGATGGGAATTGGATTCTTTTTGAAGAAGACTCTCTTGTCTTAAGTTGGTTTTACTGTTATTCAAATTATGTACAGTACTTTGATTTGTTTGAGCAGTGTTGGCCTAGTGGCTTCAGCGTGCGACCCTCATACCTGAGGTCGTAGGTTCGATCCCCGCCTGTGCACTTTCTTTCTATGTGCGCATTTAACATTTTCTCTAACGGTGAAGGAAAACATCGTAAGGAAACGACATGCCTTAGACCCAAAAAGTCGACGGCGTGTGTCTGGCACTGGAGGCTGATCACCTACTTGCATATTAGATTTTAAAAAAATGATCATGAAACAGATTCAGAAATCTGAGGCCACGACCTAATGAGGTTCTAGCGCCACTGATATATTATTTATTTATTTTGATTTGTTTATGGGTCACTTTGAATAAAGTGGTAACTGTCCATAGACTGTATCGCCAGGAGCTAGCAGGTATTTGAACTTTCAGGAAATTCAATACGATGTCACTGTACGGTAACTTAAACAAATTGCTAAATGGTTAAATAAAAAACAGTAGCATTGTCTTTATTATTGCTCAAAGTTTAAAATCAGCAGAGTCTTCCAAAATCTTCATTGGTGACAAGCGGAAGGAGTTCAGGCGCCTCTCATTCGAAATCGCGATTATAACGGATTTAACAGTACTTGTACGGACCTGGATTTGGTAGGGGGCTGATCGATTTTATAGATTTCTTAAAGCCTATCGCATACCTAAGCCGCTTTTTTGCTAGTAAATTTTTTTATTTAAAGTAAAATTTGTTTACCAAAATTGACATATCATTTAGAAAAGATTTTATTATGTAGTAAACTTCAATAAATAAATTGTACGCCTTTGTGATTGCGAAGACCTCTAAGTATTGTTCGAGGGAGGAGAGACAGGGCTAACGTCCTCACACGAGTCTCAAATATTTAATAATCACCATCTATAAAATTTATACTCTATGCAAATTCCATAACGCCATCTTGAATAAGTCGCCATCTTGTTTAGGATTTGATGTTAATCTCGTTGATCGCGAAAATTATTTAAATCGTTGATAAAAATCATTTTCATTTAATTGGCGTTTATGTTTAACAGATTGGAGATTATTATAATTATGTAAATAAAGTGGCCGTGATGGATGCGTTGATTAATTTTGATTGTCAAAAACACGAGGAAATAAATACGCGATAAATAAATTTGAATTAAATGAAACTGACATGAATGCAGACCATGAGGTATTGATTTTATCACCTCGATGTGCGTTTAAGGCATCACCACCACTATGTGGACCCAGCTGCCCACAGAAGTATTTCTATCTTAGGGTCCTTCAAAGAACGTATCGATTTGTAAAAGATAATTGGAAGCCTTCAGGCATTGTCAATGGGTATTAAGTATCACTTAACATCAGGTGAGCGTCATGCCCGTTTGCTCCCTGTTCTGTAAAAATAACCCAAAAATTAAACACGACGATTTATTACGTTATTAAGTTTTAATTAGTTCTAAATAAATACTTTTTCTCTATTTAAAAAGTATAAAAACATAGCTTAAAATCAAGTACTTCAATAAATTAAAAAATGTTTTAACAGTTTTTCAATTAATACTGGAGTCGTATGTTAATAATAAACCTTCTCACAAAAGATTGTCAACATAGCCATCATTAAATTTAACTGGCGTTATAAAACTCCGACAAAACCAAATAATTAGCGACACCAATAAATATACATTAAATCCAATTAATTTAAAATATATATCAAACAAAATACAACCCTATTTCTATCACAATCAAGTTTAAATTTCCTTAACAGAAACTCTGTATCGTAAGGATCGCGATTCCGAAATTTCTATAAATAAAGTGAACCTGTCTTGTACGTACCGAGCTGTATTAAACTTACGAACTTTTTAGCTGATTTTTGCTTCAACAATAATCATTATATTTCAGTAAATTCATAAAAAAATATAATATATTATATATCAAAACCTTTCTTAATAATCCATCTATCTATCATGAAAACTATATAAAAATCCGTTCAATAGTTTTTGAGTTAATCGCGTTCATATAGACGCGACTGAGAGCAATTTTATAACAGCGTCTTTAACAATAATGGTTATTTTTCAGTCAATTTACACACCAAAACCTTCCTTAAGAAACATTCTATTTATTGGTGTAAACTATAAAAATCCGTTCTGCAGTTTTATAATAATTGGTCATAGAAAATCTCCTTACTCTGCATAACTTTCCAACCTGGGCCATTGCACACAATTGCTTCATCACATTTTCTTTTGCGATGGAATCAACTCCCGGAAGTCTCCTTGGGATATTCAATCTCCAATTAAAAAAAAGAGGTCACTAACATGGGTGTCCAGCAGATGACTTTTTTGGGCACCCGAAGGCTCGTTAGACCCCTCATATAAAAAAAAAATGACCGAACGTATTCGAGCACACTGGCATTGAGAGTCTACTGGAGTTGAGTCACTTAACATCAGGTAAGCCATGACGGTTTGCCCCCTATTCTATAAATAAAAAAAATCTTAATAGGCAAGTAGATGTAGTCAGATCATCATACTTCTAATACATACCAAAGCATGCTGGTCTTCTTACATGTTCTTCACCTGCACAGCTGTTTCGAAACCAGTAAACCATAAGTACTGGGACAAATCCTTTTTGGACCAAATCAACGCGGTTAAAGCTGGGCGCAGTAATATAAATTTAGGTATAAAAAATAATCCTAAATTTAAGGGAAAGTGAACCCTATCGACTCGGCATTTGAAATATTTTGAATTTAAAGAAATTTGTCACGAGCTAATCGCAGTTTTTTGGACGATAAAGATTTTTGACATTGCTCAGTTGAATTTAGCACCAATTAAGCTGCATTTAAATTATTGCTTGAAAAGGCTTCGTCGAAATTTGCACAATTTTATTGTCCGGCTGGATAATTTCAATCTTGCATTGTTTGGTTTTTGTTCTTTTGTTTGCTCGTTGTAGTTTCCAATAAAAAGCACCTTACTAAACTTCTTCACAAGCGAACGTTTGACTGCGGGGTCGCTGTCTTTCTCGTTGGGACTGCCTCGCGTCTTCTCTTCTACATCTTCTACCGCATTTACCAAAGAGAGCGTTCGGAGGAGTAGTTCGGATTCATACCTTCCGAGTTCCACAACTAAGCGTTATTTACGGCAGTGGGCAACAACCGCTATGTGGAACCATCTCCCACTGAAGGATTTCCCTTCGACTTAGGGTCCGTAAAGAGCCTACCAATTCTTAATAGGCCGCCAACGCATTCGCACGTTCCTGGCATTGCACGTGTCCATGTGCGGTAGGTGAATTTTAATATGAAAGTGGGGCTGGAGTAAGTGATACCTGTATCTTATATTCCATACAAAAAATATTTTTTTTTTTTTAGGTATTTCCGAACCAATTCGACTTCGGGTCAACAAAGAGCGTACCAATTCTTAAAAGACACTTGCCAGCCTTCTGGTGAGCATCCCGTTAATAAATTTAAGGGCCTAATTTTGTGTGTTTTTTACTGGAGTTTGGTTATTAATAGTTTTGACATGACTAAGTCTATTTTAGAGCATAATTTTCTTGTTAAATCGTGTCATAGATCCGCACATGCCGCGCTGTCTGAGGACATTTCCTGTCGGCTATTTGCGGATTTGAAAATAGTTTGGTCCGATTCGAGAATTTATAAATTTTTTGAACCGATTTTTGTGAATTATTTGTGTTTGTGTATGTTCAGATTTCTCCTGAGCATCGACCAACTGACACGGCTCACTTGGCTGTTCCAATAACAGCTGAACTTGACAACAGTTCACGAGAGTAATACATATTATGTGTAAATAGTATTTAAGATATTTAAACAATAAATCAGATTTGATTGTTCTATCTTATTTATTTGTCGCTTCCTCTCATAGTGGCGAAGCCTTCTTCAAGCCCTTTCGAACCATCCCCCCTCCTTGAACTTCTGATCCTAATAGGGCTCTGTCTTAGGTCTCGTGGTGCAGACATGTACTTATTTATGTGAGTGGGTTCATCTGTAGGGCCGGTCCGTAGGGTTGTTAATTTCTTAGGTCTTCTGATATATATAGTTATCAGCTTGGTAATACATATACTATACAGTTACTCCTGACATTTATTACATATAAATTTAAACACATATTTAACAGTAGGCTGGCAAGCTCTACAGTGTACAGTGTAGTGGGGATACAAAAAATAGTTTATTTATTTGGTAGGCCTGAGAATAGATAGTAATTCATTATATTATATCTAAGTGATAAGGGTGGAGCACCCCAATTTTTATAAATTTGCCTCCATTAACCTCCATTTAATATTGTACTATATTCTACCGAATCAGCTAATTTTGTTAAAGTTTCAAAGATGAAATGAATTGAATGACCAACTTTTTTTTAATAGAACATAGAGTAAACGGGCAGGAGGCTCACCTGATATTGCCCAAATACAATGCTAGAGGGCTCCCAAGCCGGCCCCAAGTTGTATTGGTTTGGAAATGTCTACCGCCCATGGACACTCAATCTGCAAATCGCAAGGCTGCCGGAATCAATTTTATTCGGAAATACTTCAGTGGGCAGCTGCTTTCATATAGAGTGGAACGACGGGCGTCGAGGTTTTAAGAATTTAGAATTCTGCTTCGAAGTCCGGCGAAAAAAGTTTAAAGCAGTAAAATTTTATTGGAATTTTAAATTCTTCACAGATATTAGGGATACTATAGCAAAATGGCTCTTATATGGTAGCAGGTTTAGCCCTATTCACGTCAATACTTATATTTTGACAATCGGCAGACTTGAGGCAACCCTAAAACGTATTAAGGAATTAATTATTTCCCTTCTAAGATTCTTCAATTATTAAAATATATAATTCCAATTTAAGAAGGGGACTCCTGCTTCGTATAATGGGCATTTAAATTAATAAAATTATCGAAGATTATTATTTATTTATGTACAAAAATACATACAGTACTAAGCCAATATGATAATCGTAAATATAATCTATATATATAAAAATGAAACCCGTTTTCCGTTGTCACGACATAACATGAAAACGGCTTGACCGATTTGGCCAATTTTTTTTATATAATATTCTTTGAAGTACGAGGATGGTTATTACGGAGAGAAAAATTAAAAAAAATTGAGTGAAAAAGTCTAAAACAACACTTTTCTATATTTCTATACTTAAAAGTCAATTTGAACTTTAATACCATATCATAAAGTTCAAGTGTTAGTGGAGGGTTTCTGGGAAGGTAAATTTTTATTTTTTGACATAATGTATTTGTTGTCTTATCAACTTTCTTTTTTTCATCTTAGCTAGACCGGTGTACCGAATAGCAGAATAAGTATTTAAAAAAAATAAAGAATCAACTGTTAGGCGGTAGGTACGATGTTCGCCAGGCCAGCTAGTATGAAATAAATAAGATACACAATATCATTACTGTGAACTCTGCGAACATATAAAATTGTCGTGGAGACAGCATTCTGGCCCTTAATGACGTCATAGGGGCAGCCCTCCCCCCTTCAGTAGAGAATCGAAAACCCCTTTTTTTCAGTAAATTGTCAAATTTTAGTTACTACCACGTTAAAGCAGCTCATTTAAAAATGCAATCAAGTCAAATTGCAAAGGTAACCACAGTCTAACGATTTGTAAATTCGTTAGTGTTGCCATTTAAGAGGAAATAATATCAACTGTAAGCTAAATAAATTGTAATATAAATAAAAATAAATACATCAGCGGCGCTACAACCTTTTTAGGTGTGGTCCTCAGATTTCTGTATCTGTTTCATGATCATTTGTCAATCTAATAGGCAAGTAGGTGATCAGCCTCTTGTGCCTGACACGTCGTCGGATTTTTGGGGGTAAGGCAAGCCGGTTTCCTCACGATGTTTTCATTAGTACGAGCGAATGTTAAATGCGTATATACAGATCATCCATTGGTGCACAGCCGGGAGCTAACCTACGACCTCAGGGATGAGAGGCGCACGTTGAAGCCACTAGACACACGAGATTCTATCACTGATAAAAGATCTTCCAGGGGACTTCATCTGTGGTTAGAAGTGTAGTGACGAGGATACGAAATGGAATGCTAAGGTGGTTTTTTTTTTTAAATTGATAGTAGGCCTAACTCCCTCGCGACTTACGCCCCGGGGCCGAGGAAGCTAAGCTATAATAAGCTTTCATGTCGTTTTTATTTATTGAAGTAAAAGAAAGAATATTTACATTGAACGTGGGTTAGGGAGTTGAGGGTTGGTTTTGCTATGAGATACAATTCTTTTCCCTCAACCGCCTGAATAGAGTCCGCTGCTTAGGTGGTTTGTTGTAGAAGAGATGAGGAGCAGTTAACAAGTAGGATATAGTCAACAATGGTGAAGCCAGGTTGGGTAGGCGTACCTGGTCCTAATACAGGGAGCTCCATGAGCTCTTATTACGAGCCTATTTACAACTGAGAGAGACAATTTATGTTCCCACGTGACCTTAACGGTAATCAGATTTCGTTCGTTCAATTTGTATGAAAATTCGCACCATGAACGCTTGGCTGTACCAAAATATGACCGATGTGCCTTCAAACTATGACAGAATAAGCGATGCTATTAAAGTTACTGTTTTTGTTTTTGTTCAACTTTTATGTATCAAATAATAGTTTGGAACATATAAAATTCAAAATTAATTAAAACTAGTTCGTAAAATAAGATTAATAATATATACCATGTCTAATTTATTAAAAACTTTATATTTTTTATATCTCTGATATTGAAGAGTTTTCTTTTGGGTTAATTTTGAGTTTAGGCAGTGTGATTATGACAAATCTTAATATATATAAATTACGTGTCACGTTGTTTGTCCGCTATGGACTTCTAAACTACCTAACCGATTTCAATCAAATTTGCACACCGTGTGTAGCTTGATCTAACTTAAAAGATAGCTTACATCTCAATTTATACCCGCAATATTATTTTATTGCAAAATATTTGTTTATTATTTGATAGTCTCAATTCTAACAGATGGCGCTGTGTTGAAAGTAACAACGTTTCAAATAAGCTACGATTTAATGGCATGACCATCAAAAAAGCATGGTGGTCCCCATGCCCGGTGTTCTCCTATTGTTTCCCTTGAATAGGTTACTACTATGTAACATAACTAAAACCTTAGCCACAGCAACGCTTGGCCGGTCTGCTAGTTTATTATAAAATTGACGAAGATACGATAACAAGACAATCCCCTTCTAACGACTTCGATGTCTCGTTTATAGCTCAACGAATTTGATTCGTTAAGAGTTCAGTGCCTACACAATCTATATTAAATAATATTCAATTAATTATTTCGTTTGTATAACAAAAACAATAAAACGTTATTCCCTAAAATATCATTTAATATTTTAAACCAGCGTTGATTGAAAATACACGAAGTATTTTAGCAAAGTCACTATCCTTCGATTTCTTCAATGATACTAGTATTCAAATATAGCTAAATGAATTACCTAAACCTGTAGGATCCAGTATAGTATTGGTAAACGATGCATTAGTCTAGTGGTTAGTACCCCTGACTGCGAATCCATGGGTCTCGGGTTCGAACCCCGGCTTCGACGAACATCGATGTGATGAGCATTTGGTGTTGTGCTTAGGTCTTGGGTGTTTAAATATGTATTTATATGTCTATCTATCTATAATATACATATAAATAACACAAGCTTCACCAGCTTAGCATGGGAGTAGGTCAATTGGTGTGAATTGTCTTTAAAAAAAAATTATAACACTTTAAAAAATAGACATTTTACAATAAATAAGAACTACTAGTATTTATTATAATTAAAAGTTTCCTTATTATGTTCATGAATTGTATTCCTCTACTTTTTCAAATAAACATAGGTATTTTTCCTAGTACCCAGTGTGATCTACTGTTCTACGACCAGTCCTTGGCCCATGAGCTCGGTGCCCCACCCAACATAGTCTATGTGTCTAATCTCTGATATATACAATTCTCGTGTCATAATATTCGTTCCCATACTCCTCCGAAACGGATCGACCCATTCTTATGAAATTTTTTATGCACATTCAGTCTGAGAATCGGACAACATCTATTTCATCCCCCTAAATGTTAAGGGTGGTCCTAAATTAAAACCCCTAAATTTTTATTTTTAAACCAAACTTTTTGTTTTCATTTTTTTTATGATAGGTACAACAAATACATACAACCCTCCACGACCAACCCCTATTTTTTATTATAGTAGATAGTTATTATGAACTAAAAAATGTTTCCTAGAAATAATATACATGGCAAAACGACGTTTGCCGGGTCAGCTAGTAACTTTATAATTCGTTAATTTATTTGAAGTCAACCAATGAAATAAACCAAAGGAAAAACAAGTCTTGAAGTGTCAAAGTTTTTTTACTACCCTAACAGTGTCCGTTATTTTGTTTGCGTTATTTCGTTAGCAATTCGATATTCAATGGGCCATGGGATATTTTTGTTTTTATTCTAACAATGATCTACTTTTTTAAGTGGGTTAAAATGAATTCAAGTATATATTATTGCTAGAAACTCGAAGACTGGACCAATTCGATTGTTTATCAATTTTTTTATAGTATAGGGGGGCCCAAAAAAGGAAGCTATCGCAGCCCATATTCACCCATTTTAGTGGGTGCGTTGCCGGCCTTTGTGGAAGGTGTATTTTCTTACTTTCGGAGAGGCAGGGGATGAGCTTCCGGGAGCCAGTTCACGCTTCACTTGCTATTATTCTTTGAACTCTGAGAAAGGCTTTTATGGAGTGAAAAGGGAACAGTCTCTATCCATATTATGTTGGTATGTACTATACTGGTAACAAAGAGCAGTGTTGGCCTAGTGGCTTCAGCGTGTGACTCTCATCCCTGAGGTAGTAGGTTCGTTTCCGACTGTGCACCAATGGACTTTCTGTCTATGTGCGCATTTATCATTCGCTCGGTGAAAGAAAACATCGTGAGGAAACCAGCGTGCGGGTCAGGCACAAGAGGCTGATCACCTAGTTGCCTATTAGATTGACAAATGATCATGAAACTTACAGAAATCGGAGTCCCAGACCTAAATATAAATTACTTAATATTTTAGGAAATTCGCGGTAACAGAGGAGTTAAGAGCTATATTATTTTAATTATTATTATTATATATATGTATTATAGTATAGGGGCCTAGGAGCCTAGAGGACGCTTAAAACAGTTTTTAAACAATTGGAGGTCGTATCTCCCGAAAGACCTCCGAGAGGCGATTGCACACTTCGCTAGTTCACAAAACAAAATGTCTGAAATCTCGATGCTGGCATTTCGATGTATGCAAATCTCCAGCTTTGGGCGCCAAATAGAATGGCTTCTTAACCCCTACTTGTCACCATCATCCATCACCATTAATGCATCTAATTCAAATATTGATTACAGCAGATTTTGTGTATTATCTATTCACGTCAATATTACATTTAGTTTTAAAAAAGGAATATAATACTGTTTTTTTTTCGAACAAAAAGATTGATGTCACAATTGATTAATTGAACGTGACAACAGTTAACAGTCGCAATTATCAAACATGCTAATTATGTGAATATTACATTTATTCACGATTGAACATGAAAATGACTTCGGTATGTTTTTCACGCCCTGCACTTCTGCTGCTATAATTGTTAATTGTTAATTAAAATTTTCTCTTTAAAATGCTGTTACGGTGAATAGACATGAAAATATAAATCAAATTTACTTCTACTATATTACTTGTATATAAAATTTAGTGACGCTGAATAAAAATTCTGAGTCACCATAATTGAGTAATGCGCCACTAGATTATTTAAATGATTAAATTAGCTAATATGTGTACGGGTCATGGACATAATTCACAATGAAGTTTTGTTTAAATAAAAATTTAAATCATTTTAAATAACTCAACATGACAATTGCATATAAGTAATTCCAAATTCTTCTAATATCCTTTTCTCAAGAATTTTAATAACTTAATTTTCTACTAACACAGTTCAATTTGCATCCTAATCAAAGTTCTTAAATCGTCTAAATACGGTTTACGGCGACCGGTCTTAACCCTTAACTTGGAAGACCCAGATAATTTTGGAAATTGACATCATGGAAATTGAAAAAAAAACTGTTCCTATCCGGCACACAGCCTCGTACATTTGATGCACATAAAGCCGAATTTACATTACGAAACTAGTGTTATGCACGTTGGAATGAGTTTCATGAAAATAGTTGCAGCACGTGTGAAACTACTTTAACAAAAAATAATAGTGTCGTGAAATCAACAGTATCACCAACGACATGGCTCTGTCAACATCAAAGCTTCATTTTGCGATGCAGAACGTCGTGGTACAGATGTTAATATATAAAATTCGAATTTTATATTTTTATCAACTGACCAACGTTGGTTTGCCATTTTGGCGGTCATTTAGCTGCACGATGCACTCAAACACACACGTCTGCCCTGTGCAAATGCTTTCGCGACACTAGTTTCGTGTCGCGTTTTCATCGTGAAAGTAGTTGCGTGACATTAGTTTTACAAAAAATATGCGCATGGCACGAAATTTATCCAGTGTCGCGAAACCGATGCATGCATTATGAAACTGTAAATTTACACGTGAAATTGTTGATGAAATTTATGTCATAAAACTAATTCCGAGCCACTAGTTTCGTAATGTAAATTCGGCTTTACAGTATTCTGGCCTTTGATGCATAGCTTGCATCGTCATTGGACCAAAATGTAGTGAAATTATTGTACCCATCATATTTCACGTCTGTAGTTGGCCTTCCGCTATAGGCTGTTTTTAATATTTTTTTTGGTGCTGGTGGGACAGATTCATAGTTTGTTAATGGCTGCTGTCTCCCAGAATATATAATATGATGCCGGAACTTCTTTAAGCTCAGTCATCTTATATTATTCACGCCAATATGTCTGCGATGGAAATCTTAGTAGTTGTTAGTTGTTAGTAAAGCTGGCAGTGTGTACTTTGTGATACATATCAAAATTGTCAGTTCCTTGGCAAGATGAACGAGGAGATACATTAATTTAAAAAAATGAAGCATCAACAATCAATTAAAGAATGTCCAAAGTAATTACGTTAGTGCTAAATATATTTATAATTAATAATTTTATGCACCCATTCATTAGATGAAAAAACAAGAACATTTTCATAAATTTTCTTACCTTCTTCCGTGGCAACAAGTCGGATGTTAAACTAAAGTAAAATTTGACAGCTCATCAGTCCCACCAACACAAAAAACTAATATGCTTTCAATAACTAAGAAATGGCCTAAACATTCTTTAAAAAATATCAAGTTTTCGATAAAAAATAATAGCGGTAGATTTTTAAAATTCTGATGCATCTCTACAGATTCACTATCAAAGGGTTAAAGATTGAAGATTATTTCTTTGCGAATAATATCTATATATATAAAAATAAAACCCGTTTTCCGTTGTCACGACATAACATGAAAACGGCTTGACCGATTTGTCTGATTCTTTTTTTATAATATTCCTTGAAGTACGAGGATGGTTCTTACGTAGAGAAAATTTATAAAAAAATTGAGTGAAAAAGTCTAAAACAACACTTTTCTATATTCCCATACAAAATATTCGTAATCTTACTATATAAAAATAAGTCGGGTTTTCCTTCCTGACGCTATAACTCCAGAACGCACGAACCGATTTCCACAGTTTTGCATTCGTTGGAAAGGTCTCGGGCTCCGTGAGGTTTATAGCAAAGAAAATTCAGGAAAAATTTCAACAGAAAAGCGGGATCACCAAACAAAATGTTACATAAAACGAAGCCATCTGGCGGCGAAACTGAGTTCGCCGAGTTTGCTAGTAATACTTAAAAGTCAATTTGAACTTTAATACCATATCATAGAGTTCAAGTGTTAGTGGAGGGGTTCCGGGATGGTAAATTTTTATTTTTTGACATAACGTATTTGTTGTATTATCAACTTTCTTTTTAGCTAGACCGGTGCCCCGAATAGCAGAATAAGTATTAAAAAAAATAAAGAATCAACTGTTAGGCGGTTATAATTAAAAGTTTAGTAAACAAAGATTCAGAAGACACAAATCGGTCGGCGGCTTTGGAATTTTCTCGAAAGTGTATCGTTCCACACAATTGTCGGAGAGTCGTTTATTTAATCGAATAAGTTTTCAAATGCCGCAACTTGTGGTAGATAAAATACCTCCTGATTTTACAAGGCCTGCCGTTCTCTTAAAGACAACATCACGGCAGATGACAATAGATGTCTTTTCACATAAAGCATTTACCAGGTTATCGTGGCAGACGTTATCACCAGCATTACTTAAAACCAAATCCATCACAGCTTGATAGACGAACGCACTAAGATTTAAGGTCACTCTTATTACGCTTACGCAAGAATGAAGAAAGACTTCGTGATGACATTTACTCTACAAACGAAAAGAATACGCAAGAAGAAAATCAGGCAATATGAGGAAGATAAATAATATCAGATTACAGACAATTACTTAACCACAGACTTAAGACGCTGATGTATTTTAAATTTGAGCAGAAGAGATCTTATTCCCTTTTGGGCGGATTTATAAGGAAGAAGTGGAAGAGCAGTGTTGGCCTAGTGGTTTCAGCATGTGACTCTCATCCTTGAGGTCGTAGGTTTGTTTCTAGCTGTGCACCAATGGACTTTCTGTCTATGTGCGCATTTAACATTCGCTCGAGCGGTGAAGGAAAACCTTGTTAGGAAACCGGTTTGACTTAGACCCAAAAAGTCGACGGCGTGTCAGGCACAAGAGGGTGATCACCTACTTGCCTATTAAATGAACAAATGATCATGAAACTGTGAGCCCCAGACCTAAATATAAATAACATAATATTTTAACTAAAAAAAAACCCCGTCAATGGGACCTATCCGCGGTAACAGAGGAGCTATGAGCTATATTACGAAACGAGCCTAGGGGACACCCAAAAAAGGCAACCATCCTATTAGTGGGTGCGTGACTGGTCTCTTTTTAAACAATTGGAGGATGTATCTCTCAGGAAAGGAAGGCGATTCCACAATTCACTAGTTCCCAAAAGAAAATGTCTGAAAGTGGACGGCAGAAGACTTCCATGATGGTTATGTGGAATTATACAGAAGAATATTTTTTAAGTTATAAAACTATTTTAATACTTTTTAAATAATATTATATATTTTTTTATATCTATAATTATTATAATATTGTCCTTTTAAGAGAAAAATATAATGAAACAGATACTGAAATCTGCAGCGCACTGGTTTATTTATTAACCTAGCCGGTCTTAAATATGTTACGTTGGGCGTGTCGTTCATCAATAAATTAATTAAACTCACAGGAAGTCTTTTGTAATTTGATTCGCTCACATCAAACGATGCTATTTACGGCCGCCATTTTGTCGTCATTTTAGCGAGAATACTAAAAAGAAATATTAAATACTAGCGACCAGCCCCGGCTTCGCACGGATGCAAAGCTGTTAATAAATTCAAAGTGCTATAGAGTATAGGGAGAACCGCGGCCTCCGACGCGCTGCGTCCCGCAATTTTTAAATTTGTAATATCTTCGAATATATTCATTTTAATCATATGCTGTAAAGGGCCATATATATCTATATTAAATCAACAATGTATTTAAGGTATTTAATTGGATAGGGATTAATGCTGTATTGGTTAAAATCGCTTCGAAAATTTGCCATTATTTGTCGTAAAAAGTAAATGACAAAAAAAATTTATTGTGGAATATCCCTAAGAGGTAGACATATACCATCGCGGAGTTTTCTGTAGACCTTTTCAATGTGTATAATACTTAGTACATTATTTTGATAAATCTCGTAGGGTTCGCAATGTAAGCGGAAAAAATGTAATTATTTACGATTTACAACATCACATTAGAAACCTTAAAAATAACAGTATTTCTCCATGCATTTTTAATGGATGTTATTATACATATAAATCTTCCTCTTCAATCACTCTATCTATTAAAAAAACCGCATCATTATCCGTGGCGTAGTTTCAAAGATTTAAGCATACATAGGGACAGCGAAAGCGACTTTGTTTTATACTATTTAGTGATGGTGACTACAGGGGGAGCGGGTTCGAATCGGGGTGTTTGGATATTCGAATAGATGATTAGATCAGACAAAAGTTTTGTGAATATAGCCTTTGTAGCGACGCCTAATCTGTGGCTGCAATCACTGCGATGACGTCATACCTTAAAACGCGCTATCGAACTATTTCCCATTGGACATATTTACATCTAGATAAAAACTTCTGTTCTGGTAAGATTAGGATAATAAGCCGCCTTGACTGGAGAACACGAGGTCTTACTTATTTCTTCGCTTACTTCAGTAACCATCACTATTCTGTCCGGCCCTTCAGGCGTATGACCACCCCGCGATAGCCGAGGTCCGCGTCTCGCAGGAGACGCCCTTGTCACTTGTACTTTTTATTATTATTATTATTATTATATATTATATACCTTTATTGCTCACACCCAGTTTAATAGATTAACACTTATTTAAGTTACATAATAAAACTTAATCTAATACAATATCATATGACCAGTTTTAGGTAATCAACTTGTCCTATGACACAAGGATTTTCCGCGAGATTCTAAAAAAAAGTTTCTATCTGTTAGTGTAGATTGATCGAATCCCCCATCAGGTCTGAGGAAGAGCAGCACCTCACTTGACTCATGATCTACGTAGTCTTTGTTGTTCTATATATGTATGTGTTAGGTTCTTAGGTCTCACCTTCTCATATTTAGTTATCTAGGACTTGCTAATACATATACTATACAGATACTCATTTCACAGTCCACTGGCTGGCAAGCTGTACACTGGCATAAGACCCAATCAGGCACAGACGGCTGATCACCTAAATGAAACAGATGCATAAGAGCCTCAGACCCAAAGCTGAAGCTGTTGTAGCACCACTCGTTAGCAACGAAAATCCTCAATACAATGGTAAATTCAAATATACCAAAATGACACACAAAAATTCATATAAAATTATAGATTGCTGAAAACGTTTATAAGCTGTAGATGAATCATTAAACTATATTTTTATCCCAGAAATTCATTTAAAATTCTATTTCAAAAACTATATATTCGTGGCGTGATAGGAAAACCATTGACTCAACCGGAAGTAGCCATTTCGCGTCCATTTTGACGCGTCAGCTATAGATCATAGATCTATGTGAGAATAGACGTGATTTCAGTCCAAGTAAGTAATAGGTAGCATTCACCAGTTCCTATAATTGATAAGTATGTATTAAGTAAATTACGTATACATATAGTAGGTTTTATTTATTGAAGTTTACCACATCATACATAATTCCATATCTACGGTATATGTTACCGACTCTTTTATCTACAATTATGCTAAACATAAATGTTATAAAAAAATTAATATTTCTAGCAAATTTCATTAAGAAAAAAAAATCCAGCAAAACAGCAGATTATGTATCGGCACATAACAATGCTTTCTTTAAATTGATCAGCCCACTACCAAATTAAGCTCTGGATAAGTTTTTATACTGTTATATTTGGCAAGAATGAGAGGTGCCTGAACTCCTAGATTGGTGACAGACTTGCTGGTGTTGAACCTTGGGAATGAATAAGGGACGCGCGTGCCAGGCGTCAACTTAAATCTTTAAGTAACCTTTAGCAGAAACTTTCACTAGAGCAAGATAATGGGATTTAATTCCTTTCTATATCAGAGTCTCACTTGATGTTAAGTCTTACCACTCAATGGACAATGCCAGAAGGCAAGTGCTGGCCTTCTAAGAATTGGTACGCTTTGTCAGGACCCCAAGTCCTATTGATTCGAAAATACTTTTGTGAGCAGCTGGTTCCACATAGTGGAGTAAATACTGCCTCAAATAACGCTCAGTTGTTTTAGAAGACATTTTTCAAATCTTAATATGTATATATAAATTACGTGTCACGTTGTTTGTCCGCTATGGACTCCTAAACTACCGAACCGATATCAATCAAATTTGCACACCGTGTGTAGATCCAACTTAAAAGATAGGATAGCTTACATCTCAATTTATACCCGCAATATTATTTTATTGGAAAATATTAGTTTATTATTTGATAGTCACAATTCTAACAGATGGCGCTGTGTTGAAAGTACCAACGTTTTACATAAGCTACAATTTAATGACATAACCACCAAAAAAGCATGGTGGTACCCATGACTGGTGTTCTCCTACCGTTTCCCTTTAATAGTTTACTACTATGTAATATAACAAAACCTTAGCCACAGCAACGCTTGGCCGGTCTGCTAGTTATTTTATATTTCTTTATTGCTATGTGTAATCGAAATTATTTATTTCGTCATCCTACAGCTAACATATAAAATATAACAAAAACAATTACACTAATGATATAGCCAAAGATGGAATATATAATACATACTAGCGGAGTGGGCAGACGTTGTCCTGCTTGATATTTGAAGCGATTAGGATATTAAAGAAAGTATGAAAGTACCAACTGCAGTGCCACCTGTCAGGCTGATTTGTGAATCTAAACCACCCACCCGAACGCATACAAAAAAAACATTCACATCGGTCCAGCCGTTTCTGAGGAGTTCAGTGACATACACACGTACAGTAGAGTTATATATATATTATATATGTAAGCTATTCTATCTTGTAAGTTAGATCAAACTGCACACGGTGTGAAAATTTGATTGAAATCGGTAAAGTAGTTTAGGAGTCCATAGCGGACAAACAACGTGACGCGTATTTATATATATTAAGATATACAAAATGGTTCAAACATTTATCTAAGTAATACCTAATTCAGCCGTGCTGTGTGATGCTGTGAAAGTTATACATATTACCAATGACGCTTCATCTTATTAGTCTGTATCTGTTCCATAATTTCTAATAGGCAAGTAAGTGATCAGCCTCCTGTGCCTGACACACGCCGTCGACTTGGGTCTAAGGAAAGCCGGCTTCCTCACAATGTTTTCCATCGTACGAGCGAATGTTAAATGCGAACATAGAAAGTCAATTGGTGCACAGCCGGCGTTCTACGAACTCAGGGATGAGAGTCGAACGTTGAGGTTAATATCGCAAAATTAAATGAATATTGTCGCGTCTAAAACTTGTTTAACCTATAACATCAATCGGAAAAAGGCGTGGTGTGCTTTTACTAAAATGAACAGACTTCAATCTTATCATTTTCTGTATTGTTTTTAGCTAAAAGTAAAAATATATATTGATTTGATATTTTCAGCTTTTTTACTTGCTTGTGAAGCTTACAAGTATCTTGCAATTGGCAATTCAAAATGGCGGACAGTTGCAATTCTCTTTACTTGATTTAGGAATTTACATTAGCGTATTGCAGG
Organism: Pieris melete; assembly: GCA_963693345.1. Lineage (NCBI taxonomy): Eukaryota > Metazoa > Arthropoda > Insecta > Lepidoptera > Pieridae > Pieris > Pieris melete. The sequence continues at coordinate 302,541 of CAVNZK010000127.1, forward strand.
TCTAGTGGTATCAGCGGGCGACTCCCATGCCTGAGGTCATGGTTCAAACCCTGACCGTGCACCAATGGACTTTCTATGTGCGCATTTAACATTCGCTCGAACGAAGGATATAATCGTGAGGACACCGGCTTGCCTTAGACCCAAAAAGTTGCCTATTAGACAAATGATCATGAAACAGATACGGAAACCTGAGGCCCAGACCTAAAAATTGCCATTTTTAGGCTCTGGAACTTGGAAGTCTTTTAAAACATTATTATGAGCAACACGATCATAACCATGTTGTGGTTTAGGAGGAGAGCGAGGTTTTAAGAATACTGTCTTTTTATATGAGGCATTAGAATTATTACGAGATACAGACTTCGCTGCGGAAGAATATACGGGTTTTGGTACTTCCGGAATTGTTGAACTTAATGCATCTGCGTATGAAGGCTTAACAGAAGAAAAATATTTACTGGCTTCGGCATAAGACATGCAGCTCTGAGCCATTTTGACTTAGATTTCTGTCTGTCTCACAAATTCTGGACATGACTTATCTATTGCTGAATGGGACCCTTCGACTTCACACATTATACAGTTCAGACGGTCTTTATCTGACCTGTCACATGATACACCTACATGTTGACCTCCACGGTTATAACATATTGGAGTCTTACAACGACATTGAACTTTGGTATGACCATAACGGCAGCATTTATAGCATTGTATGGTAGGATAAATATATATTTCTACGGGAAGAGCATTATAGCGCATGAAAATCCTTTTTGGTAATACTTGCCCATCAAATGTTATTACAACTGATTCAGAGGGTTTCCAAGAAACCGAGTCATTAATTTTTATCTTGCTATTCAAAGGTCTTATTTTAAGTATTTTGCCGCAGCCTATAGGTACGGATACATTTTGTTGAACTTCCTCTACACTCCAATCTACAGGGACCCCGCGAACTAGACCCATTCTTGTTACGTTGAAAGGGGGAATGAAAGCTTTTAACTTTTTCGTTTCCAAAAGATTGCAGTTAAGAAAATTATTGGCGTCTTTATAATCGGAAAAGCCAACTACGCATCTGTTTCTTCCTATACGCTTTACACTTCCGGGAATAATATTATTAAATTTGTTCTGCTTTAAAAAATTGCCAAATGTTATTGGATGGAGAATGGTCCAGTCGTCAGGTGTACTTTGAATAACGTTGAACATGTATTAAATAAGGGGAAACATCAGTAGAAACATATTCAGTACGGCCAATCGAACGGGGGTCCGTATTGGTTACTGAATCTGTGGTGTTGTTTGAATTTCCCGCGTTAGAGTCTTGAGAGATATTTGAATTTTCCGTGTAAGATGTTGATGGTCGAGAGGATGTGCTATGTGAATTATTATAATTTTGCAAGTGTGGAGATGACGTGGATTGAGATATAGGTTTTGAAGTAACCTTTTTAATTAAAATTGACTCATCTTCTACATTGCGTAAGCTTTCGCACTGACAGTAATCACCGCTAGAACCACTTTCTTTTTCTTAATTTTTGTACATTGCCGACAAAGGCGCAAATAACGTGTTCGTTTACGACTTCCTTCACCTGTTTGAGATGATACCGAACAATCGGTATCCATTTTTGTCAAATTCATCTTGTGAACCAACAGATACATTTGATCCCACAGGGAGATTCAAGCCAACAATCATCCCCATCCCATTCATATAATATTTACAGAAATTACAAAAACTTACCGACTACACGATGACACTATACACAAATACGATATAAAGATTACATAATATAATACAAAAATTAAAACTACCAGCTTATCCTCTGCGTTTTAACTAGTAAAATTATATTAAATATTCACCACCGTGAAAAATACGTCTACCATGAACGAAGTTTCCCGCGCTTTTTTTTCCTCTTTTTCTTTTAGTATAATTCAGCATGTGTTTTGGTATTAATTAGTACTGGCACCTTCTGACCTTCTAGTTTTGGTAGATCGCCATTTTTTAAAACGGTCACACTGTTCACGGGTTGCGCTTGGCGGTCAGTGTTGCCAATTTAGCGACTTTGTCGCTAGATTAAGCGACATTTTAACACGAAAAGCGAGATTTTATTTCAATTAAAACTACAGTAAAACAATTTAGCGACATTTCTGGAACCTTTTCAAACTTGTTTTTTTTTTAAATATAATAATATTCGAGATGATTTTATCCTAAACGGCTTTGTAAACGCTACTCATTGTCAAAATACATGTTGTTGGGTGTTTACTTTGTGGTCTCTTGTATGTTCCATAACCCCGATGTTACTGCCAATAACAAAAACCTTATATTAACTTAGTTAAAGTCGATTTTTCATACTATTTTTAGTGCCATTAATTTTATCAAATCAAAACTACGCAATCGCATGGGGCTAACAATACTGATAATACCATGATGTCTCAAATTTATAATTGTGATGAAGACGCGGATGAACACGAAATAGTAGATTTATGTGTTGCCCCTTGTCAGGGGCCAATAATTTGGTTAGAATAGGGTTAAGTTATTTAAGTTTTGATTTAAGATTATTTTAATTACATAAAATGTACATATTATTAACAATATAATGTTTGACATTACTTTATAAAAAATGTGGTCACTGAATATTAAAATAAATAACGAAATAGTAGATTTATGTGTTGCCCCTTGTCAGGGGCCAATAATTTGGTTAGAATAGGGTTAAGTTATTTAAGTTTTGATTTAAGATTATTTTAATTACATAAAATGTACATATTATTAACAATATAATGTTTGACATTACTTTATAAAAAATGTGGTCACTGAATATTAACTTATAACGAGATACTTATCGGGATAGCCCAAAAGGGGGAGCTCGTTTATGCGAATAAAGAATATAATACCTATTTTTTTAGGTTTCTAATCATACCAAGCAAACTTTCATCATCTAGCGACTTCTAGCGACTTTTTAACCTTCGGTCTAGCGACATTCGCTTTAATCGAGTTGGCAACACTGTTGGCGGTTTATTTTTATTTTTGCAATTAAAGTGCAGGTTTAAATACATTTTTTATCGAAATGGATGAATACGGGACTGCTAAAGTTGTTGCAATCAATAGTGGTACAAAAACAAGACCACGACGAGGACGTACCCAAATTACAAAATCGGCTTCTAAGTGAGTGACATTATACATCAATTTGGATGGAAATTTTAGCTAAAAACCTAAATAATGTGTTACTTAATACCTATTTTTTTCTGTTCCAGGTATGCGGAGACTGACCCACTTGCATGTAATTTGCAAAAAGACTAAACATGGCCCAAAAAGTGTATTCAAATGCAAAAAGTTAAGCCTACCCTTACTACTCAAAAAAAGAAGGCTTTTTTTGCTAACAAAACAAAAGTAGCACAAGATAGGTACTTACCTAACAAGATTGGTTTCTTCATACAATCCCCAAAGAATCAAAGAACCTAAAGGATCTACTTGGAAACCTTTATGATAATAACAATATTAACCTTGGTGATAATTTTTGTTTCCTTTTAAAAGTTAGACAAAAATATCTGTATTATCAAAACCTCACTTTTTGTTTGGTAAATATCAAAACCTAACTTTTCCAGAAGTTTTTATCAAAACCATGCTTTTCCAAAAATGTTTAATCAAAACCTCACATTTCCAAATTTAATTCCAAAGTATTGGCTAATATTCTCATAATTTTTAACAGTAATTTGGTACATAGGTTGACTGAAACACTTTGTTTAATATGACATAATTAAAACATAATGCTGTAGTAATAGTTTGTTAGCCATTTTACATTGCTGTTTTCCTTAAAATTAGAAAAAGTGGAAAAGTGAGGTTTTGTTCTTCACCACCTCAATTTGACTCAACAGATCATCAGTTATCTAATGTTGTAGGGATTTTCTAATTATTTAATTTTGTGGTTGTGAGAAATGTTTTTTTATTGAAGTTATACTTCTTTAGGCGCGTTATGAAAAATTTATGAGAGTGAAATTTTACGATGCGCGCGCACCGTGACACAAAATTCAGTATGGGCGCCGAGCTTGCGCGAGCAAGATGGGAATAAGACAATCTACTTGTAGTAAGTACCTTTTAAACAAATAAAGCCGTGTTTATTATTTTTTTAAAGAAATTTAGCAATGCTTTTTCACAAAGACCTATTTATACTTAGTTAAAAGGTTATGAAACATATCTAGTTATTAAATTGAATTAATAATATAATATACTAATAATTATTATTTATATTAATTAAAAATTGAATAATATACTAAATATTAAATATTGTTAAATTAATAACGCTTAATATTGATTATTAGGTAATTATTTAATATGTAAAAAAAATAAAGAAAGCCAAAGAAGTATAACTTCTTACGCGCGTACATAAGTACACGCACCATTTTTTTTTAAAATTATATATTGATTAAGCACTAGCCTAAATTATTCATTAAGAAAAAGGAAACTCCTGATGAGACTCATAAATAAGAAATATCTTAGTTTAATAACTTAGTTCTATTGTTACAGTTCTGCTATTTTTAAACAACTTATTGGAAAAAATGTGTTGAATCATACCTACATACCATATATGGGTGATATATATATGGTATGTAGAATCAAGAATAAATTTAGAAATATAAGAATAGTGTACTTTAGTATTTTGAAATAAAACAGTTGTTGTTGTACATATTTCATCAAAATAATATACAATAAAAACAATTTTTGACACTTTTTTAAATTATTATCTGTGATTGATTCGACCAGTATACAAATATTCACAATGACACCAAAAAATTTTCAAACTAAAAAATCAATCTTAACAAAAACTAATTGAACTTATGACATTGTATTATAATTAATAATAATAATTAAGCCTGATTTATTCCTTGATACATTCATCGTTCTTTCCAACATGTTTGTCCATCTGCCATTGTTCATTTCCACTTAAGTTTTTTGACGACCTGATACGACCTTCACGACTGATTTGAGAGCGACCGCCGATGCGAAAACCGCTGTGTGAGTTCGTGAAGTGAGTTACAGAATCGCAGGGCAGAAATCGGTTTTACGTGCGGCCATAGACATTTCACATCAAAATCCGTTCGATAGTTTTTGAGTTTACGGCGTTTGAAACGCAGCCCATTTCGCTTGTAAATTAAACCATTATTTGTAACATAAAAATGAAAAGTATTAGGTTATTAGACTACACATCCTTTGAATCTTCGTTTATAATTATGTAGAAGTATGTCAGTCTATTCAGAATTAACTAAGCCGGCTCTGAAAGGCACATTTGTAATTAAAGTGCGCTTGTTTAAGCTTTTAAAGGATATGAGCCGTCTCATCTTATGCCTCGCAGTTTTGTCCATTTTATTGCGGAATTATTTTAATACTATATCTCGTCGGATTAGCACCGCAACAATCGTGAATCGGTTGGCATTTAGAGTATCCAAGGGCGGTAGGTATATCGTACAAATTCGAGTTAGGATCCTTCAAAGAGCGTACCAATTTTTAAAGAGCCGGCAACACACTCGCGAGGCATTGACCGTGGGTATCACTCATCATCAGGAGTGCATCCTTATTTCGACTATGTGTTTGCGTGTTGTTCCCACGAGAATGTTAGTGCGTGCTCCTAGTTCACCATGCCTCCTGCTGATAGAGGACAAATCTTTGTTATTAATTTAGTTTATTATTATTTATTACTTAAGATTTCATGTGGAACATAGTGTAATGCAGCTCCTTACAAACGTTGTGTAAAAAAAACATAGCGTGGCGGTTAAAAAGAGTGTGAGCGAGTGGCGGAGAGTTTATTGCCAGTTCTTCTCTTCCGTTCTACGCCCTTGATTTGAGAACTGGCATTAAATGTAAAGTTAGAAGCATTTCATATACATTTCTTTTTTTAAGTTTATAAGTGTATTTTTAACTTCACCTTTTACCATTTATTTTACCTTTATGATTAAATGATTTTTTACTTTTTGACTTTTGACTGTTTGATTTAAAAAAAGATAAATACCATAGACGTAGAAGCCTTTTAAAGACATTGTGTTCTGTAAAACATTTCTGAAATTGAAATAAAACAGGAATTTAAAATAGATTACGGTATAATAATGTATGGTGGGCAATGTTATAGAGAAGTTCATGGTTCAATTTAACTGTTATAAGTAATGCCTCTGACCAATGGTCCACAACCAGTTTCAAGGTCATGTTGTCCTCTGACATGACTCCTTGTCTTCGTAGGGAAGGGGGTTTGCGTTACGCATACCCTCCCACGGTGCTACTGCCTTGCGGTGGAGGGTTATGTATACTTAGAAACCCCACGGCGCCACCAGCGATCGTCCGAGACTGGACACGTCAACAGTGTAGCGTAACCATGATGTGGAATGGACATAAGCACAGCAAGGGCCATACTCAAGCGACGCAAGGGGAAATGAATAGGCTCCGAATAGATTCCAATCCCTAAGCAGGCGCTTAATTGGACCCCAGAAGGAAAGTGGCAGAGGCAAAGATAGTCAGAAAGGAGAGCTAGTAGGCTCACTGTGCTCTATGCTCCATCCAGGAATTAAGGAAATTAAGGAAATTAAGTCATAAAGAGGTACCAGTTCTGAAGTAGGGGGTAATCTACATTATTGGTGTAATAGATATTAGGAAGTTTTTATCCGTACGAGCGAGTGTTATAGTACATGTGTCCAAAATTGTCTCTCCTGTGGGAGATACCCTATACCCTACGTCATACCCTATGTTTTTGAACCATGTCGGATCACATCACTGCATCTGTGTCAGAATTATGTTAACTTGAAGGGAACTTGAATGTCTACAGGGAGGGATTTCGATATTTCAAATCTAAAACATTTTTTATTATTCCGTAATGTGGGCCTAGTAAGAGGAATTAGTATCAAACCAAAATAGTATTCCCTATCTTCCTGTATAAAGTAGAAACGTGGGCTATCTTGGCTCGAGAAAGGCAAAGGATCGCTCAGAATACCGTGGAATGCGAATACATCGTTTCTGACCCAACTCCACATACGGACTTGCATGGCATATGCCTACAGCGAATTGTATCTTATTTCGGCCATACAATGAGCAGAGGCGATGAGAACTTGGAGAAACTGATCGTGGTTACCAACCACCACAAAGAAGTCAAACCAAATGGCCATTCATCCACCAGATGGACCGATCAAGTGAAAGACTCATCGTCCTCAAAACACTGTCATAAAAGACGCGCTAGACCGAAACCGGTGGAAACAGATAGTCCGTTCCAGACGCTTTCTTGCTGACCACGCTCAGACATGAGCTGCCGAATTAAGAGAGAAAGAGAGTAGTAGTGTAGGCCTCGTAAGCGACTTTGGCTTTTAATTGCTAATAATAATATTTATTAGTTGTTAACACACAATTCTCTACACTAACACTTACAGATAAAATCATTAAAGCAGCACATTTAATAGATATCCATCCCAACAACCACCACTCACAAGAAACAATAGCTGATAAGATCACGAAATATACAGATCTTAAAAATGGTGTGGATCCTTAACAATCATCCACCACCGGAATAATCCCAAAACTGTTACACGGGTCTATCAAATTGTTGGACCTGATGAAATCCATGTATATTCTTCAAGAAGCAGTCATATTAAATACAGAAAGAACAACCTGCAAATTGCTACAAAATAACCCATAAATACTGTGGTCACTTGACTTAGCACCATGTACAACTGTACTAGAATCGTGAATCCTGAGCCAAAGTAAAAAGTTAAAATTATTAAATCAGTGCGGCTGCAACCTAGGTCTGGCCTCAGATTTCTGTATCTGTTTCATGATTGGTCAATCTAATAGGCAAGTGAACAGCCTTCTGTGCTTGCCACACCGTCGACTTCACCTTTCGAGCGGATGTCAAATGCGCACATGGAAACTACATTGGTGTTCAGCCGGGGATCGAACCTTCGACCTCAGGGATGAGAGTCGCACGCTAAACCCAATTCCGCGTTCTTATACAAGTTGTTAAATGGTCAAATACAAAACCGTAACCTCGTACAGGACATTAACGTTGTCGTCCCTTATTCATTCCCAAAGTTTATCAGAAAATCAGCAGTATTTTCCAAATTCAGGCACCTCTCATTCTTGCCGAATATAACAGAATAAGCACATACCCAGAGCTTGATTTGGTAATGGGCTGATAAATTTTTAAAAAATCCGTGTTATGTTTTTATAGCAAAGGGGAGCAAACCAGCCTATGAGACGCCCAAAAAGAGCCGTTATAGCAGCCACCCAAGTCGGTTGCCAACCTTAGGGAGGAGTATACTTCTTTTTAACAATTGGAGTTCATATCTGGTACCTAATCCGAATTGTTAAGTAAAAAATACTAGAAAAAATTGATAGCGTAATATTTTTATTACTTTACGTATGTGAAATGTATCTTCTATATTTATATGTATTCTAAGGGAACAATAAAAATAATAACTAACCTTAAAATATAATAACTAAAATATATTATTAAAAGGAGGCCCTTTAGGTAAGGTTCCGAAGATACTGGCTGCGTTCCCCCTTTGAATAGCTAGTCTAATTCGTTGTCCGAGGTAGCTGCCAGCTCTTCGGTATCCCGTGATGTCGACTAACCTTTTTGATATTTCCTTTAAAAGCCTTATAGCGCTAGGACCCCACGGACCAAGGGTCTCAACACCGAATGGGACAAAACCATATTCGGAGCCAAGACCCCTGTATTTGCACCAGCTCTGTTGTTGGTTCTATGTAAAATATATAGATTGTAACATATACTATAGAAGATATATGATGTACTTTAATAAATATCTCGATATTAATATCCAGGCATATTAATATCCACGACGTCCGGCCCTGTGTTAGTGATTTTAATAAATTCCACGTTTCTGTCCGTCTTTACATTAAATACGGAGCTACTGAATTAAACTGGGAATCTAACAATTCTTGTTTTGTGTCTACATTCCGTTAATCCACGATAATGTGGTTTTTTATCGATAACAAAAATAGAGGAACATAATTCCATTCCGTTAACACACAGTATAGAACCGTATTTGATAAAACTTGTATAATATAGCTTATGGCTGGTGGTTTGACCAACTGCTGACACTGCTCACGTGGTTGTTCCTGTACTAACTTCTCGTATTTTCGCGGATGACCTCCAAATATATGCCCAAACTACTCAAGACCTCCAGTCGCCTTTTCAGATAAATGCTGATTTGGCTAAATACTAAGTTTGAGCAATGAATTTGGACACACAATTAACCCTTCGAAATTCCATACTACATATAATATATAAGTATAACATATATCATAAACCTGGAAATAAAAATAAATTTAAAAACCTGAAGTGTTTATAGATTGAACTTTAAGGGATTGTCTGGTCAAAGAAGTCAGTACGCTTCAAGTATTTTTAGACGATTAGCGTTCTTCCTATAACTCTCTTGCTACTTCAGTGCCTTCTTCTTCCTAAGTTACGTATGATAACTCTCATCCCACGTGTAAGGATCTACTGAATATTGACTCCGAGCTCTGTCCTTCATCCCAAAACTCCTTCCTACCTATCTACCAATCCTATAAGCAAATGTTCAGCTAAAAATAAATTCGTATTACAATTTTACATACGAAACCTTACATAGAAATGTAAATGATCTCGACATAGGACAAGACTGATTTGAATTCTGCGCGGGCGCATTTGAAATTTAAATAATACACGTTATACCAGTGGCATTCATCAGGGGTGAACGTATATAAAATGCGCTGAAGAATGCAAACATTTTTTACATGGTGTGCCAAAGACAGCACTATGACTTTATTATATCCAGGCCTGGATATCTTTAATGATAATATTAATTGTTTCCATAACATGAATTTACATTTCAAATGTTGTTAGTATTAACTTATAGATAAATCAGCCTCCAGTGCCTGACACACGCCGTCGACTTTTTGGGTCTAAGACATGTCGGTTTCCTCACGATGTTTTCCTTCACAGTTCGAGCGAATGTTAAATGCGCACATAGAAAGAAAGTCCATTGGTGCACAACCGGGATTCCAACCTACGACCTCAGGGATGAGAGTCGCATGCTGAAGCCACTAAGCCAACACTGCTCAACTTAAATTAACAAAGTTTCAACAAAATAACCAACACAATTGGTTTTAAAACGTGGATACTGTAATATAAGAAAAAATTAAATAAAGAAATATATGAATATATGATGACTGTGTAATGATGATATGAATGTGTAATTGTGTGTGTGTGTGAAAGGCGAAACAAATCCAAGAAAGTGTACATGAAAAAGATTCATTAAGGAGAAACGTATAAAGTAGGATTCAACAGTGATTCCGTTCTCTGTTCCCAGCTGGTTAATTCCATTGTGTTGTCTTTAATAGGTATCTGTGTGTTGTCTTGATATCGTGTTACATGACCAGCCCATTGCCAAGTTCAAAGTTTGCGATTGGCCATCAGCTGCTTTATTTTCTTTTCTAATAATATTATAATCTTTCGTGTACGTCTTTCCTGTTATTTCTATCAAGTCATCAGCCCACTCTTCTTTTCCCGGGTGGTCTTTAACATCCATCTGTTGTCCAGGTATCGTGTTACAAAGAATAAACATAGTATGACTTCAGTGGGTCAAAATCCAAGTCCTGGTCTTCAAGCCAGATCAAGGACTAACCTTCTGAGAAGGGTACATAGGTTAACGGACCTGTTTTATTGAAGTGAACTGACAAATCGATCATTTGTTAGTGTCTATAGTTAGATAACTTTTGTATTTTATGATGTAATTTTTGATTTTCCTAATTAATTTCTTAACTTTATAATTGGTCATGCATTCTTGTCGATTTAGGCTATGTTCAGATGGCAAAAACTTGACGCGCGTTTTCAAATCGCGCGACTAGAGATTGTGGTATTTTCATACAACTGTTCACATGAGCGCGCGTTAACGCGCGTCATCGCGGCGCTCAGAGAAAAAGTCTCTAGACGCAGGTGATCGCGCGTTGACGCGCGCTTTGATATTAATGTAATGTCCGTTTGCTGTTCAGATGAGCGCGCGGTTTCATCGCGATCGCATGTAATTTTGTTAATTTTCGTAATTATATTTTGTTCTCGCATTTAAAATGAGTGAAATTGAAGATATTGACATCGACTTACTAATCGATGAAGTAGAAAAAAGGCCAGCAAGTTGGAATATAGCAAATTTGTATAAAAAATATAATATAATTTGTATTTTTTTTCAAAATTGGATGAACCCAATGTGTACGTTTTCTTTTTCTATATTTTTCTTTATAATATAACCACAAAATAATAGCCTCTTCCACGTCCATTTTCTACGTTCTACCGAACTAGACTGACGAGTACTCTCGCAACGCGCGTTAGCGTTCATCATCTGAACGCTCTTCAAATTTGATCGCGCGTTGACGCGCGTTAACGCGCGTTACATTTGAACATAGCCTTAGGGTCACCTGCTAGTACAGGATTATGTTTTTTTATAAATAAATATTTATTCGGCCGTTCCCTGTTTAGATTGTCTATGGTGTGAAATTTGAATTGAATAGATGTTCTGTTTTTGGAAATGTCACTGTCAAAGTTGTTTATTTTGCGTTGCGTTTATTCGTTGCGTGTTCGTTTACCACCTTAGTATTCGGTATCTAAGTTTTTTTTTTGTTTATAGAATAGGGGGCAAACGGGCAGGAGGCTCACCTGATGTTAAATGATACCGCCGCCCATGGACACTCTCAATGCCAGAGGGCTCGCGAGTGCGTTGCCGGCCTTTCAGGAAGTGGTACGCTCTTTTCTTGAAGGACCCTAAGTGCATCAACGATGGTCGCGTAGTGCGGTCTGGAAACAATCCAAAATGGCTCTGCCAGCAGTGAACCCGCAACTGACAAAGCGACAGTTACAGCGATAGGGACAATTACGGGTCATTGTCTCCTAAATAAACATCTTTTTGTCCTAGGCGCAACAGACAGCCCCTTGTGCAGAGGCTGTTTCAGCGCAGAGGAAATAGTCACCCACATAGTCCTGGAATGCGAGGCTGTGGCTAATCAACGTGCAAAAATCCTCGGAACAGTGAGGTCGCTCCGGGAAGCCTGTGAAGTACCCAGGAGACTTCTGTGCTTCTAGCTAGGCTGGCTTAATTAGCCAGGACTTTTAACACACAATGGACCAATCAAGAACTGCGTAAATAGGAGTCCTTCTACCCTACCCTACCCTAGGTACCTAAGTTTTTGTAATACTCTAGTAAGTCTATGTTAAAGATTTGATCCAGTTTTTAAAATGCCGTCATCGCACTCGTGAGCTCTCATTGAAAGTTCCATGGGCGGTAGATAATTCCGACCAATTCAACTTAAGGTCCTTCAAAGAGCGCACCAATTCGTAAATGACACCAGTGAGCCTTCTGGCATTGTCCATGGGCGGTATCACTTAAAATCTGGTGAGCCTCCTGCCCCTTTGCCCCCTGTTGAATAAAAAACAAAAGATAATTTGCACTTTGCCCCGTAGTTTGACTTTTAATAGTATTATCCAACTTTTTTAGCGAAGTACCGAACAACAATTTTCATTCAATAAGTTGCGTAGGGGCGTTGTGGATTATAAATTATTTTCTAGTGAAATTGTATTTTGAATTGAATTTGAGAGCTCTCGTGAACGCTCTTGAATAACTTTGTTCCATAAAAATAAAATAAATAAAATGAGTGGCATTACAACCTTTTTTTTTGTAATAAGAGGCAAACGGGCAGGAGGCTCACCTGTCGTTAAGTGATACCGCGGCCCATGGACACTAACATTGCCAGAAGGCTCGCAAGTGTGTTGCTGGCATTTTAAGAATTGGTACGCTCTTTTCTTGAAGGACCTTAATTCGAATGGGTTCGGAAATACTTCAATGGGCAGCTGGTTCCTAATAGTGGTGGTGCGCGGCATAAAGATCACTTATTTGTCTTTAATAAAGAGCGACAAGTGGGAGAATTAAGAATATCTATAGCGCTAAACCTGCATCATGAGCACTCACCACATACACAGCCTCACTTTCACACCATCCGAATGAGGAATTACTTAGTTTAATGTATTTAATATTTTTTATTGATATTTTCTTTTGTTTGAACTTTTTTGTATTTATTTATTTATTTGACAGAATAATATAATAAAATCCTAATATGCTAATTTAGAAAACCGCTGTGGTTTGTATTTATTATATTATGTTTAGTTTAATAATTATTAATACATAATATGTTTAATTTTCTGTTGTATATAATTTATGTAAGCTTTAGGATAACGATATAAATAAATATCCTCAGTCTTTGTTCATACTATGTTATATGTTTTCTATCAGAATACAATACATCTAAGCAACTCCTTCACTATTTGTGTCACTTGACGTTACCTGGATCAATATGACTGAGCCTCACTTGACATATTTTTATAACGATGCCCGGGACACACCGGGAGCAATAATACTAAAAAAATATATCTACGATATTCTTAACATTTATAGTAATAATAATAATATAAAAATGAATAGAAAACTATAACAAATCTAAAAAGTTTTATCCCTGTGGTAAACTGTTAAAGCCGGTATTTGCTGTATGGCGATACCATTAAGCAAAGAAAACACCAGCTCTGGGGTGACTGGTAGTACCAGGCGCCAACTTACATCTTTCACGGCCCAAAACTCTACCCCAAAGAGTAAATGTGCACAGGCTCAGCCGTAAATAAAATCATTAAACATTTTTTTAATGGTATCTCACTTGGCCTTGATAGGAGGACCCCTGGAAAAGACGCACCAGTGCGACTATCCACCTCGTGGGCAGATGGTGCCGCGCCTGGTGGGCGATGCTATACGGTCCTAACGCCTTCCTGGCTCGCAGTCGAGAGATCCTCTTCCGCACTTGTTATGACGAGAAGAAGATCGGGCACGCCAGCCGAGACGTGACCGCGTTGTCCACCTGCCTTGTCGCTGTTGTTGAAAAAGTAATGAAATTTTCTTTCATTTCATTTCCAACACTAACTTAGTTATCGTTCAAACTTCTTTGGTCAATCACAGATTAATTTTACTTCCCAACAATTTCATATAACTAATTCTAAAGCTGTGAGTTACTTTCAACCTTACATTAATTTACATTCATCAAAACAATCATTTTACATTCGACAACAAACGAATTAACAAACAAATATGGTGGCGCGGGGCATATTCCGTTCAACCAATCAGCGCGCGAGGTGCGATCCGTTCACAATTTGACGGTTTCACTTCTATAGATTACAATGTACCGAATAATAATACGTTAAATTGTAAGCAGTATGCTGAGGTTCACAATCTTTCGACAGTTTATAATCTCGCGAGATAGATTACAATCTAACGGTGTTTACAATTTTACGTTAACAAATACATAGGACCCAGACCTAAAAGGCTGTAGCGCTACTTATTTGTCTCTTATGATCAAAGCGAAAAACAATTATAGAAAGAGACGAGTGCAATATGATTTATATTAAAAGAAGTTTAATATATAAAATTACCGTTATGACCCCAGTGCACCACACCATTAATCCCCACTCAAAGTCTTGTATCAAATTCTTGTACGAGATCCATTGATATTTTATATAAATTGAAAATATATTTTCAAGAATAAAAATGTTTGCTAATGATATTATTCATTTTTCAAGTACTTAATATACCACTTATATAACTATTATTATTCGTTTTCACAACAAACTCCCAAGCGAAATTAGAGTATTATCACTAAATAAATTCAAAGCCCTCGTTAAACGGCAATTATTCAATAAAGCGTTTTATAAATTTTAGGAATACTTAAAATATGATCCTAATCCTTGGGATTGATTTGCTCGAGTTCAAACAATTTGTATGACAATAGTTGGCGATTAAAAAGAGTGGCGGAAAGTTTCTTGCCAGTTCTTCTTACCCGCTCTACGTCCTTGACTTGCGAACTGGTAGTAAATGTAAATTTACAATTAATTTAACTTGACAATTCAAAAGTGTACTTGGTTACCCACTTGAATAAAGATATTTTGAGTTTGAATTAAAAATCTATCAAACAGTGTACAACCCAGTACTCGGTATGTCGAGTA
Source organism: Pieris melete (assembly GCA_963693345.1). NCBI lineage: Eukaryota > Metazoa > Arthropoda > Insecta > Lepidoptera > Pieridae > Pieris > Pieris melete. The sequence continues at coordinate 317,576 of CAVNZK010000127.1, forward strand.
CAAAAAAAATCATAAGAAATGGTCAAGCCGTTTCAGAGGAGTTCTGTTACACGACACGAGAATTATATAGATTATTTTAGGTTGAATACTCGTAGTGCTTAGAAAGCGTCTAGTCTAGACTTAATAAACTAATGAGGTCTGCCTTTACGGCCATCTCATACATGGCTATCGGAAGGAAAAATAATTATTTATTAATTAATTGTCTTGAATAAAACAATGAGTCCTTCATATGTTTGTGGTATACTAGTCGTTCCACGCCTAAACGTTATTTAAAGCAGTAGGCACCACCACTATGTGGAACCAGCCCACTAAAAATCTTCCGAACCAATTCGACTTCCTTCAAAGACCGTACCAATTCATAAAAGACACTTGCGAACCTTCTGGAATTTAGAGTGTACCGTGGGCAATAGGTAGTACCAAACCAATTCCAAAGAGCTTACCGACTCTTGAAATATCGTGAAGAATTGAAAAAATACTGTAAATTTAGACTGTTACCTAAGTTCCCTAAGTAAAACCAGTACCAATCTATAAATATCACTTAACATCAGATGAGCTCTTGTATAAAAAAGAACATATTCCAAATACCATATCAAAATCCTGTTAGCTTCCGAATAATTTCTGGACAAACACATTAAGATACTTAACTTGCTTGAAAGCCTAATCATCATACTCAAAATTATTTAAAAAACAAGATAAAACTGACTCCATTTTCGTAGTCGGTTAAATGAGATTGCAAAACCGGTTTGACAATGCCTTAACCTATTAGTTGATGGTAAATTTCGGAAGTCTAATTTCGTTCACGATTTTTGAATCTAATTAATTTTTGAAATTCAGTTAATAATGTTTGCTATCCGAAATTGAGGGTTCTAGCGCCACTTTGAACAATGAGTTCATGGGTTTCGGCCTCTTTTTATATATATCTCAACCAATAAAGTATTTAAATAGGTTAATTTTAATTATAAATGGGGACGTGGCTGCATCTTTTTTGAGAGTATTTAGACGGGGTAGGTTTACAACCTTTTAAATAAATATATATATACATACATATAAAATTGCAAAATATGTTGCTAGAAACTCGAAGACTGGATCAATTTGAGTAATTTTATTCCTTGATCTCTCAGAAAGGCTTTTATGCAGTGAAAAGCGAGCAGTTTCTATGGGGTAACATGGAAAAATGTTCCATATTGTTACGTTCTAGGGGATCCTATAGAAAACGCCGTAGATCTCTTCAAGGGTTTTATTGAAATATATCAACGAGGAATTTGTTTCAACCTTTTAGGTGTGGGTCCTATGTATGTGTTTCATGAGGCAAGTGGGTGATCGGCCTTTGCCTTATTGGGTCTAATATTGGCATTACGATTTACTCCTTAATAAAATTGGTGCACAGCCGTGATGCGAACACACTCAAGTATGCGTGTTTTTTTATTTGAACCACAAAATTACACATGATATATATTGACATACATACAAAAATATAAAAAGCGGTGCCGTCGCCTATAACATGTGGACACGACCAGCGAAATCAAGTAGATACAATAACCATAATACAAACAACCATAAAATTAAAAATACAAACTATAAAGCAATTAAACTATTTGAACCAAGAAAAGAAATTATCGGTTCTATGTCCTAATTGTTGAACCCACTACGCCAACACTGCCTTTATTTAATTTGATACTCATCTTCATATAGAGAGAAATCTCTGAAAGCTGAAGGCATATTTTAATTTAACTGTCGTATTAGAAGCCTTTAAGTATTAACGAAATTTTCCAAGTGCTCGCGTTAATTAGGAAAATGTCAAAATTGAGGTGGGTATCGCAAGGCCCTACTACGGTGCGTGGACATTAAACGTATTCGAGAAGTTGCAAGTGAGATTGGAAACAACAAAAAAGCACAAAAACTTCGCAAAGCAGCTGATAAATAGTAAACAACTCTAATATAAGAGTCTTTTCACCAAATTTTGTTTCCTTTGAAGTCAACTCTTGGGGCTTGGTTCAAGTGTACATCTAATTAAAGATTTGAATTGGTGAATATGACCCCCAGAGCTGATGCTGGAAATGAAAACAAATTAAAAAAGTTTACCTACCTTTAATGATGGAAATACCAGCCACAAAAAACTGCCACAGGAAACAAACGTATTTAATTTATTTAATTATCTTTTTATTCATTTTAAATTAATTTTATTAGTATGGTTAAGAATATTGTAAAAACTGTACCAGTGTAACTGTGTGGTGGAAATAAATATCATATATTTGATAATGTATTAAGATTATTAATTCATGAAGTGAGTAATGGTTCTAAATCTACTGCCAGTTCTCAAATCAATGGCGCAGAACGAGAAGAACTGGAATGCTACGTCACTGTTTTAAATGGTCAACGTTTGTTAAATAATAATAAAAAAATGTGAGCCTTCACGGGACGCCTGGCAGATGTGATACATCGACATTATTTTGTAAAAGTAATATGCAGAAAAGAACAGATTGTGATAGGAACTAAATATGTCATAATGATAAAATAAAATATTACGATTTTTTTCCAGATAACGATGAGTATTTATTGAATAAACATTTATTTTCATTAAATACAAAAATTTACGAATTTATTTTAAATCACAGTAGTCACTACTTAATTCGTTTAATCAGTGACTTCGAAATACATACACCGTACACACTACTGCATATAGACTGTATATATATATACCATCATATAGCGTGGCAACGCGTCGCCACGGCATGCGTCGCCACGCCAGAAATCGGTTTTACGTGCGGCTATAGATGTTTCACATCAATAAGGTTTGTTAACAAAACTTATTTTTTATTTACTTTAACCAATACCACCCTAACGGCAAACAATGCGATAGTTGTGTAGCTTAATTGCTGTAACATATATCGATCGTTTCGGAGACTCTAACTCTCAGCCCCTCTCAGCCCCTAGGGACTGCACATTACCTCTGTTTCCACTGTAAATAGCCGACACAGATAATCTGAGTTCTTGCAGAACAATGATTACTAATAAAAACCCGAAAAACTTTAACGTATCAGGCAATAACTCCCGTCGAGTTTCAAGAAAACTTTTTAAAATTAAGAAATTTGGTAACAGTAGGAGAAGTCAATAGAACACCAGGCTTCTTATATGATCAACTAAATACTTAATCTTCGTAATATAATTTGAAATCTCAAATCGAGGACCGGTGGTAGCGCCGAAGGCTTTGCGCCATTCGACGATCATTCAGGAAGAAACCGAGATACGGTTGCCATGACAACGGTCCCACGTCAAACCGAAAACAAAATGTATTTCACATATTATGAGTTGGTACTTTTTACTTATCCTTCTTCACATGGCCAGTCTCAATAGAACGGCAACGGAACTCAGAGGCAAATATATAATGCTCTGTGGTCAACGTTTTAGTCTAAGGTGTTGCACAGCCTGCCAGCCAGTGGACTGTGAAATGTGTGTTTAGATTTATATGTAACTAGCTGACCTGGCGAACATCGTACCGCCTAACAGTGGATTCTTTATTTTTTTTAATACTTATTCTGCTATTCGGGACACCGGTCTAGCTAGTAAATAAAAAAAAAGAAAGTTGATAAGACAACAAATACATTATGTCAAAAAATAAAAATTTACCTTCCCGGAATCCCTCCACTAACACTTGAACTTTATGGTATGGTATTAAAGTTCAAATTGACTTTTAAGGTTATTACGAATCTTTTGTATGGGAATATAGAAAAGTTTTTATACTATTTCACTCAATTTTTTTTAATTTTTCCCTCCGTAAGAACTATCATCGTACTTCAAGGAACATTATAAAAAAAGAATTAGCAAAATCGGTTCTGCTGCTCTCGAGATTTGCGCTTAGCCACGCATTCCGCGATTCATTTTCATATTATATACGTAGATATAATATGTCAAGAGTATAATAAGGTGGTGGGATTATCTTCAAGGTATCGGGCATCTGAAGGGCTTGAAGAAGGCTTCGCCACTTTGAGAAGAAGCGAGAAATGAATAAGACAGAGCAAATTCAAATCTGATTTATTGTACAACAATCTTAAAGTATATAGTAATTAAGTATGTAGTAATTTTCAAAAGGGGTCCCTTTAGGCAAAGTTCCGAAGATACTGGCAGCGTTCCCCCTTTGAATTGCTAGACTAAATCTTTGTCAGAGGTAGCTGCCAGCTCTTCGGTCTCCTGTGATGTCGATTAACTAATTCGGTATTTCATTAAAACGCCTTATAGCGCTAGGACCCCACAGACCAAGGGTCTCGACACCGAATGGAACAAAATCAAATTAGTTTAAGTATATCTTAAATACTACTTACCTTTTGTTCACGCGCACAGCTACGCGTGAACAACCCTAGCATGAGGGAACGGCGATGGTCTGTGGACCGCGTCCCATCCCTAAGAAGCCCGGCGGGGAGCGCGAGGGGAGGGACGGAGCAGCTGTGCACGCAGTGTTGCCAACTTAGCACTTTCGGTGCTAGATATAGCACTATTTTCGCCATTCAAGCACTGTCATTTACCATTCAGCACCTAGCACTAAATTTAGCACTAAACAGCCATCATTGGGATTTCTATGGTTGCTGAACCAAAACGCAGCCACGCAAGGTGTAGTAATAAAACGCTACTATAATTATTAAATCGATTTTAAATCGACTTTTAACATTGATAAAATAGCTAACCAATGGAAAAGTATTAACAATAATAAATGGGAAAATGTAACTGACGCATTGAAGTTTTGGGTAGAGGTATCTGAATATAAAGATGCAAACAACGAAAATCCCTATAATGAACTAGTTTCATTGGCATTTATATTACTATCATTGCCGCATTCTAACGCCGATGTTGAGAGGGTGTTCAGTTCAATGAACATTTTAAAAAATAAACTGAGAAATAAAATGAATTTGGACACTTTGAATTCACTTCTTCATATCCGAACAGGGCTCAAAAACTTAAATAAAAATTGCCATACATATGAAATTCCCAAAGAACTTCTTTAAAAAATTGGCAAAAAAGATATGTACTCATTTAAATTGAAGAACCTTCCACTTCCACGGCGGCTTCAGCGTCAGTACAACGAGAAGTAGAATCAGCAGAAGAGACAGACGATAGTGAAGATGATTGGATGTAGTTTTAAATAATTATTATCACATTAAACCAAAATTAAATTAATCATCAAAATTAATCATTGAATCAATCATAAATTAAATAAAAATATCTTTTTTTTCATGTCTATAAAAATAGCACTATTTTTGATATTTTTTATCAATCTAGCACTATTTGAGATGCCATTTAGCACCTACCTAAGAGATAGAGTTGGCAACACTGTGTGCACGCGCCGGACGCGTCACTAGCCACCACCGCACGCTACTGAGCACACGCCCTCTTACCTCGATAATTTGTACCTTTACGTTATCCAACTTAGTTTAAATGTTTTAAAGAACCTAACATGTAAAATAGTTTTTGTTTGAATAAATCACAAACAAAAATGGCGACCGTGACAGGACAAGGAGGATCCAGGAGGACGGACGCGGCCATCACCAGACATACAAGATCGCCAGTTAAGTAGTGCCATCCTATCCATCCTTTTTTCAAAATACTTTCCTCCTTCGATTTGTATCGAAGCGAGCTCAATATCTGCGTGATTCGCTTACAATAGCATTTCAGTGTGCGCATGGGCTCTTGCCTACTATCTTACTACAAATTTTATCCCTTTCAAACTTGTGGTGTTGATTTCGCGGGACCATTCATGATTTCCAATAAAATCGGACGTGGTAATAAAATCTCAAAATGTTACCTATGTTTATTCATTTGTTTTTCTGTTAAAGCAGTCCATTTGGAAACGGTCAGCGATCTCAGCACTCAAGCGTTTATTTCAAGCCTAAAGCGATTTATCGCTAGAAGAGGCAAGCCTGATAACATTTGCTGTGATAACGGTAAAAACTTCGTGGGGGCCAACAATGAATTAGGTAGGGTAATGCGGTCAAGCCTTCGTGATCTTAAAGATTATTCCGCAAATGAGGGCATTAAATTCACCTTCAACCCACCTTATTCACCTTCACTCGGAGGTCTATGGGAGGCCGGCATAAAAAGCGCAAAGCATCACTTAAAGCGCATAGCGGGGAATACAGCATTAACTTTCGAGGAGTTGAGCACGCTTTTTACGCAAATCGAAGCGATCCTCAACTCCCGACCCCTTACTCCTTTAACATCTGACCCAAACGACCTTTCTCCTCTCACCCCAGGGCACTTCATCATCGGACGGTCGCTGACGTCACTGCCATCACCTCCTTCATCCGACTTGAAGACACGCATCCGCTGTCGATACCGAATGATCGAGGGACTGCGCCAACACTTCTGGGCACGGTGGAGAAACGAATACCTACTAGAACTCCAACAGCGGTACAAAGGACGCCATCATGAGCGAAATCTTCAAGAAGGAGACCTCGTCGTCTTCAAGGAAGATGGTCTCCCTCCTCTCAAATGGAGAATGGGACGAGCCGTGCGTATTTACATGGGCTCTGACAACGTCTGCAGGGTGGCCGACTTCACGACGTTCCGAGGAATTGAACGACGAGCCGTAAACAAGGTCTGCCTACTACCACTTGAGAATGACATCATCACAGAAGAGGAGAACAAGGATCTTGAAAGTTGATCTTTCAAGGCCGCCGAAGATGTTCACGCGCACAGCTACGCGTGAACAACCCTAGCATGAGGGAACGGCGATGGTCTATGGACCGCGTCCCATCCCTAAGAAGCCCGGCGGGGAGCGCGAGGGGAGGGACCGAGCAGCAGTGCACGCGCCGGACGCGTCACTAGCCACCACCGCACGCTACTGAGCACACGCGCTCTTACCTCGATAATTTGTACCTTTACGTTATCCAACTTAGTTTAAATGTTTGAAAGAACCTAACATGTAAAATAGTTTTTGTTTAAATAAATCATAAACACCTTTTCACACATAATATTACTCTCGTGAGCTATTGTCACCTTAAGCTGTTAGCCACGTCAGCCGTGTCAGTTGGTCAATGTTTGTAATTTCAAATATGCATCAAAAATACATTCGAAAAGTATAAATCTCGGAGTATTATTTTGATATTTCAGTTATAGCTGAGGTTAAAGTGTTTAGTTGGGTTCTAGGCTTAATAAATTGTATAGAAACCGTCGTATTTTTTCAAATCTTGTATAATAAAAATAATTAAAGCCCGTTTATTTCCAATTATTACGAAAGTAGAAAATACAGCTTAGATTAGCTATATTTTTTTCTTGTTATCCTAATATCCTAGCTTCCTTCAGTACTATTGATCGGAACCCCTTCAGGTAAACCTCCCCCAGCCTTTTTTAAATATCTCTGTCCATGGCTTTCTTTCTCCATTAGCTTTCTGTTAACGCTTCTATTTCATGATTCATCTATCCACATTATTTTGGGGGGCCCTCTTGTCCTTCATGTCTTGATCCTGACCTGTGCATCTTACTATAGGTATGCCAATAAAATTGAATACCACGCTACAAAAAAGTGGTAAACCAAATTGGACTATCTGGTGTTCTGAAGAGTTTGAGTGGATCCCTCCTGGCTCGTTTCCACACCGTACGAGCCGTAGTAACTCCAGATATCAACCGCATCACCTTGAAGTCTGGGTCTGCTTTCTTTTGCGAGCAAGCAAACTATGGAATCTACTCGCGGAGGTCTTCCCTGCGATGGGCCATGCACCAACTAAAGTGGGTGTCGATGGGGCCCTTTTTGGGTGACTGTGTGGCCGAGGATATAAAAATGAATGCTTTGGTACTCTGGCGTAGAAGGGATGAGGCTGGGTAGGCCTTTTTGTACCTGGACCTAATCCAGGAGGGACTAGAGAGGGGACAAGTCAAAAGTACATATACGCGTTAGGAATGTGAGAAAGGTATGTCAGGATCGTAGCTCTGGCTTTCCCCTTATTGGGAAAGTCAAGTCAAAATATATTGGAGTAATTAAATACCCAAACGCCATCAAATACACATATTATATCTATTAAATAAAGATTTGAGATGACGCCTGGTAGGCGATCCCAGAGCTGGTGCTTTCCTCAACAAATAAGTATCGCAATACTAAATAATAAAGGTAGACTGGGACGATTCTTGAATTAGTTTTAATTTTCTATTTAGCAATTTTTAATTATTATTATTTATATTATATTTTTTTTTATAAAACAGGGGGCAAACGGGCAGGAGGCTCACCTGATGTTAAGTGATACCGCCGCCCATGGACACTCTCAATGCCAGAGGGCTCGCGAGTGCGTTGCCGGCCTTTCAGGAATCGGTACGCTCTTTTCTTGAAGGACCCTAAGTCGAAATGGTTCGGAAATACCTCAATGGGCAGCTGGTTCCACAAAGTGGTGGTGCGCGGCAAAAACTGCCTTGAAAAACGCTCAGTTGTGGAACGGCGGACGTCGAGGTGATACGGGTGGAATTTCGTACTCTGCCTCGACGTCCGATGACGAAACTCAGCTGCAGGTATTATTCCGAACAACTCCTCTGAACACTCTCCATGGTAAATGCGGTAGAAGATGCAGAGAGACCCCACATCTCTACGCAACGCCAAAGGATCAAGCCGCTCGGAAAGGGATTGGTCGTCGACGATTCGAACCGCTCTGCGTTGAATACGGTCAAGTGGAAGGAGCTGGTACTGGGGAGCCCCCGCCCAGAGGTGAGAGCAGTACTCCATGTGGGGCCGAATTTGCGCTTTATATAGTTGCATGCGGTGGCCCGGAGTGAAGTACCGTCTCGCCTTGCTGAGCACACCAAGCTTTTTGGAGGCTAATTTAGCCTTTCCCTCCAAGTGACCGCGAAACTGAACGTCGTTCGATATGTCAACGCCAAGTATTCCAATGCTGGCTGTGGCTTTAAGAAGAGTGTTTTCTAAAAGAGGAGAATAGAATAGAATAGAAATATGTTTATTTCCCTAGTTCTTAATATGTTACATTATGTCCACAGGTCGATGGTGTATTCGGCCTGTGGGTGTGTCAGCTACTTACAGACTACATATGTTTGTCTCAGAGAGATCTATATAAGTGTCGTGCAGTGTGTGCTGTGAGCTTGTTAAATTGTGCGGAATAAATTTATAATGTTGTAATATATTGTCTTATCCTACTTACAGCTAATTATAATCTATGGGGACGCGGAGCGGTCGTTCGCTTGCTGAGCAGCCGACTCCTGTCTTTTTTTGATACATAATCTATTTCACCTAATCTAGTATTAGTTAGTAGGGGGTTGTGCTGTCCGTATCCGAGGTAGGCTCCACCAGGGGTCTCTAGATCCTCGATGTGCATCTCACGGAGTCGACGCAGCATATCCTCGTTTAGGTCTTGTGCACGGAGATGCCATGGATCCCAATCTAGCATATCCCAGAGTATCGAGGTTTCTAGGCGTCTTGGGAATTGTCCGCTGGTTTTGAGAGCCATTCGATATTGGCGTTCAATTTTTAGTAAATTGCTCTTACTGTAGCGTGAGAGCAATTGTACTACGCCATAATCCAAAATAGGAAGTAGGCAGGCCTGTACTACTGCAAGTTTAACAGTCATATCCGTTTTGGCGTGCCATCCTATGATAGGGGCCAGTGCACCACGAGCCCGTCGCGCCTTCTGCACGACATGATCCGTCTGTTTGCCCATGCTCATTGTCTTGTCGAAGTGTACGCCCAGATATTTGATGCTTCTTTTATATTCAATTATGTCCTCTTTAATTCGGATGGTTCTGCGGTACTTTCTCTTGTGAGTGAACATAGCACACTCCGTTTTGTCCACGTTACATTTTAACCCCCAGCGACGGTAGTAGTCGATGACAGTGTCGGCGGCCCAGCCCGCGCGTTGTGTCGCGGAGTTTGGGTCGGGAGACCTGTTAAGGATGCACAGATCATCGGCATATTGGGAGAGCTTGAGTCCGCTGATACGGTCCCGTGGGTCCCAGACGTCGTGTACGTACAGATTGAAAAGGACCGGACCCAGAATAGAGCCCTGGGGAACCCCGTATGTTACCGGTTTTTTGTCACTGTAAGTGGTGCTGAAGCGTCCGTAGGTTTTGCGACCGTTAAGGTAATTCTCTATTATTTTGATGATGTTGTTCGGGACGTCAGCTATTTGGAGTTTCTTTGCTAGACCTTCGTGGTTTATTGAGTCAAAGGCCTTCGAAAGATCTGTCAGGACCATGCTTACACTTTCTCTCGCTTCCAGCGCGTCCGTAATGAACTTTCCAGTGCGAAGGATCTGTGTGCCTGTTCCTCTGTTCTTGGTAAAGCCATGTTGGAACGGAGGTTGTAGTCTGTCGGCCGTCTGTCGTAAGCGCGACAAGAGTAGGCGTTCGTGTAGTTTACCCATGATGTTTAGAAGAGTGATGGGTCGGTACGATTTGGCGTCACGGTGATTCTTGCCTACTTTGTGAAGGAAGATACACTCCCCGATTTTCCATCTCTTGGGATAATAACCTGTCAGTAACAGGTAGTCAGCTATCACTTTGTACCTGGTGAGGAAAGAATTGCCACCGAGTTTGAGGGCGTCTGCTTTGATTTTGTCTGGGCCAGGCGCCTTCTTATTCTTAAAGCGTCTCAGCGCGAATTTGATTTCCTCTATGGAGGTAGGATCGAGAGGCTGGAACGGTGTGGTCTTCTCTGTGCTTCTATCTTCGTTGTTTATTTCAGCTTCGGTGACGATCGCCGCGTCAACCAGGGCGTCGATGGTTTCTTTCTCACTGTTGCAACCCTCAATGTGAGGGAGTCTCTGTACTGGAGCCTTTAGGTTGCGTTGAATTCGCCACATCTGGGTTCTGTTGTTTTGTGGATCATTTATTATCCGGGTCCATTTTTCGCTGCTATATTCCACGAGCGCCTGTTGGACCTGGCGTTTCAAACTATTGTAGATTCTTTTTTGTTCCGTTATTCTGTTATGGTTGAAACGCAGTCGCCATGCTTTACGTTTAGCTTGGTTTCTTTTGGCAATTAATTCGTTAATCTCTTCTGGAAGTTGACCTCTTCTGTTGTTTTCATGTAGTGGCGCATACTCATCCAAAGTTTCTGTGATGGCTTCTTCTAGTTTGAGTATATATAATTCGCATTGTGCGTCGGTTATGATTTCTTTTGGTAGGTGCGTTGTTTTATTCCAAAGGGTTTGTTGGAATTGTTGTCTGATTTCTTCATTGTTTGCAATAGCGCGAGTATTTCTTACCAGTGTTTTCTCTCTGTCCACTACTATGCTTAGGTCTAGTAGCCAGGGCATATGATCGGAGCCAACCGGTGTTATTTGTCGGCATGTTATGGTGTCAAAAGCTTGCGCATCGTGTGAAAAGATGGCTGCATCGAGGATGCCATAGCCCGCACTGTTTGGTCGCGAGGGTAGGCAAGTGTGGTGTATGGTGCAGACGTCGGATTTACAGAGGTCGCGGACTAGTATTCCCGCCCCTTCGTCTCTCGTCTGGTTGAGTGCGGTCATTTTAAGGTTGAGATCCCCTATGGTGATATTTGGAGCTTCGGTTATAATGTCTTCTAGCTCATCATTAAGCGTTGCAGCATCGAAGTGCTCTGATCTGTGCGGTATGTATATCCCCTTAATTTTCAGGGAATCTCCGGTCAAGTGATCATAAGTGAGGTTGATAGCGACGCCTTCGATGAGGCGGTCTCTTTCTTCAGTACCTGGGGTTACGTCGGTCTGACTCCAGCGTAGTCCTCGCATCACGTACATGGCTGTAGTTAGGTGCGACGCGATCGAGTGCGTTATCTTATCGTAGTTTATAAGATTCATGTGGATTTTGATAAAATCCACCCGACATTCGTTGACTACGATTATGTGAGGTTTGTAACGGCCAGCTAAGGATTTTAGCTCGAGGAATTTACCTTTTAGCCCTTGCGCATTAAGGTGCCCTAAAAGAGGAGTAGCGACAAAGGGTGTTTTTTTAGCGGAAAATTTTTTTTAAATTATATTTAGTATACTTTGTTGTCTTTCTATTAAGCGATAAAATCCTTAAAAATGTACACTAAAAAGTTTTCAAATCCATCCAAGTCCGAGTCTCACGGGAAACGTACTTGCCCTTCTTCAGGCAGAGCTGTCAAGGCCCTTCAGCCCACCAGCGAGATTCCTAAACCGCCTGGCTTCTTGACCTTATTTGACCACTGGAACCAATGTAATTAACCGACCACACGCGAAACAAATAAATTTTCAAAAAAGTGACAATGATAGTCTTTTCGTTGATAACACTTCGAATTACTTCTTATCGCGGATAAAGAATGCAATTTAAGGTTGTTTATACACGGACGTGTTTTACAGATCTGTACAGTTAACAACTGATTTTGATAACTGTGGCAGAAACATAATCTCAAACACAAGTAAACGGCTTACGTACAATATTATAAACCTACGTATATATAGTAATAATAATAATATATGAATAGAAAATTAAAACAATTTTTTAAAAAAGCAAAGCAAAAAATGATGGCATTTCCTTGCTTAATTGTGATACTGAGGGAGGAAGCACCAGCTCTGGGGTTACCCAAGTTAAATATTTAATTAGCTGTGCACTTGAACCAAGCCCCAAAGGAAACCTCTCTTTCTCCTTTTTTCCCCGGTGGCTTTTTCCATCTTGCCGTTTTAAGAATTGGTACGCCCTTTATTGTTCGAGAATACCTACCGCCGATGGACACTCTTAATGCTAGAGCACTCGCGAGTGCGTTACCGGCCTTTTGAGAATCTGTACGCTCTTTGAAGGTCCCTAAGTCGAATTGGTTCGGAAATACTTCAGTAAGCTGAGTGCACATAGTGGTGCTGCCCACTGCCTTATTTAAGGCAGTTGTGGATGGATGTCGATGTGATGGGGCTGGTGTTATGTATACTACTACCGATTGCTGTCTTCGATATCTTTATATGTTCACAGAGTTCACAGTAGCCATATTGTTTATTTTATGTATTTAATAATATTATTTTATTTATTTCATTATAAAAACGCTCCTGCCCTAACAGGCGACCCTAAACTGACAAGAGTGCACAATAAGTAAATAAAATTTACAGACGAAACAAAAAAAACAAATATAAGAAATTAATTTAAAAAATTACGTATTAAAAAATACAAGAAATTAACTAACTACTATAAGTACTCACAAATATATATTTTTCGACATTAAACTACTGATTTTGTAAGGATAGTGAATAAATAAATAATGTCTTTAAACTCCGAGCGTCTAAACAGCCTTAGTTCGCCTCATTCACGTGTTAATAGCGGTTGATATCTGGTTGTTTTATGTTCATTTGTTTGTAACGAAGAACCGGTCAATTGATATATCGCTAATACCGTTATTTGCTTTTACAATTGTGTACGCGATTTGATAATGGCCAAACTTATATTGTCTTTTTAATGCATTTATTTCTCTAAGCCTATATGTTTAAGGGAAATAACTATATCAGGAATGGTGAAGACTTTAGAATGCAAAAAATAATATAATATAATATAATAATAACATAAGTACACGCACCCGCGTGTACTTATGTACGCGCGTAAGAAGTTATACTTCTTTGGCATTATTAAAAATAGTTTTTGATTGCATGCAAATAATTAATTACAATTAAATAATTAAAGACTGGAAAAGGAGTCATTATAGTCAATAAAGTTCAGTTTACATTTGAAAAATTAAATAAATAAATATTTATTATTATTCATTAAGTGTAACATAAATTCTATTATTATTCGAATGCTGTTGTTAAATTATGTCCAATGCCGTAGCATCTTCCGTGGGCAACATCATACTGATAATTTTGTATCACGGTGCGCGCTCATCGTAAAGTTTCACTCCCATCAATTTTTCATAACGCGCCTAAAGAAGTATAACTTCAAAAATATGTAATGTTTTTTACAAAATATCTAATATGTATATAACATTCTCGCGTGACAATGATCATTCCCATACTGCTCCGAAACAGCTCAACCAATTCTTATGAATTTTTATGCATATTCAGTAAGTCTGAGAAACGGCTACTATCTATCTTCCAAACCACTAAGTGATAAGGGGTGTCCACTCCAAAAAAAATACATATTTTTTTAGACAAACATTTTTGTTTTTATGATACAGCATACAAAAATACATACAACGCTTACGGGGCAAGCGATATATAGATGGTGTTTTCTATATAACTGTAGAACACTTATTGACAATACGTAGTTTCCGCAGCATATAGGAATCTTTATTGCTCTTTTTCACACCTTGCGTTACCCATAACTTCTATGAAAGTAATAGCGACCCGCCCCGGCTTCGCACGGATGTAGTGCTGATACTAAATTCAAAGTGCTATAGAGTATAGGGAGAACCGCGACCTCCGAGGCGCTGCGTCCCGCAATTTTTAAATTTGTAATATCTTCGAAAATATTCATTTAAATCGTATGCTGTAAAGGGCCATATAGATCTATATTAAATCAACAATGTATTTAAGGTATTTAATTGGATAAGGATTAATGCTGTATTGATTAAAATCGCTTCAAAAATTTGCCATTATTTGTGGTAAAAAGGAAATGTCAAAAAAAAATTATTGTGGGATATCCATGAGAGATAGACATATACCATCGCGGAGTTTTCTGTAGACCTTTTTAATATGTACAATACTTAGTACGAGTACATTATTTTGATAAATCTCGTAGGGTTCGCAATGTAAGCGGGAAAAATGAAATAATTTACTATTTACGACATCACATTAGAAACCTCAAAAATAACAGTATTTCTCCATCCATATTTAATGGATGTTATTATACATATAAACCTTCCTCCCCAATCACTCTATCTATTAAAAAACCGCATCAAAATCCGTTGCGTAGTTTTAAAGATTTAAGCATACATAGGGACAGAGAAAGCGACTTTGTTTTATACTATTTAGTGATTATTATAATATAGCCTTCATCAAGGATAACGTGGCGTTCTAATGGTAAAATATTTGTTCAAATACGTCCACTATGTGGAACCAGCTTCCCACAGAGTTAATTCGACTTAGGGTCCTTCAAGAACGAGCGTACCAATTCTTGAATGGCCGCCAACGCACTTGCGAGCCTTTTGGCAGTGCGAGTGTCCATGGGCGGCGGTATCACTTAACATCGGGTGAGCCTCCTGCCCGTTTGCCTCCTATTACAAAAAAAAATGGAGCCTATTTAATGCATCAAATCTTTTATTATCATATAAGTGTAGATAAGTAGTTTTAATTTATCTGTTATAGAAAAAAAAACATCGTTACTCGCAATGTATGTTTCAATGAAATTAGATGTATGTTTTAATTATTTATTAATAGTTTTCAGTGATTGCTTAACCATATCTTCTACTATTTCAAAGAACAAAATGGTAGTTTAAACATCCATTGTCCAACTTCTTCTACTTCCTTCGTGGTTAGCTCGTTCAACTGTCAGCTCCCGGTCCGAATATGCAATGTGTTTAAACGCCAACTTTCATTAACAAAAGTATTAAACAAAATTGTTTTACACTGAAGTGAAACTGTCTCGCGATAGTCCAGTCGTGTAGATGTCCGTTCAGGTCTAGAGACTTATGGAATAACTATACAATATCTGTTGCGTTCTTGGCCATTCTCAATAAATAATCATTCTGGCTTTTTAGCATCTAGCTGGCGGATGTTAGCTGTTGTGTCGGCTTGTAAAATATTATATCACGATAAAATCGCAACCGCGCTTATGAACGCGAAATATTAAAAAACTATCGAACGAATTTTCATACAGTTTTAACCACTATATAGCATGATTTCTGAGGAAGGTTTAAATGTATAATTCACTACTATTTTATTTAAATTGACTGAAATATAACGATGATAGTTGAAGACGCGACTTGTTATAAAATCACCCTTGGTCGCGTCTATGTGAACGCGATTAATTCGAAGACCATCGAACGGATTTTATACAGTTTTCATCAATATATATACATGAGGAAGGTTTTAATGTATAATAATAGCATTATGGTTTTATGTTAATTGACTGAAATATAACGGTTATTGTCAAACAGGTCGTAAATGTTGCCAAAGTTAGTTTAATTTCGACAAATTCACGACATTTTTATGCTCATTTTATTTATTAAATTATAATATTTCTCACTTAAATCAAACCCCAATAACAAAGAAATGAAACTCTAGACCTTCATTGTTATATAAGCTGTGATGAAAAAACTTATAAAACGGTATTGTTATAATGGCAGATGCATTGTGATCGAAGGAGCAACGTAATTGACATTAAATGAAGTGTCATTGTCGTCTGACAATTGACTTACACTTTGAAATTAGGGGTCCTGCCATAATGTGGTGAGTAAATTTTCAAGTGCATACAAATATCTATAATATCATCCATTTTTTTAATCAGTCTATTTGAATAGAAAGTTTTGGATAGATAGACAGATAGAAGACAGAGAAGAAGAACAGAGCTGTATTGGTTTATTGGCTTGACCGTGCTCTTATCCAGTCGCAGGTACGAACCCTGGCTGTGCACCAATGGACTTTTCTATGGGCATAACACTCTCTTCTCTCCCGCCACACCATTTTTATGATAGACAATATATAACCATACTATTTTTATGAATAAACTATGTTATTTATATTAGTATTTTGGTAAATTGTCAACACTGCTGTATTTCCTGCTGTGGCAGTTTACATAAAATGAAATAAATATACACCTTGAAAATTATTAAAATAATCATTTCAAAAGTGCCACGTTGTGTTTACTCCAAAAACCCCTTTTGGATGTCAAACAGGACATTTAAATAACTTCAATCTTAGTCTCGAAAGAGACAGGCAAAATGGTGGTTTATTGATGTAATAATAATAATAATTTAAAAGCCTTTTATTTCTGATACTTTTACATTTAAACATATATTTCTATCTCATTCTTTTTAGGTGTGTCCTTGTTTGGCAAAATCCTCCTCAAAATCCCGCCATTCCTGTCTGCACTGTACCATGTACAAGTAGCGGCACGAAACTCTAGCGCTGACCGTTATTGCGCAGAAGTAAAAAATAAGGTACCTTGCCAGCGGAATGAAGAGTTTCGATTGGCTCCTCAGTCGCATTCAGTCCCCCGCGCGACAGCACACATTCGCAGCAATCCCCTCCACGTATCGGCCAGTGCTAGACTTACGTGCCGCTGCCTATACCACCTGCTGTTTCCATAATTTGGTCTCTTCCCTGGATTTTTGCCTTACCTATTCATCTTCTCTTCTTCTGTAAATATAAAATAGGTAGCTTTTTGTTAAAATATTGCTGCTGATTATTATTCTGTTTAGTTCGTAATTTAGACAATTTCAAATACACACACTTTGATACCACAGATCTATAATTATATATTTACCCTAATAATTTATGGCAAGATTACCAATGTGTACGGAACCATTTTATAAGACCACACCCTTGTCAAACCCGACAGGTGGCTTCAATGCTTTAAAAGTTATTGTATTGTTGCAAGAATAGTTGTGAGTGACGATTTTTATATATTTGAGAACAGACTGTTCACAATCATATTTTATTTCTATTTATAACTTAATAAAAGTACAACACACAAAGATGTATATTTATAAATTAAAGCGCGAACTAGAACGGGCAGTGTTGGCCTAGTGGCGTCAGCGTGCGACTCTCATCCCTGATGTCGAAGGTTCGATCTGCACCAAAAGTCCATTGGTGCACAGCTGGGGATCAGTCAGAGTATACTCCCTCAAAGGCCGGCATCCACTAAAATGGGTGATCATGGGATGCGATGACTGCTTTTTTTGGGCGTCCCGTAGGCATCAATCCAATAAAAATAATATGGCAAAAGTACCTAAACATCAATTTCTAAAAGATAGTTGAAAGTCTTGTGTGTGTCGGGTGATCTTTAGTTGTTAGGAATGGACTTTTAATTTAAAAAAAAGGTTAAAAGCCAAAAACTTTCATACCTACCATTTATCCAAATGATTATTGATTATACAAGAGATAACCACTATGTGTAACTAGCTGCCCACTGAATTATTTCCGAACCCATTTGACTTAGGGTCAAGAAAAAAGCGTACCATTTCTTACAATCCTTCCAATATCCAGGGGTGGCGGTGGCACTTAACATCAGGTGAGCCTCCTGCCCGATTGCCTCCTGTTACATAACAAAATATATGTAATTAATACCTTTTAGTGTGTTTTGAATGTTTTATTTTAGTATATAAACTGGTATATAGAGCGTTATTAAGATTTCGTTAAGCGACACATAAAATATCTTCAATAAAAATACCTTATCTTATAAAATGTATCGTAAATTAACGTTCAACTCTGTTAGGTACACCTTTCACTTGGATAAGGTTATTCATTTAATTAATTAAACTCATTGTAGAACCTTTAAAGATTTGCCAATGTACTTTGACCTGTCTTACTTTAATATGATTTATTAATAATTACAGCTAACACATATCCTTATTATAAAGAAAACTGAAACTTAAACTATACAAACGACAATTAATATTTAATATTATAAAAAAACTAAAGCTAAACAAAGTCAATCTAATATTTCCTCAATTTATAATTATTAATTTTGTTAATTTATTTATATAAACAATTGGAGGGCGCAGTGAAGACCGGGCGGGAGCCGATTCCACAGTTCGCTAGTTCGCAAAAGAAAATGTCCGAACGTGGAAGACTGTTTTAGTGGGTGCACAATAGTGAATCCCACATAACCTTAACGCACTAAGCGGTCACGAAAAATAAAAAAAAGGAGAGACCTGATAAGTTTTGGAATTCAGATTCAGGATCAACCCAGTTCCTTTGAAAATTTTAAAAACTGAAATAAATCAGTAGCGCTAGCGTACCTTTTTAAGTTTGGGCCTCTGATTTATATATATGTTTCATGATCATTTGTCAAACTAATAGGCAAGTACGTCTAGCCTCCTGTGTCACACGCCGTCGTGTTGGGTCTAAGGCCAGCCGGTTTCCTCAGGATTTTTCCTTCATACGAGCGAGTGTTAAATGCGCATTAAAAGTCCAGTGCACAGCCGGGGATCGAACCTACGACCTCAGGGATGAGAGCACGCTGAAGCCACTAGGCCAACACTGGTTTTTTAAGTGATTGTTTAGTGACGTTTAATTTTTACACTTCAGTGTGCACCGTTCCTTAATTATAAGGCTGGTAAATAAACAAGTGTTTGATAAGATCGGAGTTTTCGTTTCGCATGAAATATGCACATTTTTGTGAGAGGCTTTATCTGGCATCTTGGAGTGTGACCATGGAATTGCCATTTCGGAATACTAAGATAATTTTTATTATTAAGCTATTGCATAGATTTTTTTTGAATTTCGTAACGAAAATAAAAATCTGACACACAATGACGTAATATAGATGCGGCCAATACGCGTTAGAGCGGGTCAGAACGCATACTGCGTCTCATATTGGTCTGGCGTGATCTTTGACGTAGCGTTGGTGCGCGTTGGTTAAACAAACTATATAGGCGTGTTAGTCTAAATCTGGTAGAGTGGTATATTGAATCAATCAAGCAAAAAGAAATACTGCATAAATAAATAATTATAATTACATAAGTTGATAAAAAATGCTATGCAATAGCTTTACCGCGGCGGTCCCCGAGTGCCACGTTTTCTTATTTATATATCACGAGGTAAACATATATTTTAAAGAGGAAAGGTTTGATTACATTGAATAGGTTCCAAAACTGGATTTGAAAAATACTTTCACCGTTAGTACTCTAAACTCCTGATGTAGGCTGTAGACTCTTTTTAAGTGTTAATATGAAATGAAAAAGTAACCCAAGCTGTCAAGACCAATAAAGATTCCTATATGCTACGGAATCTGACAATAAGTGTTCAACTGTTTTATAGAAGAGGCCATTCAAGTACTACGCAAGCAGATTTACTGTAATGTATCCCCCCCCCCCCCCATTCCTCTTGTCGGCAAAAGTAAACCTCTCAAAAATAGTACATAAACGTATTAACTTTTTGTAGGAATCCTCGAAAATGCATTTCGTTTTCAAGCATAGACAATGTGAGGGTAATATGTGTAAAAAGTAAATAATTACTGTTGACGTAATCACCATATAAGAAAATGAAAGACCCCCCTCCCCCCTATAGTGCTTACGTAACACTTGAACGGTCCCAAAGACATCAATATGCGTCTAACAAACTATATAGAACATTGGGCATACCGAATGAATGCTGTTAGAATAGCAAAGTACAGCTAGTGACAATAAAATAAGCCCATTTTTTTCATAAATAGCGCCATCTTGTGGAAAATTAATGAGAATAATAATAATTTAGAAGAAATACAACGTATGTATATTATTAATACAAAAAGAAAATCTATTCGTTTGAGGAAAGGTTACCCTGAAGTGCCCGGGTTCGAAAAAGATTTTTTTAAATCAAAACATGGTCACAACAATTCGATTACGCGATATTAATCCGCGCACGGACATATTTTTGAATCCGTCGTCTTCGCCCGAACTTGATATTGTAATTAAATATAATAATTTAATATTTTTCACTTACAATTCGACAGGCATTTTTTCTTTGAAAGAGGATACATAGCGACCCCATTTTTTATATTATCATCACTAAATAAAACAAACAGAGGAGTGCTGGCCTAGTGACTTCAACGTGCGACTCTCATCCCTGTTTAGGGCTATGAAAAATAAATAGTAGCCGATTCTCAGACCTACTGAATATGCATATAACATTTCATAAAAATCGGTCAAGCCGTTTCGGAGGAGTATGGTAACTAACATAGTGACACGAGAATTTTTATAAGTTACTAGCTGATCCGGCAGACGTCGTTTCGCCATGTTTATCATTTATAATAAAAAATAGGGGTTGATCGTAGAAGGGTGAAAGTTAGGGGTTGTATGTATTTTTTATTGCAGTATCATAAAAAAATAGAAATTAAAAATTTTGTCTAAAAAATAAATTAAAAAATTTAGGGGTGGACTACCCCTAACATTTAGGGGGATGAAAAAAAAAGTTGGCCGATTCTCATAGATACCGGATAAGCACAAAAAATTTCATCAAATTCGGTCAAGCCGTTTCGGAGGAGTATGGCAACGAAAACTGAGACACGAGAATTTTATATATTAGATATACACATATACGATATACAGTATGGGATGCTACTTGTGTAGACACACTCACTTCCCTCATACAAGCGTAATAGTTAGCGCGGCCGCAGAGCAGGCGAAGAATATAAGAGTCTTTTCTGCAATTTTGATTTTGTTCCCTTTAGAGTGGACTCTTACGCCGTGGGGCACAGGTGCTTATTAAAGATTTAAGCTAGCGCCTGGTAGATGGTACCGGTGATCCCAGAGGAGGTGCTTTTCTCGCTTAAACACAATACAAGCACTTCAGCGAGGAAATGTCAAATGTGAGAAAATAACGGTCTAGCTTAGGACATTTAAGGTCTATTTTCCAATTTTTAGTTATTATTATTATTACTATGTATGTTAAGAATATTGTTAATACTGTAGTTTTGTGTGAACAATAGTTCTTATGTTATTGATTGATGTTATGTATGTTATATATATATGTAAGTATGTAAATAGACCCTAAGTCGAATTGGTTCAGAAATCAGTGGGCAGCTGGTTCCACATAATGGAGGCGCAAAAACTGCCTTACGGATGGTATTTTGTATTCTGCCTTGATGGCAGTGAAACTCAGACCAAACAACTCCTCTAAGATGCAGAGAGACCCCACATCTAATAATAATCACAGATAATCGAGAAAAGCCGTTGCATTCTTAGTGTTGTCGGTTAAAAGTTGCATCAGTAAAAAGTCATCAATTAACAAAAAACTTAAAGGGTTTAAAAATCTTTTTAATTGTTCGCTGAGACAGTTAAATTATACGGCGCGGGCGCAGATATGTAGCTTAGGAGTCGGTGATACAATCCGTGGCCTAAAGCGGACGGTGGGAGATGGAACCGGCCTTCTGTGCCTGACCCAGCTTTTCTTATAGTAAATTTGAGCCCGATTAGTTGAGTTTATTCGTTACATACAAATCTTCTTCAGAAGCACAAGGGTTTATTCTTTACAAAAAAATATTTTTTATTATTTTAGTATAGATTTATGTTTAAGCTTTTTTCATGTATTTAATATTTTTGAAATTAAATGATTAATTTCGTAAGTGTGTTTGTGAACAAATTTATAGAAATACTTATCTATCAAAGGCCGGCAACGCACCTACTAAAATGGATGTCCATGGGCATCAAAAAAAAATATTAAAAATTATTATTATTAAAATTATTAAAAATTAAGTCATTCTGATAATTTTGTGTCACGGTGCGCGCGCATCGAAAAATTTCACACTCATCAATTTTTATAACGCGCCTAAAGAAGTATAACTTCAAAAATGAAAATGCGTAAAAAAATAAAGTTCGAACAATATCTAATTAATACAATAAGGGTCTGTTAACCTACAAAAACAGTTCAACATCCATCAAAATCTCTTTTATGTATATTTTTTTTCCAATATATAAAAATAAAATAAGGTTATATATTATGTCTCTACCATTACCCTAGGCCTAAGTCCTGTCTTATTTATATTATTCGTAACACTTCCTCAATATAAATGAACTCTCCGTCTATGTTGAAATATACGAAATTTTCACTCTTGGTCGATTGTATTGTCTAAACAATTTTAATAATACGCTTCGCCATCATTATATCTTTTTATGTTTAGCACCTTTTCATAATAAACGACATAAAAAAGGCAGAACTATAAAGCGTTTTCCAAAGGGTAATAAAACAATTAAATTACTAAATTTATCACTGTCAAATGCTGTATTGATCATTTTGTTTGACAATATCGATTTTTAGGCGTATTTTTAGCCTAATCTACGTTCTAAACTACATACAGTTTTGTGTGGTTATTATGAAAAATAGAAAAGACTGAATTTCTATAACAATACTAGCTGACCCGGCAAACGTTGTTTTGCCATGTATAATATTTCTAGGAAACATTTTTTTAAGTTCAATAAAAATAACTATCTACAATAATAAAAAATTGGGGTTGATTGTAGAAGGTCGACAATTATGGGTTGTATGTAATTTTGTATGCTATAAAAAATTAAAAAGCTAAAAAATCTAAAAAGTATTAATTTTTTTTTTGAGGTGGACACCCCTTATCACTTAGGGGGTTGAGAGATAGATAGTAGCCGATTCTTAGACTTACTGAATATGTATTAAAAAAATCATAAGAATCAGTCGAGCCGTTTCGAAGGAGTATGTGAACGATCATTGTGCCACGAAAATTTTATATATTAGATTACAGACTATATTTTTTATTTTATTATATTGGTTTATATTATGCTTACCTCATGCCTATTTAATTATAGCAAAACAAAACAATAGAATGTTCGTCAATTCCACTATGGACAAGAAATATTGTTTGGAAACAACTGCTATATCTTTTATTACAACATTTTATATTTGAATTAGCGGACCCGACAGACGTTGCCTGCATGATATTTCAAGCGATTAGGATATCAAACAAAGCATGAAAGTACCGACTGCAGCGCCATCTGCTGGGTGATTGGTGCATACAAAAAAAAAACATTTTATACACACATTCAATTTATATATAAGATTAAACGTTACAAGTCAAAGAAAAAAGTAAATTTATTTTGTTGTCAATAAAAACCTCGTTCTTTGAGCTTTTGAGTTGTCTATAAGTTATAACATTGTTTTGCATTATATGTTACACAATCTAAAGGCTAGAAACCTTAACCTTAAATACGCAGAAGATGACGAGATGGCGCTGAATTAAGTTCTTGCGAATCTAATATTTTAAGTTTTAACAAAAAACATCATAAATATATCAGGACCTAAACCAAATTTGGTAAATAAGATAATTAATTAAAAATATTGGCAGCTGTTTGTCCACATATATTTAATTTGCTACTGAAAAACTAACTTGACTTAGTTACACTTACGTGCAGGAGGTGGCGCTGTAATAAAGAGTTATATTTTAAACTTATAAACTTCTTGCTTGAAACTATCAGCCATATTAGCTGATGTCATTGTCAATTTGTTAGTGTCTTAGTCGATGTACCTATTACATATATATCTAATGTAATTAAAACAAATTTTACTGTTTATTTTAGCTTATCAAAACCTTAGATATATTCATTAAAGGTTTTTTCTTATTTAAATAACTATTTATGATCTTCGCTAGACAGTTGTTTCTATGATATTAAGACGTGAAAATAATTTTTAATTACTGGCATGTAAAATAGTTAATTAAAAATATCGTTAGCTGTTTGCATAATAATATGTACATATCTATTGATTTTGGTACTGAAAAACAAACATGACGTAGTTAGACTTGCTTGCACAAGGTCGCGCTGTAATAAAAAAGTTAAATTTAAAACAATTTTTTTTATCTTCACTAGGCATAGTTGTATTATTTATATTAAGGCGTGAAATTTCTTTTTAATTATTGGTAATTGGTATATATATTATATTATGGAGTTAACGGACTTATGGACGGAAACTTAATGAAATTTTTCATATAAAAGGTAGGTATAGTTGTCCAAAGATTTTTAAATTTGCCGCCAGAGTCTTGTGCCGGACTCTAAAGTCTAAACTATGATTTTTGATCGATATGTATGTTTATCACTAATTGCCATATAACACGTAAAGTAATTTGCAGATTTAACATATTAAGTAGCAATGGAAACCTTTAACTTACATGGTGTTGATACATGCAAGCTTAATTATTTTAACTTTGCGTTATTTTTACTTAAATCGATAGATTAAAAAAAGACTCAATATTAACTGCTTTGTTTGATTTGATAGATAAATTAATTTTCTTTAGTTTTCGTGTTTGCACTTTTTCAAACTCATCAACTTCTTTTTGATGAATAATTTTTCTATCTCATGTGGTTTATATTCTATGGAAATAGCATTGTAAAAAATACGGCGGTCGTCAAAATGTAAAAACAATGTAGGTTTCATGATTCATTCTAACCTTAAAACCTTAACCATGAGAGTCCATGAATATCTCCAGAACCATGGGGTTCTAGGGTGGGGATGACACACGTGGTAACCCTCCCACCCTTTCCACTATTTGAAACGTGAAGTGACATTTGACATAAATTATTTGTCAAATTTATTTTGTAATTGCGTGTTATTTGCTAATTTGTATGAAAAGTAAAAAAAAATATCTCATGAACCGTATGTTTCCGCAACCTAAAACTTTGCAAAACTTTCTTTTAGTGAGTAGTGAGTACTATCTACAAAAAAATATGGGCATTTAAATCGATGGCCCATATTGGAAAGTTTAATAACGTGAGTAAACCCAATATAATCAAATTTGATCCCTTTGAATGGCAATGATAATATATAAGAAATATGACATCTAAAAAGTAAAGAATTGTATCCTAATAATCTGAATTTGTTATTATTTTGACCGTTATCTACTATGATCTGTATGTATTAATTTGCAATGATGATTAAATTTATTGACAAATTTTATCTAATTTTGTTTGTATTAGAAAATAAGGGTTTTAATTATTTAATGCTAATATAAATATTATCATTTTCCTTGTACTGTTATGAAAATATGCATATTACACCTATACCCTTGCACTATAAACAATGCCATAATGTTTTTTCTAATTTGTAAAGTATAAGAATGGCTAATAGTTATGTTTTTATTGAATTTAAAAAATTCTGACAGCTCACTAGAATAGTAATATGTATGTTTAAATAGGTGTAAGTAGTATTTAAGATAATATATTTGAACAATAAATCAGATATGAAAATTGCTCTGTCTTATTCATTTCTTGCTTCCTGTCAAAGTGGCGATGACTACTTCAAGCCATTTATTATCATGGTGATCCTACCCGATAGCTTTGTTATAACCTGACAACCTTGAATCTTTGATCCTACCCGTAAGGCTCGTCAGTTACCTTAGGTCTCTTGGTGCAGACATCCCATACTTATTTATATTCATTATTTATGTTTTAGGGTCCAGCTGTAGGGTTTAGGGATCCGTAGGGTTGATAGGTTCTTAAATCTCATCCTCTCATATATTTGGTTATCTATTGAAGCTTGCTCATACATAAACTACAATCTACATATACTATACATATACTTCTGACATTTAACACATATTAATATAAACACACATTTCACAGTCCACTGGCTGGCAAGCTGTACAGTTAAGTAGACATTTCTTATTCATACAGCTTGATACCCATCTTCAAAATTTGTATTTACCACTAGAATTACGGCTTTTCCTTTGCAATGATTTGTCTATTTACTTCAATTGTCTTTGCTTTAAGTAACCAAAAATCTTCTGCGCATATGTCTTTGGACAAATGTAAATGTTCAATATACAAAATATACTTATATATAGCAAAAATATATTTTCATTATTCATAGATAATACAAATTTTAATGATAATAATGAATGAATTTATGTTTATTTATAATTTGACCGAAGTCCAAAGCCGAGACGTATAATTCGCCGAGGGTCATAGGAGGAACTTACTGTGTCACATTTTACTTGACTTCGGGACATCAATGTGGCACTCATATCGGACACATTTGCGCCCCTCCGACTGCTGCGGGCTACGTCTAGGCGTCCGTTAGGCTATTATCAGGGCAGCTATACGGCTTGACAGTATTGGAGGGGCGAACGATCCCTTATCGCATCATCCAAGACGCCCATCGGTCTTGCCCCCTAGGGACCTAGTGCTATCATGCTACCTGGTCATTGTCGATTATAACGGCCGCGAGGCTTACCCTATCCGCGATCCAGTTTCTCTGATGCGGTTCTCAGATGCGTCGGGCTGAGATGTACGGTTCAGAGGCGACATTAATGGACCAATGTGCCATCCATACTTTGTGTCAGGACATCTTGGGCATCGCCACAGTTGGTCTTACCTTGGAGGAATCGTAGGGTTCCCCAAAGCATGGTGTTTGGTTCTTAATACTCACCCTCTCATATATTAAGTTAATTAGTACAGCTTCCTAATAGACACGCTAACTGTACAAATAAATCCATATGTAAATTTAAGTTAAGCTAAGTAAATTATTAATTAAATGAACAATATATAGATTCGTTTAATTTAGTTTCCACGGATGAGTTCCTGGTGACGACAATGTTGTGGCATCATAATCACTCATACAATAATTTTGTACTTGTGTGTAGTAGTTATAACCGTTTGCCTTGTTTATAATGTATTCATGTTCGCCAGTCTAGATCCAACCAGTGTACTTAGCTCGTAATAAATAATATATATATATTTATACACCGATTTTTGATTAAAGTAAGTCGAAGGTAGGACTACTACTAATGACACAACAATGACTACAAACGAAAATGAAACGAGAAAGACAAATTTATTTTCGACAAAGTTTATTTTTAAATTTATTTTAATTTTAGATAGGACTGGTGAAGTGAAAGAGGAGGAGGATGTCCTCCTCTTCGGGCTACCGCCACACGACGGCCACGTCCGGGTCTTCGTCTACGATCCTCCGCAGCGAGACCAGGTCGAGTCTCGCGCGGCAGCAAATTTCGTCCTCACAGAGAGCGCCAGTGAATAAGCGCCGGAGGTCGGTGGGCGAACCTCCCGGACCGCCCGGAGCCCCCGGTCCCTCCGAACCCTTCCACAACGGATACCTCTTGATGCAGCGTATGAGCCCGTGCAGCTGCGCGAAGACGACGAGGCGTCGCACGTCGACGTCAGGCGCGACGACCGCCCAGCGCTCACAAACGCCGCGCAGAGGGCTGCCTTGCTGCAGCGAACACAGCATTCGTCCGACGTCCCGTAGAGCCGTCTGTACACCGCGAAAGCGAATCCACAGAACGTCACAGAGTCTATTGAGATGTGTATTAACGGAAATGGCATCTTAATAATGATGCGGTTAATAACCTGTCGGCGCGAGGAAGGGGCGGCGTAGGCCAGACAGGCGGCCTGCAGCTCGGGGTCCCGGAAGAAGCGCGAAAGGGCAGGCGTCGCCCGGTACGTGTTGCTGAACTTGAGAACCGGCACCAACCTCACCTGCGAACGAGAACGACTGACAAAACTGTCTCGGGATACGATTATACGACCGCGCCTCCGTCACTCACTACGCCATAGTAGAGAAGGTTCCGTATGCAGGACTTGACCAGCGTCTTCTCGACGTCGGCATTGGCCGCGATCTTAGACACGTGATTGTAGCCGTCGATGTGAGGCAGCAGCTGAAACGATAACGTTTTACCGTAAGAAAAGTCTGGTCGTAACCGTTGAGGTGAAACATCGAAACGCACCTGGGCGGTCGTGAGGTCCCAGTCGGCGTCCGGATCCAGGTGCGGCTCGTCGCTGGACGTGGGCGTCGGCGGCGGCGAAGGGGGTGCGGCTCGGAGCACGGGCACGGGCACGTCGTGGTCATGCACCGGTGGGGGAGAAGCGCGCGGCTGACCCACCAGCAGGCGCACCACCGTGTCACCCTCTGCCGCAGAGGCGGGCTCTTTAGAGAGTTCAGAAAAACCCGACTATCGACCGCGAGGCCGAAACTCACCCGCGAGGGTCGCCCTGTGATACGTATTGAGATCGTGGAACAGGTGAGCAAGCAGCGTGGGAAGTCTGCTCGACCCTTTTGACACGAATCCCGTCTCTTCCTCCATCAAAACCTTGAATTATTACACATATTTTCATATTTATAAACCTCACTCAGTGGCGGTGGAATGTTGGAACTCAAATGATTAAAAAAATCTGTCAAAAATCTTCTAGGTATTTAAATATTTATCACAATCAATATGCACATAAATAGCAAGCAAACTATACTTTGCAGTTTTGGCAGAGCTTTCTGAGTTGCGGCATGATTTTTACTTAACACATTCAACCAAACAAACTCTTTAACTACAATATAAATATCAAATTATAATATTAACATTACCAGGTATTCACCAAGTTTCTTAACGACTGGCTCATACTGAACCGTTTTAGACCAGCTGTCGCACACAAAGCACAGATTGAAGATGTACATATTGCGCTCATACCTAGTGTTTTCTATTCTGATCGGATAACCAATGATCTTGTGCCCAAGAGAATTTCTGGAAATCAAATAACATATTATTATTATCAACAGCTTTGGAGCATTTTTCCCATAGTATTAAGTACAAAGTGTTTATTCTATTGCACCTAGGAAGAGTGGTTATCCACAACACGGGAATGTCGATGTGGGGACCAGCATCTGTTGAATAATGCAACAATAGAAATGGTTAAAATAATAAGTAATTTTAACTTAACTTTTTTTTATTAAGGACAGTATACTTTAATTACACTAGTAACTTGATAAGTTAGAATGTAGGTCAGAATCAATTATTGTGTTTAAAATATAAACTATAAATATGATATGTTGTTAACTCAATATAGTGATTCTGAAGTGACTTCTGCCATAGAGCTGTCATTATATGGACAAAACCAACCAAAGTTTGGTATTAATAGATGTTAAACTGAGTTACTGATTGTTTGAATACTTATTACTTACATTGTCATAGTGCACTTTAATATAAATTGTGGTTTGGGAATAATATATGCACTGATGGAATGAAAAACATCTTTTGATACATTGTCTTCTGGGAACTAAAACAAAGCATGATACACAAAATCTTAAAAGGAACATGTTATGCTCTATGCTTTGATCTCAGACCAAATATTTCCAAACTCAAACACCTTTAAGTCTATATCGGCAGGATAGATTTTTAAAGCAGCATTAAACAATTATTTACACCATACGCTGGAGTATATGATTACAGAAAGTACTTATATACTTAGATGTGAGATGCAAGTAAAAAAATACCTGGCAAACAATTTTTGGACCAGCCACAGGATGAAATTCACTCAAAAATATGCACCGTATGGGGCCAATGCGGCCGCAGCCCTCGTAGTAACGGGTTTCAATCGATTTCGAGGACATTGAGAGTTTTAGAATTGTATTTTTGTAAGTGCAAATTATAGGCAAACTACAGGCAAGTATAAGGAAATCACTTTCAGACCATTTACAGTGTTCTAGCCATTTAACTTCTATTGTTAATTTTTAATTATTGTTAGTCACAGTTAGTGTTACCCGCAAATCTGAAATTGCTAAGTGTTAAACTCATTTATGCCCTAATATGAGAAAAGCCTCTCAAGACTCAATTAATGATGTAAACTGTAAAGATCTAGTTTTTAACAAGAAATTCAATGTTGCCATTTATGTACCTATATGTTTAAAATAGATAATTATTCTTCGTAATCTACATTAATTAAAAGCTGCAATTACTGAAACCAATAATTTCAATAATCAAAACAAAAAGAATTTAAATATTTTTATTTATTTATTAATTTCATGTTTTCTTTATTGTGACTTTTAATTAGCAATGCATGTGTAAGTTTACACGTAATCCCTTAAATGTTAATCTTATGTTCAGGATAGTTTATGTTAATTCAAAAATGAATTCATTCTTGTCCGGGCATAAAATTTTAATAAATGAATTTATTAATAAATAAGTATACAGCGTCGTAAACTTTCAGGTTGAGGTATTAGATCAATATGATTTAGGAGCTGAACTCAAGAGGGCGTAAGATCAAATTAACGTTCAAATTTTAGTTGAAAGACGCCTCTACATTTTCTATTACATTAAAATTTACGGAAGATAGTGTGCGTTTTCCAATTACAGAGCATTATGCGACTCATTGCCGCACAATGCCGCATAATGCTGAAGCTTAATTGGAACGTGAATTAGTTTTCAAATGCTTCAGCAGAGAGCACTAAGTCAGTGTTGAAAAAAAAAATGTTGTGAATAGAGTTAGCAACCTCATTAATGTATAAATAATGTGGTAAACAATAATAATTGGTTAAAAACTTTTTACGCTTATTTTAATAATCAAATTATTTCAATAACATTTTTTTACTGAAATAAGAGAAAACCTTTAAAGAATATAAGGTTTTAACAAGCTAAATTAACAGTAAAATATTTAGTTTCATGTAAGAAGTTTACATCATTTACGTTTTAAGTAATTTTTTTTTTAATGATTTCTAAAAAAATTATATACTTTTTCAAAACCATTGCAATGTTTACAAAAGTATAATCCTGAAAAATAAATTTGTTTACAGATCCGAATTTTGAAATAAAATTGTATTCATATTTTAAATGTGGAATATAAAAAAAGTAACTATTTATACCTTCATCCATACTTATATATATTTTTTTAGCAGTTTGAAATAACTTTAATTATTTTCAAAATCTACGACGAAACGAAAGCCTATTTACTAACGAAAATTTCGATAAATGCCAACTTACAGAAAAACACTGCTCAATTTTCTGTCACTGTGTTGGTATTGATTGCGAGAAGCACGCGAGAGCATTAGTTTTGAGAGTGCTCAATTGTGCGAAGCGTTGCTGTAGTTGGAACATTCAACGTTGAGCATTATGCCGCATAATCCGCTCTAGTACTGTAATTGGAAAACGCACATTAGTTTTGCTTTAAAAAATGAAAACAATTAAATTTGTTTCCTGCTTAGAACAAGAATAGCAAAGAAACCACGCTTACATTACAAATGAAGGTTTACGTCGATCATTAATTTTCTATCGCCATCGTATGCCGCAAATGAGATAAAATAATGCCTGTTAGGTAAATAAGTAGGTATATTGTATTGGTAAGGTCCAAATATATGGTTGGCAGTAGTTTAATTCCGGGCTCGAGCTGTCCTTTTGCAAAGTTTTAAGTATCAAAATAGAATATTGAACAGAAATAACTATTTTATATACATTAATTATTTAGGTATCACATTTATTGTCTTGATTTTTCAAATATTTGATAACATGAACGCGTGTAACTCAGATTTCGAGGCATTCTCAATAACATGATGTTAGTTTTACCTTTACTTCCATTATCATCGATATAAAACTACATGACTACACCAAAATAATAATCAGTTTAAATATTGTAATCCACAATGTATAAATCAACAATAAATTTTCCAAAGTCACATCCAAGTTCCAACATCAACTTGACATTACACAAGACATCTATATCTACATATATTCACGACAATTTTCATAGAAGCATAGCAACCAATGATTAAGTCGAAAGGTTAAGGCAAAAATATCCTAAATATTATTAGTTATATTCTTTTTTTTTTCTAACATTTTTTATCTACTATATAAAAATAAGTCGGGTTTTCCTTCCTGACGCTATAACTCCAGAACGCACGAACCGATTTCCACGGTTTTGCATTCGTTGGAAAGGTCTCGGGCTCCGTGAGGTTTATAGCAAAGAAAATTCAGGAAAAAATTCAACAGAAAAGTGGGATCACCAAACGAAATGTTACATAAAACGAAGGTGGCGAAACGGAGTTCGCCGGGTTTGCTAGTATATCTATATGTATATACCATTTGTCATTTTAATGTGACCAGATAAAGCTGTCACTTTAAATGACTAACAAAGTTGTATGGATTATCGCTTCTCGGCCTTTTGGCTAAGATCAAAGTGTAGTGTAAAGGTGTATGGATATCACTCAATTTTATGGCTTGAATGCAACCATCATCCAAATTAATTAACGACTATCAAGCACATTAATGTTTACTACTCGTTCCCCCATGCCCTAAAGTCATATAATGTAAGAGACAAGTAGCTATGTGCCGACTCTTATATTTCGGACAGGGTTCTAACATCCTAGCTTTCTGCTTTACTTCTTGTTCGCTTTCGTTTTTATTCCTACCACAGGTGCGTTAGATGCGTACCACAGACTTATTTTACAATGTAATTTTGGTGGTAGATAAACAATTAAACATCATCTGATGGATTAATAATGTACTTTTTTATACAAACATCCATAGAAATTAACATGTGGCGTTGGTCTAGTGGTTTAAGCGAGCACTCTCAACCCTGAGATCGTGCGTTAAATTCCTGCTGTTCACCGATATATTTCGATTTTATATGCACATTCGCTATAACGGTGTACCTACCAAGTAATTAAACCGGCATGTCTTATTGCTTTTTACGACAATTCCCCTTCAGTGTTTGAGTTCAATGTCGGAAAGACTGACTTCAGTAGCATTCAAATACACTAATTCATTAAATATTGAGCTTGACCGCTTTTTAAAAGCATCTCTTTTATATCAAGATGTCCTTTTACATAATGTAAGCGTATTCAGATCTCACTAAACATAAACTAAACCTTAATATGTAATTAAAAGTAACTTGTTCGCGAGTGGGACCGTTTGCTTAATGCTTTCTTAATGCCAATTGCCACAGTGTGACGTTGTGTGTTGAGTCGTGAGGTCGTGACGGAGCGAGCGATTCGAGTACATACAGTTGAACATCGTAGCCCGTCTTCAAACGGTAAGAACCCAATTGAGCTTATTGATGCCACAGGAAATTGTCCTTATCAATCGTCCCAAAGTCAGTAAACACGTTATAAACGTCATCTATTAAATATACTGAAATTTTTCATATCCTATACCGTCATTTAGAGTTTCAGGGGATATGATAACAACAATATACATTTACATTTTCTCGTTCAGCTAGATAATGTCGAAGAAAAGTGCGCTAGAAGTTGAAGCCGCCGGGCAGAATCCGACTGAAACCACCCCGCTAGTCTCTAGAACGGTAAGTTTGGTTATTCTCTTAAAAGTTAATTTCAATTACCGTGATTAATTTACCAATTAAAGCACAATTAGGAAACTTAAATGAAGAGCATTAAGAGGAACGCTAAACCAGTACAAATGTGGCGGCTCGTTTCACAGCATACTTTCGTTTATTCGTGTTAATGATCACACGATGTCCCCGAGAAGTTATAACTTACATACCACTAAATTGAACAATAATTGTGTGAAGATTATTAAATTGTTGGTCAATGTTTCGCACCCAATAGTAACCTCAGACATAAAACTCTTAACGAGTATATTGAATGGCTATTATTGTTAATTGTTTATCGTAGATGAGAGTCGCGACAACGAGTGCACGCCAGTCAAGCGTGATAGACTTTAGGTGCGTGTCCATTGTACATGAAAGTTGAGACTTTTTGTAATCTGCATCGCTTACATGTCGCCGGTTGCGGTCAACCATCTCATATATCTACTTCACCTGCCAATACCTTCGATCTCGTCGGTAGCCGAAAATGGTGGCACATAAAGTGCCGCTTGTACACAGCAGATAGATCACGGCCGTGTCGACGATAGAGACGAAAAAATGTTGCGTTTTTTTTTTTTTTTATGTAATAGGAGGCAAACGGGCAGGAGGCTCACCTGATGTTAAGTGATACCGCCGCCCATGGACACTCACAATGCCAGAAGGCTCGCAAGTGCGTTGCCGGCCTTTCAGGAATTGGTACGCTCTTTTCTTGAAGGACCCTAAGTCGAATTGGTTCGGAAATACTTCTGCGTAAAAGCATTCTTCGTCTTATCCGTATATTTCTAGATTCATTACTGGTGCTTCTGTTTTATTAAGCTTATAAATCATGAATAAATACCGATGTTTTAATATTATCAGTTTATTAAGAATCGTAATGCATTATTCAATAGCTATGACCAAATTGTCATGTGTATATACAAGTTTTTTCTCTTTTATATAAACAAAGACGCATTCTACACGAAATAAGAGACCTTTTGAGTCTTATCCGATAAACGCAACAAAACCTCGATTGTTAAACTTGTTATTGACATCGGAAATTTAAATACACCCACAGGCAAACCACATCAAGATAGAAATAATTATTGAATTCTTTCTAAAATTGAATTGCTGTAACGATTTATAAATAGTTATATGCCTAAAATTTTTTTGATGGCAATGGTTATCGACAGGGTGCAGACACGAGCGATGGGGCGGGCGGTCCGAGCAAGGCGGGCGATCCGAGCGGCCCAGGGCTCTCCGTGCGACAGACGGCCATCCTGGTGGCAGGCGAGATGGCAGGCAGCGGAGTCTTAGCGCTACCACGGGCCCTCGTTAAGACAGGTCGGTACTTCTTTCATTATATAGTATTTCATTTATGAATATGTTAGGACTACAAAGGCGTGAACAGCCTGCTTATCTACAGCACTTCTAAGGAATCGGGTAGGAATCCGAAACACAACAACCTGTAGATAGCAGCTGGAGCTGAAGCGATAAAGATGTTTTTACTCATGTACTTCATGTTTGCTCTGCTCAGCGTTTATTTATTTGTATGTGACAAGGCTGGCGTAATAGGTTCTTCGTATTTAATACCAAGTATAGTATTGCGTTTGGCTACGTATTTATTTCATGTTACTAAAATGTAGAGGAATACGTGTCCCGTTACGATTGATATTTAAGAATACAAGGGAAGTAATAGTTTTACGGAAAGCCTATTAAAGTTGTTTCTTAGACAGTAATCTACTTAACGAAGTCTTATCAAGTTTCAACCGACCGCTGTGCTTGCTCGCCGTTCGCAGGTTACAAACGTACTTCCTACCTACATATATCATTTACCTGACGTTACATAATTTACCCTACAGTCCAGTATCATATCGTCGCTGTAGAATGATAACCGCGTATGTCCAGAGAACCAAACATTACAGGAAACGAATAATTTTTTTCGTAAATTTTCGTTGAAATATTATTATGTGTTTTCATAGTTTTAGATGGTAAAAAGGACTTATTTAAACATAAATAAGTCCCTACTTCATGATTATACCATGACATAAATCTAAGAATAAAAAATAAATGGTTCTTTGACATACGAAGTTATAATTCTACAGTGACGATATTCCTAATTGAAAATTCCTAATAAGGTACCTACTAATTTGAAGGGAAAATTCCCACAAGGAACTCCTAGAAACGTGATAAAGTAAGACTTAAATGAAAGAACAGCCTAAATCCTGTTAAATATTACATACTATATGTAATATTAGTTATTTGTATCCAATTTGTTGGAATATCATATTGTAAATCCACATTATTTGATACACTGCTACGGCCTCCCATGTCGCGGTCGCCGACCCGATAGCTTCAGTGTTCACAACCAATAATGGCGAAAGAAAGTTTCATTACTTTTATTTTTTATATTGAAAACATAAATACTATTTTTTGGAACAGTGTTGGCCTAGTGGCCTCAGCGTGCGACTCTTATTCCTGTCGTAGGTTCGATAGCCTGTGCACCAATGGACTTTCTTTCTATATGCGTTTTTAACATTCGGTGAAAGAAAACATCGTGAGGAAACCGGTTTGCCTTAGACCCAAAAAGTCGGCGTGCGTCAGGCATAGGAGGCTGATCACCTGCTTGCCTATTAGATTAACAAATGATCATGAAACAGATATCTGAGGCCCAGACCTAAAAAGGTTGAGCACCACTGTTTTTTTTTTAGTATTTTTACGAATCTGCGAGTAAAAACCGTCACTGTGGATTGTGGCTCCTATGTTTAAAATCGTTTGAAACAACGTTTGAAAGACAGTGAATGTTAGTGAATATTCATATTACTAATACTTTTAAATGCTTCATAGCATGCCCACACGCATTTGTGCATACCAATTACTTTTTACTCCCCTATATTTGATATGATGTTTTGTCTATCTGCCCATCGTTATCAATTCTTAATTGTATATACTTTGGTTTTTTAATGATTCTTGTTGCTATTACTTAGCATTGTTATTCTCAAGCAGCTCGGTCGACGTCCTTGCGCAAACCCGTAATAATATGTTGAGCCTGCACAGACTGGGAGTTGTCCGTGTAATAACATTTAATTATCACTTGTGGATCCGGTGCATTGAGGAGTTTAAAATGTCCTAGACAACGTCATCTTAGACGGTTAGTGGCTATAAATAATCCATTTACTACTTTGAATATCTACGGTCTTGAATACTAGTCTAAAATGTCAGCGTTGCCTATTGATATTGAAATAACTAAATGCAGATAAACATCCCGCAGAGGTTAAACTGGTTTCCAATCGATTAAGATCTACATATTTTAGTAGCAGTGACTTCGTTGTTTGCTCATTATGCTTCAGTAGTATTAACCATTGCTTACTTATTATATTGTACATTATAAATCTTCGTGCACGTGCCAAGAAGGTGGCTACAGCGGCCATAATGAGTTTTAAGTCGACTGCAACCCGTGAATATATTGCGCAATGATTCCGCATTAACTCGACGAAGCCTCGGCTGATTTCAACATAATTTTTAATAAATACATTAACATAACTCGGCTATAAAAACTTCTCCGGGCCTACGAGGCGACATGTAGAGAAGTATAACAGAGAAATATAACAACCTCATACGTGTGACGAGGACAGGTAGAGAACCTGTTCGACGAGTTTTAGTTCAAATGAGGTAAATAATTCCGTTCTCCCTTTATTATAATGATACAGTTTTATTCTTCAAATTCAGTTCAGTTTTAAATGATCAGATTTATATTTTTTTATTATCATTTAAGACTATTCGCAGTATATTTACCCAATATGTTCCTAGATAGGCGATTTACTATTTATATTTACGATGTTTTAGACAAAGTTAGTTTCATCGATCAACATAATATCGTGTGAAACAGACCTGTCGCATGCACACCAACATTCTCCACGCTTCAGCTCGCGCCGCAGCTATCTATCTCCCATCTTATCCAAGCCACGTAAACATATATCATAATTAATAAATTGATCTTTCTCTAAGAAATCGCGTGATGAAATACAGAACAAGCAGGGTTTGACTGATCGATAGAAATATAACTTTACGTAGCTATTTGAGTATTGTTAATTTTTTGGGTACAATTCACACGAGATTTTAATCACCTTAATAATACGTAGTTTATTTTAAATAGTGGAATTTGCTGAACGCCGTTTCTCTGTTGCATTTATTGTAAACCGGTTTAGTAAGTATTTGTTATCAAGGTTTTAAAATCTTGATAAAATTATAGAAATAAGATTTTGATTTCGTGCAGCCGGCGAAAGTTAATATAAATACACTACACAGCGTTACAAACATATACTGTGCACTGCTGAGCAAATGTACGTAAGGGAGCGTTCAAGTATTAAGTAACGAATTTTGGAGGATTGAACTTGTTTTACTTGGGTACAGAAAAACGTTGCAGCGCGTTATATGGGGGGGGGTGTCAATAATCTCAAAAAAAATTACGTGACGTAATACTGGAACGCTCCCTAATATATGTATGTTTTGATCTGTGAAGGTTAAACTACAAATGCGAAAGGCTGCAGAGGGCATGCGACTATCTTCTTGCTTTTACTTCAACTGGACTCAACATGTGAACTATTTACAGGATGGGTGGGTGTCCCGTTGATAATCGCGATGGCGTTGGCAGCTGCTTTTAGCGGGAAGCGGCTTGGCGACTGCTGGACCATGTTGGAGAACCGCCATCCAGAACTCAGAACCCGAAACCGACACCCGTATGCCATCATCGCCAACGAGGCTTTGGGGCCCATCTGGAGGTAACTGTACCGGAGATTTCCGTTTTTAACCGATTTCAAAAGTCCTACCACGAGGGATCAGGACATGGAAGTTGTCATTACGTCTCTTAAGGCGAGGATCAGTTGTGTATTCGGAGAGGAACGTGGTGGAACGACGTTTCCTTAGCTTTTAGAAGTGAAACTTCTTTAGGCGCATGAGGGTAAATTTTTACGGAAACGTCACGAAGATGTGCAGCGTTTTTGTCGAAGAAATGGGAGAGAGCGATTGAGAGAGACTGAGAGGGCGAATTACCTTATAGAAAAAATATTTTTAAAATTAAATTTCGTAAAGAGAATTTATGAATTATTAGTTTTTTATATTTTATGCAAAATAATTTATTGAAATCTCAAATTACGAATTGTAAATAAAATTGCCACATGTTTTTATTTTCGAATTAAATTTATTATTTGTATTAATTTTCGACACTTAATATTTTAATGACAATTAAATTCATTAAATTCCTAACATCTTCAATTTTCCCTCCCTTGTATTTGTATAAATATGAACAAGACTTAAAAATTCGTTTGCCAAAGGAGTTTCACTTCTGACATGTATACTTTGTACGCACGCACTTTTTTTCAGAACCGGAACGCGTTCCAGTACTTTTTTTGTAGATTTTTTAAAAATATCAAATGAAAATTACATTTTAAATTGGCGAATTTGAAAAACATTAAAAAACTAATAGAGTATTATCTC
Organism: Pieris melete; assembly: GCA_963693345.1. Lineage (NCBI taxonomy): Eukaryota > Metazoa > Arthropoda > Insecta > Lepidoptera > Pieridae > Pieris > Pieris melete. The sequence goes on from CAVNZK010000127.1 coordinate 356,643, forward strand.
GCTTTTTGTGTTTTGTTTCTTTTCCCTTTTTACAAATAAACATGTGTCCTATGTTCGCTATTCTACATACCTACCTACTATACTAAACTGTAAATGAAAATAAGACTTTTTGCTCCCACCATGCGTTCCGTGACTTCTTATGTTACCAATAGGTACATCAGGTCTGAAGTCATTAGGTAATCACTCATAAATTTCACCCGGAAGTAATGAAGAGAACTTGAACTATTCTCGTGTTTACAGTGTGGTGGTATTCGTATGCCTTATGGTCACTCAATTCGGCATGTCTGTGGTGTACCTTCTGCTGGCGGCTCAGCTTATCGAGCAGATCTTCTTGTCGCTGATGCCCAACGTCACCATTTGCATCTGGTACCTGGTGGTCGGCTGTGGTGTGACGCCTTTCCTGCTTTTCGGAACTCCGAAAGATTTCTCGTAAGTGTTATGTATAGAGTATGCAATATCGTGTGCCATGGTGATTTTTTTTTATAGAACAGGGGGCAAACGGGCAGGAGGCTCATCTGATAAGTGATACCGCCGCCCATGGACACTCTGAATGCCAGAAGGCTCGCGAGTGCGTTGCCGGCGTTTTAAGAATTGGTACGCTCTTTTTGAAGGACCCTAAGTCGAATTGGTTCGGAAATACTTCAGTGGGCTGGTTCCACATAGCGGTGGAGCAGTATTGGCCCAGTGGCTTCAGCGTGCGACTCTCATACCTGAGGTCGTAGGTCGATACTCGGCTGTGCACCTATAGACTTTCTTTCTATGTATTAACATTTGCTCGAACGGTGAAGGAAAACATCGTGAGGAAACCGACATGTCTTAGACCCGAAAAGTCGACGGCGTGTATCAGGCACTGGAGGCTGATCACCTATTAGATTTAAAAATGATCATGAAACAGATTCAGAAATCTGAGGCCAAGACCGATAGATGGTTGTAGAGCTACTGATTTATTTATTTTATATAAAAATTTATTGCAGCAAATTGGGGCTGGTGGCGTTTGTGACGACAGTCTTAGCGTGTCTGTTCTACTTCATCCAAATGATGAACGACGTGAAGCCGTTCGTCTTCCGATGGGGTATTCATGGCTTTACAGACTTCTTCCTCGCCTTTGGAACTATCATGTTTGCTTTTGGTGGTGCTTCCACCTTCCCCACCATTCAGAATGACATGAACGATCGCTCCAAGTTTAACACTAGTCTCAAGTATAGCTTCTCAGGTATGTATAACCGTTTTAACTTTACGATTTTTATCTTCAGCAATTAGGTGTAGCAACCAACAGTAGTAGGTGGGTTTCAATAAATTTAAGAAATGTATTAAAGAAAAGCTGTGTAAAAAGGCTTACTATAAAGTTAACGATTATCTAGTTGATAAAAGGGCCTGGGACTAGTGCTTGACAGGCTACTTCTAATTAATTTGCGATATTTGTTTTAAAATAAGTGTTGTTTGATGATTTGCTGTTTTAAAAGAGTACCGAGTTTTTTTTGGCTCTTTCTCTCGACCTACATCCTCTTCTTTGCCGATGAGTAGGGATGTCTATTCAAATTTAATGACGTGGAATAAGTGATACCTGTATCTTATGTTCCATTATAAACATATTTTTTTATATAAAAATAAGTCGGGTTTTCCTTCCTGACGCTATAACTTCAGAACGCACGAATCGATTTCCACGGTTTTGCATTCGTTGGAAAGGTCTCGGGCCCCGTGAGGTTTATAGCAATATAGGAAAAATTTCAACAGAAAAGCGGGATCACAAACGAAATGTTACATAAAACCAAGCCATCTGGTGGCAAAACGGAGTTCGCCGAGTTTGCTAGTTTTTTATATATTTTTCATGTTTTTATGTAGGTATTCAAAGGTTTTCGCAAGGAACGCACTCACAAAACGATAATTAGTTCATTGTAGCGCAGCACAGAGCCTAAAGATATTTGTCCGCAGCCATACTGGTGCTGTACCTGGTGATAGCCATATCGGGATACGCGGTGTACGGTGAGGCCGTGGCGCCCAATATAGCAGCGTCGCTCTCTGCCACTGCACTGACCTTAGTGGGCAACGTGCTGATGAGTCTTCACTTGCTGGCTGCTTTCGTCATCCTCATCAACCCTGTTTGCCAACATGTGGAGGAGGTCGTTTACCGTGTGCCAACAGGTCAGATAAACTCATTATCTTAATATATATATTTCTTGTGTGCGTGTGTATGTGACTGAACTCCTCCTAAACGACTGGACCAATTTTGATGAAATTTTTTGTGTGTCTTCAAGGGGATCTGGGAATGGTTTAGATTCACAAATCAGCCCGACAGATGGCGCTGCAGTCGGTACTTTCATACCTTGTTTAATATCTTAATCGGTTGAAATATCATGCAGGACAACGTCTGTGGGGTCCACTAGTGTACTTATGTATTTCAGCCGATTTCTCTTCAAGTAAAAAGCGGCTGGACTTTGAATTGTATAATTTCTTTCTTTAAGCTTAACTATATTATTATCTAATACTAGCTGACCCGGCAAACGTTTGTTTTGCCATGTATATACGAAATTTTTTTTTAGTTCAATAAAAATAACTATCTACAATAATAAAAAATAGGGATTGATCGTAGAAAAGTGAACATTAGGGGATGTATGTATGTTTGTATGTTGTATCATAAATAAATATTAATATTATAAAATTAATTTTATATATCTTTCTACTTCTCGTGTTACTATGTTCGTTCCCATAATCCTCCGAAACGGTTCGACCGATTCTTATAAATTTTTTATGAATATTCAGTAAGTCTGAGAATCGGCTACTATCTTTTAAACCCCTAAGTGATAAGGGGTGTCCACCCCAATTTTGTATTTAAAAAAAATTGTTTTTGTTTTTTTATGATACAGCGTACAAACATACATACAACCCCTAATTTTCATCTACCCTCTGGATCATAATCCACTCCTATTTTTTATTATAGTAGATAGTTATTTTTATTGAACTAAAAAATGTTTCCCAGAAATAATATACTTGGAAAAACAACGTTTGCCGGGTCAGCTAGGTTATTATATGTTTCGTATTCTAATACTCTGTACACTTATGAACGTCAAAAACGAATGTCGACTCCAATGCACTGAACAAAGTAAGAAAGCGTTTTTCATTTACAGAGTCTGTTGGGTACCGTACTCTGGTGCGTCTCTCAGTGATGGCCGGCATCCTGTTCCTGGGTGAGAGTATTCCTCGTTTCTATACGATCCTGGCGCTACTCGGTGGTACTACGCTAGCACTCATCACCTTCGTAGTGCCCTCCTACTGCTACCTCAATTTGCTCGCTAAGGAACCGGCCGGAACCCCTGCAGCTGTGTGAGTATACTTTGCGATTCCAACTCGTATAAGAGTCAGAGCCTACGTGAGATCCAGTAGCGTAACAATAGGGTAAAAGGGCTGGCAAAATGCCACGTGCCCCCGACTCAAGAGCCGCCCTGCCCAAGAGATATTATGTTCTATGGATAAATGTGAAGTCTCCAATACGCATTGGGCTAGCGCGGGGACTACAGACCATTCCCTCTCGCCTAAGAGAGGATGCCTATGGCCATTAGTGTGACATATACGTGTAATTGAGTACACTGAAAATCTCGAAGTTTTACGATTTTTACTGATAGGGCCCCAGATTGTATAGTTAGGCCACTGGTGAGAGCCAACATACAAACCTCCCAGCTCATTTTATTACAGTGGGTAAATAGTTGTTTCCTTTCTAGTTCTTCATCGAACTGGACCAAACTGTTCTGCTGGCAAGTAATAGTCGTTGGAGCTGTTGGGGGCGCATTTGCAGCCTACAGTGCCTTAAGCGCGATCTTTAGCACCGCACAGGCCGTCCCCTGCTACTTGCGGTAAACGGGTCTTCTTGTGCTATCGGAGCTTAGTTATCGATGGGTTTATTGCACCACAATTTATAATAAAGTTAGAATCTTCAAACGGCAATATTTGCACGCCGGGTTTGGTCTTTGTCGCCAGTCAATTGTTTTTACATTGTATTTGTTTATTGGAGAAAATACAATTAAATAATTGAGTATACAATTTTAGACTGATATAATTTAACTTCTGTTGCTTTCACGTTTATAAAATTTACCAATTAATGTGTTTCGCCTCGTCACTCTTAAGATTTACTCCATTTTTCTGCTATATTGAAACGAGCCTTCGTTTCGTACTATAATTTTATGTAATGTGTAATTATAAGCATTTTTGTAAACGAATTTAAAATAATAATATTGTTAATAATAAGCTTCTGTTAAATATTACTTTAATGCTAGCTTATTTAATTTTCGTAAGGGCATTATTATTAAACTGTCTATTAATATATCGTGTTTAAGTGTGCATGCCGTACAGTGCAGATATTATTTTTATTTGTGAATAAATTTCTACTTGTTTTGGAATAAAACAAATAGTAATTACAAGTAATTAAATTTTTTGGTTTGGTTGTTGTGTTTTATTGCCGTATAAAGCCAAATATTTGTTTATGATTAGAAAATTTTATTAAAACTGTTTTTGTTATGGGCCACTCGCTTCTGCTTTGCACAACACAAAGTGTCGATCTGCAGTTTCCATACTAAATTCATATTTGCAATACACGGACCGCTCGAGCAGATCCTGAGAAAACCGCATATTGCAGTCGGTCTTGACTACAACATGCGGTCCGCCTATGGCCCGCTTATGTTTCACAGGAATACCAAACGAAATAATAGTATGAGAAAGTCGTAAAACCAAATATCTTTAATGTAGACCTTTTATTGCTGCAACCACAACAGGCGATGAAAATTGTTTATAGTTATATAAAAACAAGCTTATGTCAAGAAAATTACAATATTAAATGAATATTTGAGCGAACTTTTTCGGAACTGCACACTTGCCAATATGGCTTTGGCGGCGTTTCATACGCTAGGGTCTCAATTGAGTGCGGCGGCCCCGGAGATGATTTCAATAAGTTCCCTTGTGATGACGGCCTGTCGGGTGCGATTAAACAGCAGTGTCAGTTTCCGGATCATCTCATCGGCGTTCTTAGTGGCGTTATCCATGGCCGCCATCCGCGCGGACTGTTCCGAAGCAGCACCTTGCTTCAGAGCGTAATAAATCAGCGCCGCCAACGTCCATTCCGCGTAACTCTCTAACTGGTCTTCCTCGACCTCATCAAAGGCTGATATGTTCGGAGCGTTCTGTAATCATAATTGCCCTACGGTCCTTTGCGATAATTTGTATTTATGTGAAACGCCTACCTAGAATATAAGGCAAAGTGATTATTTCAAAAGTTTTTGTTTTTATGTTGAATGGGCAAAGTTTACATTATGGTCCTAATAAATAATTTATTTAATACATTGTAGCATTTATTGAGGTTATTGTTTTGTTATATAGCTGCTTTTTAGCTCGACTTCCATTGATGATCGCCTATTAAATAGTCAGTAGCGCTGGTCCCTCTCTCAGCCTCTGCATTGCTCAGTGTTTAAGAACAGGCGCAAAATAATTTAGTTTTGTTCAATATTGAAATAACCTCGTCTTTACATTTAATATATCTTCTCAATCCCTTCACAATGGGTAATGATGGCCCATTAAATGATAGATGGACGATCGCCACCATGATCTGGCAACTCTCCACACAATCGTGAACGTTCATTTACTGACTGTCTACTGTTGTGATATGACGTCTATCGAAAGTTGTTTTAAATACAGATTTAAGATGAGTATTAGTAAGATACTGGAAAAAAATATTATTTCAAAATCTACAGAATTCGATCTATTACGTACGTTTATACATATTTAAAATAAGTTGAAACAACTTGTCTATACTGTACCCGAGATAACTACGTACTGAGTATTCGTCGATTGTGTGGACGCGCATGCCATCATGGGCAATCATTCATTTGATGTACAGACACAAAAGCGATTAGATATTTATGCCCTCTAACGTGATTGCCTTTAGTCGAAAGGATTGTCCAATAAGTATTCCACCAGGATAACAGAAAGAACCACGTCTAGGCTAGAATCTAGAATCTAAAATCATAATGTTGTTTAGCATAGTACCTCAATGCGAAACTTGTTGAAGAAGGGCACGATTGTTAACTCGTACTTGACGGGACTGAAGTACTTGTTATAGTAGACTTCTCCTATGTCGTAGCCGTATTGTGATTCAGCGATGGCTGCGGCTATCACCGACGCGTCTGCGAACACCGGCGCTATGCGCCCGATCTGCCAACATGCCCTTCATTATACTAACTATTTAAAACGACAAAATGCACGAGACACGACGAAAGTGACCTTATAAGTTGATGATCTTTCAGAAGGTGCAATTAAACTAATTTAGTTCTAAGCTACAACAATTCTGTAATGCGTTGACATGGAACCAGATGGGCAGTCGCGTAACAATAGGGTGGCGAGACTAGAGATAGTGCCCAAGAGATATTATGTTCTATGGATGAATGTGAAGTCTCCAATACGCATTGGGCTGGCGTGGGGACTGCAGACCATTCCCTCTCACGTAAGAGAGGAGGCCTATGGTCATTAGTGGGACATATGCGTGTAATTGAGTGCGCTGAAAATCTCGAAGTGTATTAAAATTAAACTGAGTACAACGTGGCGATTTCTACTGATAGGGCCCTAAAAGCATTTGCCACGGGCCACAAATGCAGACGCTACTGCAGATGGGATGAGACTTACCTCTTTAACGTTGATGAGCATGTTATCACCATAGGTTCTACGTAGAACTCCTCGGGACTTATCACCTACACAGACCAATTTGTGCGAGGCACTTTCCGCTTTGCGTGCCGTCAACTCTCGCCTGATGCGCCGCGCCACTCCACTGTGCACGCCGCCGCAAAGACCTAAGTCACACGACACCTCCATTACTTCCTGTTTACCCGACTGCATAATAACTGCGATCCAGCCCAGAAAATATTATATAGGTGATTAAACTCAAAAAAATTACAGTCTAAATATGTATGTTGCGCGCAGTGCGATTGTTCTCCCTCGTAAGTGTTTTAAATTCGATGCGTTATAGATTTTGTATAATTTATGTGAAATACAAAGTAATAAATTGTGAAGGCAGTGAGTAGTGGTAAAAGTAGATCAAACAAATAACGAAGTTGAAGTTCCTAAGTGGTCCTCTTAAAATGTAGGGAATCTCTCAGAGATAAATTCAAGGAAATTAATATACTTACCTTTCCCTCGCAATATATTTATGAAAATATTATGTATGTATACAAAAATAGTGATAAGTTTACTAGAATAGAACATACGCACAATGTTAATACACGGAACAAACGCAGGCTGCAATTTCCCCGTACTAGACTATCTAAAGTTAGTAATTCTTTTTTGGGGAAAGGGATACTCTTCTTTAATAAAATCCCAGAGGCTCTTTTATCACTGCCTTTCAATAAATTTAAGAAATGTATTAAAGAAAAGCTGTGTAAAAAGGCTTACTATAAAGTCAACGATTATCTAGTTGATAAAAGGGCCTGGGACTAGTGCTAGACAGGCTACTTCTAATTAATTTGCGATATTTGTTTTAAATAAGTGTTGTTTGATGATTTGCTGTTTTAAAAGAGTACCGAGAGTTTTTTACGCCGGCTTTTTCTCTCGGCCTACACCCTCTGTCTTCTTTGCCGATGAGTAGAGATGCCTTCAAATTTAATGATGTGGAATAAGTGATACATGTATCTTATGTTCCATAATAAACATATTTTATTTTTTATTTTTAAAATATTCGATGGTTGATATAGGTATAATCACGACTAACCTGCGGTAGATTTAAAAAACCACAATAATATGACATCTTATAAATGGTCCATGTGAAATGTATAATTATAATGACCTACATCTCAAAACCTTCATTATTAACTAAGGAAAGTTGTTGCTATTACTTTTGGTAGGCGTTAACTTTTACCCATTAAAATCGATTTATTGTAATAAAATAAATAGAATGTTTTCCGTATTTTTCGTATCCCTTAGATGTACAGTGATTGTACTGACTACATATTTAAATTTTTGATGCTCCCGACGACACTTTTATCGTTCTAAATAACCGGTTTACAATACCAAAACATATTAAAAGATCTTCCTACTCGAATTTTTAAAATATTTATTATTCAATAAATGATTATTTGCGTGGAACACTATAGTTAATATTTATTTGATAACGTACGTATTATACAAATAACATGAGAATTGACTACATAATGTGACTAATAATATAAAACGTAAAAGACAAATTTGCGCGCCATTATGTGTGTCAGAATATGCGAACTTACGATTGTACCTTACATATTTTTGTATCACATTCTTGCAATCAATTATTATAAATAAAACTCAGGCTTATCTCATAAGTTGTTAAAAACACACGCAGAGCATAGACCCTGCCTTATATATAGAAGTTATAAAAAATAAAAGAACGCCATTCCTTAAGTGGTAGATAAAAATATTAATATCAGATACATCGATTATGGCACGGCATTACCTAACCAAACGCAACCTCTGACCTAATGATTATAACAAGAATCATAGAGCTTCAATTATTATTAATTTGATAAATTTATTCGCACATGCAAAAACGGCTATGATGAAAATTCTCGCGAATGTTACACCAGCCCACGGGTTTTCATTTCTGCTTGTATATCTAATATATAAAATTCTCGTGTCGCGGTGTTTGTGGTAAAACTCCTCCGAAACGGCTAGATCGATTCGCATGAAATTTGTGCATATTGGGTATGCCTGAGAATCGCACAACATCTATTTTTCATCACCCTAAATGTTAAGGGTAGTCCACCCCTAAATATTTTTTTTTATTTTTAGATATTTTTTTCTGTTTTTATTTTTTTATGATACAGCATTAAAAATACATACAACCCCCTAACTTTCACCGACTCTACGATCAACCCTATTTTTTTATTATAAACTAGCTGACCTGGCTAACTTCGTTCCGCCCTACAACCTTATAATATCGTTGTTACTTTAATTTAACTTATTTTAGGATTTCATTAATGTTAAGTATTACATTAATACAACTTTTTTGCAAATACAGAAATGTTTTATTGCTTGCCATTGCGAAAGAAGAGTTAAGTTTTACACATTAGGCATCTTCTCTCTAGCGTCAATATGGCGATACTGCATGTTAAGCACTTTCTGATATCCAACATCTTTTGATCAGGATCAAAGCATGGTTATGCATCTCCTCATTCACCTCAAGATCGGAATTTCTTGATCTGACACGAATTCGACGTAAAATGATGCGTAGTTTTGTCAACAGATGGCACCATATGGTTTTTGCATTCGTAAAATTAATTAATTAATTTATTGTTATTCGATAACTTATCCGATATTTTATTGCTTATTCTGCTATTCGGGACGGAAACAAATCCAACAAATCAAAAACCATGGCAACAGGTCCAGCCGTTCTCGAGTTATAAGAGTTGTAACAAACACGACTTTCTTTTATATACAGGGTGGCCAAAAAGTCGTGGATCAAACGCAAATAGGGGATAGATGAGGTCATCAGCGGCAAAAAATTGTTCTACGGGAGGTCTCTAAGGTCAACCCCTGCAAAGTTATGATTTATTTTGCGTTTTATAAGAAAATTGACTTTTTTTTACTAATTCTTATTAAAATTCGATAAAATCTACATCCTGTATCTTTTTCATAATATCCACTAGATTGGTACTGATGAGTTCTTGCTTAACACATACTATTTATAGTTGTTTATTGAGTGTATTGAAGATAATATTAAGTTATACGATTTAATTTTTTTTCAAATCAAAACTTTTTGTTTACTTCGGACCCCACTGTGAAAAAAAATTACTCTACCGAAAAGTGACCCTGTATTACAAGTTTTGGCGCATTTAATATGGATTCTAAAAAGATATTACACATGGCCATGAGTTGCTCTAATATCTTTCTAGGACGAAAAAACAACAACGATTCGGACTTATGATAGATTATTTACCTACATGGGACCAGTACTGTGTGAATCGGACTAGATTCAAAAAATTTGACAGATGGCTCGAGGGTTACGTAGGAATTTGATTAGACGGTACAGATTAAGTATTATGGTCAGAGTCAGGAATTTTGAGCATATTTTATTGTGAAATATTTTGTTTCATACAAACAACCATTGAGAAATAATTGTTTTAATACAATTATTATTTCACAATCGTTGTTTGTAATTCTTCCTAGAAAGATATTAGAGCGACTCATGGCCATGTGTAATACCTTTTCAGAATCCCTATTAAATGCGCCAAAACTTGTAGTACAGGGACACTTTTCGGTGGAGTAATTTTTTTTCACAGTGGGGTCCAAAGTAAAAGAAAATTTATGATTTGAAAAAATGTTATATCGTATCACTTAATATTATCTTGAATACACTCAATAAACCACTATAAATAGTATGTCTAGCGCAAGAACTCATCAGTACCAATCTAGTGGATATTATGAGAAAGATACAGGATGTAGATATTTTCGAATTTTAAGAAGAATTAGTAAAAAAAAGTCAATTTTCATATAAATCCAAAATGAATCATAACTCTGCAGGGGTTGACCTTAGAGACCTCCCGTAGAACAATTTTTTGCCGCTGATGACCTCATCTATCCCCTCTTTGCGTTTGATCCACGACTTTTTGGCCACCCTGTATATAGATGATATACATGGCAAAACGACGTTTGCCCGGTCAGCTAGTACAATTATATAATTACAAACATCGGATTACAATTGTTAAGTCTACTGTAATTATTTTCGTCTTTATAAGTATATTACCTATACGATCGCGGCGTAAGATGCACATTATACAACTTCTCTATAATGTTATTTTAAATCCAAAAACTCCTAGTTACTTAAAGCATAATTTTATGATCCTCTCTGGCAGTAGTTTTGACGTGCGTTCTTTAGACAATCTTCCCTCCTTAGAATTCCCTACCAATTGATATTAGACGAGCTCAGTCCTTAAATTTATTTAAAGAGCTTCTTTTTGATCATTTTCTTTCTGCCTCGTAATTAGCTCTGCTTATATGTATTAATTATTGTGACTCTGTTAATTGATTGTATTTTAAATTTTTGTTTCTACATATTTTAATTTATTATTATTGTTATTTTTTCTTTAGATTTTAGATTTAACTTTAGTTATAGTAACGTGTTATTTTGTTTCTTTTTCATTGTTCCACTTTAGGGTTGGAAGAAATTGCTTGTTAACAAGGCCGCCCGTTGCCTTGTGCGTTGCGTAACTTTTGTAACCTGCTTTTTATTTTTATGTGTATGTTTTTGATTAAGGTAAGTATAAATAAATAAAAATAAATATATTGTAACATTATATCGCAGTAGTATTGACTCGCTCCAGTCCAATGAATCTCAGTAGGTAAGGCCGAAAGGTTCAGTGGGACGCGTCCCATATAAGTCGGCATTGACCTCATCATTTTATCAAAATAAAACGTCAAAAGGCTGATTGCAAATACCACACGAGTATATCAACGGAAACTTGAAACGACGTGTATGATTTTGGGATATGATAGATTAGACATAAGTTCTTTCGAAGCAGCGGCGCGACCAACCTCGATCGGACGTCATGGCGACGTAGACTCTTTTTGTCTTTTTATCATCCTCGGGCTTGGCGACAGGTTCCGGTTCTATCTTAGCATCGGCAGCTGGTTTCTTGTCTACGGGACCCTTCACCAAGTGGCTCGACTCATAAAACTTGCGGGGCCCGTAGCCGAAAGGACGAGCAGCTTGGAGTTCACGCTCTGCTTTTGTAAATCTGGACAATATTATACAGTTGTATCAACATAGAACACAATAGAACTCACAAAGGATATCTACTCTCAGTGCCAACACTATTTATTATGGTTCTTCTTAATTAGATATAACAAGACTACAGGATAGTGGCCTAATGGATATAGCAGAGGTCCAGCCTTGCGATTCTGTAACTCACTTTTCGAACTCACACATTCATTTTATGATTTGGCATTCTGATAAGGAGCTTTTAGTTTGTTTATCAGAATGCCAGATCGTAAAATGACTGCTTTAAGACTGATTTGAGCGCGACTGCCGTTGCGAAAACCGCTGTGAAGGTTCGAAAAGTGAGTTACAGAATCGCAAGGCAGGTTGGAGCCTATACTAAATATTAGTTAAGTTAGTGTTAAATTAATGGCATACTTGCTTGCGGAGACCATCTTCATGGTTTTGGTGATTTTTTGAATATTTTTAATTGACTTTAGTCGCAGAGACACCTGCTTTAGTTGGACCATTTTATTCTTAAATTACTGTTACCTGACAGGACCATTACGTTCACTGTCAAATACGTTAATTCACTGTCAAAATTTTTCAAACTAAAAAAAATTGTAACCTGTATTAAAAAGGTTATAGGAATCTATTCTTATTTTTTTATATAGATAACTAGCCGTTTCCCGTATTGTCTGATATTTGCCTATTCTGCTAAGACGGTGAGGGAAATTCTGTCCAAAGTATACACTTTGCCTGTTACAATAACACAAAGAGCCGATGTCATCTATCATTTATGGAGACTCACTATAACTTTTTTTTTTAATAAAAAAAAAGTCAATTTCAAAAAGTTTGTCCCTGTGGCAGTGTAGGTACCTTCAACGCTGGCAGCGTTTCCTCGCTGTATATACTTATTCGTTGATTGAGGAAAGCACCAGCTCTGCTCACCGGTACTATTTACCAGGCGCCAACTTAACTCTTTAATTAGCGCTTCACTTGAACCCAAGAGTCCCTACTCCAAAGAGAACAAAATCGAAGTTGGAGGAAAGACTTATATTTGAGCCGTTTGTTGTTTTCCGCCTTATATGCGGCCGCCCCAGTATATTTGCTTGTCCGAGGGAGGTGAGACAGGGCAAAGGTGTTATCTATATTATTTTTTAAGATATATAGATATTATTTGGCAGGTTTGGGAAAAACGACGAGAGTAAATATTTACGCGCGCGCGTCACAAAAATCCGACACTGATTATCTGTTCAAACGTCGGTAAAACAGTCTCGGCCGCTAGTTGGCGCTTGCTCTGTTTTATCGACAAGTTGCATTGTCTGTCATGGCGTAGAGGTTTTCAGAGTCGTGTTTGTTTACACCAAAATAATGATTTCTATACGAGGAAACCCGTTCAAAAACATGGTTTATTGTAAAATATCATGATTAGTACATATTATATCGTTTCGATTGGATGTGACAAGAAAAATGCAATTTGAAGAGGGAAACGTCCCTGTAAGGTGCTCGAAGAAAATTATTACGCCAAAGAAGTATAACTTCTAACGCGTATACATAAGTACACACACGTTGTAAAGACGATTTATTAATTAAACCGATTCGAAACATTATTTTGGTAATGCTAAGACACTATCTCTGGAGTTTGCCAAAAGATAAACCGCTGCGCTGCTATGCTGAAAATTTGTGAGAATGGTTTTGAAGTCCCATCAGGTCGGAGATATTGGAAAATTATGACTAGAACTTTCCATTTGCTTCCCTGGAGACGCCAACGGCCGGTCAAAACTACAGGAGATCGAAATGGGGTATTTCAACAAATGTCATCACTCATCAATCATACAATCAGTTGATAGAGATAGTGGAGATAGTGGAGCAATCGACAGGAGAAATGTGGACCAAGTTATTTTTATCCATTTCCGACAGGAAAATGTCCAGAAGAGATGAAAATTTCAAATATAATGTTACATACATTTTGTGTGGGACAACCATTGATGTTAAAACTGTTATTTTTGTTAGTTTCTCTACTTCCAGCCTCCCATCTCGCGGGCAGCGTGTAGTCCTTTCCACCTTTGCCCTTGACATAAACAAATGCCGAGAGAAGAAAGCATTTTACTCAGTATTACAAGCATTCTAATATTTCACAGACATTCTTATTACGGTATTCTATCCTTCTTTCAGGAAATGTGACCTTTCCCCCTAACACCAGCATGCGGTCTCCCCAGGCCTTCGTGCGAGAGCTAGTTTTTGTATTTGGTTCAGTATTGTTGTTTTTTTGTATGATTTCATTTTTGTGTTGTAAAAACTGTAAAATTGCGTCAGAAATAAATATATGTATAGTAAAAATATAAAAGTCTAAATATAATACGAGTATATGTAATTTTTCGCACATATCGCATCCCATTTTTGACCTATTTTTGATTATATTAAATGTGAAACAGTATTGTTGTTCAATTTGTTCAACGTCACGCGTGCCAATTCGCGCTAACAGGTCAATTGCGTCAGGTACATTTTAGTAGTTACAATTCTTTAACTTTAAAATAAATTTATTTTTGGAAATCATCTGTGTTTATCTCTTGATCGATCTCAGGGTTTTACATTCTCATTAATACTTAATTTTACAAAGAACTTTAATGCGTCCAGCAGAATGTAGTTGTTTTAATCCAATTGCAGGAACGCGGCGGACATTAGCTAGTAGACACGACAGTGGTGGTGAAGGTTGTTACGTCATGCGGCCGCAATAAAACCGCCGAGCGCCGTTTGAGCTTATTTCTTTGTGATAGTGCTTCGAACGGTTGCAACGACTCCACGACCAACTATGGAGACTCTGTCACAGGACACTCTTTCCACCTCACCTCCCGACAAGGTAAAATTGCTGTGCGATATTTTTTTAAATGTTTTTAATATCTATTTTGACAGTATCAAGTTTACATACTGTAAAAAGTATCCGAAATTATTCAAACATTTAAGGAAACTTGTCTGTTACTACCGAGGGATGTTACGCCATGTCTATCAAAGTATTTAATCACCTTCCTAGAAGTTATAGATCACTGCCGTGTAATGCTTTCGAGGGAGAGGTGATTAGATTTACAGGGGCAAGGTCCTTTCATAATGTGGGAGAGTTTCAGGTCATGTCAAGTTTTGACAACAATTAACCGTTCTTATTAATAAATACTATGGTTATAATTATGACATTGGCATGCACGTTTTGTTTATTATCTATAATTGTCATTCCATACAGGACAATTATTCGATATTGTTGCATTATTGTGTATAAGATTCAAGGTCGGAAACCCGTTTAACAACAGGTCTATATTTGGCCTTAATTTTAATTGTCGCGATTTTATATTTTTTAACGTCATTTATTCATAGGCCAACCATCGCAAAAACAAAAAACATGGCCTAAAGTTTATTCCTTTTTCATCTTAAAAAATCTTACTTCCCGTTAAGTTAACTGTATAAAGCGCAAATTCGGCCCCACATGGAGTACTGATCTCACGTCTGGGCTCCCCAGTACCAGCTCCTTCCACTTGACCGTATACAACGCAGAGCGGTTCGAATCGTCGACGACCAATCCCTCTCCGAGCGGCTTGATCCTTTGGCGTTGCGTAGAGATGTGGGGGCACTCTGCATCTTCTACCGCATTTACCATGGAGAGTGTTCAGCAGTTGTTGGGATTAATACCGGGATTAATTGCAGCGCACCACCTATGTGAAACCAGCTACCCACTGAACTATTTCCCAACTAATTCGACTTAGGGTGCTTCAAGAAAAGAGCGTACCAATTCTTAAAGTACCGGGAAGGTAGTCGAGAGGCTTTGAGAGTGTCCACGGCCGGTGGTATAACGTGACATCAGATGAGTCACCGGCCCATTTGCCCCCTATTCTATAAAAAAATGGACATGAATGGACTTTCTATGAGCGCATTTAACACTCGCTCGTACGGTGAAGGAAAACATCGTGAGGAAACCGGCTTGCCTTCAACCCAAAAAAGTCGACGGCGTGTGTCAGGTACAGGAGGCTGATCACCTACTTGCCTATTTATTAGATTGACAAAATATGATACAGACATCTGAGGCCCAGACCTAAAAAGTTGTAGCGCCACTGATATATTTTAAATAGAAGATGAACATTTTACATCTTGCTATAACAAGAAATAAGCGGTCGGTCCTAAATATCATAGCTCATTCCATGCATTCATCTATTTAAATATTTATTCCGGAGATGCCTACAACCCAACCATAGTAATAAAAATAATAATCTTTATTTCTTCTATATTTAGTATAATGTATTGAACGAAATAATTATCAAATAAAATGCGAGAACAGGAGTTGAATAATCTTATCTATTTGTTGAGTCGCGGCCGATGACCAGAGTCATAGGTTATCAAGCTTCTACCGCGTCATAATAATTCAAAATATTTTGTATCATATGATAATATTTATATACCTACTCTAAGAAAAACAACATCACATTAAATTTGTCAAAATATTAATGATGTAAGCAATTTAATAACTGCTGCAAAACATACACATACGTACGTCCGTATCTTATAATAAAAATAATCTGTGATATAATAAAATAATATAATTATACTAATAATAATATATATACTAATGATATAATTTAATATACTTACTATCAGTATATCTCGCAATTCGGTGTGCGTCTTAGCAAAGGCCTCCACTAAGCCTTTCCACTGTTCTCTATCTTTTGCGACTCTTCTCTAGTTGTAGCCTGCTTTTAGTTTCAGTTCGTCCTCTCATCTCTTGCGTTGTCGGCCACTTCTTCTTTTTCCGTCTCTAGGGTACCATTACGTCAAAATTGCTAATCCTCCATTTTTCCTGGGAGCTCCGTAGCATATGACCCGTTCATCTCCATTTCATTTGTTCTATTTCTTATGTCTATGTTTCTTTGCTTGTTTAATTTTCTTATGCTCAGCATGCTTCTTTCCAAGGCTCTTTGGCAGTGTGCTAGCATGTCCCTAGAGTGCCCAAGTTTCGCAGCCATATGTAGTCTGTATCTTAAGTAATAATAAATATAATTATAAAAATATTTCAGCCAAAATTGATGCAAGGCGGGAACTACATAGCCGAAGGTCGAGACTCCACCAAGTCGACATGGCTACTCTTCTCTCCGGGCACGAGAGATAAGGCCGGTTCTCTCGCTAAGTTCCTCAGCGTGTTCTCTAGCCACGGAGTCAACCTCAGCCACATCGAGTCCCGCTCCTCGGCCCGAAGGCCTGGATATGAGTTCATGGTGGAGTGCGAGCACGGCTCCGGGGATTTTGGAGCCGCTCTGGACGATCTCAAGAAAGATACTGGCTATCTGACCATCATTTCAAGAAACTACAAGGATAATCGATGTAGGCATTTAAGAAATTATTTTTTTAATTTCTGTACGATTTTTGGTAATTTTGTAATAATATTTTTTGTGTTAATATGTAACAGCGGCTGTCCCATGGTTCCCGCGCCGTGTACGAGATTTGGACAAGTTCGCTAACCAGATCCTTTCGTACGGCTCGGAGCTGGATGCGGACCACCCGGGCTTCACTGACCCCGAATACCGTGCACGGCGAAAATACTTTGCGGACATCGCTTATAACTACAAGCACGGCCAACCACTTCCGCACGTCGAATACACCAAAGAGGAGACGGCCACTTGGGGCGTTGTCTTCCAAAAGCTCACTGAGCTGTATCCTACGCACGCATGCAAAGAACACAACCACGTCTTCCCGCTGCTTATCGAGAACTGCGGCTACCGGGAAGACAACATACCACAACTAGAAGATGTTTCCAATTTTCTTAAAGGTAAAATTAACAGCAAATAATTGTGTATTGCACTCTGGTTGCCATTTAGCGTTAACATATACCCGGTTTGCAGATTGTACCGGGTTCACACTACGCCCAGTCGCTGGATTACTGTCATCCCGGGACTTCCTCGCCGGGCTAGCGTTCCGAGTATTCCATAGCACTCAGTACATCCGTCATCACTCTCGACCACTCTATACGCCCGAGCCAGACGTTTGCCACGAGTTGCTTGGTCACGCCCCGCTCTTTGCTGATCCGGCGTTTGCACAGTTCTCGCAGGAAATTGGACTGGCATCGTTGGGTGCACCCGACGATTATATCGAGAGACTTGCCACGGTACATGCTGCATTGCTTACATTCAGTGTATTTTTCGTTGAGAACACGATAATATCTTTACTACATAATGTTTATCTATTTTCTTTTAAGGCCCGTTTAAATATACTTAAGTATACTTAAATATCTCCTTTATCAGTTTAATTTGTTTTTTGTTCCTGTTTAGTTTCTTTTCTTAACAACTATATGTAATATATGTATTTTTGCACTTCTTGCCTACCTTATGTAATTTAATCTTCTTTTTCTTTTCTCACATTGGTTGCTTGGAAGAGATCGCTCGAAAGCGATAAGGCCGCCAGTTGCCTTTCCTTTACATGTAATTATGTAAAAAAATTATATTGTAAATCAATAAAGTGTGAATAAAATAAATAAATATACTTCAATATACTTAAACTATCATCTTATAATGGATGAACCGTAAATCTCGTAAATAATGTTATATCTGTGTTTTCTATGTGCGGCCCGGCGAACCGCGCGACACTTTGCTGTAACGTTGTTACGTTTGGTCTGCACATTTTATTTTCGAATGTGAATTATACGTATATACATTACTTATATGATACCTGTAAGAGGCGAATTGTCAGCGTTTCTCCACACACATAGAAGCACATTTAAAGAAGATTAACTGGATTTCAGTGTTTCTGGTTCACGGTGGAGTTTGGTCTCTGTCGTCAAGACGGCCAGTTGAAGGCTTACGGCGCCGGTCTTTTGTCCTCGTTTGGTGAGCTGCAATACTGCCTGTCCAGCGAGCCAGAACTACAGGAGTTCAACCCAGAGGTCACTGGGGAACAGAAGTACCCTATCACTGAATATCAGCCCATATACTTCGTTGCCAACAGCTTTGAGAGCGCCAAAGACAAAATGATGTAAGTGTTATGATGTAGTGCTTTAAATAATAAAGGATAGTTTTACTTTATATTAACCGCGCACATACAGCAATAGAATATAAGCGAAATAATGAAATTTTAATTGCTATGTAACGAATGAATGTAAAGTAACAGTCGAAGAGAGTCCCTACGTCTGCATATACTCTCGGGGCAACTCTTTTATAAAACTAAGAAAACCTACAAATGTGAGCAAAATGTACAGCCTTGGCTCGTACACTAATAACGACAAGTAGTCATAAAGATGACTAGTATTTGTAGTCTAAGTCAAACTAGCTGCTATGGTCTCTGGCAGAATGACCAGCGCTGTGGAACTTTTTGCTCCTCAGCATAATGCTGAGGTAGGGCCAATTACAACCACAGTACACACACATTGCACACTGGAAGCGAACCGAATGGCAAAAGAAAATCTCTTAATTTTAATTTTATTCTATTTTATTTTATGTTTTCTTTAAGTATTGTTATTTTGTGTGTTTATGTGTGTGTTTTTTGTTTGTAATAAATGTTATGTCTATGTCTATGTCTATAAATATTTAGCCGAATAGCGTTTCAAGATTATTTGTATAAATAATAAAATCTTTTTACTTAGACCCAAAAAGTCGACGGCATGTGTGTCAGGCACAGGAGGATCACCTACTTGCGTATTAAATTAAAAAATTATCATGAAACAGATTCAGAAATCTGACGCCCAGCCCTAAAGAGGTTGTAGCGCCACTGGTTATTATTAATAAGATGTCTTGATTCCACGTGGATGTCAGATAAAAATATCAAGAACAATTACAGCGAGTGATATACCGATGTACCGTATTTGAAGTAAAACGGTAACATAATACTCGAAGGTGCCTAAAAAAAGAAAAGAGGAAAATGTGTTGCATATCTGAAGGCTGCTTCGAAGTATATACAGTCAAAATCGTTTATAACGACATCGTTTACAACGACCTATCGGTTATTACAACCAGATTGTATGGTCCCGTCCGAATCCCTATTAAACTATTCAGTAAACAAACCGCTTATAACAACATCGGATACAGCGACATATCGCTTACAACGACGTAATTTTATCGATATTCATCGGCTATGACGACCAACCGCTTCTTGTCTCAGCAAAACAAAACAATACAAACGATTTTAAATCTTATTTATAAGCATTGAATGAATATTTAGGCATATTATTACCTAAGCACTTTATCCCAACGAACAGTTTCAGCCAACAACGATTTCCGAGGCTCTTAAAAAAATTTGTTGCCTTTAACGAACAGTTTAATACTGGTGATACTCATACCTTGAGGAGTATGAAACGTAAAATGCAAAAAATATTTGAGACTGGGCTAAAAAAAAATAGAATGACTGATTACTTTTGTACCTAACTATTTCGTAATAAATATTTTTGTTTCTTTTTTGACTCGTTTACACATTATAATATTAACATACCATATGACCCATACCTACCTATTCTAGATCGATAACTATGATAATATAACTATGTACATACATATGTACTGTACTTGTGTATATGACATTGCTTATAACGACTATCGGATATAACGTCGGCAACTATACGGTCCCTTCAATGTCGTTATAACCGGTTTTGACTGTATACTTAATCACTTTATTTTCAGAAAATTCGCTCAAACGATCCCTCGAGACTTCGCCGTAAGGTACAACCCATACACGCAGAGCATCGACATTCTGGACTCACAGAAGCAGATGAGGGATCTCCTTCGGGAAGTGCATCAAGAGATGAACCTCCTCCTCAACACTATGGAGAAGCTTTAAAACTTCAACTGCAATTTGAAAACTAGTTATATCTTTCTCGTTATTAATTTTATACTATTTAGGATAAAATGCTTGATATTATTACAAGAGCGAATTATTTTAATCTCTTATAGATATACGTTTAATTTTAAAGCCCCTTTAGACTTAGGGTTGTTTCACAATGTATGGATAAAGTACCAAATAGCTATGCAACACATAAATTGTATGGAAGATAAATTGTGCTATTTGACACTTCATCGGACTCAACTTATGATGGACTTTATGTGACGAATAGCGCTATCTGACAGTCGTGAAACACAACAATAGTGTTTATCCTACCAACAAGTAATAATACCTAATTTGGAACTTATGTAGAACTTATCCGTACATTGTGAAACAGACCCTTGATATAGCTTAAAATGAAATAAATATCTTTTAGTGTATAGTGCATCGGCGATTTGATTAAAAAATCGCGGAAGTTTCATTATATAAGGTATTAAATGTTTAGTTAATTTATGATAATGTTCTTTTCTTTGCTTCAAACCCACTCCATATCCGATATAGGAAAATGAGTCAATTTCTCTCGTTAACACTATGTTTTTTACTACATTTCGATACAACGGCCTAGCGATTTGAGGAAGGAATCATTTACAAGAAGGTGTCGAGATATAAACAACTTTTAAACAACATAATATATTTCATAATTTGTACATAAAAGAGTACAAGTACTTAGTACTCAGCTACTTATGTACTACAATAATGACGTGATGATTCGCACATAAAGAATTTACAATAATTGGTGATTATATTAAAATTTATATTATATACAACTTACAAGAAACTAATAATTTAGATTTAAGCGAAGACATTATCATCCCTTAATTGACTGGTTTTATGAGCGTATTAAACTACCTTTATCTTTACACTATGAGGGTGAAACAGAACTTTTTAATATATCTATCTATAAACTAGTGTATTATATTATGAGTATAGTTAGAGGCAATGAAGGGGAGCAACACGGATTTGCCCACTGCTAATTACGAACTGATATGGAACCATCTCTTGTTTACATTCAAATACCTTATTTATTTACATTTTCTACAATAATCTAAAATACATCGAAACAGCACTGCAGCCTTCGTATTGGCTTATCAGCAATTCGCTAGTAGATATTGTATATTTTGTTTAAGCCGTGATAAATTATATTGCGATGTAACTTAAATTATTAAAACTGTGCAATACCTCCATTCATCAATTTGGCAACATCGGAAGAACATCCCTCAAACCAAACCGACCATGAAATTAAGGACCATCACAGGTTAACACTTTTTTAGCTTTGAATTTGTGTATAAGGGGCCGTTCGTAAGCACTATAGGGGGATCTTTGATTTTCATATTTGGTGATTACGTCAACAGTTATTGAAATTATACTACTTTAGGCGCGTTATGAAAAATTTATGACAGTGAAATTTTACGATGCGCGCGCACCGTGACGCAAAATTATCAGTATGGGCGCCGAGCGTGCGCGAGCGAGATGGGAATAAGACAATCTACAAGTAAAAAGAAATAGAATATGCGTGACGTTAGCAGCTATACCAAGAATTTTGAATGAGCATGACGACATTTGTAGTACCTTTTAAACAAATAAAGGAGATTAAAATTTAAAAATTTTTCACAAATACCTATTGTTACTTAGTTAAAAGGTTATGAAACATACCTAGTTATTAAATTGAATTAATAAAATAATAAATAATAATTATTATTAATATGAATTAATAATTTTATAATATACTAAATATTAAATATTGTTAAATTATTATCGCTAAATATTTATTATTCATTATTTAATATTTAAAAAAAAATAAAGAAAGCCAAAGAAGTATAACTTCTTACGCGCGTACAAGTACACGCACCATTTTTATATTTACTTTTTTACACATATTACCCATACATCGTCTATGCATTGAACAAAATGGATTTTCGAGGATTCCTACATATGAATAGGTTTAGGTACCATTATTTTTGATAGCTTACTTTTGATGACAAGAGGAGAGGGGGGGGGGATAAATTGCACTAAATCTGCTTACGTAATACTGGAACGGCCCCTTACCAAAAATATAGTTTGTGTTATTACGCGTTTCGGGCCAAATAAAATTATTTATATTCACGACTCACAATCAGCTCCCTAGTAAAGTACTTAGAATAATGTTGCGAGTATTTATATTTTATAAGCAAAAATATATTTGAAGGAACGTATCACAGTTACTTATAATAAATAAATAAATTAATTAAAATTAATTATCTTTTTACAATTTACTGTAGAGAATTAATAACTATATAAAAATAATCAACCTCAAATTCCAATCAGAATTCCAACGCCCTCAGTTTTGAATAAATCTAAGACAAAAAGCATGTTATATATCGCTGTCACAAGCTGAAGATGCGCGCTATCTATGCCTCACTCTGCATGCAGTGGATAGAGGAGTCTTCAGAGAGCTCATCCATTGAGGAATCCGTGAAAGAAGTCCCATCTGCGAAAAAGAGATAACCATTTTAAACGCCCTTTTTATCTAACTTGCCAATAGTTACAAAAAGTCAAAATCATATAGAGCAGTGTTGGCCTAGTAGCTTCAGCGTGCGACTCTCATCCCTGAGGTCGTAGGTTCAATCCCCGGCTGTGCACCTATGGACTTTCTTTCAAAGTGCGCATTTAACACTCGCTCGAACGGTGAAGCAAAATATCGTGAGGAAACCGGCTTGTCTTAGACTCATAAAGTCGACAGTGTGTGTCAGGATCTAGACGTGATGTGTGATCACATACTTGCCTATTAGATTAACAGTTGATCATGAAACAGATACAGAAATCTGAGGCCCAGACCTAAAAAGGTTGTTGCGCCACTAATTTATTATTTAAAAATCATATAGTACTAAAGTGGGGATTACCTATTGGCACGAACGGGGGCTTGTTCTGAAACGAATACGTGAGGTGGAGGTTGATGGGTCGCCCAAACCCCACTGGCTCAGATTCTCTCGACATCACTGCTGACAAATAAATGCTGCTATTATACACGCACATACACATACATCAACAGTCGCATTCGCTTCACAGGCGCAAAGATATTCGCAACGGCTGACAAAAAATCTGGCTCGTACCTTGGCCCTGCTTTCCTTTCCCTGTGTGCTGGTGCTTCTTTTGGCGAGCGCGGCTGTTCTGGAACCAGACTTGCGTAACTCTCTTGCTCAAGCCTGTGACCTGGGCTATCCTCTCGAGGTCCTGCCCGTCGGGATTGGAGTCCAACTGGAAGTTGGCTTGTAGTACCTGAAGTTGCTCCTCCGTAAAAGTTGTGCGCACCCGCTTCGCTTTGCTTTTGTGGTAGCCCTCTGAATCGCAACCGTCTGTGATTTGATTTGAAAATTAATTTGAAAAATATTTCTCTATTTTAACGTCCGTCATAACGTTTTAAAGGTTTAAGACAGTACAGCGCTAGGGAGTAAGAAGAGGCAATTGAGAGGTGTAATATTTCTAAATGCTGAAATTACCATCGGAAGATATGGATCCCCCGTCCAGCGTCTCGAGGTAGTGAGGCTTGCAAAGTACCCGATCCTCGTGAAGCGCGAACTGTTCACCGGTGGAGAGCTGGCGGCCGCAAGCGTCGCAGGCGAAGCAGGCGAGATGGTACACCTGCTCTCGGGCCTTTCTCACCCAGTCCGATGACGAAATGCCCCGGCAGCACTTCGAGCACTTGGCACCGAAGCTCCTGCGACAAACAACGCTCTCACACCCGATTCAATATCTGCACAGTTACAATGTTTATTCAGATCGTGACAGGGCTGTATTTAGAAACATTGTTCTTGTGGAACATGAAGTATAGACTCGCAATAAGCACAAAATAATTTTCGCAAAGCGCCTTAACCTTTCTCTACTCATGTATGATTCGCTATTACTCATATCATATTAAAGAATAAAAAAATAATATTTATTAAAATTAAAATATCGTATATTTGACTTCAGTAGGGTCGCCGTGGACACTCGATACTTGAGATCAATGCTGTGAAATGGACAGAAACATATATATAATGCATATAAATTGTAATAAGGGGATATCAGCTAACATTTACATGATACTGTGCAAAATAACGTGATCTCTCCCTTCCACCTGCTTCGGAAATAAATATTCCTTGTACTTAAAGGTCTTATTTATGATAAGGTTTCTGTAAATAACATATTATACATATACTTCATGCCGAAAGACGTATATGTTTTTATTGTATAATTAAATCGTTACGTAGCGTATAATACTGAGTTCGAAATATAAAGTGCAGTAAAATACAAGTCTAAGAAATACGGGACGAGTTGAAATATAAATGAAGTAAAAAATCTGTTATTCTTGAAGCTTTGTTGTACGTACAACAAAATATAAACGATTTTAAAACAAATGGTGACTTTCACCAGTATAATACTCGAAACAGATCTAATTTGAGTGTACGACCAACCAGGCTCCAAATGATAAACCACTCCTTATATGGAAATTGTATTCGTTTTTACAACAAACTCCCAAGCGAAATTAGAGAATTATCACTAATTAAATTCAAAGCTCTTGTTAAACGTAAATTAATCAATAAAGCATTTTATAAATTTCAGGAATATATAAATGATCCTAAAACCTTGGTATTGATTTGCTCCAGTTCAAACAATTTGTATGTGTTAGCGTTTTAAAAGAGTGGCGGAAAGTTTATTGCCAGTTCTACTAGCCCGCTCTACGCCCTTGACTTGCGAACTGGTAGTAAATGTAAATTTACAATTAATTTAACTTCTTTTCTGACGTTCATAAGTGTACTGCTTTATGCATTAAGTTATTTTGACTTTGCATTACTCTAAACATTGTTCAAGTCATCGGCTGTGAGCTACATCTAACCGCCAACTGTTACTCTAGTACCAGAATATGAAATCGTTGGTAAAACTGGTGACGTCGCGTGACCCATTGCAGGTGAGCCCTCCCTGACATTTTGCGGTGGAAATAAATAAGTGTTTACGGTTATCAACATTATTTTAATTAATTTCTCTAAGTGCGTATCGGCCTCCGTGCCGGCTAATGTCAAAACATGTTACATTGAATGGCAGGCGCGAGTTACGACCGATAAACAACATCGCAACGCAACCGCAACATCAGGAAAAGGCAAATCAAACTTTTTCTTTACAGATACGTAATGACGTACATTATAAATTTCAAATAACAATTTAATGTTGTAATATCCCCTTCAGCAACGGGGCTTGCAAACGTCCGCTGGCCCCGCAACTAATTATAATAATTTAGTAATTACAAGTCTATAGATGGTATGAGAGGGGCGTTGTGGAGGGCAGAGTGCAACTTATGGCGACTTGTCAATCTTCTTGATCTGCGGCCGCTCTTAGGAAATAAAGAGTTCTTCTTGTCCGTTCTAAGCAGTTCTTGAGAAATAGCATTAAATGTGACTAGTCCACATACGAATATCTACCAAATGTGGCGATAATGCAGAGGTGTGTTATAGCTTATAATAGTGTATGAACGCGTGTGCAATAAACACTTGTGGATATAAATAATACTACTAATGGGCGACACAAACGGACCCGCTGCATCAATTTAATTATATTTCACTTTTAATTGACATGCAATTTTTGCAATAACGCAAGTGCGCTCTAAAAATGCACTTACAATACATAATTTTAAATTTATTGTTTAATTATATGATTTTCTGATAATTTATTGCCGATGTGGCGATAATATTTTCATTTATATGCGATACACCTTTTGTGAGATTATATTGCCAATTAAATATAGCTCTCA
The DNA here is from genome assembly GCA_963693345.1 of Pieris melete. Lineage (NCBI taxonomy): Eukaryota > Metazoa > Arthropoda > Insecta > Lepidoptera > Pieridae > Pieris > Pieris melete. The sequence goes on from CAVNZK010000127.1 coordinate 382,943, forward strand.
ATAACTTTATTAAGGTTCTGTATATATACACTATGAAGTCGATTATGTTTCAATGTGTAACGACAATTTAATAAAATAATTATTATAGTTCTATTAAAAACTCATACCTATATGGATTTCATAAGAAATTTAAAGCTTATTACAGAGGAGAAAGAGAGAGCGAGAGTTGGAGGAGAGGGAGGAGATCATCTGGGCAAAGGCCAGGCTATATAATCCGAGACGAACGCACTTTTATATAAAATCTCTATATATATATAAAGTTCTCGTGTCACAATGTTCATACCCATACTCCTCCGAAACGGCTCGACTGATTCTTAAGAATTTTTTTATGCATATTCAGAAAGTCTGATCTTTCAAACTCCTAAGAGTCAAGGGGTGACCACCCCAAAAAAAATTTTTTTCGACAAAATTTTGTTTTTATTTTTTTATGATAGGTACGTCATACAAAAATACATACAACCCTAAATTTTCATCACTTTAGGATCAACCCCTTTTTTTATTATTGTATATGTTACCTTTATTGAACTAAAAAAATGTTTCCTAGAATATACATGGCAATTCAAACGTTTGCCGGGTCAGCTAGTAATACAATAATATTGATTATCTGTTAGTCAGCTCTGTAAGCTGATCTCAAATAATTTTCCTAAAACGCATAACTATAGTAAGACTACTCAAAGAGGTTATATGTTATCAGGAGCACCTCATTAGCATTTCGCGGCGCATGATACTGAACTAAATAAAGGTGTGCGACACTCCATTACCACGCTATCGTATCGACAGTTGGGGAACTTTTTGTTTATACTTTTGCTTTCAGAAGCCTTCGCTTATCTTGTCGATATTAACTTATGCATCTTATCACCGCTCGCATTTTAAAGAAGTGGAAATAATTTATCGAAATGTCAATAGTGTAATTGTACTGAAGCAAGGTTGACAATTAAGATAATAAATAAAATATACGCCAAATCCAAATATGAGATGTGTGAAATGAGTGATTCGAATGCGGCAAACAATCTCCACATATTATAATTGGTTAACAATTTGCGAAGTCCAATGTGCTCTGTAGAGTGTTGCCGCTTAGCAGAGTGCAGAATCGCGTGTAGTCGTTTTATTAATTGAGGCAATACGTTAGCCGTGTTATCCAGGACGATGTTTCAAGGCGATTTGCATTTCAAAAAGTGTTGGCGGGGCAAAAGTGAGCAGCGCCTACCGTTATCGTGCGTATTAACATTTTGTCGCCGGCAGCATCAATTAAAGGCGGACCTCGCATAGTAATTAACTCGGTGACAGATTAACAAGTTTTAACACTCGGCCGTAATGAAGACGTCGCTTACCGACCGATAAATGCCTCCATTCACTATTCAGGCTGCGAGGGGTGGTCCGCGATCCTAGCTCGAAATAAACCAGTTCCTGCATCTGGTCATGCAGTCGTTGCCGGTTCGATGGGAGATTGTGTTTTATCCTTTAACACGTGTGTCAAACGTAAACTATTAGAGGACAGGTGCGTGAGAATAGGCCACGGCGATGTCCGCAGCGGTATTGAAAAAGCTCGGCTCGAGTGTGGCACAACAAAGCGATGACGGAATGTTGGCCGCGCCGTGACTTGCAACTCTGCCGTTTTCATTTGTCATTTATTTTGATTGTGATAAGTCGATGCGACGTGAAACGATATATTTCAATCGGAACAGGCTCTGATAGGAATGGACCACCGGGACGCTTCGACCGAAGACCTATGACTCTGTTGTCTGAGATCGTCGCTTCGCCTCCTGGTGTGGTTGAAAGAAACAGAATAGGAGATATACAAAGAATAGACAAGCAGAATTCAAATTATCGTAGAATCTCTATTGTACCTATTTACCTACATTTATATATGTTTTTAAATTATAAAATTATTTGTCCTATTTGCTCTTTCTTAAAGTTTCTTTCTGATCTTTAGAAATTATGACTAATAACTAATTGCAGACTCACTTAAAGTAACTTCCCTCCGTGCGTCACTCCGTTGTCTAGGAATAAACATAAGTAAAGATAATATCTAATCATCAGTGTAAAATCATTTATAATTTCACACAAAGGTACCAACAAATCCAAATGGATTAAAAAGTTTTGTATATATGATAGTAATATGGGCACTTGGAGCTCAATCAGGTGGGTCACGAGGTGTCAGACGTCAGACGTCAGAAGAGCCGGCCACTTGACAGTTGACATTAAGTATCCAATCTCGATGAGGCCACAGGCTAGTGATGGACTTGCCATATATAGGTGTGCCCTGTGTGTGTGTGATGTGATTGCGCGCTTTGTTGTTGATACTCTATTGTTGGAAATTTATGTCAGTTTCTTAGGTCGGTTTGTAAGTAACTAGGTACCTAGGGGCCCCATAGCCTAGCGGTCTTATCAAGTGGCAGCTAGGTGAGGGGGTTCGATTCCCGGTTCGAGGGCAAGTTTTAATTTAATTTAAATTTGTTCTCGGCCTTTGGGAGGGTTGTGCGGTACTGCTTAAACTGTACATGGAGGACACGGTCGAATTTTTTAAAGACAAGCACGAATTATAAAAAATCCTATACTTGTCGCTAATGCACAAATCGTGTCAGAGCCGTAAAAAAAAAACTAGATACCTAGTTTGTCTAAAAATTACAATTACATTATATAAATACAAAATAAGTAATATAAAACGTTTTTTAAGCATATTATTTAATTTATAAATGGGTACTAGAGGAAAAATGATCTGCCCTATTACATATTTTGTGATTAATTGCTTAAGCCCAATACGAGAAATCGCGAGACAGCAATCGTTAAAATGACCGCGTCACAGCTGACTAATGCCGTAAGTGCGAGAGTGTCAGCCGTAAATCGGGCGTCGCCGCCGGCGCAGCCTGTAATTGCTTTTGATGATATATCACATGTTTATTGTTTATTTAACTTGTCTTTTTATCAGGTAGCCGGACATCTTTTGTTTTTGGCGGGAAGCCGTTTGACGCGTGTAAGCTGCTTTGTCTTTTGTGAAGCTTTTTAAGTTACATTGTCGTCGATCGGGCGTTGTCTAGTGGTATAAAGACTTATAACTTGACTTGAACTTTTAACTTTTGGTTAGTTACTCACAACACAAATACAGTCAAACCTGGATAAGCGAGAGTTCAAGGGAGCACAATCTCATTCTCGCTTATAGAAGTTTCTCACTAACTCGAGTTTCTCGCTAATGCAGGTACGAGTACATGGGTAGCGTTTCTCTTTTATATATATCCAGGTACGCAGCAATAACAAGTCACATAGTCACAGTATATATCTTATTTTATTTAGAACTTATATATACTTAAAAAAAACGTCAATTTCGTGAGGGTTCTGTTTTGTATTTTGAATGTTTTTCTCTAACTCATAAATTTTGTCGAATATATGTATGTATTTTTGTTGTAGCTATAGTTCCTCCTAAATAATATAAATAAATAAAGCGACTGTCGCTTATAGAGGTGTAGATATGTAGCAGTCACTCTCTCTTACAGAGGTTTCTGTTTCTCGCTAATAGAAGTTTTGAGAGCTTAAAATGACGGGTCCCGGTTACCACTTATACTTATAGAGTTTTCTCACTTATCCAGGTTTGACTGTATTACTAAGGAACTGTCTTTCGGTATAATATAGAGTGGAGAACTTTTAGTGATTTTGTGGTCGCCATTTGAGGGCCTGTTGTGAAAAATGCTTCTCCATTGGAGGAGATGTCATGGAATCTATTGACACTTCGAGACCATGGAAGGCATTGCCCAGGATCAGCAAGCATTGTCGGCAGCCGTCACGCGAGCCCGCCGCCCACGCGGCCCTCGCAGTCCCACAAATGCGCCGTGTTCTATGTAAATGTCTCGTGTCCTCTCGTTTTAATTATTCTATAGTCGGATAAATAAACCCAGCTTAATCGGTTCACCCTGAATATTAAACAATATAGCCGCAATCATAATATTACGCGCGATAACGATCCTGGTGCGCATCCGCCCGCGCATGTATTTCGTTAAATTCATTATTAATATTGCCGATTCGAGACTCTTGTTTAGATTTTAAATTTGGACTGGCCGAGTTTACCTTTCGTTATTATGAATTACGACCAAAATGTTCATAAAAGCTTTCCAATTGGAAATAAATAATAAAAATGAGAAATAGCTGATAAGCAATTAAAGCAGGCCATATAAAGCTATCATTGCCGGTTGTTAGAGTAATTTGTAGTGCAGTCGCCGAGTGCCCGCGGCGGCCGCTGTCCCGCAATTCGGTTTAAACAAACGCGCATAATATCCCAATGAATCTCTGCTATCTAAAACAAATAACTTAAATCATGTCGATGTCATGGCGCTCAATGGTACCCATTAAAAAGGGGGAGGAAAAGCAATCAACCAGCTGAGATTTATTTGGCCGCTTGAGGCAACTCGCTCAGACACCTCTGCCTTCTACGTGCAGTGTACTATGGTGTTACTTCTCATTTAATCTGGCCAATAACTGCGTAATATTTCCTGAAATATATTATTTTATCTGATCAGTGTTGGCCTAGTGGCTTCAGCGTGCGACTCTCATACCTGAGGTCGTAGGTTCGATCCCCGGTTGAGCACCAATGGACTTCGTTTTTATGTGCGCATTTAATATTCGCTGAAATGATGAAGGAAAAGCGTGAGGAAACCAACTTGCCTTAGACCCATAAAGTCGAGGGCGTGCGTCAGGCACAGATGGATAATCACCTACTTTATTTGATTAACAAATGATCATGAAACAGATACAGAAATCTGAGGCCCAGAACTAAAAAGGTTGTAGCGCCATTGATTTATTTTATTTTATCGTTTTCCGTATTCGACTAAATAGTTTTTTTGGACCTGTGTAGGTCCTGCCTACCACATGTGACCACCGAAATCAAGTACAAAAACCAGCGACAATAGAAACAACAATAAATGAAACTGCAAATATACAATTATAAAAAGAGTTGAACTATTTGAATCAAGTCATTACGGTTGCGACATAACCTACTAGAGTAAGATCCCAGAGCGTTCTGACATAACTTATTTTCACATGGATGAAACCTTCACGAATTAGTAACGTCTAGTATACTTTAAATACCTGCCTACTTGTGGAGCTTGCCCTGTGACACCTGGGCAGGTACCAGGTGAGAAGGGTAACTAAAAATATGAGTTATCTAACTTAAATTTGTATGGCTGAATTTTATATATATTTTGTAGAATATTATTCTAAACTAGAATTATAAAGTGTCAGACACTTTTCATGGACCAGAGCTTTTGTCAGACGCTTTAAAGCTCGACAAAAAATTAATGAACTTTACTTATTTTTTCATGTCTGACTTTTAATTATATTATTCAAGTAACTACTACAAAGTTATATTTCATCAGTCAGACAAATTCGAGTGACCAAACATCCCCTAAACATATGCATAACTTGAAAAATGATGACTCAAATGTATGGTTAAACGCAGGCACCGGAAACAACCAAAGATATATTAATTTGACAAAAGTTTACGAGCATTTAGGACCATCTTTGTGTAGAAGTTTGCCAGGATTTCATGCATTGACTGGATGTGACTTCAATCCCACCCTTTTTAAGAAAGGGAAAAAAAACCATTAAATTTATTAATGAAAAAACATGAATATCAGCAAGCTTTTATGCAGTACGCTCTGGGATCTTGAACCATACTTATTAATAGGTGAGTTTCCGTCAACGTTAGTTCGTCGATGTGGGATGAGAAAACATCTTCGATCGAACAACCCGGCCCGAACTTGTATGGATATAAAAGTTATAATGTTTCCGGGCAATCCTTTAATTAGTTTAAAAAGGGTATATGTCAATGTTTGCTTTTTTATTTGCAAGCATTATCCAAAAAAATTACGACATTACCTTCGATATTACATTACGACTTTATATAATAGCGGTTTAAACTTCTCGTAATTATTTATTTTATTTTATTTTAAAAGGCACACTAACGAAACACATACAAACACTTACAGAGAACACATGACATAGAAAACAAGATACATGCATGTGCATCAATAACAAGTGTGCACAACATTTAAAGGGAAACATTACAATGATGAAGAGAAAATAAGTTAAACATTAAAAGTAACAAACTAGATTAAAAAAATACAAACATGCAATTTACAAATATATATATAAAATAAACCAATAACTTTCTATTTTGCAATTAACACTATTGGTCACGGATCAAGAGTGGCTGAAGCATCTTACGCCTGAAGACATGGAGACTGTCAATAAATGGATCTGCTTGGCATGTACTTAATTGTATGTTATGTATTTAATTGTACAAAATACAAATACGTAATTTTTATTTCGTACCTATTAGCCGTATCTATACTACATGTGATGTAATTTAAAGTACGCTAATTTTTAAAACAACTCGTTAATTCTATCGTTGTAAACAAGTTTCTGCCATTGCATAGAGAGAACATGCATTTCCACATGGAACAGTATTATTGGTAAGATTTGCATTGAAATTGATAAAGAATAGCGCTGATAATGGAGTATCATGACCACACAGCGAGGGTCAGAGGTCGGGTGCCTCTGCATACCTCCGGCAACCCGGCCGACTGAAGGCACCGGCGGACTCGCGAGCCACTCAAAGCCTTCGTGGCCTTTCGAAATGGCCGGATAACGAATGACGGGATCGATGACTATGAACATTTCTAATACGTAAGGTTAATTGGACGCGGGCCCTGTATTGTGTAGGAATTAATGCGGGCCGAGCGAGCTGTGATGACCGAACTCTTCTAGCTCAAGAATTTAGCCCGATGAGAGTAAACTTATAATGTATTCAGAGAGGGCAAGTTCAGACTGATGGCAGTGGCAATCATGAACTGAGGGAGTATGCCGGTGGAGACACTGATAATAATCTTCAAGCAATTCTTGAAATTTGGAATTATGAAATGAAAATTTATTTTTAAACGGAAAAAAAAAAATTTCAATGTAAAAACAAAAATCATTTGGACCATAAACGCTTAAAGTAATAATAATAAAATATACGATCTAATAAGTATTATTTTTCTTCTGTGTCTCGTCACGTAGTCAGTACAGTCATAGCGAAAATTCGATCCATTCAACTGTTTATATAAATAACATACAACAACACATACAAGTAATCGCGGTAGCAGTATTTCTACGAAAGATACATTTAAATGGGAAAATTAACGTCACATCTTTCAATGAATGGAATTGCATAAAAACTATCTTCGATATGGGCAGTGTGAATCTTAGAAGTGGAATTGCACATAAAAGGGTATAATGACGAACAGATGCGTGTACGCAGTAACTCACTTGGCATAGTCCTGCTTGCAGTAGACTTGACGGTCGCGCAGGAAGCACGACGGGTGGCGGTCGAGCTGCAAGGCGCAGACGCAGCAGCGCAGACAGGACGCGTGCCATGCGCCTCCGCCCACCTCCAGCAGGAACCGGTCCGCGATCGCCTCTCCGCACGCGCAGCACGTGCGGTGCTCCGTCTGTACACAGATACGTTAGAGCAAGGATCCTTTCGTTTCTCCTTATCCTACACACTGTACGGTTCCTGGATCATCAGGGGTTCGAAATAATAGAATAATTTGAACTTACTCTATATTTATCACTCGCGTTATACAAAAGAATATGAGCGAAATAATAACTATGTATTATGTTAATTGCTATATAATAAGTGCAATCTAACAAACAGAGACAGTGCCGACGTCTGGCTATGCTCCCGGGGTGAAACTCCTATGACTTAGTTAATTACGAATGACTGCTGTAACAGTCGAAGAGAGCGCCTGCGTCGGGCTATACTCTCGGGGCGTGACTCCGACGATTTAGGAAATCGTCATGCTTATAAGTGATCAAACTGTACAGCCAGGACACGTACTTACATAAGACAAACATCACGCTTGTAGGTGATTGGAATGTACGAGCCCTGGCACGTACTTACATAGGAAATAATCACGGTTGTAAATGATCGGAATGTACGAGCCCTAGCACGTTCTTACATAGGGAATAATTAAGCTTATAAAACTAAGGAAGCCTGAGCGAGTAAAATGTATAGCCTTGGCTCGTACATACTCCCCCAGGCAAAAGTGCAAAATGTACAGCTTTGGCTCGTACACACACGAAGTAGGTGTGACACTAATAGTAACGCTCGCCCAACACTGAGGGTTTCGAACATCCTCCTATTGCCAACAATAAAAACATTCCAAACACAATTACATTGTAAATCGCGAATAACACGAGATATTAGTGAAACAATACTACGCCACATGTCGCCGGTCGGCCAAAGGGGCGCTCATAATTTAATAGAGCCGTTGCATAAATAAAACGCCCTAGCTTAGACGTGCGATAATCAAACGCTAGCTTAACTTAGTTAAATATTTGCAACAAAATTGTGCCGCACGAGCGACGCGGAGGCGCGAGCTAATCCCGTTAGCGACTCACACTGTACGCTCTACAATTTCATTTGTTCATCAATCAGAGAATTTTAAATAAAGTGTACCTATAGCCATGTGTGGATTTCTACGGCAAAACAATAGCCTCGGAATTAACAGTGATCTATTATTCAAACTCAAATTCAATTCTGAAAAGGTGGGAGCTTGTAGTTTATTGATTATTAGAATGCCAAATCATAAAATGACTGCTTCACGACTGATTTGAGAGCGACCGCCGATGCGAAAATCGCTGTGTGAGTTCGAAAAGTGAGTTACAGAATTGCAGGGCTGTTCGCAAGGCATAGAGCGGGCAAGAAGAACTGGCAAGAAACTTTCCGCCACTCTTTTTAATCGCATACAAATTGTTTGAGCTGGAGCAAATCAATCCCAAGGATTAGGATCATTTAAATATTCGTCAAATTTATAAAAAGCTTTATTGATTAATTAACGATTAACGAGGGCTTTGTATTTATTTCGTGATAATTCTCTAATTTCGCTTGGGAGTTTGTTGTAAAAACGAATACAATTTCCATATAAGGAGTGGTTTATCTTCTAGAGCCTGGTTGGTCGTACACTCAAATTAGTTCTGTTTCGAGTATTATACTGTATTCGCTATCTCAAGAAGAGAAGATGGTTACGCATATATGGTGGTGGTGGAGTTTCTCAATTGGCTATTTTGTTTACTCACTGAAAGGACATGCAGGTCGGCTCGGATCGTATTAATAATTTCCTCGTTATTAATGTTGAATTTACTTTTATTAATTAAAGTTGAATGTGCCGCGTTAAAAAAAACATGTTTATTATGGAACATAAGATACATGTATCACTTATGTATCGTTATTTGCGAGTCAATGAATTATTTTTAAATGCCAATGACTTCTTGCCTTAGATTGGTATATTTGTTTTTCTAAATGGCCAATACAATTGGCGAAGAGTTTGTTTTGTTCAAATAATAAATTATTTTCGTGTTCGAGAAAGACTATAGGCTTCTATATAGGTAGAACTTGCTGATAATGGCAGTAGAAGACAGTTTATGTGTAAATGCTAAATGGGGATTCATATTATAATTAATTGATGTAAATGTATGTATGTGTGTCTGTCAATCTTCTAATTATTTTTGAAGTGTAACTTCTTTAGGCGCATGTGGCTAAAATTTTTACGTAACGTCACGAAGATGTGCAGCGTTATTGTAGATATTTTTTCTTAGTAAAGATATGTTTTAATACATATCAATATCATTATTATTTTATTAAGTAACTAAATTAATATTTTTTTTGTTGGTTTTTTAAGAACCAAGACCTTTTATATTTATACATAACAACAACTAATTTTAGTTCTGGTTTTTAATTAGCCTTAGTATCATTTATTAATATAGAAAGGCTGACAAAATTATTTGATGGTATTTTGGCAGCTTAATTACTCAATAATTAATTTAAAAAGAAGTTTCACTTCTGACATGTGTACTTTGTACGCACGCACTTTTTTAAATTCCAATAGTCCCCTTTATCTTAAAAATTTATTAAAATTTTCAGGTCCTTATACGAGATTACGCTCCTCTAATAGATGCTTTTTTGGAAATTCAATCTCACAGCTCATCCTCAGGCAATTGGTTTAGGATCTCCACCATTAAGCTGTGGAATATGCTGCCCGACTCCATAGGATTGGCTACCTCCCTATCATCTATTAAGACTCTTGTGCATAATCATTTGTTAACCATATTATCCTATACTTCTCGTGACTTTATTAATTCATATACCTATTTCCTTATTCTTTTGTATTGCATTGTAATTCATGAACCGTGAGATTTGCTTTTAGTTTTTACTTTGTTTTATCATTTTTTTATTTTAAATTAAGTTGGGCAATTAAATAATTTTTCAGTGTTAATTGCAATTTTATTTTTGTTGATTTGTATCACTTCTTATACTTTAGATACCCTTAGTATTTAATTTTTCTTACTAGGGTTGCTCGGAAGAAATCGCTTGTTAGCTATAAGGTTGCCCGTTGCGTCCCTTAGGTATAATTTGTTTATAAAAGAAATAATTATAATAATATAAGAATACAATCTAATATAGTAATGCGTCTGTAACTTCGTTTTAATCTATGGATTATTCAACGATCGTTTGAGCCAAGACGTGCTTTCCCCACGAAACATTCACCCGCCTATTTATATTACTCGTGAAATCTATCGTAATAAATATAGAATAAATCAAAGTGCGTTTTCAATAACACAATTGTGGCGAGGTATCGTCGATCAGCGAACAGATATGAGTGTGATAATTCACGTTACATCATAAACACAATCGAATGGCATCGAGCGGCCCTCGACTTCACGCACTCAATATTGGCACATAATAGTTGCAGCCGGCGCTCAAACAATAACAAACAGAGCCGTACAGCGCGTTCGTTTAGCGACGCTCAGCCACCCCAAAACAAATCCACGGCAATAAACGTGGGCCGGCCGCAACCGCACTCCGCACGGTGCGCGCCTTTCACAATGCCGCTTGTCACCCATCAAACATCCTAACAAATTTCTTAAGAGTCCCATTCATGTGAAAGAATAGAGTCCGGGCTTTGTCCCGTACCAACTGATATGGATACACTTTTTATGCAACTTTTTCTGTGCGAGCGAGCTACTCCCGTATAATGACGACGTTTGAGTGTATTTAACGCCTCATTTACCACTGTTTGTTCTCCGAGTGGAAATTATGCTAATGATTCGCCTTTTCACGGAACTGGAACCGCGGGGCCGAGTCTCCGTGTCCATATTTATTCGGCGACTTACGTTCATAAGCAACGATTTAATATGCGCCACTCGTACCGCGTTTAATTACAGTTTGATGATAGAAATTTTGTCAGAAAAATGAAGCGCGGCAAATTGCCCGTGGCGTGACAATTGCTGGGGCGGGATTATGCACTAATCGCCACCGCATTTGTTGTCAAGTAGTATTGACTTCTAACAATACCAGGGGACCTTTATAGACTCGAACTGTTTTATTCACTTGAGTGATACAACAACATCTCGCCGTGGCGCCGTGTAAGCCCAACCCGTAATAAATTATAAATAAACAGCACTAATTTAGCTCGAAATACAGATATTATTCAGCTATTTCTCGAACAATATCTGACACTTTACATATTTTACACCGATAATTTATTTCAAATTTATTACCACCTACAGAATTCAATCTAATCTGTAATAAATCTGACAGCCTTGGCAAATAGCATTTATAACTGTATCTCCGGATATTAGTTCTCGTCGCGCCGCTTCTATCGACATTATTATGAACATGCCTTATGCAAATCACCAGATGGAGGCGGAAGAGTCTTACGATTTGGGTAATAACAACGTTTTCCTAGCGATTCTACCGGTGGCTAAAGTGCCGAATGATATCCGGTCAAATGGGCAGATAATGCGTGACTGCAGGGGTCCGGGGGCCGGTGTGCGGCGCCTACGCCTTTGTCACCCATTGTTGGTGGCTTACGTTCGCAAATCCGATTTATATTTGAATATAATTGACTTTCGGCCCGGTGTCAGGTACGAAGCTTGTTTCCCTTTGTAAGCGGCTCATCTCAATGGCATTTTTATCGTCTGAACATGATAAATGTGTTCGGGAGATTAAGCTCGGTTCGTTCCGCGGCCCGAGCCGATCTCAGGCTCTCCAGTGATTTGTATTTGTAATTCTATCACGTAATAAGCTGCATCGACTCTTACGCAAATAGGTTGCGAGTTGCTGTTATTATGCTTATGAAGCTATGAATACCTAATACGACGAAGCTTTTAAATAAGAGGAGAAATAAAGCTTATCTCAAATATATAAAATTCTCATGTACAATGTTCGTTTCCATATTCCTCCGAAACGGCTCGACCTATTCTTATGAAATGTTTTATGCATATTTAGTAAGTCTGAGAATCGTCTACTATCTATCTTTCAAACCCCTAAATATCTAAAATATGTATGTATATCCGTTGCCTAGTATTCATAACACTAGGTCAATTGGTGTGAATTGAAAAAAAAAAACTATTTTTTTGATAAATACTTCTTGTTTTTATTTTTTATGATACAGCATACAAAAATACATACAACCCTTAATTTTCACTCCTCTACGATCAAAGCCTTTTTTTTATTTGTTAATTAAAATCTTATGACTTGAGCTCTGAGGTAGAGAAAAATTCACAGAAAAACCTGAAGGTTTTCATTCCAGAAAACCGAACAGTTTCTGGGGTAGAATAGCAAAATTTTCCATGTTTGTATGAACTAAAAAGGTAGGCTAAATAAATCACATTAAGGAGTAACATGGTTCGCGGGAGCAGCTAGAGTAATCAATAATTATAATATGTTTAAGACAAGAAGTAACGAGACATCGTCCGTTACGATGAAGATACTTCAAAAGAAACGCTTCTAGACAAACAGTAGACAACAAAAGGTTCGAACGGGGCTCGTTTTCTATCCGCATTTCCATAACACTAGTCAATCTTGCAAATCGGTAGCTCCGCGACGTGAATTCAACATTTTTCGAACCCCTTCCCGAGTTAGAAACATTCAAATCGAATAGAAACTCGCTGTTTGTTTTGTCGTTTGATTTATGGTCTGGTTTGGATGAGATGTATTTTGAAGCACAAAAGCGAATCGGAAATAAATAATAGGTGTCTGTCAGCGATCGGTGAGGCGGACACAAAGAGACACCCCGCGGCCCGCTCACCGGCCGTTAGGGACGATTTACACCGTTCACGCATCGATCTTCAGTTTTTTGTCCACACACGAAGTGGATCTAGCGAACTGAATCTTCTTCAAGCGACACTTAATGAGTGGTTTATGTCCAATTTGGACCCAATACCGTCGCGGCCAGTTCAGTTACCAGTTCATCTAGCCTTAAGGTAGTTTTTTTCAAATATCAAAGACGCAGAAATGTTCTTATGTGCATTCGGGGTTCACATATATTAAAATAAGTTATCATTTTGGACTGCATGTCTATTGCATTAGGGAAAGCCTCAGGCTACAGCAGGCTGTTCAGTAAACAAACTGGATAGGTGAGCACTGGATGCTTTTAAACGTATGATTTGTTTGTCAAAAATGGAAACTTTCCAGGGATTTCGCTAGGGAGTCGAGCCTTTGCTACAGCGAGCCGGGTCGGCGGGCGGAGAGGGGAATGTTTACGGGCGGGCGGGGCTGGGCGTGGCTCGTGACGTCATCGCCCCGTTTCATCGTACGTAGATTGTACATTGCGATACACCTTATGCTGTCGTGAATATGGCGGCACATATTCACTCTATCGAGCTAATCACGAAAACTGTGACTCGCTCAAGTTTCTTTGTGATTAGAGAATGTTTTTGTCCAGTAAGCTCTGAGCTTAACAACCATACATCACGTTTTAATTAGGCTGTCAATATCAAAGGTCATCTTTAGTTTAGCTAAAGTCTAAAATGTGACATGGCTTTTATATTATTATTGTGTAACTACCATATCTCTTAAGATATAATCGAGACCTTCTTGTGATTAATATCAATAATCGACTTTAAAACAAAGCCAGGGAAAGCAAAATAATAGTAATAAAATAAAAAATAAATCAGTGGCGCTGCAACCTTTTTAGGTCTGGGCCTCAGACTTCTGTATCTGTTACATGATCTCTGACTAATAGCAAAATTTATTATCAGCTTCATGTTCCTGACACTCCGTCGATTTTTTGGTCTAAAGCAAGCCGATTTTTTTACTTCACCGTTCGAGCAAATGTTAAATGCGCACAGACACAAAGTACATTGGTGGCACAGCCGTGGACCGAACCTACGACCTCAGACATGAGGGCCGCATATTGAAGCGTCTAGGCCCATACTGCTCTATATAATAATAATAATAAAATAAAAACAATTAATTATTTTTTGATTTATAAATTTATCTCGTGACGAAACGAGTTCTTAAAAATGGGTAAAATTTAAGTTCGAAGTGTAATGAAATATCTCTGTTTGAAATATTTTACAAGTATTTTTTTAATATAATAGGGGGGAAGACGAGCCTACGGTACGCCCGGGCAGTCATTGCAGCCCATGGAGACCCATTTTAGCGGCTGCGTTGCCGGCCTTTGAGGGGGGACACTCTGATTTTGCATAGTTGGAGGCCATATATCTCAGGGAAGATCGGCTCGCTAGTTCGCAAAAGAAAGACTTGAGAGAGCAACATTAGGGTTCGTGCTCCTCCATATTTTACGGTTCCATGTTGGTGTGTTCAGTTCTAGCGAAGAAGATCTTCCATTAACGACATCCTACATCGGGAGTGGCTGAACAAAAGCTCCAGAAGAAACGGAAGTTGCTTTAGGAATAGTCCATATTATTATAGACAACAATTTGGATATGAAACAAGTGAAGCGCGCGGGTGCCCAGAATGTTGAATGCGTAGAAAGAGACTGAGAATTTCACAAAGCTTTTGGGTTTTTTAATACAAACTTTTGACCGATTTTTAGCTTATCTCATAAGTATCGACGAAGCATAGCTTTACCTTTATAAACAGTAAAAAGAAAGAGTAGTCCACCCAGACTTAAAAGAGACCATCACAATCAACACACGCCGTCGACTTTTTGGGTCTAAGACATGTCGGTTTCCTCACGATGTGTGGATATGTTCCTGCACCGCTCGAGCGAATGTTAAATGCGCACATAGAAAGATAGTCTATTGGTACACAACCGGGGATCGAACCTACGATCTCAGGGATGAGAGTCGCACGCTGATACGCCACTAGGACAACACTACTCAACGCAGATAAATAGCAAAAGCTAAACTTGTTTTGTTTCAAGAAGACGACGCCCGCGCACAATTCCAGAGTTTCGATGGATTCTAGAAACTGGCTTTAAAAAAAAAACAAACGAAGTAGTTGCCGTGGTACACGATTTTTTAAGGGATCAGGAATAAAACTTTTTGACTGCATTTTAGCTTTACAAAAAGATGTACAAAGTACAAACCTGAAAGATTACGTCGAAAAACAAAATAATCTACTTTATAAAAATAAGTCGGGTTTTCCTTCCTGACGCTATAACTCCAGAACGCACGAACCGATTTCCACGATTTTGCATTTGTTGGAAAGGTCTCGGGTTCCGTGAGGTTGAAAATTCAGGAAAAAATCAACAGAAAAGCGGGATCACCAAACGAAATGTTACATAAAACGAAGCCATCTGGTGGCGAAACGGAGTTCGCCGAGTTTGCTAGTATTTAATAAAAGTCAATTGTGGCATTAAAATAAATTATTTAAAAAAATTTAAATAAAAATAATAAAATTTAAATAATTTAAAAATTTTAATTAAAAATACCGTAATGAGCCATATAAAAATAGGCATGCAAATGTCATGTTAATTATCATAATAATAAGAACAGTTCAGTTATCTATACTAATATTATAAAGAGGAAAGATTTGTATGCATGTTTGTAACGAATGGGCCCAAAAAGTACTAGCCCGATTTTAAAACTTCTTTCACCATTTGAATTCTACACTACCACTGTTTATATAGGCTATAGAAAAAAATTAGGATCCCTACTAAAATTACAATAATGTTACCCAAGGTGTAAAAAATGATAGAACAAAAAAATGTTCGACAATATTAAAGAACATATTAATATCTACAAAAGATTTTAAATAAAAATCCACCCGAGCGAAGATGGGACGGGCCGCTAGTATCTAAATAAACACATCCGTACCTCGCAAATTCAGATACAATTCGAAACGAGGCGTTCTTATATTTTTCTAATAACATTTGTCCAGCGATGATGAAAGATATTTTAATTATCTCAACGAGAATATTAAATAGAGTGGGAACCGCTGGGTTATTACACGAAATGGAGGTCTCCATCGGTCGGGCATTAAGCAATAAACAGCCAATAAATGTGTGTCTGTCCGTTCGGCCGCACCGCCGCGCCGGCTAATTACCGACAATTACGGCGCGCCTCCATCGTGTAAATGTCGTTTCGATGGAGATGTATGGATAATGGATATAGTTGGCGACCAACGCGTCCAACAAATTGTATAGTCTTTCCATTCGTTTCAAACACTCTATACGCGGTTCGGATAGGAAGAGAGTTTGTATTTGTGCTTTTAGCGCTGCAATACAGAAAAAACAATTTCGAAATATTACAGTTCGTGATTAAATAAAGGATTTATGTTATAACGTCTATATTATAATGGGATCCCAAAAATGAAAGATTTCGCCGCACTCACAAGGCCGTTAACATTCTAAACAAGACATGGCGGACCATATCGATTATAGAGACGGTTATTGCTCTCCTATATTGCCGGCCGTATCGTAGGGCTGTCACAGAGACGTTTACGTTTTCGTTGCGTCGAAACTTTAAAATTAAAAAACCTTATATTTGGTTTGGACACCCCTGCAATACGAAATGTAAAACTTTAAGCTTCTAGTTATTTAGCATAGATAAGATTTCTGTGTGTCGTAGGATTTGAAACATTGGCGAACGCGGCAGCCCTGGTGGCAGGGGCGGGCGGGCGGCCGTCGGCTGTCCCATAACTCTGGCGGCAATAGGAGCGGCCCCGAACCGTTAGGCCAGACGCTATTTGCCTTAATGCCCTCCGAACTCTTATTGACGTATAAACTTCCAATTTCTTTTTTCCAAATGGCCGAAGGCGCCAGTTGAATTCTAGTTTTGTTTAATTACGTTCGGCTGGGAAGTTGTAAATTAGGCGGGCGCTTTTATATGCGTAGCGCTCTTCAACAATATTATAAACTAATTAAAAGTTGAATAGTGCGGGCTCATCGGCCCTCGGCGTGACGTCACCCAGAAACTTACCCACTTACTCACAAATAACGACGACTCTGATGAGCGGAGTCCAGTAAACCTCACTCAAAGATACGCAAAGTAAACTAAAGAGAAACCAAGTTCAATATTTTTAAGAAGAAATCAAGCGCTGGTAATTAAGGCTGTTTCACAAATAATATCGAGTCGAGTGGATCGCAAAAAGACAACCCGTGGCAGGTGTTAACTGCTAGCCGGCGCTAGTGGTGTGCCTATATCGATACAATATTCGATTACTTTAGTATTTTCAATTGAAAACTGATCTCGTGTTAATATTTAATTTGTAAAATCGTCAATAATTATTGCAACATTGACATCAATTAAAAAGCATTTTTCTCAATCTGCTAGTCCTGAGATCTTCGGTTGTTAAATGCCTACTTTGAAGTGTCATCGGTGATATTGATAGAATGAGTGAAAAACGCTAGTGGTGTGCCTATATCGATACAATATTCGATTTCTTTTTAGTATTTTCAATTTAAAACTAATCTTGTGTTAATTTTTAGTTTGTAATATCATGTCAATAATGATTGCAACATTGACATCAACTTAAAGCATTTTTATCAATCAGCTAGACCTGTGATCTGCGGTTGTATAATGCCTACTTTGAGGTGTCATCGGTGATATTAATAGAATGAGTGAAACGATAATTCAGAGCAAGGGATGAGCTTTATGGACTAATCGATGTTTATCGCCGTAATAGATCCGACAGTTTGAATCGGTGTGAACACTGCGGGTGCCACTCGTGCCCGCCCCACCCCTCCCCCTCACTCCTCCATACATAAATACCACCCATTGTCGACGCAAACATACCTAAAGTATTGTTTGCTGCGAGCGCTCTAACGCCCCGCTGTTCCGCTATTCTTCTTGGAATAAGGGAATCCCGGCCGAGCCCGGTGGTCGAGACGAGTGCTACAAAATTAATGATTGTTTTATTGCAGCGTGTGCGCAGACGAACCAGCGCAACTCGAAGACTATGACCATAGGCGATTCAAAATTATTTATTCATATAGGTAACACAATGTACTTGTGAACGTTAAAAAATAAATGTATATGAAATGCTTCTAATTTTACATTTACTGGTTTCAAATCAAGGGCGTAGAATGGAAGAGAAGAACTCTGCGCCACTCTTTAATCACCAAGTTTTTTGTTTTACACAACGTTTGTAAGGAGCTGAAACCATTACACCATGTTCCGTGACATCTTGAGTAATTAATAATAATAAAATAAATTAAAAACAAAGATTTGTCCTGTATCAGCAGGAGGCATGGTGAAATAGGAGCACGTGCTTACATTTAGATTGTGGCGAATAAAAAGGCATTTCTACCGTCTTAAATTAACCAGGAAAAGTATTATCAAAAACTGACTATGCGCCGAATAAAAAACATAATTGTGTTATGTTAATTTGTTTCCAGTATTTGAATCCGCCGACAGTCAACAGTGCGGCCACCGTATTTATTCATGCTTTGTCGAATTTTCCAAATAACAGTCTTTATTTGCTCGCAATATTGTTTAATCAATTTAGTTTAGCGAGAACTGATTGCAACTTTAAACCTTACGCACAAGGAATAATGTCCTTTAACGTATTACATTAAAAATTGAAATAATTGACACAAGTGACTGCCCGACTGTCCCACTGTGTACACAGATGTGAGTTATCTAAATAAAGCTTTATGCTTAGGTATTAAAGTTGGTATTCGATCGACTGGCGCGCGAAGAGACGTAGTCGAAGAAAGAACATGTCATACGATAATAAAGATGTTATTCAGCCGAAGTTTGGGTTTCTCACAGGCTTCGAGGCGCGACCCACATTCTTTTGTTTTTAGAATGTTTCGAAATTCGACACATAAAATTCTGTGCGATATTGCTATGATAAGATCCATTCAAGAAGGTTCTCTTGCTCGCGATCGAAAGCGTGTCTCGAGACCATTAAAAATATCTCAAGTTGAAAAAGACATCATTAATAAGGATTATCATTGTGAGGTGTAAATGTACCGGCGCTGCGTTTATAAGCGCTCATAAAATACCGAATGCACAAATTGATAAATTACAGACGGGACACGCATAATCCTTTTAAGCGAGACCGGGTTTTTACTTTTTACGTATTCCGATTCAAGGTATCGGTAACTTGGTAAACAATATAAGTGTAGAAGCCATAATTTATTAACAATAAATCCAAGTCGGGGCTCGTGGTCGTTGGTCAGTCGCTGTGAAACATCCCGACTTCTTAAAATAGTATTTTCCTAATAGGTACACAGAAAATCTCAAAAGAATCATATTTATATATTTAAACTAGCGGATCCGAGAGAAGTTCTGCACGATATTTCAAATGATTAGGATATTAAACAAAGTATGAAAGTACCGGCTGCAGCGCCATCTGCCGGGCTGATTTGTGAATCTAAACCATCCAGGTTGCCACCCAAACGCATACAAAAAAAATCATTCAAATCGGTCCAGCCGCTTAAGAGGAGTTCAGAAACATACACGTACAGTATTTACATATCCTATCTTTTAAGTTAGATCAAACTGCACACGGTGTGCAAATTTGATTGAAATCGGTTAAGTAGTTTAGGAGTCCATAGCGGACAAACAACATGACGCGTAATTTATATTTATGGCCATAGGTCAGATGATAAATGCAATTTCATTACTTTACAGGACAAGCAATTAAATTATTAAGAAATCTTGAACACACTAATAAAATATGAAACACTAATATGAATGTACTTATCATTGTCTGATTTATGACAGATATAATATATTAAGTACTATATGCTCAAGCAAGCAAATCATACCGTGATGCCCAGTTTCGTGATCGCTCGAATTAAAGTCGAATTCCTACGTTATTAGCTAGTTATTAATAAGGATAGTTCAACGTAGACTCTATAAATATTACCAGAAGATGAGATTTATTGAAAGCCCCTTCGGACGTCGCGAGGCCGACCAAGGCGGGAAGGTGCCGAGTTCATGACAAACGGCCACCATTGTCCGAGCTGTTAAACTCATTTGTAAGCTACAAGTTCCAATAATAATTTTATTAAGAAAAATGTTCGAACCCCCGCTTCATAATCGATGTTGTGTATTATGCTAATGTGTTGTAAGGATTCCTTTAAGCTCCGCCGTACTTTGACTCCTTTTTGTTTTGGAATAAATTCCTTTATAAAATAGAAATTTCTACTAAACTGCCTTTTTAACAAGATTTAATTTCTTAATCGAAAATTATTGGACTGGATCTGTGCTAAATCAAATAGCTGCAATCGTCAGCATAGTATTCTTCGACCTCATTATCTATTAATAATGAGGTCCAAAAATTATGTATTTATTGTAAACGAATTTTTTTAATGCTTTTGAGTGACCTAAAAGAGAAAGAATATACGTGGGTAACACTGAAAATGTTTAGGATTGGCCATATAGAAACTTTGTTAATAAAAACTTTTTTGAATTTCAATTTTAGAAGTCTGTGGTAACCTAATTTAGTATGTTGTATTAATTTGTCATTTGTTTTAATGAATTGGCGGCAAAATCTAAAACGCCCCTAAGGATGAATGGGCCCACTGCTTTTCTAAGTGGTTCCATCGAATGCGACGATGTGTAGA
Organism: Pieris melete; assembly: GCA_963693345.1. Taxonomy (NCBI): domain Eukaryota; kingdom Metazoa; phylum Arthropoda; class Insecta; order Lepidoptera; family Pieridae; genus Pieris; species Pieris melete. Next base: position 403,744 of record CAVNZK010000127.1, read on the forward strand.
GCGGCACGGAGATTACTTCGAAAAACAATAAAATTATTGGCAACATTCTACATTAAGCCGTTTTTCATATTCTAAAAATTTTCAGTGTTACCTAGGTACTATAACTTTCTATGTTACATAGTCTATATGTTTATTGAAACTAATTACTTGCTGTTTATGCACTGTATATCTATATTACTACAAATCAAAAAACGTATTATACGACGATATTAAACGATATACACTGATATACTATGCGTTTAGACGCCCACAACTGGGTGACGTGAACTTTTGAGGTAGAACGTTTTCTTTTATGTCTTGAAAACTATGGTCCCACGAAACTCTGCTATTTTTAAATATATTAAGTTACTTGATGCGCCCGCGAGCTTCGTTTCACCTTAACATGATTTTTGAAGTTATATGTACTTCTTTAAGCGCGTTATGAAAAATTGATGAGAGTAAAATTTTACGATGCACGCGCACCGTGACACAAAATTAATTGGACATAATTTAAAAACAACATTCGAATAATAATAGAATTTATGTTACACTTAATGTAAGAGAATAATAATAAATATTTAATTATTTAATTTTTCAAATGTAAACTGAACTTTATTGACTATAATGACCCCTTTTCCAGTCTTTGATTATTTAATTGTAATTAATTATTTGCATGCAATCAAACACTATTTTTAATAATGCCAAAGAAGTATAACTTCTTACGCGCGTACATAAGTACACGCAGCCTTTTTTTACTTAGCCTACCGTTTTAGTAGCTACGTACCAACGTATGGAACATTTTGCTATGCTATCCCATAGATACTGGAATAAACACTTCAGTACTAAATAAAACTAAAAATTGTATATGTTTCCAATATTTCTCTTCATAAAAACCATCCTCAGAGTTTAAAAATAACATAAAAACTACTTTAATTTTTCCACCCGTTTTTGAGTTTTGCGCTTAGCAACATATTATGATTAATTTATTACGATTCATTATAATATACATTACTAACGTCTATTGATTAATTTTTTATGGAATTTTCGAATGGACAAAGAGAGAGAATAAAATTTCATATTTTCCGAGATAATCGTGAATATCGTAAACACGTACCTACCTAAGTTAAATGTGTATATATAACTGTTTTATATTTATTATTAATATGTATAATAATATAATATAGATCAGATAATATAGATCTCTCATACCTGAAGTCGTAGGTTCGATCCCCGGCTGTGCTACAATGTACTTTCTTTCTATGTGCGCATTTAACATTCACTCGAACCGTGAAGGAAAACATCGTGAGGAAACCGACATATCTTAGACCCAAAATGTCGACGGCGTGTGTCAGGCACTGGAGGCTGATCACCTACCTGCCTATTAGATTTAAAAATGATCATGAAACAGATCTGAGGCCTAAAGATGTTGTAGCGCCACTGATTTATTATGTATTTATTATAATATAATATAATTATTATGACTTGTCTTGTTTTCCAGTGAGAAGTTTTCATCTCTTACATTGATAGTATACGTAATAAACTTTTTTAAATACAAATTAATATAATTCCCTCTATATCGGTAATCTATCTATCTAAATACAACTACTAATATATCAAATTATTTCCAATGCATGCCTCTATTTATTTTTTATTTCGCCGCTACAAATCTAAAAAATCCAAGGTTTTTGTGAGAAAAGGATTACAAGGAAGGAAATTTTACAAGCCGTTTTGACCGTATAGCCTGGTATTATCACTACATAGCATAAAACAAAGTCGCTTTCTCTATCGCTATATCCCTATGTACCTATGCTTAAATCTTTAAAACTACGCAACGGATTTTGATGCGTTTTTTTATTAGATAGTGTGATTGAAGAGGAAGGTGTATATGTATTTTTGAGGTAGAAACCTCAAAAATATGTGATGTCGTAAATAATTACATTTTTTCCGCTTTCACATTGCAAACGCAGGCTGAACCCTACGCGATTTATCAAAATAATGTACCTACTAAGTATTGTACACATTGAAAAGGTCTACTGACAACCCCGCGGTGGTATATCTGATTTTAATTAGTTACAAATTCTAAAATAACATGAAAATTTAGTAATAACACTACTCAATAATTATTATTTTTTGTATTTCAAGGCATCCTAGGGGATTTCTAGGGGGAAATCAAATAAGTGAAGCCGGGGCGGACGATAAAATTCTATCAGTTCCGAAGACATATGCTTAGTAATTATTTATTTTATAACCGCGGTAAAACCGTCTACCGGCCGGGTCAACCCGAACCACGGAACACAAGGCACAAGGGTACAAATATGCAGAATAAAAAAGTCTCAACCCTCTCGTGTCGAGATTCCTGTACGAGTGATATATGTAATGTTTTCTTTGGCTTTTTTATATGCATTGTGTGCGTCCGTCCGTCACTATCGAGCACTATTAATGTATCCGTGTGATGATTTATCGACATAGTAAAAGATGATCGTGAAGCTTAAATTGCATTTATCAACAATAATGTCCACAATGATAATTCTAGCATTTCTAATAGAGAAAATCACAATTAATAATTTGTAATAAATAGCGTTAGTAGATAATTAGGATTAGCCGTTTATAGTGGTGGTCAACCAATCGATCACTGGACTGACTGCTTGAAGCACAGTAGAGCCCTCCGCCAACGAATGCTTGTGTATTTTATCGTCATAATCGATGTTGTGATAACCATTTACACCCACTATACCGGACGCGTGAATCACAGGTCCTCCCGAATCACCCCCACAAATCAAGGACACCTGGCCACACGTCGAAGACACACACAATCGGGAACACAAACGGGTATCCACCTCCAGACAACTGCTTATCATGCCTTTGAAAACTTGCAGAGTCTTGTTCGCGGAGATGGCATCAGTGAACCCTTCCGTTCCGTTGGTAAACCCGAACCCAGCTACGATCACTTCGTGTCCTATGATCGTCGTGTGATCCACTGCACTTAGCAAACCATATTGCGGTATTCTGATTTTCCTTGTCTTCAACAGGCCAATATCGTAACAGACGCTATAGCTGTCGCCACCTTTGTAGCCCGGGTGCGGAAACATCTTGAGAACCCTTGAAAAGTTAAATTTTTGTCCCGGTATAATATCTCCATACGCGACGATACCCTTCTTCTCAGGTGGAGGAATCATACAGTGAGCGGCTGTCAATATCCAGGTGGGTGACACGGCGCTAGAACTGCACGTCAGTTCAAAATTCCATTCTCTATCAAAGCTGCCCCAAACAGTTACATAGGGGAACTCCCCCGGCACCGCGTCTCGCCCGCCATATATTCGCCGTTGCGCACTCCCGGAAATAGTACTCAAAGGTATGCACAAATACAAAACGATTGCCTCTTGCATTTTCCAATACTAACGTCGTAAAGTAGAAATGGTATTGATAACACGAAATTTCATTTTGTTTTATTTGTTTATAATCAAAGCGTTTGCGTACACGAAACCTTGAATTCGAATATTGAGTAGAACTACATCGCTGCCGTGGCCCTGCTCGGTCCGTATCTATGTTTGACGATGGATCATCGATCAGAATACATCTATGAATCTCTGCATCATCACAATATTGTTATACAAAAGTGTCGGACGTGTTTAATCAAATTATAGTGTAAACGTGAGCCTCGTTTATTATATTAACTATTAAGTTTTATATTTTCATACATCGATAACGTTTGTAGTTGTATTTTTGTTTTAGTACAAAACAGCCTATAAAATATATTTATAACATGTTAAGGCTTTTTAAATAATTTCTAACAAAAATAACGTAATAATAGAAAGGAAATTATTACTATTTAAATAGTAGTTGATAATTCTATCGTGGATCCCTAATCTTAAAACTGTCTAATCACGCAGGTACAATACGGCCGCTCTTGTTTATTTAATAAACAGCCCAATCCTGTGCGTTTAGTGTCCGGGGAAAGAGGGGATCAGTGGTAGACGACCGTCAACGGGACTGGACTAGTGCAGTAGCAATTCGACTTCAGCTAAATGAATTGAAATATCTCATCCTCAGAGCAGAAAATAATAAACGGCACAAATATAAGCCTCCAACTTCGATTTTGTTCCCTTTGGAGTAGATACTCTTGGTCCGTGGGGTTCAAGTGCACAGGCGCTTATTACAGATTTAAGTTGGTGCCTAGTAGATAGTACCGGTGACCCCAGAGCTGGTACTTTCCTGACTCAACGAATAAGTATTGCAATACAGCGAGGAAATGCTGCCAGCGTTAAAGGTACACTGACACAGGGACCAAACGTTTTGATTATCTTTTTAATAATTGTTATTATTACTTTGTAGGTTAAGAAAATTGTAAATACTGTATACTTGATTGCCAATAATGAATAGACACATTTTTAGACACAAATATCTTAAACAAATATTCCACTCCTGCGACACTTACCTACTTTAAACATACGGCGCAACCAAAGTGAAAATTGAAGAAGTCACTCTGAAAACATGAGGCATCGTCAGCGTGACGTGTGAGGGGTCCAAAGGTCGCGACTCGATTAAACCTGTCAGAATCGATACTCAAAGAAGACATTCGCATCGGAAGATACATTCGGATCATTAATATCGTCTTTGAGCCGGTGGCTTCGCCGCAGGGCTCCACTACACCTAACTAACACATTACCGACCAAAGCGTCCGCCGCCATAACTCTCTCTGTCGAATAACTTTGGGAAAACGTATCGAATCGACGACAGGCGACATCTTCTCGATTTATGGCCCGCACTCGATCGATAATCGGATTTCGTGTCGGGACTTCTGATAAAAAAATATGAATTATCAATTCGCGTTCCAATATTCGAATTTAGCTGCCAAATAATTAAATCAACAATTAACGAGAGATATTTACAACAAATAACAATATTTCTTTCAATATGACATAGCTTTGATAAAACCCCTCCATAGTTTTATAGTCTATTGTTTTTGAGTAGCGATGGTAAGTGAGAGCCCGTTGATGTCTTTTGGTTGAGTCTAAGTAATTTTAAGTAATGACCGACGGATGCAAATGTGTCTTAAATCACATTAAATATTTGGTCAGTTCGAATTTGTCTATTTCTTATATAATTACAAACAAAAGAATCAATAATATTATCGAATATATAAAGTTATTGACATACACACGTTACGTATAAAACAACTAAAATGGAAATGGGCTGGACATACAGAGGAGCAGATAAATGGAGCAAAATTGTAACACTGCAATCAAGAGGCTATAAAAGAAATAGAGGTAGGCTATTTAAAAGGTGGGCCGATGAAATCATGGAAATGACTTGAAAGACCTGGATGAGACTGGTATACAATAAGGAAAAATGGAGGACAATGGAAGACAACGCCTTTGCTTGGAGTACACAGAATCGATATTGTAGAGAGAGAGATTAGGAAAAAAACTATCTATCTATATATGTATATATATATATACACACACACACACATATATATATATTTTATGTTGGTTTGTGTACGCTTCAAAAGCTTAAACAGTTCTGCACCGATCGAGCTGAAATTTTAGCATGATATATTATCCGCATCAAGTATTGTTTTTATAACTTTTTTGTTTTTTTATTTTATCATTTTTTTCCACAACTATTGCAAAATTAAACTTATATGAAATGTTTTCTTTGTTTTGTTTCTCATTTCTCAACCATTAAATCACAATGTTCCACAGCGAAGCGTAGTAGGAAACAGCAAGTAATTGGTATTATTTGGTATTGTGATATAAAGGTAAAAATAATTAAGTAGAGAAATCACTTGCGTTTTAAGTTTAAGAAATCTAACAAGTTGCATTCCAGTTAGGTTGTCGTCACATCAATGCAATTGCTCTTTAAAATATTTGCACTAAGTAGTATTTAATATTGAATTAGTTTAAGTTAACTTAAGTATATGTAATCTTAAATTATGAGTTTCGCTTACGTCGGTTAATCTTTTAGAGGCAAATGACGTAAGCGTTGAGTTATTTATTTTGGAATTGTGTGAATATGGGTACAATTTTTAATTTATCTGATAAAACAACGGCAGCTTTTAGATGTGAGTTAAAGTCGTTAAATCGACGGTGTGAATTAAGAAAATGGTAAAAAAATAAATCAGTGGCGCTACAACCTCTTCAGGTCTGGGCCTTACATTTCTGAATCTGTTTCATGATCAATTTTCAATCTAATAGGCAAGTGGATCTTGTGCCTGACACACACGGTCGACTTTTTGGGTCTAAGACATGTCGGTTTCCTCACGATGTTTTCCTTCACCATTCGAGTGAATTTAAAAGCGCACATAGAAAGTCCATTGTTGCATTGGGGATCGAACTTAAGACCTCAGGGATGAGAGTAGCACGCTGAAGTAGGCCAACACTGCTCTGTCGTCCAATATGAAATAATTAAGAAAAAGCGATCAAAAAAACAGATACAGAAATTTGAAGCGAAGACTTATGCGTGTAGCGCCATTGCTTTAAATTAAAAGTCATTTAATGAACCATTTTAATGGTTCATGAACAAAATAGTTTAGAGAAAGAAAGCAATCTTCATAGAATCGATCGTCATATGTGAGTCGTAAAATACAGTGTGAGGATGTTGAGTGTATGTTCTCGAGACCGTTCCGCGTCATTATACTTTGTTAATCGATTCACGTTAAATTGTATACGTAACTTATTATATATTAATCTTCTTCGGGTTATTTTTTTATATCGAGCGCCGTTTCGTTATACATTTACCGTGTAATTTATAGTTTAATAACTGCAAACCTGTATTAGTGCGTGATAGATCTGAAGTCTTTTAGTTAATATTCAAATAATGAAAAAATTTAATGGGACCGAGGGCTTTAAGTGTTCTTGAGACTAATTAAGATTTAATTAACGTAAAATGTTGTTTGAATGTAAGAGAGATGCCGACCCGGGCGCTACACGGCGCATTTGTAATTCAAATGGGACTAAATATAACCGAGAGTCTTCCTGCTAGCGACGGGCGGACCTGTATTTTATATTGTTTCGTAAAAAATAATTGGCAAACAATTCAAATTTAATTATTAAAAAGATTTTTATAAGTAAAAGAATCAAACGTATGTGCAACAACTATTAATGTATCTATAGCAACCTTTTGCAATAGCAAAAGGTTGCTATAGATAGATTAATCTCACTTATAACTTACTAGTTGTAAGTGAGATTGATACCTAATTGTCGAAAATCTTTTATATTACAGTTGATAAATAAAAAGTCTTATTGGTTCGCTTCGTGTTGATACATAATATATTTAGTGATATTTTAGGCAGATAAATAACAGAAGTCGATGAAACCTTACATCTAAATTTTCGACATTATTATTAGTTAAAATAATTGGCTTCGATGTTCGTTACGGCGGAGTTCTTAAATGCAGTATACCACCCGTTGCCTAATAACTTATGTAACTTTTTTATATGTATGTTTGTCTAAAACAAACATAGTAGGTCCCCAACTCACACACAGGTCTAAGTTAATCCCAAATCCCCATATATTTGGTTTTACAAGATTCTTTTAAGTCGTTTTACACATTGTTTCACGTGTCTAACCAACAAATTCTACAGAAACACAAAGAGACCCAACCAACCGAACCCACAGTCTTTTCTTAATGAAATAACGCGTAAGAGGCAATACTACATAATGTACACATTTTCGGCCATTCGCTTAATAATTATAATTAATCATGAACCACTTACCTTCATTTTCGTTACGCACTCAATAGTTTATCTCTCACGTACCACTCGTTAGAGCGTCAATTGAAACAACACATGATACACAGCCCTATTCGCACGACCGACCGCGACTATAGTTAGGTTGAAACTAAGTTTTTCAATGGTTTGAGGCGGTACCGGCACGGGCCCGTCGAACTCGCAGGGCGGCCATTGGTCGCAAGCGCGGGAGAGGCGGCCGGGCGTGTCTCTCGCCCCGAGTCTTGCCTCTCAATCACGTCGTGTACTCCGCTATGGGTAAATCGAAATGATATCTGCATTTTTTTGTATCCAAGCTTGTTTGTTATTGTAAGTCGTGAGCTTTACTCTTTAAGCTCACGTGTAATGGCGCGAAAGAAACTTTCTGTCATATCTTCTCATTATGCTGCTCGCAAATCCGGATCTTGTTGCTTTTCGGTGGAATAGCTCTTCGGTATTATAATGTCTTTGTTTAATCAAGCGAATTAATTAAACGTATAAGAATGTTTTGGCTTAAATAAATGAATATATACATATTTGTATGTCGATATATATATTTATATAGAGACAAAGCTTGCCATGCGCGTAGCGGCGTCGTAGGGCGTAGCATAGTAGTCTAGTTTTATTTTGAATTTAATAAACATTTTGAGTGGCCCAATTTCTTATCCTTAGACGAGTAAAAGCGGGATAGAAATGCATACATACATATAGTAAGGATGAACAACCCCGTCGCTACTCCTCAATTATAAGATTTGGTTGTGAATGCGGAGTGAGGGATGCTCAGTGTTCCGATTGATCCCTTAATGAGCGGACAGGGGGACATTTGCGGAATTGCAATTCTTTACAAGCATTTTTCTTCACTAAACGGAAAAAACTTGAGCAGTGTTGGCCTAGTGGCTACAGCATGCGACTCTCATCCCTGAGGTCGTAGGTTCGATCCCCGGCTGTGCACCAAAGAACTTTCAATGCCCGAATTTAACATTCGCTCGTACGAAGGAAAACATCGTGAGAAAACCGACACACCTTAGACCCAAAAAGTCGACGGCGTGCGCCAGGCACTGAAGGCTGATCACCTACTAGCCTATTAGATTAGCAAATGATGATGAAACAGATATAGAAATCTGAAGCCCAGACCTAAGGTTGTAGCTCTTTTGATTTAAAAAACACTACGATTTCTTATCAGTAGATGTTTGATACGAGGGCGGCACTGAAAATTTCGGGAATCAAGGAAGTGACACAACATTACTATTTAAAAATCTATTTATTGCTTTTGGAAGTATTCTCCGCGAAATTTGACACATTTTTCATACAATGGAATCAATCATTGAAGCAACCATTCCATTCGGAAGTTGGGGTCTCTAAAATGGCCGTTTTGTAGGCGTCCACAGCTTCTTCAGGTGATGAAAATCTCTGACCACGCAATTTATTCTTTATTTTAGGGAAAGTATAGAAATCATTCGGGCTTAAGTCGGGGCTATACGGCGGGTGGTCTAATAATGCTATGTTTTCTTGCTCTAAAAACTCTTTAGTTCTGTGCGCGGTTGCAGTTCTCTTTACGGAGTTCAGAAACTATTAAAAATATTTTTATTTTAAATATTAATTAAACATACTCTGGACTGACATTTGCTAGGCAACCCATATGGATTATATTTATTGACGTATTAAATTGAATATAAAATACGTTTTATTAAATAAGCATCTCGGTGAAGGTTGTTGTATATCGGGATCTTATACTATTAATGGTATTCGATTTGAAAAAAAAGGAGATTTAAATATGACAGGAACAGTGGTATTATTCCATTCCGGATACTTTTAGTGCAGCCTATGTAGAATGGAATTTCAATTCAACACTTGGATTAAGACAAAATAAATTGATAAGCTTTGTATTAGAAACCGCTTTAAAAAAATGTATACGTTTCTTCGATAAAATCAATAGTGATATAATAACATATGATAGGTATATGAAGATTATGTTTATGACAATATACGCCCTTGCCATGAGTCTTTTATGGAGGCACTTCATACGAGGGTCTGACGAAAATGATTAGCGGCTTAAGGGCAGTTAGATGACAATTATCACAAAACAGCAATTGCTCCATTTTCGGCTTATGAACAATTGCAACGACTTATTTCAATTTCTTATATTTTGCTTCAAATTAAACTCAGAAAGTGAAATTAAAAGTGCGTATAAAGTAGGTACTCATGACAGAAGTGAAACTTCTTTGGCAAACTAATTTTTAAGTCTTGTTCATACTTATACAAATCTAAAACTTTAGATTTCCAAGACTAAGAGCGAATTAAATTGTCATTAAAATATTAAGTGTCAAAAATTTATACAAATTATAAATTTAATTTTTATATTTATTTGTAGGATAATAAAAACACGTGGCATTTTAATTTACAATTCGACATTTAAGAGTTCAATAAATTATAAAATACTAATATTTCATAAATTCTCTTTACGATTTTTTTTTTAAATATAATTTCTATAAGGTAATTCGCCATTCTCTCTCTCAATCGGTCTCAATCGCTCTCTCCCGTTTCTTCCACAAAAATGCTGCACACCTTCGTGACGTTTCCGTAAAAATTTACCCTAATGCGTCTAATGAAGTTTTACTTCAAAAAAAAATCCACAAGAGTTGCTATGTATGTGGAATCAGAGAGGAGTGAGAGGGGTATGTAAAGAAGGGGAGGGAGTGATAGGGGATGGGGGCAGACTGTGTAATTACGCAGTTTCAGGCGTCGATAGCGAGTGAGCTTCCGCCGGGAGTCCGTAGCGTTTTTAATTCAAAGGAACTCGGAAGGGAGCGGATTGGCCGGAAGGATCGATTTTTCATCGCGAATACGAATTTGAAATTCTAATTATGTCCGTCCCCTCGACGTTTACACAGACGAACGGACTTTGAATCGGTGTTCGACTTCTGCTCCTATTCTGCAGAAGGTGTGGTAACTAACGAAGAACCCTGCCTTTGTCAAAGTTTAGACAGAATATTCATAATACATTAGCTAATATCAAACCGATTTCTCGCTTTTGCAACTATTGAAAGCCTAACAGACGCTCATTACGCGAAACCTGTGCTCCGTCTCGTTCTCCCTAGTGCAAATATTGCGAGAGGGAGGATGCACAAATTCGCGGTTTGTTATAGCAGGGCGCGAGGTCAATACCTTCCGAACACAACGCAGATAACAATCGAATGAATTGACTAAGGCGGCTCACGTACACAGCTTCGATTATTTTTTTTTAATTCTGTAAACCTTGTCAGAATATGAGGCTTGGTCTTTTTGCTACTCACAATGACGGCTAAAGGACAAGGCAATTATGCTATACGATATTATCCGTTAAACGGGTAAATAACAAACGACAATAAGGTGTACATTTTGCAATGATAGTTCCCTCGCGCTAGGGGCAACGCGTGGCGTGATGTTTGATAACTTTTTGATTTGAATCGGGCGGCGTACGAACGCCCTAAACAATTGCCCAACCCAACGTATCAATATAATTGAGGCAATTTATCTAGATTTGCGTTTTGTACACATTTGAGAACAGGTGTACCACTACTGATGACTTATCTAAAACATTGGCTTAATTCTTTCTATAGAAAACACAGATGGCGAATTATGGTAATTCGGGGTCCCAAAAGTAAATAAATATTAGGTCCTTTCATATGAAATTTGCGTTTTGTCGTACTGGCCACTTGGAACTCAAATACCTCCTTTAGGAATTCCAAATTCAATGTTATTTACTCATGCATTTGTTTTTCGAAAACAATGATTCATTTCATTTTCCCGTTGTCTTTTTTCTTTGCGTCACTTTTCTTCTTTGTTTCACCATCGCACCTGTTCTGCACAACGGCTCGATGGATTAATGGTGTATATGGCGGCGGTGTCGCAAAAGTAAACTCAAACTCAAAATATCTTTATTTATATAGGTAAACAAGTACACTTATGAATCGTCAAAAAGAAGTTAAATTAATTGTAAATTTACATTTACTACCAGTTCGCAAGTCAAGGGCGTAGAGCGGGTAAACATAGTGCGTTTTGGTTCCAACGTGACATTTCAACCAGCAGAACAAGCCCTGAGGACGGCCGGAGACCAAAGTTGAAGGTGAAGTTGAAGGTTATTGTGGAAGCGGATCCATCGCAAACTACGTCTGAGTTAGCTGCAGGCTGCGGTGTAAAATGTGTGCAAATTGGGAAGATTAAAAAGCTTGAAAGATGGGTACCTCACGAATTGACTGAAGCAAACCGGCAAACGCGCGTCGACAGATGCGTTACATTACTCAACCGGCTCGATAATGAAGAGATTTTAAATCAAATTACCTGGGATGAAAGGATCCTGTACGATATTCGGAGGTGCTCATCGCAATTGGTGGACTAGTGCCGGGATCGTTCATTGCAGTTTTCTTAAATCTGGCCAGACGATTACGGCAGATGTCTATTGTCAGCAATTTCAATCAATTGCAAACCATGATGGAAAAGCTAGCTGCTAAACAACCAAAGCCGGTCAATCGCTCTAGGCCACTGCTGCTTCATGACAACGCTAGACCACACACTGCACAACAGACTGCTACCAAATTAGAGGAGCTTCAATTGAAATGTCTATAAAGTCCACAGTACAGAATCCACCGTACTCTCCGGACCTTGCTTAAGAGAATATTTTCGAAATTTGGATAACTTCTTGCTAGGTAAAAAAATCATCTCTGATGGGCAATCGAAAAAGCCTTCAAAGATTTTATTGAATCCCGTCCGAATGGGTTTTTTAGTAAAGGGATCTATGAACTATGTATGTACTTACAAAATGGCCAAATTGCATAGATAGCCATACCATTGTAAATAAATCCTATTATTATTCGAATGTTCTTGTTAAATTATGTCCAATGCCGTAGCATCTTCCGTGGGAAACTTCATTCTGTTAATTTTGTGTCACGGTGCGCGCGCATCGTAAAATTTCACTCTCATCAATTTTTCACAACGCGCCTAAAGAAGTATAACTTCAAAAAAAACATATTTTTGTGCCTCCCATTCAAAACGCCAACTTCATATGTAAGGACGGATATGCAACACGGCCAGTACGACAGTTTGCGATGTCCTCGGCCGTGCGAATATACACAGCAATATTCTTCACAAACTATTTAAATCTGACGTCAGCATATCAGTGGGAGTGCCCACGACGTGCCTTCGGACAAGGGTCTCGTCGTTTAGATTTATGTAGAGCATATAAATTGCGTAAAGCGAGCAAATAAAGGAAAAATCCTGGTATCAAAACGTGGCGTGTAACAAAACAGCGCTAAATTGAGTTTGGACTACGTGAGCCTGCCGCCGCTGGGGTGACCACACCGGTCCCGTGTCGAAGCGATTTTACTAAGACAAGTTGTATCGAAATATTATAATTTAATTAACAAAAACAATTTTAAGAAAACTTATTATGATATATATTCAAATATTCAACTAGCATCCTCTGCCAAGCGTTGCTGTGGCTAAGGTTTGTGCTATAGTAGTAAACTATTCAAGGGAAACGGTAGGAGAACACCAGTCATGGGTGCTTTTTTAATTGTGACTGTCAAATAATTTGCACTAAAATATTGGGGGTATAAATTTAGATGTAAGCTATCCTATCTTTTAAGCTACATCAAACTGCACACGGTGTGCAAATTTTATTGAAATCGGTGAAGTAGTTTAGGAGTCCATAGCGGACAAACAACGTGACGCGTTATATATTCAGATATTAAGCATATATTACTGTTGTATACATAAGCATACTTTTGAAAAGTAGTGTTTACTTTATTCAGGTTAAATATAATATGAGGATAAAATATTATTTAGCTTTCAGCGTATCAACGTATGATATTTGGTAAATACATGGTGAGTGTACGACGGCTGGGGAGACGAATAGGCGAGGATCCCCTCAGGGACTCTATTAACAATCAGTCGATCTTGTCCTCGTCATGTCAATTGCTGTCTTCCCCTCCTCACCTGTCCCTCGCGACTGCACGACCATTCGATACATAATTATTTATTGTTTTGTATTCAAGAGTGGTAACTATTGGACAACATATTTTCTCTGTCGCTGTAGAATGATAACCTCGTATATCTAGAGAACCAAACATACAGGAAACGAAAAATGTCTCATTTCGTCAATGTTCGTTGAAATATTATTATGTTTTCATGCTTTAGATTGTAAAAAGATTCTTACTTCTTGATTATACCAGTCAAATGACATAGAAGTCTATAAAGGTGCGTACAGACTATATAACATAACATGTTATACAACATTGCTATACAACATGTTTCAGATAATGTGGACACGGAATGTTATAAAACATGTTATAATAACATGTTATTGATATGTATGCTAGGACAAACCCAGCATCTACGTTTTTTTGTTTTTCTTTTGTTATTTAAAATTACAACAGTCGCTGCCGCAGCCAGCAAAACATCCTCTCGTGTCGACATTGCGGATAGCACTGGAGAACAAGAATCAAAAATGGTTATTTAAAATTGTTATATTGTATTGTTATTCTAATGTGTACAGTATTGTTTTATGTTATAATGTATTGTATAAAAGACAAGTTATATAATATGTTACATAGTCTGTACGCACCCTAAGAATAAAAAATAAATGGTTTTTTGACATACGAGGTTGTTATTCTACAGCGACGATAAGTGTATTAAGAAAATCGAAATAGTATTAAAATGTATACAATGTATACTTATATGATTACGTCTACTTGGATGTATATACCTCAGTGAAAAAGAGTGTGAACAGTAGCAATGACAGTAACATTTGGCGCGTCAAATTGCTGCGTTTGATCCTTTGTGGAGTTAAGACTATTAGCTCAATGGGATTATACGAACGCAGCCGCGCGGCGAGATGTGATTACCCCTACGACCACACGCCCCGATGGCGCACCCTTTACGCACACAATATTCTCAGATCGTAATAAAAATTCAAAGCTTAAAAGGAATTGCTCAAAAAGAACAAGTCTGCTGTTTTAACCTTAGGTAGATGAATGCACTGACTGTAGTATTGTAGAGAGAGATTAAACATTTCGTTCCGGCAAATAATTATTTTTTATTGAAGTAAAACTTCTTTAGGCGCATGAGGGTAATTTTTTTACGGAACGTCACGAAGATGTGCAGCGTTTTGGTCGAAGGAAAGGGAGAAGCGATTGAGAGGGAGTGAGTAGGGTGAACTGCCTATAGAAATTCTCTTTTTCAAATTAATATTTCGTAAAGAGAATTTATGAAAAATTTGCATTTTCTATTTTATGCAAAATAATGTATTGAAATCTCAAATGACGAATTGTAAATTAAAATGCCACATGTTTTTATTATCGATGAAATAAATTCCTAACATATTATTATCTTCATTTTTCCCTCCCTCTAAGTCTCGGGAATCTAAAGTTTTAGATTTGTATAAATATGAACAAGACTTAAAAATTAGTTTGCCAAAGAAGTTTCAATTCTGACATGTGTACTTTGTACGCACGCACTTTATTTGGACCACAAAATTAGGACAAACACATGATATAAATTGACATACATACAAAAATATAAGCGGTGCCGTCCCTATAACATGTGGACACGACCAGCGAAATCAAGTAGTGTTCATACAAACAACCATAAAATTAATTATAAATTAAGAGGTCACTAAAACGTAGAATTGAAAAACATCAGTGGCGCTACAACCTTTTTAGGCCTCATATTTCTGAATCTGTTTCATGATCATCTGTCTTATAGATGATCAGCCTTATGAGCCTGACACACGTCATCGACTTTTTGGGTCTAAGACATGTCGGTTTCCTCACGATGTTTCCTTCACCGTTCAAGCCGATTTTAAATGCGCACATAGAAACAAAGTCCACTGGTGCACAGGCTATCGAACCTACGATATCAGGGATGAGAGTCGCATAATGAAGCCGCCAGTATAAAGCAATTAGTGAATATCAGAAGCAGTTTATGTTTAAGTGAACTGTCTCTCGGGACTTGTTAATCGAACTACTCGTTTTCAATTGTGCTGTTATTGCCCCTAAATCCGTGTCCCCGGGGATCAAAGTGGGACACAATGTATCGGGGATCTAGAAACATGAGCCGCAATAACAATATCTTTATTTAATAAATGACACGGAGAACTCGCGATTTCAATAACTCTTTAAAGCGTGCGTTATTCTACCAAAACTAATACTAAGCTACTGAAAGCAAATCCATCAAATTCAGGTTTTAGTATCATCACAGACATACGAATATAAATTTATAAGGCTAGCTTACCCGGCAAACGTCGTTTTGCCATGTATATTTCTAGGAAAAAAAATTTAATTCAATAAAAATAACTATCTACTACAATAAAAATAGGGTTTATCGTAGAGGAGTGACAATCAAGGGTTGTATGTAATTTTGTATGCTGTATCATAAAAAAATAAAAACAAAGTTTTGTCAAAAAAATAAAAACAATGTTACCTTTATAGTAAGAGAAAAATAAGAATGAACAATCTTTTTAGTTTTAATTTCACTGACCATTACTATTGACAAAACTCTATGGCACGCTAGACAATCTACTTTTATTTTTTACACCTGTCAACACTGACAATGTTGTAGTGTGGCTGTCAAAACGTGAATTCAAAATAGAAAAGTCTGTGTAATGTATTCCATCTCATTCTTTTACACGTTCAATCTTACAGATATATATGTTTGTCTCTTTCTACATAACGCCTCAACTCTTCGTGTTACACTTCATTTTACTCCTCTTAAAATTTCCGTACCGGGCCTTATAACTCAAATCGTTTCTTAAGGAGTAAACTCCAATAAAAGTTTAGGGGTGGGACCACCCTTTACATTTAGGGGGATGAATAATATATGTTGTCTGATTCTCAGACTTACTGAATATGCATAAAAAATTTCATAAGAATCGGTCAAGCCGTTTCGGAGGAGTATGGGAACGTACATTGTGACACGAGAATTTTATATATTAGAATATATGTAATTTGAAACAACCTTCTTGATTTAAGGAATGGAGAAAAACATAATAATGCATTTAAAAGTTATAAGAATGTGCGGCTCAAATATAGTATTTGATTCAGTGAAGCCAAAATCAACACATAATTCTGGTCTTAAATCTGATTTATTGGCGCGCACGATCGCCGCTCCCGTTTTTTCAATTAACTTCTACAATATCTTTGACTGGAAATATTCGAGCTAAGGAGGACTGAGGATTTTAATGACTTTTGTAGTTATAAATCAATTTCTTATTAGAGTGTTCGCCGCTTCGTACTCTGAAGACCATGCTTTTAGGACGTACGAGAAAAACGAAACGGAATAAAAGTCCAAAATAACTCAAAGTGGAGTTATTTTTTACAAAATAACAATACATAGACTACTTTGTCATGTTATGCTTACTTACTCGTAGACACATATTTTAATTTGATAAGAGAGAAAGAAAGTGTAATATATCTATAAATTATTTAAAAATAGGAAATAGTATTTAATAATGTTATTACTCATATTTGTGTTGTCTGTGCTTAAAACTAACAATCGAATTTCAACTATTTTTTTTTTAGGTGCATATTCAAAATCATCTTTATTATTTTCACCGATCAATCTCCTTCGTGCCTTCTCCATCTACACGACACTGGCGGCCCAGTTGGCACAAATAAAAGCCATAAACAAGAATTGCATTGAATTGAAAAATAAAGTTGCTTAGATAACCGGCAGGAAGTTTATATTTATTCTCTGAAAATGTTCAGTCGCAAACAAACAGCCATAAATATGAGAAGCCATATATCTGTCGTCAGCTAAACGCGTTGTTAACGGCGGATGACATAAATCGCGAAGTGCGCCAACAGTGCCCTCCCCTCTCCGCCCTCCACGCCCATTCACGGTATACCAAAGTAGGTTCTGTCTCAAATGTTATTGGACCAAGATAGGACTTTTATAGGCTCGAGGCTCACCATATAAGTACGTGACAACGGGCGCCATGATCGCTCACACGTCACGCTAAAGTTCTTTAGCGTGTTACGACTGACGAGTAAACACTGACCTGCACTACTCATTAGAAGCCTATTGATTGTGGTTTATCGTATTATTTAGTATATTACACGGTATGCTCATTAGCAGTGCATTGCGTTCAGTTTTGCATTTGAAGCACGTCCACTCTCTCATTATTGAATTCATTACGACAGCAAACAAATATGTATGCAATTTGAAATGTAAATTATGTTATATCACTATTTCATACAGAACAAATTTTTCAACTCTGCAAAATGTTCGCAGTAAATTATCTAAATCACAGAACAATTTAATTCCATACAAAAAGTACTATTTACTAATAAATTAAGCCGCAACGACAGTTACAATGTTAAATTTAGAATGTCACGAAAATTAAAATATTTATACACTATTCAGCTCCCTTCTCAATGGCATCAAAACTTTGATGATGGAGAACGTCAGGCATATCAGGCCACCGGCGGAGAGGGCCAGACCGACCAACGCCAAGGGATAAGCGGCAAAACTGTGACTGAATCCGCCCAACTGGTGGATCACCGCCACCAAGCACAATACACCTGCATTAAAATTCGCTATATTCCTTGTACCGAAACTTATCCAATACATAAAAACAGAGACCTAGCGATCCAACATACCAAATTGATGGAGTTAACAAGAATTTAAGAAGAATAGAGCAGTGTTGGCCTAGTGGCTTCAGCGTGCGACTCACATACCTGCGGTTCGAACCCCGGCTGTGCACCAATGGATTTTATTTCTATGTGCGCATTTAACATGTCTTAGACCCAAAAAGTCGACGGCATGTGTCAGGCACAGGCTTGATCAGCTACTTGCCTATTAGATTTAAAAATGATCATGAAACAGATTCAGAAATCTGAGGCCAAAACCTAAAGAGGTTGTAGCGCCACTGATATTGTTCTTCTTTTTAACAAGAATTTATTCAGCGTAAAAATATATAAAAGTAACTAACCGATTCCAATTTCTATGTTTTCTGCTAATAATAGAAGGCTGTAAAAAAATAACTTAAATGTAATGCATGTAATTTAATAGCTAGGTATGTTTCATAACCTTTTAGCTAAGTATCAATAGGTCTTTGTGAAAAAGCATTGCTAAATTTCTTTGAAAAAATAATTAAAACTGCTTTATTTGTTTAAAAGGTACTACAAATGTCATTATGGTCATACGTCACGCATATTCTATTTCTTTTTACTTGTCTTATTCCCATCTCGGCGCCCATACTGAATTTTGTGTCACGGTGCGCGCGCATCGTAAAATTTCACTCTCATAAATTTTTCATAACGCGCCTAAAGAAGTATAACTTCAAAAACAATTGATGAATCAGTGGAAGTGCACTAAATTGAATACAAAAAAAGAGTTGTCATCTTATCGCCGTGAAACATCAAAAACTGGAGGTGGAACAAAGCCACCATCACCTTCTCGAGACACAATGGATATGGCAGAGATGATACCGCAACGGTTTGAAGTAGATTTCAATGAATTTGATTGTGATGGTGTCGAGGTAGGAATGTTAATTATAAATATGATGTATGGTGGTGGTGAACCTTCAAGGTTCAACCGTTCATGCATAGGCATATGCTCACAACAGTACTTAATCCCCATACAGGGTAGTTAGAGATATTGTAATACCTCAAAACATCCATGTTGCACTTGTAGTACCGAAACTCTGTCCAGCCAGAAGTGAGCCCATTCCCACTTATAATGGACAGTGGGTATAATACACCTTAATACCTGAGTGCGAACCACTCACCGTGATACTTAAATTAATAGATGTTATTTATATATTTCAGGATATTACAAATAAAATCATTTTGGAAACAATTGATATCCCAAAAGCAAATAAAGCCAACAATGACAAGGTAATAAATCAGTTTTGACATAACTTGAATACTAAAAAAGCCAAACAAAGGTGTGCACAACAGTGACAACATAACTTAACAATTTCATTATTTTGTAGGATTAAAGAAAATCATGTCGAACTGAACAACAAGAATCCCCAAACAACTCCAAAGAAACCTACAAGGAAGACACCGGTATTATATTTAAATTATCTCTATCTCTAAATAGAATAAAAGAAAGTTGCTATCCAGGTCTGTAGCATGTGCTACAAATTATATTAATACATTTATATAATTATATTAATATAAATGTGTTAAAAATTTTATAATATTAATTATAAAAATGTTTAAGTTTTGCATGGACAGAGCTTAAATTAATATTCTCTTATTTGTTGCAGAAAGCAAGTAGTAGTTTTAGTTTTGGAGAAGCCTCGTAGATGCACAACCAAGTAATGATTCATTTAAAATTACAAACCGAAATTCTGATGAAGACATTAGAGTCACTTAAAAATAAATAGTATAATGAAATAAAAATGTTTTAAAGATAAATAGTGTTTTATTTGTTTAATGTAAGAAAATAATAATAAATATTTATTTAATTAATTTTTCAAATGTAAACTGAACTTTATTGACTTTAATGACTCCTTTTCCAGTCTTTAATTATTTAATTGTAATTAATTATTTGCATGCAAACAAAAACTATTTTTAATAATGCCAAAGAAGTATAACTTCTTACGCGCGTACATGAGTACACGCACCCTTTTTTTTTTGATTCCATCGAAATCTAAATATATTAAACAAAGTTGTGTTAGTTACACCACTTACAACTCAAGATCGGCTAGACCGATTTTAGTTATCTCTTTTTTAGTGGATTTTTCTCCGCTCTGAATAGCATAATAAGGAATAAAATATCGGATAAGTTATCGAATAAAAATAAAACAAATAAATTAATTTTACGAATGCAAACTGCATGTGGTGCCATCTGTTGACAAAATTACGCATATAAAAGAAACCTACCACTTTGCGCCGAATAACAAAACAAAAAATGTTGTACATAATATTATATATCAGAAAGTGATTTCACAATTCACATGCAGTATCGAAATATTGTCGCTAGAGAGAAGAGGCCTATTGTGTAAAACTGCCATTATTTTTCCCAATTGCAAGCAATAAAACATTTCTGTATTTGCAAAAAAAGTTGTATTAATATTACCTTAATGAAATCCTAAAGTTAACACGATAATATTAGACTGTTAGGGGGAACGAAGTTCGCCGGGTCCGCTAGTATAATATAATTAATAAAAGTGTGTTTACATAATACAAAAATATAGATCAGACTGATTATAAAATAATAATATTAATTAACAGCTATCTTTTTATTTAAGGTAACTGTGTAATTAAGTATCATACAAGAAGCCGCATAATCGGCTTTATACCGACTAGACTGACATCATTAATCCCTTCATCACATATTTTAATAAATAATTCACTATTTTTAGTCCTCACTAAAAACAGGATAAAATAAAGGAAATAAAAACAATAAAAAATGACTTTATTTGTCAAATGAGACACATTCAAAAAGTATCCATTATTGATCAAAAGTTAAAAAGATTTTCTTCAATGGCTTTCTCTGAATCCCAAGTCTGAGTAGAATCCGGATCATACTTCACTCTCTTAATTTTAATGGGACTGTTAGTACCAGAACTGAGCTTTCGTTTCTTTATTTTCTTAGAAACCTCTTGTTCCAGTTTTATTGGTTCCTGAAATTCACCACTATTTTCTAAGGACCTTTTATTTTTTTTTTGCTTCTTTTTCTTAACTGTTATATTATCTTGAACAGCAAGGGAATTTAGTTCTTGATCTGTATGTAAGCGTTTGGCAATTTCCACTGGGACTTTAATCAATTTCTTATAATGTATTCCAAAGAGTGGATGACGGTATAAAATTTGTTTGATCGTTAATCATTACTTCATTGTCAGGTATATGTACTTTCGGCACTTTATTCTTTAAATGAATACATCCATTTGTTCTTACATTTTTAATTACAGGCTCGTTTTGATGATGAAATGTCAATATGGGTAACCTAAGGTTATTGTTGTCTACCATATACTCATAAACCTTTCCACCCACTTTTAACTTTGTTTTGTTACTTAAGCTTAAGGGTATATCTTTAAGATGCATAATGTCAACATCTTGAGGACATTTAACCAGCCAAACATCATCTGAGTCTGTAATAGTGGAATCCTTAAGCTTCTTTTTCTTTTCTTTAACATAATTACTATCTTCTGTAGCTGAATGTGGGTCATCTCTATTTGAGTATGATTTAGTGTTAACTGTCTCTTCAATTGTAATTTTGTCCTCATTATTACTTACATCTAGAAATCTGTCATCGTTGTTTAGTTCTACAAGAGAGTGTTTTCTCTTTTTCTTTTTTACTGGTATATCAGAGTCATCAAAACATGATGAATGTTCTTCTTTTACTCTCAAGTTTAAATAGCTGTCATTAAATAGTACCTTGTTACCAATACCACCTTTACTGTTTTCATTTTTAACAATTTTCAAGTCTATGTCACTTGTATGTTCATCTTTTATAAAATTTTCATTTACAGCTTTATTCTTAATCTTTTTATATTTCTCATCTACTTCGTTTTTAACAAAGTCTTCTTTTATTTCAGACTTCATTTCAGAGAACTTAGGAGATCTGAAATTATACATTAATACTACATTTTGTTATGCAAATATTTATTTATATGAAATAAAAACTAACAACTAAATGAGACTTTTATAGTTTCAAGTAGTTTATCTCTTTGTCAGACTACGTTTAAGTTTCAGGGTTGTTCCACTTATCTATACTAATTGATTATCAATAAATTTAAAAAGTAAAGTTTGTGAGGATGTAGGGGGTAATCTCTGGATATACTAAACTGATTTTAGAAATTCTTTCACCAATAGTAAGCATTTTCATTATTTATGAGTATGGTAGGCTATAGTATATACTACCCCTAAAACTAGTATGCAATTTTGATATTAGTTTGTACTACATATATTTCAAATATTTTTGTTATAATCAATAATTACAGTGTGCCACCTGTTCGAGGTCAAGAAGCACATAAATAACACTTACGCACTGCCATCATCACTATCACTATTGCTATTTGAAGCACTAGTCCACAAAAAACTGTCGTCTGAAGACATAACGACTAACGAGTTTCGAACTCTTGAAACAGAAACATGGCTGATGGCCAGTGTGACCGTTTTAAAAAATGGCAATCTACCAAAACTACAAGGTGCCAGTACTAAAAAATACCAAAACACATGCTGAATTATACTTAAAAATATACTAAAAGAAAAAGAGGATTTTTTTTATTAAAACACTTACTGTCAGATACTTTTTGAAGTTATACTTCTTTAGGCGAGTTATGAAAAATTTATGAGAGTGAAATTTTACGATGCGCGCGCACCGTGACACAAAATTCAGTATGGGCGCCGAGCGTGCGCGGGCGAGATGGGATTAAGACAATCTACTTGTAGTAACTACCTTTTAAACAAATAAAGCAGTTTTAATTATTTTTTCAAAGAAATTTAGCAATGCTTTTCACAAAGACCTATTTATACTTAGTTAAAAGGTTATGAAACATACCTAGTTATTAAATTGAATTAATAATATAATATAATAATTATTATTATTAATATTAATTAATAATTGAATAATATACTAAATATTAAATATTGTTAAATTATTAACTCGTAATATTGATTATTAATTATTTAATATTTAAAAAAAATTAAGAAAGACAAAGAAGTATAACTTCTTACGCGCGTACATAAGTACACGCACCATTTTTTTTTATATGTATTTGTAAATTGCATGTTTGTATTTTTTTTAATCTAGTTTATTTTTTACTTTTAATGTTTAAGTTATTTTCTCTTCATCATGTAATGTTTCCCTTTAAATGTTGTGCACACTTGTTATTGAGGCACATGCATGTATCTTGTTTTCTATGTTATGTGTTCTTTGTAAGTGTTTGTATGTGTTTCGTTAGAGTGCCTTTTAAAATAAAATAAAATGTTAAGGTGTAGTGTTGTAACCAAATTTGGATGAGGTATACATACAAAACTACTGATGTTTAATACAGTGCTTTATTAAAGTACAACAAATCAGCAGCATGGCATGGAAATCGGTTTTATCAAAGGACAAGCGGTCAAACGGACAGGCTTCTATCGATGTTCGGAAGACTAAAATTCCATTTGGCTCTCTCACTCACTCACTCTTGGGTTGCCAAGAATATTATAATTTATGAGATAAAAGGAATCAAAGCGAAGACGTCATTATAATATAGTGATTAACGAGGAGGCTGCAATATACATACTCACTTCAGACGTTGCTGTGAAAACTGTGGCATCAGTCCTTTTAAACGTTGAAAAATCTCGGCGGGAATAAAACCAAAAATGATCTATTCCGTAATTAATTTCATACTAATTCAAGTCTTCAAAATATCAACTGTGACGTTTCGATTTTCTATCATTTCTGATAATAACTCAAACCACAGATTATTATTTAATACTAGCGGACCCCACAGACTTTGTATTGCATTATACCTATTTCAAGCGATTAGGATATTTAACAAAGTATGAAGTACCGACTGCAGCGTCATCTGCCGGGCTGATTTATGAATCTAAACCATTCCCAGATTCCCTTGAACACACACAAAAAATTTCATCAAAATCGGTCCAGTCGTTTGAGAGAAGTTCAGTGACATACACACTCACAGAAGAATTATATATATAACTAGCTGGCCTGGCGTACATCGTACCGCCTAACAGTCTATTCTTTATTTGTTTTTAAATACTTATTCTGCTATTCGGGACACCGCGGCACCGGTCTAGCTAGTAAGATAGAAAAAGAAAGTTGATAAGACAACAAATACATTATGTCAAATCTAAAAATTTACCTTCCTGGAACCCCTCCACTAACACTTGAACTCTATGCTATGGTATTAAAGTTCAAATTGACTTATAAGTATTATTACGAATATTTTGTATGGGAATATAGAAAAGTTGTTTTTAGACTCTTTCACTCATTTTTTTTCTCTCCGTAAGAACCATCCTCATACTTCAAGGTATATTATTTTAAAAAAAATTGGACAAATCGGTCAAGGCGTTTTCATGTTATGTCGTGACAACGGAAAACGGGTTTCATTTTTATATATATAGAAGATTAACTAAAAACTTAATTATAAAGTTAATTAAAACTAGCTTCACATTTATTCATTCATTTATCGAAACAATAATGTTTTAAATGTATCATACCCGGGACTGGTAGATAAAAGCGTTTAATAAATCATCTAATTTATAAAATTATAGCGGTGTTTGTGGTTAAACTCCTCCGAAACGGCATGACCGATTCTCATGAAATTTTATGTGCATATTGGGTATAACTGAGAATCGGACAACATCTATTTTTCATCCCTCTAAATGTTAAGGGTAGTCCACTCCTAATTTTTTTTTAAATTTCAAATAAATTTTTATGATGCATTAAAAAATACATACAACCCCTAATTTTCACACCTCTACGATCAACCCCTATTTTTTATAAATGATATACATGGCAAAACAACGTTTGGCGGGTCAGCTAGTAATCATTTATATTTATTGATATAATTAACTGAGCTACGGACTGTAAGAAAATATAATGTCACACTTATTAGATTCAGGCGTCGTACTTCGTTCGGTAAATATTGGGCGAGAGGAAAATTGTAAAGTTAGTGAATTCGTTACTGGTAAGCGTAACGAACTGTTTGCAGCGCACGGGGGCAGGTAATCTAATCTGCAGGCCCCCCTCGCACTCCGCCACCCGCTGCCCCCTCCGCTCGGAAAGCCTCCCTCGCCAAAGCGTCTTTACCGATGTTTATTTCGGTATCAGGATCGGACGTGCCTTGAATGAAAACCTGATTGCAATCAATTATACTGAATGAAGTTTATTCGGTTTTTGCAAGCATCTGACTTGGCGCGTCCGGCTTAAGTAGCACTTTGCAAAACAAAAGATCACAACACTTCAATTAGAACGGTGATTTTTTTTAGATTAAAGATTAAGGTGAGATTGGTAAAGCGGCAAAGGGTTGTATAACAAGCATGTACGGTATATCGAGCGGAGAGCTAATCACGCGTTGTGTTGATGAAATGTAAATACCAAAGCAAAACGTAGCGTCATTATACGAATTTATTCAAAGTGATAACCTCAGGCAAGGCTATCATTTGTTCGCGTAATGATCAAAGGCGTACAATCAGTGGCTGCGAATTGCAATTTTCGCTCATTCTATTCACGATTCACTCATTCGTCGATAGAATGAGTTGCGTGAGAGCGATTTGTTGACACGCGACTTCACACCTCGCTGCCCACCAATAGCCAACACAACAGGGTTACACGGGGCGCCGTACGGAGAACTTTGCCTCTTAGTGCGTGCCATTAAGAGCTAATGAGGACGAATACGCATTATAAGCATTTAATGTGCTTAAGCCACAATTATCGTAAGGATACTTATATCCTACGCGTCACGCTTTAGAATAAGATTTATTTGGGTGCAACGCGCCCGTGCTAAATAAAGGGCTGTTCGAGAGAGATAATTATATCCTAACCTAATAGTACAGAGCAGAGCAGTGTTGGCGTAGTGGCTTCAGCGTGCGACTCTCATCCCTGAGGTCGTAGGTTCGAATCCCAGCTGTGCACCAATGGACTTTCTTTCTATGTGCGCATTTAACATTCGCTTGAACGGTGAAGGAAAACATCGTGAGGAAACCGACATGTCTTAGACCCAAAAGTCGACGGCGTGTGTTAGGCATTGGAGACTGATCACCTACTTGTCGATTAGATTGAAAATTGATCGTGAAACAGATTCAGATATGTAAGGCCCAGACCTAAAGAGTTTTTTCGTTAATATATTTTGTTTTACTTATTAGTTAATTACTTAAAGATGTCATGTGGAACACGGTGGAATGGTTACAAACATTTTGTAAAACAATGGCAATTAAAAAGAGTGGCGGAGAGTTGATTGCCAGTTCTTCTCGTCCGTTCTACTCGTACGCCCTTGATTTGAAGCTATAATGTAAAATTAGAAGCATTCAATATGTACATATTTCTGTATTGTTGCTCATAAATGTACATTGTGTTACCTAAATGAATAGGTAAATGATTTTGAATTTATGATTTTAGTAAAAAAAACTATCTAAAAAACTACTTAAAATGTTTTTGTTAAACTTTTTTTAAATATATTTAACAATGCCTATTAAGCACATATAGGGAAGGAAATGAGTATTATTAGGCCCTAATAAGGAGCAATTGATGTACAGGCAACTGTGAACACGTAAAAGTCTATACGGCTAGGTATGTCATAAACAAGACGCGATAAGTCAAGCCGGACCCCTGCTCATTTGTGCAATTCATCAGTTGTATAATTCGGATGATTCGTTTAAAGAAAGCCGTGTGAGGGCTTGTATGATGTGTGGGGTGTGTCTGTGTGGGGTGCCGGGGAAGCTGCGGAGAGCGGGGGTGCGTATTTATCGAATTAGGTCTGTAATCACTGCTCACTGTGTTTTTCACTATACCGCACTGCGATCCGATTGATACTTTAAACGCTTATTACACAAAATTTGTGTAATGAGGAAATAGTCGTAGAATAGTGATCTGACAAATCGTAAACTTTACAGGGCAGCCATTTTAAAATTATATAATCATGTTAGTTTCTGTCATAACTATTTTAATTCATGTTCTGTTATTATGAAAATTGGCAAACTAGCAAACAAAAGGGTTTGTTTTGAAATAAAATAAAAATAATAACATTAAATTACACAGTTTTATAGAAAAATCACATGTTTCTATCAAATCCGTCACTTTACCGATTAATTTGAAATTGGACACATGGATTTTTTAAATGTAGCCTTATATTTAGTTAATGTAGTATCCAAATATGATAAAAAGTGGATTTAGGATTTTTTTCAAATCCGACATCGTTCTACGATCATGACGAAATGTTCTACGAAAACCAATCTTCTTTCTTCAATTTTCTTTGTCTGTGTTGGGTTCGAGTGCAAGATCACTTACGCAAAAAATTCTTCTTAAAATCTGATTTAAAATATAGATTAATTTATATCCAAAGTATTAGATAGAAATAAAAGTCTACTTTGATCAAACATACCAGCCACAACCTTTATAATACTAGTTTTAATGACACAAGTATCAAGATATTTAGCTATAGTAGCGGGCAGTGTGAGACGTGCATCATTATCAGCAAATAGATTTTATCGAGGTTTAGTTGATCGGTGAAATTCTGTTGTCGTCTGGTTAAACATAAGTATTATGATAGTAATGCGATTCTATATAAATATAATCTAATATATAAAATTCTCGTGTCACAGTTTTCGTTGCCATACTCCTCCGAAACGGCTTGACCGATTTTGATGAAATTTTTTGTGCTTATCCGGTATCTATGAGAATCGGTCAACATCTATTTTTCATTCCCCTAAATGTAAGGGGTTACCCCTAAAAAATTTTTTTTATTTTTTAGACAAAACTTTTAATTTCTATTTTTTTATGATACAGCATTAAAAAATAAATACAACCCCTAACTTTCACCCCTCTACGATTAACCCCTATTTTTTTATTATAAATGATATATGTACATACATGGCAAAACGACGTTTGCCCGGTCAGCTAGTATTATATGTTACTATCTGACCCGGCAAACGTTTGTTTTGCCATGTATATTCTTTCTAGGAAACATTTTTTTAGTACAATAAATATAATTATCTACCATAATAAAATATAGGGGTTGATCGTTGAGGGGTGAAAATTAGAGTATCTTTTTATGTATGCTGTAAAATAAATAAATTATTTTAGATAAAAAAAAAATTTTTTTTTTTTTTTGGGGTGGACACCCCCATTCACTTAGGGGTTTGAAAGATAGATAGTAGCCGAATCTCAGACTTAATATGCATAAAAAAATCATAAGAATCGGTCCAGCCGTTTCGGAGTATGGGAACGAACATTGTGACACGTGATTGTTATATATTACATTATTGTTATATTTATCATAAAATATTCATTTTACTCAAACAAAGGATAGAGAAAATGAGTCTTTTAATAGTCTTTAAGTGAAGCGTGTAAACAATAATGGCGTCAACATTATTTCGTTGTTTAAAACAATTTTTCTATGAGCACATATAATTCTGTCAAACGTGTACCTACCTATTTCAATTAAGCCACATGGTCTCGTGTGCTTAATTTTGTCGACATTCCTAAGACAAGAAAATTGTTGACAACGAGTTTAAACATACAACAAGAGATATTTCATAGTATTGTCATTGATTAGGTACATAACCTTTACACATTTATTTTAAATAATTAAATTAAATTATTTTAAATAATTGTAAATTTATAATAATACATAACTTTAATCCGGTTAAAAAGTTTTTTTTTTAAAAGAGATATTTCTTTTTGTGTAAGTATAGTCGACACTTTAAAATGCTTATCATTTTATTGGGTGTATTAATCGTAATCTCCAGCCAAATAAGAGGTGGATTGTTGAAGAAAGTTTTAAGTTGTATCAATCTACTTATTATGTACGTGATATGCCAATGTAGGGGATTCCGAAAAAGTATTCGGGGACATAAGGAATTTTTTCTCAAAGACAAGTACGCGGGGGCGTGGCGCCGTCTGCTTCTCCGAGTAAATACACGAAATCCCTTTTTGCTTTGATGTTACAAAATTCAGTTTTGCCACTTACCAATATATTCTATACACAATAACTTTTTTTTAATACATGTGTATTAAGTAAGACATCATGGAACATTACAATCTAGCCTAACTTAAGATTAATAAGTAACTTAAGTCTAACCTAGTTTACTAATAAGGATTTTTACATAAGAAATTGTCCAATAACACGACTTATAGTCTCTATAAAAGGGAAGACACTCTGTTCTTGAGTTCTATTGATCGAATAAGACAATAAATTAATGAAATGAAACTTCACTTTTTTAAAGGAAATAGCAAAAAGGTTAGTCGACATCACAAGAGACCGAATAGCTAGCAGATACCTCGGACAAAGAATTAGTCTAGCTATTCAAAGGGAACGCAGCCAGTATCTTCGGAACCTTGCCTTAAGGGACTCCTTTTAATAATATACTTTAGTTATTATATTTTAAGGTTAGTTATTGTTTTTTGTTACATTAATGAAATGTAAGGAGCAGTGTTGGCCTAGTGGCTTCAGCGTGCGACTCTTATACCTGAGCTCGTAGGTTCGATCGCCGGCTATGCACCAATGGACTTTCTTTCTATGTGCGCATTTAACATTTGCTCGAACGGTGAAGGAAAACATCGTGAGGAAACCGACATGTCTTAGACCCAAAAAGTCGACGGCGTGTGTCAGGCACTGGAGGCTGATCACCTACTTGCCTATTCAATTTAAAAAATGATCATGAAACATTCACAAATCTGAGGAGAAGACCTAAACATGTTGTAGTCCCACTGATTTATTTATTATTAATGAAATACACGTTTAATCAAATGATTTAAAGCCCGTGTCCATGCTAGGTCATGAAAACCGAACCGCAATCGAATCAAGTCGGTAGAGCCCTCGAAAAACTAGTGGGCCGTCATAACAGTGTTAAGGTGGGCGGCGGAGGAAGGAAGCGATCGCCTCCATGCACCAGCCCCATTGTGACTCCACAATGCTCGCGTGTCAGTCGCGTGTCTACATTCACCATTTCATAAACTCATCTAGGTTGTAAGTAGTTCAACGAGAACATATTCTTGTAGCAAACAATGTCTTAAAAATGTTACCTAATTTAACAAATATCGCACCAATAAATATTGTCATTGTTAGTTGGTCGTATCAATGATATCTATGACGGTGTTTTGATCACCTAGGCCGATGTCTTCTGTACCTACTAAGGCAGCGTTAAAGTATTACGTAACGAATTTAGGGGGGGGGGGGGGTCCTTTTATAAAACGTTACGATGCGGGGCAGGGGTGGAATTACGCGTTACTGTCAATATTATTTTCGACATTCCAGTACTTTACACCACATAATGGTAACTTTTAACTACAAAGAGTCACTAGGTGGTCAAGAAACGTTTTACTATACTTGGGTACAGAAAAACTTTACGGCGCGTTAAATGGTGGGTCAATAATTACCAAAAATTGCGTGAAGTAATTGCTCCCTAACCCGAATTAAAAATAAGTTACGTCAGGTTGATCCGCAAGGAATCTAACCCCAGGCCTCCGGGTACACGCCATAAGCGTTAACCGCTTATCTTTTATGAAAAAAATATATTGCCAATGTGTTTTTTGTACTGGGTATTCCCAATCAGGTGATGATGTATACTTACTACAAAATATGCACCGAAAAGCGAGGTGATGAAGCCTGCTCTTTTTGCATTACTAACGACGTTGCCGCTTGCAGGCTTTTTGTTTTAACCTTGTACGCCCAGAGCGTCAATTTAGACGTACAATTCTTTGAATCTCCCCATGTTATATTTTACATACTATAGGACAAATATAGGCTCTGAAAGTTGGTTACGATGAGTACCTAAGACTTTGTCCTCGGTCACGTCAAGTCTGGGCTTGTGAGCTTTTAAATCTAATTGTATATAAAATTCTCGTGTCACAATGTTAGTTGCAATACTCTTCCGAAATGGCTCAACCGATTCTTATGTATTTATTTTATGGATATTCAGTAAGTCTGGGAATCGGACAACATCTTTTTTTTCATTTCCCTAATTGTTAAGGGTGGTCCCACCCCTAAATTTTTGTTTTTATTTTCTAGACAAATCTTTTCTCTAGCCTTATCAATTGCTTAAAATTATCGACAATTCGGACAATTCAATTACACCGAGAATGTAAGTGCGTGCTCCTATGTCACCATGCCTCCTGCTGATAGAGGAGAAATCTTTGTTTGTAACTTATTTTATTATTATTTATTACTTAAGATGTCATATGGAAACGTTGTGTAAAACAAAAACGTGGCGATTAAAAAGAGTGGCGGAGAGTTTATTGCCATTTTTCTTCCGTTCTTTGAGAACTGGCAGTAAATGTAAAATTAGAAGCATTATTATATCTACTATATAAAAAAAAGTCGGGTTTTCTTTCCTGACGCTATAACTCCAGAACGCACGAACCGATTTATATGGGTTTGCATTCGTTGGAAAGGTCTCGGGCCTCCTCGTGAGCAATAGCGAAAATTCAGGAAAAATTTCAACATTTCATTATTGTAAATAATATTTGAATTTGAGGCTTCATTGCCAAAAAACATAACACTACTTTTAGATGGGTTAATTTTTAAATGTAAACGATAATTATAATATTGTAATAGTTGAAATAAGGATTTGTTCATATTATCTATTGCAATCTTTAAGTTGTAATTACTACTGTATAATACAATGTCATCAGCAAATTGTAAAATATTTACATTCCTATTATTTACATATTTACACATTTCACTTGTGTATATATTGTACAGTAATGGAGATAGTGTGGCACCCTGCATTGTACCTCTCGAGGCACATTTGGGTCCATATAGAATATTGTTATGCCTAGCATAGATTGTTCTGTTGTTCAAAAAATTAAAAATCCACTTACAGAAGTGCCCGGGCACACCCAACCTAGACATGATTTGAACTAGTATACCAGGATCAACACTGTCAATTTAACTATAAAAAAATCACTATTTATAGAAAAAAATTAAAATTAAAGTTTAAAGTCAACCGCGCTTTTTCAAGGTTCCCGCCAGAATCTTGTCCAATGCTAGAAGATTTCTTTGCCCACAGATAAGGTTAATGTTGAGTAGACGTAGAGAGTAGACGTATGACACATAAAACTAGCATTTCTTTCTTTCATTAGCCAGACTCTATAATATGGTATATTATTTATAGTCTGTGGTTGTGTATGCTTCATATTACCTGTACGGTATACCAATCGTAAAAAAACATTGGCTTCATTGTTAAAAAAGGCGCCCTTCCAGTTTCCGCCAAAAACGGAAGTCCGAAACAGCAGTTTCCCTTACAGTGTTGCCAGTGCAAAGTAAGCAACTTGATAAAAAAGTAATGCCTAATGCTATTTTGTATTGGTTTGAATTATTACTAAATTAAGTAAATTATAAATTTATAATATTAAGATGCACAAGACAATATTTATTTCGCGTTACAAACGTCCAAATATAAAAATGAATTTTCAAAACACAAATTCTATTAAATGATACAAAATAAGGTAGTAACAAAAATTTGTCTACCTTCATATTTTTATTAGTACTTATTTTTCTTTAATGAGATATACTGATCTGTGACACACAGTTCCACACCTCACTTGCAACAGGTAGTCCGTAGTCGTTTACTTTAATTAGAGGCTAATTTTAATTTTTTAAAAATGTCTACCCGTGATCAAGAGGAAGTGCGGTATAAAATCATAAGAAGTATGTTTGTGAATTTACAACGTAAGTTTTGTGATAAGTTGACTTTGACTGAATTTTAAATGACGCGTTTTTCTCATTACAAAATGTCCTGAACTGAAATCGACTTCCATTTTGGAAAGAGCAGATAGCATACACCGATGACAATATTTAATTTTCTGTTTATATTATTTCCGTAAAACTTTAATACATAAACGTGGATAAAGATTCCAAATAATGTTGGGTTCTGAAAAGGAAAACGCGGTGCATTGGTTACTTCATTTGAGTTTCAATTTCCACTATCGTCGGCCATATTTGGTTTAAATTGGCGAAATGAGCTCACGTGTTTAAGTTTTGTTTTTATTTGATTACTATGCGGGTCACTAAAAATCCAGTGTTAACCTGCCCATGGACGTAATGAAACCCTGAGGAGGCTAATTTTAACAGACGTTAGTAGAGAGCTACTTGTAATCAATATAATTGTCTAACTCAATGGTCTAGTGTTTAGCAAATTCAACTATTTATTATCAGGCTTCATTTATGTAAATTATTAAATCGTAGGCACAACTAGTGAGAGTCTAAGTGCGGAAAAGCCATTGCAATTTTTTAAACATTTTTTTTACTTCTTTTATGTCGATATTTACAGCTCTAAATTCTCCACAACGAGATACTTCTGAACAAGTATACTCCACAACGCCACCCTCTCCAGAACATCGCATTGAACATATTCGGACGAGTGATGATGACAGTGCAGTGACAGATCCTGGAAGTCTAGAATATCATAGCGTGCGAAGTCGTGTAGATGACGACATATTTATATCTGCTGACGAATTGGAAGAAAATTATGGTTTGTTTCATTTTGATAAACTTGACAAGACTTCAGTAGTATTAACTGCGTCTTCTGTCTGATTTATTTATATTATTCCTTATCCAATTTTTTTTAGTCGTTTACTAAGAAACGTATCTTAGAGCTCGCACGCACTGCATAACTTTTTACATTTAATTTTCATACTTATTTACATATAAGAACTTGGTCCGACTCGTCCATAAAAATCATTTGGATATTTCCGGAGTAGTTGTCGCCCGGGCCTGGCGAAAGACGCTAAGACCTAGATTTAAGCAAATAAAGTCACTTTCTAGGAAAGATTATTAGGAGATTTCTCACTGCCCTACTGCCTAGCTTTTCGGATCTGCCTGATCGCGTGCCCGATAGGTTACTATATATAACTGTACAAGTTATCAAAGTACGATTCATATACTTTGTTAATAATTCCCATCGGTTGTATGAGCTCAAATAAATTGCTAAGTTTATTTATAACTCGATCTATAATACATGCATCTTTGCTATTTATTTATTATCAGGCTTCATTTATGTAAATTATTAAATCGTAGGCACAACTAGTGAGTCTAAGTGCGGAAAAGCCATTGCAATTTTTTAAACATTTTTTTTACTTCTTTAATGTCGATATTTACAGCTCTAAATTCTCCACAACGAGATACTTCTGAACAAGTATACTCCACAACGCCACCCTCTCCAGAACATCGCATTGAACATATTTGGACGAGTGATGATGACAGTGCAGTGACAGATCCTGGAAGTCTAGAATATCATAGCGTGCGAAGTCGTGTAGATGACGACATAATATCTACTAACGAATTGGAAGAAAATTATGGTTTGTTTTATTTTGATAAACTTGACAAGACTTCAGTAGTATTAACTGTGTCTTCTGTCTGATTTATTTATATTATTCCTTATCCAATTTTTTTTAGTCGTTTACTAAGAAACGTATCTTAGAGCTCGCACGCACTGCATAACTTTTTACATTTAATTTTCATACTTATTTACATATAAGAACTTGGTCCGACTCGTCCATAAAAATCATTTGGATATTTCCGGAGTAGTTGTCGCCCGGGCCTGGCGAAAGACGCTAAGACCTAGATTTAAAGGTTAGGTTACTATATATGACTGTACAAGTTTACAAAGTACGATTCATATACTTTGTTAATAATTCCCATCGGTTGTATGAGCTCAAATAAATTGCTAAGTTTATTTATAACTCGATCTATAAAGGTGAGAACTGACCAAAGTTACGAGGTGTAATGTAGCATTCGCATCGAGCGTGTTACACATCGAGCATGTTACGCTGTGTTCTAAAATCGGCGTGACGTGCTCGTCAAAACTCTGTGCTCCACTTTCGCCGCCAGTGTTCACGAGATTTGATAGTGATAATGTTGATATCTTTCATTCTATTTAATTATTGTTTCATCCAAATTAAGAAGAATAAAAAATGTTACTGGACATAAAACTTATTTAAAAACACAGGCATATGAGGTGGTTTGTTATTGATTGCAATATTAAAAACCAAATGATTACTGGACAGTATAAAAACTTTGTACGCAGGTCACGATTTTGAAGAACTGTTGAATTTAATTAGACCAAAAGTACTTAAAAAAGACACAATTTATAGAAAATCATAATCATGATCACTCGCGACGTGCGACGCGTAATTATTGAACCGCGTAACAGTCAAAGGATTCGCCAAAAAACCGACAGCCGAGTGGAGCACTCAAAGCGAGCAACGAGCGGCTCGTTGCTTGCTGGTTTCCCCGTAACACGACGTACTGACTGCACGAATGCTCGCTGTGTAACATTACATTACATGTTACATTACACCTCGTAACGTTGGTCAGTTCCCACCTTAATACATGCATCTTTGCTCCATGTCCCACTATGATTCTGATTACAGATTCCATCAACATCTCAAATAATCGTTCCCCTGAAGAGGTCCGTAGGACGGTTTCATCGGTGTACAGTCCCATAATACAACAATTTTCGCACTCTTCTCGCCATCCTGCCTTAATTAGTGAGTCAGCCAGTTCAAGTCAGCCTGCTTGTGTGCGACGATCTTCAGGTAAGAGGATGAAGGTGGATAAGCGATCTGAAAATTCATCCTTCCATTCGCCCGAACACCCTTCAACGCATCGAGCATGTTACGCTGTGTTCTAAAATCGGCGTAACGTGCTCGTCAAAACTCTGTGCTCCACTTTCGCCACCAGTGTTCACGAGATGTGATAGTGATAATGTTGATATCTTTCATTCTATTTAATTATTGTTTCATCCAAATTAAGAAGAATAAAAAATGTTACTGGACATAAAACTTATTTAAAAACACAGGCATATGAGGTGGTTTGTTATTGATTGCAATATTAAAAACCAAATGATTACTGGACAGTATAAAAACTTTGTACGCAGGTCACGATTTTGAAGAACTGTTGAATTTAATTAGACCAAAAGTACTTAAAAAAGACACAATTTATAGAAAATCATAATCATGATCACTCGCGACGTGCGACGCGTAATTATTGAACCGCGTAACAGTCAAAGGATTCGCCAAAAAACCGACAGCCGAGTGGAGCACTCAAAGCGAGCAACGAGCGGCTCGTTGCTTGCTGGTTTCCCCGTAACACGACGTACTGACTG
This sequence comes from Pieris melete, assembly GCA_963693345.1. Classification (NCBI taxonomy): domain Eukaryota; kingdom Metazoa; phylum Arthropoda; class Insecta; order Lepidoptera; family Pieridae; genus Pieris; species Pieris melete. The sequence continues at coordinate 440,200 of CAVNZK010000127.1, forward strand.
CACGAATGCTCGCTGTGTAACATTACATTACATGTTACATTACACCTCGTAACGTTGGTCAGTTCCCACCTTAATACATGCATCTTTGCTCCATGTCCCACTATGATTCTGATTACAGATTCCATCAACATCTCAAATAATCGTTCCCCTGAAGAGGTCCGTAGGACGGTTTCATCGGTGTACAGTCCCATAATACAACAATTTTCGCACTCTTCTCGCCATCCTGCCTTAATTAGTGAGTCAGCCAGTTCAAGTCAGCCTGCTTGTGTGCGACGATCTTCAGGTAAGAGGATGAAGGTGGATAAGCGATCTGAAAATTCATCCTTCCATTCGCCCGAACACCCTTCAACGCATCGAGCATGTTACGCTGTGTTCTACGCGTAGTGTCACGACTTTCGCCACCAGTGACGAGATGTGATAGTGATAATGTTGATATCTTTCATTCTATTTAATTATTGTTTCATCCAAATTAAGAAGAATAAAAATGTTACTGGACATTATTTAAAAACACAGGCGTATATGAGGTGGTTTGTTATTGATTGCAATATTAAAAACCAAATGATTACTGGACAGTATAAAAACTTTGTACGCAGGTCTCGATTTTGAAAGAATTTAATTGGACCAAAAGTACTTAAAAAAGACACAATTTATAGAAAATCATAATCATGATCACTCGCGACGTGCGACGCGTAATTATTGAACCGCGTAACAGTCAAAGGATTCGCCAAAAAACCGACAGCCGAGTGGAGCACTCAAAGCGAGCAACGAGCGGCTCGTTGCTTGCTGGTTTCCCCGTAACACGACGTACTGACTGCACGAATGCTCGCTGTGTAACATTACATTACATGTTACATTACACCTCGTAACGTTGGTCAGTTCCCACCTTAATACATGCATCTTTGCTCCATGTCCCACTATGATTCTGATTACAGATTCCATCAACATCTCAAATAATCGTTCCCCTGAAGAGGTCCGTAGGACGGTTTCATCGGTGTACAGTCCCATAATACAACAATTTTCGCACTCTTCTCGCCATCCTGCCTTAATTAGTGAGTCAGCCAGTTCAAGTCAGCCTGCTTGTGTGCGACGATCTTCAGGTAAGAGGATGAAGGTGGATAAGCGATCTGAAAATTCATCCTTCCATTCGCCCGAACACCCTTCAACGCATCGAGCATGTTACGCTGTGTTCTAAAATCGGCGTAACGTGCTCGTCAAAACTCTGTGCTCCACTTTCGCCACCAGTGTTCACGAGATGTGATAGTGATAATGTTGATATCTTTCATTCTATTTAATTATTGTTTCATCCAAATTAAGAAGAATAAAAAATGTTACTGGACATAAAACTTATTTAAAAACACAGGCATATGAGGTGGTTTGTTATTGATTGCAATATTAAAAACCAAATGATTACTGGACAGTTTAAAAACTTTGTACGCAGGTCACGATTTTGAAGAACTGTTGAATTTAATTAGACCAAAAGTACTTAAAAAAGACACAATTTATAGAAAATCATAATCATGATCACTCGCGACGTGCGACGCGTAATTATTGAACCGCGTAACAGTCAAAGGATTCGCCAAAAAACCGACAGCCGAGTGGAGCACTCAAAGCGAGCAACGAGCGGCTCGTTGCTTGCTGGTTTCCCCGTAACACGACGTACTGACTGCACGAATGCTCGCTGTGTAACATTACATTACATGTTACATTACACCTCGTAACGTTGGTCAGTTCCCACCTTAATACATGCATCTTTGCTCCATGTCCCACTATGATTCTGATTACAGATTCCATCAACATCTCAAATAATCGTTCCCCTGAAGAGGTCCGTAGGACGGCTTCATGGGTGTACAGTCCCATAATACAACAATTTTCGCACTCTCCTCGCCATCCTGCCTTATTTAATTAGTGAGTCAGCCAGTTCAAGTCAGCCTGCTTGTGTGCGACGATCTTCAGGTAAGAGGATGAAGGTGGATAAGCGATCTGAAAATTCATCCTTCCATTCGCCCGAACACCCTTCAACGCATCGAGCATGTTACGCTGTGTTCTAAAATCGGCGTGACGTGCTCGTCAAAACTCTGTGCTCCACTTTCGCCGCCAGTGTTCACGAGATTTGATAGTGATAATGTTGATATCTTTCATTCTATTTAATTATTGTTTCATCCAAATTAAGAAGAATAAAAAATGTTACTGGACATAAAACTTATTTAAAAACACAGGCATATGAGGTGGTTTGTTATTGATTGCAATATTAAAAACCAAATGATTACTGGACAGTATAAAAACTTTGTACGCAGGTCACGATTTTGAAGAACTGTTGAATTTAATTAGACCAAAAGTACTTAAAAAAGACACAATTTATAGAAAATCATAATCATGATCACTCGCGACGTGCGACGCGTAATTATTGAACCGCGTAACAGTCAAAGGATTCGCCAAAAAACCGACAGCCGAGTGGAGCACTCAAAGCGAGCAACGAGCGGCTCGTTGCTTGCTGGTTTCCCCGTAACACGACGTACTGACTGCACGAATGCTCGCTGTGTAACATTACATTACATGTTACATTACACCTCGTAACGTTGGTCAGTTCCCACCTTAATACATGCATCTTTGCTCCATGTCCCACTATGATTCTGATTACAGATTCCATCAACATCTCAAATAATCGTTCCCCTGAAGAGGTCCGTAGGACGGTTTCATCGGTGTACAGTCCCATAATACAACAATTTTCGCACTCTTCTCGCCATCCTGCCTTAATTAGTGAGTCAGCCAGTTCAAGTCAGCCTGCTTGTGTGCGACGATCTTCAGGTAAGAGGATGAAGGTGGATAAGCGATCTGAAAATTCATCCTTCCATTCGCCCGAACACCCTTCAACGCATCGAGCATGTTACGCTGTGTTCTAAAATCGGCGTAACGTGCTCGTCAAAACTCTGTGCTCCACTTTCGCCGCCAGTGTTCACGAGATGTGATAGTGATAATGTTGATATCTTTCATTCTATTTAATTATTGTTTCATCCAAATTAAGAAGAATAAAAAATGTTACTGGACATAAAACTTATTTAAAAACACAGGCATATGAGGTGGTTTGTTATTGATTGCAATATTAAAAACCAAATGATTACTGGACAGTATAAAAACTTTGTACGCAGGTCACGATTTTGAAGAACTGTTGAATTTAATTAGACCAAAAGTACTTAAAAAAGACACAATTTATAGAAAATCATAATCATGATCACTCGCGACGTGCGACGCGTAATTATTGAACCGCGTAACAGTCAAAGGATTCGCCAAAAAACCGACAGCCGAGTGGAGCACTCAAAGCGAGCAACGAGCGGCTCGTTGCTTGCTGGTTTCCCCGTAACACGACGTACTGACTGCACGAATGCTCGCTGTGTAACATTACATTACATGTTACATTACACCTCGTAACGTTGGTCAGTTCCCACCTTAATACATGCATCTTTGCTCCATGTCCCACTATGATTCTGATTACAGATTCCATCAACATCTCAAATAATCGTTCCCCTGAAGAGGTCCGTAGGACGGTTTCATCGGTGTACAGTCCCATAATACAACAATTTTCGCACTCTTCTCGCCATCCTGCCTTAATTAGTGAGTCAGCCAGTTCAAGTCAGCCTGCTTGTGTGCGACGATCTTCAGGTAAGAGGATGAAGGTGGATAAGCGATCTGAAAATTCATCCTTCCATTCGCCCGAACACCCTTCAACTTCCGGAGAGCCAAGACGGAAAAAGGTATCCAGGAGTAAGGACAATACGCGTACAATAGGTACACAAACGGTGGATGTTTGGTTTAATAATATGTTGATGTACAATTATGTTGAGTATGATATTGTTCCACGACGACAGGCTCAATGATATCTATGTATCTATGTTAAATCTCTACACATATACATATATTATTTTGATTAAATATGTACAACAACAACTGTTTTATTTCAAAATACTAAAGTACACTATTCTTATATTTCTAAATTTATTCTTGATTCTACATACCATATATATATCTCCCATATATGGTATAAATTTGATTCAACACATTTTTTCCAATAAGTTGTTTAAAAATAGCAAAACTGTAACAATAGAACTAAGTTATTAAACTAAGATATTTCTTATTTATGAGTCTCATCAGGAGTTTCCTTTTTCTTAATGAATAATTTAGGCTAGTGCTTAATTAATATATAATTTAAAAATAAAATAAATAAAAAAAACATTTCTCAAAACCACAATATTAAAGAATTAGAAAATCCGTACGACATTAGATAACTGTTGAATCAAATTGAGGTGGTGAAGAACAAAACCTCACTTTTTCTAATTTTAAGGAAAACAGCAATGTAAAATAGCTAACAAACTATTAATTACTACAGCATTATGTTTTAATTATGTCATATTTAACAAAGTGTTTCTCAGTCAACCTATGTACCAAATTACTGTTAAAAATTATGAGAATATTAGCCAATACTTTGGAATTAAATTTGGAAATGTGAGGTTTGGTTTTGATTAAACATTTTTGGAAAAGCATGGTTTTGATAAAAACTTCTGGAAATGTTAGGTTTTGATATTTACCAAAAAAAAAGTGAAGTTTTGATAATACAGATATTTTTGTTTAACTTTTAAAATGAAACAAAAATTATCACCAAGGTTATTATTGTTATTATCATAAAGGTTTCCAAGTAGATCCTTTAGGTTCTTTGATTCTTTGGGGATTGTATGAAGAAACCAATCTTGTTAGGTAAGTATCTTGTGCTACTTTTGTTTTGTTAGCAAAAAAAGCCTTCTTTTTTTGAGTAGTAAGGGTAGGCTTAACTATTTGCATTTGAATACACTTTTTGGGCCATGTTTAGTCTTTTTGCAAATTACATGCAAGTGGGTCAGTCTCCGCATACCTGGAACAGAAAAAAATAGGTATTAAGTAACACATTATTTAGGTTTTTAGCTAAAATTTCCATCCAAATTGATGTATAATGTCACTCACTTAGAAGCCGAATTTGTAATTTGGGTACGTCCTCGTCGTGGTCTTGTTTTTGTACCACTATTGATTGTAACAACTTCAGTCCCGTATTCATCCATTTCGATAAAAAATGTATTTAAACCTGCACTTTAATTGCAAAAATAAAAATAAACTGCCAAGCGCAACCCGTGAACCCGAAATTCAGACAAAAATGACAGACAATGCTAGATTTTTTTTTTTTTTGTTTAATGTTGAGTAGACGTAGAGAGTAGACGTATGACACATAAAACTATTAACTAGCATAGAAATGTTTATGCAAACAATGTTTTAGCAAAGAGACTACACAATAGAGTTTAAAACGAATTCTTTCTTTCTTTCAATAGCCAGACTCTATAATATGGTATATTATTTATAGTCTGTGGTTGTGTATGCTTCATATTACCTGTACGGTATACCAATCGTAAAAAACATTGGCTTCATAATTCATTGTCCAATAACCAATTACCAATCTCTGTAACGCCCTACATAATTCTGTGACCTGTGTTGTAAATTGAAAATTCACCAACAATAATGTTAAATAATTGACTTAATAAAATTATTTTTTAGTTCTGTTTTTAGTTAATATTGTTGTTATAATGTCTGTGAGTGCTAGCGCGGAGAATCTATCGACTGCTGATACACAAGTAAGTAAACGGTATAAAAAGATAGTGTATTTAACAGTTTAGTTGCGCTGTATAATATATAGGCCGTGATCGTTGCTTTGGCTTGTTCAATTTAGCGATGTTCTCAGTTTCGTATCGACTGGCTGAATGTCGTGAGTCATGATGCATTGGGGTCCTTATGCGGAAATAGACGACGTCCGTTGACGCTACAGAACAAAGGGACGAGTTGTTTTACTATTGTTAACACTAGAAAAACCTTATTTAACAAAGTCAAATGTTATCTTACTAACCATAAACCGGTATATACGAGCAAATTTTCATTGCAGTGTAAAACTCTTATATTTAATCATCAATCCCTTTTCTGTATATGTGACACCCTTTGTCTACTGACTTTTCTTAGTTGATGAAGCCCAAGCTTCAAAGTAAATTGTAAACATTATTTTGCAACCTGCTAAACCTAAGTCATGAAATATTATAGCTAATAAAATTTTAATGTTATGAATCACTGTTAATTGTTAATTTTTAATGACATTAATGGTTCTTGGTATTATAAAAAGGAATTTTCTTGGGGTAGAAACATAATTTAATTTTGAATTTATCCAATAAGATAAGACAATAAAAAAAATCCTATTACCTTACAGTATTATATGGTAAAGATAATTTTAAAGTAGTAAATACATAGTCATAAATGTACGTTTTCTAATATTCTTTATAATGATTAAGTATTATAAAGTTCTGACTTGAATATTAATGGTGTGCATTGCATGCATCACTGGTATTTGAAGCAGTTATATAATGTATAATTATGTGCACTGAACAACAGGATTAGGCTTCCTACATTGTATAACTAGTTTTACAGTTATTATCTCATTCTCACATCTATATTTACACTTATGTATGTATACAATTATTATTCAATATTTACAATTATAAATGCTTGGGTTTTATTTATATTATTAATATAGTCTGTGGGTTCCTAAGGGCTTTTCTAGATTTTAAACAACTGTGTTTATTTGATTTAATCATTCTAATTTAACTTTATTTTAGAGCTGCGATGGAGGCTCCATGTGTTTGGAGCTGGCGCTGGAAGGCGAAAGACTTTGCAAGGCGGGAGATTGCCGCGCAGGTGTTGCCTTTTTCCAAGCAGCCATACAGGCAGGCACTGATGACCTGCGGACCTTGAGTGCTATATACAGCCAGCTTGGCAATGCTTACTTCTACTTAGGAGAATACAATAAGGCCATGCAATATCATAAACATGATCTCACATTAGCTAGGTTTGTATTGAAACTTTTTGTGTCTTTTTCACTTTAAATTGTATAAAAATGTACTATAAAATATTTAACCCTTTAACAAATCTATTTTAGGACCATGGAAGACAAGTTAGGCGAAGCAAAGGCTTCTGGTAACTTAGGAAACACATTAAAAGTGATGGGCAAGTTCACAGAAGCAATACAGTGTTGCCAGCGACACTTGGAGATATCAAGAACATTGGGAGATAAGTTAAGCGAAGGACGAGCTTTATACAACCTTGGCAATGTTTACCACGCCCAGGGCAAGCATTTAGGACGCGCGGGACAAAGCGATCCGGGACACTTTCCGCAAGAAGTACGTGACTGCCTCCTGCAAGCTGTCACTTACTATGAGTAAGTTTTCGTTGAATTTCACTATATTAGGCTAGAACTATGAGTGACATAGCTTCACTCTCACTCAGATTTCATTGAAAATAATTTTTTCCTAATTCCATGTTTGTCTGTTGCCAATTTCTCTGTGGATCTATTGTGATATCTATCTTTAAAGGTGGTAATAAATTAGCTTTTTGTGTTATTTCAGAGAGAACTTGGAATTGATGCGCAGCGTAGGCGATAGGCAGGCAGCGGGTCGGGCGTGTGGCAACCTCGGCAACACTTGCTACCTTTTGGGAGATTTTGCGAAGGCGATCCGGTACCATAAAGAGAGGCTTCGGATTGCCCAAGAAGTGGGTGATCGCGCTGCCGAACGCCGCGCTAACAGCAACCTCGGCAACTCTCACATCTTTCTTGGCCAGTTTGAGAATGCTGCACAGCACTACAAGTGAGTACATTGAGTTAGAGCTGTACATGTGTATGTTGACGTTTAGATCTTTATATCAATTATTCTAAGCTTGCGACGAAACAGCACTTTCAAAATTGTGGACTAAATTATTGGTTCCAGGCTAATTGTTGATTGTTTGAGCCAAATGCCTATTTTTGATTGTCTACGAAAAAGAAGTCACTTATTAAAATATAGAATTCTCATCTCAATCAATAATGGTAGAATAATCTGTCCAAAAGCTATTGCGAAAGTTGGCAACGGCTCAGATGTGGGTTTGCTTAAAAATTTGTATTAGAATGTTTTTATTATGTGTGTGTTTATATTGTCTACCCTTACACAAACCTTTTGTAGTATCAATTTGTCGAGGAAAGTCCTCCAATTGATATGTACAACACAGATTCGTAATTCGACTTTCAGACGAACCCTAGCCTTAGCTGAAGAACTGGGTGACGCAGCAGTCGAGGCTCAGGCCTGTTACTCCCTCGGAAACACGTACACGTTGCTTCGGGAATATCGAGTGGCCGAGGAGTACCACACGCGCCATTTGGCCGCCGCCAGAGCTCTGAACGACCGAGTGGGCGAAGGCCGAGCCTGCTGGTCGCTGGGCAACGCCCACGCAGCCCTAGGAAATCACGAAAAAGCTCTCTACTACGCCAAAGAACACTACAATATCTCTAAAGAGGTGAGCGTTTGGGCTTCAAGGCTGTGTCCTTTAACTCCGCCCAATATAATGACTGATCGTTCTCTTGCAGTTGGGCGATGTTCTGGGAATGGCGACGGCGCAGATGAATATCGGCGACCTTTGTAAGGTGCTCGGTCTTCCTGCAGACAACGCCGTCTCACCACCGTCGCCACGCGCGGTGCCTCCTCCCCGCACACCCTTCAATGCGTTGCGTGTGCGCAGGCAGAGTATGGAGCAACTGTCACTTATACAGGTGCGATTTTTGTAATAGCTGATTTTGCTAGACAAGAATAACTAATTCGAGTCTTATAATACTGGATTTTAAATTTAAAACACGGTTTTTTAACTGACTTAAAAAGAAACCGAAGTTATTAAGGTTATCAAGTTGATGAATCGCAAAAAAAATTGTTAGCCATTCGTCCCAAATGGTTTATTAAACCATATATTGCTAACTATGCTTTTGATTGTAAAATATGAAAACGTCTCAGTGGAGAACGCAAACTATTCACAAAGGCTCTGATATTAGCGGTACCTGGTCGTAATAATACCACTTTTTAACCATGATTTTTTACTAACTTATAGAAATACATTATACGTATTTGGATTTGTAATAGTTCTACCATTATGTTGGTAAATTAATTTACATAATAACCTAATATTTTTTTAAATAGTCAACATATTAACAATGTCACATGGAAGATTATAGTATATTGGTTTCTTTCCCTTTTAAGGCACTCAAAGATTACAATAAATTGCTTTTTATAAGTTGAATCGACTCCAATTAGACCAATTAGACCTGCAGCTCCTTACAAACGTTGTGTAAAAAAACAGCGATTAAAAAGAGTGGCGGAGAGTTTAGTGCCAGTTATTCTCTTCCGTTCTACTCCCTTGATTTGAGAACTGGCACTAAATGTAAAATTAGAAGCATTAATATGTATTTCTTTACTGACAAGTCATAAGTGTTCAATGTTACCTATATGATTAAATGATTTTTGAATTTGAATTAAAGGTATTAAATATCAATATTTTCTATTTATATTGGTAGTTATTATCTTAAGAAATAAATTTCTTAATCGATAATTATTTATATATAATAACGACTTAATTAACCAATAAGTTATGAAAAGTTAAATTATTGGTTAATCTTCGCTCCTTGGGAGTTCCGCCTGAAAATAACGTTTCACTTAAGAGTCGAGAAATTCAGTCAGGTTTTTGCCAGTCACGCCAAAATTTTGCCGCGCGTTAGGGCGTGACTAAATATAGCGGCATTCGAGCGCGGCGTGCCGCACTATCAGTTTATCCAAGTGCCGCACGCTTTATTGTGTGCAGGTGCATTCGCATTAGCGATGATCGATATTAGAAAAATATCGATATTGACATGAATATCATAAGAATCTATTTCTTTGTTGATAATGAGTAGTGAGAGAGACTACGAAGAACGAATGAACGAACGAAATGATTTGTGGATGTGTTCATAGAAGACTTAAAATTTTCGTAACTTGCATTGGTCGTGCCGAGGCCGTGAGCTAACATTGATGTTCTTTGTTGATAATGAGTAGTGAGGAAGCGCGAGAGAGAGAACGAGCGAGACAACGAAGAACGAACGAACGAAGTGATTTGTGGATGCGTTCATAGAAGACTTAAATTTTTTCGTAACTTGCATTGGTCGTGCCGAGGCCGTGAGCTAACATTGATGATCATCGACCCCTTATACGCATTGAGCATTCGTTGTTGTGTCCTACGCCTCATGTTGCTGCCTCGCACCTGTTTGGTCACGCCCTTAGATGAACATTCAGTATTTCCTGTAATCAATAATCAAAATTAATTCAGTTTGGTGAATAATGGAATAATTAATATTGTTTAAGCAGATAACACCCGAAGCGAAGAAGAAAGAAGCCGAAAGGAGTGAGGCGGCCGAGTCCCGTGGGGTGGCGCGGACTAGCTCTGAAGACACAGAACATCCCGCTGAAGTGTTCATGGAGCTCATTGCTAAGAGCCAGGCTCAAAGGTACTTATTTCATAGACAAACCTCTCGACAGAATGCTATCTCTTAAAACAGTTTCGCGTAAAAAAATACATACATTAGTTATAAAAATATTATACATTGTACAGGATGGATGAACAGCGCGCTACTCTGGACAAAGAGAATAGACCGCGCCCTCTTCCAAGGTCATCGAGCGCCACTTCTAACAGGTGAGTACTCAGTATTATAAATCTGTGTGAGAGGGCAGAATTACTAGGAATTCCTCGTAAAGCTTAGGTTCCTAGAAAAGCGGTGCCGTTAACTAACGGTTAAATTACGGTTGTTAATGACGGCCGTCTTTACTTTTTAACATAATGCAAAAAACATCATTTTCGCTCGTTCAAGTCACGTTTCCACTCATTGTATTAATTAAATATGGGCACCGCTACACGCCAAAAACGTTGAACTAATGTTTATCACCGCCATGACGGCCGTCAAGCAAATGACAGCAGCGCTATTTGACGTTACGGTGACACTCACGTTCTCTAGAAAACCTACTCCGATGTTATTTATAGACAACGTATGGGTGACGTCACCCAACCGTTAGATAACGGCACCGCTTTTCTAGAAAACCTAAGCTTAAGCAGGGAGAATGGTCCATGAGACGGCCAGCTCATATACCCCCAAGAATAGTTGGCGGTCTATGCTCAGTGTGGTTCCAGAAAGATCCGACCTTCACGCTATCGTTCAGTTATTTTACCACATATGGATCATATTAGTTAAAAGCTGAGGGAGATTTGCTGCTTCAACAGAACTTGCTCTTAAAATTATTTTAGTATTCTCTACAAAGGTTAGGTTAAATGTTAAAACTTTATTTCTCATTACAAAAAAGAATGTTTTTTATTTACTGAGAAACTTGATATGTAACGAACGATATAGGTACACGTCGCCATTAGCCGTCCCAATTTTAGTCTAGGCTCATTCTGATATATCTTTAATGCCCTGTTGAATTGGTGAAACGCGATGATATTAAAAGGTTTTTTTTAATTATTACGTGCAGTTGCTGCTGGTGAAAAAATGGCACAAGAATTAAAACGTGCAGTAGACTTTATATGGATAACTTGTTATAACGATTTCGCCATTTTCTTTTTTATTAAATCGGGTCGATTAATTATAAATATATTTTTTCTATGAATTATTACAACTAGTAATTGAAGAATTAAATTATTGAAATGTGCGAATATTGTCTGTATCATTGTACGAATATTAAGACCTGGGGGCCATGAGCTTTTATTGCGAGCCTAATGACACCCTTCAACTAAACTGCATCGCTTGTACAAAGACGTCGGATAAACTATCCAGTTGAGGATCCTACGTGACCTCACCGGTAATCGGTAATTTCGTTCATTCTAGAAACTTCCTAACATGAGCTCCTGAATGAACTTAAATTTGACCTGTTTGCCTTTAAACTATCAGAGAATTAAGTAATTAATTATAGTTATTCTCAAAAAGTTACATTTTATTCATCTTTTTTGTATCCAAGTGTCCAAATATGTAGTTTAAAACAAAAATTCAATATTTTAATTATATCAAAAAAAAAAGAATAAAAATCGTCGTTTTAATTTCATTTATTGGTGTAAGTGATAGGGGTTGGCTTTATTTGGAATTAATTTTGAGTTTAGTAAGTGTGATTATGAACAAATTATTTAAAATCGACGGAAATACGAAGTAAAACGGTAAGCCCCTTTTACCGACTTCGAAGATGATAAGTTATGATGTACTTTAGATCAACGTACATGGTGGATCAATTAAAGATTTCAGTGTATTGCACAAACTATGCTTAATAATGTTCAATTGATTAATTATGTATCTAGATTGTATTAAAAAAAACAATAAAACACTAGGTCACTTTTATTTTATCGTGCTTTTTTACTCATGTTGTACATACTGTGTGGATAAATTTTATTTCCCAGTTGTTCTGTCAATTCCTAGGTCTGACACCCGTTTAACAAACATTGAAATAGTATATTTCATTACAAGTGCGGAAAGCCTGTCATTGCAAAGAGTTCCGACAAATGTGTTGACAGTCGGAACAAGTTGCAATGACGGTTCCGCACGTGTACTGAACGACTGTTTTTAACACAGTTGCGAAAAAATTTAACAATTTAATAAAATAATAAAAAAGCAAGAAACCCAACTCACTAATAATTTATTTCTTATACAAATTATTGTTCACATATACATTGGTACAGTTTTTTATACTAACTGGAGAAGTTTTAGGTTGCATATTTATTTACTGTTTGAGACAAACTATTATTTATTTCGTATTATTTTTCATGTATATTTAATATATAATATAACAAACAACTAAACGCGCAAAGAACATTTTTGGAAAATGGCGCCAACCGTAAAAGAATATAAGCAGATTTTTTTTTTCTTCACCCATTCTGGGTAGGCAAAGGGAACTATGCCCATACAGCCAAGTCTTCAGTACAATTTTTTATTGATATGTAATGAAATTTAAGGAGATGAAATGAAATCTAACCTAACTCATTGAATGAAATCATTAAATCTTATATGGAAGCAGTAGCTTCTTTTTAGAAATATTTGCATGAATCATAAAAATTTCTATGATTTTTTTTTAGTAAAAACTTCGTGGTTGGTTTTTTCTTTTTAATAGACATTATTTTGACAGTTGGGAAAGAAAACGCACTAGTTCGGAAAAGGTAAAGAAAAAGCACGAGTGTGTAATAGCCCACATCCCGAACGCTATACGTCCCTGCAATACGCCACTTTTTGAGCAACTGTATTAAAAATACACATATTCTTTAGTTACTCTTTTCCTTCATTGGTATTTCAATATCTTTCATTATCTTCTATCTAGTGACAAAAACCGATTCCAAGTGTTGGCTATTGTTCTCTCTATTTCTTTAAGCATGCCCTCTTCTGTTAATATTAGTTGTCCGTAAATTTTAATAGTATTTTTTTTTTGCTGATTTTGACGTAATTGTTGTTTGTAAGTTCATTGACAAAACAGCCTTCTCGCTTTGTACAGTAACATTGTCTCTAGATTTTTCAAGGTTATCAGGAAATAAGACTAAGTTGTCCGCAAAACGAAGGTGGCTCAAGTGTGCCCGGTCATATTTATTCCTAGGTTTATCCAATCCAAGTTTCTGAAGATCATTTCTAAGACAGCAGGAAATAGTTTTGGCGAGATAGGATCACCCTGACGTACACCTCTTTTTCTTCTGTACATTCTAGTTTGACGTGCACAGTACTCATGGTGTATATGTTTTTAAGTATTCTTATGCATTTTGTTTTAACGCCTTGTGTTTCAAGTGACCTCCAGATAAATTCGTGTTCGAGGGTGTCGAAAAGTATAAATAAAAATAAATATTTTTGGGGTGGACACCCCTTATCACTTAGGGGTTTGAAAGATAGATAGTAGCCGACTTACTGAATATGCATAAAAATTCATAAGTGTCGGTCGAGCCGTTTCGGAGGAGTATGGGACACGTGACACGAGAATTTTATATATATAGAGATTTAATAACAATCATCTGTCGAAGCAATTTTGACGGTCAAATTAAGCTACATAGAAACTAGAAACAAACTATCGATTAATTTAATTTAGGAATCTAAACTCGTTATAACGAAGCTCTGGGTCTTTAATTGATGAACAAGGTCATTTTAGTAGAAACGCGAAAATAGAACCAACTCCGGGGAAATAAATACAGATAATGCAACTTTTTCTACAGCTGTGATACTTTTTGACATCCAACACATTTTGTCTTCAGTCACCGTGACCAAGCACGCTGTAAAGCACGCGAAACGTCGGTTAAATTTAAAATTATGTTAAATAATTGTAAATTTATAATAATGCATAACTTAAATCCGGTTAAAAGGTTTTTTCTTTAAATGTGTAAAGGTTATGTCAATAAAAGATTCTATGAACAACGTCATTTTCAAACTCAAAGAAAATTTACATGATATTGACATGCGTTACGAAAGAGCCAATCTAGTGTATGCATCGAAATATCGAGCTCGGATTCTTATCAATTGAGTATTCTATATTTGTCGTATGGTGAAATATCGTTCAGAGAATTGTAGTGCAAGTTAACTTTTAACAAGTAAAGATCTCTTCCACAACTATGTGAGTTGGGAGCGTTTGGGAGCGTTCAACGTATTACGTAACGTATTTTGAGAGGGGGTGGGGGGTCCTTTTGTAAAACGTTACGATGCGGGGCGGGGATTAAATTACGCGTTATTGTTAATATTTTTTTCGAATTACACCACATAATAGTAACTAAAGAGTCACTAGTCACGTTTTACTATACTTGGGTACTGAATAACGTTACGGCGAGTGACATGGGGGGGGGGGGGTCCAATAATCTCCAAAAATTGCGTTACGTAATACTTGAACGCTCCCTTTAACATTGTGTAATAAACAACAGCTGTCATTTAAATAACATTTTAATGTGCTTCGAGAATAGAGGAAGAATTATATATAAAACTAGCGGACCCGACATACGTTATCCTCCACATATGTCTTAAATATAACAAATACTTAATCGTCTTATTCTTAATCTAAAGAAAATAATTATATTTTTTCAATCCGCCATAACTCGTAACGTAATGAAAAATACTACATTACTATATTTCATTTAGTCAGACGTGAAACGAAAATTGTATCATGCAAAAATTTCCATAATGATTTTTGGCGCACAATTTATACTTCGCCGCCCTTAATGTATTATAAGTGTATGAAGTTGTAACACTAGTTGCCTAAAGTAGGCTTGAAACACTCGTGTTTTTATAAGCCCCTTTACGCTGCAGTTGTTATTTCATTATCATTATTATTGTTAGGAGATCTCTTTTTACATTGACGTAGTCGCCGGAGACCGGATGCTGAGTTGCGACTTAAGAAGTAGTTAAGAAATACTAAGAATAACATTGGAGTCAAATTTCACATAAACCAAATCGTAAGGTAGCGGTTTTTGTGATGTTTTAAGTTTTTCTTAGCTTATTAGGTCACTTCGTCGACGTCGATATTTGCTTTAAACCTGAAGTGACGATTGCAAAAGAATTTTTATGAAATTAATAATTCTTAACTGTTGAAGTCAAATTCAGAACTTATATTGATTTAGGTACAGTTTGTACACTTATACAAGTCAAATTTACGCCATCCGTTCATTAGACTACCAGGAGGCCTTGTTCTGGGAAGAACGGGCAAAAAACTCAGCAAGTTCGTTACTCCCTTTAAATTATTTATTTTTCTTATGGAAAAGGTCACAATTCACAAGTTCAATACGTCTCAGCATAGTAATAATAGGTGAGAAAAAAAATTATTAATATATAAAATTCTCGTATCACAATGTTCGTTCCCAATTCCCATACTCCTCCGAAACGGCTCGACCGTTTCTTATGAAATTTTTTATGCATATTTAGTAAGTCTGAGAATCGGCTACTATCTATTTTGAAACCCCAAAATGTTAAGGGTTGTTCACCCCTAAATTTTAATGTTTTAGATAGCATAATTTGTTTTATTTTTTTATGATACAGCATACAAAAATACATACAACCCATAATTTTCACCCCTCTACGATCAACCTCTATCTTTTATTTGTTAATTAAAATCTTATGACTTGTACTCTGCTGTTTATATATAGAAAAAAATCACAGAAAAATCTATATAAATAAATATAGTGATACACAATATTAATATCTCACTATCTTATACTGGCATTAGTGCCCTCACATTCTTATCATCTCTGAATGACTGAACTTTGAAATATGCATTTTTCATTACGGTTAGGTATAAATTTACGTTACGGAAGTTTGGTTACATGACGTGGAATTTTGTTATTTCTGTATGTATGTGTCAGCAGGATGGTAGTGAGTTGTTGATCTGACATATCGGCTATCAGTCGATATGAGTGGTTATCGCTAGTCTAATATAATCTATTATAATCCTTCTATTATTAGATGTCAGATAATGCGTCAAGTGAGATGTGTTTACTTCGCATAGGATTTGTGTGTCGTTTTTTATCAGTGATTCTTGCGCACCTCAAGCGGCAGTACCGCTCCTTGGTGTCTTGTTATGATGCCGTTGCCGGGTGACGATAGGTAATATAAATCAATCAATCCTTTTTTACGTTCGGGCAGTGAGGACCAACGTCGCTTGTAATGCTCCTCTACACAGATCTCTATCGACATTTAACGACGCTCTGAGTACATGCCAAGCAGATCCATTTAATGACAGTCTCCATGTGTTCAGGCGTAAGATGCTTCAGCCACTCTTGATCCGTGACCAATAGTGATAATTGCAAAGTAGAAAATTATTGTTTTTTTTTTATTTTTATATATTTGTAAATAGCACGTTTGTATTTTTTTAATCTAGTTTGTTAATTTTAATGTTTAAGTTATTTTCTCTTCATCATTGTAATGTTTCCCTTTAAATGTTGTGCTCACTTGTTATTGATGCACATGCATGTATCTTGTTTATATGCCATGTGTTCTCTGTAAGGGTTTGTATGTGTTTCGTTAGTGTGCCTTTTAAATAAAATAAAAAAAATAAAAATAAATTTCGTAATTCAAACATAAACATATTCCTACGTTATTTATGAAAAATAATTACGGCGCAAACTTTTTTATTTATATGTAATTAAATTTATTATTGTTGTTGTGAGTACCTTAGATTATTAGAGATTAGTTTTTAATATTTAATCACCATCAGTATTTATAGTTACGATGTAACAACAATTGTGCACACGAAAACAAACGGATTACTATTATTGATTTTCTATAGATCGTAATAATTTAATGACCGCTAATGGCTACCTTTGATAGAAGTTCTTTCTATTTGAATTAACCTTGCTGTTCGAGCGGACACGCGATCGTGATGAAACAGTTTTATCTTATTCGCATTATATCGATAATCACAAATAAAATTGATACGGCGAGATGAAAATATCTGTTTTTCCTTGAAAAGGGTGGTTGTGGATTGTGGATATTACCAAATTGATTTTATAAATAACTTTATTAAAAGGCTTTCATTATTGTTGAGGTTGTGGTTAGCAGCTTTTAATGCGTCGAATTGGATGAAATATTAAAGTACAACTATAATTTATCTATACAAATGCGTGTGGGCGGGCGGGTGAGGGTGTAACGCGCAGATGCAGCCGGCTAATACCTATATTCTCTGGCCTAGACCTAGATGCACGTCACTGAAAGGATAGCTTTCGCCCATATTACACGTGTTAATCGAGCAATGCTGATAACCCGCCCTCACGATGTCCACTAAGATAGATGAGATGCTGTGCGTACCTGTTGCGTTCGTTTTAATAGTGTTATGTTTTGTTCCCGTTATTGTCTCCAAGGGCTGTGGATAATGTGTCAATGTTTCAGCAAATCCGAGGCGATGACTGAAATGCTGAACATGATAAGCAGCCTTCAGTCAAAAAGAATGGATTCACAGCGAGCCGAGCTGCGTCCAGTCCAGGAAAGCACTGGAGCCTCACTGCCAGGCCTACGAACTCAACAGACAAGGAGTACAAAGCCTGAAGACGATTTTCTCGATATGATCGCTAGAGTCCAGGTTAGTATTAAATAGTTATTTGTTCTTATGAGAAGAAAGACGCGTTGCTTTACGCACATTGTGGCACTCTTTAAACGACAAAGCAGTCTATACCGATTTAGCGAGAATCTAATCCAAGATCTGCAGATTTAACGCATTTATTTATTTTAGATTCGAAACAGATAAATCTCTATACAACAAAAATAGTTAAAAAATAAAATATACAATAAACAACTTGGATGTTACATCCACAAAAATGAAAAAATGTAAAATTCGTGATTGTCTTTAGAAAAGAAAAGAACAAATTTAAATTAAATTAAAACTTGCCCTCGAACCGGGAATCGAACCCGGTACCCCTCACCTAGCTGCCACTTAATAATACCGCTAGGCTATGGGGCCCCTGACGCTGTAGTTAATGTAAATTTGATAAAGTATGATATTATGTACTATAAAGATAATATAAGAATTGACTTTGACTAATAATGTAAAATGTAGAATTCCTTAAGAAAAATTTGCGCGCCATTGTGTGTGGCTGAATATGCGAACGATTTACGATTGTACCACCTGTACATTTTTGTACCATATTCTTGCAATAAATAAATTATTATTATTAAAAAGTTTAACTCATAAAAAATATGATACAGACATGACATATTGATTTGACGACTCATTGGTCTAGTGGTTAGTACACCTGACTGCGAATCCATGGGTCCCGGGTTCGATCCCCGGCTGAGACGAACGTCGATATGATGAGCATTTGGTGTTGTGCTTAGGTCTTGGGTGTTTAAATATGCATTTATATGTCTATCTATCTATAATAATATGTATGTATATCCGTTGCCAAGTACCCATAACACAAGCTTCACCAGCTTAGCATGGGACTAGGTCAATTGGTGTGAATTGTCTTTATATAGATAAATAAAAAAAATGACACCACAAAATTTATAAATTGAATCACACTGAATGAATCAAGTGCGTGGCCAAGGGTGCAACAAATGCGTACCTATGCAAAGCGACAATGTAGATATTACTTTCTATGTATATTTACCAAAATCACCGTTCTATTCAAAATACCGGGGGTGGATTAAAACAATATTGCGAAATTGATTGCTATTCTAGGAAACATGTGTGGGGGCTGTTGGGAGATATGTCAATATTGTGTCGGTTCCGGACAGGAATTAAATGACGCCAGTTTTAACGGGAATTCGGCATTTCTTTGTTCGCCTATCAACTACACTGATTGAAAATGTAATTTCGCTTTAATTTCATGTTGGCTTTACAAAGCGAATATTCCCTTTCATATTTAATATTGGATTTATTTAGTTTATCATTTTATATACTCCCCGTATATTTTAATTATTGACCTTGCTGTCTTTGTGTATCGTATCTTCGTTTTTGCAAACGATGTTTCTATTGTTTATTGTTGACTTAGTATGTAATGGTTTTAGGGTTCTCGTCTCGAAGACCAGCGCTCAGAGCTGCCTCGTCCGAAGCCCAAGGAGTCAACGGTGCCCGATGATGATTTCTTCGCCCAACTAATGAAGGCACAATCCGGTCGCTTGGATGATCAACGCGCCACGGTATGAATTGAAACTAAAAACAAAAATGCTAACGGAAGAAATATTTTCTCATATTTGTTTTGTATTCCAGATCCCGCTTCAAGATCGTCAGAACAAGGCTGCGCCTGCGTCAAGCTCAAAAAAGTGAGCTGATGTGAATTCTACAATATAATATCACCCTACTACTACAACTATGAAATGTTCTTTGTGATATTTTATAGAGTTGAAATTTAGTAATGGCACCGTGTGTGATTGGTATATTTAATTAATTACTATTTTTTCAACCTTTATGCCATATGTCAACATTCCTTGAGTAAGATTTAATTTACCACCAAAGCATCAAGTACATTTATTCTTATGTTTTTATTGAAGGTATAAATAATATAATGATTGAGGTGTTTTAGCCGTGTAATAGTAGTCCTATTATGAAATTGCTCGTTATTTAAGCAATTTCTTTTGTCTTGCAAGGTAAATATTGTCTTTGTATAATTTAATATAAATCTCATGAATTATGTCAATTATAATTTGATATGCCATGTGAGATGTTGTCGATTGTACTCATTATTTATATTGTTAAACGTAGGTACTTGTATTTATTTAAGTGACGGTGCTGCAGTAAGTGAACAAATCTTTTCATATACATTGATTGTTTCCTAACATTTGAAATCTTGATGTTTCTCTAAATTTAGAATGGAGAATTTTGTGAATGTCCAAACAATTAGGTCTTAACAGATGTTGCCAAATTTTATATTTATATTTAAATGTTGAAATATTACGGACTAATCTGGCCTATTACTATTACTTATAATAACCTGACATGGTGTGAACAATACAATTAGGCTATATTTAGATAGAGTTATTCGAAATTTACAGGAATGTCCTTCTCAAAACAAACTCATTTGTTTCATTTATTAACTGTTCTTAAAAGTAGGGCGAAATGTTGTAAATTAAATTTTTAAGACCTACAACATAACTTCATTTATTTTGTATGATTGTAACAGTAATAATTTTGTTAGTTATTGTGGAATTGCCGAGTTTTTATTTATAATTAAACTGTTTTAATCTGGATGTCTTATTTTTTGTAATAATCAATTAAGTTCCTATGCTTAGTTAACATGACGGCATAAAGTACCCGCGGCACTCCGCAGTCTGGCATTAATGATGGCATTTTAATTTACATTTCGTCATTTGAGATTTCAATAAATTATTTTGCATAAAATATAAAATACTAATATTTCATAAAATCTCTTAACGAAATTTTAATTTTAAAAATAGAATTTCTATAAGGTAATTCGCCCGTCTCACTCTCTCTCAATCGCTCTCTCCTTTTGCTTCGATAATAACGCTGCACATCGTGACGCTAATATTATTGTTGCGTTTCATCCGTAAAAATTTACCCTCATGCGCATACCCTTTAAAAAAAATTATAGAACCTTAATCTAAAGTAATACAAAAAAATATAAAACAAACTAAATACAAAAGAAAAGGAAATACTAGAATTACCTACACAAGTCACAATTGATTAGGATAAGGTTAAGAAATGTTTATGCAGAAGAGACTTAAAAGAGTATAGGGAGGTAGCCAATCCTATGTAGTCGGGCAGCCTATTCCACAGATTAATGGCAGAGATCCTAAATGAATTGCCTATGAATGATGAGACGTGGGATGGAATTTCCAAAAGCAGAAAAGATTGCGCTAACAAAGTTTTCAGAGCATTAGAAGCGGCGTAAAGTTTTTGAATTCAAGTGAGTTTTTATTATGGTTTATGAGTTGAGTTGAGTTTGACTATTTTGAATAGGAATGGCAATACTCAATCAGAGTATTGGTTCCTATGTTTTGTGCATCAAGTGGATGAGATAAACTTAACTTACCATCGAATAGTCGAGGTTAAGGTTTTTTTAATTGAACTTAAGGATGTTCATGCTGTGAGTACCTAGTCGAGATGGAGTTTAAGGTTTTTAAATAAACTTAGAGAAGTTTATTTAGTGCGCAGTCGAGAACGAGTTTAAGATTATTATAGTAAAAAAGGTTTTTAATGTTATACAGGGTGTTTGGTGCATCGTTTGCCAAATCAAAATGGTGGATTGGGCGGTCTTTATCTATTATCCCAGGCCTCACAAAGAGTTATTAGTATTATAGTTGAATGAAAGAACGTGTTTAGTCGAGTAGGAGTTGGACAAGTGAGAAAGGATTAAAGGTAGCGACTTTAAAGTTGGTATTAATTTGAAAGGTTGAATGAATAGTTGTTGGTTGAATTGCGAGGGAAAATTCCTTAATAAATGGAGTTCAGTGGAAGTAATTGAATGTAAGTGGTATACCTAATATGTATAGTGTATAGTGTTTAATTTATGAAGGTCTGGTTAGTGAGATATTTGTTTTTGGTATATTGTACTAAAATTAGGGGGTTAAATGTCTGCAAGTGTTGAGGGGGTATGTTATAGTTTGAATATGTAAGTATTGGCATGGCAAAAAACCCTAGGATGTTTCACTGTCTGCGTCTAGAAGAGCAGTCCTTTTTCAAAACAGAAAACAATAATCTTAATGTATATAAATTACGCTTCACGTTGTTTTGTCCGCTATGGACTCCTAAACTACTTAAACGACTTCAATCAAATTTGCCCATCGTGTGCAGTTTGATCTAACTTTTAAGATAGGATAGCTTAAAACTTAATTTATACCCGCAATATTATTTTATTGCAAATTATTTGTGTATTATTTGACAGTCACAATTCTAACAGATGGCGCTGTGTTGAAAGTACCAACGTTTCACCTAAGCTACAATTTAATGGCATAACCACCAAAAAAGCATGATGGTCCCCATAACTGGTGTTCTTCCGTTTCTCTTGAATAGTTTACTATTATATAATATAACAAAAACCTTAGCCACAGCAACGCTTGGCCGAGTCTGCTAGTTTTAAATAAAATTTAAACACGCATTCCAATATTTGTAATAAAAAACTTTTTCGTTACATTTGACAAAAGTTGCCTGCCATTACTTACATATTCAAACTCCAACACCAACCCTTTTACAATCAAAGGTATGAGATAATTATACGATGACATGTATTGAGAATCTATTATGTCAGATTTGTTATCTGTATTATATTTCTAAAACATCACCTTTCACATTTGACAGTGATAAATGATAGTTTAATATGTCACGTTATGTCATGGTAGTAAATGTGAAATACTAATTTAATACAAAGCAATATTTAGTATTTTTATATAAATAGATTCATGTTCAAACACAGTAAAGTCTAAGTGTTGCCTCTAGTGCCCTATGAGTGTATTGTGTCCTAAAAGTGTCGTGTAAACAGTGCGTGTCGCTTAATTCAAAGTAACTTGTTGCGGTGGTGGGCACTGACCACTGAGGAACGAGTTCTTAAAACTTCTTGAAGTTTCCATGCTTTTTCACGCGAAATGGATGATTTCCATAATCAGCCTAGCACACCCAGCTGCGACTAGTAAGTACAATTGACGTAGTCATAGTTATGTAGAGTCGACTCTAAATGACCTTTATTTGTGATTACTCTAAAATTTGATTTGTGAGAGACCTTTATTATGTTTTTTAAACTATATTTTTATAATTTCTGTGTAACTTAATTGTATAGGAGCACACAGATAATTTTTATTAACATTGACCTAAACTATGATAATACTCACTATTACTTTATTTGCTTAAACTAGTAAGTTTTTAATACCAATTTAGTTTTTAAAATGCTTCTAGACTGGTTCTAGAGTAAAGTAGTTGCTTACATTCTAAGCATTGAATTTCACATCAAAGAGTTTTAGTCTCAGAGACTCTCTACTTTTTGTGATGGGGTAACTCTGGAATAATATGATGAAAACCATCAAAATGACAGTGAAAAACAAGTCAAAAAGCAGTTCTAAGCTACTTGGCAAGTGATAAATGACAATACTATAGCTTCTTCCAGTATAAAAGAAGAATAAAACTGCCTAAGAGCTAAATATCAATGGCTAAGTAATTAGTTTTTACCTCAAATTACCCTCTGCCTTTGAAGAGTGTTTTACTAATATTTCAACGAATACAACTAGAATTCTTAATTATTTATTCTGCTACCCTTTTATTACAAAATAGAGTTTATATGTGCAATCAGAACATTACATTTAACTATGTACTTAGTTGCTAGGATATCAAAACATTTTAACTTCTTCAATTATATTGTTAAGGGGCAGCACTTCTAACCCGACAAACATTTATCCTGAATCAGAGATTTTTTAAACTCTAATCACGAGTTATGTAACCTAACTTTAGTTGATTTAGATATAAATATTTTAGTTAATAATTAGAAGTATTAATAAAAAAAGGGTGCGTGTACATAATATGTACATGCGTAAGAAGTTATACTTCTTTGGCATTCTTAAAAATAGTTTTTGATTGCATGCAAATAATTAGTTACAATTAAATAATCAAAGAATGGAAAAGGAGTCATTATAGTCAATAATAAAAATAAGTCAGGTTTTACTTCCTGACGCTATAACTCCAGAACCGATTTCTACAGTTTTGCATTCGTTGGAAAGGTCTCGGGCTCCGTGAGGAAAAGAATGAAGAAAATTCAGGAAAAATTTCAACAGAAAAGCGGGATCACCAAACGAAATGTTACATGAAACGAAGCCATCTGGTGGCGAAACGGAGTTCGCCGAGTTTGCTATTAGTCAATAAAATTCAGTTTACATTTGAAAAATTAAATAAATAAATATTTATTATTATTCTCTTACATTAAGTGTAACATAAATTATATTATTATGCGAATGTTGATTTTAAATGTTGTCCAATGCCGTAGCATCTTCCGCGCTTCGTAAAATGTCACTCTCATAAATTTTTCATAACGCGCCCAAAGAAGTTTAACTTCAAAAATATAAACAATCATCGCACACTTGAAGCCATTACGAGACCTCTAGTTTTTACCATACTCATAAATTATTTCAACACTCTCGTTACCGAAAATGACCAAAAACATAAGTGTCATAATACATTTGTGAACCCTTAGATAAGCCAAGTTAGTTTTATAGAGTTTTATAGACACATACTAACGGATCCGGATGATCCAATCACCGTAGCAAACAATATATTAAAAGCCACCCGCTCGGCCAATAATAATAAAAATCTAAATCAGATAAGGGTAAAAAACCTCCTTCACCGAGGAAGGCGAGGACATTTACTTTGCTCACTCCAGTGAGCTTCAGTCCTGCCCTTCAGGCGATTGACCACCCCGCGTCGGCCCAAGCCGAGGTCCGAGTCTCACAGGACGCCCTCGCGCTATATGCGGGAAAAATGCCCATTCAGGCCGAGCTATGCTCGCCAAAATAGCCCGAGCTGAGCTGTAAAGGCAAGATACCTTACAACAAAAGTTGTTACCCAGCTTCAAAGAAAATGTTTTATTTGAACATATCCGTACAAAAACCGCCACCGAACTTAATTCACGCTTCCGAAAATTGGTTGCGTGTAACGGAAACCAGCACCAAGCTGGCTCTGTTGTTTATACGTGCCTATCTTTGAATTTTATTTTTTAATATTTAAGTTAAATCATCTACAAATGTGGCAACAAAACTGTAGTAAATAAATACTACAACAGTCAAAATTGTATAATATAATGTAGTAGTGTATTGCATATTTGGTCCTTGAGATCCTCACAAGTTTGGCACAAGTTTTAAACCTTCTATTTCATTGTTTGAGTTGCTGTACACTTATATTTATCTTATACTCCATGGCTCCATATTAGCTTTTATATCTTTATGAATATTCTAAAAGATACTAGCTTTTGACGACTCATTGGTCTAGTGGTTAGTACCCCTGACTGCGAATCCACGGGTCCCGGGTTCGATCCCCGGCTGAGACGATCGACGAACATCGATGTGATGAGCATTTAGTGTTGTGCTTAGGTCTTGGGCGTTTAAATATGTATTTATATGTCTATCTATCTATAATATGTATGTATATCCGTTGCCTAGTACCCATAACACAAGCTTCACCAGCTTAGCATGGGACTAGGTCAATTGGTGTGAATTGTCTTTAAAAAAAAATATTATAAAAATGATCATGACTGTTTCATGAAAGAAATCTGAGGCCGAGACCTATAGAGGTTGTAGCGCCACTGATTTATTTTTAATTAATTATAATATTATGTATATCGAGCTCTGACTCAAAGAAGCGTAGTGTTGTCGTCTCATTGGAGCGAGGGCGACTGACTACTGACTAGTGATTAATGAAACAAATTTATGCTTGAAGTTCGAGTGAGATGAGATAGACGATACAGTGTTTCATGGAACAAAAATGAAGTAAACGCCAAATGCTATTTAGTGTGGTTTTACAGTGACGCTTTCGCCAGCGCAGTTGGTAAGCGTCGCGGGCCACGAGCTTTGCGTCTCATGGATCATTACATAGTCACGCGGATGGCCCGCGTTGACGGCAATTCAGCCGCGCTTTTCAACCGCGTGCGGGCGAGGAGTCATTGTGTTCAGTCATCAGTGTGCGTTGCACAGTCTCGCCGGTCGGACGCGCGCATGCGTACCGTCGTCGCCAAAATGAATGCGAATTATATCGATACGGGTCGATTGATTGAAGAAGTTCGCTTTCGACCGTTGCTGTGGGATCCATCGAACGAATTATACAAAAACAAAGACGCAAAAAATAAGGCTTGGGAAGAAGTTGGAGAAGCAATCTTTGGAGAAAATTACATAAAGAAAGACAAAGGTATGTTTATAAAATTTGTATTTTTATCAATTACATTTATAATATAAAATTTATATTATGTTGGTATAAAAGTCGTCGTTAAACATATGTAGGGTAAGATTTCAATCGATATGTAGGGTAAGATAAGGTAAATTGATCAATTTTACTTGTTGGAGCACTATCTTTATGGATTTAAAAATAAGATTGTGGATTTTTGATGATTTGAACACTCTTCAACGGTTTACTTGCAGAAAAAACACATTAGATTAGTCATAAATGACTATGAATCATCACTATAGTCTATACTTGAAAGGACGACAATGAATTCAATTCCACTAATAAGTTCTTTCAAATAGGTACTAGGTAGGTACCTCTAGAATATTTGTCTGTCTTGCCACGAAACACTGCCAGCAGGCGATATAAAGTAATCGGCAAACACTTCGCGTAGTGTGTTTCCTGTTCTAGAAACTGGCTGAAGATTCATGTCAATCAAACCACTAATGCTTAATAAGTCATTTCCATTGTAGCCGTCTCGCACTCTGATAAAATTGTGTAATACGCAACAAGCTTTAACTATAGTTTTTGCGTTGGAGAAGCTCACGTTCATTGGAGTGTGAAACACTCTAAACTTGTTTGATAATATTCCAAATGTACATTCTATGTACCTTCTGGCACGACTTAGACGGTAATTGAATATCTTCTGTTTGTGGCTCATATCATTTCGAAGATAAGGTTTCATCACATAGTTCGATATGCCAAATGCACCATCACCAATTATTATATGAGGTGCCACAATATTAGATCCTTGCAGGTACTTTGGAGCCGGTAACCTTAAATTATTTCTTTCTAACTGTTGAAATAGTACACTGTTTTGGAATATGGTGGAATCAGAGTTTTTCCCACAAGAACCAATGTTGACATAAGTAAAGCAATAGTTGGCATCGCACATTGCCAGAAGGACAATAGAATAAAAATGTTTGTAATTGTAAAACATTGACCCTCCACCTGCGGGATTAACTATGCGTATATGTTTACCATCTATTGCCCCACAACAGTTAGGAAAGTTTGCATACATCTCAAACTCTGCACTAATACGTTGCCACATTTGCGTTGTCGGTTGAGGAATGCATTCTTCGCGTAGTTTTTCCCATATCTCACAGCAAACTTCCTTGACGATTTTGCTTATAGTAGTAACGCCCATTCTGTATGTGACATGTAGATCGGAGTAAGTGTTCCCAGTAGCTAAGAATCTGAAAAAAATATATATAATTATTAGAACTAGTAGAAAGTTCCAAGTAGGAAAGGATTCATAAAAAGTACAAGTGAGAAGGCGTGATACACAAAATATTATTTTTGCCAATTTTTTTTTGTTTCAGATAAGCTTTTACGTCAAAGATGGAAATCTGCAAGAGATGGATATTTCAAAACCAAAGCTAATATGAAAAAAGCACCATCTGGTAGCGGGGCAAAAACCGTTACAAAATACATTTATTTCAAAGAATTAAACTTTCTTGATCGTATCACTGAAAACGAAGTTTCAGAATCTATGTACAACATTAATGAACAATCAAGTTCATCTGAAACAATAGCTCACGTAGTAAATAACGACGAAATTTCTGGCTCTTCTCAAAACAGTTCTACTCCGGTGGCTGACCAAGATAAACCAACATGGACTCGGAAGAGGAAACATGAACGGGTACAAGAGAACTCCGCGTTTGAGAAAAAGTTGGTAGATTTGTTAGACAAAAATATGCCAGACATAAGCTCTGACGATTTGTCATTTTTTAATTCTCTAGGTCCAATACTAAAATCTTTTAACAGTTATAAAAAACTATTATTTCGTGCCAAAGTATTGCAAATCGCCATGGATCTCTCCGCGCCAACTTCAAGTGGCACTACGTCGACGTCCAACATCTTGTCACCAGAACATAACTCAAATTCTACTACAACATCAACAACCAATCATTCTAATGATACTACTACGCAACGATGTTATCAATCAGCAAGTCAATATTACACCGTCATGTCACCAGAAAATGATTCTAATTCTTCTGTAATGTGTGCAACCAATTCATCATATTTTTCAAACCAAACGCTACCAGTCAACGAATCAATGTCTAGTACCACCACTCAGCAAGGCTATCAAACAGCAAATCAATATGATCCTCATTCAACAGTCAATAATTCTGTTCAGCAAAGCTGTGAAGAAATACAGCACTTTCCAAATATTGCATCAGAAAACGACAATTTCTATTAATTACATTTCAACGAGTTTTGTTTTTTTGATTGTTTAAATTTGTAAATAAAGTAATTACTAAAAATTAAATAGTATTTTTCATGCCACTTACCTTAAGGTAATCGCCAACTTTTCAACTGGTTCTATAGGTGCTCGACGTAAACTTGATCTTTTTAAATTATGTTCTATCTTGCAGAGTAATTCATCAAATGTTGTTATAGACAGACGAAAATGTTTAAAGAACTTGTCACTATGTTCTCTTAAATCCGCAAACGATGTAGAGAACGCGCCTCTCAGCAATCTAGTGGCATTGTAAGGATGTACTTGTATACGTCGTCGTCGTTGCCTTTTTTTCCATAAGTAATATAGTATAATAAATACGAGAAGTCTCATCACGACTGTATGAGCCGGCAAACCGATCACGACTGTACGAGGCGGCTAACCGCGCGACTAGCTTTAAAACTAGTTTTATAGTTTCGAGCGGGTCATCCGCGCGCTTACCACCCGCGCGGACAGAAGCGTCACTGTAAAACCACACTTAAATAACTCTTAAAAACTCGCTAGTAACAGCTCTCGGCCAAACTACAATTCATTTTTGTATCCATAACACTCGCCATACTAAAACGAAATTGGAGTAAAGTTAGTGGAGATATTATGATTTTTTTGTATAGGGAAACATTGTATTGTGTTTTTAATTAGAGTCAACCATTGAAGTTGAAGTTAAGGATCAATATATATTTATTGTTTTTAATTCAAACATCACATACTTAAATCAAATCTACGATGAATGATTTTGAACCCGCTCTTAAATAGTATGTGTTTGTTATTCTATTGTACATCGAGAGAGTTAGGTCACCCACAACACAGGAATATCGTAGTGTGGGTACCAGCATCTGTAAAATAAAGCAACAACAAACAACCGAATACGGTGTATTTATCTTTAACTAGCTGGCCTGGCGAACATCGTACCGCCTAACAGTCGATTCTTTATTTTTTTTAAATACTTATTCTGCTATTCGGGACACCGGCCTAGCTAGTAAGATAAAAAAAAAAGTTAATAAGACAACAAATACATTATGTCAAAAAATAAAAATTTACTAATTAATTTAAAAAAAAAACTTCTCTCCGTAAGAACCATCCTCGTAATTCAAGGAATATTACAAAAAAATAATTGGCCAAATTGGTCCAGGCGTTGTTGAGTTATGCGCTTACCAACACATTTTGCGATTCATTTTTATATTATAGATCTATGCTTACTACTAGAAAATTCTTCATGGGCGAGTCCGACACATTAGCCACTTTCATTGTTTAAGTGTACATGCTTTCTGTAAAGAGTAATTACTTTTATTATACAGTGTAAACTGTATATTATATAACGACACTCAAGGGACTCCTATTTTGACGTCACAAAGAGTTGCCGTTAAATGGTAAGAAAAATCTGTGATAGAAAAAGTACGTTTATTTCAGACTAGTGTTAGTAATTACATAAAAACAATTCGTATTTGAACGCTATTGCGTTGTCTGTTATTTTTGTACAGTAGCTAGGTTGTATTTTTTTACTTACATATATATATACTACTAGCTGACCTGGCTAACTTCGTTCCGCCATAACCTTATAATATCGTTGTTACTTTAATTTAACTTATTTTAGGATTTCATTAATGTTAAGTATTACATTAATACAACTTTTTTGCAAATACAGAATTGTTTTATTGCTTGCCATTGCGAAAGAAGAATGGCAGTTAGGCATCTTCTCTCTAGCGTCAATATGGCGATACTGCATGTTAAGCACTTTCTGATATCCAACATCTTTTGATCAGGATCAATGCATGGTTATGCATCTCCTCATTCACCTCAAGATCGGAATTTCTTGAACTGACACGAATTCGACGTAAAATGATGCGTAGTTTTGTCAACAGATGGCACCATATGGTTTTTGCATTCGTAAAATTAATTAATTAATTTATTGTTATTCGATAACCTATCCGATACCGTTCTCGTTCCGTTCTCGAGTTATAAGAGTTGTAACAAACACGACTTTCTTTTATATATATAGATGTGAGAACAATTAGTAATCATAACTGGCTTTGACTTATTTACATTGAGAGATTTGGGCAATCTATGAGCATTAAAATCTCTTTGAGAGGATAATCGGACAAGCCCGCCGTGCTCGGTTTGTTAGCGGGCGATTATACTCGTTATGGTAAGCGTTTTCATATGCAAACATCGTAACATTTATTACGTGTAGATCTTCGTCTATTGACCTGTTGTATGTACATTGCACTTTTGTATTATGATTTATTTTAAAAGAGTACCGAGAGTTTTTAAGCTATTGGATAGATTTTATCGCGGGGTTTGAGCACGGCGACCTAATTAAGAAATTCCGTAACGAAATAAACCTAACACACGATGACGTAATATACGCGGCCAATACGCGTTAGAGCGGGACAGAACGCATACTGCGTCTCACATCGGTTTGGCGTGATCGGATAGGTGAGTTAGTCTGAGTCTGGTAGAGTGGTAGATTGAATTAACATCAAAGAAAAAACTTGAATCAATATCAAAGAAAAAAAATACTGCAAAAAATAAATAAATATTTATATTGCATAAGTTTATAAAAAAATGCTATGTAATAGCTTTACCGCGGCAGTCTCCGAGTGCCACACGTCTTTTTTTGTCTTTTTCTCTCGACTTACACCCTCTGTCTTCTTTGCCGATGAGTAGGGATGTCTACCGATTCAAATTTAATGACGTCGAATAAGTGATACCTGTATCTTATATTCCATAATAAGCATAGTTACTTGTTTAATGTTGCACGTGTTGTTTGCATCTTCATATTTTATCATCGGCCAATTCACGAAAACGAATATCGGTAACTGATTAAATTTAAACAGGAATACATTGTTACGCAACCGACTTATGTCAAATTTTCCAATGGTTTATGGATGAGCGTTTTTTGGTTCCATTTTTCATAAGACCTATACCTATATCGCTTCGAGATGCTTCGGCGGCCCCGTGTCATAGATGTCTTTATTTACGAAGGTCAATGATTTTATTCATTCAATGTATATCTGCGAACGTTCTAGTTCGGCTATTGCAGGGGCGCAAGTTATGATGCCATTTTCAAATTTGAAAACCTTTGTCGGTTTTTGATTCTGCTTCAAGCAAGATATTATGTGGATCCTTTACTAGTACCTAATCACTGAAGTATTTCCGAACCAATTCGACTGAGCGTTACTGTAGAATGATAACCTCGTGTGTCAATAAACGATTTATTTTTAAGTGAAACTTCTTTATCGGGGTTGGAAAAAAATTTAGTCTAACATTTTTTCGTTACGCGTCACGTTTTTCGGTTACGCGCCATGTTGCTTTTTGAAGTCAAACTTCTTTATCGGCGTTGGAATGAAACTTCTTTATCGACGTATGGGAGAATTTTGTAGCAAATCGTCACGTTTTTCAATGATAGTAATAATTCTATTACAATTAATGAAATTTTATAATAATCTTCGTAGTAATAAGGTAAAATGAAATATTTGTATTCATGTCTATGATATTAAAAGCCTTTTGTTAAACTTTATCTAATTTAACGAATTTCTGTAAAGTTGCATATGTAGTAGATCATTTTTCGAAAAATATTTCACTTCTTACGTGTGTACACCTAGTACACGCACAATTTTTTTATTATTAGACTCTTATGACATTTAACTGGTATAATCATGAAGTATAAATAAGTCCTATGCTATTAATAAATAGGTCCCTTTTTACCATCTCAAACTATAGACAAAAACACGTAAGAATATTAAAACGAATATTAACGAAATTAAACATTAATCGTTTCCTGTAATGTTAGGTTCTCTGGACATACGAGGTTATCATTCTACAGCGAGGTTAGGGTCCTTGAAGAAAAGAGCTTATCAATTTAAAGGCCGACCACGCACTTGCGAGCCCTCTGAGTTTTCATAGGCAGTCAATCATCATCAAGCCTCCTACCCGTCTTCCCCCTGGTTCATTAAACAAAAGTCCCTTTTGGACTTAGGATAATTGAAACGAGCGAAGGCCGACGACGCGAAGTCACCCGATAGGTGCTCATTAATTGACCGTGATTAGTCGAATTGGTAGCAATCAATTTTTTACTCGTATTTCTGCCGCTATTGCAGACTTTGTTTACTCATTGCCATCAGGCTATTATGCATATAACCCACCATAGATTGAAATAGGAAATATAATTAATAATTTTCCTTTTACTTAGCACTGAGCTAAGTAAAGGAAAAATATTTACAGTGCAATTTAATTTTTTGTAAATATTTTTCTGAATTGTTTTACTGAATTTTACTTTGCTTCCTATTTACTCTTCCAATACTTTTCTCCATTTGCAATAGATTTGTCCTTTTTGAAGTGTAACTTCTGTAGGCGCATGAGAAGAAATTTTTATGGATGAAACGTCACGAAGATGTGCAGCGTTTTTGTCAAAGAAAAGGGGAGAGTGATTGAGACCGATTTGAGAGAGAGAGTGAGAAGGGCGAATTACGTTATAGAAATTCTATTTTAAAAAACTAAAATTTCGTAAAGAGAATTTATGAAATATTAATACATATAAACTTATGCTATCTCAAATGACGAATTGTAAATTAAAATGCCACGTGTTTTTATTATCTATACTAATATTATAAAGGGGAAAGATTTGATTTTTTGTTTGTTTGAAATGAATAGGCTCCGAAACTACTGGACCGATTTCAAAAATTCTTTCACCGTTGGCAAGCTACACTATTCCCGAGTGACATATGTTTCATTTCCAAAAAAAATAGCGATGGTTACTAAAACTTGAATAATCTAACCCAAGGTGTAAAATAATTAACAAAAAACTTCCTACAATCGCGTGCGCTACGAAAACTATTTATGATAGAACAAAATGATGTATGTATTACAATTTTTCAGGACACACCACTATAAACTATAAAAATGTCGCAATACGCTACAATTTAATGGCATAACCACCAAAAGAGCATGGTGGATTAGTGTTCTCCTGCCGTTTCTCTTGAATAGTTAACTACTAATAGTAATAAGTATAACAAAAATCTTAGCCACAGCAACGCTTGGCCGAGTCTACTAGTCGAAGAAATAAAATAAGATTTTTTTTTGCAGATATTAATTTTCGACACTTTTAATATTTTGACATGACAATGACATATCTTCCTTTTTTCCTCGCTCTTAGGGTCGATTCGACCAAACTTCAATTTATACACGAGTAACTATACCAGGAATAATCTATTCCATGATTTTAATCTCGAGTAAATCCATAGCCGTTTTTCCACATAATCGATAGTATAATTGCGCTAGGAATAACAATACGCTAATAGCAAAGAGAATGGTGAACGAAAATAAAACTCGGCAAATAAATGTTGTTCTACAACGGGACAGTTTAAGAGCATACATCATGTCAACTCGATTTTCCGTATTATAGTGTGAAAAAGTAGCTTTTAGACAGGTGTCAAACGACAACAAAAAGTTTTTATTTGTTGTTTGTTTGAGGCTGTCGTCTAAAAAGGAACTTCTGTTGAGCCTAGTTGAATTTCATTATAATATTATAGAAAATAAAAAAACTAAAAATAAATAAATAAACAATAAATTGTTTAAACGTTTCATTATACAATGCCAGACTATTAGTGCGTTGCGTTGACTTGAAATTAAAACACAGAATACATATTTGTGAAATGACAGAAATCAGATGATTGGACTGATTGACGTCATTAAATTATTCTAGGAATAGCTGTTATTCCGTGCGAAACGGCGGTATAGTAATAATCCCCGAATAGGCCCACTATTTTTAGAATTTGTAGATGGTAAAACGTAAAATTGATTTACTCTCGATTAACTGACGATTTATTCTAAGATTAAGATTTACTCTTGTTTGGTCGAATCCACCCTTAGTCTCGGAAATCTAAAGTTTTAGATTTGTATAAATACGAACAAGACTTAAAAATCAGTTTGCCAAAGAAGTTTCACTTCTGACATGTTTACTTTGCACGCACTTTTTTTTATTATAAAAGTGATTTGAAATTTATTGTTGGGTTCGGAAGACAATCTTTACGTAAGTTCTAAATGAAATTTTGGCGTCACAGGGCATCTTGATAGACAACAGCAGCCAAGGTTGCGGAAGGAAACCCTATTGGGGTGAGAAAGAAGTTTTACTTAAATATACGTTTAGAATATACGAGAGTGTTATCAACGTTTGTCTGTGATTTGGCGAGTGAGAATTGGGTCGACCCCAGAAGAATATTGTAGAGAACTTTAATAAATAATCATTGAATATACATATGTGAAACATGTTCCGTTCTTGGTTTGAACATGAAAGGACATCGTTGATCAACTACAGTTGTGTGAGTGAAGACGATGTCGGTTTTAGTATCGGTTTGAGTGAGTGCTTTGTTGCAGAAAGGCTCGACTGGTGTGGCAGTGGCTGGCGCGGCTCATGACGCGCTTCAGACATAACAGGTATTTAATTTTTACAGCTATGGCTAAAGCCGAAGTAAGAATTACTTTATTTATATAGGTAAACAAGTACAGTAACGTCAGAAAAGAAGTTAAATTACATTAATACATTTACTACCAGTTCTCAAGTAAAGGGCGTAGAACGGGCAAGAAACATTCTTCTATAGGTACATATATATGAACGTATTAGTAATTTTATAATGAACGAATCTTCGGACTAAATGTATTGAAGACTGTTATACTTTTTAATTTTATTTTGGATGTCAGGGATATGAGGCCGTTTAAGTATTACGTAAGGGGGAGGGGGGTCTTTGATTTTCTTATTTGATGATTACGTCTAATTATTTACTTTTTTACACATAACACCCACTCATTGTCTATGCTGGAAAACGAAATGCAAATGACAGCACCGCTATTTAACGTTACGGTGACACTCAACGTTCTCTAGAAAACCTACTCCGATGTCATTTATAGATAACGTATGGGTGACGTCACCCAACGTTACATTACGGCCGTTAGATAACGGCACCGCTTTTCTAGGAAACCGTAGCTTAGTACTTTAACTTTATTTTGTAAGCGACCCGACATCTAGCTTTAAAAGTAAACTACTATCATACTAGAACTTGAAATGTGTTGCTTTTTAAGATACACAATATGTTGCTTTTATTATCGTAAAGTGCATTGATCCTGACTTTAAACTCGACTGATTCAACGATGCGTTGCATTGAGGACAGTCCAGGACTATAAATTCATTCAATTTGTTAAACGCAT
This sequence comes from Pieris melete, assembly GCA_963693345.1. Lineage (NCBI taxonomy): Eukaryota > Metazoa > Arthropoda > Insecta > Lepidoptera > Pieridae > Pieris > Pieris melete. The sequence goes on from CAVNZK010000127.1 coordinate 475,870, forward strand.
CGTTCTCGTATCTATGTTCACTCTTTGTCAAACTACACTGCATTGAACAATATAGAGTTTATCGTAAGGGAGCGTTCAAGTATTACGTAACGAATTTGGGGGGGGGGGGTCCTCTTGTAAATTAAAGGAGACCCCCGCATCGTAACGCGGGGCGGGGATTGAATTACGCGTTATTGTTAATATTATTTTCGATTGTTCAGTACTTTACACACTTTTAGGTAGTTAGGTAACTTTTAGGTATAAAGAGTCGATGGGTGATCACGAAACGTTTTACTATAGGGTACAAAAAAACGTTACGGCGCGTCGCGGCGTAAAAATTGCGTGACGTAATACTTGAGTTCGAGCAGTTCCTGAGCAAACCGCATATTGCAGTCGGTCTTGACTGCAAGATGCGGTCCGTCTATGGCCCGCTTAAGATTATGTATCGCCAAGGTCGTTTACTAGTTTCACGCGATCATCTCTAATTATTTGATAATAGGAATCATTTTTGTGCTGACATTTTTTCAGAAGCCTTTTTTATGTCGATCTTTTCAATTTTTACATCGTTAAACGAGTAAAACTTGTCATTTTCGTGAGTACATCTAAATGGCCTTTAATAGTTGGTATCTGCTAAGTACCAACATACAATCGATTACAAGTAAATAAAACTTATTTCAAAGCTTCATATAGTTCCAAAACAGTTAATATTACGTACTGCTCTAGTCCTTTGACGTGATACCGTGGTTTAATTACTGGACGGCGAAATGGTTAGGGGAGAAACTCTATTAACGGATGCCTACCAGCCAGGCAACAATCTCGTTTACGACTCGGCTCAAAAAGTAATTAATAATTCTTTTTATAATAAAACTACCACGCAATTTTCAAACTTTATGCGAATTTTTGAATATTATTTTGTATAGAGCGACGAGCTCTCCCTTGTACAGACTTCGTTTACGTATACGTTTTCCCAAAAAATCAGTGTATATATATATATATATATTATATATAGCTTCAATATGTAAAAATATTAACTCGAATCAGCTTGCTCTGTATTGGTGCCGTAAAAATTAATTGGCCTGCTAAGTATTGAAACAAAATTATTTTATTACTGGTAGATAACTAAATTTTAGAATTAGAGCAGTGTTGGCCTAGTGGCTTCAGCGTGTGACCTCAGGTCGTAGGTTCGATCCCCGGCTGTGTACCAATGGACTTTCTTTCTTTATGCGCATTTAACATACGCTCGAACCGTGAAGGAAAACATCGTGACGAAACCGACATGTCTTAGACTCAGTTTGCTTGCCTATTCATTCAGAAATCCGAGGCCCACACCTAAAGAGGTTGTAGCGCCACTGATTTGGATAGCTAAATAGGCAAATCAGCAGAGTTATCTTTATGTCAGGGCTAGTTAACCCGCCTCAGTAGCTCGAACAGACGCGAGCATTGCATCTGACAGTATTCAATCTATTGTAATATGTTTCATTGCATAAAATTTTCCAGTAGATATAATCTAAATAATCATCAGTGTAGGTACATCTAAACTATACAATTAGATTTTGAATCCCGATGGTATTTCCACGTGTTTTGGGTTTACCGTTAATCAACGCATGGTTCAATGAGAATTGAGGAGATATTGATCAACTATTTGTTATTTATTATTGGGAAATAAAACAGATACATTTCTATACAATAAAAAAAGTAAAAATGAAACAAAATATACACATATGGTACAGAGTAAAGTAAACAGAACGTGGGATGCCTCATAGCCTAGCGGTCTTATTAAATGGCAGCTAGGTGAGGGGTACCGGGTTCGATTCCCGGTTCCAGGGCAAGTTTTAATTTAATTTAAATTTTTTCTCGTTCTTTGGGAGGGTTGTGCGGTACCGGGCGAGTGCTTAAACCGTACATGAAGGACACGGTCGAATTTCTTAAGACGAATTATAAAAAATCCTATACTTGACGCTGGCTAATGCACAAATCGTGCCAGAGCCATTTAAAAAAAAAAATGTGACAGCACAATATTTTGAAATCTGTTCGCAAGTCAAGGGCGTAGAGCGGGTCAATCCCAAGGATTAAGATTAAAGATCATTTAAATATTCTTCAAATTTATAAAAAGCTTTATTTATTAATTTACGTTTAACGAGGGCTTTGAATTTATTTAGTGATAATTCTCAAATTTCGCTTGGGAGTTTGTTTTAAAATAAAATACAATTTACATATATAGAGTGGTTTATCTTCTGGAGCCTGGTTGGTCGTACACTCAAATTAGTTTTATTTCGCGTATTATACTGGTGAAAGTCACCATTTCTTTTAAAATCGTTTATATTTTTTTGTTTATACAAAAAGGCTTCAAGAATATTATTGACCAGATATTGTCATAATATTTAATTCCTTAAACTTATTCCATACCGACGACCTCGGAGAAACACAACAAATACCCCGAACAGCCCGCTTCTGCAGCACAATTTTGGATTGAACCTCTGCAGCAGCACCCCACAGTAGAATACCGTACGGTAGCTATAATAAAGAAGAAAGATACAAGGATTAGGAAATTAATAGTTGTTCTAAATTATTTTTAAATGAAGCAGTAGAGAAAGATGTTAGTTCTGCAAGTCGGAAGGTTAATCGAAATATTCATCACTCTTCACAACATTTCCTCGTAATTTTTAGCGAATTTGCGAAGGGAATCGGGGTCGAGGCGGGCCTGTCACAGGCATGCAACAGGTGCCCCCCGCCGTCGAAACAGATCGTAGACAGCTTTCCTTGTTCGTAAATTTTGTATATACATATGTGTCTGTATAACGACACTCAAAGGACTGTTCCTATTTTGACGTTGCAAAGAGTTGCAGTTAAATGGAACGAAAAATCTGTATTAGAAAAAGAAAGCTTATTTCAGACTAGTGTTAGTAATTACATAAAAAATGGTGCGTGTACTTATGTACGCGCGTAAGAAGTTATAGTTTTTTGGCTTTCTTTACTTTTTTTTTAAATATTAAATAATTAATAATCAATATTACGAGTTAATAATTTAACAATATTTAATATTTAGTATATTATTCAATTATTAGTTAATATTAATAATAATTATTATTATATTATATTATTAATTCAATTTAATAACTAGGTATGTTTCATAACCTTTGACGACTCATTGGTCTAGTGTTTAGTACCTCTGACTGCGAATCAATGGGTCCCGGGTTCGATCGATCTCAGCCGGCTGAGACGAACATCGATGTGATGAGCATTTGGTGTTGTGCTTAGGTCTTGGGTGTTTCAATATGTATTTATATATCCTATCTATAATATGTATGTATGTCCGTTGCCTAGTACCCATAACACAAGCTTCACCAGCTTAGCATGGGACTAGTCAATTGGTGTGAATTGTCTTAAAAAAAAAAAAAATAACCTTTTAACTAAGTATAAATAGGTCTTTGTGAAAAAGCATTGATAAATTTCTTTGAAAAAATAATTAAAACCGCTTTATTTGTTTAAAAGGTAGAAGTAGATTGTCTTATTCCCATCTCGCTCGCGCACGCTCGGCGCCCATACTGAATTTTGTGTCACGGTGCGCGCTCATCGCAAAATTTCACTCTCATAAATTTTTCATAACGCGCCTAAAGAAGTATAACTTCAAAAACAATTAGTTTTTAACGCTATTGCGTTGTCTGTTATTTTTGTACTGTATCAGTGGTAAGGTTGTATTTTTTTAAATATTATATAATATCTTGCCATATTAAGGCATCATCATAAAAAGGAGGGATTTCTTTTTTGTCGGTATTGAAGGTGAGTGCTATCTTTGTATGGTAGATAAGCTAAACCATCCAAAGCCCAGTGATTTCGACGCTTTAGGAGGCTATATATATAAAAAAGTAAAAGTAAAAAATCATTTAATCATATAGGTAACAATATACACTTATGAATGTCAAAAAAAGAAAGGAAAAAATAAATAAAAATTGTGTTGTGTTGTTTATAATCTATCTATATATATATAAAAATGAAACCCGTTTTCCGTTGTCACGACATAACATGAAAACGGCTTGACCGATTTGTCTGATTTTTAAAATATACCTTGAAGTACGAGGATGGTTCTTACGGAAAAAATTAAAAAAAATTGAGTGAAAAATTCTAAAAACAACACTTTTCTATATTCCCATACAAAATATTCGTAATAATACTTAAAAGTCGATTTGAACTTCAATACCATAGCATAAAGTTCAAGTGTTAGTGGAGGGGTTCCAGGAAGGTAAATTTTTATTTTGACATAATGTATTTGTCTTATCAATTTTCTTTTTTTTTATCTTACTAGCTAGACCGGTGTCCCAAATAGCAGAATAAGTATTTTAAACAAATAAAGAATCGACTGTTAGGCGGTACGATGTTCGCCAGGCCAGCTAGTAATAAATAATAATTTGTTATTTAAAAATCGGAACATAACATAATTAGATATTTGTTCGTAAAGTTATTCGGACTGCAAGGAGAGTCCATGTTTTGTTCTGGTTAACATGAACTGAATGTAAACTTTCCCCAGTTAGGTTAATATTAGCTTACAATACCACCCAATACATTGTTACGAGTTTGTGGCGGCTCCAAGTCAATCATTGCGGTGGGTGCACGAGTTGGTGCTCATGTGTTTGTTTCCAAACTTATGAACTTCGATACAAACAATTATCTTTCTAATAAATTTCGTATCTTGCCATTTGCGTTATTAGAGAACAATAGTTCACGGGGAAAAGTAAATCTTATATAAAATCGATTTCTATGATTAAAATAATAGAACGGCGGCTAGAAAAGAACAATTTTAGTTCAGCGTTTGAAGTATCAACTGTATGTCTATGCCTTTACCATAACGTTCGTTTCGTAATCCGATTTTGCAAACACAATCCTGTTATGAAAGCTGCACAAAAATTCGTTATCTCTTAGCGAAAGAGATTAGTTTCATCGTCACCCACACAACGGCCTGCGCTCGATCTGTGTCTACTTGTATATGATATATATTATCTATATTAAATGGTTGGCTCGTACTGCGTATCTTATTAAATAGTTTGCCATTTCCAGTTGCTTCAAATTTTATAAGAGCGAAGAAAATAATTATATCAATAGCTGGCAAGTGTCACGTGTCGGATATCCGGTATCGTACGCCACGGGCTTTATAGACAAATATATTTTCCTTATTTAATCATAGTTTCTTGCCTTAGTTGTAGTAAAACAATAAAATTGCCGTTATTGTATCGTTTAGATACACCACAGTCGAACTCCACCTAGAAATAAAAACGCTCCCGGTAAGGAAGCTTGACATCTTGGCGACCTGTTCAAGATATAACAGATTCCATGGGCTCACAAATCAGGACACATCTAAGAACGTTTTGTATTCCCAACGCCAAAACGAAGGACTGTGTTTGGTCAACGCTCCTTTCAATAAAGGAAGGGGCCCCTTCCTTTATAACAAAATTTCCAAATCTATGAATTCTGAGATCGTAAAACTATCCAGATATAAATTAGCAAGTCACATAGAAACTACACTAGCCAAATTGGATTTCGAATCTACAGAGGCATTACTACATATCTTGATATGACTTTGAGGTTTCATAAACTAACACAGACACAGTGCACGATCATAATAACTTTCAGCTACATTCTCAAATACATGCGCATGTACACACCTATTCACACACTCACTCATTCACTTCATTTGTAACACTAAATTTAAACATGTACCACGTAATAATGGTTTTCTAGTTACCCACAACACTATTATTATTGGCCGACTATCGCGCCTGGTTCGGGCAGAGCGTCGGAGAAACAGAAGACGTTATAAAGAACAACAGCAACACCCAGTTTAATAATTGTTTTACAGAGTTAAAGGGTTCTCGTAAATAATGACATAATCGGGTTCGCCGCTAGAACGAGTAGGTTACGAGGCTTCTTACCCCCTGAAAAATTATTTAGCGACAAAAGAAAAACTTTGTCGTCCTCTAACTTTGTATGACTTCCGAAGAGAACACTTTCCTTTGACTTTATTGTAACAGTCGTTTTGATTTTATAATTTGCTTTAATTATTTTATTATATTTGTTATGTAGAGATCGAAGGGTTTTGTCTAGTCTTACGTTTTCAAAATTAAAAACTGTATATCTTCCTCCTTGTATTCCTTTAAAAGAAATAGCTAATTATACATTAAATAAAGATATATAGATCTTTAGATATCAATGGAGGAACTTGAGACACAAACAGTCAAATGTCGGGTACTGTTTATTTTATCCAGATTGCCAAGTTGCTACCATCAACTTACATATTTTCCTAATTAAGTTGTTGGTAAGTTATAAATGTGTACGAATTAGTGTGTCTCCTTTCTATACACGTAGCCCATGACACCTCTACGCTCTTATCAGAAACTAGTGAGGGTTGTGGGCGGTCGGTGCGCTGCTCGCATCGCACTCCGCAGCCCGTACCTCGATTCTCGAATAATATATAGTAATCAGCGAGCCGCGGCGTAGTGCGGTTGTCGCCATAAAGGCCGAGCCGCTTTTGCGCGCCATGACGCGCGAATTCGGACGTATGCAGGACTTCTACCTGCAGCTACATGACGTACCTCAGCCACTACACTACCCCTACGACGTGCAGTGAGTTATCCCATTTGATAAACTGCATTACATATCACATACCACGTTACATTAGTCATTGATTTAAAATAAAGTTACACAACCGTAATGTATTCAATATATTCTTTATCGTGTAAGATGCAAAAGTTTTGTGCGAAATATTTTTCTTATTAAATGTTTTATTTCAAGCGAAATATATATAACCATTGTTCATAATTTTGTAGTAAGCATAAAGTAATACAATAACGTACGTATATAATGCAAACTTCATGTAATTTGTTACCTTTAAATCGCAAAGAAAGAGATGCACTAGGTGTGTTTGAAGTGTTCTAAATTACACAACTGTCAAGTCGAGGGAAATACTGATAAATGTTTATATTAACTTTTCTTAATCTCATTGGTAGACAATCATCAAATACGTTTGAATTTACATCACGATGTGGTAATCCGTAAAAACCTAAGCATAAATAATATAATGAGTCGTCATATATTTTATAATGGACGTAACTTGAATATTATTATTGTATATTTTCCCATATAGTAGTAGGTACGGTTGAATCGACTTACTAGTTGACTAATTTTATTTTAGATTAATATTAAACGAGAACCTTGTACATATCAATATTGGCCTTCTTTTTAAAATGTAATTAAAATTCACTTTGGTTATTTAAAAAAACTCGTAGAATATTAATTATTAGGATAGTGTCAAAAATAAGGCTTTTCTATAAAGAAAAACTTTACTTATAAGCGTAGTGAAAACTTTTTGTGAGTAGGGTCTCCCTATCTTCTTGGAATCTTGTAAAGATACCTATTTGATTTATTCTTTTTGGTTGGCCCAATACCATCAAGTAAGGTGCAAGAAAGCGCTGTATGCATTTATACTATGCGTTTTATATCGCGTTTACTAGTTGATCTATATTAAGTGGAGTCGCCATGATTTGTAATGGAGTTTAAACAAAACGTTGAGGGCGCATCGCGTGTGGCCCGCTTTGACGTGTGTCGGCAGTTGTGATCTTCTCTAGAGGGACCATTACCCACTTAATGATCTCCGCCACCTTCATTCATCATCTACTCCTTATAACTAACCGTGTTTGTATATTACTTGCCATACAATATATAATTTATTGTCACAGTCGACTTATTGATCGGGCACTGATATTGTTAATTTGTTTGGCAATTAAATGTGAACTAGTTGGAAGGTTAATCTGTAAACGACATCGAAGGGACTACTCATATTTGGTCGTACAAACCGATAGTCGTAACAGCCGATGACGTTGTTGTTAAGTACCTAATACGATAGAATTCAGCCGGGACGTTTGATTTTGTTCAATATAACCGGTATGTTGTTCCAAACGATGTCGTCGTAAACGGTTTTGACTGTATTTCTTTTTTCAATAATTTTGTACAACTTACAGGCGAGCTGATTTTGATATATTAGAATTCATGTGTATTTTGGAAGCCGTAAGTGAAATCTATTAATATTTTCTAACGGCGTATAGACAATTTCCGTATCGGTCTTGTATCAGTAGTATAAGAGATTATATCGGCATACTCGGAGTGTATTTAATTACGTTCCATTACAAGGTCGAGGTGCTGAACTCAAGCGATGGTGTAATGCAACGCAACGAACTGCAAGCGATAAGCGATGACTTTGTCGTTTGTACCTATACTATACTATAATGCACCTGCATCTTTTGTTTCTAGTTCCGTGTAACGCTGTTTGCAAACATTGCACGTTTCTAGTACTAAACAATTATTATTAGTCCTACGAGGACTGTAGGTAAACATCACTTGTGATGTACTTCATTAAATTGTTACATGGCAAGGATTTAGGACACTAATTCGACAGTACTTCAGTACCTTAGCTTCTATGTACCTGATGGGTACGTCAGAAAGCAATATCGTCTGCCGATATCGTGTGCCCACAGCTGGGACTAACCTTCTGCAAAAGGACACATATGATTCGGTGTATTAATTTAGGTAATGAATTACATAGGTTAACGGACCTTTTTTAGTTTCCGTTTAGTTTCTTGTATTTTTTATTATGTAATTTTGTTTTTCTAATTAATTTCGTATGTTTGCTTTTTGAAGTTATACTTCCTTTGGCGCGTTGGGGAAAAATTATGAGAGTAAATTTTTAGATGCGCGCGCACACCGTCACAATAAACCGACACACAGAAGTTAGCATAGTCAACATTTTAAAATAAAAAATGTCCATTTCTTTAATTATTTAGTAATAATTATTTTATGATATTTAAATAAACTTTATTTGACTTAATGCGTTATAATAAAACTTTCAATGTAATTCAGTAATATTCTAATTATAAAATGAAATACAGACTTTTAAAAATTAAATTGGAGCATTATTCTCCTAACAAAACAATGCTTTTAAATTATTTTTTTAATTATTAAAGTACAATATGTCCCGACCAAGGAGGTTTCAATTCAAGTTAAGTACACATTATCTGTGGTGAGCGCGCTGGTTCCGAGCTAATAGACCATTAACAGACTTTTTCTATTTTGGCGCTATTTTGTACATACGAATTTGAGTAATATTTTGTTGAATAAAACTTTAGTGGCAAAAATGTCAAGCAGCACCGACGATACCGATGAAAATTTACCTCCACTTGACATTCTAGAAACAGCTACGAAACTGATGAATAGTTTTTGCCAGAAAAATCAAGAAAAGCGTGCGACAAATTTTACTGGAAACTGAGACTTGGAAACCTCTATAGGTTCCATGAGATTAAATATAGTAGTGTATGCAACTGCATATAATTATTTAAAAACACTCATGTTTTAATACCCTCAATTATATGTTGCAGTTGCATAAACTACTATTTTTCTATTGTTAGTGCGTTTTTTTTTCTACAAATGTCGAATAAGGCGAAAGGTAAAAAATTTTAAAAAGACTTTTATCACACACAGTTTTTTTTTGTTTCGTCTGTAAATTTTATTCACTTTGGTCAATTTAGGGTCGCCTGTTAGATTAGGAGTGTTTTTATAATTAAATAATAAAAAAAAATCAGGACGTCCATTTTAGCTATGAATCGGGAAAAATTCATACTAATGTACTTTTATTGCTCCGTCCTTCGTCGGACGCATGTAGCGCCGTGGGGAACCCTATCTATCGATGAAAAATAAGTTATTAAAATAAAAGAAAAACAAGCGCGAAAAAACTTTTGATTGGATTCTCAATTAAAAATATTTCTTGCTTCCAATTTTGACGATATTTAAAAATGAAAACTTTAATTTGAGTTGATTTCAAGTAAACGTCGATTATTACTGTAAGGCTCAATCGTACTTTAGGAGCAATACTCTTAGAAATGCGTCATTCATGTGAGAAATCATACAAATGTCACAAATATTAATAGAAACACGTTCTATAATAATCATCTATGTTTTTAATTGTTTCTCTATCTAGACCAGCAACTGCGTTTTTATTGTTTTAATACAATATCGACTGACCGATTTGGGTACTTTGACTAGATATGTCCAGTGCCTGCGGATGTTAATAAAGAAAAGAAATAGACATTAATTCCAATATGCGTCGGGTTATCTCTCACCCTAAAACATGGCGAGGGGGCCGATGGCTGACCATGTATCATACTCGTGAACGGGTGCTACTTGTGGTGACTGGTCGGACTTGAATTCGTGTATTTGGTGATGTTAGTTATTTCGACTATGTATTTTTGTGTTGTGCCCTCGAGAATGTAAATGCGTGCTCCTATTTCACCGTGCCTCCTGCTGATAGAGGACAATTAATATTTTATTCAGACAATATTTAATTATTATGAATTAACTATTTATTATTTAAGGTGTCATGTGGAACATGGTGTAATGGTTGCAACTTACAAACATTGTGTAAAACAAAAAACTTGGCGATTAAGAGTGGCGGAGAGTGTTTTGCCAGTTCTCTTCCGTTCTACGCCCTTCATTTGAGAGCTGGCAGTAAATGTAAAATTAGAAGCATGTATTTCTTTTATGACGTTCATAAGTGTACATTGTGTTACCTATTTGAATAATTTATTTTGACTTTTACATTATGTAGATTTAGGCAATTAATAATCTGTTATCAAAGTAATAACAATAATAATTCTAAGCTCAAACGGGTGCAAAAGTAAATATCTCAATGTCCCTGAGGAAATCATTACTTTGGCCAGGCATTTGCCAACTGACACGTAAAATCTAAGATCGACAAGTTGTCGAAGGACGTTTCCAATTGACTTACAAACGCGAAACAGTTGCCTCACCTTTGATCAACGTACAAACAACGTACGCACACGACGCAATCGTAGCGACGTTTTTGCATAGAACGTACGTATTTGTGGCCGCTACTGACACAAATGAATGCATCTAATCATGGTCTTATTGTTTCTCTTTAATCGAGTTGGTGTGATTGCGTTCTATCCAATTCACGTGACGTCCGTGTATGAAAAGATATGTAACTAAATAAAATTAATTATAAACAAGTGATAATGCCTATGTGGACATATGGCATTCAGCTTTGGGGCTGTACAGCTAAGAGCAATTTAGAAATAATACAACGGTTTCAGAACAAGGTATGGTACATTAAAAATGAAAGTATCCACAAGGATCTTAATGTGGATACCGTGACAGTCGATCGATCTCCTATCTGCATCCTAAACCCTACTAAGACAGTCAATTTTTGGAGACGGATAAAATTCTCTTTGTCGTTCTATTTTAACGAGTTTTAACTCATATTTGATAATCACTGTAAACCAAATAAAGTAAATAAAACCGTACAAATAACATTTAAATATACGTGTATGTTTAAAACATACAAAATAGTTTTTTTAATAATTTAAAAAACCGGTGTTAGTTAAAATCTGTTAAAATAATTAACTGTTGAAATCGAGCTTTCAATCAACTGTCATTTTCTTACAAAGGTCTATCCACAGACACCGATACGACCTCCCATGGATAGCTTGTATCGACATATGGCTATTACAATCCGTCGATTGGTTATTGGCACGTTTGTTAGAACATTTGGATTAAGATTACTATCTCAGATGGTGAATTATGGATTGAGATAAGTTATTGGGTTCGGGCGTTAAACAGGCTACATAGCCATTTGAATGAGCAGCAATTCAACTTCTTGACAGAACAAGAATAACAAGCCTAAAGAGAACTAAACATTTTGAGTTAAAAAAACCTAGTGTAATGAATATATAAGTGCATAATACACACGAACATAGTGTCAAAATATTATAGAACACTAAGGATTGTTAATGAACATTACCTTAGTTAAAGCTATTGATTAGTATTGTAGAAAATTAGGTCAAAATAATCTTATTAGCCATAATAATTATTGTTTAGATTGTAATTCATGTAATGTCGCACTTTATTTTGTGAACTTTATTGTAGTATTGTCTTTGATTAACATAACCTTTACACATTTAAAGAAAAAACTTTTTACCCGATTAAAGTTATGTATTATTATGAATTTACAATTATTTAACATAATTTTAAATTTATCGGACGTTTCGCGTGCTTTACAGCGTGCGTGGTCACGGTGACTGAAGACAAAAGAGGACACCGTGAGCCATTTTTGCCAAAACCCTCCATCTTTAAACTTTATTGTAAGAAAAAAAATAATAATATGGAATTTCACCCACATATGAAGCGTTACTTCTTCGCGGCTAGAGGTTAACATTACATTGTTAGAAGAGGGCGTATTAACGTATTATTGCGTAATACTAGTAATCGAATTAATTTACAACGCAATTGTGTGCCATCTTTCGAGTTTACTGGAAAAATATTAAACATTAAATTCACTCTCACACACATTCATGCAACAATACGTATACCGACTCGCGTGTATACCATATACAGTCAAACCTGGATAAGCGAGATTTCAAGGGACCACAATCTCATTCTCGCTTATAGAGGTTTCTCACTAACCCGAGTTTCTCGCTAATGCAGGTACATGGGTAGCGTTTCTCTCTAATAGAGGTACGCAGCAGCAATAACAAGTCACAGCGAGTACCAATGTAGTAATAATGTAATATGATAAAATTATGTGGATAATGTTCTTAACATATAATATGTACTTATATATTTTATTTTATTTAGAACATATTTACACTTTAAAAAATACGTTAATTTCGTTTGTGTTCATGTATTTTGAATGTTTTTCTCTAATTCATAAATTTCGACGAATATTTCTTGTATTTTTATTGTAGCTATAGTTCCTTCTAAATAATATAAATAAATAAAGCTCGACCGTCGCTTATAGAGGTATAGATAAGTAGCAGTCTCACTTACGGAGGCTCATGAGGGAAAAACTACTCTCTCTTACTTTCTGTTTCTCGTTGTAGAAATCCTTGAAAATACATTTCGTTTTCAAGCATGGACAATGTCTGGGTAATATGTGTAAAAAAGTAAATAATTACTGTTTACGTAATCACCAAATAAGAAAATCAAAGACCCTCCCCTCTCCCCCCTATATTGCTTACGTAATACTTTAAGGGCCCCAATGGACCCATGAAGTGAAAGACTCATCGTCCTCAAAACTGTACACTGTCATAAGAGAGGCGCAGAAACCGGTGGAAACAGAAGTCCGCTCCAGACGCTTTCTTGGTGAGCACGACGGTCAGACATTACCTGCCGATTAAAGAGAGAGAGAAGACTTAACTCTTTTAAAATAATTACTTTTATGCGCAGTTAGTTAGTCAGCCGCCAATAGACTTTTCTTTCTAAGCGCGCAATTAACATTCTCTCACGGTGACGCAGAACAACATCGTAGAGGTTGTAGCGCCTCTGGTTGTTTTCTAGGCCTCTTCTAACAATTAGGTAATGTTGAGTCAAGAACTCGGCGCAATGTTTTTCACTTTAATTGAACACCTACTTTAATCATTAGCTATGTAATACAATGATTCTGTCTACAGCGACACTTTTTACAGAAATAATTCGATACAAAATTTATGGAACTAAGAATGTATTCCTTTGATGGTAAAGTTGTCAAAGGTACAATAAAGTTAATTAAACGATATGAGCCGGTTCTATGTACACACACATATTGTTATTAGGAAACCTTATACTTATAATCGCTTACTGTCGACGGATTTTTATAATAACACGCAATCTATTAATAAACTTTATATATCTATATCTAATATATAAAATTCTCGTGTCACAATGCTCGTTCCCATACTCCTCCGAAACGGCTCGACTGAATCTTTTTTTCATGCATATTCAGTAAGTCTGAGAATCGGCTACTATCTATCTTTCAAACCCCTAAGTGATAAGGGGTGTCCACCTCCATTTTTTTGTTTTTTATTTTTTTTATGATACAACATACAAAAATACATACAACCCTTAATTTTCATCTACCCTCTACGATCAACCCATATTTTTATTATAGTGCATAGTTATTTTTATTAAACTAACAAAATGTTTCCTAGGAAAAATATATATACATGGCAAAACAACGTTTGCCGGGTCAGTTAGTATATATCTACAATATATAACTATATAATACTAACATGGGGACCATGTTGGTATTGCAACACCTATTTTTTCCAAGGTGTCAAGTTTAATATCTAAATATATTAAACAAAGTCGTGTCAGTTACACTACTTATAACTCAAGATCGGCTAAATGTTAGTTATCTCTTTTTTGGTGGATTCTCCGCTCCGAATAGCAGAATATTGTTAAAATATCGGATAAGTTATCGAATAACAATTAATTAATTAATTAATTTTACCAATGCAAACAGCATGTGGTGCCATCTGTTGACAAAGTTACGCATATAAAACCTACCACTTTGTTCTCGCGCCGGATAACAAAACAAAAAATGTTGTATATCAGAAAGTGCTTTAACATGCAATATCGCAATATTGGCGTTAGAGAGAAGAGGCCTAATGTGTGAAACTGCTATTCTTCTTTCGCAATGGCAAGCATTTGAAAGTAGAGTTGTATTTATTTTATTACCGAAATCCTTAATTAAGTTTAACTAAAGTTAACACCATATTATTAGGCCATGCACTCCGAAGGGATCGCAATTATATTCCCAAGCAAGCGCTTGATTGGAAGCGTCCCAAGCAAACTTGGCGCCGTACAGTTGCAGACGAGGCAAAGAGAGCCGGAATGACTTGGAGCGAAACACGAGGCTAAAAACCCAACGCGATGGAGATTCACTGTGGATCTATGGGTTATAGGATATTAAGTCATGTTAATAAAGAGTGTTATAAAAGCATGTCTACTCTTTTAAGTAAGAGTTAAATTTCGTAGTTTAATTTGGAGAAGCCGTACGAGTGGTTTGAAGGTTCACTGTTGTGTTCTCAGGGGAGGTGAGGAGGCAAAGGGGTGTCGCGGGCTTCGGCTCTAAGTTAAACTTAATTAGTCTTTATTGTATTAACCACGATCGATCCAGTTGCCTCTTAATGTCTGCGTTTGCTCACCTAGCACCGGGTTTTAGTATCTGTTGGTTATTAAATATACGTTTGAGTTTTAATGTGATTATGATACAGTTCGAATAATTATTCCCGACTAAATGTTACGTTTTTATCTTTTGTGTAAAGCGTGGAACCTTATTGTTATGCGTTATACGAAAAGGTGTTTTAAACAATTCAGCCTCACTGTACCGAGACAAGATAAGAGGTGGCTTGAGAGAGGGCGTGTCTCGAGAGCCGCCCATTCGGCGCCCCGCCTTTTCTGGAGGACATTACACCATCAAAACCTCAGTAAAATATAGATTGGATAATCGGCAATAAGTTTATGATAGATCACGCACTTTAGAGTCGAGGGCTAAGATATTCTGAAATCCTTCTAACATTTTATTTCATAGAATTGTCCTTTACAAACTAAGTTTGAAACAAGTAGGGCTCCGACTGGCTCAGCTCTTTCAGATTAATATTTAACTCTCATCGTGATATTAGTGGTATGGATTTGTATCCTGATATTTATATTATTACTAGCGGACCCGACAGACGCTGTCCTGCATCATATTTCAAGCGATTAGTATATTAAACAAACTATGAAAGTGCAGCGCCATTTGCTGGGTTGATTTGTGAATCTAAACCATCCAGGGCGTCACCCAAACGCAAACAAAAAAAACATTTAAATCCGTCCAGCCGTTTAAGAGGAGTTCAGTGACATACACACGTTCAAAAGAATTACATATAGAGATATTATATACCTACATATTAGCTCATACAGTTTCTTCTTGTATCCCTTTCTAAAATGTTTTTGATTTAGTGTGCTGATCTAGTTATAAGTACAGTCTATTACATATTTTACCTTTTTTAAATAAATTTTTTGATCATTATTACATACAATATTTTATCAAGATAATAACTCCGATCAAATTGGGGGCCTCATAGCCTAGCGGTCATATTAAGTGGCAGCTAGGTGAGGGTTACCGGGTTCGATTCCCGGTTCGAGGGCAAGTTTTAATTTAGTTTAAATTTATTCTCGGCTTTTGGGAGGGTTGTGCGGTACCGAGCAAGTGCTTAAACCGTACATGGAGTACACGTTCGAATTTCTAAAGACAAGCACGAATTATAAAAAATCCTATATACACCAGTCATTATAGACACTCGAAATCGAAAATTTGATAATAATTCCAAAAGTTTTCAAACTTCGGTCAAGTGAATGGTACATTGGGACGACAATAAATCTCATTTTACAACCTTGTCCGCAGTCCGGAACATTGTTAAAATTGCAATTAAATTAATTTTTGTTGCTGTATGGTCGTGAAAACAATTCCAAAAGTTCTGCAAACTTGGGGAAGTTTTCGATATAATATTTCATATCACGTATAAAATTTGCAACCAACCTAAGTGTACGGAACATTTTTTGTTATTAATTTTATTTTCGATATATCTGTCAAATTTGCGAACTTTTGGAACGTTTTCCTTCAGTTTAATAAAGAACAACATTAATTAAATAATGTTCCGTACACTTAAATTGGTTGCAAATTTGACACGTGATGTAAAATAATATATTTAACACCACTCCAACTTTGCAGAACTTTTGGAATTTTGGTCTCAAGAACTAAGCAAATTATCATTTATTGCATTTTTAACAATGTTCCGGACCGCAGATCAGGTTGCAAAATTTTATAGTTTGTTTTAATACCACTCCCGACCTTACTTCAAAATTTGAAAACTTTTGGAATTATTATGAATTAATTGTCTATAATGACTGGCCTAATACTTGACGCTGGCTAATAAAAAGAAAACATAGGGAAACATTTTTATATAATAGATTGTATATATTTTAATCCTGCGCAGACGATGTCGCGGGCATCAGCTAGTAATAACATATTAATCCCAACCTAAGGCACCTTTTCATAACGTCATCGCTATAAACTAATACTCAGCGAATTTCCATCAATAAAATCAGCATAATTTGTCGTAAGCATGATCAAACATGTGACCAGTCGTCACATTTCGATAAAGGTGTTACTTACAACTTTCTGTCCTCTTTGCCGATGAGTAGGGATGTCTACAGATACAAATTTAATGACGTGGAATAAGTTATACCTGTATCTTATGTGCTTAATGAACATATTTTATTTTTTATTTTAACCCGTCGTTTACTGTTTTTCTCTTGACTACTTAGGTGTCTATATATCGATAGATATAATCGAATGATTTAATAAATATTTCTGTTTTCCTGAGTGTACGCAGTGGCATAAATGACAAATAAATACTTACATATATGTACCATACTCCTCGAAAACGGTTCGACGGAATCTTATGAAATTTTTATGCATATTCAGTAAGTCTGAGAATCGGCTACTATCTATATTTTAAACCCCTAAGTGATAAGGGGTGTTCACCTCAAAAAAAAAACCATTTTATTTATGAGACAAAAATGTTGTTTCTATTTTTTTATGATACAGTATACAAAAATACATACAACCCTTAATTTTCATCTACCCTCGACGATCGACCCCTATTTTTTATTTGTTAGTTAAAAACTTATAACTTAAACTCTGAGGTTTATATGGAAAAACAAAAATAATTTCATACCTATGTAACATACTTTCGTTATTGCAACATTTTCATTTAGACCTAATTAAAGCGACGAATCTGCAAATAAATGGACATTTGACTATCCGACATAAATTGATTTTCATTCGAAACACAATTTCCGAGTGCTTGTTATTAAACAAACAAACTCGTCAGCAGTATATTATTAGTATACATTACATAATAATTATTTAGTTTTTAATGATACATTACGTATTTTCAAACATCTAATTATAATAATAAGTCTATTTGTTCACATCTTTTGACATATAATATACAAAAATAAATATGTATATAAAGAAGTCAATCAAATCAAATCAAAATACGTTTATTCAATTTAGATGCGTCTTAGCGCATGCTTATGAATGTCAAAAACGTTTACAAAATTCGCGAAAGAGCAAGACTACGCCATCCGTTCGCAAAACTATCAGGAGGCCTTGTTCTGAGAATAATGGGCAAGAAACTCAGCAAGTTTTGCCCTCCCTCTACATTACAATTATTCAAAGGAAAATGTCATAAACGAAAGTCTCATCCAACTTTTGCCCCCTATTTTAATGTTTGGCAAACCCAACTCTCTCTCGTGGGCCCATCGCTTCTTGGTCTGCCCTTCTTTCTTTGTCCTTTTAGGGAGCATTCAAGTATTACGTAACGAACTTTAATTTTCCTTTTGTACAACGTTACATGGGGAGTCAATAATCTCCAAAAATTGCGTGACGTAATACTTGAACGCTCCCTTACTTGTGACCTGTCTCATCTGAATTTTACGCTACTTATGTTGTATTTGATAAATAAATGCATTAAGTTTTTCTGCCCACTGTACCGGAACGTAGTGTTATAGACTTTTTTATTTGTCTCTTTTGGATAAGCCTGTTACTAACGACGCTTTTTAATTATATTCCATTATTAGATCATTGTGTACGACTGTGACAAGAATATTCATAGAAGCGATGACATAACGTTGCATAGAAACTGTAATATTATATATATACTAGTGGACCCAACAGACGTTGTCCTGCATGATATTTCAAGCGATTGGGATATTAAAGCATCAAAGTACCGACTGCAGCGACATCTGTCGGGCTGATTTGTGAATCTAAACCATTCCCAGATCCCCTTGAACACACACAAAAAATTTCATCAAAATCGGTCCAGTCGTTTGAGAGAAGTTCAGTGACATACACACTCACAGAAGAATTATATATATATATAAAGATATAAGTCACCGGCAGGCCAAACTCAAGGTCAGATGCTCTGTGCCCTGAGACGGTTAACTTACTCTATTATTTACTACTAGACTCGGCCAAGCGTTGCTGTGGCTAAGATTTTTGTTATATTATATAGTAGTAAACTATTCAAGAGAAACGGCAAGAGAACACCAATCCACCATGCTTTTTTGGTGGTTATGCCATTAAATTGTAGCTTATGTGAAACGTTGGTATTTATTTTGATAAGGATCAATACCTAGGTACGAATAAAGAGTCTTTTCTAGCGGTGGTATTTTAAATATTAAACGGACGCTTATTGTGACGTAACTATAAAAGATAGAGACATGCTGTCGCGACATTTTTTATAGATAGTGATGTGTCCTGAAAAATTGTAACACATCATTATGTTCTATCATTAATAGTTTTCGCAGCGCACGCGATTGAAGGAAGATTTTTGTTTATTATTTTACACCTTGGGTTAGATTATTCAAAATAAAACAGCCTATGTCACTCGGGAATAGTGTAGCTTGCCAACGGTGAAAGAATTTTTGAAATCGGTCCAGTAGTTTCGGAGCCTATTCATTTCAAACAAACAAAACATCGATCTTTCCTCTTTATAATATACTAGCTGATCCCGCAAACGCCGTTTTGCCATGTCATTATATCATTTATGGTTATTGTGCCTCACTCGACATAGATAGGTATAGTGTGTCGCGGACTTTTTGTAGATATTTATAAGATCTACAATTACGTAGAACATTTTATGGTTCTATCTTTAATAGTTTAGGCAGGGTACGCAAAATAAGTAACTTTTTTGGTTGATTTTTTACACCTTGTGTCCGAAAAACCCTAATATCTTACGGAACCCTATTTTTGTTCAAAATCAAATATAGCCTTTATTACTCGTGGATAATGTAGCTTTCGAATGGTGAAAGAATTTTTAAAATCGGTCCAGTAGTTTATGAGCCTATTCATTACAATCAAACAAACAAACAAAGTTTTCCTCTTTATAATATTAGTGTAGAAGTATAGATGGAGTGATACGTAGAAATACTGACATGAGATATCCTTGTTCCAGTGGATCGGTGGCGGGTGCGTCGGCGGGGTACGAGGTGACAGCGGGCGTGGTGGCGGGCGCGGCGTCTGACGTGGGTTCCGTCGCGGCCCGCGACTCGGGCCTCATGCCGCAAACTGCGCACACTATGCCGCTCGATCAGCGAAAGAGGAAGAGCCCGCTCTTGTAAGTATTTCATTCAAGTCTTTAACATAATATTCTACAATTGACAATTTGCTTGTTGGTATATTTTTTTTTGTTTGTGCCATTTGCCAGCGTCAAGTATAAGATTTTTATAATTCGTGCTTGTCTTAGAAATTCGACCGTATCCTCCATGTACGGTTTAAGCACTCGCCCGGTACTGCACAGCCCTCCCAAAGGACGAGAACAAATTTAAATTAAAACTTGCCCTCGAACCGGGACTCGAAC
Source organism: Pieris melete (assembly GCA_963693345.1). NCBI lineage: Eukaryota > Metazoa > Arthropoda > Insecta > Lepidoptera > Pieridae > Pieris > Pieris melete. Next base: position 496,134 of record CAVNZK010000127.1, read on the forward strand.
CCGGTACCCCTCACCTAGCTGCCACTTAATAAGACCGCTAGGCTATGAGGCCCCTGTGTTGGTATCTTATTCATATAATTCATCTGTAAATATACATTGAACTTGCTTGCTCATGCTTGGATCATTAGGATTATTGTCCGACAAAATTTGTACTTCAATAAAAAAAAAATATTATTGTATAATATTTTTTTTTTTAATATTATTAATATAGGATACAGGTATCACTTATTCAACGTCACAGGCACAAGGGGTATAGGCCTAGAGAAAAAGCCAAAATAACTCTCGGAACTAATTTAAAATAGCAAATCAAAATGACAATGGCAAGCGACACTTATTTTAAAACAAATATCGTAAATAACTTCCTCCTTTTGCAAGAGAAATTATTGTTCCACACTTTAGCAATGAACCAACCACGAATAGTCTAAGTAACGGCTGTTGTGTTGTAAAGAGTGAATTAATGTATGGGTTTTGTGTTAAACCAAACAAATGTAACTATTTTTACGTTACAGAGAGATTGTCGTTACAACGAATTATGTTATAAAGAGTTAATACTGTATTACCACTACTACTATTGATATTATTTATTGTATTAAACTATTTGTTATCCAGTACCGATGCTTATGAGATGTCAGGGTGTGACTTGCCCCGCTCCTCCTCATCTACTGCGTCCTCGCAGTTGCTCCAGCCCGCCAGCGCCACACGCAAAAGAAAACCATCATCTTAGTGAGTGACAATTTTATTTACTGTTTATAGCAAATAACTCGCATCAAAATAATAATACAAGAAAGTACCAAGAAAGCTTAGCCTATTCGACTAGACCTTTTATTTCCCACTGACGTTTTCAGTCTTTTTGATGAAACTAGAGACAAAATAAACATGCTTGCGCACCGTATAATGTTTTTATGCCTGTAAGTATTGTATAGGCAAAAATATACTCGTTATTGTTCGTAGCATCTGTGTAAACACAATGTTTTATAAGGAATTAATACCTCTTTTTATCCCATTCTTATGAAATATTGTAATATATATACTAATGAATAATTAGGCGTTTAGAATTGGGCTTGATCAACCATTAGTGATCTGATGACTTATACTTGCGTTGCGTACAGTTGGTACAATAAATACATTACTAACTGGCAACAATTTTAAAGAGTTCGGATACTGATATGTAAAGGCTGGTTTACGCCGAGGCAACATCGTGCGACAGTGCCGCATGCTACACATTGCGGCATGCGGCACTTTGTGGCATGCGGCACTTTGTGGCATGCTACAAATAATTTTAAAAAAAGCATTTATTTTACGCCGAGGCAACATCGTGGGATACTTACCAAAGCATTGTGCTGTTTATGGAGTGTCACTGGTCTACTTAGTAACATTAGCAGCAGCTTATTTAGTACTACTATAAGCCGTGCAGCTAAACAACGGAAGATGAAACGTTTGTGGAAAAGAAGACTAACTTCAGAATGGCCCACGGACTAACAAAAATTAAAGCAGACCAAAAAAGAACAAGATGCGACAGTCTGCCACATGACGCAAGGTGTTGCCATGCCGCATGATTTTTGCCACAATGTGCGACATTTCAATGTTTATAACATGCGGCCTTGTGGCATGCCGCAATGCCGCACAGTGTAATATAGGCTTAATCAATTTCAGTTCCGTAACCTCCGGGCCTCTAACATACGAAGACGATGGTACTGATGATTCTCGATCGGTCCGAACCCTGCCGGATAAGAGGTAAGTTCCTAAGTATTCATGATAATAATATTACTTTAAAAAATTCGTTTCGCTCGTAAAATTTATTGACGCTTAGAATACGCGAATGAAAGGCTCTTGCGATTTTGTCTTTATTGCGAATTCATATTTAAATTAAATGTAAGTAGGTAATTCCTTTGTTTTTCAGACTAGTTTACATATGCGTCTTGCGTAACACTACACACTAAGCGAAATTGATAACCTAGGAAACAGAATTAGTTTCCACTATAGAATATACCTGCAAATTTACTTATTTTTGACGTGACAACGTCTTTTAATTCTATAGAGGCTGCCGCACGAAAAAACATGACGAATGCGGCGTTACCTCGCTTTGAGGCGTTCCATTTAAGGCTTTAAGTGCAAGCGAGAGCGCGGAACGAGCGACAAAGAGGCACAATCGGCCTCTTTCGACATCTTTATTGTATATAAAGTATATATCGTATTATATCGATTATATTGTAATCGATCAATTCAATTGTGACTACCATTTACCTCGCTCTATGTCCATACAAAATATCTATCAAACAAATAACATTAAAATGTTGTTTTGAAAATGTAACCATTCCATCAGTATTTTCTTATGACGTTGTCACGTTCAACCATCGTCAGTAAACCGAGTTTACAGACAACCAATTTTTCCCTTAAGTCGAAACTAGTTCACGAGTGCGTCAGTAACTGCTTATAGAATCCATGCGCCATCCATCCATCTTAGACGCCTCTATCGTATTGATTATTGTGAGTAACGATATTGGTTCTCAGACAGAACCACAGTGAAATAGAGAAGCGGCGCCGTGACAAAATGAACACGTACATATCGGAGCTGAGCGCGATGGTGCCGATGTGTGGGGCGATGGCTCGGAAGCTGGACAAGTTGACCGTGCTGCGAATGGCAGTGCAGCATCTGCGGTCGGTGCGCGGGGCCATGTCAGCAGGTTAATACAATCTTACAGAATTGGGCACATCAAAGTTTCATTGAACATGTATAATATACATTATATACTATACCGGCATTTTTTTGTTCAATAAAAATAACTACCTATTGTAATTAAAAAATAGGGGTTTATCGTAGAGGGGTAAAAATTAGAGGTTGTATGTATTTTTGTATGCTGTTTCATAAAAAAAAACTGAAAAAAAAAACAATTGGGGTGGACACCACGTAGCACTTAGGGGGTTTGAAAGATTAATATTAGCCGATTCTAAGACTTACTGAATATGCATTAAAAATCATAAGAATGGGTCGAGCCGTTTCGGAGAAGTATATAACAAACATTGTGACACGAGACACGAGAGTTTTATATCTGTCATCTATAGGACCGTTGACTGTTCGGCCGAGGCCCGCCTTTCTATCCGAGCGTGAGTTGAACGCTCTAGTCCTTCGCGCCGCAGACGATTGCTTCATCATGGTGGTGGGATGCGACCGAGGGCGGCTGTTGTATCTATCAGCTAGCGTCACCACTTTGCTTCATTATGACCAGGTGTGTTCTATTGAGTAGTATCCATTTATAACTGTGTTGGGTAAAGTCAAAGTCAAATCATGTATTTCAATTAGACCATCTAAAATGGCACTTTTGAACGTCAAAAATAAAAAAATAAAAAGAAGATTCTAGTTGCCCCTTCCAAAAGGTAGTTTCGTGTGGAGAAGAATGGGCAAGAAACTCCACACTTACTCTTTTAAAATAGATTTACAATATTTTGTTACATTTGTAAATAATTATATGCGAAGATGTACTCTTAGAATAAACTACTATACTAAAAAAGTTGGTATACATGTTCCTCACATGTACTTGTGAGTTTCATTTTAATTCAATGACTTGTGTCTTTCAGTCTGAATTACTTGGACAGAGTCTTTTTGACATCCTCCATCCCAAAGACGTGTCCAAAGTGAAGGAACAGCTTTCCTCATCAGACCTCAGCCCTCGAGAGAGACTCATCGATGCTAAGAGTTAGTATTTTTATGATAAATGTGTAATTATTTACCTTTGAGCTAAGTCGTTAATATTTAAACTTAGCTAATAAAAAAAGGTTACATCATCTGAGTAGAAAAAGTCGATATAATATTGACTATCCAAAAGAAGAATTTGTATAAAAACGTTTCAAAATCTCCTAATAAGTAGGAGTTTGGCAATACTGCAACCCAATTAAGCATCAGATCCAACAGCAAAGACTCAAGCTCGGCTCGGCCTGGTATTGGCGTAGGTATTGTAAGCATGGTTAACAGCATATTCTGAACGTACGCACAGAGTGGAAAGATCGGACACTTCCAAATGTGGGGTGCGACGGAAATTTATATCCTCACGACGATCCTCGTGGTGGCTTGTGGTTTAAATGGTGCTGAAAGCCCGGATAGAGCTCAACAGACCTGAGAAGTATCTTAGTCACCATTACTCGTAGAAACAGTAATGAAAAGGGATGAGAATAATATAAGAGTGTTCCCAATGTTAGTCTGTGATAAAATAATTGTGTTGCCGAGGGTTTCTAGCTTTGTCTCTGTTCTTGAGCGGTATTTTGTTGCTAAAATCTCACCAGTGGGCGATGTGGTCGTCACATATAATTTTTTACTGTCAAATAGCCTGTTTCCTTAAAAGATTGTGTCATTTGCAGCGATGCTTCCAGTGAAAGCGGACCTGGCTCACGGTGCCTCGAGGCTCTGCCCTGGCGCTCGGCGATCCTTCTCGTGTCGCATCAAATCTCGCTTAACCCCCGACCGCAAGATTCCCGAAGATCAGCGCAAGCCTCGCAAGAAGACCGGCGACAAGAAGTACTGTGTCGTGCAGTGTACCGGTGTGTTTATCGAGATAATTAAAACAAACTTTATTTATAGATTTCACAATACAGAAAATTTACAATTAAAAATCTTCACATACCGGTTTTTTTTTAATAAGAAGGGAAACATGCTAAATAACAATTTTGTGTCAGAGCTCTCCTTGCTGTCACCACATTAGTGGCGAACATAGAATCTGGCTAATGAAAGAAGATAACGAAAAAGCGCGGCAAATTAAAAAAAAAATAGTATGGAATAATCAAAATCAGAATCCAAAATTTGTGATTTCTTTAAAGGTTCTGGGATTTTATTCTATCTGCGCTAAATCAATGACCTTACCAATAGTTCTCACTATTGCATCGACTCCTTTTACATCCTCCAGATTTCCTGCGAAAGAAACGAAAGTTGCTCCCTCTATAATTTGTATTTACTATAGGTTCATGTTTCTTAGAACTTGTCAACCTATTTCAGTCTAAATAGAGTGCTAAAAGAGCGGATATAATTCCTCCAGGCTACTTGAAATCTTGGGCCCCAGCCGAAATGTGTGAGCCGGGCGGCTCAACAGAATGCGTAGGGGAAGACGAAGCTTGCAACCTGTCATGCCTCGTGGCGGTGGGCCGAGCTGTTCCGGAGTTGCTTTATCCTCCTCAGCCGCCTTCAGCACCCTCCACTTCCACGGACCGAGCCCCGCATCCGCCCATGCGGCAGCTTCAGTTCATTTCGAGGCACGCGCCCGACGGGAAGTTTTTGTTCGTCGATCAGAGGTAGGTGTATACAATTTGTATTATTTTTTTACTAACACAATGCTTTTTATGTTTGGACTCAAATTGCATATGTCCAAGTGTCATATATCCAAGCAAAAACCTTTATACTAGATTTTGAAAAAAAGTATAACATCATCATAGTGATAACGTGTATGTTGTAGTTAAATACCCGATCGAAGATCTTCGAATATGAGTTAGAAAAACTTTAAATATTACGTATATATTATAATAATAACGAACAATTTAATGTAAAAAAATATTTATCAATTTGAAACACTAATACACTTATAATGTCTGGTATTTATCCTTATACTCAAATCTTAACAAAATGAAAAATACGATACACATAGATGTGGAGTGATGCGACCGTCTGTTCGCGGCAGGTTTCGAGCGAAGGTACGACAGCTCGCTGTGAGTACACCAAAATGGCGGCTTGTAGCGAGAAGTTAGGCATGAATCACTATTGACGAACTTCACTCTTGTGTTTTTCTGCTAACAATATAGTATGTATCGCGAGAAGGTATTTTAGATTTGCGTATTTCGATAGATTAGAAACTATTACAAAGCATTTTTTCTTCAACCGCTGAGCCATCATACATATTTTCCAGAGTGACACTGGCGCTGGGTTTCCTTCCTCAAGAACTATTAGGCAGCAGCGTGTACGAGTACGTGAGTCCTGGCGAACTCGGCATAGTGGCGCGTGCGCACAAGGCCGCGTTGCTGCGCCGATCTTCTGCACGATCGGCTGTCTACTCCTTCCGTCGAAAAGATGGCCTCTACGCAAGCCTCATCACCCATTTCAAGCCTTTTCGGTAATTTTTTAGAAATAATGTACGGACCAATATGCAATCTGATGAAGGATAATCAAATCAAAATCATTTATTTCTATAGATAAGACAAAGTTCATTTATCAAAGTCAAAAAAGAAATACATTAAATGCTTCTAATTTTACATTAACTGCTAGTTCTTAAATCAAGGGCGTAGAACGGAAATAAAGGAAAAACAAAGTGCGTGCGTACAAAGTTGGTACAGATGTCAGAAGTGAAACTTCTTTGGCAAACTAATTTGTAACTTTTTCATTATAAAATTTTAGATTTCCGAGACTTAGAGGGAGGGAAAAAGAAAAATATGTTAGGAATTTAATGAATTTAATTGTTATTAAAATATTAAGTGTCGAAAATTATTACAAATATATATATATATATTTTAAATTTATTTCTTCTTTTATAAAAACACGTGGTATTTCAATTTAAAATTCGTCATTTGAGATTTCAATAAATTATTTTGCATAGAATATAAAATACAAATATTTTATAAATTCTCTTACAAAATTTTAATTTTAAAAATGGAATTTCTATAAGGTAATCCACCCTTCTCACTCTCTCAATCGCTCTCTCCCTTTTGTGACAAAAACGCTGCTCATCTTCGTGACGTTTTAGTAAACGCTTATTTCAGAAGTTTCACTCCAATAAAGATATAATGACGTGTCCATAATTTGTAGCAATCCATGGACCAAAGACGTTGAGAGTCTGGTGGCCAACAACACTGTTCTGGCGATTGATGTCCAGCCGTCTGGAAATGCCGGGTTTGATGACCAGGTATACAAAAACTCTGCGCAGGACAGCATGCCTCCTCGATTAGGTAATTTTTTCGGGTGTTATATTAAGTATAATGAAAATCTGGTTATTTCGTTTACGTATACCATAATAATCAAAATTGGGAAAAACAGAAGATTTTCTAACTAAAGGATCTTAACGTAATTTTCTTTCGATTTTGATGACAAAGCATGAAAGAAAGGCGTAAAGTTTAAATACGAGAAAGTAACGGACATCGGAGAACTTTTCAAAACACAGAACTGTAAAATAAGAAGTAAGGGAACGCGTAGTGGGAGCAAAAAAGTCCTATTTTCAGTAAATAATTTCTTTCCATGTTAGTTTTTATATTTTTATATTAGAAAGATATTATTATTGTAGTACACGGGTGAAAAATTTTAATGATAATATTAGAAGTCCAAGAATGCGGTTTCAACAAAAGATATAAGCAGGAGTTTGGCTTTATTTTGTGAATTACTTTAAATTATTCGTGTCGTACTGAACCTGGCAAAACAATAAAAAAGGGTGCGTGTACTTATGTACGCGCGTAAGAAGTTATACTTTTTTGGCTTTCTTTATTTTTTTAAAATATAATTAATCAATAATTAATATTTAACGTAAACAATTTAATAATATTTAGTATATTGTTCAATTATTAATTAATATTAATTACATTTATTATTATTATTTATTATTTTATTCATTCAATTTAATAACTTGGTATGTTTCATAACCTTTTAACTGAGTAACAATAGGCTTTTGTGAAAAAACATTGCTAAATTTCTTTGTAAAAATAATTAAAACTCCTTTATTTGTTTAAAAGGTAAATGTCATTATAGCCATTCAAAATTCTTGGCATAGCTGCTAACGTCACGCATATTCTATTTCTTTTTACTTGTAGATTGTCGTATTCCCATCTCGCTCGCGCACGCTATAATCACACTGACAACTTTGTGTCTCAGGTGCGCGCGCATCGTAAAATTTCACTCATCAATTTTTCATAACGCGCCTAACGAAGTATAACTTCAAAAAAGCTTTGAAAGTATAGCGTTAACCTACGAGTGGAACGTATTCCTTCCAGAAGGCGAGGAGGCGGATGTGGAAATGCAGCGTTTGATCGACTCGCAACTGGAGTGCCACAAAGTGGGCTCTACTATAGCGGAAGAGGCTTTGCGCAGACCATCGAATGATTTTTCACCTGAATTGCCGGCTGATTTGCTGCAGGATGCCCTCTTCAATCAGCAGGTACTGTTCCTCCTTCCAATTCGCCACATTCACTGACACGGACCGGGCGGACATGTGTGCGTGCACGGACTTGGGACGAGGCCGTCCGTGCACGCACACAACACACAACATTCAATGTTTTCAAATGCATTTGATTAATAAATGAATTAGGTACGTTCATTGCGATATATACTTCTAATATTTAAAATTCTCGTGTCACAATGTTCTTTCCCATACTCCTCCGAAACGGGTCGGCTGATTCTTATGAAATGCATATTCAGTAAGTCTGCGAATTGGCTACTATCTATCTTTCAAGTGGTAAGGGATGTCCATCCCAAAACATTTTTTTTTAATTTTTAGAAAATTTTTGTGGTTTTTATTTTTTTATGATACAACATACAAAAAAACATACAACCCTTAATTGTCACCCCTCTACCATCAACCCCTTTGTTTTATGATTGTACATAGATATTTATATCGAACTATACATGGCAAAACTACGTTTGCTGGTCAGCTAGTTTTACTAATAGAATATTCATATTTGAAGGTAGAATATTGTTCCCAACAGTACCCCTGGTAGGAGATCAGCCTCTCCAGTGTCACCGACGAACACGCTCACAAGACCACACGTCAGCAACGATCAACCATCATAATAAATGTCTCATCCCATTACAATAAAAACACTTCGAACAAAATGTATTTTCTTTATAACCTGGGGTGTTAAAATGGTGATGGTTTGATGATGATCAATTAACAGCGTAAGCAATTTTGTTGCGACGTGAAGTTGATGAAGATGCTTTGTTGGATATCGCAGTTGGCTAATATCATGTCGCGGTGTAATTTCAGCCGTCGCTAGTGGACAACATCCTCTGCGGCGACGCGGGCGAGACCAGCGAGACGGTTTGCGCAGCCGTCCGCAACAACGTCCCACTCAGCGTAGCGGGAGCTCGGGCTTCGCCCCCGGTCGAGCTGTGCCCCACGCCGCCGCCGCTGTCACCGCCTACGATCGACGGAAATGGGGAAGCAGCCATGGCGGTAATTATGAGCCTCTTGGAAGCGGATGCCGGTCTCGGAGGACCAGTCAATTTCTCTGGCCTACCTTGGCCACTGCCCTAAACGTTTCACTGTGCAATTAATTTGCCTCTGCAAAAACACGTCTTTATGTTTATGATTGCAACTGATGTATTGTTATCAAAGACAATTAAAGGTAGGTAGAATTACAACAAGTCAGACTTTGTATACTCTGATTTTGAATACCGTAGAATTCTGACATTTTATAAGTGTTGCTACAAAATAAGTTCTCCACCGAAAAAGGGACAAATTTGACTTTTGTTATGTTATACATACATTATATACTTTTATGTTTTACCTACGAAAAGGTAAATCTAAATATTTACTTATTCAAATAACAAATATTTCATTATAATTATATTTATTTTATTCTTTAGTTGGCATCACTGGCATCAATTCCAGGTTTGGTAAACTTAAAAAAGGTTTGCCATCTCTGACATGTCAAAAAATTATAGCTTTATGGTCACCGTACACTTCACCCAAACAGAAGTTTAAATTAGTTTAGTTTGTTTATGTTAACTTTTGTCCAGTCATTATTTATTTCAAGCTTTTCTATTATAGTATTTATTGTTTATTAAACATATATCAAAAGAACTAAATTTGATGTCAAAACCAGAGTCAATTAATCATGAAGAAAACTACTTGTATTATAGTAATTGAAAATTTACTCATTAAAACTAATAATTTCTTTAAAAATTATCTTTTTGTATGAAAATTACAGAATAATGATGCTATTTTATGTTTATCCCTTTCCAAATAACTCTTAAGTTAACAATGGAAACGTTGCGTCATTATCAAGTAAAACGGATAAATTAAAAAAAAAACTGTTTTGTTTGATTGATTGATAAATTAGTTGTTTTTACTTTTAGTATTTACACTTTATACAAACTCGTTATTGAGAGATTATTTATTTCTGTTCATGCGAAATGTGTAAATGAGCTATATTATTATTAACAGCAATGAATTGTCTATTTAATTTAATTGTCTTTGGTGCAATATTGTTTATCTTAGCAACTCAGTATTTTAATAGTGATACACGATTTGGGCCACCAAATATCTTGAAGACACAAGCTATTTGTTATTGAATATCGTTTTGTTTGAAATATGTTTCTAATTTAATTTGTTACTGTATATTTTCATTTGATCGTGTCGAGTACTTATACGCACCGGCAGACGTATAAGCTCAAATACGTCAGTGCGTTTGTGCAATAAATTTTTTTCGAGTACAAATATGTGGCGTGGGCCGCGGCTCTCGATAGGGTAGACTTTGAGCTGTGATTTTATTTATATTGCATTAATTAGATTATTAAAGGAGGATTGAGGGCTGCTCCCAATATTCATGTGTCAAAGAATTGTCTTCTCACCACTCGAGTGGCCAAACAGTAATGCGTTTCAATATTCGGCTTTTAATCAGTGTGAATAAGCCAAGCCGTCTTCGTCATGTTCATACAAGCGAACCGGAATTACACGGTAAATAAACGAATGTTATATCTAATTGGAAAAATATTCTCTGCGTGTATTCAGAGAGAATCATTTATTTTTAACTGTAAAAAAGCTGAAGCATTTTGTAATATTTTTAAGTAACTTTTACATCAAGGTTACTTCGAGTTGTAGATAGAAAAAAGAAATCAATTTGATAAAGAAAGAAATTGGACAATATTCTTATATCGACCAAGACAATGTGTTACCATAATATTATAATTATTTATTTTACTAGCAGTATAATAAAAATATTATATGTTTTTCTGGATTTGATAGCAAAGGCCCGTCAGTGTTATATAATGAGTCATGAGGTTAATATATCGAAGAAAGAATTGAAAAATAATTATCTAAAAGGTTGGTCAGTTGGTTCTGATGAGAGCACTTCGTTAAGCTTTATTTTCTCGTGTTATGGTGCGATACAGTATACTGTATTTTTTTTATTTGTTTCTGTAAATAATTGTTTAAAATTATATTTTTCGAGAATTTTTGTTACATTATATAATTGATTATTTTTAGGGTCGATTCGACCAAACAAGAGTAAATCTTAATCTTAGAATAAATCGTCAGTTAATCGAGAGTAAATCAATTATACGTTTTACCAACTACAAATTCTAAGAATAGTGGGCTTATTCGGGAATAGCTACTATACCGCCGTTTCGCACGGAATAACAGCTATTCCTAGAATAATTTAATGGCGTCAGTCAGTCCAATCATCTGATTTCTGTCATTTCACAAATATGTATTCTGTGTTTTAATTTCAAGTCAACGCAAAGCGCTAAATTAGTAGTCTAGCATTGTATAATGAAACCTTTAAACAATTTATTATTTATTTATTTGTTTTTAGATTTTTATTTTCTATAATATTAGAATGAAATTCAACTGGACTCAACATAAGTTCCTTTTTAGACGAAAGCCTCAAACAAACAACAAATAAAAACTTTTTGTTATCGTTTGACACCTGTTAAAAGCTACTTTTTCACACTGTAATACGGCAAAATCGAGTTGACATGATGTATGCTCTTACACTGTCCCGTTGTAGAACAACATTTATTTGCCGAGTTTTATTTTCTTTCACCATTCTCTTGCTATTCGCGTATTGTTATTCCTAGCGCAATTATACTATTGATTATGTGGACAAACGGCTATGGATTTACTCGAGATTAAAATCATGGAATAGATTATTCTTCGTATTTACTCGTGTATAAATTGAAGTTTGGTCGAATCGACCCTTAATGATATTAGTCATAATATATGTGTGTTAAAATGTCATTGTAGTTTATTATTATGTGTAAAGATAGGCCGCACTACGGGTGTGCTGTAATTACTTGAGGTTCTCCAGTTAAGTCCGTTAAGGCCGTGATGTTGCGCCGATTTTAGCGAAAGTAATTTTGATTTAACAGCAGCTCTGCCGTACTGCGACTTGATCTTTATTGCACAATTATGGCTAAATTACGGCTTTGTCCAAAAAATCATCGTTTTTTTTTAAGAACCGGTAAACGTGCTAAACCGGTAAAAGCTCACCCGATGTTAAGGGGTACCGCCACCCATGGACATTATATTTTGAAATATATTTCTGTTTGAAAATTTTGACTGGGACGGTTTATTGTTATTGTCAATTATAAGTAAAGTAATGTATAACAGAACAGTTTTTTATTTTATCTTCAACTACAAAAATAACTGGATCTTAACAATAAAGTTACAGAATTTTTTTCTGTTCAGTAGTTAATCAGCGTTTATCATTTTTAAATAGGCTTTTAGCGTGTATATTTTAGGTCTTGGCCTCAGATTTCTGAATCTCATGATCACTTTTAAATCTAATAGGCATATAGGTGATCAGCCTTCAGCCCGACGCACGCCGTCGACTTTTGGGTCTAAGACATGTCGGTTTCCTCACGATGTTTTCCTTCACTGTTCGAGCAAATGTTAAATGCGCACATAGAAGAAAGCCCATTGGTGCACAGCCGGAGATCGAACCTACGACCTCAGGTATGAGAGTCGCAACAGTTTTAAACCAAACCTTTTTTTTTAATAGCAGCCACGAAATCCATTAATATATAATTTAATTAATATGACAGTTTATCGATATAAATGAAAGCTCTACAAACGCTGTAAAATACTTTTATTTAAACAAAAACAAAATTCAAAAGTTATTGCTGGCATTGTTCTTAAGCATATCTAATCTAATGCTAAATGGAGCTATTATTCCATTTCGTCGCCATACTTGTTGGTGACAGATGGATTTGCTGGGCGTGGACTGGGGCGAGTCACAACCGGTGCACTGTTTGGATCCACTCTGAAATATTGACAGACGCTTTACCCTTATACTCAAACATATTTAAATACGTTCTTTAATTTGAGGGGAGAGTTTACCGTGTCGATGATGAATTTAATGTCATATTAACCCATGAACCTTTTGTATTGGATAATTTTTCTTTTATCCTTTTTCGTGACAATTTTGTAACATCTTAAAATTACAATTAATTTTGCAAACATGCCAAATTGGATAAAGCTTTAAATCTCACTTATAAGGATCCTGTCGGGCGTCATTGTACTCGCCGCGGTTGCGTCTGCGCAGCTCATCGTAGGACTGAACGGGCCGGGCCGGCGACAGTTCTGGTTCTAATGGTTTACCTAAACAATGAACATTAAAATTAACAATATTATATAACTAGAAAATTTATAGAAGAAAATTAAAAAGTTTTAAAGTTGTGACATACATATTTAAATATAAGATTGGTCCAAGTAGAAATCTATATACATTATAAACGTCATTTTTGAGCTAGGTCTAAAGTTGTTTGATTATTGAATAATAAGTGAAGGATAAGTTTATAAAATAATATTAATAAACACAGATTTTTTAAGAAAATATATATAAGTTATTATTAGGCTTTATTTATTATAGTACTCTGTTGTTGGTACAGAAGGTACCTGTTTCAAATTTATTTTAAGAAATAAACGATGTTAACACTTAGAAACGATATAAAGATGGCGAGAAAATATAAGCACGGAACAGACAATTGGTTGTACATTCACTGTTTTCGAATTCTCAAGAAATTAATTGGTATTGTCGAAACCTTCAATCTTTGCTGCTATACAGGGTGGCCAAAAAGTCGTGGATCAAACGCAAATAGGGCATAGATGAGGTCATCAGCGGCAAAAAATTGTTCTACGGGAGGTCTCTAAGGTCAACCCATGCAGAGTTATGATTTATTTTGCGTTTTATAAGAAAATTGCCTTTTTTTTACTAATTCTTATTAAAATTCGAAAAAATCTACATCCTGTATCTTTTTCATAATATCCACTAGATTGGTACTGATGAGTTCTTGCTTAACACATACTATTTATAGTTGTTTATTGAGTGTATTGAAGATAATATTAAGTTACACGATATAATTTTTTTTCAAATCAAAACTTTTTGTTTACTTCGGACCCCAGTGTGAAAAAAAATTACTCTACCGAAAAGTGACCCTGTATTACAAGTTTTGGCGCATTTAATATGGATTTTGAGAAGGTATTACACATGGCCATGAGTCGCTCTAATATCTTTCTAGGATGTAAAAACAACAACGATTCGGACTTATGAAAGATTATTTACCTACATGGGACCAGTACTGTGTGAATCGGACTAGATTCAAAAAATTGGACAGATGGCTGGAGAGAATAGTAGGAATTTGATTAGACGGTGCAGATTATGTATTATGGTCAGAGTCAGGAATTTTGAGCATATTTTATTGTAAAATATTTTGTTTCATACAAACAACCATTGAGAAATAATTGTTTTAATACAATTATTATTTCACAATCGTTGTTTGTAAATCTTCCTTGAAAGATATTAGAGCGACTCAAGGCCACTTGTAATACCTTTTCAAAATCCCTATTAAATGCGCCAAAACTTGTAGTACAGGGACACTTTTCGGTGGAGTAATTTTTTTTCACAGTGGGGTCCAAAGTAAAGAAAAATTTATGATTTGAAAAAATGTTATATCGTATCACTTAATATTATCTTGAGTACACTCAATAAACAACTATAAATAGTATGTCTAACGCAAGAACTCATCAGTACCAATCTAGGGGATATTATGAGAAAGATACAGGATGTAGATATTTTCGAATTTTAAGAAGAATTAGTAAAAAAAAGTCAATTTTCATATAAAACCAAAATAAATCATAACTCTGTAGGGGTTGACCTTAGAGACCTCCCGTAGAACAATTTTTTGCTGCTGATGACCTCATCTATTCCCTATTTGCGTTTGATCCACGACTTTTTGGCCACCCTGTATAAATCAATCTGACCTCTGATAGACGAAATATGGTTAACCTTTTGATAATTTGTAGCAATAAAATTATCATTTTTATCTCAGAACCTTATTACATTAGCCTTGTCTCTTCCAGACATGAAACGAAAAAAAGGAATAGTATCACGAATGTCTTTGCTTGAGTTTCTTTTAAATTATTAGTGTTTTTATAAGTTGGTGTACTAAAATAATACAGTGCATTTATAACTTTATTCGTTATCACAAAAAAACTCTATTAAGTAAAAATGAGTAAAATTTCTTTGGTTTAACCCAATACCCATACATTAAATCATCATCCCTGCCTATAACGAAACTTCTCTATAACGAATAAAATTGTCCCTTGAAGTTCGTTACAACAAGTTTACACTGTATATGTAATAATTTCAGGAACTGGTTGGTGCGGCCCTCAATTTGATTGAGAGATCAATATTTCTGACATTATTATCTTCAACAATTTATCGGCAGGTAAAAAATCTGGTCATGCTTTTGAGACATTGTTTAAGATATAGTTTGTTGCTTTGTCAACAATCGGTCAGTGTCCCTATCCTCTTGTCTTCTCCATCCTTCCTGTTGCTAGATAACAATATTTCTATAACTCCTTGTCATTACTCTCTCCGTCATGTATAAAATTACAGCTATTTAGCAGTGCTTTAGGATCAATGTCCCTGATAGGCATGTCAAGACGGGACATAATCTGCCATTACCACATGTGCTCGCACCCAGACACATATTATTTGATGTATTATATTGCAAATTACTAACAGACGTGACAAATTTTCTACAATTTGTTAGTGCCTATCACAATTAGTTGGTTATTATTTTGTGTGTGAAGTTTTTATTGGATAATTGTTCTTGTTAATTAAGGGTCACCTGTTAAGCCAAGACCGTGTTTCTTGTAAATAAAAAATAAATGAGAATTGTCTATCATATAACACTTACCAAATTCAGAGGTTGCATTAAATGAGTCCTCTGAGAACAATGGTCGGTCAGTATCAAGATCCAGAGAGTTGCCAGGGCCTGCATCTGAATATATATCACCTGGAGCTGCACCAAACATTGTAGGTGGAGCGGGAGCGCGTGTCGCACTATAATTAATCCAACATCTTATATCAATATATATGATGAAAACCAGCTAAACAACAATTCAGATAATCAATTGTGATGGCAGAAAAATATAGAGTATGATCAGCCTAAAATAATTATTGTTTTAAAAAAGGAATCCAATTTAAGACCATGGATGTATACAATATGTGCCTCCCCAACTGACACACTAAGTAATTTTCTGATTAATACAAACCTAAATTTTCCTTCTTTTCTTTCTCTGAGGAGTTGACCAATGTAACTACCTGGAAGAGCCATCAACTTCTCAGCACATGCTTGCTGGTAAGACAGCTTACCCAAGAAATACCCCACAATCACTGCTAAGGTCACCTTTGGGAATGCACCAAATCTTGGGTTGGGCTTGAAATGACCTATGGAAGAACACTAAGTAAAAAAATGACACTGTTTATAAAGAAGGTATGTTATTTATAAACACAAAAACAATATGGGGCTTGGGAACTAAATATAAAATAAGTAAAACCTGTACCTTGTTGCACACCGAAGTAAGCACCAAGACCGAACATAGTACCTAAGGGCAGCGATCGTTGAAAGAAGCTTTCTGTGTTGCATTCTTGCAAGACCTGCAATTCTTCTGGCGAAAATTTGTGCGGCGCCTAAAAACTACTATATTAGGTATCTATTGCTCACCAAAATAATTCACAACATTCATAACAATAACCTTACCGCCGATGCCTGTCTAGCTGAGCTTGGCGGAGATTGACCACCACTCTCGTGACCAAATAAAGTTGACTCGTTCATTAAATAAAATTTCTACGACTTTGCTAAATTCTTAGGAAAACTTAAATATTTTTTGCTCATGAAGGACAAACGTAACTTATTCTTGGAAGTTAAAAATCAGGGTGCTTGAACTTTTGAAAATTGATTGTTGGATTGGCAATTTGGCAGATGACAGTAAACACTGACAGATAGCCCCGTAATCTCGTTCCACAGAGTATCAAAATTATCAAGATAGTGCAAGTGCGACATTAAAAGCGAATGATGTAAATATCCTGTGATTTTGCAGGATGCTTTGACCAACCTGATTGGATTCGAAGTAGGTACTTACCTACATGGACTATATGTGAACTTATTGAAAAGTAAGAAAAGGGGTGAACATGAAATTATAAATTTTAAATACATATTAGTAATGTAATGTTTTACTAAAATGTAAAATCTTAAGATTCAGTATGTTTATATACATTTTATGTATTTAAAATAAACAGTAGGTGAACATTTAAATCATCAGTTAGAGGTAGTTGTAATTAACGTTTCTTAGGATCCAGCGGAGGATTGTTTTCCAAATGATATTTTCTCATGACGTTTCCAAGGTGGCTATTTGTGGGTAATTTGCGCAATTTTGCTTCACATTTGGACATGTATGAGAGGCGACCATATATGTGACCCACAAAAGCAGCCACCAGAACCTTGGGCACGGCACCAAAATGGGGGTTTCGGCTCAGGAACTCTAAAAAAGAAAACATTCACAGAAGTAAGTTATTAGCAGGAACGACAACGAAAAACAGAGGTCAACATGTAAAATAAAGTGAAAGAATTTAGCATAGCTTACTTCTATGAAGTTTTGGTGGTGTCCCTACAGATAAAGAAATGGCGTGTTAGGTGAATTACCATATTTAACTGCAGCGTAGGTGACAGTGGCAAAGAGCGTGCTGAAGGGCAAGCAGCGTTGGTAGAAGCTCTCTTTGTCGCACTCTTCCAGCGCTTTCAGCTCGTCGGGTGAGAACTCGTAATAGCGCAGAGGGTGCGTCACGTTGCGTACGGGAGGACAAGTCTTCTTTGTGCGAGACTCCGCGTAACAGCTACAGTCCTCCTCCTTTTTTTCATTTTTTTTACTCCCACTCATAACGAAGATGGTTATTCCATCTTTAATTTGTAATAAAACACTGAAAATATTTACATTGTTACATTTCTAAATCATTACCCAAATGACAATGACGTTGCACTGAGCTTGTGGAATTTGTTTCATAATAATTTCGCTTGTTATAATGAGGTATAATATGAGATTTAATAGGAATTAATGAAATACCATTTCCCTGTGTTCCATGTTTATTACCAGCTTAATAGATTTAGATATTATTCAAATTACAATTAATAAAATTTTAAATTTTTAACAACTGTTTTGTTGTTAAAAATCAAACTGGTATAATATATCTCATACATTAAAAAAAAATGCGGCTGGCCAAGAATTGATTCAACCAAAACTTCAGTGTCAAATTCCTAGTTACAAGATTAATTATGTCACAAAATTTTCACAAGACTGATGATATCCCATCATAATTATTCCGAGAGAATATGAGCTTAGGCGTGTTGCGCGGTATGTTTGTTAGTGCCGTGACGATAGCGGTGGCTTGGGCGACCTCCGCAACAGCACGTTACGCTGACTACTCTGGCGCTCGCATGCCCTTCTACCATGAAGACTATCCCAACAGGGACTCCTTACCGCGTGATGATTATCCTGAGCGGTCACCCGATGCTTCTGTGCCTTTAGATTATAAATATGAAGAGCCATCTAGCGGTAACAATATGAAAATTTTATAATCATATAGTATTAACACTAAATAATAATATTTTAAAAAATTACAGGAATATATGAGGGACAAACTGAAAACAGTGTTGGAGAAAACGACGCATGGCAAATCGAAAGAAAGAACAACCGACTCATAGATGAAGAAGAGGATTACACTCATGATATAGATAAGTATTCCGAAGAGCGAGAGATTAAGTCTAATCACCGTGTAGAAGACACACCGTCCACAAAAGGAAAAAAGTTAAAGAAAGTAGGTAATAACTTGTCTCAGCAAGGACGTCGACGATTTACCAACTCTAAAAGTAGATCACGTTATTGGGACCAAGTGGAGGATAACAGAGATATTGAAACAAGAAATAAAATAGATATTAGAAACAAGTTTAGGCCCAGAGTAGAAGTAAGGCGGACGGGAAGAAGAAAACCCCGTGAGAGAGAAGATGTGACTAGAGAAGCTATCTTCGAAGCAGACCGAAATTTTGAGTCGGGTGAAAGCAGTGAGGATGAGGCTCTTTCGCTTCAAGGTGTACGAAGACGGGTGGGTAATGAAAGAAGAAAAGACGAAATCAGTTTTATTCCTCATCGTGATTTGGGATCTATGGCAAACAAAAACTACCCCAACTACGAAGAATATTATGATATGAAGAGAGCCCTTAACATAAGAAATAACCTGCTTCCAAATCCTGGAACTAAAGGTAATTAATTAAATATATTTATATTATCTGTATTTTAACCACTGACTTGTAGAACATCAACTTCATTCATCATTCATTCATGATCAATTTGTGTCGTCTACTACGTATTAATTCATTCTAAATTTTGTGCCCAGTAAGTGAAACAGCGATGCCGCTATCAGTTCGACCTCTTGAGAATTGGTTCCGTCGAGCCAATATCCCAGATGCGTCAGATGAACGAGCTACGCTATCAGACTCTACATCATCGCTTCTGCAAACCACTACCACATCCGCCGATACTACAACTGTCTCAACAGTTATTAGTAGTTTAAAGACAACAGTGCACGTCCAGAATTCCTCTGATTTATCACTGGCAGAAAAATCAAGACTGTCCATATTGAAAAAGGCTCAGAGAAAGGAAAGTATTGGAGGCAAAACCCTGACAACAAAGCCGCCTGTTTTGATGCAAGTAACAGACCGATTGCAAACAGTTGTAATGGTGGAATCCCCAGGGTCTCAATTGCAGCGAATGCAGGCAAGAGAGATATCTGATGACTCGCCTGATCGTATTGGCCGCGCCAAACGTCTCATGCGCCACAAACTTCTATCCAATGCTAAGAATATTCATGAATTAACTAACAACTGGGATGAACTGGTCTGCGATTATATTGATGTGTCACTTCTAAACAAAACCGCAAGATTGTATTTTCAATATGAAATTGTGTGTTTAGTGAATATTATAAGATTTATGATTACTTAACGTATTGTAACCGTGGATATTAAAACATTTTGCGATCAACTTTTATTTTATTTCTTTATAGCATAGCATATTATACTCTTAAAAATCAAATTACGTTGGTCTGTTGAAAGTGATCAATACGTATTACTGAGAAACTTTAATAAACAACAAATTATTACAGAAACTCAAGCATCTTCAAGTACAACAAGTGTGGCGGAGCGCGAACTGTCGGCGGTTCTTAGCCGGCATCAGCGCGCTGAAATAGAAGATCCGGGCGGGCCCACATCCCGTGCTCTGGATATCAATGAGCTCTTGCCCACTTTCCCTAAGGGGGCACTGGACTCGGAACAGCAGCATGTCTGGAACAACTTCGTACTTCACAATCGGAGCTTTCGGAGTACTATTTCTTCATTAGTGACTTTTATATCTTTAATACACTACTTACAAAATTATACTTAAGTATTTATTTTCGCTCGAATATGCTTTATGAAGGATTAATTATTAATTGTCTTACCTACAGTATTTTTACTACTATACATAATATGTATGCAAATGTGAATAAGTTTTCTAGTAATACTATAGTATTATAATAAAAAAATTAGTTCATTCGAAATAAATATTTCACACATATTAGATATGGCAAGATTGGCTTATTTTTACCGGTTTACGATCAACAACAATAAAGTATACTGGAACGATTTTTAGTTTGGGTTTTGACGTAATGTTTTTGTGTAAGCGCCACCTTGTGAGTTTGGGCGGGACTAAGTGGGGAGTTTGGAGGAGGTAAAATGTGCGAGGTGCGGAGGCTAGCAGCGGGAGGGCGGTCACCGGCGCGGTGGCGTTCGCCAGCGTTCAATTATTTATTCGCCGCGCGTGCCGCGGGCCGTAGGTCGCTCGTGGAGTGCACACGGGGCCCGCGTCTCCCCGTCCGTCTCTCGTTGATCGCGTCTCGTGTTAAGTGACTAGTATGAGTGACAGGGACAGGTCGTCGCCCTCCCTCACGGACACCCCGCTCAAGACCTACATCGGCCGGCACGACGACGACTACCCCCTAATAAACGGAAACGGTGAGTACCAACCCCGTGCTCGTGCTGGGCGCGCACCGGCTCTAGGGCAGTAGGTCACGGGCCGCGTGCTAACTTCTTTGGGCTCCCTCCGCGCACTCGTTTTGCCGCATTGGGTCTGCTACGATTTCGATCGACCCGTCCCGACTTCTCAGCACTGAACATAGGTATATGTAGTAGGTGCAAAATTATGCGGATGTCGCGAACTGTCTCGTGGTAGTTGCTAGTGGAAAAAAGAGTGTATGGGGATTGCCTTTGAGGTGGTGCAGAGGTATGGAGTCGGCGCCGCGGTTCTCAGCTGTCGTCGATCGATACCTGTGACCTTAAGACTCAGAAGTTTTCCTAACACTTTTTGCGAGTACTGAATGTTCCGTGTTTAAGAATTATTACGCATTCACGAATTAAAAGGTTAACTAACATTGACTAAGCGATTGCATTATTCAATTGTTTGTTTGTTAGTTTTAAATGTTATTCAGAAATCCCTAATCCGTTTAACTATTTAATCCTATGTCAGCAGCATCCGACAAAATTCAGCATCAGAGAAATCTGACGAGCCTGTGTTTGTTGTCATGACGGTATTTCGCATCGGTATTAGTTGAGCTAGTCGTTTGGGAACGTATTATATTTTTGCCAAGGCGTAAGTCATGTGACCGCGGCGCATCGCGGACTTTTAGAATACTCCAACACAATAATATATGACTGAGTTTGCAAAGTATCCCAGTCATGTGATTTACTTATTAATTATTATATTCGGATTTATTGAGTTATTTTGTATTAATAAATCAGATACCTTCACTCATGTTGCATAGGAACCGCCTACCTTCCAAAGACATACGTTGTTATACGGACATTTGAACGGATTTGAACTAGTCGAATTCCAATATTTTCCAGTTATATAGGTTTAATCGACAAAGAAATACATTTTTATAAATATATCTTATCGTGTGTTATAAAAATATCAGTCGTGTCGAAATCACTATGCTAACAGAGTTTCAGTGCCATCGAGTCACTATCGTAATCTTTTTAATAAAATAATAACGATTCAATCTTTAGCTGACGTTCGGTTTCGCCGATAACGAACCCATGGTTGAAGATAGCGGCGGAGCGGGGAGTGAGAGAACAATAAGAAAATAGATGATGTATTTGTGGAGCTCGAACGGTTATTATAAAATTAGAACGGCCAAGTTATTTGGGCAGGAACATTGCTCTCACTGCGTCGTCGTTCATTATC
The DNA here is from genome assembly GCA_963693345.1 of Pieris melete. Classification (NCBI taxonomy): domain Eukaryota; kingdom Metazoa; phylum Arthropoda; class Insecta; order Lepidoptera; family Pieridae; genus Pieris; species Pieris melete. Next base: position 518,426 of record CAVNZK010000127.1, read on the forward strand.
AGCTTATCTTGCAGCGTCTCCTTGCTCCGTTTATGATTGATTTCTCTACGTTTGATGTTATCTAAACTAGTTTAATGTACAATATTCTAGTTTACAATATTTCGACGCTGAATTAGATCACTGAATTGAATCGTTCTACACATTAGTCGAGTCAGTATACATCGAAAAGAGCCTTGGCCATCGCGTTGGTGAAAATTACATTAATCAAAGTGTGAAGTATACCGTGACCGGTCCAACATTCATCTCGGTAACGCAACCTTGTGATCGGAGGATTTTTTTATTGTGCCCTGGCATGGCACCATTTCCCGGTACGCGTCACGGGAGATGCAACGCTCAATTTAAAATCAAATGTCGGCTCAAACCATCCATTCTTTTAATGACACGTTCGTAACATTCGCTAATTAATCTAAATGCCAGGGTTTATTATCGCCACCTATCTATTATCTTCGTCGATGTATTTATAAAATACGTACTTGCTCGATAATTTCAATTAAGCGATTAAGGGTCCTTTCATTTACGCATGCGAAGTGAACTTATTGAAATCTTACTTCTATCACGTTACAAATTCAGTCAAAGATGACAATTGTAGAGAAATACATAGAACAAATTAATTTTGTAACAAAACTTGGGCGAAAGTTGTCTACTTTAAATTTATACCAGAAAATCAAAGATTCTGTAAAAATAATCTATTTATATACTTGTAACTTAGGCTTAGCAACGATATATGTTACGCTTAAATTACGCGCATTTTAATGAGTTGTTAATGACATCAGTTGATGAGGGTGATATACACATATGAATAAAGCCACACTTTTAAAGATGCCATACACATTTATTTTTCTAAAATACCACTCCTGTAACACCTTCAATTGTTTTTTTTGGAAGACAATAAAGGCCGATCACGCTCTTCTATCAGAATAGATATTATGGACCTTGGACCACATGTGGTGGTGGAGATGCCGAAAGAGCTGATGCATGGTTATCAATAAGTTTTGTTGTACATAAAGGCAGGAATAGTAACTAAACAACACATTTCAGCGGTGAACATTCTACTTAAATTATACGAGTAGCTTTAATTCCAATTATTTTGAATTTAGCTTAATAGCAGTACGTTTTTGTCATTTATCTACGCAAATTATTTACTATTTTCACTTACGTGCGCATGCAGCATGTTTATTAGTAAAACAAATTAGATAAATGCGTTTGGTTTATTTTCCTAGTAATAATATTTCGTTAGGATTCGTTCAGTTAGGGTGTGACAGTATTAAGGACCGTGCGTCAGAGCGTAGCGTCCCTCTGGCTCAAACCGGCTTTCCTCGGTATTGATTTAGCTGAATAAACTTTTTACCTTCCTCGCAGACGTGCGGTAACCCGGACCTATTACCGAATTAAGCAAATGGTAGCTTTTATTATTTGCTTTTAGCTTAGACAGCAAGCGAAATACGTGCCAGCAGCGAGACTTTGTCAAATAAATCATTTAATAGTGAATTTCTATGAGATAGCCGACACCATCGTGCACCAAATACAATTTCCTAATAGACAATTTGATTACTTATGGAAACTTCCTGCTAACAGTAAAAACCTAATTGTTATTCACGGTCAACAAATATTATTGGAATTAGCCGTTATTAGTGTGTATGAAAAGCTGATCTGTGGTTATTGTACTCAAAACAGTTTTAGATATGGATTATTTTCCATGAAATAATTGCTCAAATGCCTTTAATATTGCATAGAAGAACTAAATTATAACAACCTTGATTCATTACTATATCATGACACATACTAGAATCCTTCAGGAATGGTAATATTACAATAATTATAAACAACTAAACGCACGATGGTTTGGTTGTGTCGATTTTGTTTGACGCCGGTGGAATTGTGAAGAGTTCCACCAGAATCGTCCTGAGTAAAGTCCCTCATTAGTGACATCTAGTCAAGTGGGTCAGCGTCTCGGAGCGTTATTTGTGTCGTCTATTCTTTTTGTTTCGTTCTATTTGAGACACCGCTCAACGGACGACAACCGATGTCGCTACACATGTATTGTAACTTGTACTTTTGAAATTAAATCGGAACGGAACTAAATGGCTGAACTATAAAGGTGTGGAAGCAAAGGAAGCAAAAAATCATTTTCTTTGTAATATATTTAAACATGGCTGACGCACAAAGAAAAGAAATCGAATATTAGTCAATGCAGCACATTTCCCCTCTCCCTGTTTTTCCGACATTTATTTATTATAACCTTATTTTTATTATAACAACATTAATTCGGCAGAAAATAAAAAAATAATCTCTTGAGAATTCAGTGACTGAGTTACTAATATTTAGATGAAAAAAAATACAAAATTACAATAAAAACATATGGTTTTATATACTATGGTATACATTACTAAATGTATACCATAGTTAATTTTTTATTTAATTACACAAAAAGTAACTTACTAAATATCTGATTTTTATCAACAATTTTGGAATTAATTTTAGAAAGAGAAAATTCTGTAGGTAATTGAGATTAAAACGTTTAATTACTACTTCTGTTTAATATTTCAAATGGATTGATCGATAACCAGCGGCGTAAATATCTGGTGGTGGTTTCCGTAACGGCATTTACCATAAAAAGAGACCAGAGTCATAGTTATGATTAATTTTCATCTTCGGTCCACATTTTTTTATTCTGACTGTCAGATCAAAGTTGTCAGATCGACGTCCAATTCGACAATTCTACGTCAAAAAATTTTGTGCACAAATATGGAACTAACAGTTCCCAGTTCCCAACAAAGTTTCCGAACCATTCCTTTTTGAAAGTCCGTGCCAATTCCTAAAAAGCCCGGCTTATTCCCCAGCCTCATGGCGTTGTGAGTGGGCGGTGGTACCACTCTGCATTTGGTAAGCCTCCTGCCCGTTTGCCCACAGTAAAAAATGACACTTGGGTTTAATTATTAGCCATGTCGAGCAAAAAAAATATTGAAAACTTCGTTGGACATATCGTTTTCGTGATCTAAAACTGTACGTGTTCAATTAGCTCGCAAAACGGGGAAGTAAGTTATAACATATAGGTATAAACTTGTTCCTAACAATTGTAAATCTAAACAGTCTATCACTAATCTAGAACTCGCTAGACCGTATTTAAAGGAAGTAATTATTCTCTGGCGTTTTAGAATCCCTGTGACATTTGCACAAAGACCAATTTTTGTATCATCGTGTCAGTTAAATGTCAGACTAGGTAATTTTACTTTTATGCTCCTTCTAATTATAATAACTATTTCTTTTATGATATAGCAACAATCATATAATTTATAATGAAACCCAGCTTTAAAATAAAAAAAAACAATAATTCACCTTAATATATAATAACTAAAATATATTAAAAAGAGTCCCTTTAGCCAAGGTTCTGAAGATACTACCAGCTTGTCCTTGGTAGCTGCCAGCTCTTCGGTCTTCTTTGATGTCGACTAACCTTTTTGATATTTCTTTAAAAAGCCTGATAGCGCTAGGACCCCACGGACCAAGGGTCTCGACACCGAATGGGACAAAATCATATTCGGAGCCTAGACCCCTGTATTTGTAGGCTTTGGATTTATCAGCCGCATCACAAGGTTCCACGTAGATGGGAAGGGGCCAGTGTAAAACTGAAATCACTTGTCCGATTATCATGTTGTGTTGTCTGAATCTAAAGAATACAATACGCAATAAACATGATGGTGAATTTCTCAGTATAACGTATCAGTAAAATAAATAACCGGTTTTAACAATGTTCACATTATCCTCAACGTATTTATACAATAATAAACGATATTCTATTAGGCAGTTTAAATTGCGTATTTGGGCTTATAGAATTCACATAAATGATTTTTTATTACGTATACTTGTCTTGTATTGAATTATTTCGAAATAGTAAATCATATTGCCGATACTTTTATTATACGAGTCGTCTAGTGCTCCTTTTGTACAATTTTTCTAAAAATAAACTGAAAAGCCTTTTTGCTCATTGAAATATGAAAGCTCTGCTTTTAATAAGTGTACCTACAGAATTATGTACTCTTATTCTTTGTATTTAATCAATTTGACGATGAAGGTAGAGAAAAAATTAGTTAATTTAGTTATTACATCTGATATGGTTTCTTAAATCTTTCTTAGAAATGTACTTTTCGAACTTCCGTTGATGATACTCGTACAAAGTCGTTTAGGCGTTTAAAATCAATATTTATTTAAAACCAAGTTCCATTTTGATAAATTATTCATCAATCAGTTGGGAGTTATTTTTATGTTTATACAGCAGCGCTGGTTTAGTGTCAATTTAAAAATTAACTAATTGAGAAGAAAGAGTGACTTGCATAGAAGACTAACGTAAAACTAAAAAGTCAGAAAAATATATTCTGTCAAACGGGTGATACGTTATGGTGACTGGTCGAACTTAAATTCGTGTATGCTATTTACAGTAGGTAGTACTTGCAGCTTTGCAAACTTATAAAATGAAACAGATGACGATCAAAACGGCGGAAATTTTCTTGCCAATTATTCTCGTCCGTTCTACGCCTTTGATTCGAGAACGCTTAGTGAATTAAATTAACTTAGTAATTTAATATTTAATACTTCTTATTTGGATGTTATTATATGTTGACCATATGAAAACAAGGTACCAAATATGTAAAGATAATGATCGAATTAAAATAATATTTTATTTACATTCACAAAATTTTGGTACGAATCTCGAATTACAACAAAATCTATAAATAAAGTTCACTGTAAATTCAAATTTCTGTAACACAGAGTTAGTCTAGAAGGTGTTGGCAGCTTTTTATTGTATTGATTTTGTAATTAGACCATGCACTCATTGTAATTGTAATGCTCACAAACAACATCAATCGTTTATTCAATTATTGTCAAACAATTGTCCACAGTTCCTTACTTCAAATTTTACTTATTAGACGAAGGCTGCTGTGCCTAGATAATACACATATTTATGTTTAAATAAAAACACATATATAAAACGGCTCTTACTAACAAGTGTATTTATTTGTAAATATTTTAATCTGTACAAACAGCAACGGCTATTCACGTTGGAGCAGGTTATTGAAGCGTGCGTTCGGTGAGCCGTGTCTTAATTGGATTTAGTGTGCGAGTGTCAGACGAATGCGAGCACATCGTGGTGACAGGCTATTAGTGCCAGCTTTCATACGACAGAATGTGTATATTGCAGTGTATCTGGACGAATGATTACTGAACGAATCTGCATAATACCTTCAGAGATTAAGGATTTTAAAATCACCCTGGTATACCAGTGGCTGTTTCAGCGGAGTGGAATCAGTCACCCACGTAGTCCTGGAATGCGAGGCTGTGACTAAACAACGTGAATAAATCCTCGGAGTACTGAGGTCACTCCGTGAAGCCTGCGAAGTGCCCAGGATACTTCTGTGCTTCTGGAAGGATATAGGCTGGCTTAGTTAGGACTATACGCACAACGGACCTAGTGAGAGTCTAAGTGGGGGAAACACCAACCATAACACACAAAAGCCTGTGCAAAAATAAACAAATTGATTGCTATTTTTATCACAGCGTGGCTACTTTAATGAACTCTTATTACATTTTATTATAGCAGTCTATAATTTTCAACTGTATTTCCTTTTTATTTAATAAGTGTATGTCATTAGTTTAAATCGTTTCTTTGTCGACTAATAATACACATGACACAGTAATGCCTCAGTTCCCACACAAAGGGGGGAACCTACATTAATCTAGTATTAGACAAGGCTAGCCACCTTGTTAGTTCCTGCGTCGCTTCTGTCACACATAGAAGCAATCAGTTTGCTTAGTTCTGACGGAATATATGCGGGCAATACTGTTTGGATATTGAGTGATTAGATTTGCTACAGTCAGTAGTTTTGCAAGGACACAGCTCAATATTTGTTATAACGTATTATTTTTATTATGAAATCTTTTGATTCGTACTCAAAACAACTTTATTCATATAGATAAACAAGTACACTTATGAACGTCAACAGAAAAGATGTTAAATTAATTGTAAATTTATATTTACTACCAGTTCGCAAGTCAAAGGCGTAGAGCGGGCAAGAAACTCTCCGCCACTCTTTTTAATCGCTAAGTTTTGAGTCATAGAAATTGTTTAAACTGGAAATCAAGCCCAAGGATCATTTAATTATTCGTCAAATTTATTTATTAATTTACGTTTAACGAGAGCTTTGAATTTATTTAGTGATAAGATACAATTTCCAGTGTGGTTTATCTTCTGAAACCTGGTTGGTCGTACGCTTAGATCAGTTCTCTTTTTACTGGTGAAAGTCACCATTTGTTTTAAAATCGTTTGTATTTTTCCTCAAGAATATATTGACCATATTCGAGTAGTGTCATAATATTCAATTCCTTAAACTTTTTCCATAAAACAAACATCTAATACGCGTGATATAAATAATATATTTTAGTGTTAAATTAATAATGTAAATGCTTGTCCTAGATATAGTAAATGATATTTCGAATTTATACATTTTAAACCTCTTTAGTATGAATAGACCTTGACTAAATGAAGTAGATAAATACGTTATTGCTTTTTGAATTTCGAGACCCTGACCCAGGCGGGGCTCACAAAATTCTGGCACAAATGTTTTACGACATTACAAACAGTAATGTAGAGTACCTATTGTAAGCCCAAAACATACACAAGTAATTTCAAAAATTAAACATTGTCCCCAAGAATCGCATCAGCTCAAACCAATTGAGCCACGATGGCGTTTAGGTAGCCGGCACTTGACCTTGATCTATTTTACGAATTCCAATTTATTACTGACTCAATTGTTTTGTTGAGGACTCGTGTCCCGTTGACCTTTAATAACGGCAAAGCTGGCCTCAAGGTCAGGTAATAGGCTATTGGTGGGGAAAGCCGGGAAATAACGACCTCTACGGTGTATGACGGTTCTAAAACCTTGGTAGTTCCATATTATGCAAAAAAATCATTATCGATATTTTTCTCGGGCCTGGACTCGGTATTATCTTCTCTACGTATCTCAAATTGAATTTTCCAACAGTGAAACTTTAATGAGGCTGTCATAAACATTATCTCGTCGACGTATAGATAAGAAAATACTAGACTGGCATTAATAGTATTTTATTGTCTATTTTGATTTATTTAGCTACTCGCTTTCCTTATGTATTTTTTTATTTCTATGACTTGCAATTGTATTGTAATATAAATGTTCATCTCTGCGAAATTTAAAAGAAAGAATGTTGTTTGTTCTCTGAAGTTTGAAAAATATCCAGTTGAAATTGTAGATTTATAATTAGACAACAGCAACAAGTGGTGAAGCGTTGGATAGCGGTCGTGAAGATGTAAAAATTCAAAGGAAATAAATCAATTGAATGTTTTCGCGTTCTATTCATAAACCATGTAGAGGCAGCTGCCTTGACACAATTTTCATCTCGTGAGATTTAATTTTTCTAAGCCCTCCTCATTTAAATCAGTCAATGGCGGTCCCGTGATTGAGGACCATTCTCTCTCAACAACTCAGAGACAACTATCGAGCCTTTAATCTCTCTCTTTACTTACGTGTGACAAATCAGTACTGACCTCGGCCAACATGCTAATTGTTAGCAAACAGTTCAGGCTCCATAATCGACCTTGAACATTCAGCTTGGGGTCACGCCTCAAGGTCATTTACATAGCCAGTTAGATATTTACTAAGAGAGACGCATTTGATTAGTGAATCTGTTTCCAAATTTAATTAATTACAAAATGTTGAGAATAACTTTTTTCTAACTTAGGGAAATTGTAATCGGAGTGTGTGTGTGTGTGTAAGAAACATTAAATAATTCTATAACTAACTAAAATTTTAATGAAATTTGTTGAAAATTTTATTTTACTTTGTTTATGGTAAAAAAAAAATATTTTATTTTAATGTGTGTATTGTCGTATGTGTTTTAGTTGTATTTTTTTTTAATTTCTATTAGATTTTTTTTGAGAAACTTATGCTTGCGTTGAGTGTCGCACATTTTGTATGTAAGATTTTGTGAAATTATTGGTAGATTTAGGACTGTGTGTGATGTCGTGGGCTTGATAACTAAATAAATAATTATAACTATTGCATGTTATATGACTAATAAAATTTAAAAACGAATTAATTGATTGGTGTCCACAAAATGATTTCGGTCTGATACATTTAGTAGTACAGTCCGTCCTAAATGATATACAACTTCAGGTATTAATTGAATAATATTCGCCACGCTTATTAAACTAAAGTAGATAAAGAAAAATAAATTATTAAACTACGAAAGCCTAAGTGAGCAAAATATATAGCCTTGACTCGTACAACATGAGTTAAAATTTGCTTTCGTGACATGAATACTAAACTAAAGAGAAAATATAAATACTGTAAGTTATCTGATCTTTTGAAGTAATACAAGTGGAATGTCGACTTCAAATTCTTATTACGTTACGCCATAAATTTGGGCATTTAAAAAATTGACACCAATAGTTAAATTGTATGTGTATTTAGAATCAGTTCCGTTATCGATGCCGATAGAGTTGGGTTATTCCAAACATTACGATTAGATTACGCTTGATCGCCACTTACAATAATTATGATGGGAATTGAATTCGAAATTTGTGCTAATAAATTTTATATTAGGTACATAAAATTGATACTATCTATACCAGGAACGCTCTTTTATAAATAAATTCCTGGAAAATCTGATTGAGGCTACATTCTCGCAATTTAATATCCATGTCAATGAATACTTAAAACAAATATAAATACCAAGAGCAATTTAGTCAAAATTGCATTTTCGGATATTAAATCTACAACTACAGCCGAACACGGTCTAATGACTATATATTTTGCAATACATTTCCTGTTACAATAATGAACATTAATTATTTATACAAGTAGCCGCGAGGGTTTCCCTGGTCGGTTCTAAAAAATATAATATAAATATAATATAATATAAATATAATATAAATATAATATAATATAAATATAATATCGTGATAGAGGTCGGAATAAACCATAAATTTGGTCTGTATCATCCCTCTTAAGAATATCATTATAACCTGTGGTAAATAATCGGTGAGATTTTCGACTTGATGTTGTTTTCATAGCGTCGTCGAGTATTTTCTTAAAGGTCTCCTATATACCTGCTGGAGCGGGAACTTTCAACACCTACCATCACCTGTTAAAAAAAGTGCGTGTATACAAAGTACACATGTCAGAAGTGAATTTCTTTGGCAAATTTTTAAAATTGTTCATATTTATACAAATCTAAAACTTTAGATTTCCGAGACTAAGAGGGAGGGAAAAAGGAAGATATGTTAGGAATTTAATTGTCATTAAAATATTTTAAGTGTCGAAAATTAATACAAATTATAAATGTTATTTATTTCTTCGATAATAAAAACACGTCGCATTTCAATTTACAATTCCTCATTTGAGATTTCAATAAATTATTTTGCATAAAATATAAAATTGAAATATTTTATAAATTCTCTTTACGAAATGTTAATTTTAAAAATAGAATTTCAATAAGGTAATGCGCCCTTCCCACTCTCTCTCAATCGGTCTCAACCGCTCTTTGCCTTTTCTTCGACAAAAACGCTGCACATCTTCGTGACGTTTCATCCGTAAAAAATTACCCTCATGCGCCTAAAGAAGTTTCACTTAAAAAATTAATCCAGATCAACACATAAAATGTCCATCGCCTTGTCTTTTAGTCGCCAGTACGTCGTTGTTCTTGTGTTTTTTGATTCGACGGTGCGTATAAAATTAAAATCTGTTAGCCACCGCGCTTACTACGCTGCCGGTTACTGCTATTATTATCTTAATATACATAAATTAGGTGTCACGTTGTTTGTCCGCTATGGACTCCTAAACTACTGAACCGATTTCAATCAAATTTGCACACCATGTGCCATTTGATCTATCTTAAAAGATAGGATAGCTTACATCTCAATTTATACCCGCAATATTTTTATATTGCAAATTATTTGTTAATTATTTGATAGTCACAATTCTAACATATGGCGCTGTGTTGAAAGTACCAACGTTACACATAAGCTACAATTTAATGGCATAACCACCAAAAAAGCATAGTCGTCCCCATGACTGGTATTCTCCGTTTCCCTTGAATAGTTTACTACTATGTAGTATAACAAAAACCTTAGCCACAGCAACGCTTGGCCGGTTCTGCTAGTATTATATAAATTGAACATCGTTTGAAAGACTTTCTGAAAAGGTTCCACGAGTCTTACAATATCGTCACATTTAGGTACAATTCGAAGGAAGCCTTTATATTTTAATATTCTAAAATTAATACAAATATAAAGAAGCGCGTATCAGACGAGGTATCTATGTAATAGTGGAGCAAGAAAGACAATATTTAACAACCACATAAACTCTACGCGATTTGCAATAGTCTTAGAAATATCAAGATCGCTCGGAATTAAAAAAGATAATAAAAATCTTAGTGTTTTCTGAATTGAGAAGTACGGATTCATTATAATGTCGTACGAGGAGGCTTGTGGGGTATTGATCCTCGCGTCTGCCTTACGAAACTCCTTGCGGAGTAAGTGACACAATTCACCCTAACATAATATATATTCTGATAGTTACTTACCTACTTTATATTAATAGTAAATTAATAATAAATATATTTATACCACTAGCTGTTCCCTGCCACGCTTCGCTGTGACATATTGTGAATGAATGGTTGAGAAATGAGAAACAAAACATTTCATATAAGTTTAATTTTGCAATACTTGTGGGAAAAAATTAAAACAGAAAAAATAGTATAAAAACAATCCTTGATGCGGATTATATACAATGCTTAAATTTCACCTCGATTGGTGCAGAACGTTTTGAGTTTTTGAAGCGTACACAAACCAACATAACATTTTTATATATATACTAGCTGACCCGGGAAACGTTGTTATGTAAGTATATTACTTCTAGGCACCATTTTTTTAGTTCAATAAAAATAAGTATCTACTATAATAAAAAATAGGGGTTGATCTTAGAGGCGTTCTATGTATTTCTTAAAGCCACAAAATATGCCAATTGTTCCAAAAAATAAAAAATACATTTTTGGGGTGGATACCCCTTATCACTTAGGGGTTTGAAAGATAGATAGTAGCCGATTCTCAGACTTACTGAATATACATTAAAAATTTCATACGAATCGGTCGAGCCGTTTCGGAGTAGTTTAACCATAAACACCGCGACACGAGAATTTTATATATTAGATAACATTTGACACAAACAATACGATTACAGTTAAGAAGGTTTTGGGAGACTGGTTTTCAATCTAGGTAAGAACCTGTAATATGGATATAGATATTCCATTCCACAACATACTGACTACTGAGTCATAACAAAATAGTACTTAGTATTAACGAAAACAGAAATAATTAATTGCCGTGGTTACATGTAATTGTATTTCGAATGTTGCTTACGTTACTATAAAAATACATTTGAAATTATATCACGTTTCATTTATATATAGAAACTAATTGTCGCGCGGTGGGCTAAGCCGCATGCGGTCGGCGAGGTTGTGGCGTGGGGGGTTAGGGGTCACTAACTATGAATTAAAATGTCACATCGACTAAATAAAGGAGAGGATTTCCTAATGGAAATACCTATCAAGTAATAGAAGTCTTTCAATTACTTTCCTCTAAGTCAAACCGGAGGCTGATAAATTTTGCCGAAAAAAATGGAAACTAGCTGATCGCGCGAGAAACACCAAAGGTGCACTATGATAACCACCTTTTTTCTGCCATTTTGAATTTGTTTTCACTACCCGTATCTATAGCTAAAACTGCTCAATAACTTTTGTAAAACACTCCAGTTTAATCTCATACGGTTTGGCCAGCTCGTTGGCGTCTCCAGGGAAGCAAATGAAAAGATCCAGATTTTATAACTGTTTTTAAATTTCTGAATATTATTCAGCATAGCGGTTGCTCCACACAATTTTTCCAACATTTTTTTGCTAAAGTCTCGGAAGTTTAGTAAGCGCTCACGAAGAGATACAGATAGCGCCTTTTAGTTCAATAGACTCAAGCAGGAAAGACTTTGAATTTTATTTATTTATTTTTATGTTTACATTTAAGGTACAGAAACAGAAAACAGATGGGTTAAATACATACAGTTATTACACACTAAACAATATTTGTTAACCTGAAGTCTAATAAGATCTGTACACAGCATTTTAGTGGAATCTTCAGTGCTGGTTTACCAAATATTAACAATTACATACAGTATAATATGTACATATTATATTAAACTTAATGACAAAAAAAAAAGAAAAATTTAATGACATAAAAATTAAGTTTTTCTGGTTGCAAGTCTGCACCGCGAATAATCTTTCTACATTCATAACTACTATTGTGAAAAATATCAACATGAGAACACACAGAATTATAATACTAGCAGCGAGCGGACCATTCTAGGATACATTGTTGTTACTGTGGGTATCATAAATAGTTGTGGGTTACGCACAGAACGCGTACCTTAATGTCAAGTTTATCCAATAGATAGCTGTCAAGTGAGCCATTTGCTATTTTATTTTAAAAGGCACACTAACGAAACATACAAACACTTACAGAGAACACATAACATAGAAAACAAGATACAAGCATGTGCATCAATAACAAGTGTGCACAACATTTAAAGGGAAACATTACATGATGAAGAGAAAATAACTTCAACATTAAAAGTAAAAAACAAACTAGATTAAAAAAAAATACAAACATGCAATTTACAAATACATATTAAAGAAAAAAAACTATTTTAAAATTAAAAAACTAATTTAATATGAAACGACATACACTTAAAATAACAACATGAATTGCTCCTTCCCTCATTGATTATTCCCATTTGACGAAAAATAATCATACATTCTTATCAACATATGAAATGTAAGTAAGTAATTCATTGTAACTACTTTGTACAGACAACCACGTATTTGTGTCGCTCTACAGAGCAGAAAGTTGGGTAGTGACTTAGAAGAATTCACCTCATTTAAAGCGAAATACGCTTACAAAAGATATAACATTTTTAACCGATTTTATCATTCTCAAAAATAAATTTTTAAAAAATTCAGTGGCGCTACGACCTCTTTAGATTTCTGAATCTGTTTCATGATCATCTAAGTTGTTTTTCTTCACCGTGTTCGACCGAATGTTAAATGCGCACATAGAAAGAACGTCCATTGGTGCACAGCCGAACTTATCAGGATGAATTTACAACTAATATTTTATTGGGATTGACTGAGAGATATGAAAATATTATGACGTTAAAATATTAATACATATAGCGTAAGGCTTTTTTTCCGTATCTTTTATAATAATACAATGGAGATGAGGGATTATACAACTAAACAATGTAAGAATGAGTTCTTTTTAAAATACTTTTTGCTAACTTTATATATATTTCGATTCGAATAAAGAACTATCTTGGTCAGTTAGGTTTGATCAGATACTGTTTCCCTGGTCACAATATAGAGTACGTAATCTATGAGCTGTTCAGCATCATACAAATGCTGACAACGTGGGAACTGAACCTCAGCAATTAGTGTCGTTGCATTATCAGTGTCCGTGTCACGTGTGTTAGTCATTAATGCCGATTTGTTCACTGAATTGATTTTGCCCACGCATCACGCGCCTCATACATTCATAGTTGATACTATGTACCTAGTTATTTGGCTTTGGCCGGATATTGCTTTATATTAATTCCTGTAATCAACGTATATCTTTCTGGTGTAGTAATACCGTTAAAATTTTACTAAACTATAATCATAGTTTTTGAATTGATTATCTATACATTTTTATAATGTTATACAGAAAACCAAATCAATTTTTGAGGATTTTTGTTAAATAAGATAGCTATTATCGTTATCTTATTAGTTTGAAACTAGTATCAAATTTTAAAATAATATACGGATCAAAGTAGTCCAAGGTAACAGTGGGAAAGTTAGGTTTGAGTTAATCTATTGCGCACACTAAGCTACGTAGCAACAAACTACAGTCTATACGTAAACTAATTTATGAGCAGTGTTGGCCTAGTGGCTTTAGCATGCTACTTTCATCCCTGAGGTCGTAGGTTCGATCCCCAGCTGTGCACCACTAGACTTTCTTTCTATGTGCGCATTTAACATTCGCTCGAACGGTGAAGAAAAACATCGTGAGGAAAGTAGCCCCTAAAAGTCGAGGGCGTGCGTCAGGCACAGAATACATTAAAAAAATGATCAAAAAAACAGAAATCTGAGGCCCAGACCTAAAAAGGTTGTACCGCCACTGATTTTTTTATTATAATAGGTAAATATATAATCAATTAGGAGTTTAAAAGATCCCGTAACCGTCAGTCTGCTTCAGTAAGTCAGTCGTTTTCTAACCGAGCGTTAATCCCCGCTGAGTTGCTCTGATATATAATGGATAACTCTCACCTTTGGATGCTGCATTTAATTTTGAAGTACCTACTGGGTGTATTACTGCGGAACAAGAAGGCATAAAAAATATATATAGAAAAACCTGTATCATGAAATTTGATCATAGAAGTGTTTTACTCTCTCGATCGACTCTAGCATGTTTCTAACATCGATGCTGAACATGATCTTGCTATATTTGACGTTAGACGTATAGACGTTGCGCCTACTGAATGCTGTCTCCGACACTATCGACATATTTATATGTTCGCAGAGAGAATTCACAGTAGCGATGTTGTGTATATTGTGTTTAATATTATATATGTACCTACTTTATTATATTTAATGTTTCACGACATTATCGTATTGGCATAGTCTGTAAGGATAATGTACGTATTTCTATAATAAATAAATAAAAATAAATAAATATTGTGGTTAACGAATGGGATAGTACAACATGAGCATGGGCTGCAAGTCCTACCCCTGCCCGCAACACCGCATGGGGCTCCGAAGTCTGTGTCTATTCTTCCAGATAAACGTACCTATATGGGGCCGTTCAAGTATTGCATAACTACTATGGTGCAGGGGGTCTTTGATTTTCTAATTTGGTGATTACGTCATTAATTATTTACTTTTTTACACATATTACCCACACGTCGTCTATGCTTTAAACAAAATGCATTTTCGAGGAATCCTACAAAAAATTAATACGTTTATGTACTATTATTTTTTGAGAGCTTACTTTTGCTGTCAAGAGGAAGGGGGGGGGATTAATTGCAGTAAATCTGCTTACGCTATTCTTGAACAGCTGATATATATATAAGCTTATTCTGTAAAGCAGTTGAAGAGTTCTAATAAATATTGCTTAATTTTAGAGGCAATAAGCAATGTCTAAATCCGATTCAATGTTCAAACTATATTATATTCTGACGTATAACCACAACAAGTAAATATCCCCCGGCACCGCATTCAATGCAATAATCACCTCCCATCATTGCTCCCCTTCTGACAAATCAATGACTTTACAGTACGATTAGCACGTGGCGCATTCAAGGTACCTAGATACCTATGTTAGCCCATTTTAGCTTATTTTCTCGCTAATTAAATAAGTTGAGATCGAGGTATGCTGTGTATCGAAAATAGCGTCTATTTTCTGCGATGAGACAACTGGAAATTCCTCTTGTATAGACGACTTATCGGGTTCTATTTACATACTTTTCTAACCACGCCCTACCTTTTATGAAAAGTTAATTAACATTTAGGGAACTAATATTCTTAGATTTAGTATCTTTATTTATTTATATATATGTTGAATATAAATTAATGTAACAATAAACAATAACTAACCTTAAAATATACTATGTAAAGTCCCTTTAGGCAAGGTTCAGAAGATACTGGCAGCGTTTTCCCCGTTGAATAGCTAGACAAATTCTTTGTCCGAGGTAGCTGCCAGCTCTTCGGTCTCCTGCTATGTCGACTAACGTTTCTGCTATGACCCTAGGACCCCACACACCAAGGGTGTGTTCCGGCCCTGTATTTGCATGCTCAATTATGTGTGAATTTTGTAAAAAGAATTAAAAATCAATTTTCGCGTCTGTTAATAAAACTTCCCTTGAGTTTAAATGAAAATTTCCTTATATGTCTGCGATCAACCGCAGACGCTAGGGTTGAAATTTTTATCGAGTCCGGGCCTTGGCACGGTCTCAAATGTACTAGTTTTGCGATAAATCTTCCTGAGTTGCAATAGATGTTGCCATCCCTCTGGTAAATCGCTGCGGAAACAACTCTAATGTGTGGCTCCAGCAATAAATGCTTATCCGCCAATATTCGACCATATTTACCATCTCTTGGGATGGCTTGGTAAATTATTAGTAGTAAATGTTATCTTTTTAGATATAGAACTCTGTAATTAAATTCACCAATACGGTTATTTAGTATATCTGTGAGAATCACGTGAATTGGCTCGCCTGGCGGGGGCGTTGCGCAGAAGGGCGCGGGTGAGGGGGCAGCGGCTATTCATGCAAGTAGCGCTTTGGGATTTTAGTTTTCATTCATTCCACGATACACATTTTTATAATTATACACTGTATACAAGCGATTCTCTGTCTATAATGTTCGACGCATATTGGAAGTTCTTATTTATGCTTTGTTCATTTTAATTAAATTGGGCTGGAGGTTTAAATTTGTATTTGTCGTTGCTTATTTTTATTTACTATTATATATTAATTATTCGGTAAGAATGTAGATGATATATTTAATCTTTTGCGATTAGAAATAGCTAAATAAATTTGTTGAGTTTGTCTAATGAAGTAATTAACAAGTTATTCCGTGGCAATAATCATCGATCAGCCGCCAAGAAATCTCGGTTTAATTGCCATCATAGAATCATATTTTAATATAAACAATTGATTTAAAGCTAAGTTTCGTGTCAAAAGGTTCTTTTTATGAACGGGTATTTTTGTTTAGAATTGTTGTTTCCCGTAGCACCAATTAGTAAGTTTTTAAAGTGTCATTAAGCGCGCTTCAACTGTTTTTAAGTTAGTAGGGTCGTTTCACATCGCTTTTCTTCTAAACAACATTTCTCATTCCTCAGCAGAGTAACTTTACCTATTTTTGTACTCGGAGATAATGTAATAGATGAGATAATGTATGTCGAACGGAAGCGAATAAATCGTATTTGTGTATAAATAACTCGGCTTGGAAACATGAATGTGAAGCCAACGCGCAGCGCCGGGCCGTCGACACTTGTGGTGTTTCTGTAAAGCTTAGCCGAGAGTGCAAGGTATCCGTTACTGACCTACATTATATCATAATACTATGTTGCCTTATCACCATGTAACATATCGCCCGAAACAAACTGTTGTTGTGCGAAAGACCGATTCTTTCAATTTTGCCCGAAGTATTTCGACTTAGGGTCCTTCAACAGCGTACCAATTCTTGAAAGGCCGGCAACGCACTTGCGAGCCTTCTGGCAAAGTGAGTGTCCATGGGCGGTATCACTTAACATCAGGTGAGTATCCTGCCCGGTTGCCTCCTATTACATAAAAAGAAAGGTCTCGTTTTATCCGCCTTTGTCACCAAGTTTCATTGTGAGGTACTGCGAGAAGTGGAAGTCGAGGGCTGACGCTGCAGCGACAACGTAGTCAGTTTAATTGCATCAGATAAAAGATTTCATTTTATTTGTATCGTGAGTACTTGGGGCGCTTTACAAATCGCAATTAAGCACGTTCGTTTAACAATTACTGCGCATGCTCATCATTTTAAACCCTCCCCGGTGCCGACAGTAGACTGCTCACTGCCGCACACCCCCTAACTACTGAATTTTACATTGCTTTTTTAACTACGACTTCGTCTACAGCGATAACTGGAAGATTGCTTGGTTTTTTCAAAAACAAAAGACTATCTTATGTGTTATTTCTATGTATTTATTTGCTGTATGACTCAAAACTTAGCGATTAAAATGAGTGGCGGAAAGTTTCTTGCCAATTCTTCTTGCCCGCTCTACGCACTTGACTTGCGAACTGGTAGTAAATGTAAATTAACAATTAATTTAATTTCTTTTTTGACGTTCATAAGTGTACTTGTTGACCTATATGAATGAGGATATTTTGAGTTTGAGTTTGTAATGTACTTTATTAATTCCTCAATACTCAATAATATATGTACTATGCGTATAATATGGCGATAATTATATAAGATAACTAGCTGACCCGGCAAAAGTCGTTCTGCCATGTATATTATTTCTAGGAAACATTTTTTAAGTTCAATAAAAATAACTATCTACTATAATAAAAAATAGGGGTTGAACGTATAGTGGTGAAAATTAAGGGTTGTATGTATTTTTGTATGTATTATAAAAAAATAAAAACAAAAAAAAATTGTAAAAAAAAAATTGTAAAAAATTTTTTTTTTTGTTTTTGGGTGGACACTCCTTATCACTTAGGTGTTTGAAATATAGATAGTAGCCGATTCTCAGACATACTGAATTTGCATAAAAAATTTCATAATCCTCCATATCGACCGTTTGGTCGAGCAGTTTCGGAGGAGTATGGGAACGAACATTGTGCCACGAGAATTTTATATGTATAGAGATTTTTAAAATGATGTCTTTACTTCACTATACTTTGAACTTTTAAATGTTATCTTTGGCGTTCATGTGACAAATCAGACATTGGCTGCAGCTAAAATTTAGCTTCTGTTTCCCGCTGACGGTTGATAGAATAACACTTAAACCTCAGTAATAAATATAGCCTTTAATGAAAATCTTGTAAGTTACATTTTATCTTATTTCTACTTCTAATATATAAAATTATCGTGTCGCGGTGTTTGTGGTTAAACTCCTCCATAACTGCTTGACAAATTCTCATGAAATTTTGTGTGCATATTGGGTATGTCTGAGAATCGGACAACATCTATTTTTCATCCCCCTAAATGTTAAGGATAGTTTTGTTAATCGACCTTTGTCTTTTAGTTTTTTGTTAAGTATACTTCTTTCCATTCGGTGTTGACAAGTTTCTAGTGATTGAATATTTTTTATTGTGCAACTCCATGTCTGACATCCGTATGTTATGGCAGGTAAAATACATCTATTAAATATTTTCTTAATAATAATCAAATAAAATGATCTTTAATTTAGAAGGTTTGAAATAATTATGTAATTCAGTAGCAATCAAACTTAAAGGGTTCTTCTGTCTTCTTAGACTTCTATAGGATATATAGGATAGTCTTTGAAGGTATGTGGATGTTAGGGTTGCAGTGACCCTGCCGCTTGCACTTGATATTGGCCAGAGCGTATAACCACCCAGTGCATGCGCATAGAAGACTGCGGCCGGTCGCATGAGGTGGCAATGACACAATGATTACGATTCGTGACCTAGATGTGCCAAAGAGTCGTGAGGAGGTTGCCAAGTGACGAGGCGAGCGGCGCTAACTCAATTAGCGTTAGGGCTCCGCCGGGGGCTCCGAACCGGACCACTTACCGTGGCCCCAAAAGATTAGTAGCGTTATAAAAATAATACGGGTCGTATTAGTTTACTGAATGAGACCTTAACATCAGACAACGCCATCATAGAAGCACGATACAAGTATTCTGGTGTTGGTTGTTCGTTACCTTCCGATTACGAGATGACACACAACAATTGTAACCCTACTAATATTATAAACTCGAAAGTTTGTAAGTATGGATGGATGTTTGATACTCTTTCACGTAAAAACTACTGATTGGATTTTAATAAAACTTTACAATAATATAGCTTATACATCAGAATAACACATAGGCTACAATTTATAAAGATATTGTGTGAATTGTCCAAAATATCAAGTAAGTAGGAAACAATCTACCATCTGCGAGCTATTCTGGCGTACGCTGCCAAAACCGCTAGAGTTACACATATGTAATGTATGATGGAAATGTTTATCTTCATTAGTCCTACAAAGAAGCCCGTCAAATTACATATCTATGTCTTATGTGTAAGCCATTATAGCCAAAATAGTGAACCATAATTACAATAAAAATTGATAATTTTTCAAATGCACATTTGGTAGTAATAAATTGATTACTTAATGAAAATATGTAGATAATTTTAGCGCTTCTGGTATTTAAAGTAGATAAAAGATTTAAAAACAGAATTAAAGCAAGACTTATTTATATGTATTATATGTATAATACCATTATAAAATACATATAAAACATTTAGCAAAACAAATGTCCCAGTGTATTATACTACACTCTCAGAGACTTCGTTCAGACAACCCATTTAAAAATCATAACAAAGTCGTGCTTTGTTATACATTCGGTGTAACTTTGAGATTTTATCTATGAAATGATTTTAATTCGTGTCTACCAACCATGCTCTGTTAGCCAAATAATCATTTTCGACGATATTTAAAATTTTGATGCACACAAAATAAATATACACTTGTGAGATACAATAAAATTTTATTGCAATCAATCGAAATGTATTCAAAAACGTGTTGAAAATATATAACTCGTGACATGCTGTGCATTCAGACTCTCGCGAATTCTTGTCGATTTCATTCAGAGCACGGCCCCTGACGCTGGACGTGACCCATCCGTGTCCACACTCAAGCTTTATCACATTCCGTAGAGTTCTTGTACTGGGGAAAAATTTAATATGTAACGTGCAACAAGCAGTCTTTAAAATATTGGAGACTTTTTTACAGGTTAGTTAATGAAGAGATAAACGCGACGCGCGTTGCAAGTAATAAGTTGTGGAATTTTCTTGACTTCTTTTTAGTAGTACAATTTAACTTTACTAAAAAGAAGTCAGGAAAATTCCACATAAAATGTACTTCATAGATACCATACTCAGTGGAGAATAAGAAAATAAAGAACGAAAAGTTGCAACATGAGAAGATAACAAGAAATGTAACAGGATCGATATGAAGAAGTAGGAAGAAGAAACTAGTAGGACTCGCCCCAGGCCACGTATATCAGAAGTTTTATATTAGTATAGTAATAATAATTAAGCCTCATTTATTCCTTGAAAAAAAAACTTGATACAAAAATTGAACTTAACAAAATAAAATTTACAAAAATTTATAAAATATACACACACACACAAAATACATACATACATATACACACACCATATATATATATATATATATTTTTTTTTTTTTTTTGTTATTCCAAGGACCGCTTATTGAGTATAGGCCTCCTCCAATATATATTATTATAGGAGAACTAAAATAAATAAGGTGTTTATTATATATCGCTCTTACGACTTAATTACTGTCATCGATGAAAATATTGATGTATTTACAACAGTCTGCCACGTCATCGTAACATTGTTTAACATGCTCTTAATGAGGTTTAAGTTTTCATTAGTATTATAATATACAGTATTTACAATTTCCTTAACCTACAAAGTAATAATAAGAATAATTAAAAATTATTAAAGAGAAAATCAAAACAAATTTAAAAATTTTGGTCCCTGTGGCAGTGTACCGCTGGCAGCATTCCTCGCTGTCATTTTTTTTTGTTTAGTTCTGGCTGTTATTGTTATTTTAGTTTTTATCTTTTTAATCGTTATTATTATTCTTTTTGGAGTTTATTGAAGTTTTCTCCTTAAGAAACGATTTGAGTTAAATTTTATGAGGAGTAAAATCAAGTGTAACACGAAAAGTTGAGGCGTTATGTGTAACACGAAAAGTTGAGCCGTTATGTAGAAAGGGACAAATGGATTGAACGTGTAAAAGAATGAGATGGAATACATTACACAGACTTTTCTATTTTGATTTCACGTTTTGACAGCCACGTTACAACATTGTCAGTGTTGACAGGTGTAAAAAATAAAAGTAGATTGTGTTTTGTGATTTGTGTTGATAGAGTTTTGTCAATAGTAATGGTCAGTGAAATTAAAACTAAAAAGATTGTTCATTCTTATTCTTCTCTTACTATAAAGATAACTTTGGTCACAGAAAGAAAATCCTATTTGGGCATAGATGATGTAGGTACGTTTATTACTACTAAAAACATTTATATTATAAAAACATATATTCTTACCACCTTTAGTATGAAAATATGGTCGACAGCCACAGAACATTATCGCCATTTACACCAGTCATTATAGACATTCGAAATCGAAAATTTGATAATAATTCCAAAAGTTTTCAAACTTCGGTCAAGTGAATGGTACATTGGGACGACAATAAATCTCATTTTGCAACCTTGTCCGCAGTCCGGAACATTGTTAAAATTGCAATTAAATTAATTTTATGTCTGTATGGTCGTGAAAAAAATTCCAAAAGTTCTGCAAACTTGGGGAAGTTTTCAATATAATATTTCATATCACGTATAAAATTTGCAACCAACCTAAGTGTACGGAACATTTTTTGTTATTTATTTTATTTTCGATATATCTGTCAAATTTGCAGAACTTTTGGAACGTTTTCCTTCAGTTTAATAAAGAACAACATTAATTAAATAATGTTCCGTACACTTAAATTGGTTGCAAATTTGACACGTGATGTAAAATAATATATTTAACACCACTCCAACTTTGCAGAACTTTTGGAATTTTGGTCTCAAGAACTAAGCAAATTATCATTTATTGCATTTTTAACAATGTTCCGGACCGCAGAGCAGGTTGCAAAATTTTATAGTTTGTTTTAATACCACTCCCGACCTTACATCAAAATTTGAAAACTTTTGGAATTATAATGAATTAATTGTCTTGACTGACTGGACTAATTTTATCGTTCGTAAGGAGTAAACTCCAATCGTGCGTCGACTGACACACACACACTTTTTTGTGGTTGTTTGTTTATTTTTTCCCTTGATAGATTGCTTATTAATGTAATTGATGTGTATTGTGAAAATTGTGATGTCATAATTTCTTGTATTTTTTAGGCATAAACATTGTTTAAATAAATATATGTGAAGTAAAATATGCTTATTAGTGCTATGAAATGCTATTGCTAAGTCGGCGACTAACTAAACTATGTTTTAAAAACTTTGGAAGCCCGAGTGGATAACGACCTATACTCGTACATGTAAAAAAAACGTGTGTGTACTTATGTACACGCGTTAGAAGTTATACTTCTTTGGCGTAACAAGATAGAAATCTTTTCAAAAATTTTATTCTACGAGGGAAAAAAAAACACCGCAATAGACAAAACTAAAATGTTGGCTATAGCTAACTTCAGGGTGTCTGTTTTTTGTGTGGGTGTGCGCGCGTATCGTAAAATTTACTCTCATAATTTTTCCCTAACTTCAATAAGGGTTTTGTTTCACTACAGCATTCAAGCATTCATTTTGCTCATACTACATTAATTTCACGCGTCCAAAATCCCAAATAATTATAAAAGAGCTACCTAGAATATGATCATAATAAATGTGCATTTAAAAAGTATCTCAGTAATAGGACATGTTAGCGTATTAGAGATCGTGACAAGATTTTAAAACCGCAAATACGCAACCTTCAATTGTTTAACACAGTCTAGAGATGCTTTTGAAATCGATATTTTGCCAGTCAATTGAATAGCAGCCACCGGACACTCAATAGTCGTGGCGTATCAATTGCACAGGCTCTAATAGCTGATAATTGAATCCATCCATGTGTAACTTATCATTTAGCTGAGTTTCCGCTATGTGATTATTGTCTGATCAAACTCGTGGTGGCTCTCTGTCGCTCAGCTTGTCGCGCTCGAATTTCGATATAAGTTTAGGTTCAGATTGCGGGGAAGCAAATTTACTTAACTTCCAATGTTGAAGCGACATTTCTTATCTCGCACCGTCCGTGCATCGTAAAGTGCACTTCAATCGACACATAGTTACCTAATCCAAAAACATATGTTAAAAGCTGACTGAATATACAACACAAAAGTAATATAATAAGGGATTTTGTCGAAGCGAGCTACACGCGAATCTGACCCCACTTGTTTATAAACTCTCAGAATGCGAGTTATTAAATCCGTTAATGTTTTATATGACAGCTTATTTAAGTTAACTACAACTTGAAAGGCAAGTTCTTTAGCGTAGCGTTTACTAAAGCAAGTAGCGTTTACATGTTTCAACTAAAGTACTATCCTAAAGCACTCTCCTAAACACTAAGATAATGTAAATCGGCCATAAGACTGTCTACGTAAGCAGTAACCACGAGGTAAATTGTGGCCGAGTGCAGCAGAAAGAAGGATGTCCGACGTCCGACGCCCACTGGCGTATGCTAGAAATGAGTCAGTCATTTCTAGCATACGCCAGTTACTATCAATATTTTATTTTTAACTTCTTGCCTTCACATAATGAATTTAAAAAATATATCTCTGGCGGTACAACCTTTTCAGGTCTGGGCTGATTCCAGTATCTGTTTCATGATCATTTGTTAATCTAACAGGCAGATGATCAGCCTCCTGTGACTGACACACGCCGTCGACGTTTTTGGTCTAAGGCAAGCCGGTTTCCTCACTATGTTTTCTTTCACCGTTCGAGCGAATGTTAAATGGCGCACATAGAAATAAAGTCAATTGGTGTACAGCCGGGGATCGAACCTACGACCTCGGGATGAGAGTCGTACGCTGAAGCCACTAGTAATTTATATGTTTTAAGAATTTCAAAAATTAAATACTACAAAATAGCGATCGACGAATGTTTAAAAATTAAAGAATTGTTTTTCAACATGTATAATTAAAGATAATATAATTAATTCAAGGTTATTTATAAAATTTGTACATTGCAGGAATTGTATATTATATACGGTGGTAGGCATTTAATGAGCGATGAAGCTCATGGCACAGCAGTAATTATGTAAAACTAAGTGTGATTAACGGACCATTAAATAGCACTGCATTCGTAATCGTTCTTGATAGACCTCTATTTTGTGCTTAAGCCACAAATTACTAGGAAACAGTAGCAGAGTATTTGGTGAAGGTATAAGAAGTGTTTAAGCTGAAGGTCCTAGTATTCCAACGGCATAATAATTATAAATACATACACACAGTGTAACATTTGTAAAACTGTTGACCTTCGTTTTATTTTTTCATTTACAAATATTCTAATGACGTCTTGCAACACGCGGAATAGGTTGCGCATCTCATTATATCCCAATGTTAGGAATAGATAATTAGAATCACGTACATTTATTTTTTTATAATCATCTTTATCGACTTTCTTTCGCTTTTCAAACAGTTAGCCATGACCCTGTTTGTGCACTGATTATTACGTCAACAGAGCTGTTTTTTTTGTGCTTAAGGGTTACAGTACTGTAATGTTGTACGAAAATCTATGATGGTATAACCTAAACACTTAAATATTCGTTTAAAGAGTCAAGACAAGTACGCAGCGCGGGTCAAATGAGCGTCGTTTCACCTTCATACATTATTACCTAATTATTACGTGCGCATATCTAACACTTCATTAAAAGCCATCATTATACCTAACAAATAGTATAAATATACGTACGGCTGACGTAAGCAGAAAAGAACGGGAGATGGAATGGGGTTATCTATCTAATAAACTCAAATAGAAAGGGTCTCCGAAAATTCAATATTATAGAATATGGTGGGAATATGGTGTGAACAGAGGGGCCGACGATTGTGATGGAGGCCGGTGGCCGTCAGCGACTGACAGTTGGCACGCTCACTAAGTGGAAGCTAAAGCTATTTTTACAGCGCAATATATTTAAAGGTTGTCGATGATGGATTGTCGTCAAATAACACACTATATTACACACGGTCTCACACAGAACTCCGATCGTCCATTCATTTTAACACTATGTATGACATATGAGCCTGTCAGATTTCATAGTGCCATTTGCCATTTAGGACTAATTGGCTTTGTGTAGATTTGAAGAAGGTCCGAAATTTTGGGTTTGACTTGTTCAAACCTGTACTGGCTTTTTAAGCTGTCATCCGTATTGCGCACACGCAGGCGTAACATGCAAGATATAAACAACACGAACCAGTATTATATTTCACAAATTTATCTCACTGACAGTAAATTTTTCACCAGGAAGTCGTTAAGACATAGAATAAAGTAAAATTGTTTGAAAGATTTCTGCTACTGTCTTTGAAGATAAAGAAATGCTGTTTTATTATTAAAATAATCGTTAAGTAACCATACTTAATATAATAATAAAACATAACCCTTAGTCCGTGGGGTTCTAGCGCTATAAGGCTTTTTAAGGAAATAGCAAATAGGTTAGTCGACATTACAGGAGACCGAAGAGCTGGCAGCTACCTCGGACAACGAATTAGACTTAACTATTCAAAGGGGGAACGCTGCCAGTATCTTCGGAACTCTAAAGGGAATTTGAATAATAAATTTTAGTTATTATATTTTAAGGTTACTTATTGTTTTTATGTTATAGATTTAAATTAGTTAATTGCAGATATGATGTTCTTATTCTTTGTTAATTATTATACATGTGGTTGTATATGATAATGTATGTGTGTTATCTTCCTTTTGAAGCAGCTAAACATTAGCCTTATTACAAGTTGTAGGCCTTGTCTCACTGTTTAGTGACGAAATTTTACGACATACGGACGTTGCCTTAATCAAGATTTAAGATTCAAAGCAAATTTCAACTTATACAAGAGAACAAAATATAAATGTATATAAAAAAGAAAAAAGTTTAACAAGCACAGCTGTCCTCTTGTACAGCTTGCCTTTGTGGCACAAAGGCCTCCTCCAGCTGTTTCCATTCCTTCCTATCCCTGGCAAGTCTTTGCCACATAGGACCAGTGGCTTTTTTAAAGTCGTCAGCCCACCGGGCACATGGTCATCCTCTCTTTCGCTTGGTGTTGTAGCGAGGAGTCCATTGGGTGACTTTTTTCGACCATTGTGCTCTCTGGCCTCTGAGCAGGTGTCCTGTCCATCTCCATTTAAGCCTTTTGGCGTTGCCTTAATAAGCCTTACAAATTAATGTCCGACTCGCAAATAGCACGTTGACTTGTGTTTAAGTGCGCAAGTTACTTCAATTTTTCGCCAACGCGTCTGGGTATTAGAAAAACTAAATAGCCCAACTACCCACCTAATTCTCTCAACTTTCACTTTCCTTTCCCGTGTGGAAATCAAACAAAACTTCAGTCTTGAATATTTTCGTGTAGTAAGGGTTGTCGACCCCGTCAGTCAATACAAGATATAGGTCAACTCGTCTGCGGACGGCTGAAGCCCTTTCAGGCTTGGTTTACACACCCCAAACTTACCTATGGAGGTTATGAGATACCGATATACTTATAGCCTTTTAGTTAGTAGCATAATGTTCACCGTTTACATTATCAGACTTGATGATTCGGCTTCAGCGATTTAGAAGAAACTGTATATAAAAAATAATAAATCAATGGCGCTACTACTTTTTTAGGTCTGGGCCTCAGATTTCTGTATCTGTTATGATTTGTCAATCGTATAGGCAAGTAGTCTAATTTTTCACATGAACATGATTTTAAAATTTACACGATATATTTTATCGCAAGCCAAGTAATCCATTTCAGAAAAAAAATTATAAAACATCAATTTAATGTTTTACATAACTAATTGTTATTACGAGCCGGCGCTCCTCAGTGCTCCAGCTCTCCACTGCGCCCCGCAGTCCACCCCGAGACACTGACACAGCAATTCGTGCTGGGATAGGGCCTTAAGTTAATTTGACAAACATTTTCGTGTCCCGATTTTCTAGCGTAGACACTGGACAGTAATTATGTCAATGATTTTGCATAGCATGGCCTTTCTGCCTGGTCCATGCTTGTACACGTATTGGTTTTAGTGAAATAAACTCCGGAAAAAACTACGGGGAATCTCTTACGTATTTTACAACCTCACACCGTATCTAAGGAAACTGGATTTAGTTTAGACCTATACGATAAAATGTCTATATTGTATTTTAATCTGCTTTCGTGGTATAACTTTGATGGGGACTAATGGAACTTGTTCCCATCTGTAAAAGATATTATTGAGCGGCTCAAGAATCAATTGTGCGCGTTGTTTGCGCCAGGAATAGACCGTGTAACCCTGGCTGACTGCACTGGAATCCCGCGCAGATCACAGCTAACGGTAGTTCGTTTACGATTCACCGGTAGCTGCGCTCGAGCCGGAGTTTTACATACGCCTATCCCTTTACATAAAAACAATTGTTTAGACATACTTTCCTGTGTTCTCGAGACTTTAAATCTCGAATCCATTTAAATTTGTTATATGGTCCCAAAATATTTTTGTACGCCTGTATTTGATGCGCCGATATTAATACATAGGTATATTTCTGTTCTACACCGATATTAATACATATATTCTGTGCATACAATGCCTTAAGAGAAGCTATTTTATTTATTATTTATATTTAGATTATTTAATTCGAATAAAATCTCGTCTTCTATTTGTTTTATAACTACATTTAGTATTTTGGGTAGAATAGAGCGTATTTGCCGACGTCGCGTGTTCATTGTGGCTCTGTAATGATTCTCTACTGGAAGAAATGTAAATGTTCACTCGCAACGCACTAAAGCACTAAAGAACTTGCCTTTCAAGTTGTACTAGAATACTCTCCTAAACACTAAGATAATGTAAATCGGCCCTTCTACTCGTGGCGCATCTGCAGTCGCTCAGGGGTTTACTTTGGGCTTTGGAGTCAGTCTTCGGTACATTCAGTTTATTGGCTAATAATAATGACGGCAAACAGTTGCCATATTGGTATTATATTACTCAAATTAAATTAGACTTAAAACTCTATATTTTTTACACTATTATGAGGTAACAATTGTCCGATTACAATGTTAAAAGGTCGGAACACGTAATCAAAAGTTCAGGAAAAAGTTTATTACCACACAATCGAACACTGAAAGCGTAAATATTTTATGTGGCGCGAGTAAGACTGCGGTGGTATAACTTTACTTAGTAAATTGGTGAATGTACATTGTAACATGCAACCGTAGAATTTATTAGTAGTTTATATCTTTTTGGTGAACTATCTATCTATTTCTCTTGTTACAGGTGAGCTGTCGATTTCTCTATCGTTGCGCAAACAGAAGCCGGTGAGTGTTTGCTTCATCCATATACCTCGGCACCCACCCTTGCCCTCTACACTAATGATCACTTGTCCCACGTACCCTAGGGATTGTTCTTTCCCAGTCTCCGAGGTTCATAAAAACAAATTTTATACGAATCGATATAACACGAGTTAATTTTTTACCGAACGTCACGAAGATGTACAGCGTTTCGCTCAAAGAAAATTGGGAGAGCGATTGAGACCGATTGAGAGAAAGAGAGAATGGCGAATTACCTTATAGAAATTCTATTTTTAAAATTAAAATTTCGTAAAGAGAATTTATGAAATATTAATATGTTATGCAAAATTGCAGATGCAGAATTGTAAATTAAAATAAATTAAATTTATAATTTGTATTCATTTTCAACACTTAATATTTCATTGACAATTAAATTCCTAACATATCTTCCTTTTTCCCTCCCCTAAGTCTCGGAAATCTAAAGTTTTAGATTTGTATAAATATGAACAAAGCAGTTTCACTTATGACATGTGTACTTCGTACGCACGCACTTATTTATACGATATATGTAAAAGTCAATTATAGCTATGACTCGATAGTACGACCCGATAAAATAAATATAGTATATTTTACATAATGAGTATAAAAAATAAAGTTAACACCTAAAGTAGTTCAAAGTGGAAAGGGTAAAGTTTTATTAATGTAAATTATACAGATGAACGCCGCGCGGTCGTTCGGGTCGTCGCCCAACCCCACACCACACGAAGATACCAATTACTAGTTATAGTCCTTTGATTATTAATACGTGCTTGTTAAACTTACTGTTACAGTATGCATTCAGACATTTATGAATGATTAATATAACAATATTATAAGCTTTAAGGTTCGTTATTGTTTTTCTGTTATTTTTTTCATAATTTATTAAAATTTTATTAGTCGGTAAAGTACAGTGTTAACTCTATATAACGTCAATCGTTATAACTGAAAGCTCTCTTTAACGTAAAATTAGCTAATTTGTTTGGTTTAACACAAAACTCATACATTAATTCACTCTTTCTAATGCAACAGCCATTCTCTATATCGAAGAAATATGTTCATATTTAGACATCAACAACATATTTAAGTCTAATTATTTATATAATCAGCTCACAGAACTAACCTATTGAGGTGCCGAAATTTCTAAGAAAGACGCCTGAGGTCATAGCAACCTTCTCGCCTATGTTATTGTTAATTTCATTAACACGTGTGCCATTATTCTTACATTACATTACCTGTAGGGAATTTTGATCTCAGTTACTAAACGCACCAACCTCTCCGATATATTATATAAATACAATAATTTATACATATCTATATATAAGTTATTGTAATTGGTTATATTTCTTTTTTTATCTTCCCTCCCTATAACGAATACTCGGCCCCATGAACATCGTTATAAAGAGTTGGCGCTGTACTTATAAACATAAGATTTTGCTTAATGCTTTTAGAGTCAGGAAATAAAATACTTTAGACAGTAAACATCCGTAGTTACATTTAATTTGGTTTCACTATTTATTTTTACTTTTAGCCAAAGCTTTAGATATGAATTATTTAACGAATTAGAAGAGTATCACCGCAGTCGCGACGTCGCCCGAGGACCTCGCACAGACATTTCGTGTCTTCACGTTCATGAAATTGGCTGAGACTGCTTAACTTTACCTGAACGGGCGGGGGCGGTATTGATCAAGAGTCCACTGTTGGAACGGGGCCAAAAACCCCTAGCCCAATTGATTGCAACGGGATGTATTGCTGGTTGCTACACGCGCCGTGCGACGCGCACAGTAAAATTTAATAGTCATTTTTGCTTTTTAAGCACAAAGGTAGGCGTAAGTGCGCTTTAACTTTAATTGTGAGGAGATCTTAATTACAAAAATGGGCGTCAGATAGATTTATAGATCATAACGTTATCGTTAATGCCCTCATAAATCAACACAATTATCGAGCAATCAGAGGAGACGTCCCAGTGTTCGTACGTTAATTGCGTCTTTATTGAAAATTAATTTTTTTTTTCAAAACCACGTTACAATTTACAAGTAATCCACCAATATAAACATAATTTACCCCAATTCGGTTAATACCTGAAGGTGAAATACACCTGCCTAGTACATATCGGCTTATAATACTATTGGGCGCTCAATTACTTCAGCGCAGATGTTGCATGTTTCTGGAAACTTCTCTCATCTCCAGCGAATTGGAACACCAAACACCAGTTGGAACTTCTAGCCGATATTAAGGTTGACCAACATCAAGAAATAAAATAAAAGTCGCAGTACATAGATATAAGAAGCCAGCAATTTCACAATTCATTGAACATTATTTCGCTGCGTCTGAATTGTTATCACAAGCCTTACCGCGTGTCGCTGAGGACCGATGAGGCCGATAAAACACGAACCGCATTCGCGCTGCCCGCTTTAGCCCTGTCCGCCCTGTTATTCATCTCTGTTACCTTTACACGACTTTGCCATTAAAAGCGTGTTTTTTTTAACGATTACTAAAAACAGCTTTATAAGCGAAAGAGTTTTGTCCTGCAAAGCCCGGATATTGCATCAAACTCTGAAACGGCATTCAGCAGCTCAGGATCTAAGAACGATGAACTCTCTATTGTCAGTTGAAATGAACTATAAAGCAAAAGCTGTAGGCTGTTTTCTTTAATGGTATTTTGTGGATAAATTGCATGAATAGCTATGCAAATATAAATAATTGTATAAACACGTAGTATTTTTTTAATTGAACGTATTGATCTAGTCGATGTGCAGAGGGTGAATTGTGTTTTTTCGATCATTCGTTTATTAAATTCATCACAAAGAAATATTTTTATCCATAACTTTATACAATAGCTGTTCATTAATAAATAATTCAATATGCAATTGAATTCACAGTATTCTTCGTATGATTCGCGCGTAAATTAATAGCTGTGTACCTTATGTAAAAAATGCATCCGCCAAGATACATAAAAAAGGCGAAACATAACGTAAATTATATTCTATTATTATATAAAGATTTGTCCTTGTCCCAATGTCTTTTTGGCTGGTCGCTTTCCGCGCTTTATTTAAAAATAATAATATATTACAAATGTTGCTTTGATGTTTCAGTTCCGAGGACTGCATTCAACGTAGCGTATTAAAATGACAAAACTATGATCTTTATAAGTCAAGTCGAACCTTATACTTCTAAAGGCCGGCAACGCACCCACTAAAAGTGGGTGTCTATGGGCTTCTCAGACTGCCCTTTTTGGTCGTCCCGCAAGTTCGTTTGCCCCCCTATTATATAAAAATAAATAAAAAAAAGTTTCTACTTTTTAATGCATTTATTACACATTTAATGAATATAATTTTTTTTATAAAGTAACTAACAAAAGATAACCCAAAAGATGCAGTAGCAACGGACAACTTGCTTGCATATTTGGTTTGCAATCATTTTTATAATACTACACTTGTATCTATCAGATTTGAGCACTAACTTTGGTTTTATAAAAATGATGATGATGATGATGTTTTCTTTATACGTATATATTGAAAAATGAATTGCACCAACGCATTCGTAAAATCTGACAAGAACTTGTCTACGTTCTTTTACGGGCTTCATTGAGTTGTTAATATAATATGACATTATTTTTGTTCCGATATTAAGTTTCGGTCAACAAATTATTTGACAGTTTGAAGTATATACGCTAATAATTAATCGGCAAGCCGGTTAATTGCTGTTTTACAGCTCGTCCTTGGACATAGGCCTTTTCTAAGAGCTTCCACTCTTCTCGGTGTCTAGCTTTACGTATCCAGATAGGGCCAGCTGCTCTGATCACATTTTTATGTACTTGGATAAGTATTTTAAAGCAATAAAGTCCATTATTATTCTATTCAAAGTATAGGCATGTTCTACGTACGATTGGATTTTTTTCATCAATGTTGCCAGTCTCTAGTGCAGTCATTGTGTTTATTATTAGGCTAGTAGAGGCAGTAGGACGGGCGGGACCGGATGCAAAAGCCCGCGGGCGCTGTTTTTTGTCTTCCACGCGCCATTCATCAAATTTTTCATTTATTTCACTCCGGTTTTATAAATAAAGCTTAATGCTGATATTACTTATTTAAACACATATAGCTACGACAAGACGGAGTCAAATAATATACATTTTATATGCTATCGGTGTTTTCTTTTATAAATTAAACAATTAAACTCGATAAGAATTCGTACATATCATTGCTTCTTATCGAGTTGTGCCCTACTTTTATATTAATCAAACTCACATTCATCCATTGAATGTAGAAAGATAAAACAACAACAGTGTCGAGTCGATTAGATGTCGGATTAGTAATGGGGCATCGTAAAGTGGCATTATGTATATTTTTATAGGAAAGAAAAACAACACCACGACGCCGGCCGTGACTCTAATGGCTATTTATTTATAACATGTATTTTTGAGAAATGCTATCACGTCATTTGGGAACAATTCCCCGATGATCTCCCGAATACGTGGTACGCATAAAAATAGTGTCACGTGAAATAAATTTCGAACAGAAATAGTTCTGAAAAATACACATGTGAATAACCGACACACATTCGAGATTTGGTTCTGTGGAGATTTATTTAATTGCTATTTTGTGAACGGCACGTGCCGCGCGCGTCGTGTGTTACCTACGACTACGCATTCATCGAACTGCTAATTAATTTAATTACATGAACTGAATGTCAATGAATACTATGAGTTTGCTTACAATAACATTCATTTAAATGTGTGCTGTATCCTATATATTCTACTGCAGCAGATTCGAATCCCTATTCAAACTGAAGCGTCTATTGTTGTGTGTTTTCCAATAGTAATAATTGTTTATTTGCAATAATAATTTTAATTGGGATTCCTTAGAAGAAGAATTAAAAGTATGTTTTAAAATACTTTTTATTGAAATAGAATATTTCAAAATCGTGTTTGTCACCTGATATATTTTTATTTTATTTTTTTATTTATTTACACTACGTTGCTAAAAAAAAAGAAAGACAATACATAAAAATTATAAGGGATGCAACGGGTGGCCTTATCGCTAATAAGCGATCTCTTCCAGGCAACCCTAGTTAAAGAGAGAAACTAATAAAAAAGAAACATGATGCGTGCGAGAAGTGCAGAACCAAATGTTATATATAAATAATAATAATAATAATATACTCGTATATTGCAATGGTGTTCGTACAACATAGACAACAAATGAGCCGCACATTGAAATTCCAACGTCTTCAGTTACGAACTCGTGAGCCATCGTGAGTGATCATGTGATACTTGGCTCCTGGCACAAGCTGTCTTAAGCGCTGCGTCAGCATTTAGTTATTTCTGCCATACGGTGCTGCCAGCTTTTATTTCTGCTTTCGGGCGCGGTTTACGCATCAATACTTTTTTAAAAGCTAGATAGTTTCTCGAGGCTATCTGCCAGTCCCCTTGGCCCAATTTAGTCATTGCGATTGTGCGGTAAATGCACAAGTAGGCCACTAGTTCAGATCCCGTTTGTGATGCACAGCTTACAACTTACAAGTGAGGTTCAACTGTGGCAGCTCAATCGGTAACGTTTATTGCGCATAGGTCGCATATTTCCGAAATTATAGGAACTTAAATTATATATAAAAGCCAAATCTTTATTGTTATTGTTGTATTTTTCATACCCGGATTGAAGCGTTGCGGGACTTTTTTAATTTAATGTTATTGATTTTAGTAATTTTGATTCAGCTTTTTTCATCAAAATCATAATTAGAAATTTAGATGAGATCTCAATTCATTAGTCGGTTTAATATGTAAATAAATAAAAATATTTAGTTTTCCTTATTTTAAACGTAACGAAAACCAGTTTAAATCTACTTTGAAGTTGTCGCGAAACTTCCGGGTGAGCTGTCTGTCGAGCTCTATATGATGTTTAATTTAAAAATATAAAATCTGTGAGTTTATTGCCAGTTCTTCCCTTGATTTGAGAACTGGCAGTAAATGTAAAATTAGGAGCATATATATATTTCTTTTTTGACCTTCATAAGTGTAGATTGTGTAAATGATTTTGATTTTTTTATTTTGTCCAGTCTGACATTTATTATTGAGACACGAACGGAAAAGAGGAAAAATTTTTAATTATTAAAGGAATGCATTGAGCCGCGATATGGCCTCGATAATTTAAATTAACTAGTCATGGTGTGTGTTCAATGGAAGCCGATTCTAATCGCGTGACCAGATTTTAGCTCACTTGAACCATAGAGGCGATATTTTTTATATATCACTAGCTGCCCCCGCGAACTTCGTTTCTCCTTAATGTGATTTTACTTAGCCTACCTTGGTAGTACATACCAACCGGGAACATTTTGCTATGCTAACCCAGAGACTGTTCGGTTTTCTGGAATTAAAACTTTTTAGGGTTTTCTGTGAATTTTTCTCTATACAAACCGCAAAGTTCAAATCATAAAATTTTAATTAACAAATAAAAAATAGGGGTTGATCGGTAGAGGGGTGAAAATTCATTGTATGTATTTATGCTGTATTATAAAAAATAAAAATTTAGGGGTAGAAAGGGGTATGAAAGATAGATAGTAGCCGATTCTCAGACTTACTATATGCATAAAAAAATTCAAGAATCGGTCGAGCCGTTTCAGAGGAGTATGGGAACGTACATTGTGACACGAGAATTTTATATATTAGAAGACAGTAACTCATTAACTAAATGGCAGAGAACAAAACTGTATAGTTTGACGTGCCAAGCGATACCTTGTGCAACATCTTCAGTCAACGCGTGCGTTAGTTCATAATGACATTTGTTTGTGCTATTCTAAATCCTCATTCATTATGATTCTGCATGCTGCATCCACTTTTACATATGTTTCTGTACAAAGTGTGTTTAACTGTAAACAATATTGCAATATACATTTTAATTACGGTAAACAATATGACAGAATGACATGTAATTGAAATGAAAACTGGAAGAGTTGGTTCGCTTTTCAATAATAATAATTTATTTATTGCAAGTTCACAATCGTAACGCATATTTGCCACACACAATGGCGCGCAAATTTGTCTTGAAAGGCATTTTACATTTTACATTATTAGTCATATGAATTGGTGAATTCTTATATTATTTGTATCGTACATATCATATTCGTTATTATATATATAAACGACAGTGTCGCAAATAATCATTTTTTGAGTAATACATTTTTTCCAAAAGTCGGAAGATCTATTAATTCTTTTGGCAAAACTTGCCTGCCAGGAAAAATTTTCAATGAGTTATACCGGGACTCCCTGATTTCGATTCCCGGGCTGACAACAATTGTTTCGCCCCGAATGTGTGTGTGTCATTGGAGAGCTGCGAGACACACTTAAAACGTAAACAGTCGGTGTGCAGCTTTAGACACAGCCGTTAATGTTGTGCATTCGTCGTTTATTTATGCACAAGTAATAAAATCTAATTCTGTGACCGAGTATTGCCAACGAAAATTATAAAAACAATTTTATTGCTC
Source organism: Pieris melete (assembly GCA_963693345.1). NCBI lineage: Eukaryota > Metazoa > Arthropoda > Insecta > Lepidoptera > Pieridae > Pieris > Pieris melete. The sequence goes on from CAVNZK010000127.1 coordinate 554,813, forward strand.
GCATATTGTACCCGCAGTTTGTCTTCGTATAATGAGCTTCACGTGATTTCTTCGAACTCATAACTTTGCCATTATTAGCTGCAATCCATTATTATAGGCTTCAACTTCGTCCGTGTGCAATGTGAATAATAATTGCTAAGATTGCCAACTGTCGTTGCGTCAGTTAAGGCTCTATCCCAGCACGAATTGCTGTGTCAGTGTCTCGGGGTGGACTGCGGGGCGCAGTGGAGAGCTGGAGCACTGAGGCGCGCCGGCCCCTATTAACAATTAGTTATGTTAAACATTAAATTAATATTGTATCAATTTTTTTCTGAAATGGATTACTTGGCCTGTGGTAAAATATGTCGTGTAAATTTCAAAATCATGTTCTATATATATTCGTCATTAAATGAATTCAAAGTGTAAAAAATTAGCTATGTTTATTTTTCTATCGAGCGAAATTATTTAAATCGTGTATTGATCTTTAAAAATGGATACATAAACTACTCAACTCCACCGTAAATTTTTCCACCCTACTTCAAGAAAAGATTACGAAAAATGGAAAGAAACTGCGTACTTTTTTGGAGTTTGGACACCAGATAGGTCCTTAACACATTATTAATTCAGTTTTTTAACCCTCTAAGTTCTCTCGCCTCCTTTAGTTTTCCTAGACAACTTGAATATCTCTATAATTATTGCTTTTCGCGTCCAAACGCCGTCAGTTTAATATGTGCAGCTATTTTCAATTTAAATTGTACAATAAGAATATAAGCTTTCTATTAAAAGATTTCTTGAAATAGCAAATATTCCCACGTATTCATTAGTAGCAGTGGAAATGTACAACAATTATCTGTCGTGTGCAAATGCTCAGGAGTCGGGACGTTGGATTTGTAAGCTGCTTAGAGTGTGTGTGCTCCACCCATGCAGACGCGACTCTGTGAATCGTTCGGTGGCGAGGCATTCAAACTTTTAACAATGAATTTTAAAGTAGTACGTCGTGACTTGTCCAAAAATAGCACACATTTTATACTTCTCTCACAAATAAATAAAATCATTGGAGTTCTTCTAAGTACATTGAATACGTGTGAACTATACTGTGAAGAATGTATAATTTTCCATTAAACTATTAGCAAACTCCAAAGTAGTATTATCTTGTATTGACATAACTTTAAGACATAGAAAAACACTTTTTTAACGGATTTGAAGGTACCGTGAACACGCACTCTGTAAAGCACGTCGGTTAAATTTAAAATTAAGTAAAATAATTGTAAATTTATAATAAAACATAACTTCAAATCCATTAAAAAGTGTTTTCTAAGTGGGTTGTAAGTAATAATTGACGCGATTTTCTTATTTAATAATTGATAGGATTTTGCATTTCAATTCAGAGGTTTTTCCATTGCGTTTCAACTTAGTTATATAAACGTGGTCATAAAAGCAGGAGAATGCTTTTTGATACACAAAATTATTATTGCCACCGAAAGTATTTATAGTTTGATTTGAATATTCATATTAGAGTGGTCACTGCTAATATTTGTCGGGAATGCAGTTATTCGCCGACACCGACAATAATGAGGTACGTTCTTTGCCGAGCCACTTAAGTCTCGCCTTTATCCTCTCGTACCGAGTGCCTTATTAACAAAATTCTTATGTCACATGGAAATTTATTAACTTGAATGTATCTTTTTTCTTTCTCACTTTTTGCGGAATTATAAATTAAAAGATAGAAGTCTACTATATTGATAACGTCAATGAAATGTTATTGATTTTACTACTATGTATAATGCAAGTACATTATACATAGTATGAAAGCAGTAAATATATACATATACCTACAATACTCGTAGTTACACAATAGTTCGCCTTGATACAAATAGATGGTGCGATACGTTAATGATAATTTACTTAAACGGGCTTACAATATTTATATTATATATTAATATAACTGTCGTGAGAATTTTATGAACTAAGGCTCTGACAGAAAAGGCCCGTAGTAGGTCCCGACATATCTTAACGGATGGAACGAAATCAATACCAGGGTAAAATGCCGCCTCCACCGGTTAGGCGTGGGAGTTTCCGTTCTGCCCTTCAGGTGATAACCCACCCCGCGACGACCCAAGCCGAGATCCGAGTCTCGCGGGAAAATGTCCATTACGCTTGCCAAAACAACCCGAGATGAGCAGTCTAGCCAACCGCGCGTATACATTCCAAAAAAACATGAAATGAGCCCCCAAAACCAGAGTCTTCGATATTATTCACACCTTAGTATTAGCAGGGTTTTATTGATAAGTATTCACTGATATTCGTTTAACAGTAGAATTCAATAATAGTATTTTCTTATTTAAAGTTCAACTGATTATTTATAGAGCAGTGTTGGCCTAGTGGCTTCAGCGTGCGACTCTCATCCCTGAGGTCGTAGGTTCGATCGCCGGCTGTGCACCAATGGACTTTATTTCTATGTGCGCATTTAACATTCGCTCGAACGGTGAAGGAAAACATCGTGAGGAAACCGACATATTTAAGACCCAAAAAGTCGACAGCGTGTGTCAGGCACAGGAGGCTGATCACCTACTTGCCTACTAGTTTGAAAAATGATCATGAAACAGATTCAGAAACCTGAGGCCCAGACCTAACGAGGTTGTAGCGCCACTGTTTTTTTGATTATTCAGAGATCCGGCCTGACCGTGAAGTGGCCAATAATTTATCTTCACGAGACTGTTACCTGTATGTTTAAATCACCTTTAGCTACATGACTATTCATAGTCTAATTCAATAGTAGTCATATTCTATTAGGGAAAAATAATAGCGGAAACTCCTTGCTGATACGAACTTTGATAAATCGTAAAAACGTTGTTGTTTTAAATTTCGATAGTCTGCATAAACAACGTCACAGTGGAATTGTTTAAAGATTGTGACGTTCGTATTTCTAATTACGATACAAGATTAGATAAAAGTATTTTATGACTACACTATAACGCGACATCAGTTTTGTGGCGGCTGATGATCTTTTAATAGGCCTCATTGCTCAATTAAACAAATGAAACGTGAAATAAAAAGCGACAAAACAAACCATTAAACTGGCTGTTTGCTTTTAATATCGTCATAAAGTGACGTCGTGATGACTCGTGATGTCTAGGCCCAATTTGCAGGCACACGCCGTAACTACAGTAGCTATACTGATTAACGGTATATAATATATATTTACGCTTTCAAAATCACGCTGTCATGACGTGAGTACCTATGAAACAGCTTAAAATTGCAACTTGATTCTTCTTACATTTCTATAAAAGATAAATTATCAAAATAAATTCTCTTATCAAACAAAAACAACGCCAATCAATAAGAAATGAAAAATAACGTAATTATGTTATAAGTATATTCCTGACCATTAAAAAAAAATGTTTATTATGGTATATAAGATACAGGTATAACTTATTCCACGTCATTAAATTTCAATTGGTAGACATCCCTACTCATCGGCAAAGAAGGCAAAGAAGGAAGGAGAGAAAAAAACGGCGTAAAAAACTCTCGGTACTTTTGAAATAGCAAATCATCAAACAACATATTCTAAAACAAATATCGCAAATTAATTAGAAGTAGTCTAGCACTAGTCCGAGGCCCTTTTATCAACAAGATAATCGTTAACTTTATACTAAGCGTTTTTACATTTCGGTGGCGATTATATTTATTGATAAAAGAAATTGATGTATAGAAGGAAACACAATCTAATTAAATCTCTGTACGATAACTAGTATTAAAGAAAACATATGACATAGTTAATAGCCATTGCGGTGTAAAAATGTTGACAGCCGAGGCGTGGCAAACTCGATCTATCGAGGCAGTTGGCCATTGATTAGTAATTTCCTTGTTCACGATGAAACTGCAGTGCAGGTTTAAAACGATTTAACGCTTCGAAACCCACACATTGACGCAGAACAAATAGTGAAAAACGGTTTTTTATAATAATTGTTTATTATTTTAACAACGAATCCATGGCCGCATTCAGTGTTTTTAAAGTGTATGTTACGTCCATACTTTTTCTTCCTTCCTATCCCCAACGAAGATCCTGTTGATTCCAGATCTCACTCACTGGAACTGCGAAGAGCATTTGATATATTTAAGTCTGTTAATATTGCTTTATTTGATACTAAGATTGTTCCTAACAGAGTTATACAATATTCGCTGAATTTTGCTTTTTTATCCTATTAGTTTCTGTATAATATGAATTGTTTTAGCGTAGTTTACAGTCACAAAATTATATATGTCTATATATAGATAATGGATAGTGTATATAATACAATAGAGTACTGCCTACTCTTAATTATATTGATTTCATAATATCTACTTAATACAATCAACATATAATGTTTGGATTGGTACTTTATTTGACTATTACTTCAGTTTGAGTTGTGTTTAATTTTATTAACGAAAGAATTTCCTTATTTGCAATTAGCAGTAAATTACATGTTAATGTAACTTATTCTAAAATAATTGTTCTGAAAATTATTGTTTTTATTTACTACTTGCATTGGACGATAGATTTTTCTATATACACAACAAACATGGCAAGGGCACCGAGACGTATCACCACTGTTTTTTTATCTAGTATATGACTCTTAATTTAGCACTAAGTCCACTTTTCGACTAGAGCTATGGTGAGGCAACATGGTGACTGGTGCCGCAGGGCGCGGATAGCTCCGAGGCGGAAATACATACCTACAAAGTACACGCACACACACACACTGATAACACCATCGTACGTATGAATATGCCGACACCAATTAAACTTCAATTAATATAAACAAACGCGTTGACGTCATGAGGTCTACTTATTGTAGTTGAATAGAGAGAACAGGAATAGATATTCATAAAACACTTTATTCTGAGCATGTAAAGACATTTTGTTAACATCGGAAACTTTAATTATGTGAGACCCGCAAGACGGAATAAATGACGCAGGTTATGCAAAAAAAATGTAATATTTGTAAGTGTAGTTCTTATAATGTTTAAGAAATTAGTTGAGCCGTAGATATAATTTTTGTAGTGCATTTTTACGTTAGTTTATAATTCACCTAGTTCCCGAATTTGGACACACATGCAATACACTGTGTGTTTTCAACTGAGCAACAGCTATTGCATTGTTAGTTTAATTCAGAATAGTTTTAACGATAACAATAGACGGTAATTTTAATAGGTGGAGTTGACCTTGTGTGAGTCAATTTTAAAATCGTTTACTTAAATTGTCGCAATCTTATTTTGTACAACATGTATTGTGAAAGTGTCAATATATTTAATTGTTCCGAAATAATTTTGTAAACTTTCCTTGCGGATAAAGCGACGTAACATGTATCATATGGTTGCCCATGGGTTCCTATTACCAGAATAATACAATTGGGGTATCCATTTTGCTTGAACAAAAACTTGTTGTCCAATTAAAACTCGCTGCTTTTCCAGAAGCGGAGTAGTTTCCGGGAACTACATTTAGTGCGGATGGTATAACAGTAATTAAAAATGATAGTGACTTGTTACGAGTAACACTGGCTTGTAGGCTTTAGGAATTAGTAGCTAAAGTAGGCTACTTTAATAAATGTCAAGTAGATCGCGTTGTGATATATAGTTATTGCGTCGCGGTATCGCTTATTGCTCTCTTATCAGCGGCTTTGAACCGGGTGCTAAAAAAATGACAAGATTCCACGAGTTAAAAACAGATCGTCTGACCTTCGACCTTTGTGAGACCACCGCTTGCATCATGTTTTTCGTAAACATATAGTGTGCTATACATGCACTCCAGTTCACCGTTCAAGTTACATTTGTAAGATGTTTACTGTGACACCTTGTAAAATATTTGTAATCATTTGAAAGTTGTCACCTCAAATTCTGAGGCGGGCCTTGAAAGACCGAGCATCGATTTTTTGCAAAAAGAAGTAACATTCTTTACGTATTTTATCTTAATATATATAAATCACGTGTCACGTTGTTTGTCCGCTATGGACTCCTAAACTACTTAACCGATTTCAATCAAATTTGCACACCGTGTGCAGTTTGATCTAACTTAAAAGATATAGCTTACATCTTAATTTATACCCGCAATATTATTTTATTGCAAATTATTTGTTTATTATTTGATAGTGACAATTCTAACAGATGGCGCTGTGTTGAAAGTACCAACGTTTCACTTAAGCTACAATTTAATGGCATAGCAACCAAAAAGCATAATGGTCTCCATGACTGGTGTTCTCCTACCGTTTCCCTTGAAGAGTATACCACTACGTACAATAGAACCTTATAAAACCTTAGCCACAGCAACGCTTGGCCGTGTCTGCTAGTAGTTTATATTTTTTTCTATATTCCAAATTTTATGTCCGCATCGGCTTTATACTTAATAATAAGTGTTATTCTATTTAAGTGTGTATACCAAATCGAATCAAAAATAAATCATTTCTTGGGCGATGTCTAAAATGTCAAATTTTTTAGGGGTTTGATAAATCTTTAGACTAAGTCTAGTCAGGTACGCGTTTTGAACGGTCCTTAATACTGCTATTAAAGTAAAATGCCTATTTGCTTTCAGAATACAAGAAACATATTTGTTTTACTTTTAACTACAAATAAATAAATTTGTCTTATATTTGACCTTATTTCGCTTCGAGTTATTCCATCACTTTGGTCGCATGATTGAAAAATACCTGCAGTGCTTAAGGGTATACAATTACAAAAACTCAAATTAAACATGTTGAAGCTACGACGTTGTTAACGATCAAAGCCGAAGTCAATCTTCCTTCATTTTATATTCCAGCTTATTCAATGAATCAACGAAGAAACACTGTACCCTATTGAGAGGCACATCAAAAATCCTCATATAAGTATGTTGCCGAGATGTTACAGGCGCGCTTCTTAACGTTTAGGTTTGTTATAAATCAAATCAGTGGCCTCAGATTTCTGAATCTGTTTCATGATCATTTTTAAATCTAATAGGCAAGTAGGTGATACACGCCGTCGACTTTTTGGGTCTAAGACATGTCGGTTTCCTCACGATGTTTTCCTTCACTGTTCGAATGTTAAATGCGCACATATAAATGTCCATTGGTGCACAGCCGGGGATCGAACCTACGACCTCAGTCGCACGCTGAAGCCACTAGGCCAAAACTGCTCATTAATTTGGTTATAAATATTTTGGTAAATCTTTATATGAATAAAATACGTTTACCTTATTTTATTCCATTATAACAGATATTTTAAATGGCGTAGCTAAATTGACAATATTATATTACAGTTTATATATACAGTTTTTTAATGTCGCAGAATCGATTCAGACAATAACTAAAATAATCTAAAAAAACATTCAAGACTCAGGTAACTTATGCAAACTGTAATCATGACCAATTTGTCAATGGCTGATGACAATTACATCGGATTCTTAATTAACGATATGACCAAACGTCGATTTGATTATTATCGTTAAATATTGACGATTCAGCGATTTGTTTAATTATAAAGTGCATTAAACAGAAGAATTTCTTTAAATTTGCCATATCATTTATTCCACTGCCTACGGTATACCTAAAACATGTCCAATTAAAAAAAAAAATGTCTATTAAGGAACATAATATACATGTATCACTTATTCCACGTCATTAAATTTGAATTTGTAGGCATCCCTACTCATCGGCAAAGAACACAGAGGGTGTAGGCCGAGACAAAAAGCCGGCGTAAAAAACTCTCGGTACTATTTTAAAATATCACATCATCAAACAACACTTATTTTAAAACAAATATCACAAATAAATTAGAAGTATCCTGTCTAGCACTAGTTCCAGGCCCTTTTATCAACTAGATAATCGTTGACTTTATAGTTAGCCTTTTCCAGCCATTCTTTGGTAGTACCAAAAAATATTAGCGCCTCGTGGGTCAGTGTTGACGTGGTTGGTTCAATAGAGGCCCTAAGTTTGAAGATCACAGATGGAAGCAGCGGTCCTGTGATCTACCGCAATGGTGTCACGTTTAGAAGAAAGTGATCGAAGAAGAAGGACATCTAAATAACAATCCAGGAGCTGCGCATGCCCCTTTATAATGATTCATTAATGACCAACCATACGACCAACCCGGCTCCAGAAGATAAACCACTCCTTATATGGAAATTGTATTCGTTTTTACAACAAACAAGCGAAATTAGATAATTATTACTAATTAAATTCCAAATTCTCGTTAAAAGTAATTAAACAATAAATCTTTTTATAAATTTGACGATTATTTAAATGATCCTATGGATTGCTTTGCTTACAAACATCCTTGAGATTGATTTGCTCTAGTTCTAATATTTATGGCTGCTTTGCCTTACAAACAATTTGTATGACTCAAAACTTGGCGATTAAAAGTAGCGGAGAGTTTTTTGCCAGTTCTCTTTGCCCGTTCTACGCCCCTGACTTGCGAACTGGTAGTAAATGTAAATTTAAAATCAATTTAACATCTTTTCTGTTGGCGTTCATAAGTGTTATTATATAAATAAAATTATTTCGAGTTTGAGTTTGAATTAAACAGTTGTGAGTGCAAGTATAACTTAATGTTTTACACAATTTTAAATTTTTCCCGAGGTTTCGCGTGCATGGTCACGGTGACTGAAGACAAAAGTTTCCCCGAGTTGATATCGACTAAAGATGAAGGGTTGGGAATAAATATATTTGAAATTGTATTCGTTTTTACAACAAACTCCCAAGCGAAATTAGAGAATTATCACTAAATAAATTCAAAGCCCTTGTTAAACGAAAATTAATCAACAAAGCTTTTTATAAATTTGAGGACTACTTAAATGATCCTAATCCTTGGGATTGAATTGCTCCAGTTCAAACAATTTGTATGACAATACTTGGCGATTAAAAAGAGTGGCGGAAAGTTTCTTGCCAGTTCTTCTTACCCGCTCTACGCCCTTGACTTGCGAACTGGTAGTAAATGTAAATTTATGATTAATTTAACTTGACGATTCAAAAGTGTACTTGGTTACCCACTTGAATAAAGATATTTTGAGTTTCAGTTTGAGTTTGAATACAGATAATATAACTTTTGTCTACAGCTGTGATACTTTTTGACATTCAACACCTTTTGTCTTCATAACTTAATGTTTTTTTTATATAATACGGCAAACGATCCTACGGGTCGCCCAAAAAGAGCAGTTATCACAACCCAGATACCCATTTTTAGTGGGTGCGTTGCAGGCCTTTGAGGGAGGAGTACAGTCGAATTTTGAATAGTTGGAGGTCGTATCTCTCAGGGAAGACCCCCACCGGGAGTCGGATCCACAGTTCGCTAGTTCACAAAAGAAAATGCCTTGTGAAACGGACTGTGGTCTTCCAGCCATCAAGGTGATGTTGATGAAATTTTGAATTCATACGGCTCGTACGGTGTTGAAACGAGGCAGGAGGGATCAACCCAAACAATTGTTCAGAACACTCACCGTAGTACACTTTATAGAAAACGCAGACGCAATGTTTTTTAAGTATCCCAAATACGCTACTTACTAATTGTATTTACCCTTACGGGTGTGGCCCCCTCACCCCGAACGGGCACAGATAGATAACCCTGCGACATTTACTATTCATATAATTATAATGCGTAGAATACCTAGATAACAATGTATAATCAGTCAACACTAACACGTGACACACATACGTTTTTATAAATGAGGAAATCAAGTGTAATTAAAAGAGGCTTGAATATTGGAATTTTATATTTTGAAAGTGTGTATCATTTGCGATAACCAAAATATTCATGTATAACTGACCCACCCGACGTCGTATTGCCATGTGTATTATTAGTAGGAAATTTTAGTAGTTCAATAAATATAACTATCTACTATACGCCCTTGATTTGAGAACTGGCACTAAATGTAAAATTAGAAGCATCAATATTATGTATTTCTTTACTGATCATAAGTGTACAATGTGTTACCCATATGATTAAATAATTATTGAATTTTGATTTTTTTTTTAATAAAAAAATGCGCGCGTACAAAGGACACATGTCAGAAGTGAAACTTCTTTGGCAAACAAATGTTTAACTCTTGTTGATATTTATACAAATCTAAAACTTTAGATTTCCGAGACTTAGAGGGAGGGAAAAAGGAAGATATGTTAGGTAGATAATTGTCATTAAAATATTAAAAATGTCGAAAATGAATACCTACAAATTATAAATTTAATTTTTGTAATTTACTTCTTCGATAATAAAAACATGTGACATTTTAATTTACAATTCGTCATTTGAGGTTTCAATAAATTATTTTGCATAAAATATAAAATACCAACATTTCATAAATTCTCTTTACGAAATTTTATTTTAACTAAAAAAATTCACTTCAAAAATAGGGGTCGATCGTAGAGGGGTGATAATTAAGAGTTGTATGTATTATTGTATGCTGTATCATAAAAAAATAAAAAGTTTGTAGGTATAAGTAGGGGTGGGACCACCCTAATTCCGATTCCTAAAATCCGATTCTCAGACTTATATGCATACAAAATGTCATAAGAATTGGTTGGGCCGTTTCGGAGGAGTATGGGAACGAACATTGTGACACGATAATTTTATATATTAGAATAGAACCTGTCAGTGAAAAATTACAAATCTCTGCCATTTGTTCAACTTCAACAATAACAATATTGTTTTCGATCGTTTCTCTAGGTATAATTATTTTGACTGTTAGCAAAAGTCAATCAAATGCTTCTATGAGTATAACGTTTCTGGTGCAGAATTCAATAAAAAAAAATCAAATCAAAAATCAAAATACGTTTATAGTATATATATAGTATAATTTAGATGCGTCTTTTGCGCATGCTTATGAATGTCAAAAACGCTTACAAAATTCGCGAAAGAGCAAGACTACGCCATCCGTTCGCAAAACTACCAGGAGGCCTTGTTCTGAGAAGAACGGGCAAGAAACTCAGCAAGTTTTACCCTCCCTTTACATTACAATTATTCAAAGGAAAATGTCATAAACCACAACGTCATTAAAGTTACATAAGTAAAAAAAATATAAAAATCTGTTCTGTGATTTACCACATTCACCATTACACACAAATCAAATTATAAGAATATAATTACAACTATTGCCAAGCGTTTTTATCTTTCAGGTAGTCATTGACTGTGTAGTAACCATACACATTTAAGTTTTTTTTTATATCTGTTGTGAATCTGTTTAAAGGCAGCTCTAATATTTCACTAGGAATCATGCTATAGCAGCGTATACTTAGGCCCACAAATGAAGTATTTATTTTCTGCAACCTGTAAGACGTCTAGAAAAGTTTTCCCTTATTTCTCGTATCCCTATTGTGAATGTCACTGTTCTTTAAAAGAGAACTAATATTACTACGCACAAAAACGATACAGTTGTAGATATATTGGGAAGGTACCGTCAAAATATCGATTTCCTTGAACAAATTTCTAAGTTAAGTGCCTGGCCAATAAATTGACCTAATAGCACGTTTTTGCAAGATAAAAATAGATTGTATATCTGCTGCTTTAATAAAAAAAGAATTCCATACAACATAACGCTGTGAAAGTAACTAAAATATACTATTCTGGCAGTTTCCTCGCCTGTGAGTTGCCTAATTTTCCTAATAGCGTATGCCGCAGAACTCGTAAGAACTACGAGTTCTTTTGAATCGGTAACTGTCCAAACAAAGGTCGTTAATATGGTGATAGTTTTCTACAATTACTGAATATTGGTTCAATGTCCAGCGTATTACCTAATTATTTTTGACGCAAGTATATACGTATATGTAAGGTATCACTTGGTATATTGAAATGTATATAAATTGTTTCACATAAACTAACCAGGTACAAGTACCCCAATCCCGCAGGTTCGATACCATGTATGTGACATTCCGCCCTTCGACATTGTTACTGTTATTAATATATTGTCATATTGTTTTGCAAAACTTTTCTATGGAACGATGTTTCTTCAGAAATTTGTTTGGTGAGTACTGATAATTTTATTTCATACATACTTAGAACGAGGTAAGTTCAAAAACATTTTCCTTAACAATGTATAACATAAATTTATATTGAATTGTAACTGCAATTGTTTAAAATTCTGGAATTTATCGGTATATAGCTGTAGGTACAAAGTATGAAATGAACTGGAAGGAATGAGTTCGAGTGACGTATTAGTGTCTGAGGTATCAGGTGTGGAGTGAAGGTGTCAATATGTCGTTCACTTTATTCGTCATTCGATATCCAGTGATGCGCATTATGCTGTAGATTTTAACATATTTTTACTAGAGTTGTTACTATCAATCAATCTCAATAACATCAAGATATTTTCATATACTGATAAAATACAATATATCGAAAACAAATTATTATACCTAATAAAATAAAATATGTTTATTATGGAACATAACAACTTATTCCACGTTATTAAATTTGAATCGGTAGACATCCCAACTCATCGGCAAAGAAGACAGAGAGTGTAGGCCGAGAGAAAAAAGCGGCGTAAAAAACTCTCGGTACTCTTTTAAAATCGCAAATCATCAAACAACACTTATTTTATCAAATATCGCAAATTAATTAGAAGTAACCTGTCTAGCACTAGACTCAGGCCCTTTTATCAACTAGATAATCGTTAACATTATAGTAAGCCTATTTACACAGCTTTAAAAGCAGCAATATCTTCAATAATACCGGAGATATGAAATAGTTTTGAAACTTTCAAGTTTGTTAGCCAGTAGTTCCGATTCATTGAATCAATCGACGACCAATCCCTCTCCGAGCGGCTTGATCCTTTGGCGTTGCGTAGAGATGTGGGGTCACTCTGCATCTTCTACCGCATTTACCATGGAGAGTGTTCAGAGGAGTTGTTCGGTCTAATACCTGCAGCTGAGTTTCATCATCGGACGTCAAGGCAAAATACAAAATACTATCCGTATCACCTCGGCGTCCGCCGTTCCACAACTGAGCGTTTTTCAAGACAGTTTTTGCCGCGCACCACCACTTTGTGGAACCAGCTGCCCACTGAAGTATTTCCAAACCAATTCGACTTAGGGTCCTTCAAGAAAAGAGCGTACCACTTCCTGAAAGGCCGGCAACGCACTCGCGAACCCTCTGGCATTGAGAGTGTCCATGGGCGGCGGTATCACTTAACATCAGGTGAGCCTCCTGCCCGTTTGCCCCCTGTTCTATATAAAAAAAAAAACTAAAGGAATTCCGACATAATCGTTTGGTGGATATCCTATCGTTACCGTAGATACTTTATTGTTCCTATTCTTACCGTTATAATCATTGCCATAAGCTAATTGAATAAATAAAACGGAAAAACTTGCGCGCAGTACATGATATCACACGACACGTCTTTTATACCACACCTACTTTTACTATCACAGGGAACATTAATAAATGTTTATTTTAAAGATAACTCACAGATTTCTTTTAGGAAAAAATATTCATGATAAGAAAATACCGGCGCAACACTGCGGCAATGTTGTTTACTTATTCAAGTAAGTTCCACGCCGTACACAATTTAGTAACGCATTAATAGGAGAATGAAAGGAGTATTTAAGTGCCGTTTGACAAGTGGAAAGATATTGATCTCTTTGTGAGCGTTTCAAATAGTGTTCCTTTGTCTTAGGTACAGTAATGTCTGTTAATCAACACATTGACTTCTACCAGAAACGAGACTAAACGCGGCCACTACTACTCCATATTGCGATTAAAAACAATGGCGGAGAGTTTATTGCCAGTTCTTCTCTTTAATTAATCTCGTTAATCTCTTCCGTTCTACGTTCAAATCAAGGATTTGAGAACTGGCAGTATTATCAGAAGCATATAATATGTATTTCTTTATTGACATTCATAAGTGTACATTGTGTTACCTAAATGAATAAATGATTTTGAATTTGAATAATTACAATATAAATCACCATCGTATAGTACGGTATCCAATTCAACCATTGTACAGTTAAAATGAAACTCTACGACATTTCCCTTAGGATCTGGCCAATAGATTTTACGTAGAACTTTAATAAAAATAATATTACAGTTCGATTTCTCATGATAAAGTTATCCTTAAGGAAGACTGAAGTTTTCCTTTAAAACAGCTCCTTGATCAAAACGTAAACATGTTATGTTCCTCAATCGAATATTAGTTTTTTAAGGGCGAATAGCTTACACTTATGTTTCTAGTTAACATAATCGGAACCTACATATTATAATACGATAAATATTTCTTATAGATTGAGTCGTACCGACATAAATAAATATATTTTTTTGATTGAAGTCTTCCTGGAATCCCTCTTACATTTACGCACATACATTAAGTTGGGCACATACTAATCCCTTGTAAGTGCTAAGTGAAGTGTCACACAGAAAGACGAGGCGTCTTCTTTCGCCCATGCAGAGTGAGCCAAAGCGTCCTCGGTGATTCACTATAAATATGACAGGGTAGATGAATGCCGCTAAAGTAAAAATACACACAAATGCACGCGGCCGTGGCGGCCTTTACCGTACTAAATATATCCATCAGATACCACGGGATTTTTACCCTTATAGACGAAACGACCTTCGAACTTTAGTAAATAGTTCCGTGGCGATGTTTTATATGTGTATTCATATTGAAACCATCACGACTACTGCTATTTACCTACCGTATATGACATTCTCTGTATAGAATAACTAATTAACTACAAAATATATGTAGGTACTTTGCATCGTTGAATTACTAAATTTCATAATATACAGAAACATTTTAATGGCACGAAAAAATACATTTAATTTGTAGGAAATCATATTTTTTGTACCATTGACATTGTACAAGTATAGAATCATTTGGCAGTAGATATAAATTTCATAATATTATTTAAGCAAATGTTACTTCGCGAGCTGTAGGCAGAGGAAATCGCAGGACGGGCCTCACAATGCAGTTCTCCCGCCGCGCGCACGAATCATTGTAATTTGCGATTATGTACTGATTATGCCAAATTATGTCACAGTGGCACTGGTAGTAAACATTACACTTAGTGGCGCCATCTATTTTTGCTACGCGCGGCCTTCTGCGGCTGCATGTTCGTCACGTGCGATCGCCTGCCCTGTTTTACCGACGTTAGGTTAGGGCCGGCGAATCGCATGGCATTCTACATTTCCGACCGTCGTTCGTAAACCAATCGCAGCGCATAATGCTGCCTTATCTGCGCGCACATGTGACTTAACTTTGTCCGGAACTATTTCAAAAATAATATAAAACCTTTTCAATTAATTTATTATTATAAAAAAAATATTCGTGCTGTTTCTGTGTTATCAGCCTCGAAATAGGATGAGCGAAAATGGTGAGTTCATAAAGAAAAAAATAATACAGCTGGAAAAGGTTTTAGGTTAAAAGTGCACACCAACGCCACACAACGCGAGTGTCATCAAAAAGAACTACGTCGTATCTGCGCGGCACGTCACATCTGGTACGGTTTGTGAGAGTTGTAGAAGTATTGCTGACTGCTGTAGTTAATCATTCAACGAGCTTGTAGATGGCGCTGTTTAAATTATATTCAACTTGCTTGTTTTAAACAGTTTGAACTCGAACACTTATTATATTGTTTTAAAGAATTGAATTTATGTTTTTTATATGTCCGCGGCTTGCGAAGTGAATGAAAAGCTTTACAAATTATACTTTTAATACTTATACAATTTTACTGGCTACGCTGAAATCATAATTAAGCGTCTTAATTATAATTTGTATACATTTACTTTCCTTAGTATTTTGATTTTATTGTTTTTACAAAATACAGTGATCGAATTCTTACAAATATGTCTTATAAACTTGACATAAATGTAATTATTTGGGTATATCCAATTTTGAAACAGTTTTATTTTGCTTGAATTATTTTAATTGCTGGAGCGTTCATGTAAACTGCGGGGGCTGCCATGACTAGAACTAATGCAATAATGTTATTATTCCTTTTAAATACAATTATTAAAATTATTTATAATCTTATTATCGAAAGCAGTGACAAACAAGATAATGTACATAAATAATTTTAATTTGCTGGTTACTACGCCTTGGCCTCTCTTCATTATTTTGATAAAAGTCTAGACATCGATACTGTGGCAACCCCTAACAGCACACATACACAATGCAAGGATATCATTTTAACAAAAGCTTGTTTGTCGGCAGATTTCCTGAGTCACGGGGCGAGTTTCAACAAGAAATACGGTAAGTAGCCGCAATACCGTCTTCACCATAAGGGCACACGGGGCCCGTGCCCAGGGCCCCCATTTTCAGGGAAACCGATAATTTCTCTCCGACATTTATTCACAAAACATTTTTGTCGGGCACATTACACTTTTTTCACTAATCAGTAATCAAAAAAGGTATCAGAAGGTATTGACAAGGCATATACTACGCCATTATAACGATAACTGCGCCTATTCCTACTGTACTAATTAATAAGGATATAATAGAAGACTCAAAAGAAATCTCGAAAGAAACCGTTATCGTAATCGTAACCAAAATAAACAGCAGCATTCTAATATCATTAATGACATAATATATCACACAGTATTTAATGATTATAAATGGTTATACTTAGCTTTTTCTACTTTCCAAAAGGGCCCCAAATTCTTGAGTGCCCAATGGCCACAGCCTAGTTTAAGACGGCCCTGAGTAGCCGCCTATATCTTCCAGATTCCCTGTTAGTTGCTTACTCGAGTGAGTAAAGAATACCCAGTGTATTCTTATATTATCAAAATAATTCTGTTTATTCGCTACTCGCAACTCCATTGTGTTCTTTGTTTTATCTGCTTGATGGGGATTGTGTCGTGAACTTTACTGGGGCAATATATGATAAGTCGACGTTAGCACAGAAGATGGGTAGCGATGTGTCTTTCGTGTAAAACGCGTAAATTATAAATTTGTCTTAGTATTTTTCATAATCGTACAAAATAAGGGATGGAAATTTGAACTTACAAAAACAACTTTTTTTTACTATATTTGACAAATAGTTTGAGTTAATCACACTTCGTTACATTATTACAAACAAATAATAATAAGGGATGCAACGGGCGGCCTTTCGCTAGAAGACGATGTCTTCCAGGCAACCCTCGTATGCGAAAAAACTAAAAAAAAAAGAAATATAATGGATAAAGGGCAAGAAGGGCTAAACCTAAGCTAACATAAAAACTATTATAGAATTTTATTCTAAAATAATACAAAAAAAACAAACTAAAAACTTTTGTTATTGTTAACTATGAAAAACCGGTAAAACCGACTTTACAACTCCCAAATATTAAAGATAACTTCTGACTAATTTATACTAAGGTATCATATTCATAGAATATCTACCTTAAGGTGATTAGCACGATATTTTAAACCAGATATTAGAGATACTATGCTGCTCACGATCTTACACCATTGATTTCGTACTTGCGCTTCTCTTGTACTAGTATTCTAATAGTCGTCACTGTAGAATGATAACCTCGTAAGTCCAGAGAACCAAACATTACAGGAAACGAAAAAAAAATAATTTCGTCAATGTTCGCTGAATGGTATTATATGTTTGTATAGTTTCGAGTGGTTAAAAGGACTTATTTATTAATAACATAAATAATTATTATTAATAATCATGATTATACCAGTTAAATGACATAAGAGTCTAAGAATTCAAAATAAATGATTTTTTGACATACGAGGGTATCATTATACAGTGACGTAGTGTTTTTGCAATCAGCACGAAACAATACTTATTAGTTTTTACCTAACCCCAAGATTTGTATAGCAATTGAAATTGAAATAACTGGCACGCCTCGAAATGCCGGCTTCAATAGTTGTGGAATTTATAACTTTTAACTCATTAGTTGAATAAAGGACTTCAGGACTAGGAATACTCTTAAATATGTGAAAATGAGCGTTTCGTTATATGTAATCACATTTTCTCACGACTTTAATATATTAGCGAAATGTTAGACAATATTGTTTATAGTGTTTATTTATAAGTAGAATGCCACTTATCATTACTTTATTCTCGGACTTACTTCGCCATTCGTTTGTTTTTGTTATGATGGCGTTGTGTAACGGGTCGTTTAATTCCCTCAAATATGGTTGAGTAAAACGATGGCTGGCTCACACGTCAAGTGGACTACGAGGTTTCCGTTCAGTTTTGTAATTTAATACAAATAAAGAGAGTATCTCCCTACTTTCTGATTTCTTCTATGTTTGCCATAGTCATTTTGTCTCTCGGCCTCTGTCTTCTTTGCCGATGAGTACCGATACAAATTTAATGACGTGGAATAAGTGATACCTGTATCTTATGTTCCATAATAAACATATTTTATTTTATAATTAGAAAGCATTAAGGAGGCCTCTAAAAATCCATTACGAATTGTTTTGCCCGTATGTTTCTTATACACAAGTCTTTAAATTCTATTAATGGCAATAGTAAGCGATGTTCATTATGTGAAACGTTGACTGTTCTTTACGAGCATTAAGTAAGGGGAACTGTAGCTTAGGTAGTAAATGTAAATTATGGTACATCACTTTATTTATTTCAATTATATATTTACACTTACACTTTTTCACATATAGAAAAACAAATATCATAATTTCATAAATATTATAAGGCAACCTGTGGCCCTAGAACAAGTGATCTCTTTCAGGCAACCCTAGTAGGGAAAAAACTTAATATGATGGGTAAATTGTAAAAAGCGCGTAACCAAATCTTATAAATTTAATAAAATAAACTAAATAAACTAAAAAGCTAATCTCACGGATTAAAGAATAGCGATGCAACACGAAATAATAGGAAATCCAAAAATCACGATTGAGCAGGATAGGATATGGTTAAGAAATGTTTATGCAGATTTTTAAGACGTTAGGTAGGTATCCAATCGTATGGCGGAGATCCTAAGTGAATTGCCTATGAATCATGAGCTGTGAGTTGGAATTTCCAATAAACATCTATGGCAGGAGCGTAACATACAACTATAACTTGTATAGTTAAACCTAAGAATTTATATTAATTTTTAAGATGACGTTTACTTACTTTTACCCACTTATAATTTTTTTTTATGGCTCTGGCACGATTTGTGAATTAGCCAGCGTCAAGTATAGGATTTTTTATAATTCGTGCTTGTCTTTAGAAATGCTGCTGCCACTTAATAAGATCGCTAGGCTATGAGGCCCCCCACTTATAATTAAACCGACATAAAGCTTATGTGTGGAAATTAGATGTTCACTCCAGGTAGTTTGGATAAACCAGTTAGCGACAACTACCTACAGGTACGATTCCACCAAAATACTGTGCGGCACATTTGTTTGCAAACATTTTGTACAAAAGAATAGCAGAACACATACAAAGCAAGTATCGCGTTTGGCTATCTCTCCTCCGACAATGCTGTATGTAGCTTTGTGTTTGCGCACTGTGTTGCTCGCTTGTTCCTGAGAATATTTCCTGCCAACTGTTGCTAATATAGACGGGCAAGAAAACGTTGTGCTTTGTAATATAATCTTGATTATTCAAAAAATTACTTGGCATAGTGCGCGCACTAATGTGTTCGCTTTGGTAGCTGAAGCAAGAATAAGTCCGCGAACAATTAGTGTGTCGACACGAGTCCACTATTTGTACGGTGTGCGCAGTTGTGCGCGAACTTTGCTGAAATATTCGCGCACCAGAACAAACATCTGTGCCGTACGCTGTGTATGACTGCCACACAGTTCAGCACACTAGTGGAATCGTTAACGGTTGCAGTGGAAGGCTGATAAATCCGTTTTATATTAATCACGTGTTCCAAACGCATCTCACACTATAACAGTCAGTTTCAAAATGTAAATGTATCACGTTTCACCCGAGTTAATTTAAATGTAATGAATAATCGGATCGAAAGTGAAATTGGACAATCCTTGATGCAACGCGTGATAGTTCTCCTGGTATATATCGAGCGATTACTTTCCTTTGACAAAGCAACACGAATTGATAGGCGCCTGTGTTGCAACCTCATTGGTTTGTAAAAATATTCGACTGAATGGGAACAAGCTTACTTATGCTCCTGTCCATTGATATGGATTAACGGGATGTTTACCGTATCTACCGTACGGTATGAGTAAATGAAATTTGCAACATCGCAAAACTTGAAAATTCAGATATTATTTTCATTTAGCAACGCAAACCAATAAATATTCAGCCTAATTACGGTCGTGAAACATTTAGAAATCTGAGGCCTAGACCTAAAGAAGTTGTAGCGCCACTGTTTTTTTTTAATTACCTTCATAAATACATTACATTTACATATAAATTTTACATTGTTTAAGAAATCAAAGTTTCCTTTTCATGTTATGGTAATTTAGTCTATAGTTAAATGTCTAGAAGATGGCGATGACGCGAGAGGTCTACTTTCTTAGTGAACTAAAATTATCACTTAGTAACGCTTCGGCCAAAACCCCACGGAGTTGGGAAACTTTCTCGATTTTTGTGGGAATCATTTCGAAATGATATACACAATTAGCTCTCTAATTAGAAACCTTAGAAAAAAAATTTTGCAACTCAAGTTGGATTGACGTCAATAAATTTGCTCTCTGGTACCCCGATCGATGAAATCACGTTGGTGTCGACTCGCACCCTTTCCACGTGACACAGCTTACGGTTTTGCCCAGTTCATTTTTCAAATCTGTTTCTCAGAGCAGCCCTGCGATTCTGTAACTCACTTTTCGGACTCACATAGCGGATTTCGCATCGACGGTCGCTCTCAAATCAGTCGTGAAGCAGTCATTTTATGATTTGGCATTCTGAAAAGGCTTGTAGTTTATTGATTACTAGCTGACCGGGCAAACGTCGTTTTGCCATGAATATCATTTATAATAAAAAAATAGGAGTTGATCGTAGAGGGGTGAAAGTTAGGGGTTGTATGTATTTTTAATGCTGTATCATAAAAAAATAGAAATTAAAAATTTTGTCCAAAAAATAAATAAAAAAATTTAGGGGTGGACTACCCCTAACATTTAGGGGGATGAAAAATAGATGTTGGCCGATTCTCATAGATACCGGATAAGCACAAAAAAATTCTTCAAAATCGGTCAAGCCGTTTCGGAGGAGTATGGCAACGAAAACACGAGAATTTTATATATTAGATATTGTTATTGTGCCTCACTCGACATAGATAGGTATAGTGTGTCTGATAGTGTGACTTTTTTGTAGATATTTATAAGATCTACAATTACTTAGAACATTTTATGGTTCTATCTTTAATAGTTTAGGCAGGGTACGCAAAATAAGTAACTTTTTTTGTTGATTTTTTACACCTTGTGTCCGAAAAACCCTAATATCTTACGGAACCCTATTTTTGTTCAAAATTAAATATGGCCTATATTACTCGTGGATAATGTAGCTTTCGAATGGTGAAAGAATTTTTAAAATCGGTCCAGTAGTTTATGAGCCTATTCATTACAATCAAACAAACAAAGTTTTCCTCTTTATAATATTAGTGTAGATTAGAATGCCAAATCATAAAATGACTGCTTCACGACTGATTTGAGAGCGACCGCCGATGCGTAAACCGCTGTGTGAGTTCGAAAAGTGAGTTACAGAATCGCAGGGCTGATTACTGTTAATTTCTCGAGATGCGATCGCGCGTCATTTGTTATCGTCGCTGTATAATGATAGAGGGTATGTCCAGGGAACCAAACATTACAGGAAACAAAAAAATATTATGTGTTTTGTCCATAGTTTTAGATGGTAAAAATGACTTATATATTAATAACATAAATAAGTATATTTATGATTATACAAGTGAAATGATATAAGAGTCGAAGAATAAAATATAAATGGTTTTTTGGCATACGAGGTTATGTGGCCTTCCATTATAGTATAAGGGGGACGGAACAAATTAAAAAATAACCAACAAATTTCAGTACTACTAACTGATAGTGTCTGAAATTTTTTTAATAAAGCAAGCTTATTAGTACATGAAATTTAAATAACAGACTGTAAAATTACTACCTGGTATTGTACAATTTATAAAAAAATGAAATGACTCAGTCGCGCTACAACCTTTAGGTCTGAGCCTCAGATTTCTGAATCTGTTTCATGATCATTTTTAAATCTTATATCTCTAGTGCCTGACACACGCCGTCGATGTTTTGGGACAAGACATGTCGGTTTCCTCACGATCTTGTCCATAGAAAGAAAGTCCATTGTTGCACAGCCGGGGATCGAACCTTCGACCTCAGGGATGAGCGTCGCACTCTTAAACCACTAGGCCAACACTGTTCCACTTGTAAACTTAATATGAATTGAAAAAATAGACCAAAGCTAAACAGTACTACCGAGAAAAGGCATCACGCAAGGATATATTTTTAAACCGCTCCAGTAGTCTGTCTTACGCTTATCATCATGACCAATAATTTTGAACCTCAAAGCAATAGTTTTATATTGAACTAGCTGACCTGGCGAACATCGTACCTACCGCCTAACAGTCGATTCTTTATTTTTTTTTACTTATTCTGCTATTCGGGACACCGGTCTAGCTAGTAAGATAAAAAAAAGAAAGTTGATAAGACAACAAATACATTATGTCAAAAAATAAAAATTTACCTTCCCGGAACCCCTCCACTAACACTTGAACTTTATGATATGGTATTAAAGTTTCAAATTGACTTTTAAGTGTTATTACGAATATTTTGTATGGGAATATAGAAAAGTGTGGTTTTTAGACTTTTTCACTCAATTTTTTTAATTTTTCTCTCCGTAAGAGCCATCCTCGTACTTCAAGGAATATTATTTAAAAATAATCAGACAAATCGGTCAAGCCGTTTTCATGTTATGTCGTGACAACGGAAAACGGGTTTCATTTTTATATATATAGATTTCTTATTATATGCACATCTCTCTTGCGTAATAACATATAGTAATTTCGTAATTCAGTATGAAATCATTGTGTGGTAAAACTGACAGTTACAGTTATTTTTAATGATGAATATTATAACACTCCATAATTAAATCACACTCCAATGTGACTGTGTGTGTGTGGTAGCGTTGTGTGACGGTCGTAATTCCCTCAAATATGGTTGAGTAAAACGATGGGTCACACGTCAGGTGCCGCGTCCGGAAAGTTTTGTTATTTAATACAAATGAAGAGCGTATTTCCCTCTATTCTGGTGACTTCTATCTATGTCTGCCATAGTCATTTTGTATGATGATTTGATATTTTAAAAGAGTACGGAGAGTTTTTTACGCCGGCTTTTCCTCTCGGCCTACACGCTCTGTCTTCTTTGCCGATGAGTAGGGATGCCTACCGATTCAAATTTAATGCCATGGAATAAGTGATACCTGTATCGTATATTCCATAACAAATATATATTTTTTAAATTGTAATTTACTATTTAATAAATTGCCTTTATTAATAAATAAAAAAAGGGAACACACATTGTTGAGTTTTGATAAGACCGAGGCACGTCAACGAAAAGTTGGTTTTGGATTTATACGAAATAAATAGGAAATACGTCAGACGCGAGCGACGCAAACTTCTTATTGACTTCTGTTTATCTGTTTAGAACAACAATTGTTTATTGCGAACTCTCATTTCAAGAAAAACTAAATAGACATTGTTATTGCCAGATAGTCGAACCGCTAATGAAATCTTTTTTATTATTAAAATACATTATCATCTTACCCTCGAAAAGCTAGATATAATTAATACCACCCAACAGACCACCGTATGGTTCGTGCAACAGTGACAATAACTGCAAAAATTAGAAGAAAACAATTTAAAGACAGACAGTCAGGAGTGAACCTAATAGAACAAGATTCACTCAAGAATATTTTTTCGGTTCAACACACTGAACAGTTGAAGAATATCCAAGAACAACAAGCATCTCTCACCCAATGCTACGTACGGGATCTTCATCCCTTTCGAGCACGCCGCGTAGCGCTTATGGGGTCTACGCTGTAGCAAAGTGCATATATAAACACTTAAAAACTTTAGACTTAAATAAATCGTGTTAAATTATAAGTAACTGTAAGTGTTATATACGGTTAGCATTGGTTTATATTACCTCGTTACTAAAGCATAATCTGTGGATACTCTGAAAGCAAGTTGAATTAAAAGGCAGCTTTGTCATGGCCACTGTCAGAAAATGTTGTGGTCAGTAAGATATATCGTCATTAAATGATGCATCGTCATCTTGGATCACACCGTGGAACTGCTACCGTATCATTAACCACAAGGGCCATGACACTCAGCTGGTGAGCCTACGGACTCAGATTCCCTCAGCTGAGATGTTTTCTTTGCTTTGTTTTATTCGTTTGTTGCAATAATTATTACTTCGGACGGGTAGAATAATGAACGTGATGAAACGTTTTAATATAGAAATAATTAAAAATTGTTCTAATGTCGGGTGTATGGGCACACGTGGCGCGGGGCGCGGGGGCTTCACGTGGCTGGGCGCACGTGTCCGTCAAGCGTGCCCCCGGCGGGGGCGCGGGGGCGCAGGGCAGGGGGCGAGCACGATGACGGGCACGTGCGCGCTCGCATCTCCTCAATCCCGACTTGTATCGCCCCGGGATCGGTCGTGTCCTCACCGCCACGATTGCGCACGCTACAGCGGACGCGCGGCCGCGAAGCTGGCACGCGCGCCGCCTTGACCGGCACGGGTACATAGATATGGGCTCGGACGCCCTACCACCCGCACCCGATCGCTGCTTTCTAGAGCCACCCGCTCCCGCGTCTGCTCGCTACACCAGCCCAGGTACGCCGCAATCGGATAGTGCAGAGTATGACATCCCGTCTGTCTCCACGAAGATGTTCTTCTTAAGTAAGTACTGACAAAAGAACCCTGCGGAAAGAAAACCAACCAAAGTACTCAGAAGAATTATGTATGACTAATAAAAAAGAAGATAATACAGTTTTAAATCCTATTTTGGTTTCGACCGATGATTAATAGCATTAGAGTTGACGTGTACCGCCCACGGGACACGAGCGAGCGGCCCGTTAGCGGTAAGGCTTCTTGCACCGGAGCACAGCCTCCGCACTATACATACACAATACACATGACATATAATTGACACTCATGAAGAAAAATTCCTCGTTATCAGAATTATAGGGCATGAAGTGCTTAAACTTTAATATAGCTGAGACACAAATCGTACACAATATATATACAGGTTGGTCAGAAAGTCGTGGATCGCACGCAAATAGGGGGCAGGTGAGGGTATCAGCTGGAAAAAAAATTTCTACGGGAGGTCGCTAAGCTCAACCCCTCAAGAGTTATAATTTATTTTGCGTTTTATAAGAAAATTGACTTTTTCTAATTCTTATTAAAATTCGAAAACATCCTTCATAATATCTACTAGATTGGTACTGATGTACTATTTATAGTTGTTTATTTAGTGTATTGAAGATAATATTACGTTATACGATATAATTTTTTTTCAAATCAAAACTTTTTGTATACTTCAGACCCCACTGTGAAAAAAAATTACTTTATCAAAAACTGACCCTGTAATAGAAGTTATGGCGCATTTCATAGGGATTCTGAAAAGGTATTACACGTAGCCATGAGTGGTTCTAATATCTTTCTAGGAAGAATTACGACCTCATCTATCCCCCCTATTTGTGTTTGATCGACGACTTTTTTGCCACCCTGTACCAAGAATAACAAAAGATAATCAATTAACAACTTGTCAATTGATAATTAAGCTAAAGATTTACAATATCTCTACTTACGGTAAAGCTAGCTTATTTCAAACCTGTAATTACCTGTTTTATCTAGATTTCTTATTAATGTCGTTATATTGAGAATTGTTATCTAGAAGTGTTTTGGTTTTATAAGTTACTACTATTAATAGTATGTGTATGTAACACATACTATTAATAGTAGTAGTGCTTATGTAGTACCAGTACAATCTTTGCTTATTTATTACACTAATAAATAAGCAAAGATTGTACTTTTATTGGGAATAAGAAAGTAATACAGGTATTTAATATGAGTTATTTAATTTATTTAAATTGAAATGATACCCAATAAGATTTTCTTCGGGTGATTGGATTTACTACCTTTAATGTGAGTTTTACCTATAATGTGAGAACATTAAGCCAAAAAGTTGGATGGGCTACAGTAGTCAAACTTTATAACAAAAAATGTGTTTTTTTTAAACTGTGTTACATTTTTGACTGTATAAAAGTTTTTAAAATACAATTTTTATTTAAAAAGTCAGAAACTAGACAATGAAAACAAATCTCTCACAATGAAACCATATGGGCGTTAAGATTTAAGATTTTTCCTCGTACTCAAAACATTTAAAGGAATTCGTAAAATTATAAGATAAAAAGTACTTATGAACATTATATTCTTTTGATTTTTGGTATTTTGCAAGTACAAACGACAAGTATAAACGTTTTACCTTGAAATTTCTAATTTGCATATAAATTTTAGTGAATATATAAAATGTAAATAATCATAGAGACTTGAAACAAGCATTTTTCATCGTTTTATAATATTGTACTACAAAGTAAGTTGTACTAGAAAGTTTTCAATTCGGCGGGAATCTTTATATTTTTTCCATTTGACAATCTTAGTAATAGTACTAATATTGTAAATACAATCAGCGTACGCGCATTTATAAATAGCTGCATACTTATGATATTTTCTCCTGACATTATAATCTCTCTAAAATTTCGAAATAGTCGAATTTGGAACACAAAAGTATTTTATGCTCGTTTCCAACTGGGCCATTAAAATAGGCTGTCAAAAAATCTACAATAATTGCTGATGATTAAAAGTTCTTGACTTCATTTATTTACTAAACACAATTTTCTCATGAGGGTAAATATCAAATAAATGATAAACCGTGTGTACATCGGTAGTTTTCTTTTGTTATATCTTTTATAAAGACTCAGATAGACACACACGGTGAAAATATTCTTCACATCACCTTACGATGTTGTCGTTATCTTTTATTATTTATTATTAGAATTTAATCAACGGAAGAACTTACGCTTTGTATCTTAAAAACATTCACATTACAACAAAGTATATGTTTTACTACAATAATGTTGAGTTAATTACTGTTAATGATCACTAAATACTGCGTAATATTATTTCAAAAAGTATCGAAAATGCATTATTTGTTTATGGTTCTGAATTGAATGTTTTGTGTGTTTCGTTAGAATGGCACAACTGTTTTCCATTTGGGCGCGGATTTGTGGATCTGTTATTTAGATTGTGTGCTGATTTTCTTTGTGTCATATCTAGGGTGTATTGTGAATTGCGTAATGAATAACAAAATTACAGTTGTTTACGATGAATACAAATATTAAATCACGTAAACTATGCTCACAACGTCTCCAAACAAAATTTATGTTTCAAAAGTGGAAGAAATAGTAACTGAAAATCCCCAATCAAGTTTGAGTTAACTGAATAAATATCATCGTACTGTGCTAACAGTCTTTAGATTTGGCTCTGGCCATCTTTTCTTCCTAAACTCAACTTACCGGCACCCGTTTTCGTTAGGTAGAAGAAATTAACGAGATTTGGCGGCGAGAATGGAATGCTTATTAACTAATACTTGAGCGACTTGACTACAGAGCGCAAGTCTATAGTTTCTGACGGAGCCTTTGATGGTGATAAAATAAATTATGATAAACAACAAACATTTTGTTTGTATGCAGATAGATTGCAGTGATGTTAGTTATTTCGACTATGTGTTTGCGTGTTGTTCCCACGTGCTCCTATTTCACCATGCCTCCTGCTGATGGAGGACAAGTCTTTATTTTTAATTTATTTTATTATTATTAATTACTTAAGATGTCATGTGGAGCATGGTGTAATGGTTGCAGCTCCTTACAAACGTTGTGTAAAATAAACATGGCGATTAAAAAGAGTGGCGGAGAGTTTATTGCCAGTTCTTCTCTGCCGTTCTACGCCCTTGATTTGAGAACTGGCACTAAATGTAAAGTTGGAAGCATTTCATATATATTTCTTTTTTTGAAGTGTACATTGTGTTACCCATATGATTAAATGATTTTTGACTTTAGTGTGTAATTAATCATTTCCTGAAAAAGTTGAAAAATCTTTTTCTTATCATAAGTAACTTTTTTCATTTTGCATCTTATTTGGGCATTAAAACGTTATCACTTTCTTTAAACGATGATCGAACAATGAGCTACTTAAAGTTTAAAGGTTGGTGGACTCAGTTTCCACACTTAGGCTGCTGCCTCGAATTTCGCGGGCAGCGGGGCGGCAGCGGCTGCGGCGCGGGAGCGAGGCGGCCAACGCATACCTGTTCTCCAAACCAGCGGACAGATCGCGCGGCACTATAGCGGTGTCGTGTTGTGTTCGTGGTTGTGTAGTCGAGATATTTGTTTTTATTCGCGAACGAAATGTCTAAAAAACGGCGACAACATCTTTTTGATTCCAATTTATTCCTAACGCTCGATTTATTGTGGGCAAAAATATGTTATATGCAAAAACATAGTTCCATATGGGTCTCCTTTCAAAGATTTCTGAAATAATTTGCTCTTGCACGTCCGAGGTCATTTTGATACGTCACAAAAAATATGTACAGCACTATACTACAATGCATACGCGCAACGCGTCCGGTCACCGCTTGACTGGATTGCGCCGCTCGTTACCCGCCCCCGCGCCGCTGCCACGCCGCTGTTTTCGAGAACCGGTCCATTTGATTGTACGCATAATATCCTGCCGCTCCCGCGCCGCACCCGCCGCCGCCCCGCTGCCCGCAAAATTCGAGGCAGCAGCCTTAGACTCACTAGGTCCGTTGCCTATAAAGTCCTGACTTACTAAGCCAGCCTAGCTCCTTCCAGAAGCACAGAAGTATCCTGGGCACTTCATAGTGTTCACGGACACGGACACGTCCTCTAGTCCAGTCAGTCAAGACAATTAATTCATTATAATTCCAAAAGTTTTCAAATTTTGATGTAAGGTCGGGAGTGGTATTAAAACAAACTATAAAATTTTGCAACCTGCTCTGCGGTCCGGAACATTGTTAAAAATGCAATAAATGATAATTTGCTTAGTTCTTGAGACCAAAATTCCAAAAGTTCTGCAAAGTTGGAGTGGTGTTAAATATATTATTTTACATCACGTGTCAAATTTGCAACCAATTTAAGTGTACGGAACATTTTTTGTTATTAAAAATTAATGTTATTCTTTATTAAACTGAAGGAAAACGTTCCAAAAGTTCTGCAAATTTGACAGATATATCGAAAATAAAATAAATAACAAAAAATGTTCCGTACACTTAGGTTGGTTGCAAATTTTATACGTGATATGAAATATTATATCGAAAACTTCCCCAAGTTTGCAGAACTTTTGGAATTTTTTTCACGACCATACAGACATAAAATTAATTTAATTGCAATTTTAACAATGTTCCGGACTGCGGACAAGGTTGCAAAATGAGATTTATTGTCGTCCCAATGTACCATTCACTTGACCGAAATTTGAAAACTTTTGGAATTATTATCAAATTTTCGATTTCGAATGTCTATAATGACTGGTGTACTCACTGCTCCGAGGATTTTTGTACGTTATTACGTCACTTAATATTATCGTTTTCCATCATTTAGTTCCCAATTATCATTTATAAAAAAGAAGTATGACAAACACGATACACGCTTTTCTAATTTTGTCATTTTTTTAAAGTTTGCAAACTACACAACTACCTATGTTTATGAAGCAAGTATTTACACATATTTTCCTCAATGAAACCATAATAGAAGGAAATAAATTAATTGATGTTTATAAAAGCAACCGCTTCTTTGACTTACTCTGGGTTCAAATGTTGAACATGATTAGATTTCCAATAAATATTGGTTTTAATTCGGTATCTAAACGAAACTTCCGTCTCTGCATATTTACAATTTAAGTAATTCCCAAATCGAATTTTATTAAACGTTAATTTATTTTCTCATACAAAATCTGCGAACAGATATATAATGTTTTTAAAATGAGCTGTATCGGTCAAGGGCATTCGAGTTTTACCTCTGAATTTTAACAGCTGTTTACACGTGCCGTCTAGTACTGCGTTATCAGACATACAATGATTATATCGAAAGGTTATTTATCACATCAGAAGACCGTCCAGAGGAATAAGCCTAGCTTAAAAACTACTAGCTCTTAATAAATTACGATTATAAAAAACCACGAATTGTGAGGAACATTTATTCTTTAAGAACATTTAAAATATAGGAATGAAGGCTTACGGCGTTTTGCGTGTTTCATAACAATTCATTAAAAAATAAATTTCTTATCAGATTTGACGGCTCATTGGTCTAGTGGTTACCCCTGACTGCGAATCCATGGGTCCCTGGTTAGATCCCCGGGTGTTTAAATTTAAATATGTATTTATATGTCTATCTATCTATAATATGTATGTATATCCGTTACCTAGTACCCATAACACAAGCTTCACCAGCTTAACATGGGACTAGGTCAATTGGTGTGAATTGTCCAATAAAAAATAAATAAAAAAAAAGATTTCCAAAAAGTTATTAATCTTAAAAGTTCCGTCTTTGTATGGCCAATAACACTAATATATATTCATAAAAGGTTGAGTACATCTATACGATGCACGCATTGAAATTTTCACAGCTCGTTACTCCAATTTACGTTTCACGCAAAGTTTATTCGATAAAAATTTAATTCTCATTTTTGTTTAGTTCGTTGATAAACGTTACGTCTAAAGCATTCGCTGAGTTTCAATGGTATTAGAACCTGCGGAGGTATGAGGGGAGATGACGCCACTATAGTGTTTAATATTAAAATATTGCCTTGATATTATACAGTAGCTGAGCGGCGCGCGAGTCGATACCACAAACATTATAATCGTATAAATTTTAGTCGATTTTATAAGCAAATGTTTTTTATTTCCTATTCAAATTGCATCGATACACTCGATCATAGAGGTGTTTTGTAAAGGTTAGCGGAGAAAGATGGTACGGCAACATTTCTGATATTTTCTTATATCATTACATACTAATTTTAGTAACACAGAAATCATGTATCATATATATTTTTTTTTACTTCTCAACACGTATATTTCACTAATGTTAACTCGTTTTTTTAACATCTATGAGAAAAGTGAACAATTATATTGAATGAAAGGATACGTAAACACGAAATACAGGCGTAATGCTTAGGTGTCCTAGAAAAGCGGTGCCGTTAACTAACGGCCATCATTTTACGGTTGTTAATGACGGCCGTCTTTACTTTTTAACATAATGCAAAAAAACATCATTTTCGCTCGTCCAAGTCACGTTTCCACTCATGGTATTAATTAAATATGGGCACCGCTACACGCGAAAAACGTTGAACTAATGTTTATCACCGCTATGATGGCCGTCATACATAGGCATAGGCAGATATATAGACTACATGCCCATGGAAAAAATTAACCTGTGAAATGAACCAACGTGAATAACGCTTGGAAGGCTGTTACTATATCAGAAAATAACTCTGAGCCGTCATTTCTGAGCGGTACAGTTGAGTATGTGGTACAAATGAGGAATTACGATTATTTTTTAATGTACGGCTTTGTTATAGTGTACCTATAGATGATTAAAAATAAATGTCGAAAAACCTAGTGTGGTACTAAAGTAGTGGTGCCGTCAGTGAAAATTTTTAATTCCCCGATAATTGCAGAAGAAATATAGGTCATTTATTATTGTACGGCGTTTGTGTAATTCCTTTTGATACACATATACAGATACTAATAAGAAAAATGAGGTGCAATGAGGGCAACCCGTCTGATTATTTAATAAATAGCATCATTTATCGATGGTTTTAGCTATATCACTGCATGAATACCGTACAATAGGTTTTCCTTCAAAATAAAATATTAAATCGAGGTAGCGTTTTTTACAACTTTGTGTCTCGCCCCATACTTTATGTCTTGCTTAGATTATTTAAATGTACACTTTTCTGCATGCACTTAACTTTTCTTGTCCTTAGTCTGTCGCGCTCGAGGATCTCAAGGTCACGTTTTTGAAGTTATACTTCTTTTGGCGCGTTAGGGAAAAAATTTACTCATATTTTTTAACGCGCCAAAAGAATAATCTTGGTATGAGTAAATTTTTACGATGCGCGTGCACGCCTCAAAAAACCGACACCCTAAAGTTAGCATAGTCAACTATTTAAAATAAAAAATGTCTTTAATTATGTAGAAATAGTATTTTTGTGATATTTAAATAAACTTTATTTATTTAGATAATGCGTTATAATAAAACTTTCAATGTATTTAATACCTTTTTTCTATTGTTAGTTTCGTTTTTTCTATAAACTTAGATAAGGCGAAAGATACATTTTTTTTAAAGATTTTTATCTTGTTACACCAAAGACTTCACACGTTAGACACACTTCTAACGCGTGTACATAAATACAAACTAATGTTTTTTTTTAGAGGGAATGTTTGAATGGTTATACCCGCTCGAATTACTCTTCTTTTTCTATTGCTTCTATTCTATTTAGTTTTTAATTTGCATACGTGCTATTAATGAATACCTTCATACATTTTCTTAGAGTGCAGTTTTATTAATAAATATGTAATTAGCTTTAACATGTAAAATATATAAGCTACAAAACTTAAGTTGAATTGTTATTCCAATTCGACTCTACAAAATACACATAGAAATTATCAAAAATGAAAACCATTTATTCATATAGGTAACATGTACACTTATGAACGTCAAAAAAGAAATATTATTATTATCAAGTGCCACTGTAAGTCGAAATTTCAACAGGTAGATCATATGTATCTTCATGGTCTTGTTAAGTCGGAAACTCGTCAAGTCGAATTTTTGTATTTCTCTTGACATTGGAGTTATCGTGATTGTATTAATATATATCGGTTATCAGAAAGACAAAGCGCGTATACCATTTTAAATGTCTGACGCGCTGATGTATGTCCATGACACTGTTTTTTTAATCCGTGGGGTCCCCCCCAACCTTTTTTTTTATAGAAAAGGGGGCAAAGTTAAGTGATACCGTCGTCCATGGACACTCTCAATGCCAGATGGTTCGCGAGTGCGTTGCCGGCCTTTCAAGAATTGGTACTAAAGTAGTATTTCATCACTTACTGTTTATATATCTTATATATATAAAAATGTTATGTTGGTTTGTGTACGCTTCAAAAACTCAAAAAGTTCATGACATATAATCCGCATCAAGGATTGTTTTTATCATTTTGTTTATTTATTTTTCATTTTTTTCTTACAAAATTAAACTTATATGAAATGTATTCTTTCTTTTGTTTCTCATTTCTTAACCATTACCATAATATACATACATTTAATATATGCCACAGCGAAGCGTGGCAGGGAACAGCTAGTTGTATATATATTTATAAAATTAAATAAGGCTTTATTAAGAAAGTGGAATGGGTTAAGTCGATTTAGAAAAAGCCTTGAGCCACTATCTCTCGAGTGAGCTCGCGCGTAGTGATAATTATCGCATTTTAGGCAACGGAACGGTGAAAGTGTTCGTGTTTTTGAGAAAGGAAAAGTAGTTTATTTTTTATAGCAAGAGGCCATTCCCCCTCCCCCGACCGTGCCTACCCCGCGCCGGTCAACTGGTCCCGTATGAAAGTGAGAGCTATCACAGCTTTCGTTGAGGCTGAAGCGTTCGTGACATACCACATTTCACATTATTAAGCTAAGACGAGATATTATATCTATCTCTTACTCTCCGTAATTAGAATAAAGTAAAGGCATTGTGATTCTCAAAACTTAAAGTATTTTCACTTGGATTTCTCTACGCCGTCACCTTTTATGTTATACCTGAAATATAACTTCGTTTTCCTTTATTAAATTTCTTCTGAACGGCTCTAGATGAACACTTTGTTGTCTTCATTATTTAAAGGCAAACATCAGACTACAGTTTTAACTGATCTGGGAATACGTTGAATATAAGCCACAGTAATATACAGATACTTTTTTGGATATTTAAAGTTTTTACTTTGCGGATACGTCGTCATTTATTGCAGGATAATCGCATTTATTTTATTTGTTTTACGCACTATTTATACTTTGATCAACGAACGAAACGTTCACATTCGAATGGGATACAGTTTTTGCGAAATATATTGACCTTCATGAATTGTTTCTCTCTGTAAAGTGTAAATAAATACATTCGACATTCAAACATCACTCCGGTCGGAAACAGAGCATTTCTTTTTGAAGTAGGTTATAAAATAGTATTATTAATGTCTATGAGTTTTATTAATCAGCATTAGTTGCCAAAAATCGGTTGAAATCGTGTCATTACCACTTTAATATCGCGCCCCGTGGGTTATCATTATCTTAGCATAGTGTCTATATTTCCTGCCTGATATACTCAATATTTTTTATACGTAGAATGTTATGCAGAACAATGCAGCCGAGATATGTGAGAAATTTAACTTTCTTACATATTAGTAAATATTTTGACGTGATAACGTCTTTAAAATCGTTTTAGTCGGGTGACATGTTCAGAAACTTGTGTCACACCAAAACCTCACGAGCGCGATCGCAGGTAAACGAGAGAGAGAGACGGACCGATCTCCCGTCTCATCTCACTCTAGCGGCATACAAACGAATGGATTTGTCATATTACACCCGAAATTTATCATCAAAAGTGTGAATAAAACGATAGATGTAATTTAAAATTTGAAAAAATTGTTATCTTCATTAATTCCTTACTTCCCAAAAACTTATATCACCAATAAGACGTTATCACGTAAACATCTCGATCGTAAACCTACTTTACAAACAACCAATATTTTTTTTTATATGATACCTACAGGATCAAACCACCTTGTGAAGAGGCCATAAAAGGCATGATACAGCCATACCAATGTGGGTGCGTTGCCGGCCTTTAATAGAGGAGTATGTCGTTTCGCCTGTGGAAGGCTTTTAAACTTTTTCCAGCATAGTGTCAATTTCAAAAACAAGTTTGCTCATTGACAAGGAGACATATTCCCGTGGCTGGAATATTGTAGACGGTATTCGTCTACATAGCAATGGAAGATATTGATGTCCAACAATTCATTCTCAAACTCAAACTCAAAATATCTTTATTCATATAGGTAAACACACTTATGAACTTCAAAAAAGATGTTAAAATTAATTGTAAATTTACATTTACTACCAGTTCGCAAATTAAGGGCGTAGAGCGGGCAGGAAACTTTCCGCTACTCTTTTTAATTGCTAAGTTTTGAGTCATTGATATGGAGAATAAACGGATAGGCTAGAGGAAGCAACTCTGCATTGTCGTGGTTAGGAAGCAAGCAGATCCGTCACCGAGGACTATAATGCTACGCCCTACAGGGAAATTAGACAGCCGATGCATAATCCATCAGATAAACCGAATAACGGTAATTACGATAGAAGTGGTCCATGCCAAACTCTATCAAAAGCCTTGGCTATTTAGGCCTATCCCTCACTTTCAACAGCTTCAACTAATGTGTTTCATACATTCTGTCGACGTGTTCCAATTTTAGTCCCGCAACTTCTCGCTTAAGGGTTCCGGAAGTCTCGTTACGTTTCATTTTTATGTAGAGCAAAATGCTTAAGACAGGAATTATCTGCATGAATGAGACCATTTACCACGAAAGGAAACCATAGAGTGTGGGATATAGAGTTCCCTGCCAGCACACATTACCACCGGTATCCGGTTTTCTATCCATGAAGCAGATTTATATCCATGGATATGCTCCAAAGAAGTGACGCAAATCATCCCATATAGCCAATTTGAAATGCCACACACAAGGACATTCTGGAAATTGTTAGAATCGGTGCTCAATAGGCACCTTGGTCCGAACAAGGCAGTGGTAACCTCGTAGTAGTCAGGGTGAGAAATCAGCACAAGATCCAACAGCGCAGGCTACAAATATATGATATAAACGTATGTGTGCCTTTACGGAAATTTGTAGATTATCTACTTTTTCTTTACAACACGTGGTACATTCATTGTAATAGCCATATAATATAAGGTATATAATCTGCCATATTGTATAACATCCTAGACGACGCCAATGTCGTCCAATTCATAAAGTGCAACAGGCTCAAATGGTTAAGACATGTGCACCGAATGGCGAACGACAGAACACCAAGGTCCTTACAACCCAATGGCGAAAGAAAACCCGGTAAACCGAGGCTGCCTTGGTGGGAAGGATCTCGAAACAATAGGGGTTCGCAATTGGACGCGGGAAGCTATAGATAGATTGCGATGGTGAAGTGTACTTGAAGAAGCTAAGGCCCACAAGGGGTTGTATAACCATTGATGATTATGATGATATATGCCATATGTGAACTACTGTCAAGGATATATTAGAAATGCTTTATGTAAAATAACTTCGTTCATTTTATATTTACATAGATAGAAGCAACCTTGGCCGCCAGATCAGTAATAGTTGCTATTATCATTGGAGGAAGTACGGCTTCAGAGAAAGCGAAATCATCGAAAGATTTAATGAAAGCCGTTTTGAATACTAATTGTTTAGGGTATGCAGTGTTTAAAAAAAGGTAAATAAGCCCACCTGGCGTGAACAAAACACTATTGTTCTACGCTATCAGTCACCTCACACCTGGTCTAGTTACCTCTGAATCCTTGCTTCTCTCATTTTTTACATCTGATGTTAATTTTCAAACGCACTATTGTTTTATTTTCTTATTTTATAAAACTATGATAGTTTTGGATAAATTCTTATTATATATATTATAAGGGAGGAAAGAGACACTGAAAATGTTAGAAGACTAATTTAAAAAGTTTATCTCTTGCTTAAATTGTTTTTTTTTTTTTATAGTTCTCAAAAAGTTAGATGTAGTACATATAATTAACTACTAACTTGTGCTATTAAGTTACCAAAGGAGATTACACACACTTTAGAGTCTAAGAAAAATCATAATAGGCAAAAAAAAAACATTA
Organism: Pieris melete; assembly: GCA_963693345.1. Lineage (NCBI taxonomy): Eukaryota > Metazoa > Arthropoda > Insecta > Lepidoptera > Pieridae > Pieris > Pieris melete. The sequence continues at coordinate 591,669 of CAVNZK010000127.1, forward strand.
CGTAATCAATTATTATTTATCTTCATTGATTCACATTCGTTAAAGTATTTTTTATGTTAGTATTGAGAGAAATAATATAATAAAACGTCTCTTAATATTTTTTCTATTTTCTAACAAATTATTATGTTATTACAGAAATTGTACATTTTCTATGAATCCTAATGATACATTTTTGATTTATTTATATATATTTTTCCATCATTAATAATCAATAGTTATTAATAGCAACTGAAAATAATCTTCTTCGATATACGTAGTTTGAAAGCTTAACTCTATATATATATATATATATAGTTTTAAAACAGTTAATGAATGTATAAAATTCCTAAATTAAATATAGTTATTAGTAGATTATTGAGAGGTGTTCATCAAAAAGAGTTCAACGCGTCAACCCCCCGGGGGTTGAAGGGTGGTGAAGGAATACCTTTTATTGCTGTTCTCTCTCTCTCTCTGTTCTGTATTATATTAGACATTATTATTTTAATTGAGTAAACAATACTGTAAATCATTAGAATAACATTAATGTGTCTTTGGACTTTCACATCAACGCGATTTTAGACCTTATGTAGTTAATATAAGTGACTGTATCGAGTTATCTCCAGCTTCCCTTGGGTCTTAACAGCTAGATGCGCACTAGCAGGTGCCAGTGCCACAGTGGGGTGGTAACTGGTGGGGCGGTGGGGCGAGGCGGCGCGCGGCGGAGAGGTTCGCGACTCGCGACTCGCGCTTTGCTCGCAGCCGCGCCCGCACGTGAGGTGAGCGCCTGCGCCCCGCGCGTCCGCGATGCCCGTCTGAACCTTTGAATATAATGGAGTATCCTCTCGCGCCGCCCGCCCAGCCCTTGGGCCCGCCGCCCCCGCCACAGTTGCTGCCCGGACCGCAGCCCCTGCCATCTTTGCAACACGCGCACCTACAGGATGACGATCGCTGGAGTCAATACCACATCTGGAGGCAGCACGTCTTCGTCAACGGTCAGTCTCGTGGCAATGCGCCTCCCGCTCGTGGCGATCCAACATGTTTGGATATGTGTCCTTGTCGTTAATCACGCCCGAAGATATAATGTTATCACGTCCAAGGTCGCGTCCCGACGAACCGCGCTCGATCGGTAGATAGTGTATAGTGTCCAAGGGATTTCTCGATTCACGTGTCCAGTGCCGGAGACGATTACTCTAGAGGAAATCGTCGGGAAGACACGGGAACCAGTCGTCGGATAACTGGGTCATCGTACGTAAAGTTCCGTTGCGTTTCTTTTACCAATCGCTCTGTTTATGTTTTGTGAGTACATACTGCTCGAACTCGGCGCTTTCTCCGCCTCCCCTGGATGCTGGTAATCGTATTAAACACTCTATTTCAATAAGAAATTATAATATCAACAAAAATTATGAAATTCGTTCTATCTTAACTCTGTATTAAATAAGACAGAATTTTGTAAAAAAATTGTTGTCAAATAATGATACATAATTGACTAACTTACTGGAACTAAATAGAGGATGTTGCACGTGTAGAGTTTTCGCACTCAGTTCGCTAACAAGAGTAGGTAAGTAATAAATCCGGAAGTAATTTTGAAATTCCTGTTATGATTTTCTATTTTTCTAAAATAATAACTGTGCATATTTCGCCTAACATACATGTCCGTAAACTTTTGATACCATACAATCTCGTCCAAAGGTTAGAGGCTGTGACAGCCGCGAGTATTTCTGTACATATAAGCGTATCACTTACACACGGATTATACCAACCTTGAAAACTCCGAGTCACTTATTAAAACATAGTGGTGCATGCCAGCTATGTATTATCTTATTTCAGTATTTACTTAGGACTCTTTGGTGCTTCATACTGTTATTTCAAGTGATTTTATATCACAGTCTCATTACATCAGTAATAACTGCAAATTAAACAATTAATTTGCCATAGAATATCTCATACTCGTTCTGCAAAACGGAGTAAAAAACCCAAAAATAAGAAACAGTGGGCATGGTGATTTCGATCGGTTGGAGTCGCACTTTCACTCCGAATATTTGGGAAAAAGTAGCGACCTTTTCGCAACTTTCTCCCGACTTGGCCTTCTCTGCCCCCCGCACGCCGCAACGCACGTGCTTTCTTCCGCATGCGCGAACACTTTTACTTTTTAAACCTTACAATACGAGATGATGCGAACATTATTCCAAAATTAATAGCACTTTCTATACGAAATTTTGTCCAGCTTCTATTATTATATTAATTGTCTTCCACACTTAGATTTCTTAATATGGTAATATTGAGCGTAGCTATATATTAAAATTATGTTTTATTAATTAATAATTACGCAAAATCAACAAATCTTAAATATTAAACGGTCGAAAATGAATACGGATTTTATATTTTATTGGAATTATACGATATTGTAAAGACTTCGTCAATTATTCAACATTTTTATTACACCGATGTCACTATGCATGAATAGACCTACGCGATAAAAGGTCAGCGCGGAAATTTTGAACGAATCGATAATAATATTAATGTTTGTTATTGGTTTGAATGGATAAATTATTAACATAATACTAATTAATATGTGTTAACGGAATGTGTCACAAATCACAAATTACCTTTCCCTAGAAATATATTTATAAAAATATAATGTTTGTATAAATAAATAATCATAAGTTTATTAGAATAGAACATACGCATAATGTTAATATTCGGAACAAACGCAGGCTGCAATTTCCCCGTACTAGACTATCTAAAGTTTAAATTATTTTTTGGGAAAAGGGATACTTACCCTTTTCCCAAAAAATAATTTCTTCTTAAATAAAATCCTAGAGGCTCTTTTATCTCTGCCTTTAACTAAAGCTTAAGCAAATCTGTGTAAAAAAGCTTACTATAAAGTAAACGATTATCTAGTTGATAAAAGGGCCTGGGACTAGTGAGTAGTGCTAGACAGGCTTCTAATTAATTTGCAATTTTTGTTTTAAAATAAGTGTTGGATGCCATAGTCATTTTGTATGATAATTTGCTATTTTAAAAGAGTTTTCTCTCTGCCACCCTCTGTCTTCTTTGCCGATAAGTAGGGATGTCTACCGATTCAAATTTAATGACGTGAAATAAGCAATACCTCTATCTTATATTCAAAGTTATGATAGGATAAAGTCAATACTGCTACTTAGTAATGGATAAGTGAGAGTAGTTTCTAAGCCTTATTAAAGCGCCAAGAGTAAAAGTAATCTTCCGCAGTACTTCCGCGTTTTGTCCCCCTCTCGGTGATCTTCCGACTTTTACTTTTAGTGACGTCGCCGGCGCAGCCTCGCTCTATTGCCTCCCTAACACAGCTCGCATCTTATATCCGTGTTTCCACGCATCAATGTAATCAAACAGGAAATACGTTATCAGTCGATACGTTTTGTTTAAAATCATATTTATTGTCATTCTTTAAGATCTAACATTCTCATGACGCACGCAATGTAATTCTCGTATTTTATTCAACTAAGTTCCGTTTAAGATGTATATATGTAACATAATAAACGTTTTATGAAATTATAGAATTTGTAAAGTCGGACATAATATCGAGCAAAAATATTGCAGAACTGGTGAGTTCATGTCATGAGTTGGTAAGGTAATAAAAATAGTCCGTGTCAAAGTCAGCACGTGGTGTACGTCTTTCGTCGTACAAGTGTGATGTAGACAGGACAACAGCTGATAATGTTTTCGTTTACGATATAAATATATGTATATATATATAATATATATACGTGATACACGTTAAACGCGATTTTTGTTTGTTTACCGTAGTAATCAATACTTAGTCAACGAATCAACATTGTGAACAAACTAAAAACCTTGACCTTATGTAATTGTGTACAAATGCAAGGAAGTCCGATGCTGCGATGACTTACATATATATAAGTCTCATGTGTGACGTCATGTGACGTGCGGTGACGTACCGTGTCGGCGTGACGATCTTTGACGCGGTTCAGCGCACCGGCACCCTCGTGCTGTTTTATCGTGCAAAACTACTTCCTATCCGCAATATTCATTTTTCTTTTTGCCTAGTAGTGTACTGAGTCAATGGAGCATATTGAATATATAACGGATTATTTTGTTTTTTTTTTTTAATTTTAAAGGTAAACAATTTTTCGCTGTCACCGTCGCGCATTGTCTCCTGTATGATATTTATTTAAGAAAAATTCCAAATCAACTAGCTGTATTCAGACTTTCTCGTAACTTTCGCTCAATTCGCACGTTAACGAAAATGATCGCGCGCCGCCGGAAAACGAACGCTTTCTCCGTTGCGCAACCGTCTACTTTCCGCTTCCTTACCGGCCCCTCCTCACCCATATACCTCCCGACCAGGAAGCGAATTATTACGCAAAAGCAATACTATTACTTTATACCTGCATACCTTATATTGATGCTGGCAATAAACTGGTTAAGTGGACATTCCGAACGTTTTCCATAGAACTGGTTCGTTTTGGGCATTAGCAAAAAGCCTGTAATCCCAGTTCTAGTAGCAATCTTTAGGAAACAAAGTTGGCGAGCATTTGATTACTGTTATTTCATCGTAATAAAACCCAATTTAAGATATATAAGGAACACAAGAGTTTTCAATTATTTTCTCCCGAAAGAGACCAAAAATAAATTCATGTATCATTACTGAGACAATGATGAGTAGACATTTTTGAACAGAGAATGTCGCAGGTGGCCGAAAGTTGAGGTCGTTTTAAAGTCAGATCAGTGCGAGTCGCTTTCTAATGCGCCGCAAGAAAGTGAGAGTTCCCGCCCCCTCACCCTACACCGCAGTCGTTGCTTATTTGGACAACACTTTCTCTGATTCGGCACCTCGGCACTAGTTACAGAAAGTTACAGGTAATAATTTGTAAACAAATGAAATCGTGATTTTGTTTCCGGTATGGTCCAAACGTCGGTAAAATTTAATTGTTTAGCCCCAAACCAAAGTAAACCTGAACTAATGGTCTAAAGGGAAGGGATTTCTACACTCCTCTGCTGCTTAGCCACTCGGTCACATCCGCCTGATTGCGTGCCTGATAGGCTATGATGTAGGGGTCCCTGTTTATAAAAGAAAAATAAACTAATAGTCTGGTATCGACAGGTATAAATGAATGTTTGTAAGCTATAACACAGAATTGTTGTTTTTTTTTGGTTTTTACATTTATTGTTATGGTTTTTCTTCACAAAATGAACATATACAACTGTAGAAGTTATAAACAAAGAGTAAACAATGAGATAGACAGAATCGAAGAAAATGATGAAAATGAGAATAAGACAATTTTTTTTATTTTTTAATGTCTAATCGGCTTATGGACCACTCTGTGGATACAAAGTGGTCATAAGGAAGCGAACAGTGTGGTTTAGCCTGCGGGGCGGGGGGCAATGTCGTCACTGGCCGTGGCCACTTTCTCCGATAAAAGTGAGAGCGGTCGCGGGCCGGAAGTAAGCGAGCCTGTACACCTTAGATGACAATACTACTTTTTAAGCATTCAGACTAAATTTAATTTAATTTTTGTTCAAATGCTCAGTGTATAAATAAATAAATTAGTGGCGCTACAACCTCTTTAGGTCTGGGCCTCTCAATTTCAATCTAATAGGCAAGTAGGTGTTCAGCCTCCTGTGCCACACGCTGTCGACTTTTTGGGTCTAAGACATGTTTTCTCACGATGTTTTCCTTCACCGTTCGAGCGAATTTTAAATGCGCACATAGAAAGAAAGTCAATTGCACAGCCGGGGTTCGAATCTACGACCTAAGGGATGAGAGTCGCAAGCAGACGCCACTAGGCCAACACTGATCATGTATTTGAAATTAATCTAGTAATCAAAATAGCCCAATTATGAGATTCGTTCTTCGTTCGATTTATGTAGATATTAAAATTTTCCTCTTCATTTATAAAAACTAAATTATACAGTGATTTAGTTCCGACTCTAACGGCTAGATTACTATACCGCCTCTTTCTGTCAAATTGTGTTTACGCTAGGATAAAAAAAGATAGAGGATAATTTTTCAGTTAGAGCGTGGGATCAGCTAGGACAGTCAGACTTGTAGATTTCCCGATGCAACCGTCTAGAATAAGTGAACGTATAAGCACGCTCGAGTGCGCGTGTTGCACAACTGGGTTACTTCCGCGACTTCCTCAGCCGTGGGTTTTTCACGAGGAAGCCGCGATTGATCGTTATACGTTACGTCAATCTTCCTGTCTCAGCTACTTCCCTTCGCATCCAGTGACAAAAAAGATTCAGAGCATTAAATTAAACGCAAACAATAGAGATTCCGTCAGCATGGCCTTGATATATGCTATAATTAATATCAATAAGTGCAGTGCTATAGCCACATGGGGCGCTTAGGTAGGCTGCACAGTGTTCTACCTCCCACCTCCCCGGTCGGGTGTGGGGGGGGAGTGGTTAAGGCTCGCGGCGAGCCGCGTGACCTCACGACTAACACGTGCTCATCTCCGCGCTCACACAAACACACACAACCTGTTTTGTCTTAAATATGGATGTACAAGAATACAACACAATAATAGGATTTATTATATTCCATTTCATCTTGTTGTCACACGAACGGTATCTAAAACTATCGGAACCTGACGTTACAATAGTTTTAATCATATTCAAATGTAATTGCTTTTTATAGTTTTATATATATATGTATATACTTATATACGAATAACAGTGTTTTATTGCAATCATGTTGCTGCATTATAAACACACAGATTTATTCCTAAAACGTTGAGTTGGTACTTAATATATATATTGTGTAACTTTAATATTGGAATGATGATAATATTATAATATTGCTGTTGCGACGATATTTTAAATACTGTGTATAAATCTGCTGAGCGAATGTATAGAACGCCGCAGGCGCAATGCGAGTCGAGGTTCGCCCCGTCCGCCCGACGACGGCGCGCCAGGAGCACGCGGTCGCCGGGCTTTGGGCTCCAATGACCGGGCTGATGCCCTTCTTGTTACAGGCAAATCGGTCAACGCTAAGGATGTTCTCGAGGACAAGAAAGATGACAGCGAGCTGTGGGAGGCGCAGGCTGCCTTCCTCGGCCCCAACCTCTGGGACAAGACGCTCCCCTACGACCCAGATCTCAAGGTACACGAAGTCAGTATTCGTCACTCGTTACCTATTGCGTGTCGTGTGTGTGTGTGTGTATGTTAGCTAGCGCCGCGCCGCACTAGGTAAACCGATGTGGTTAGCATAAGGTAGCCTTAAGGCGATGCGAAATGCGATGCGTGAGCGAAAGTAGTGAGCGCGAGACGCTATCGAGCGCTGGCGATTGGTGTAACCGATTGTGGCGTGCTTTCAGTACGTGGACCTAGACGAGTTCCTGTCGGAAAATGGAATGGCCGGCGAGGCGCTCGGTGGTGCGCATCTTGGTGGCTCCGCGTTCGGCGCTGGCGCGGGGTTGGCGTTGGGTCTTCAGCCTCCCGTCACCAAGCGCGAGCGGTCACCTTCACCCTCCGACTGCATGAGCCCCGACACCATCAACCCGCCGCTCTCGCCCGCCGACTCCAGTCAGTATTCATTCACTATGTAGCTTTCTTAATTATTATCGCAGCATTTTTAGCTTTGTTTGCAGTAAACTGTAGAGTGCCACAGGAGGAAGACTTTGATAATGACATCAAAAATATTCTTAGGGACATTTCACTAAACATTTATGACTGATAATTGGTTATTACGTACCCGTGATAATATACATAGTGCTAGAATGATGTCTGCAAATTGCCCGGTATTAGCGTCAATTGAGCCTCGTGCAACGATTATCGCAAACTGTGATTACGAAAAGTATTATCCGGTCAAAATTACGAATGAATTTTTTCTTTATAGAGTTTTTGTTATAGGGATGGAAGAGAAAAAAAAACAAATGTAACCAATTACAATAATTCATATATGTATATAATAGATAGGTGCCGGTGGTGCGTCTAGTAACTGAGACCGAAATTTACTACAGACAATGTAATCTAAGAATAATGGCACTCATGTTAATGAAATTAACAATAACAAAGGCGAGAAGGCTGTTTATGACCTCAGGTGTCTTTCTTAAAAAGCTAGGCACCTCAATAGTTTAGTTCTGTAAGCTGATTATAAAAACAATTACACTTAAGTATGTCTGAATATGAAAATATTTCTTCGTTATAGAGAATAGTTGTTGTGTTATATAGAGTGAATACATGTTTGTGTTAAACCAAACATTTTGTAACGTTTTTACGTTATAGAGACAATTTCGTTACAGGGAGTACTTAGTAATAGAGAGTAGTTACATAGAGAGTTGCGTTATAACGAATATAAAGAGTTTACATTGCACATGTACTAACAAATTGCATTTAATGATTTCAGCATTTTCAATGGCCTCGTCGGGTCGCGACTTCGATCCGCGGACGCGGGCTTTCTCCGATGAGGAGCTTAAACCGCAACCCATGATCAAGAAGTCGCGGAAACAGGTAAATGATGTTAGTGCGCTGATCATTCCTAGCGGCATGCCATGGCCTCGCCATTGGGAGCGGCCTTACACACACACACTCACATACACACTACCAGAAGTACACGCAGCGTTACAAAGCACTCCTTAGTTGGCTAACTGTTGCTTTGTGTCTCCAATAATGCGCTATATACGAGGAGGTAGAAGATTTTTTCAACTCAGCTAGTCTACATTCATTATTGTTCCTTACAATTTACATACTTGATATCTGTTGGAATAGAATGGAACTACAGTCAAAACCGTTTACGACGACATCGTGTAGAACAACATACCGGTTATATTGACCAAAATCAAAGGTCCCGGCTGAATTCTATTGTATTAGATACTTAACAACAACGTCATCAGCTGTTACGACTATCGGTTTTTACGACCAAATATTAATAGTCCCTTCGATGTCGTTATAACAGATTTTGACTGTATTAATAATCCGATAAACATACAATTGTGGATTATGATTAGAAAATGAAAAGGATAGAAGAAAAAATTCAAAATTTATATCTGCTTCAGTTAACAATGTTTTTGTTTGATTTTTAATTACAGCAGAGCAGAATCTGAATTACCTTTGAATTGTGAATTCGCACAATTTTAATATAATAATGTTGTAATAGACGTTTGCAAAGTCAGGACGCCTAATCCTCCCACTGAGAAGTTAACATTTATAACATTATTACTGAATTCATAATAAACCCATAAAGTCTTGCAATATGTTACGTACTATGTATATTTTATATATATGTATATTTTAGGAATTATATTGTAGGGGTATATGGCACACTGTAATATATAACCAGAGTGTAGAATCCCTAAATGTTGCTAACTAATATTAAATCAATAGAAATTATTCTGAAGAAAAACGGGACCGACTCTAAACACTAGACACACAGACACTTGCACATTGCTTATTTAACGCTAAATACTTACTAACTGGGATATGATGGATGCTTGTGAAAGCGCTCAGCCTAAAAAAAAAATGGGTTTTTAGTAAATAATTAATTGTGTTATTTTGGCTGGGCGGTTTGTATTGCATGTACTTAATGAGTTATAATATATAATGTAATGGTAACGTAATTATACATGATAGCATACACTAAATTGGCAAGTTAGCTATTCTTATTGGTATTTTTTTAACGTAACTTTCAGTTACGTTTCAAACGTTTTTCTTGACTTTGAACGAAATTACGAGATTCTCAATAAACGTTATTTTTTTAATACACATAGATCTTTTTCTGTATAGGATGCTGATTAAAATTAGCTTAAAACCATTCGAATTGGAAATAAAATAAATAATTCATACCGATAAAACTGATCTATACCCGTCCAGAGATACGCGATGGTTTTTATCTGGGATTACAAAAATAGTGGTCTGAAATCAGAAAACAATTAGATCGGAACAAATAGTAACCAAAACTTGTTGATAGCTTGTCAATCTACATCGATCCGATAATAGACCAGTGCCGATAATTTTTGAAACCTAAAAAAATAATAGTAGGATGAAACCTATTGGAAAAGGAGGAGAATATTATAAAAATGAAAGGAAAAATAAATTACGGGCGCTCTGAGGTCGGGAAGGGGCAGGGGGGGGGGAGTTTTAAGGGTAAAAAACGGTTTATCTCGATTTCCGGCAAAACTAAAAGTCCTATCGAAGAAAGTTGAATGGCAAAGTTGTAGGTAATAAAAAGATCTAAAACTTTTGTATTCACACATTTTTCACATAATGTCAAAATTTCTGTGAAAAATTCAAAAGACCAAGTTTTTGGTTTTTAATTTTTATCATTTACAAAAATATATTTTTTTTTAACGAAATTTGGTGAAAACTTACCTTTCTATGTCCCAAATACGCAGTAATTTATTTGATTAAAAATATTTATTTGTTCACCTTATTTTGAATTAATATCGAAAAAACACCCTAATTTTCAATCGAAAATTCTGACGTCAAAATTTCAGCTTTTTTCAAAAAGTTGATGTGCTTTCAGTTGGTTGAAATCTCTACTTTCCTATGGTAAAAAAATATATATATTACCATAGTAAATCTTCTCAGAAAATGCAAAAAATCGTATAAAGTAACGCCCAGACCCGTCATCCCCTTCCCTACTTCTCTATATCGTTTAAAACAAATGTTTCGATCGGAGTTATCAATTATTATACCAATTCGATATCAATATTCATAGTTAAGACAGGACAACGTCTGTCGGGTCATCTAGTTTATAATAATAATAAAAAAGGACTTTTTTTAATAGAAGTTGTTTGTTAGTGTTGTGTCGGAGCGTGTTTCTAAATATGGATAAAGTTGAAATTCACTTGGTAATGTTGTCTCTGCTTGAAATTTTTACAACGAAACGTGTCAAATCAAGACTTGACTCCGACATAAGGGCCTTATATTCTACGGTAGCGTGTTGCCGAGTTCAAGCGAGAAAGAACTTCCATAAACGTCCCCCGACGATTGGACAAATTATTAAAAAAGTTGAAAATCGCGGATGTCGTATTACTGTTAGCTTTATAGCAGAAGAAGTAAAGATTTCTATAGGAGGTAAGGTATTTTATATTTATTTATTTCTAACGTAAACGCATTTTACAAAACTGTTTGGGTTTGATTAAACAAGATCTTGACATATTTTTGGCTCGATTCATCACTTTGGACGTTACATGAGAGACCGTCATGGAAGAAATTTAAAGCAATTCCATATCAGATAGAAAAGGCTGTTTCAAGGATGTTACCCTTAAAATGGTAATGATCGAATACCCTAATCCTGAAGGTCACCATTACGGGGACTTTGCATGGACGACGAAAAACAAAGTTACGTGAGGAAATACGCAGGTAACAGCGTAGCAAACTCGCTGAAATTGTTTGTTTCAAGAGTTCGCCGCCGCACACAAGACCAGTCTTGCGAAGGCTGCCATTTAAGAAGATGGCTTCGAATTGATGAATATCTTCCATATTTACCGGACGTGGTTTTAATGATTTCTGTTGAACAGTTTTTAGTGTGAAATTTATAACGATGGAGTATTTTTGATACACGATTATTTTCATTTAAAGAAAGCTGCTTTAGGAACAATATTTACAAGTGTATGAACCTAAACGATCGAAAAATAAAATGATATTGAATAAAAGATCATCATGTTTTATTGAACAACCCCAGTAGTTGAATACACGAATTCCCTTAGACAAATCTTTATTTGATCAGAATTGTATATAATATGAATCTCAGAATTTAATAATTTACGGTTGTAGTTCTAAACGGTGAAGGGATAATTATTTGGAAGAGGTGAGTCGGTGTGAGAATTCTTTTGTGTGTCGCAGTTCGTCCCCGATGACCTGAAAGACGACAAGTACTGGGCGCGTCGTCGGAAGAACAACATGGCCGCCAAGCGGTCACGTGACGCGCGACGAATGAAGGAGAACCAGATCGCTTTGAGAGCCGGATACCTCGAGAAAGAGGTACAATTAGACACTAGGCCTTGGCTAAATTGAGTATTTTCCATTAAGCTACAACTTCTTTAAAAGTCAAAATCATTTTTTCATAAAGGTAAACTAATGAACGTCTAAAAGAAATAAACTCTAAATGCTTCTAATTTTACATTTACATTTGGTTCTCAAATCATTGGCGTTGAACGGAAGAGAAGAACTGGGAAGACTCCGCCACTCTTTTTAATCGCCAAGCTTTTTCTTTTACACAACGTTTGTAAGGTGCTGCAACAATTACACCATGTTCCACATGACATCTTAAGTATTAAATAATAATAAAATAAATTAAAAACAAAGGCTTGTCCTCCATCAGCAGGAGGCATGGTGAAATAGGAGCGCGCACTTACATTCTCCATCTCTTTATTTTGTTATGCATTCATAGTTACAGGTAAGGTTTTTAAATAATATAATATTGATACGTTTCAGAACATGGGCTTGCGACAAGAAGTGGAGCTACTGAAAAAGGAGAACCACATCCTGCGCGAAAAGCTCTCCAAGTACGCGGATGTGTAGGCGGCCGATGGAACCGCACAAATACACACAACACCATGTTAGTACATCCTCCTAGCTGTGTTAGAAATAAACCGTCACAGGCTGACTGGATATTATTAGGTGTATTCCTTGTGCAGATGAACAGCGTCGCCGCCCCGCTCCGCGCCGCGCCGCCGGCGAGCCCTGGCCCCGGCCCGCTCGCCCGGATCTCAGCGCGTCCAGTGACCGCGGACCCCGCCTCAACGTCCACATCTGATATTTCCCACTTTATGTTCAATGTTATTCGTTAAGAATCGTTATACAGTTACCATAAGTTAATTTAGAGTAGGCGATAACCAAAGTTCCCAGGCGGACGGTAGTTTCGGTCCGGGCGGCGGCGCTCGTGGACACCGCCGATACTTTGCTCAAGTGGCGTCTCCCGTCACGCCCGCGCAAGTGTAGTGGCTGCGTCTGTATATAGGTAGTCGTAATTCTGTGGCCCCACAACGAAGCCCCGGGGCCCCGTCTCGGGCGGCCCCCGAGGGTGCTTTACGAATATTTTAGAGCATATTTTGAAAAGACTTATTTATAACGAGGGGGCGACACGCGGGCCTCGGCCGGGCCCAGGCTCGCGTGTCGAAGGCGGCGCCGGGCGCGCTCCGACCCGTCCGTCTCCCACCTCGGGGCCGCGCCCGCCGCCGCCCACGCCCCACCCGCTTGTTCCACCCGCTGAGATTAGCCGCAGCGCGAACACTAGTTTCGTTTGAGTAATCATAGTGATAGTCTAAGTAGACCTGTAGGTAGCGTAGCGTAGTTGTTATTAGAATATTTTTGTTATGGCTGTAGTTGTTAACGTTTCGAAAGTTTATATATAATTTGGTTTAGTTTTAAAGTCGCGGCCGGCGCCCACTGCACGACCGCATCTCCGCACTCTGTACTACTCTCGCTAATCTTATATATTATATTTTTGTAGATTTTTGTCGTTGATAAATGAGTCAATTGTATGTTTATTAAATTGATAAAATTAATGTTTATGAAGTTAAGACTAAGAAGTTGTTGCATTTGAAAGTATTTTATGACTTGGAGCGAGAACAATCAAATGATTTTTATAAATGTTTACATTAAATGAACTGTATACTTGTTTGTTCGGAGCCGAGAGCTGGGGCCCGAAGCGCCGTCGGGCGCCCCACGGGGCTCAGCGGTGCCCCGCGCCCCGCGTCTCGAGCGCTTCACTACCGCGCTCCGTGACATTTGATATTTCCACTTGTTTGTTGAACATAATATTATTGTATACATTAAATTATTACCCAGATATTATCGTGTACTATACTTTTACATACGTATATAAAGGTTTTATCACAAATTTGTAACAAATGTATAAAAGGTGTACGGTGTATGTGTAGCAGCAGCCGAGTGTATGTTTATTTGTTAGTCCTGAGTTGCGCAAGGCTCGTCTCCGCGCCTCAATCGCACCGGTCGGTCGCCACCAGCCGACGACACAAACCATATTCATGTACCCGTAGTATTTTTTCATTTTATTTATATGGTTCTATGGATTAAAATAAACGTTAATTGTTGTATTTCTGCCTTTTATTCAGATGGGTTTACTTAACCTATTGATATTGGTTTCCCATTTTTCAGCTCTGATAAAAATGAATATATTATGAACATACCTTCAAATTTATTTTTATTATGCTTTTTTCCCGAAGGACTAGGCCATGGAACTCCACTTACTACCATCCTGACATTCCTCTCTTACCTCATCCACTTTCATGACATTCACCATCCACGGTTACCTTGTATACTCTCTTCTCATTCATTCGTTCCACATGGCCAAACCGACTAAGCCCTTTCGTATCTACTACGTCCTCTTTTAATCCACACTGCACACAAATCTACTCACTTATCCTATCACGTAATGTAACATTTACTATATTTATTCTACACTCATTATTTATCTGCCACACCCAAGGCGTCACGTACGTTAATTTCAGGTAAGTGGTTGCCTGGAAGAGATCGCTCGGAAGCGATAAGGCCGCCAGTTACACTCCTTTTCATTGAATTGTGTCAATTGTATTATGTTTCTGCAACGAAGTGTTAATAAATAAATCAAATAAATTACCATAGATTTTGTTTTCACAGTTCACTTTCATCCTCTTAAAACTCAAATAATGTTTCAATGTCCTGTGTTATACGTACGTCGTACACGGTAAGTAATAACTCTGATTTAAATAATATAATATATTTTAATAACTATCATTGCTTTTTCTAATTGACGTGCAATTAAAAATTAAATTATAAATAATTTTATTTATAACATCTTAAAATAAAATTGATTTAAAATACATAAAATATTGTATCTCCTATGTTAAAAGTACAAATAATATCAGCACTTAAAAGCTAGAAGCTCTCTTACACTATGAATAGTTATTATAAATCCCCAACATAGCGATATAAATCACAGTCTATTACGTCATTGTACAGTTAATATCATCGTAGAAACCACGATTGCTACGCTGAATTGCCTTATACCAGGCAGTAAATATGGCAGTTAAATTATTGGAAAACATTTTGATAGTTCTATTGCTGGATGGTTTTGGTTTTTTTTTGGACCAAATTAGGATAAATTGACATACATACAAAAATATAAGCGGTGCCGTCCCTATAACATGTGGACACCAGCGAAATCAAGTAGATACAGTAAACAGTGTTAATACAAACAACCATAAAATAAAAAAAATAAACTATTTGAACCAAGAAATGAAATTATCGGTAGGTACTGTGTCCTAATTCTACTCTTAGCTGTTTTATAGTTTGATTAAGGAATTTATGATGTTTTTCGAGGCTATATACTGGTAGTACTTATAAACAATGTTGGCAATAAAAAAAGCACCGTTAGCAAGCAAAACTTTTAAACCCAAAAGAGTTGACGCTTACGAGATGATAACCGCGACTATTATCATATGAAATGCTGGCGGGGTGTGAAGTGAGGAGCGGTCAATCGGTCGGGGCCGGGCCAAAAGAGCGCACGATACTGACAAGGGCAGTGTACGTGCCGGCCACCAAGCCAACCAAACCGACCACGAATAGAAAAGCATCCTTAAGGAACATCAGGGATCTTTCCACGCTCGCCCGCTTCGGGTACCACTGGCATGCCTCCATCAGGGCAGGGAAGCAAATGCCCAACGCCGACAAACACAACGCACCGAAGAGTGAGATGAAAAGCCCCAGACGCGGCACCGATACGGCAAGCACAACTGTGAAAAAGAACGTAAATTATTACTAAAGTAATTGATATGCAGATCTTGTAGACAAAGTTATGAAGTAACTGTAACATTTGCAAATTATATTTATGATATATTTTTTAATTAGACAAAACTGTTTGCTTTACAGTCTATTTTGTAATATGGTATCAAATAGTGATTTTTAATAAACGTCAAAATCATTTATTCATATAGGTAGCACAATGTACACTTATGAACGTCAAAAAGAAATATATATTAAATGCTTCTAATTTTACATTTACTGCCAGTTCTCAAATCTAGATCGTAGAACGAAAGAAAAGAACTGGCAAGACTCCGCCACTGTGACCGATTCTTATAAATTATTTTGCATATTAAGTAGGTAAGTCTGAGAATCGGCTATTATCTATCTTTCAAACCACTAAGTGATAAGGGGCCACCCCAAAAAAAAAAAATTTTTTTATGATACAACATACAAAAATACAACCCCTAATATTCAACCCTCTACGATTAACCCCTATTTTTTATTATTGTTTAAATTATTTTTATTGCACTAAAAAAATGCTTCCTGGAAATAGTATACATAGCAAAACAAACGTTTGGGTTAGCTAGTAATTTATGATAATTGTTTATATTTGTGATGTAACGAAATTAAAATAAATACTCACAGGTCAATAGGCAAAGCACTACCCGCAATCCATACTCCCAAAGCCGAATACGTTGACTACCGTTTTGTTGCAGCCGCGGTAGAAGGTATCCCTTCCACACTACTTCCACTGGCACGTAGCAGTGGAGACCGTAGCTGATGAAGATAGCCACCGCAAACATAATCATCACGCTGGCCGCAAGCCTAAAAATGGCACCACGGTCATTTGTGAATTTTTGAAGTTATACTTCTTTTGGCGCGTTAGGGATGACAGTAATTTTTTACGATGCGCGCGCGCACGTCACAAAAAACCCTCACCCTGAAGTTAGCATTATCAACATTTTTTTATGTAGAAATATTTTATTGTGATATTGAAATAAACTTTATTTAATGCGTTATAATAAAACTTTCAATGTATTAAATATCTTTTTTCTATTTATAGTGTCGTTTTTTCTAGAAAAATTCCGTTTCCGGCTGTCATACTGTAAGCATCGTAATTGTGTAGCTCCGTAATATTGAGTGCTAAAAAAAATAATTTCGTACACTGTTCTTGAGACTGCGACGTCACAAAACACAAATCGAAGTGTCGTCCGTGTAGTGGAACTACCGATTTAACACAATATCACGTAAGTTCTTGAATTTCAACAAAAGTATCTCCAAAAAGTGATAATTAGAGGTTAGAAATTCACCAATCATATTGAGCATACAAAAGATCAATGGCATTGACACTTGTCACAGTAACAGCTAACTAGTGTTGCCAGAGCAAGTAAATAAAAACTACCACTAATTACGTTCCATAACACGCAGATTTAGTTTACAAGAATGGAGGACCAGTTTCAACTATTGTTTGATAAAATGAAGAATGAAATCTTGAACCAAACAATAGAATTGAAAGATTCGATAACAAATAATATAATGGAGAGATTAGACGAAAAACTTCAACCTATTATAACAGAAAATAGAAACTTAAAAATAAAAGTAGAAAATCTCGAAAAGGAAGTAGAAAGTTTAAAAAGAGGAAAGAAGCAAAACAATTTGATAATGTTTGGAGTAAATGAAGGCGAAAGGTCTACACAAGAATTAATACAAAATACAATACTTATTTTCAAAACTGACCTTGACATACAATTACAAGAACATGAGATAAACAAAATATATCGTCTAGGAAAGGGAAAGTCTTCTGGAAAACCAAGACCAATTCTGATTTCCTTTACGAGCGAATGGAAGAAGAATGAAGTTATGGGAAAGAAGAAAAACTTCAAAAATGTATATGTTACAGAAGACTACACAAAGGAAGTAATAGAGAAAAGGAAAACGTTGCAGGCGCAGCTAAAAGAGGAGAGAGAAAAGGGAAATATCGCGTACCTGAAATTTGACAAACTAGTAGTAAAAGAAAAAAATACTAACATAAATAAGGATAAGCGCAAAAGAGAAACATCATCATCCCCACAAAACAATGCTCAACCAAGGAAACAACAAACTCTAATGCCGCCGATTAACAATAGACCAAATGCTTTCGACGTAATGAGGATTAGAGCTAATTCTCTTTCGTCTTTTCCCGCTAAGACAACAACTAACAAAGAATAACAATTAACTGTCGGTAAACGGAAAAATAAACAGCTCAACATGAACCAACATAAAATAACAAAACAAAATACTTCCCCAAGCCGACTGGTCATCGTGGGGAAAAATGACCACGACCCTCTAAAGGAAAAAAATAACACTAACATGAAAAATAACACTAACATGAAAAACAAAGTAAATGACATCCACATAGCAACTATTAACTGTCGATCTCTTAGAACACCTGAAAAACTCCAAGAACTAGAGCTGGCAATAGAAGAGTTAAAGTGGGATATTATAGGTATTAGCGAAATGCGCAGATTTGGAGAAGGTATAGAAAACCATGGTAAATACGTACTACATTATAAAGGGGAGACGCCCGGGCTGTATGGAGTTGGATTCATGGTGAAAGCAAATCTAGTCAACAACATAGAAGAACTTAGTGGATTCTCGGAACGTATTGCAATCCTTAATATAAAACTGCCCGTGAACGGAGATAAAGAAGAGAGATGGTCTATTATACAGGCATATTCACCAACTGAATCTGATAAAAAAGAGGACGTAAAAACAATTGAGGAATTCTATGAAAATCTCCAAAACGCTATGGATAACGCACACAAAAACGTCATCGTGATGGGAGACTTTAATGGACAAATTGGGATTCAAAATAGTGGGGAAGAAAATACCATAGGAAACTATGGGTATGGAAATAGAAGCAAAAACGGAACAAGACTAGTAAACTTTGCACTGGAAAACAGATTAAGTATTCTAAACAGTTTTTATAAAAGGAAACCATCAAAAAAATGGACATGGATCTCACCCAATGGACAATATAGGAATGAAATCGATTTTATTATGTCTAATAATAGAAAAGCCTTCAAGAACATTTCGATCATAAACAATTTAAACTTCCACACAGACCATAGGATGGTTCGAGTTGCGATGTCAGGAATGTTCAAGAAAACAAGACGATTTCAAAATAAACAATTAGCGGTACAATACTCAGGTGACCCTAAACTATTACTTAATAATCTTCAAACATCTCTAGATGCCGCGGAATTAGAGGAGAAAGAATATCCATCGATACAAGAAAAATACAACCTATTACTAAATCAACTAAAAACAGTAACCAGAAAAACAAACAAAAGTATCAAGAAAGAAGTCTCACTTACAATCAAACAATTATTACAAGAACGAAAAGAACTTTTACGACAAAAGGAAATTAAAGGAAACCGCCAAAGAGTAACAGAAGTAAGCAAAAAGATCAGTGAACAACTTAGGAAAGAAAGAAAAACTAAAAGATCTAATACAATGAAAAGTTACATAGAAAAGACAGGAGGAATAAAAAAGGCATTGAAGGAGTTAAACTACAAAAAGGACTGGATACCAAGTATGAGGAAGAAAGATGGCAATAATACAGGTAAAAGACTCGAAATATTAAAAATCGCTACAGAATTCTACCGAAACTTATACCGAAGTCAAAAAGAGAAAGACACTATAAAAGAAAACGACGAAATAACTAATGAAGAATATATACCGGAAATAATGAAGGAAGAAACCATAAAAGCAATAAATACACAAAAACTCGATAAAGCCCCTGGATCTGATCTTGTTACAAACGAACTTCTAAAAGCAACGTTACCAGTAATCGCTCCAAGACTTACAGATATATTTAATGAAATTATCAAAACGGAAAACATTCCAGAGGATTGGACAAAATCTACAATTATACTACTACATAAAAAAGGTGACAAAGGAGATATAGCAAATTACAGACCAATCAGTTTAATGTCCAATATTTACAAAGTGTTTTCAAAAATAATATTATCTAGAATCACAAACACACTTGAAGAAAATCAACCCAAAGAACAAGCTGGATTCCGTAGACATTTTTCAACAATAGACCACATACACGCCCTTAGACAAATACTCCAGAAATTTAAAGAATATAACAAAATTTACTACATAGGGTTCGTGGATTTCAACAAAGCATTCGACACACTTGAACATAGATTTATCTGGGACGCACTAAAAGATCAAGGCGTACATGCAAAATACATACGGATACTGAAAAACGTATACACAAAAAGCACCGCACAAGTAAAACTAGAATCTATAGGCGAAGAATTTCCGGTTGAGAGAGGTGTACGCCAGGGAGACCCAATTTCACCAAAAATATTTGCAGCAGTTCTGGAAATGATATTCAGAAATCTGGATTGGACGAATAAAGGACTAAATATAAATGGCGAAAATCTGAGTCACCTACGCTTTGCAGACGACCTAATCTTATTTTCGGAAAACCCGAAAACCCTAAAGGAAATGTTGCAACAGTTAGCGGAAGAAAGTAAGAAGGCAGGCCTGTCAATGAACTTAACGAAAACGAAAGTAATGTCTAACTCCTCACAAACAGAGTCCATAACAGTAAATGATGAAGAAATAGAGTATGTAAAGGAGTATGTGTATTTGGGACAGTTAATATCTACTGAGGAATGTATGCAAAAAGAAATAGAAAGAAGAATAACTAATACTTGGAAGAGATATTGGTCACTCAGTGAAGTCATGAAGAACCAGGATATGTCTATGAGGAACAAGAGGAGAATATACAATATGTGTATCTTACCATGCTTACTATATGGGTGCCAAACATGGGCATTGACAGAAGAACAAGCAAGGAAAATAAAAGTTTGTCAGAATGGAATGGAGAGAAGCACAATAGGAATTAAAAGAAAAGACCGAGTTAAACTAAAATGTATCAAAAACAAAACAAAATTTAAGAATGCATACACAACATACAGGTGCTTAAAGTGGAGGTGGGCTGGACATATGATAAGAGAGAAGAAGGAGAAATGGACGAGAATAATAACAGAATGGCAACCACGAGATAGTAAAAGAAACAGAGGCAGACAGACTAGAAGATGGGAGGACGACATCAAAAAAGTGGCGGGCCCAATATGGACGCGCATAGCGAAAAATAGAACAGAGTGGAAATCTTTAGAGGAGGCCTATGTCGAAAGACAAGCTGAAATGTAGAAACGACCGTTTACCGATACCGGATTTATGAAAAGAAAAGAAACTGTTAAAAGTTATAAACGTATTTGTAAGAAAAATTACTGTAAAAATAAGTTCAGCAATAAAGGCTATTTTATTTTTTATTTATTTTATTTATTTTTTTTTCTACAAACGTAGAATAAGGCGAATGATATTTTTTTATCTTGTTACGCCAAAGAAGTATAACTTCTAACGCGTGTACATCAGTACACACACGTTTTTTTTCTAAGCCATATTAGTATCAGGCAGGTGGTTAAACTTTCGTTTCAACACTAACATACTTCCCAAGGACACAGAGTTTGAACAATTATTTAAATCCTTTCGTTTTTACTTCTCTTTTACAGTTAAGGCCCTATCCCAGCACGAATTGCTGTGTCAGAGTCTCGGGGTGAACTACGGGGCGTGGAGAGCTGGATCACTGAGGCGCGCCGGCCCGTAATAACAATTAGTAAAACATTAAATTAATGTAATTTCATCAATATTTTTTAATGGATTACTTGGCTTGCGATAAAATAAATCGTGTAAATTTCAAATTCACGTTCTATATACATTTTCGTGATAAAAGGAATTGAAAGTGTCAAATTATTGGCTATTTTTGGATTTTATTTCTATCGAACGAAGTTATTTGAATCGTATATCGATCTTACAAAATGCATACATAAACTACTCAACTCCACCATATATTTTTTCCATTCAAGAAACGATTACGAAATATGTACTTTTTTGGTGTTTGGCGACCAGATAGGTCATTAAAGAGAAAACATAGACACATTGTACATTTTAACTCTAAGACTAAAGACAATCGCATTGGGTGAACTTACGGGCCTTTTGGTAGATCAAGAGTGATAGAGTCACTGCATTTGGAAACGCAGTAGGTGTAGCCAACCGCACCAATGGCTACGTAGAGCACCACGATGATGAACATGCCGGTATTAAGCACACCACATGGCTTCAGGAAGGCTTTCGGCGTCTTCATATTGTTTTCTACAGCTATCACCTGTATACATACATCATACATACCTGTACATACACCTGTATACATAGATCAGGACGATAACTGTGTTTGTGGTTTCTATGTATGTTCTGAAATTTAACTGTCGAAATTTTGATCTATGATAATAAATTTAAAAGAATATTTTACATAATTCATCAATTTTTTTTTCGGTATAATCATTAGGCTCGAAATAAGAGCTCATGGTAGCTAGCTTTGTAAGACAAGAACCCTAAATAGCTCAAATCTTACTCTTAACTAGTAAATTTGAACGATTTAATCAAAAGTAACAGAAATTAATAGAGAAGTGTTTTAAAAAATTGGATACTTACAACGCCGACAGCAGTGAGCGCGAAGAGAATTGTTCCAAAGAAAAGTGGAAATGTAGCTGCAGAGCCCCATAGGTCCAGTGGCTCCGTAGAACGCTCGCCCGAGAGGAGAAAGTAGAGAGTAATGCCAAGTCCCAAGAAGATTAAAACATTAGCGAGCGCTGAGAAGGGCGCGAGCAGCTTAAGACTTGGAATCAGGTTGAAAGCGACCAGTGGTAAAAGCAATGCACCTGTGTACACCTCCACTGGCAGCTCTCGTATCGGGTCGACCACCTAAAACACCAGAATATGGGGAATGCAACAGCGCAATCAAAATAGACTCACATAAATACCAAGAATATAGTTTTCAACTAAATTACCACGATTGTTTGTGAACTATAACATTTTCTACTTTCGTTTTTGTTTTATAAAAACTATAACCTACCAAACCCATTTCAATAATATTTTACTTATAATCGTTGAGTATCTTTCTGTATGACAACAAGCTCAAATAGAAACTATTAACGCAATTTCGTGTCTTGATTTCGGCTGACTATTACGGGTTAATTAATTTTGGCAAGGTCTGTCTTCTGTTTATGGTAACGTAATAAATAAAATAAAATTATTCATAAAAATTATATCAATCGTTTAATGTTAGTAGCAAAATTAAAACAGCTAATGAGACAGCAATTTTCTTTATACTTTTAAGATTCACGAAAGCAGTTTTAACATTTATCATCATCTATTTCCATCTGAAGGAAGACGAAGATACAATGTAGGATGGAATGTGGCATCGTAATGGAATAGCTCTGGAATTTCCTTAACAGTTAGCGACCAATTGAGTGAGCGCAATCATGTTATATTAGTAGAGGCGACATGTCAAGTAGATCCCCCTTCCCCTTCACCCCAGACGGTCGTGAATGCCCATAGCGCTCCGCCCTTGGTTCTAATTGCCAAGCTGCCGGCTCGGCGTGGCCCTAGCTATGCGCACTATCATGTTACAGTGACGTCTGTGATATCACTATCCATTAGTTATGATTGAACCGCATCCAAAGTTCAAACGGCATCTTTCGCATCGTCAACGTTAGGCCTTGACAATAAATAAGATCGCGCAATATCGATTTATCGTCCCTATTGCACATCAATTGTAATTTGTGCTTGCGTCACGCCCTAGTCTGTTATTAGCGTACTTCCCATAGATGTCATTAAACTTTTTAAATCACGCTTTGAACCACATAGTCCATTGAAATGTTACAATTTGAGGTCGAAACTCTAAAAGTTCAAAATGAGATCCTCTACAAAATGACACAATTTTTTGATAAAATCAAAAGAAAAAAGTTGTTAAGCAAAAAAGGAAATTTTTCCACTTTTTTACTTATAACATTTGAATTTTGGCCTTATGATAAAAAGTCACACAGAAATAATTGTAGGCAAAGCAATTTGCTACGAAATATGTATATAATTTTTTTGTACGATGGATAGTTTAGGAGATATAGCCAAAAACGTGTTATCACCCCTTTTTCCAAGATGGCGGCCGGGGTCGCCAACCCCACAAACTTGGGTTTGAGCTTATATTGACCCCCCCACATGTTCCATAAATAAAATTGCGTCCACTTACAAATGTTCAGCAAATGTAACATTTCAATGGACTAAAATATGTTAATTATTAGACGTTAAGAATTAAACAACATGATTACCTTTTTAAGATTATCAGAGATAAAAACGATGTAAACACAACAGATGCCGAGCTGATATAGGACGAGGAAGGCATCAACAAGGGCAGGGGCGGGTTTCGAAAGGCGACGCAGGAATCCCGGGCCCTGGGACAGCGCCGCCGACGCTGCTTGTGGGTATGCCAGTAGAGGCACACGGCGCGCACGACAGGCCTCATACTGCGAGCGTAGCAATACTTTCAAACAGTGAGTAACGAGTATGCCTCCCAATATTGTTCCCAAAATTCCTGTGATCAGACCGGCGCGGGCGAAAGCTTGCGGCATCGCGAGGATACCGGTGCCAAGACTGCATTTGAGCAGATGCACCAACGTCTCCATATTGCTGAAACATTTAAATTGATCGTACTAATATGTATTATATTTTAGATATATATTTATAATTATAAACAGGACGTCCTAGGACATCAAGGGAAAGTACCTTAAATGTCGTAGAAAGAATATTTTGCTGATCGAAGACTTTATTTTATTTTGAAAAGTAAGTATTACTGCATTCAATGATTTTCTAAAAATCACTTGTCTCGTCTGGGAATCGAACCGACCCAAATTTGAAAAAAAATAACCATTATTTTTTTGATGCCAATCAAGAGAATGGACAAAAAATAAAATTTCTTCTTAAGTAATATAGTATTTTGAAAGAAAGGAACAACGTGAAATTAATCACTTTAATCAAGTAAAGTAAGTAGATCATCGAGTTCATAACAACAAGAAAAAACTTTCGCATGTGAAGAATAACAAACGTACATATGTCTAAAATAGCATTCGCAATGAAATCATTTGAATTGTATGCCCAATTGGAAGTATGTAGTTTGTACTTCAATTAGACAAATTTAGCTTGATAAGCTAAAAAGACGCTGGGCTTTCTTACATCCATAGAAGTAATCCCGCGCAGCTGAAATATCAAAGCATACTTACTTAGTTGGGTTTTCGAGTTCTCGATGATCATGTGGGTCATAGTCCGTCTCCTCTGTTTCCCCCGTGTCTTGCATCCGTCTGAAAAACCGTTTTGTCAAAAATGCTATAACTTTAGTTGGAAGACAGAAACGTACTATAACAATTATACTTAAATCCAAAATTATATTTTATACTCGTTCTTTAGTTGCCTCTGCTTTTTCTATGAAATCAATTTCAATTAAAAAACACTATAAACAGACAAAAACGTGTAGGCTCAATTCGCCGATTGACGAGGCATGACTCATGTTAATTTGTGAGCCAATTTCATTATAGTTAAATTAAATTATAAATCAGATTCTACTGAAACATTTGTTGCTAATATTTTACTATTAATCCAGCGTTTGTTCTCTTCAATAATACCGTTATTTTTAAATACATTTGCCGTATCTTACCGGCCATTATCGGTATTGGCATCGTTATCAACCTCTCGGCGCGGCGTTACTGGCTCAGAAACGGGCTGAAGTTGTAGACGTTCACTTTTCTCGTCCATCATATTTCTGAGGAAAATAGCTCACATTATGCAACGGTTAACACGTGTCGAATGCTACTTTTAAAAATAGCAACGCTTCAGAGAAACCATTAGGTACAGCTCTATACAGGTCTTGGTTTATTTCAATAATGGAAAGCTTCCGCTTATTTAACAAAAGAGATTCGTGGAAATAGAGCAACAATATGTCAGCTCGGAGCCTCGTTTATAGGTTACGGAACTTCGTGAATGTCGGTCGGGCCGAGGTCGCTAGGGAATGGGGATATTCGATCGTCCCACGTGACGTCACGGCTCTGGGTACGATCTCGACCTCGACTCTCGTGAGACCTGATGCCTTTGACGTCTAATCATAAGTGGTGCAGTTATATTAACGCTAAGCGAGATTTAGAAGCTGAAGTTTTAGTACCTTTGCTGATCTATTAAAAAAATATATACAAACGGAACACTGTTTAATACACTTGTATGTTTTAGTTAGTAAAATTATGATTAAAATAATATTTAAAAACTTGGTGTAAATTATTAAAAAACAGGAATGCCTTGACCTAGTTAGATATACAATTGGGGTGAACAGACCGCGTAGTTATGTAAGCTACCTGCTATCGACCGCGCCTCGGGGTCTCTGACCCTCACGCTACACCCCTACGCTGCTACGCTGCTACGAATTACGCGCTACGGCTTATGACGTAATCACTAATTCACAAAGTGCACTTATAAAAAAGTTCATTCTATTTTTAAACATATACTGAAGTGGTATTATAGTAATAACAAGATCACTAAAGCGACAAATGTATGAGCTTTTCACGCTCGATGTATCGCTTATATTTCTTTGGAGGATCAGTAAGGAAGCAAGCGTAAATGTTGCCGGGCCTCCGTCTGGCGCCCTACTGAGTTAGCGACTGCCGTTCGCGTGTACTCCCGGCTCACACTCTATAACAATTCCGATATTTTTAGAAAAAACGCGAGTTTATAAAGAACTCGGTCCACAATCACAACACGCATTCTTTACGTCGTGTCTTCATACGTCACGTCCCTCGAACTCGTCAATCAATTTAAAACTCATGTAATTTTTCGATCCTTTCAAATTATGCAGTGGTAGGTACATCTATTAAGGGTATATGCCCTAGGTAACTTCTTTTTAAAGTAAAGAAATGAGTCTGTTATTGTGTAGTTTATTATTCAGTTTTTTATTTTAACTCTTGTTGGTAGTTTTACTTTGAGTATTCCCTTTTCGCCTTTGCAATACTGTCTTATGCAATATTTATTTATTAATGAGGCAAACTTACGAAACACATACAAACACTTACAGAAAACACACGACATTAATAAAAACGTGTGTGTACTTTAAGTACACTTGTTAGAAGTTATACTTCTTTAGCGTAACAAGTTAAAAATATTTTCTAAAATTTTATCTTTCGCCTTATTCTACGTTTGTAGAAGAAACGACACTACAAATAGAAAAAAAATACTCTCATCATTTTCCCTAACGCGCTAAAAGCATAACTTCAGAAAAAATTAAATGTTGACTATAGCTAACTTCAGGGTAGCTAACAATCCGCACACCGTCACAAAAAACCGACATCTTTACTCTAAAAATTTACTCTCATCAATTTTCCCTAACGCGCCATAGGTCAAAATACACAATACAACGACAACTGCGCAAAACATTTAGTGAGAAACATTACAATGATAAAAGAGAAAATAAATTATACAATAAATAATGGATTAAGAAATATAAATGTGCACTTTAATTTAATTTCAAAATTTACCATATTACAACTTTGATTTTTTTTTTTTTTTTATATAAGGAAAATCAGTTTAAAATAATGTAGATTAAAATATAATACGACACTTTACAAAATGAAGAATCGAATCGAAACAAGTGCTGGTCTTATGTATTACATGAGCCCACTTAGAGCGTATTAACCGCGACGATGATTGCAGACGTTGATTGCTAGCAGAGGCGTCCGTATATTACATAATATATACTATCCGTTTGTCCTACGCCCCATTACACTTATTATAACTATATAATGTACTCGTACATAATTAGTCTGGCCATAAATACTGTTACAATTAAAAATAAACAAAATATTCCATTTGAATTTGGAATCTGTCATTTTCATAAATGTTCATTATGCTCATTTTGGCGCCAATATATTGTACAATATTTTGCTATATTTAAATGGATTGGGGTGATAAAGGGAACTGAATCTCTGTGATTGCATTACACAAAGTAGTTATGGAGCCAAATGCAATTTTTTTAACTCTCCATACGCTTGGTATTAGTAAAATATTTGTGTACCGGGCTATTAATAGGAACAATGATATCTCCTCTGTTTGTGACAGAAAAAGATCTGGCCGTCCACGTAGTGTTCATACGAAAAAGGTTGTCAAAGCAACATTTTAACAAAAAAATGATATTTTTGCTCAAAGCTCTAAGGAAGCTTCTAAATTAGTCGAGAGAGTGCAATATGGTTTGGTGGGGTAGTAGCTATGAAGGAGTGACTGACCTATACTTTTGTGAAAAAGGTATCAAAACATCGGAACAAGTGTATCAATATACCTTCTTGAAAAAGTATTGAAACCCCTTAACAACACCATGTTCATTAACCAAATATGGTCCTTACAGCATATTCGGTACCGGGTCATAATGCTCGGTCTACGCAGTCTTGGTTGGAAAAGAACTCTTCGGAATTCATCAGAGCTACTGGCAGTCGTCTAGTCACGATCTTAATCCGCTCGATTATGATTTATGGTCACTTTTAGAGAGTACGGCTTGCTCTAAACGCCATGACAATTTGGAGTCCCTAAAACAATCCGTATGATTGGCAGTGAAGAATTTTCCTATGGAAAGGGTGCGTGCATAACTGGCCATATTTTCATAACTGGCCATATTTTCATAACTGGCCTCAACGTTTAAATTACTGTATTGCAGTCAATGGAGACCACTTCGAATAAGCTTTTTACATTTTAAATTGTTATTAACTAACACACTGTAAAAGTAATAAAAGTTATTTACAATAGGTTTTTTTTTCTTTTTTTCAGTATTTATCGTAAGACTAGGAACATATACTAATACACCGATGTTTGTCTAGGACAGGCCAAGCAGCCAACGGCTCCAGCTTTGAATTGGTGCTGCAGGTGTCAACTGGCAGCCGCAAACACTGGTAAGTCAGAGGTTTCAGGATTTAAGTTTTTATACCCGATATAACGTTTTAGTTTAATACTTATAATAAAATTTTATGTAATACGAGCATATTTTATTACGTCTGTTACGGATAAACTATTGTGTATAAATAAAAAACACTTAATAAAAACCATATAATAAAAACAAGTACCTCTTTACGTACAATTATTGGAAGGACTGTATTATGCCTAATAAAGCAGAGTAAGTGCCAGAGACTAGGCCTATGATGCCGACCACAAACAGAAAAGTGTCCTTCAGGAACATAAAAACGCGGGCAGTTCCAGGTGGTCGCGGGTACCAGAGACACGACTCCATCAGGGCGGGAAAACAGAAGCCCAAGGCGGACAGGCAGAGCGCACCAAACAGAGAGATGAAGAGGCCAAGACGTGGAACCATCACTGCTACCACAACTAAAAATATACAGAAACGTGGTTCTTTTATTCCGTAACTCTGTATTGCATCTGATATGAATAAATAAAATCTCTTGCCTGTGATCTAGATCAAAAAAAAAGTTCGATCAAGCGTGCGTTCAAAGTACATAAGTCGGAAGTGAAACTTCTTTGTAAATTAATTATTACTAAGGTCAACCCTAATCCTAAATCCCCAATAGATGATCGTGTCCCAGTATATGTATATATTTGTATATCAGCTACCCTGTTTAGACACTGTATACGTGCTAATGATAATATATATATACTAGCTGATCCGGCAAACGTCGTTTCGCCATGTATATCATTTATAATAAAAAAATAGGGGTTGTTGATCGTAGAGGGGTGAAAGTTAGAGATTGTATGTATTTTTTAATGCTGTATCATAAAAAAATAGAAATTAAAAATTTTGCCTAAAAAATAAAAACAAAAATTTAGGGGTGGACTACCCCTAACATTTAGGGGGATGAAAAATAGATGTTGTCCGATTCTCAGGCATACCCAATAAGCACACAAAATTTCACGAGAATCGGTCGAGCCGTTTCAGAGGAGTTCGATTACGCACCCCGTGACAGAAGAATTTTATATATTAGAAATAAAAAAAATGCGTTTACTGCACAAGACGTTATGCGACAGAATTGCCATGTAACTACGAGTACTAAACAATTACATCAAATAATAGCGTGTATTTTTTCTCGATCTCCCTTACTCTCTCAATATTTCTCACTATAGCTCTCACCCACCTCCGCTCCATGGCACTGTGCGTGATGCCACGTTCGCTATATCTCACTCTCTCTCGATCTTTCTCAGTTGCTTGCTCCCTACTCTCGCTCCATAGCTATTTGCTTTATGCTACGTTCACCCGTTCTCACTCTGTCTCAATCGGTCCCAATCACTCTCTCTCTTTTTTTCGACAAAAACGCCGCACATCATCATGACGCTAATATTATTATCAGTGTTTTATTCGTAAATTTTTTATCCTCATGCGCCTAAAGAAGTTTCACTTCAAAAAATTCAAATCGATCCTTTTTTTATTGCAGACAGAATTTTTGTGTCCCCAGGAATCGAGATCCACGGATAGTTAGGGAAATCCATGTGAGTAATTATTTAAAGGCTCTAACAGGTAAGTACGCCAAGTCCAACGCGTAGCGAAATTTCGCAGCATTTCAAACGCGCTTGGCTCGCTCCCTGCATTCGGGGCAATAAGTAATCATTCCACAACACGTCCACCGGTACGTAGCAGTGTAATCCGTAGCTAATGAATATTGCGAATACGTAAAGGATAATGGCGACGGTTGTAGCTCTGCAACAGACATTAGCATACTATTTACACCTACTCGTAAAGATGCTCTTGATACTGTTGAAAATATTTAACAAATATAATTCAGTTACCTACTTCTCAAACAAGAAATTTTTAAAAACTTAAATTGATTGCTTGTCACTATAAATAATTAAAATAACTGCAAACTCTACAACATACGTACGCCCCAGGCGGAAGATCTAAAGTGACTACGTCACGGCACTCGGAAACACAGAATATGTAGCCAATATAGCCAATCGCGATGAAAAGCGTGGTGACGACCGCCATGCCGATATGCAACACGCCGCACGGCCGACCAAACGATTTTGGCGTTTTCATATTATTTTCCACCGCCACCACCTACGGTATTATATAAATACTAAATTTATTTATAAGTTGCATAAAATTATACAAGAAAATCACATCTTGATCTCTCATCACAAATTTTACACATAAATCTGATATTAGAACATAAGCAAGGATAGCAAGGGAAACAATTTAACAAGCAACCACAAAATAAAAAAAAATAATAATAACTAAAAACGTAATAATAATTAAAGTAAAAAATAAAAATAAATCTAAACTTAAACCTCATTCTTAATGATATGATATATGCATGATAACCAAAGTTAAGGTGAGTTGGAAGACTGTTATAAAATATATCAATATTTTCATCCAAATTAGTAATCAAGTTGTAAGAGCGAGATAGCCTATTCACTCGACCATTAAAAGCAGCAGATAAGCGAGCCTTTTATTTCTAGTAACTGTAGAATTACAAAGAAAGGAAAATTTTGTAAGAAGGTTATATGAGAAAATATTAATATAATTATATATTAATATTCAAAGATAAACAGGTTTACGACTAACTTTTCTACCTTATTAAGTATAATCTAATAATGCAGTGTTATAAGTGTGGTCATAGATCAGACAATGATAAGTACATTCATTCATATATCGAGTGGTTTATATTTTAATAGTGCCTTCAAGACTTCTTGATAATTTAATTGCTTGTCCTGTACAGTAATGAAATTGCATTTATCATATTCTGACCTATGGCCACAGAACCATTATATTTAGTGTAATCAATATTTGAGATGATTTGTATAGAGTAACAATATTAAAAATATAATTAAATATTTAAAAAATTCTCGAAGCTCGGATATAGGATAACAAGCAAAACAAAAAAAATCTAAGATTATTAACAATATTAAAGGTTTTACTTACAACACCGACAGCCGTGAGCGCAAACACGATGGTGCCAAAGAACAGTGGAAACGTCGATAGTGAGCCCCAAAGATCAAGGGGCTCGGTTGAACGCTCCATAGTTAGGAGAAAGTAGATCACGATAAATAGGCTGGTTAGTGTCGCAAGATTAGCAGCGCCAGAAAACGGCGCTAACACCTTCAGATTTGGGATCATGTTTAGCGCGATGAGCACCGGCAATTGAAACAGCATATGCATTTCCACAGAGGCCACGAAATGCGGATCTAACAACTGCATATTATACATTATATTAATATTATTTATTTATTATTAACTACCTGACCCGGCCAACTTCGTATCGCCTAAGAGTCTTTATTTTTTTTATACTTATACTCCTATTCGGGACACCGGGTCAGCTAAAGTCAACAATTGCACTATGTCAAAAAATAAAAATTATAAAACCCTTCAAATTCTTGTCCTGGTACTATTCCACTGACACTTGAACTTTATGCTGTGGTATTAAAGTTCAAATTGACTTTTAAATATTATTACGAATCTTTGTACGAGAATATTCCCGTGAATATTCAGAAAAGTGTTGTTTTTAGACTGTTTCAGTTAATTTTTAAAAACTTTCTATCCATAAAAACAATCCTCGTACTTCGAGGAATATTATAAAAAATAATTAGCGAAATCGGTTCAGCTACTATCGAGATTTGCGCTTACATTGAGCGATTCATTCTTATATTATAGATTTATTAAAGTAGTAATCAGTTGAAACACCAAAAACATTTGTATATACCAAGAATATGTTCTCACCTTCTTAACGTTATCAGCAACGAAGACGATATAGACGCAACACACACCTAGTTGGTAAGTTATTAGAAAGAAATCTATGGCGACTGCGGAGGGTCCTCCAAGTGGGCGGATAGCTTTCGGTCCTAGATTAAAGGTAACGCGCGCCGCTTCAGGATACGACATTAAAGGTACGCGCTTTGCCTTGCATGCACCATACTGCGCTCCGATTAGCACCTGAAGACAGTGGGTGACCAAAATCGCCACACATATTGTTGAGATAACGCCGGTGATCAGGCCAGCCTTGGCAAACGCTTGCGGCATCGCCAGGATACCTGTACCCAGACCCAGCCGCAGTAAATGAAACAGCGTCTCAAGGTCACTGTGGAAATAATAAAATATTATCGTCACTGTAGAATGATAACCTTGTATGTCAAAAAAAAATATTATTCTTAGACTTTTGTGATTTAACTAGTATAATCATGAAGTCGGAACTTATTTATGTTATTAATAAATAAGTCGTTTTTACAATCCAAAACTATGGCTAAAAACACATATTTCAAACACACAAACTCAAACATTGACGAAATGAAACATTTTTTTTCTTTTCCAGCCCTGCGATTCTGTAACTCACTTTTCGAACTCGCACAGCGGTTTTCGCAGCGGCAGTCGCGCTCAAATCAGTCGTGAAGCAGTCATTTTATGATTTGGCATTCTGATAAACAATAAACTACAATCTCCCTCCTTATGAAAACCGCTGTGTGAGTTCTAAAAGTGAGTTATAGAATCGCAAGGCTGTAATGTTTGGTCTCTAGACATACGAGGTTATCATTCTACAGCGACGTTATGTTAGATAAATATGTGTTCAGCGAACGTAATTCATGTTTTTAATTTTACTTACGTGGTGGGGTTTGCTACTTGACGAAATTGATGAGGGTCATAGTCATCTCCTAGGTCCACTCTAAAAAAATTTACAAAAAATTAGCAGATCTTCGTGTAAACGATTCCAATATTCGTTATCTAGAACTAGTCTGATGACCTGCGCGATGAAGGAGATCCAGATTCAGAACGACGAAGACGTCCGCTGTCTGTCTCCCGTCGAAAACTGTTTAGGTCTTCGCCACTTTCCCTTTGCATTTTGAAAGTTTTTCCTGATAAAGTATAAGTTATATATAATACTAGCTGATCCGGTAAACGTTGTTTTGCCATGTATATTATTTCTAGGAATTTAGTTCAATAGAAATAAAAAAAATAAAAAAGGGGTTCATCGTAGAGGGTGAAAATTGGGGGTTGTATGTATTTTTGTAGGATGTATCATAAAAAAATAAAAACAACATTTTTTTTTTTAATTTCTAAAAAATAAAATAAAAATTTGGTATGTGCAACGATAGATAGTAGCCAATTTTCAGACTTACTGAATATGAATATAAAATTTCATAAGAATCGATTGAGCCGTTTCAGCGGAGTATGGGAACGAACATGACACGAGAGTTTTATATATATATATATTAAATATATATAAGGGAGTGTAAAGATAACAAATATTTATACTCCTTAACAATTAAAACCGCTAAGCTCTTATCAACTCACCAGTGTTATGGAATTATGCGTTATTTGCAGTTTTTCTCCTAACCAATCGCTGTTAACTGTAGTAAATTTTTTAAATTAAGTAAATTAACTATTCTATGTTTGAGCAATAAAAAATTTAATTTATATGGAATCTTAAATGTCACAGTAACCCTATAATAACCTTTTCTTCATAGCTTCAGAAATAGATATTATAACTAATCTTATTAAAAATTAATGTTGAAACTCCAAAAATTAAAACTATTATTAAGTTAATGTTAAAACTCTGAAATTATATTATTTAATAAAAAAAATGTTTAAATTTTGAAGTGATAATTATTTTAAATTTAAGTGCTATTGACAGATAATTATCTGACAGAAAAATAATAAAGTAAATTAAGAAGAAAGCTTTCATTATCTGTTGAAGTTGCTTTATTCTTTATTCTTCGTTTTTGATATTCAATTCTGCGAAGAAGTTACTGTATCAAACTATGACAGCAGTTATTCCAGCGTAGTGGATCCTGTCAGATCAGAATGCATTATTTAAAGATTATTCAACTCTTATGTGTTGAGATTTGATAATATCAAATAAATGTTATGATTAAACGGCTATTGTTTATTCAGAGCGTGAAAAAAGGCCCTCAAAATGTTCGTGTACGAATTTATGGCTGGACTAGTGGACACAATCACGGGAGGTGAGTAAGCAAAATAATTGCTTCTGATATCCTGAGTGGTTCTAATATGTGCGCGTTTTTAGCTGAGGAAGATGAAGAAACCTACGACCCGCACCAGCACCGGAAAGTGGAAAAACCAACATCGTGAGTAATGCCACAATTAAAATCACCATCATAGCAGTGTTAGCCACATTTCCTCGAACGGTGAAGGAAAACATCGTAAGGAAACCGATATGTCTTAGACCTAAAAACTCGGCGGCGTGCGACAGGAACTGAAGGCTGATCACCTACTTGCCTATTAAATTTAAAAATGATCATGAAACATTCAGAAATCTGAGGCCAAGACCTAAAGAGGTTGTAGCGCCACTGATTTATTTATTTATTATACGTTGTAAGAGTGGCGGAGAGTTTATTGCCAGTTATTGTTCTTCAACGCCCTTGTTTTGAGAACTGGTAGTAAATGTAAAATTAGAAGCATTTAATGTATATTTCTTTATTGACGTTCATAAGTGTCCATTGTGTTACCTATATGAATAAATGATTTTTGACTTTTGAAAAGAGAACATCTCTTGATGACCCGAGTTTAACAGCCTATATCATACATGCAGGTACGCGGACACCATGATACATCTATTGAAGGGTAGCATAGGAGCTGGAGTGCTATGTATGCCAAGTGCCGTGGCGCGTATGGGTGTACCTGGCAGCATCTTCTGTCTCACACTGATTGGCACCTTTGCGGCTTATTGTATGCATATGCTGATTGGTGCTCAGTATAAGATATGTAAACGTGCTCGCCGTGGCTATGTGGCCTATCCGCGCTGCATGTTTTTAGCTGTACAGGACGGTCCACCGGCCCTTCGCTGGGCTGCTTCACCTTTATACTACTTCGTTGACGGAGTACTCGTACTATGGCAACTCGGCATCTGTTGTATTTACTGTGTTTTCGTCTCAGAGAATGTTAAACAGGTGTGCTTTTCATTTTTTCACTCGTTAGTTGAAATTTTATAAACAATTTTCAATAATACCCATAAAGGCCTGTATTCACTTTGATTAGTGATTAGTGCAGGTGATTAGTTGTCTGCGTAGTAACGTGATTAGAAGCGTGTTCTATTTTTTTGCGAGTGAACTGCGAGTAGCCACGTCACTCCCTTCCTGCACACTCGCAGCGTGCCTGCCAAGTCACGTCTGGACATGCAGCAGTAAGCAAAGTAATATTCCGTCGTATCTTCAGCAGCTAATTCCTTAAAGAGTTCGTAGCTTGCGCCATGAATGGGCCGGGCCTTCTATTAATCCATTTTCGAACCCATACTTATTTTAGTCTTGCAAATTCAGCTTCTAAAACTTATTCGGTTTCTGATACCACGTTAATATTTCTTTCAGTAATTATTCCAATTGCAAGCGCGCTTCTCAATGTTTCTTCATCCTTGCTGATCGACAACTGAATTTTCTTAACAGAGCCACTAAACAAGGATTGATCACTACTTGCACTACACGCCTCCACTAATCATCCTCAATTACTAATCACTTGCACTCGCACTAATCAAAGTGAATACTGCCCTGCGATTCTGTAACTCACTTTTCGAACTCACACAGCGGTTTTCGCGTCGGCATTAAACAATAAACTACAAGCTCCCACCTTATCAGAATGCCAAATCATAAAATGACTGCTTCACGACTGATTTGAGAGCGACCGCCGATGCGAAAACCGCTGAGTGAGTTCGAAAAGTGAGTTGTAGAATCGCAGGGTAGTCCTTAAGAATATACTGAATACACATTATAAACATTTTACATTCCTTTACTTATCAACGTGTTCAATTTTGCAGGTATTTGACTTCTACGGTGCTGAAATATCGTTACGAGCACACCTTTGCGTACTCCTGATTCCGCTTACACTACTAGGATTAATAAAGGATCTAAAGCTGATGACTCCACTATCCACGGTTTCCAACGTTGTAACAATGCTCGGCTTTATTTTGGTCTTCTTTTACCTTATCGAAGATGACGTGGATTTAGATGATGATAAGCTTCGATTAAAAACTCTTTTAGATATACCTGTGTTCATTGGAACTGCTTTGTTTGCATTAGAAGCCGTCGGAGTGGTGAGTGCATTTCATTGTTAAAATGTTATTGATCAAAATACGTAAAATAACGTTTAGTAATGGCAGGTCCTAGCATTGGAGTACAATATGGAGGAACCACGACAGTTTGTGGGATTATGTGGATTGTTTAATATTGGCATGGTAATAATAATTACGTTATATCTCACGATGGGAGTGTTCGGTTATCTTAAATATGGAGATGATATCAAGCCTTCCATTACTCTCAACCTGCCGCAAGAAGAGAAGTGAGTTTACCCTTTTGTTTCGAAGTTACGACAGCTATACTATCTTGACTCTGACATACATTGCAGAAAAGCGCAGGCTGCCAAATTAACCTTTGCTTTGGCAATATTCTTGTCATTTCCTCTGCAAAATTTTGTTGCTTACACCATTCTGTGGCGGAAGATTAAAAAGAAAGCAACGACATCAGCAAAGGGTACATTTGTCTTGGATTACACATTGCGATTGATATTAGTACTTGTTCCATGTAAGTATGATAAAATACTAAAGATATGAATATATAATAAGCGGTAATTAGAAAATTAATTATTTCCTCAAAATAAGGCAGTAACATGTATTATACTTTTGTTCGCTAAAGCGATTGACCGACCGATACATTTTACCATCGGCTTGACAAAAATATTTCTAAATAATTTCTGGTATTTGATTCAGGGGCCGTTGCGGTGGCAGTGCCTCGACTGGGTCCGTTCATTTCGCTGTTTGGTGCATTCTGTCTTTCTCTACTGGCAGTGGTATTCCCTGGTCTCTTAGACGCCTGTCTGCGCTATCCGAGCGAGTATGGCCCGGCACACTTCCGTCTCGCAAAGGACATACTTATCGTTTTATTTGGCACCGCTTGTCTTGTCTCAGGGTGCTATACCAGCGTACTGGAGATCTTTGATGACCATCACTGATCTCAACATATCTTTCTTGAAGCCTATATGACCATTAAATTATGGAATTAGTTGTTACCCTTATTTTCTTTGTATTTTGTTTAAGAGATTTGAAGCAAAATAAAATCACATTATATTTTAAAAGACGTATAATTTTAACAATATAGTTTTTTAAGATCTTGATACTTATCGTCAAAGATGATGAGCGCCGCCTTGGGCTAATAAATATAATTAATTGCGCGACAGTTAACCCAGCGCTTAAGATCCTTGTCGACAACTACAGCAGAGCGGTATGATAAAGTTTATCGTGCTGCCCGACGTAGAGCTCTATGCAGCCGGTCGATATGTGCTAGCTGGCGGAGGTGCCGCAGCAACAGCCGCAATTGTGTGGCATTCAGCTCACCTGCACACCTACTGCATCGCGCGCAGACGTTCTCTGTAATTACAAATTATCTGTTAATTAGTTACATTATCATGCTACCAAGTGATGTGTAATTAGTAAATCTGAGTTAATTTAGCATGAACCACTTTATTCCTTGATTGGCTTTGTCGTGCAACTGTCATACCTGAGGTCGTAAGTTCAATCCCCGGCGGTGCACCAATGGACTTTCTACGTGCGCATTAAACATTTGCTCGAACGGTGAAGGAAAACATCGTGAGGAAACCGACATGTCTTAGACCCAAAAAGTCGACGGCGTGTGTCAGGCACTGGAGGCTGATCACCTACTTGTCTATTAGATTTAAAAATGATCATGAAACAGATTCAGAAATCTGAGGCCAAGACCTAAAGTTTGTAGCGCCACAAATTTATTTTTACAAGATTTTCGTAAGTAATACAAATATATTAAAATTAAAAAAAAAACTCACTTTCTTCTTTATCTGACGACTGTTTTTTATTACCTACATCAGACCTGAAACCATACAGTTTATAAGCAAAGTAACGATTTAATTTATAAAAATTGTTCAATGATGAACTAACAATGCTTCTTCATCTTCATTGTTTTGGCCTTGAGCGCTTTCTACACCAACATCAGTATCCGGAACGTCGTCTTTAAGTCTAAATCGTTAAATAAATAACATTAACTTATAAATAATAATAAATAATAAACATCTGTTTATTCATTTTAAGTACATACGCATTACAATGTGTAATATTTGGGAACCCTTTTAAGTAAGAAATAGCTGTGTCAGGGTTCCCAGCTCTTCCATAACCTAAGTATAAATTCCTTAAAATATATTTATACATAATTTAATTACATCTTTTATTTTATTTACTTTTCAACTGTTATCAACACGCCTAAGTTTACGAGTGAGTGTGTGGGTGCAAATGTGTAAGTGAGTGAGTGAGTTAGTAAGAGAATGAAAAAAGTATGTAAAATCATCTCTAACACTGCGCAAGGCATCCTCAAAAGCCAGTCCTTTAGTCGTATCTTTACATTGTAGACGGTGAGTGGGTAGATATGAAGCAGCCTATTTTTAAATTGAGATATTTCTTTTCTATTTTAATGGGAAGGATCAAACGAGCAGGCTGGTCACGAGAAGATCACAATCTGATTCGTTACGTTAAATTGTAAGCAGTAAGCTGAGGTTCACAATCTTTCGACAGTTTATAATCTCGCGAGATAGATTACAATCTAACGGTTTTTACAATTTTACGTTAACATCTACACACAAATCTTTCAAGACTTCTTTACTAACCTGTTACGTTGTCTTGTGTTATGTTATGTATTTATCAAAAAAATCCGCGATAAGTAAATAAGACCCTGATATAAACGCATTGCGTCAATTATGAGTGAGACAATGTTACAAAATTAGTTTCGTTACTTGACATGCAAAGGTGAGACGTGCGCTGAATGTAATGCTAGTGACTTCATTAACGATCGCAACACGTATCTAGCTGCACGACGAGCAGAGCGCGAGGGCTTTTTCGTAGGGCGGGCGGAATGTTCCTTAGAGCGTGAGCGGCACGCAGCTTGTCGAGTGGGTGGTAATGCAACCAGCGACACGGGCTGAGTCGGTGGGGCGGACGAGAAATAGGAAAGCGTAGTGCTGTAATGTAAGAGAGCTATAGAGTTTTATTATTATTAGAGAAGTGAGGTTATCTGTTTAGATAAAGATAAACAAAATACCTGAAATGATCAACCTATTTAAATATAATAAATGCCAGTTATTTTAGAATAAACCTTAATATATTTAACAACTTTACGATACAGACGAAAATCTCTAAAAATTGATATTTCAACGAGAACAAACAGCTTATGTTTAGTAGATTTTTATGAAATATTTTAGCAAAAACCTTGAGAAATGACTTACGTGAATGCAAGACTGAGAGGTGGTGGCATTACGAGTGGTCGTGGGGATGATAACGGACTCCAAAAGTCTTGCAGCGTAGCTTCCGTCCCCTGGCGACTGCAAGGTGAGGCTGAGGGACTGC
Organism: Pieris melete; assembly: GCA_963693345.1. Classification (NCBI taxonomy): domain Eukaryota; kingdom Metazoa; phylum Arthropoda; class Insecta; order Lepidoptera; family Pieridae; genus Pieris; species Pieris melete. The sequence goes on from CAVNZK010000127.1 coordinate 631,619, forward strand.
GCCTGCGTAACGGACTCTCGTCGCCAATTTTTTCTGCGTCCTTGTTTGTATTGCATCTGTAAAAATGCAAATACATTGAGGTCCTAATTTGTTATTTTATCTACTCGTATGTGGAAAGGTAGCATTCAAGTATTTCGTCACGCAATTTTTGGAGATTATTGACCCCCCCTACCATGTAACGCGCCGTAACGTTCTTATGTACCCAAGTATAGTAAACGTTTCGTGACCACCTAGTGACTCATTATACCTAAAACTAACCATACCATTATGTAGTGTAAAGTACTAGAAAGTCGAAAATAATATTAACAATAACGCGTAATTCAATCCCCGCCCCGCATCGTAATGTTTTAAAATTTATTTTAATCACTTCCTATGTGTCAGATAGGGTACAACTTCATAGCTTAGGGATCAGTCGTGTTGTTAGATTCTAACCCTCTCATTTGTTTAGTTATTTAGTGTTTACACATGCTAAATTTACTAAATATAAATTTCTGAAATGCAGTATGTACAGTCCACCGCAAGCTGAAGCAATTCAGCGCACTTCAAATATATGTGGATGATATTTAATTTAATTCGTATATCAAATCATGTACTGCATCTTAGCCTTTATACTCACCGCATACGCACGGGAGATGAACGAGATCGTCGACGAGAGCGCCGAACGCCGAACGAATCTGTGGTGCAAATTAAAAAAAAATACAAATTGTGGCTAAATCAATTGTGACCAAGATAACTTCTGCTATTCTCTGTACTAAAAAGTCATATAACACAAAAACTAATCCATTTCTAAAATTAACTTCTAGAGATGAGCCTCCGTGTTTTCTAGAATTAAAGACACATGAATTGACATTGATTAAATATTCATATTAGATACTAGCTGGCCTGGCGAACATCGTACCGCCTAACAGTCGATGCTTTATTTTTTTTAAATACTTATTCTGCTATTCGGGACACCGGTCTAGCTAAAGATAAAAAAAGAAAGTTGATATTGCAACAAATACATTATGTCAAAAAATAAAAATTTACCTTCCCGGAACCCCTCCACTAACATTTGAACTTTATAACATGGTAATAAAGTTCAAATTGCCTTTAAATATCATTACGAATATTTTGTATGGGAATATAGAAAAGTGTTGTTTTTAGACTTTTTCACTCAATTTTTTTTAATTTTTCTCTCCGTAAGAACCATTCTCGTACTTCAAGGAATATTATATAAAAAGAATCAGACAAATCGGTCAAGCCGTTTTCATGTTATGTCGTGACAACGGAAAACTGGTTTCATTTGTATATATATGTAGATTAGCCTTAGTACATTTTGGTATTTCATTCATTAATTCATGGTTCTGTAAAGATTACCAATGAAGCAGACGTACCAATATCAGAGAATTTGCACTGGTATCAGCTGCAATTGTCATTATAATTGAATAACATCAATGTCGAATTAGTTCAAAACCGTTATAAGGTTTATTTTTTCGCCAATATTGATTAAAGCCTTTTTTTGATAGTATGTAATAATAACATTATTAAAGCTCAAGCAATGGCAGCCATTACTACAGACTTTCAAACTAGTCGATCATTTGTAAATCTATTTGAGAGCGACCGCCGATGCGAAAACCGCTGTGTGAGTTCGAAAAGTGAGTTACAGAATCGCAAGGCAGTGCCATTGCTCCGATATATGTATATACATATTATTTGTGCTTCTCTATTTGAAGTTTATTGGTGTCTTTATTTATCTTATTAGTCAACTTACGATGGTAACGTTTTAGTGGTTCTAAGGCAGGAGGCGCGTTCTGTATACCTCCATGGTGAACTTTGCCTTCCCCAGCTCCACCTCGCACACCTCCACCCAGTTCCGAAACATGGCTGAAATCCATATAAGCTAATGATTATGTACAGAATATCGTTCAAAATATAGATACATTAGTAATTTAGCTTAGCCTATAAAGATAGTATGTATTTGAAGATCATAAAAGAGAAAACTGGACTGGTGGATTTAAAAAAATGGCTATAGGTGACATTACAAACAAACTAACAAAAGTGAATTCACATGGCACAACGAGTACCCTAATAAATAATCATAAAAATAGGTTTGCATCAATAAATAAAAACATTTCACTTCTTAAAAACCTTGGTACTGGATGCTTCATCACATGAACCATTTAACCTTCGGTAAAGAAATAGGATACATTTATTCCACGATAATAATTTTAGTAGTCAAAAATATAGATGGTCCCAAATTTCAAGAAATAGTTGTCGGTTTGACATACCTGCTTGAAAACTTGTCCATCGTAAATTACTGGCTGGAAAACTTGTCCATCGTAAAAAGGTTTTAAATGATGGTGTTGTTTAATACCTGCCTTGCGATTCTGTAACTGAATCGCAGGGCTGGTATTAATGAAATGAATTATGAACAAAAGTGTGTTTGCCCTTGTTATGAGAGCTTCTCGTGATGGTTGCGTTTAACGTTAAACGCTCCTGGAGAGGGGGAATAGAAAGAGACAGAGGGGGAATAGAAAGAGACACAGCGAGAGTGAATGCGTGGCACTGGAACGGTTGCGCGTCGTATACCTGTTACAGGACAGCGCGATCGTTAGCATTACAATATTCAAACGCAAAAGAAAGTAGGAGGAGAGAAACAGTGGGTCGGTAGATCCCAAGCAAATGCGCGTGGTATTCTTGCTATGCAGCGAGGTAAACAGTTTGAGCATCGTGAAATTAGCTGAAATACTTACTTGTTATTCTATTTTAATTTATAATATTCATTATTGCATATACTTGTTCAGTTTGATTTGATACACATATAATTTAATAGGGTAGTATTTTTTATTTTCAAATTTAGTGGATAACATTGGCACTAAACATAAATTTTTACTCCTTCCTATTTTCATTTTCTTCACTTCTTCCGCGCGGTGGGACTCCACGCACTATTATTATGTAAAGGCACTAATAACTTTTTGCAAATAAGAGTAAACTGTAATTTGATCCCAATCGACGTCTCCTCAATGTATTTTTTTAACTGCCATAAACACGGCACAGTCAGTTTTAGTAAGTTGTATAAAATTAGTAGCTGCCCCCGCGAACTTGGTTTCTCCTTAATGTGATTTTACTTAGCCTACCTTTTTAGTAAATACCAACATGGAACATTTTGCTATGCTACTTCAGTGACTGTTCAGTTTTCCGGAATGATAACTTTTTAGACCTCAGAGTTCAAGTTAAAGTTCTTAACTAACAAATAAAAAATAGGGGTTGATCTCAGAAGGTAGATTAAAATTAAGGGTATATAATTTGTATGATGTATCTTAAAAAATATACACAAAAGAGTTGTCTAAAAAATAAAAAATAAATTCTTGGGGTGGACACCCTTATCAGTTAGGAGGTTGAATAATAGATAGTAGCCGATTCTCAGACTTACTGAATATGCATAAAAACATTCATAAGAATCGGTCGAGCCGTTTCGGAGGGGTATGGGAACTAACATTGTGACACGAGAATTTTATATATATAGAGATACAAAAGTCCGAAACAACAGACCGACAAAGGGTGACAGACTAAATCGTGACCACTAAGATATCAATGAAACATTTCATAAACCAAAATGGAAAAAAGTAAACAACAAAATGTATGCAATCATTTTAATAAAAACTTGATTGATTTTATTATCTTTAAATGTTATTGTCTTTGAAATTCCTTAATTTAAATAAAATCAAGATCAAAACACAAAACAAGAGACTAACCGAGTATCTTACCGATATAGGCCTAATGTACATTGTACTGTAGTACTGAGATAATGACTAACTCTCAACAAATTAAAAAAAAAACATGAATACTTTGTTGTATTGTCGGTACAATAGCTTGTATTTCTTAACTGCCTTGCGATTCTGTAACTCACTTTATTGTTTATATGCCAAATCGAAAAATGCTGCTTCACGACTGATTTCACCAATTTCTGTAAAGTTGCATATAGATAATTTGTAAATTGTATGCTAGGCAGTGTATCAAAATTTACTGTTTTAAAAGAAATAGTTTCGGACCTCTAAACTTAAAACAAACCAATTATGGCTCTGCGTACAACAAAGGTTTTATATAAGTTTCACTTCTTACGTGTGTACACTAGTACACGCACATTTTTTTATCAGAATGCCAAATCGTAAAATGACTGCTTTACGACTGACTTGAGCGCGACCGCCCCTGTGAAAACCGCTGTGAGAGTTCGAAAGTGAGTTACAGAATCGCAAGGCAGTTGTTCAAATGTCTTCGTAGTTATACAGTGTACATATAAACAAACAAACAAACAAAACATACCAGATGATGACTTTTGGATTGTTACCAACAAAAACAAAAATTCATTCAGACCACATTACCTTAAGACTTTATAATAACTAAAAATACTAGTTTTGGATAAGTTTAATTAAATTATTTTACTTAAAACTTTAAAATCGTTTATAAAATCGCAAGGGTATCCTATTATTAATACTGCTAATAATGTTTATTTAAACAGCCTAGAGTCGACGCATTTTAAACTAAGTTTAAGACTCCTGATTGGTAGTTACGAGTACGGATTGTTGTTTTTCTATAAATATAAGATGTGTTGTACACTCATTACATTCCTTACGCTTCGTTTACAATACGAACAGTATATACTGTTTATCTATGATTACGTCGAAACATTTTATCTTACAAATTAAAAACTTTTCTTTTCAAATAGCGAAACAATTATTCTCCTTAAGCAATGTGAGTGCGAGCGAGACAGACACATAAATATGATTTACGACCCGAAGCCTCAGTTCATATTGAGTCGACTTTAGTGCATTAATATCTTATTACCGTGATTCGTGCAATACAACTATCTTATATGAATATATTTTCACAGAAAATTATCTTTAGATATACATAGATAATACCACAAAAGTCACATTAATTGTCTTAATAATAATTATCCCTTTCTGAAGAAGCTGATGATCGCTGTCAAACTCTCGTATGTGCCCGTGGTAAAGATGAAGATGCCCAAGAGGATGATGATACAGTTTTTGGTGATGAGGAAAGCGGAGAGCCGGTTCCTGTGTGCCTCGTGGACGAGTTGAATGAGAGGTGGAAACATCAACGCTAATGCTGTGCTGCTGATCGCTCCGACCAGAGAAATGAACAGCCCCAACTCTGGTATCGATTCAGCGACGATAACTGAAAAAATTGTTGGATCAATAAATTAGTTCTATAACTAAGATTTCAATATACAGCTCAACTTAGTACTAAAATACAATACTCACAAGTGAGGACGACTATCAGTACCCTGTAGCCCAGTTCTTCAGCAAGTAGACCGTTTGCAATCAAGCGCTTGCGCAGGCCTGGCCAGCTGATACAAATCGGTACATAGAATTGAAGAGGATAAGTGAGAAGCATCGCCAGCGCTATTAATCCTTGCACCACGGAACTAATTCTGTGAGATAAAACAGATACATATAGTCGAAGCCTCGAGAAGTCATGAGGTAACGGCAACAACATTCCTTCGTACGTGATTGAACCCAGGAATGTTTGGTTAAAGAGCCAAAAGCGAGAACTACTAAAACAAAGGAGTTTATTTATTTATTAATACTTCAATCATAATAAAATGGACAAAATTCAATGAAAAGGAGAGCAACTGGCGGCCTTAGTTTTTGTACGATAGACGACTTATTTTATTACGAATAACCTTAATTTTTTTACAAAAATAATTTCATCAAACAATCGGTCCTAGGTCCTCATCTGGGACCTTTTGGGTCTTGAATAATAAATTAATTAAAAGCGAGAGAAATCCAGATAAGGGAGCGTTCAAGTATAACGTCACGCAACTTTTGAAGATTATTAAACTGCCCCCCCCCCCCATGTAATGCGCCGTAACGTTTTTGTGTACCTAATAGTAAAACGATTCGTGACCACCAAAGTGACTCTTTATACCTAAAAGTTACCATTATGTGGTGTAAAGTACTGGATACCCGTAATTCAATCCCCGCCCCGCTACGTAATGTCTAAAATGACCCCCCCCCCCTACATTTCGTTGCGTAATATTGAACGCTCGCTAATTTAAATTATAGAAGCGTCATGCAAGTCAACTTACACATTTCCCTGCGGTAAATTTAGTGTTAAGCTACCGGCTACATCCTCTCCCCATTTTAAGTATCCCAAGAATCCCATCGAGATGAACACGCATCCGACCGCAGTCATACCCACGTTAAGAACACCTAAGGGCTTCTGGAACTGCTCCGGTTTTCGCATTTCATTTTTCAGGGGTAAAACCTGAAATTTATAATTGATTATATATCACGCGAACGCGAAAGTTTGTAAGTATCGATGGATGTTTGTTACTCTTTCACGTAAAAACGACTGAATGGATTTTAGTTAAACTTTACAATAATAGCTTATACATCAGAATAACACATAGGCTAATTTATAAAGATATTGTGTGAATTGTCCAAAATATCAAGTAAGTAGGAAACAATCTACCATCTGCGAGCTATTCTGGCGTACGCTGCCAAAACCGCTAGAGTTACACATATGTAATGTATGATGGAAATGTTTATCCTAAATAGTCCTATAAAAAGGCCCGCCACAGTATATATCTATATCTTATGTGTAAGCGATTATAGCCAAAATTTACCATAACTGCTATAAAATTTGATAATTTATTTCAAATGCGCATTTAGTAGTAATAAATTGATTCCTAAATAAAAATAGATACTTTTAACGCTTCTAGTATTTAAAGTAGATAAAATATGTCTTTCACGCTACATAATTTGGACAAATATTATTTTAATTCGCGCATCTAGTATCAAATAAAATCTTAGCAATTTATCTGTAACGACAACTTTGCTCTCTCGTCACCGTGTTTAGCAATTAATGTTCTTAAATTTTTGTGTTATAACCCCCTCTGATCGGTTCGTTTGATACCATAAATAAATTATTACGACTTACCAAGCCAATACCCTCAAAGGCATAGATTGCAGTACCAAAATATAAGGGTAATTGTTGCCACTCCGCCAGGTAAGTCCTGGACTCCACAGATGGAAGGTCCTGTGCCGCTTCATACAACACAACCCCCACTCCCACTGCCATCAACACATTAGCAATTGTCGAGAACGGTGTCAGGTATTTAAGATTTCTTACCATACATGCAAATAGTATGGGAAATAAGACAAATAGTATGTGAATCGATAGGCTTATTTCCACTCCGTACTGGTCGCAAATCTGGAACCGATAATATCATTTCTTTTACTACGTTCACATCGTGTCCCTAGCTTTCCCACTACTAACTAACTACTAACTGACGTGAAACGGATCTTAAATTAAATTAATATGATTCATGTGCGATTTTTACTTTTTATTTTTCATGTTGATATCCTTTATTAGTTTAGTTTTTTTTTCATCTTAATAACGGTATGTTATATGTATTTTTGCGCTTCTTGTCTACCTTATCTTATTTCATACATTTTTTTTTCTTTTCTCACAGTGGTTGCCTGGAAGAGATCGCTTGAAAGTGACAAGGCCGCCAGTTTTACATCTAATTATGTTAAATTTTAATATTGTAATGCAACGAAGTGTAAATAAATAAATAAAATATTTGAAACTTCCTAACACAATTCAGAAATGGTATGTTTACTTACCATTTTAAGGTTTTTCGCTATGAAGACTATGTAGATACAGCAAAAACCCAGTTGAGTGATGCATAGGAATGTATTGACCATGACGCGCATTGTAGATGCGAGTGGTCGTAGTCTCACGGGGCCATATTTAAATACCAACGACACTGTATCAGCGAAACCCGGTGGCTTCGGTCGTTTTGTTTCCCGATGCATTTCTTCTGAACAATTCAGCTGAAATACATTTATCGTTTTATATCATACTTAAGATTCAAAGACACGTTCGAACTATTCTGTCGTCTGTACTCAGTTTAATTTTAATATAATACTCATGGCCATAGGCCTCCTCTCTTAGGCGAGAGGGAATGGTCTGTAGTCCCCCCGCTAGCCCAATGCCTATTGGAGACTTCACATTCTTCCATAGAACATAATATCTCTTGGGCAGGGGCCCTCATGGGTCGGGGGCCCGTGGCATTTTGCCAGCCCTGCCACCCTATTGTTACGCCACTGCTTCTGTCCATTGTCATACGTTTCCTATAAAGTTATACTTGGTAAACCTGTTTACCTACCTGGAACTTATACGAATTAATACAGGTATTTGTAACTTGCATATGTATGCATAAGAGTACGCAGTTTAATCTTACATGTAATTAAAAAGTAATCTTCTTACACCGACAGCAACACCTGATTACAAGGCCGAGTACGTGTATATCATGTTGAAATAAGTTGAGATACTATTTTTTCTGAAGTTAAAAGCCGTAAAGTACCAACCAATAAATGCTGTGCGTGCACGCAAATAATTCCTATGATAGCTGTCATGATAGGTGAAAAGATGATGCCGCCGTTTTTGAAGGCGTCACCCATGGCCAGCAGACCAGATCCGATGTTACCGCGGAAAAGATGCAGCATTGTATCCAAATAACTGAAATATTTTTTTACAATTACGTTCCTGTAGGTGCGATAAAAACCTTAATTTATTACATGGAAACATAATAATTAAGGTTAGAAAATTAAATACATTTTGATAAATAGTAGTCTATAATAATAATAATTTTTATTAATCAGACAAATACAGTCCATTGATTGATTAGTGAGTTAGTAACAATAGTTTCTTAAGATCTATGTTAGAGAATTAGTAAAAATAAGGAAAAAGTAGTTAAATAAAGACTATCAGGTACAAAGCCCTGCGGAAATGTCGGAGCAGTGTCGTAAATAGGGGCACTCCATTCTTTCGACTATCATCCGTAAGATCCTATAAATTTGCGTATTTGATAAGAATTTTGTAAGAGCTGTTGATACCACGCAAGGGGTTTTATTATTGATTGACTTACGACGTCGGGTGCGATGCCTGATAGTGGCCATCGCTTTCGTCTGTATCCTTCCCACTTTCGAAATCTGTCGGACTTTGTTCCTTCATATAAATAACTTCCCGGAATCGGAAGGCTCCGACACCATTACTGTAACAATACAAACAGGATTGGAACCTATCGCACTACTTATATCTACTATAATGTTAGACTCTGCAAAGTATTTCACATTACGACCAGACAAATAATTTAGATTTTCAAATACTAATAATGATTTTCATAAATAGAGACGCTGTTTTAATTTAGTTATAGTAGTTGTTCGCACCAATGCGTTCGCATAAAAACGTAAAACACCCAAATATGTTGGTAGTATCACTCAGGAATAATATATCTTTTTAATTTATTTATAAGTTCTAAAATAGCTTGTATGTATAAAATTATTTAAGAAGATATGACATCACAAATTTTAGACTCATATACATCTAATATATAAAATTCTCGTGTCACAATGTCCGTTCCCATACTCCTCGGAAACGACTCAACCGATTCTTATAAATTTTTTTATGCATATTAAGTAAGTCTGAGAATCGGCTACTATCTAACTTTCAAACCACTAAATGTTAAGGGTGGTTCCACCCCAAAAAAGTATTTTTATTTTTAGACAAAACTTTTTATATTTGTGTATGATACAATATACAAAAATACATACAACCCTTATTTGTTGCCCCTCTACGTTCAACCCCTATTTTTTGTTATTGTAGAGAGTTAATTTTATTGAACATGTGTCCTAGAAATAACATACATGGCAAAACGACGTTTGCCGGGTCAGCTAGTATCAATTATATTATAACACAAGCAAGCTATCAAGGGGAAAGAACTAAGCAAGCAGACACAAAATAAAAAAATAAAAACAATAATAAATAAAAAAAGGAATAATAAATAAAACTAAATGGAAACTTTACCCTCATTAAGAGCATGATAAACAAAGTTACGGTAAGTTGGAAGATTGTTGTAAAATTTATAAAAATTTTCATCAATGTTAGTAATGAAGTTGTTAGAGCGAGATAGCCTATTCACTGGATCATTAATTATCCATTTACTATTAAACCATTAACCACAAGATAAGCGAGCCGTAAGTACGTATACAACACTTTTAGTTCTAGTAACTCGGATTACAAAGAAAGGTAGAGTATCTAACTTGAAATAGATTCTTTCTTAAAAGGCCGGAAACGCACTCGCGAGCGTTGGCATTGAGAGTGTCCATGGGCGGCGGTATCACTTAACATCAGATGAACCTCCTGCCCATGAGCCCCCTGTTCTATAAAAAACGTGTCTGTATAATAAAAATCTTTTTAATAATATTATTTTACGTTTGTAGAAAAAACGACACTAACAATAGAAAAAAGGTATTTAATACATTGAAAGTTTTATTATAACGCATTATCTAGTTAAATAAAGTTTATTTAAATATCACAAAACAACTATTTCTACATACCTTATTAAAGAAATTATTTTTTTACTTTAGCATGTTACTATTTAAATCACGTCCATTGGTTTTTTTTTTATAGAACAGGGGGCACACGGGCAGGAGATTTGCCTATTGTTAAGTGATGGTTGGAGTTCAGTAGACACGTGAGTTACAAGAGGCTTATGATAGCTAAAGTATGATACAAATATTCTTATAGAAACATTTTCTAAATATCGTACAGAATCAATAGTTGTATAAAACAACTAAAATGTTGACTATACCTAACTTCATGGTGTCGGTTTTTTGTGACGTGTTCACGCGCATCGTAAAAATGTACTCTCATCATTTTTCCCTAACGCGCCAAAAGAATTATAGCTTAAAAAAATCGTTCCATAGAATATTCTTTAAACTTCACCTCTTTTAAAATAAGATTCCATTAAAATTGGTTAAAATCTCACACTAATACATCAAAAGCGATTTTATATTATTATGTTAATGTTATTTCACTTTGAATAACAACTAGAATCGTTGGAAAAAATTTAAAGGCCATGAAATGTGATTAAAAAACGAATATAAATTTACAATATCTTTTCCTCTTTGTCAAAGAAGTATTGTTCTCTCAAAAAAATTATTTGATAAGGTTCGTCAGTAATTGTAATCCATTAAGGTCAGTAACTATTGCAGTAATAATTACGTAACATTTAAAATATAGAATGTTGTTATGGTCGACTCGTTGTTAAAAGTATTTCAATATAAATAAAATGAATGCGGTTTCTATGTAACATAATTTTAATTCACTAGAACCAAAATAGATCTAACTTATTCTATCAAAAAGATTTAATACTAGAACCAATTTTGTAAAACATAAATTTCACAGATGACGGCGTCGACAATTAAATGACTGTGCATAATCATAGTTATGCAATTCACAGTATTATTATATTTGCATTTCATCACTTTAAAATAAAAATAATCATAATTAAGACTTATACTTTTATATCTAATAATACTAAAAATGCTATGAAAATAACGAAATATTTAAAGGAGTTGACCAGCGATCGATATACGTTTATTATAAAAAAATTAATTAACCAAAGCAAGGCACGAGAATGTAAGTGCGTGCTCCTATTTCACCATGCCTCCTGCTTATAGAGGACAAATCGTTTTTAATTTAATTTATTATTATTTATTACTTCAGATGTCATGTGGAACATGGTGTAATGGTTGCAGCTCCTTACAAACGTTGTGTAAAACAAAAAACTTGGCGATTAAAAAGAGTGACGGAGAGTTTATTGCCAGTTCTTCTCTGCCGTTCTACGCCCTTGATTTGAGAACTGGCAGCAAATGTAAAATTATAATTTAATGTATATTTCTTTTTTGACGTTCATAAGTGTACATTGTGTTACCTACATGAATAAATGTTTTTTGACTTTGACTTTGGCATGTCAACAATTACTTCGCAAATTAAGCAACACGTGTATAAAACAATGCCGAGCGACCATTGTTACAATATACATATTTTCCTTAAAAATTTTAACATTAGCTAAAGACAAAAGACTGGCAATTTATAACTACTAATTAATATACAACTGCTTATACAAAAAAATCTGTAGAAAATTCGCCTATCAGAATAAAAAACGCATCTTTCTTTATCATTAGCAATTTACATGTTTTTACCACAAATTGCAAAAACGCTTAAACACCATCAATATAAATATAATATGTTCTGTTTAAATAATTAGCACTACACAAATGAGTGTCTTGTTGCACTAAAACAAATGGTTTATGAATCTATTGATTTGTTTGTATGTCTTCCTGGGTCTTGAAAAGTAACTGGAGACAACGTTTCCCAGTCCAGCAGCAGCTGATGAGACTACATTTTGAAACGGTCTATTTTGAACTTGAAAGCCTGGATTGAACTGCTGATATTGTTGCTGATTGCCATAATTCTGGGGAATGTATCCTGGTGCGTATCCCCCTTGAAAGTTTCCACCGTGACCCCCATGACTTTGACCTCCGTGGCCATGACCCCCGTGACTTTGACCTCCTCCGTGGCCATGACCCCCGTGACTTTGACCTCCGTGACCATGGCCTCCGTGTCCTTGGTTTCCATACTGGGGATAGACAGGCGCAACAGGTGCGGGAAATCCTCCGCAACCAAAGAAATAATTCGTGACCGGAGCTGATATATACGTGCTAGTGTAATCTTGAGAGCCAAACTTTTCACCTAGAGTCCGTGCGAAACATGGGTTATTCTGTTGCTTTTTTTTCTTTCTATGTTTTCTGCCAATATCATCATAGTCATCCAGTCCTATATCTTTAGAAGCCGGACTGTCGTCCGAGAACACCACGATACAGCATTGCAGCAGAAGAAATATAATCGTCGATTTCTAAAAGCATATAAAAATAAGTTTATGTATCACTTAAACATACATTCAAATGTTTATTTTAAATGGTGAAGCACGAAAATCACACATTTAAATGAGACATGCAAATATTTGTGAGAATTCCGACGAAAAGACGTGTCCTATTGTCGTTTCAACGATTATCTATTGACGAACTTTTGCCATATTTTGAATCACGTCTTAATTACCGGATTCTCAAGTATTCGATGTAAGAATTTATTACGTCGTAATGAATGTAAAAAGATAGACTCACCATTTTGCCGGCTGCCGCTAGTTGTGGTCACTAAGACACTAGTGTATCATATTGGGGGGTTTGGACCAAAAGTGAAAGTGTTGATCCTACGCAGAAGTAACGCAACACAATATTACAATATGGGGAATTTTATTAAGCAACGTAACCTCAAGGCCGAGACGTAGGTTCGTTGAAATAATAAACTTACGTTTTATTAAACAGCCTTAACTCTGATTCTATTTACTTGATGAAATATTCCCTTTGTGTTTCGAAGCATAAATACATAAATAGAACCTTCTTTCAGAAATACATTTGTTATATGTAAAACTGCTGCTAAAATTAGACGTTGATCTATTGTACTAAAGCTCGTGTTTTGTACGATATAATAGCAGTTTATTGCTTCACAATAAACTACAACCTCCCACCTTTTCAGAATGCCAAATCATAAAATGACTGCTTCACCACTGATTTGAGAGCGACCGCCGATGCGAAAACCACTGTGTGAGTTCGAAAAGTGAGTTACAGAATCGCAGGGCTGCTTTCCGAATGATTAGTTTAATTCCAAGTAGTTAATATTTCTTTCGTGCGCATTTAAAATTCGCTCGAACGGTGAAGGAAAACATCGTGAGGAAACCGACATGTCTTAGACCCAAAAAGTCGACGGCGTGTGTCAGGCACATACTGATAGCCAACTTGCATATTACATTGAAAAATGATCATGAATGAGGATTCAGAAATCTGAGGCCCAGACCTAATAAGATTTTGTAGCGCCACTGATTTATTTTTTAGTTAATATTATCCTGAACATTTAACAGAATCCAAATTTAAACGGACTTAACGTTATTGAACATTATCATTTGTTAGCTCGTGAATTCTTCATGAATTATATAAAAAATCAATAATTAAAAAGTCCATTAATCTATTGTTGCGGAGCATTAGCGTCGAATATAATTAATTATATATGTTTCGCGCCATTCAATTTATTTGTCTTTGAGGAAATCCCCCAATTTCACGTGTCGTGAAACGGAAATTTGCGGGTGAAATACATGTTGCAATTAAAAAATATTGCACCGATAGGAGTATGTTAGTCTAACCTGTGTTTAGTAGTGTGTTTGTGTATTAGTATGTGTTTGTATATGTCAATGAACTGTCTGTTTCCACAAAATGTTTTAGTTCGCTTAGATTGTGGTACGAGATATCCAAAGTATTTATTTATTCCGAACCAATTCGACTTAAGGTCCTTCAAAAAATGAGCGTACTTCTTAAAAGGCCGGCAATGCACACGCGAGCCCTGTGGCATGGAGAGTGTGCATGGGCAGTGGTATCACTTAACAAATGATGAGCATCTTGCCCGTTTGCCCCCTGTTCTATTAAAACATATGCATTAGTAGGTAGCCCTATCGCGACAACTATTTCTATGAACCATATTCCACTGTCAACTGTCAAAAGTTCTACTATTTGTTAGTGCCAATAGTAGTTAGTAGTACTTGTATTTTTTGTTATGTAATTTTGTTTTTCCTAATTAATTTCGTATGTTTGCTTTTATTCACTTATTGTGCTCTCTTTTCAATTTAGGGTCGCCGGTTAGGGCAGGAGTGTTTTTATAAATAAATAAATAAATAAAATAACAATGTGCCCATGACTGCAGTGTCAAACGTACCCGTAGGGGTTCATTACTACGATAGTTTTCATGATACTCACTTCAACCTCGTGAATGTTATGAATAAAATCGCGCCGTTTTTTATATAAACTTATTTTTATATATAGAATAATAATAATAAATATAAACAGATGACAATTTATACTTCTAGCATTAAATCATAAGTAAAGTAAACGTATTACAGAAATGACTTGACAAATATCAAACCACCAGAGTCTACATAAATATAATTATATTAAATATTTCGGTTTTTGGTGCGAAATTATATACAGGAAATGTGATACATAGAAATCTCTTACTCATAGGAACCTTTTTAAATCAACAAATTTTAGTTAAATGACTTTGGTCCAATTAAAATGATTTTTTATAAGTAACATTATATTAATGTACAGCTATGACTCTATAATCTATTCTATATTACTAATTAAAATTCTTCTAATTCATATAAGTAACTTGATAGAATATGAGAGAACGGGTGATCCTCTATATTTTTATTAAGAACGTAAGCAAATATATTTCGTTATGTATATTTAAAAAACATTTACATGTAACGAATGGTATATGAACCTTAACTCGGAATATGTACGTATTTGCAGTGTTCAGAATGTGTAATAGCTGAACACTCGTTATTCTAGAAGAATTGTATTTGAAATTTTAAAATGGCCACTATGTAAAAAAGCAGCAGAGCGCTCTTAATATATAACTGACTTAGCATACAATACGTACCATCCGCCGAGCGATGTTGTGCTGCCACTGATGTGGCTTACTCCCACTTGCTCCTGTTTCATCTGTTAACGAAAGTTCAAAAATTAGCACTTTTTACTTCTGCGCCACCTGTCAGCTTTAATTGTGTTTACCTCCGTATGCCGTTTAATCAGTTGCAAATTCAAAATCATTTATTCATTTTGGTAACTCAGTGTACACTTACTTATGAACGTCAATAAAGAAATACATTTAATATGCTTCTAATTTTACATTTACTGCCAGTTCTCAAACCAAAGTCGGAAAACTGACGAGAAGAACTGGCAATAAACTCTTAGCAACTCTTTTTCAAAAGGTTTTTTGTGTTATAAATTTTTTTGTGCCGAAAAAGTTTTTTTTTTAATTGCAGATAACGATTTAACTCGAAGCTCGGTGACGTAATGCAATGTTCGTAGACGCAAAATTGAATAGGTACATTAACTTAATCTTCTCGGGTGTATGGCATTGTTGAGTGGACATTTCCTTTATTTAAGCGAATTATTGCGTACTCGACGTAACTGGAATAGGGGGCGACACGCGAATATACAGTGTACACGTGGGAAAATATCACGTGTTTATTTCGCTTCGTTAGAAATAATTATTGGCTAAAGCGGTGATAACTGACTCATAAGTGAATTACATTAAAACACGAATCGGTTGAAAAATATAATATGCACCGGTAGAAAATGTTAGGTTATTTATTATATTATTTAATTTATATTTGTTACATACAAATATTGAACTAGATAGTCAAAACACGAAGTCGCGCTGGAGCGTTTTTAAAAAGAATAAAATTTTATTTTTAATTAATATTTAATCAACCGGATACATTGTTGATTAGATTAAGAGTAACTTAATATCTAATAATCGAGACTGGGAGCTAGACAGTCCGTCAGCATATTTCGTAAGAACATGCGTGGGTGTTTCCGTTTATAGATAAGGAAATATGTCTTGTGACTGCATAACTAGATACTGCACTTAAATAAAATGCTTAACAAATAAATATAAAAGTTATAACTTCTGCTTAAAATGTAAGTCTCATTTAAAAATTCCTAAGAAATCAGAAAACAGTTTTACGATTCAGTGCCTTCGCTCGCAGTTTAATCAATTTTATCCGTGTACGCTGTAATAGCTTCGGCAACTATTCTAGTCAAATATCTTTAAATGAATTTACATAAACAAATTA
This sequence comes from Pieris melete, assembly GCA_963693345.1. Classification (NCBI taxonomy): domain Eukaryota; kingdom Metazoa; phylum Arthropoda; class Insecta; order Lepidoptera; family Pieridae; genus Pieris; species Pieris melete. The sequence continues at coordinate 648,228 of CAVNZK010000127.1, forward strand.
AATATTTATTTTATTTGTCAAATTAACTACGTAGATATTATTTGTGTGTAATTTACACTTCCTCGATATTTTTCAAAAAAAAAAATAAGTATATTATGAATAAATAAATATAGAACGTTTTAAAACATTGACCATTTAATACGTTTTATTCTAATTGCGATTTTGTCTCTGTCTTAAAATTTTTCATTAGAAAGCGTTGGAATACATATATATATACATACTTTTACAGATTGTATAATCTCTATATAAATAGCATTTTCAAGACAAAACCTTTATTGTTTTTAGTTAGTAAGTTTCATCCAGTAAGCAATGCCATAAGTGATCTTTTATAATTACAGATCACGGCTTTGATATTTATGATCCATTGTAAGTGATGCATCACTGTTAATATGTTTTAAAACAATAACTTTAAATTGGTTTGTAAAGAATTGTATTAAGGCGCTATCCAAAACTTGATATTTAATAAGCAATTATAAGCACATCCAACAATGTGAAACAAACCGACGTGGAAAATAAACCAGGGATCGTTATTCTTCATGCCGCTCTGACATGCTGTTTTAAAGTAACAAGCAAGACAAGTACATGAAAGTAATTATATTTTAAACCTTATTAAAAAAACATGCAATATCTAATTCCGTTGTTCGGTGCTGTCACCAAGCCTACTGCTGATAGAGGGAGGATTTTGTTTTTAATTTATTTTTATTATTAACTAGCTGAGCTGGCGTACATCGTACCGCCTAACAGTCTATTCTTTATTTTTTTTAAATACTTATTCTGCTATTCGGGACACCGGTCTAGCTAGTAAGATAAAAAAAGAAAGTTTATAAGACACCAAATACATTATGTCAAAAATAAAAATTTACCTTGCTAGAACCCCTCCACTAGCACTTGAACTCTATGATATGGTATTGAAGTTCAAATTGACTTAAGTATTATTATTATACGAATATTTTGTATGGGCATATAGAAAAGTTGTTTTTAGACTTTTTCACTCATTTTTTTTAATTTTTCTCTCCGTAAGAACCATCCTCGTACTTCAAGGAATATTATTTAAAAAAAAATCAGAAAAATCGGTCAAGCCGTTTTCATGTTATGTCGTGACAACGGAAAACGGGTTTCATTTTTATATATATAGATTAAGATGTCATGTGGAACATAGTGTAATAGTTTCATCTCTTTACAAACATTGTTTAAAACAAAAAACCTTGGCGATTAAAAAGAGTGAAGGAGAGTTTATTGCCAGTTCTTCTCTTCCGTTCTACGCCCTTGATTTGAGAATTGGCAGAAAATGTAAAATTAGAAGCATTTAATATGTGTTTTTGACGTTCGTAAATGTACATGGTGTTACCTAAATGAATAAATGAGTTTGATTTGATTTGTAACAAAATTACTGTACTCATCATACATTTAACTAACTAACATTGAACTAATGCATTTCTAAAGGCAACTTTTTGTAGTAATCTGTTTCAAATGAGGTTTGATTTTATTAATAAATTGAATCATGATAACGTGTGTTTTAGCTGGTTTGATGGAATAATTATTTTTATGTAACTTAGTCGGAAAAAATTAAAGATAAGCATATACTTTCTCCCTAAGTTTCTACACACCTGCATATATACAAGTTTGTTTGAGATCCCTTATATCATTGAAAATGTATTGTTATTAATTTTTATGACCAATACTTATCGCCAATATCGCTTATTAATTTGACGTATGATATTTGTATATACAAGATAAGTAAAGAGAACATTTTCTAGAGATCTATAGATAAGATAAATCATTTGGTCAATTGTGTACGATAATGTGATATGCATAATCGCAATTCTCAGCATTTTTTTTATCAGTGTTGTCACGTCTTTCACGAGTCATTGGCAGAGGACACGCACGCACTCTCTGTGTTTGTCATTTACAAGATAAAGCATGACCTTCATCCTGCTCTTCGTGAAATGGAACGTCTAGCTCTTGAAACCGTTCTAAATAGTGTTGTCAGATCAGAGGATTTCCCCTAGATTTAGGGGTTTAACCGAGTTAGGGCCGAATAGGGGGAAATAATATTTGGGGGTTTTTTAGAGGAAATTTCAACACGCCAAATAGAGTTTTTTTGCTATTGTATATAATGTTCCTGATTTTGGAACTAAATTTAAGTACGAACACATCGTAAGAATAGGATCCGTGTGGTTAACCTCACAAATTGTATGTTCGTTTGAGCTGTCTAAGAATGATTTGATTTTAATTAAATACAAATTCTAAAATACTACTACTATACTAATCTATTTGAACGCTTCCTAGGGGATTTCTGGGGGGGAAATCAAATTAGTCTAGGGGTACGTCGCCGAGAACATCTGGCAACACTGGTTCCAAACATGCACTGGCTGCAGAATACAAGAAAATCAGTTCCTCGTCACAATTTTTTCGTAAATCTACTTTGATATAATTGGCCTCGTTCATTAATTTAATTCCAGATTTTTTGTATTATTTTTAAGAAGGTTAAAATATACATTTCTATATTTATCAGTCGCAGAACCTTAAATAGGCCTTAGGATTTTTTGTTAATCATAAATTTTGTAATGTTTCATAAGTAACTTTATCCGTAACAAAATTTATTTAATAAACATATTTTCTGTCAATTACGAGTTTTATTTTATCGGTCTGAAGTGGACTGTGGAATTCTACTTTGAAATACTCATCTTGAGATATTTATCTAAAGACTAGCAAACTCGGCGAACTCCGTTTCGCCACCAGATGGCTTCGTTTTATGTAACATTTCGTTTGGTGATCCCGCTTTTCTGTTGAAATTTTTCCTGAATTTTCTTTGCTATAAACCTCACGGAGCCCGAGACCTTTCTAACGAATGCAAAACTGTGGAAATCGGTTCGTGCGTTCTGGAGTTATAGCGTCAGGAAGGAAAACCCGACTTATTTTTATATAGTAGATTAACTTATTTTTAACAATTTATTATCATTGCCTTGACAACATTAGTTTTGTACGAAATACGTAACAAGTTTTTTCTAATTAAAAACAAATTCTGATTTAATAACCAAATCCTTAGACCCATTCCAAACGGCAAAATTCAACGCAGGAGCTTTTTTCTCAGTGACGTAAAATCCTTGAAACAGACGAGCGTGGAAGCCAAGAAGAGATAGAGGAAATTCGTCTCAATTTGAAAACGTAGAATGTAACTAGATTAGTTATAGTGACGGCACCTGGCACAAACGTGACTCTGGCGCGCTCTAACCTTGGTGCCTCAATAAACACACGTGGCACTCAATAGTTATAATGTGCAGGTAAATTCTTAATTGAGATTCTGACAGCACGGTCAATGATTCAAAATATGAACTTCCTGCCGTCTATGAATAGGAAATCCAACGGAAGAGGGTAGGAAAATTATAAGGAAAAAGACACGACACGATCAGAGATTCTCAGATTATCGAAAAGATATCGAAAGCCGACTCTTCGTACGATTGAGGCGTATGTCACCGACCTTAGAGAAATCTAGATATACTGAGTCGGCGATAGGCTTGTATCGGCTTATATTGTACTAATGATAATAATTGCTATTGTGTCCTTTAGAAAAACAATAGATAGCGTTAGAAGTTTAATCGCTTCTTTAATGGGTAACAAATATGAATGTTTGTAATACAAAAACAGTTTTACGAATAAACATTCTACGCAGAAGGTATTGGGGGGAAAAAATCTCCCTTTTAATAATGCAATAATTATATAACATATCTGAATCGAAACAGTCCTTAGGAAACTCGTTACATTCCAAAATTTTGTAAATAATATTAAAAAGTGGGCTCGGTAGCTATCACTCACCTATGAAGACTTTCGACTTTTAATGTGTGCGTTTTAAAGCAGAATGTAAAAAGACAGGTATTATCCACTATATTTTTAAATTTTCCTTAAAGTTTAACAAAATTATTTCAGTTCTGTTACTATCACTAATTTTACACTAACTTTTCTAGTTAATTTAAAGAATTTTATTGGTTTTTTATTTTATTTACTTCAAAGTTCAGTTAAACCAAATGAATGGAAATATTATAGCTTTATTTTGCTATTTACTTCATATATTTACCTGTTTTTGGTAGGTACACACAACAGATACTGCCTGCGATTGCCGATGCGATTTCAATAATATATATACAACTTATATATATAACTACACAAAGTCTAATCTTACAACTTATATATATAACTACACAAAGTCTAATCTTACAACTTACATTAATTGTTCTGTAATACAAAGATTACTAACAACTAAGTACGAGGTGAGTTTTCTGATAATTTTAAGGAGACATTGAAAAATTAAATTTAAAAAGTCAGTCGCGCTACAACCTCTTTAGGTCTGGGCCTCAGATTTTTAAATTTTACTTCATGATCGTTGTTCAATCTAATAGGCAGAAAGGTGATCAGCCTCCTGTGCCTGACACGTGCCGTTGACTTTTTGGGTCTAAAACATGTCGGTTTCCTTCACCGTTCGAGCGAATGTTAAGTGCGCACATAGAAAGAAGGTCCATTGGTGCACAGCCGGAGCTCAAACCTAAGACCTCAGGGATGAGAGTCGCATGCTGAATGCTAGCTAGGACAAAACCTAGACTACCATTATATAGGGTAATTCCGGGGAGAGATGGCCAATAGAAAAAAGTTCGAGTATTAATTCATAGATGTCAATACTTTTTATTTATTTCTATTCATGTCGGCACCGGCAACAAGTGACAGTGAAAATGTTTTGCAAAAAAAATAGAAAAAAGTAAGTAATTTGACTTTGTATTTTATTAACACGTTAGATCTAAACTAAGGGGTTGACACATTAAGTGGTTAAAAAAAAGTGTTGACAGTTTTGCACGTTTTCGTGATATCTGCTTGAAGTAAAGAACTTTCTCGTGTTCTAGCCTCAAAATTAACTTCATAATTGAGATGTTGCTTTTATTACGTCCTGTAGCCTCTCACCCGGTCAATACGACATAGTATTTTCGGGAGAGATGGCCATAAAATTGTATGCCCAGATTTAAATTTATCTTTAATATTTAATATTTTCTACAGATGCCTAATAAATACTTACGAAAAGCCGCTACTGGACGAGGTGCCTGGAGCGAAGAAAACTTAAAAACTGCAATGGCAGAAGTACAAAGTGGTGGTGGAAAATGACGAATTATAGGGCCTCTTTTATCTATCATATGCCAAGAAAAACACTAGAAAGAAGGTTGAAACAAAACAATTACATAAAGGGACTTATGGGACCATCGTCAACCTTAGGTACAGAAAACGAAATAAGACTCAGCAAGCATATAAAAGACATGCAATTGAGAGGCTTTCCTTTGACTATTGATGAGCAGAGCAGAGCAAACAGTATTTGTATGCTCTGGGTGCACGAAAATTGGACCGAGTTTGATGACATGTGTTCTTACTGCGGCAATAAGAAAAAAAAGGGAGTTAAAAGATCTCAAGGGTAACGGGAAAGGTAAAAAAAGTACTGGCCATGTCGCCCCGAACACTATGGCCATCTCCCCCGGGCACTCGGTGAGAGATGGCCAGTCCTAGTTTTTTTTTAAAGTTTAAAATTATATTGTTAGCGTTGTCTAAAGTGATGTATCGTTAATCTACTATATAAAAATAAGTCGGGTTTTCCTTCCTGACGCTATAACTCCAGAACGCACGAACCGATTTCCACGGTTTTCCATTCGTTGGAAAGGTCTCGGGCTCCGGGCAAAGAAAATTCAGGAAAAATTTCAACAGAAAAGCGGGATCACCAAACGAAATGTTACATAAAACGAAGCCATCTGGTGGCGAAACGGAGTTCGCCGAGTTTGCTAGTATTTGATAAGAATAATAAATAAAGTTTATGTTCTATACGAATTCACTGTTTTATTCATCATAATTCCTTCATAATACAGTTTTATAGTTACTAGGGCCATCTCCCCCGGAATTACCCTATATATATTTATTTATCTCTTTAGTTTGATTTGATAGCTATTATATATAGGAAAATAGAAGCCTTCCTGTACAAAACACAAGGTTTTATGGTATAACATAATATATATAATGTACATTCCTTATGTATCGCATACGTTAAGTACTTATAATAACCTATAATAGAGGATTGCCTTCAAACAACATGCCTTTACTTTGACGCAGTCAAATACAAGTAACAATCGTTAACTATTATAGTTTAGTAAATACAGACTCACAAGTACAAACGGTATACATAAACTTAAAAGTGTATTTAGGAATCAGGAAGTATTTGTGTTTTTTTTTTGTAATAATCCTAGTAATAAAAAGTAATTTGTTAATTATTATATAAAAGATATCATTAAATCATGCCGATATGTGATTGGTGGTGAGATTGGGTGAGGTGGGTCTGTCGTACAAAACTGGACCAAATTCTAGGACCTAATAGAGAAGGCACAGGTATGCATAGCCGATGAGCAGGCATGGTGATTGCCATGAAAGGGAATGCAACGTCTCTGCCTTCGGTAAAAGGCGTGAATGTACATAAATTAATTAATTAAATCACGCTTTTTTGTTGTTAATGAAAAATAAAATTTTATGCAATAAAATTAGCAACACTTATATTCTTTAGTCTATGGTCAGATAAGTGCTGCTATGTGGGTGTGAAACATAAACGCATCGAGCCTTCGCTAAATTCTGGGTATCTAACAGTGTCGGATCTACATATTTTCAAGGTAGAAAAAGTGAAGTTTTAGCCGCCTTTTCCTTTACAACCTTTGTTTTACAATCCAACAATTCCGTTGGAATTGCACGAAAAATAATTTGTGGATTTGATTTTTGAGCTCAAAATCGAACACAAAGCATCCAGAATTATATGGGTTGATGGTGGAAGAGGGAAATAGATCTTCTCAAATTTCGTTCTTTTCACTCGTACAAAGTGAGTCCGTAGAGTTCGATTGCTGGTAATATTAATGTTTGCTACACCGAATGCACAATCACAAGTTAGAGGGGAAAGTAATCGGCAAAATTTGTTGCAGACATATATTATGATCAGAAAACCGTCATGCAGAAATCTTTTTGATTCCTATGAGGTAGCAAAAAATATTCCGATCCCTAATTTGCCCCAAAATTTCTGCTGTTAATTCTGCCACTGGTCCATTGGGCAGACATAATCTCTAACGAGCAACTAAGCAACTTCGTTCGCTGCTACTAACTTGAAGTGCTTTCCCGTCAAGTCAGCCAGTAGAGCTGGACAGGCACTGCGAAGAGTTCCAATCATAAGTCCACGCTGTCACGTACGAAAAGGAAAACCGAAATGTAGCTGGACCAGAAAAATCTCTTCATCATAAGAAAATTGTTCAGGCAGCAAAGACTTGGGGGGCAATAAAACACGACGAGAGCGCGATGATGGATCAGCGTCTAGTATCTAGGGGCCCAGAGATACATAGGAATGATAGCTATATATTTTTCCTTTAGTCTGTCTTTCTATCTTTACGGAAAACTATGAAAAAGTTATTTAATATACAAAGGCATATAATATATTGTATATAAAGGAAGGCTGTAAAACGAATTAACATAAAAAATAATAAAGTTCTTAAGGTAACTCTTGTTTTTCCTAACATTTTCCCGTCCCTTGTTTCCGATTAGGAGCGGAAGGTTTAAATACAAATTGACCAAACCGGAAACTATCTTAGCCAAACTAGATAAAACACGAGCTTTGAGGAATTGAAAATAAATCAAATATACTGTATATAAATATATGTATATATATTACTTAATTCATAATCATAAATATATATTCTTATTCTTGTACATCCCTTTCATTCGTATGTGGCGAAGCTTAATCAAAAACTATTGATGAGAAATATATCCTACCTATATCGTATCTAAACAATCTAGCTACAAAAAGGAGTAGTGGAACATTGCATCATGGTATTTTTTTACAGTGCAGATGTAGTTTTCATAAGTAAAATCGCGATTGAGTATTAAAATTGGTCACCGTGACCACGCACGCTGTAAAGCACGCGAAACGTCGGATAAATTTAAAATTATGTTAAATAATTGTAAATTTATAATAATAAATTACTTTAATCCGGTAAAAAAAGTTTTTTCTTTAATAAAATTGATATAATATTGTCCTCATTTCAAAATAGGTTATGTGTATGTATAGATTATTATACTTGTAGGTATAATAATCTGATTTCACACATTTCATATTATAAACAGAATAAACAATTGCCAACATTTGATTTTGAATTGACGCTCAGACTTTTTGATTATTCAATTTACCATTTTAATTTTAAATTAAAATAAAAAATTGATTGCTCACACGTTTTCTTTCATAATAATTATTTTAATCGGAAGTCGCATTGTAAAACATGAATTAATTCATAAAATACATTAAAAACCTATTAACAGTCCTTATACTGATAAAAAGTATTACCTATGTAAGGTGTACGGACATAGCTTCTTAATGTCCAATGTCCAAATTGCATGGACAAAATAGAGTATGACAGGTTAAATCTAAGTTTACTCTCTGTTTTTGGCTATTAAACTAAGGTTCGGAATGTGTCTTTGACTCTCATTTCTGAGTTCATAGGCACGGCTGCACAAATACTTTCTGTCTATGTGTGCCTTTAACACTCACTCGTGAGATGAAGAAAAACATCATCAAGGAAATAAAAAACAATTGTCAACAGGGTGTGGGCACTGATGGTAGATCACATCAAACTCAAACTCACACCAACATGAAGAGTTTTTTACATTTTAGGTAACAATTATTTTTGCACCAACATTTACTCACCGTAAAATAATTTTTTTAAGGTATAAGTCTTTCTAATTTAGCAGAAACATGTATAAAAAATTATATCTAAATCAAATCAAAATCAATTTATTCATATAGGTAACATAATGTACACTTATGAACGTCAAAAAAAGAAATACATATTAAATTCTTCTAATTTTAACGGACGAGAAGAACAGCCCTGCGATTCTGTAACTCACTTTTCGAACTCACACAGCGGTTTTCGCATCGGCGGTCGCTCTCAAATCAGTCGTGAAGCAGTCATTTTATGATTTGGCATTCTGAAAAGGTGGGAGCTTGTAGTTTATTGTTTATCAGAATGCCAAATTATAAAATGACTGCAAGGAGATAAATAAATGTGAAGTGCGTATTTAGACATATTTTTTAATAAACAATTTAAACCTGTATGAAGAAAAATAAGACGCGGAAGGTCGTTTTGAAGTAATAATACAATCATATGTTGTTTAAACCCAACACGACAATGTTAACTGTTTGGAGAGATACATTAAGATTATTTTTCCAGCAATTACTAGAGCCAGTTGCGTGGAAATTTTATATATTTTTCCTACACCTTTGACAATGTTTTTTTATAGTTAGGGCCAAATAGACCGGTGAGTAATATACACGTGTGACGAACAAAACTTATAACACGCACAAGTGTTCGACAGTTGGTATTATACGTTTTTAATTTTAATATTTTTTAATAACAATACATTCCTTTTGTTTAACTAGCCGAGTTTCGAGGTTTCAGTTAATAATAAAGTGATCTCAAGTTACGTCATACTGTTTGAACTCGGTAACTTATTTTGACAGATTATTAAACGATTATATTTTTTTCATCTATATGCTAGCTGTGATAGTCAACTCACAAATTAAAAACGGATCTAGCCCTGTAAAACTTACTGCATATGCGGACAGAACTAATCATAACTTAATTAGAACTTTGTACGGCCTATCCGTACAAAGTTCAGCCGGCCTATCCGTACATTGGTTTCAGATTTTCAGACAAAGCGTCGACAAATGATATACCTAACATAATTTAATCATTGTTAAATAAACTGACAGACTTACTAATTGATATTATTTGAACCGATATGTACTTTAAATATATAATATCCATGTATTAACACTCTCAATAGAATGACTAATGCAAAGTTTTTGTAATGACATTTTCAATTTTTCCTTTTAGATGTAGCAGTTTTGAATGTGATAACATTACTAACTAATCTAAAATACATATTTGAACATCGTTTCCACTTAGGTATTAAAAATGTCATTTTAATATAAATATTTGCCAGCATTAATGATAATATATCACGATACACGAAAGGTTTACCTCAAGGCGAAAAGTCGGCTCAGAAGAGTTCTTTCAAAACGTTCAGTTAGTGTTGATACAAATGATATACATAATGTGATGTATAAAATACAGTTTCAATTGATATTTAGTTACAGAGCAATAAAATAATAAAATCATTAGCCACAGTTATAATATTGCTGAAGCGAGAAAAAATATGGTTTTGTTTTAAAAATTGATTCTGCTTGCATAGGAAAATTAAACAAATTTAAAAAAGTTAATTATTTGAAGCGGTGTGAAATACTAAACAATATACGCCATTACTTTGATATTTTAATTTAAAATAAAAACAATCAAAAATTCTAAAGCTATATAGAAATTAATTCGCGTAGCTAATGAAACAAAATTAATACTTACATTATACTTCGAGCGAGAGAGCCTCTGAAAATACAACTGCGTTAACTGGCGCAACGTCTGCCGTGGACCGATTGATACTGAACTAACTTGTTACTATACCAATAAGCAGTTGATATATTTCCGCGCTGCATACGAAACATCAGGCTCAGGCTCCGCTATAATTGTGTCCTTGATATTGATCTATACTTGGTGTAGTGCAGTTCGCGACCGTAACAACTCACAGTGGTATTAATTTTTGTGATTTTATTAATATAAAATATATAGAAAATTTGAAAAATATTATTTTTTATCATCAAACATTTTTCTTTCGTTTTTTGTGTAAATATCTAACTGGAGGAAAACTGGCTGGAGGCTCAATTGATGTTAAGTGATACCGCCGCCCATGGACACTCACATTGCCAGAAGGCTCGCAAGTCCGTTGCCGGTCTTTTAGACATAGACATAACATTTATTACTAACAAAACACACACAAAATAACAATAATCAAAGAAAAATTTAAAAATAAAAAAGCATGAGAAAACATTTTTTTTTCTTTTGAAGAAGAAGGTACGTTTTAAGTGTGTAATGCGAGTGTGCTGTGGTTGTAATCGGCCCATCGGTAAAAATGTAACTAGCATTATGCTGAGGAGCAAACTGTTCCACAGCGCTGGTCATTCTGCCAAAGACCACAGCAGCTAGTTTGCGCCCCAGTCGCGAAAAAAGAACAATAACGTAATAATACTAATACTCTGAGTAGTAAAAAAAAAAGTAAAAATTAGTAGTGTAAGTAATGAAGTCTTGTGTAAAAGTATGTAGTAAATAAAATTAAAAATAAGAATAATAATTGTTAAGAAATAGATAAATAAACATTTAATTTATCGGCGGATTAAAAACTAGATTTCGTGAGATTATTGTTGAGTAAGTAGATGTTTTTTATAACTGCAAAGAAAATTTGATATAATTGATAATTTTTAAGAATTGGTACACTTTTTATAGGGTATAATAAACTTCGTAGGGATTTAGCTTTGATCAAATTTGGTTAAACATAATTAATAACGAAACGGAAAGCGTAAACTTGCTCAGAGAGATTATGTTCCGGACAATTATCACCGCTGCTGGAAATATAACCTTTTTGCTATGCATTCGATTCGCACTGTCCAGTGTTAACAAGCTCCATTCCCAGGTTGCTCTCCCAGCTTAATAGTTTTCTCGCCTCTTCGTCGGACCCATTTTTTGTAAAGGACGGATTTGTACAGCTATATTATGATTTTAGGGTATACTAAGAGAGGATTAATGGATAGCAAAAGGTTTTCTATGGATTTTGTTAGGTTCAATTAATTATATAACAGTTTTATAATATTTTTGTTGAAATTTGGCCATGGCTGTAAATAAATAAATAAATTTCAACAGCAGTGAAATAGTCTCCCCGTAGGTAGGGTATCATCAGAGATGAAATAGTTAAATAAACTCTAAAAGTGTAAAGCCAACTACAAAAAACTTACTTGTGACTTAACATAAGTATCATAAGAGGGTTCAAAATTACATCTTGAAACAAATATCCAACTGTCCGTGGTTTATAAAAACATCGGAGATTCATGAGCACCTCAAAATCAGAACTGTCAAAGAGGAGATCAAGACCTGGAGTATAAAATACAGAAAAAGGCTAGAATTGTATCCTAATAAGCTTGCCACGCAACCATACCAGACCTAATAAATAGGCTTAAAAGGAGACAAATCCCAAAGGTTGATAAACACGGTTGACAGAGTGGAGCAGTCTCGATGGAGATTTTGCTTTCAACGCCTAACAGCTCTCAACACGTCTGCTCATAGTCTAGCTGACTTATTGCAATATAAAGACTTGTAAAAAAAATATTGAATCCTAAACATTTTTTAATGAAACATATTCTTAAGAATTTTGCTACAATTGTGCATGTGCAATAGTCACTCATTTGACTCGTTCGGTTGTTTACGAATTCTCGAACAACTGCCCGAAGTGGGATGGTCGGGTCGGAGTAGGGAATAGATTATAAAAGAGGTTGTAACGCACGGGCAATTTCTTTGTTCAAGTTTGAACTTATAGAGTTTACCTAAAATCAGTGAAGTGAATTATAGTGAATCAAGTCATCTTTGGAGTGTTTAATTTCCTACTCTAAGAACTAGATCAAATTCGAAGTTATTATTTCGCTCATATTCTATTGTATAACGCGAGTGACAAATATAGAGTAAGTTCAAATGATTCTCTTATTTCCAACCCTCGACGACCCAGGGTCCGTACATTTTGGTCCTTCGAGCTATCCGGGAATAGCGGGTCTTTCGCGTACAGTTGATCGCGTTCGCGTTTTCTCCGTCATCCTGAAGATCGGCGCCGTGGAAAAACATCCCACTGCTGGTTTGTTGGGTCGTCAAGCAAGTAAGAAATCATCATCCGCATCAATAGAAAAGAGGAGAGCAAGGAGAAGGAGGATCCATAGCGGTCAAATAGGGAGGCAAGCGACAGGAAGTTCACTCCCAGCATCAGGGCCTGATTAACCCTTAGGCTAATTAGGCTGTAGCCTAGGGCGCGACGATCTAGGGGGGCGCGGGCGCGCTGAAAGCGTGTCTTCGGTAGCATCATCTCCGGCATATTTAAACTCGACCAAGACAAAACACTAAATGAACTGTGAACTGATCTACAAGCAGTTTTAGTAACCTAATTAGTGGCTTGCTTGTAACACAGTTACAAGCAAGTTCTGTTGATTTATCCGTTATCCTCTTTATGAGACATTACATGCTTACCTTGATATGTTGCGCAACGAAAAAGAGTTTGACAATTTTGAATCAGAGGCAATCAAGAGATGCGAAGTAACCACCATACACAAAATATGTAAGAAGAAAAAAGAAACCAAAATTTAATTTTGAAGGGAGGCGATTTGTCATCGTTGATAATTATTATGCACCAAATGATTGTCTTAAAGTGCACCACTAAGATTGTCTTAAAAAACCGGCAAATTATTTATAATATAGTAAAAACATCGTCTGGTTTCTTATGGAAACTGCACTGAATGAACTGAAAAAGATGACAGTGAATTTATTAGAAGCAATGCAAAAGAGCTAAAACAACTATATGCCACTGATTTAGGAGAAACCTTTGCAGAAGAATGCGTCCATTTGCCGTTTTTAAAATCGACACCAAGGCCCAGCATTTTATTCCTGTCAGAAGCCCAAAGGGTCTGTTGCAGTTAATAAAAAGTTTTGATATTTAATGCATGTTCCCGAAGGTGGAGAAAATTTTTGACGTTACACTTTTGAAGTTATACTCCTTTAGGCGCGTTATGAAAAATTTATGAGAGTGAAATTTTACGATGCGCGCGCACCGTGACACAAAATTAACAGAATAAAGTTGCCCACGGAAGATGCTACGGCATTGGACATAATTTAAAAACAACATTCGAATAATAGTAGAATTTATGTAAGAGAATTTATTTAGTTTTTCAAATGTAAACTGAACTGTATTGATTATAATGACTCGTTTTCCAGTCTTTGATTATTTAATTGTAATTAATTATTTGCATGCAATCAAAAACTATTTTTAATAATGCCAAAGAAGTATAACTTCTTACGCGCGTACATAAGTACACGCACCCTTTTTTTTTGACAATGAGTGTTACCAACTGCTTTTTCAACTGATTCCCACACTCCGCAAGCAAAAACTTATAATGCGACATGGTTTTGGTTTTCTACTTGTCATGATTTTGGTCGTATAATGCGTGAGGTGCTTTGCCTTTGTGTACGATCATTAAAAAAATGGTTTCAAATCATGCAAATTAAAGGACAGCGTTAGTTTCGCTTGCAGATCGATCTGAAAACTTTTATACCTAAAACCTTCTATGGATAGTATGAACCATGTTAAAATTTTCAAACTAGTAAACCAAGTCAAAACTAATAAAACAAAACTTTTGAGACCGACCGTAACACACCTATCACCTAGCGAGGGCGCATCCTGATAATTAGCCTAGAGCGGTCAGAACTCTTGATCAGTCCCTGCCCAGCATTTTTAAGAATCCATAGCGGTCAAATAGGGAGGCAGGCGACAGGAAGTCCACTCCCAGCATTTTCAAGGATCCAGAGGGTTCAAAAGGTATATCGGCGTCCTTTCAACCTAGAAGAAGGCAACGGACGTCAATCTTCAACATACGGAGGCATCTACAGTAAGTCCTTTCCATTTGTTTTGAGCACTATATTTCTGAGAATTATCTCATTTGTGAGCATAATTTTACTGAGAATGATCTGAAGAATTCATTGTGCATTTTATCAAGTATAAGCATTTAAGAATTTATAATGCAATATTTACAACGCGTTTAGTTAATTATTATACTAAGCATAATGGAGAATTTATTCCAAGCTTCGTTTACCGACGGTCTGAAAACCATCAGGCATTCAAGAAAAACCGAAGAGTTGCTTCGCAAACAAGCATCTTTATTTAGGTCGCTTGATAAGATTTTTGAACTATCTAATGTAAACTCCGAATGCGACAAATATGAGCTTGAAGGAGCGCTAGAAGAAATAAAGCGGCGATGGGATTTAATTTTTAAAACCCATATCGACATACTTGCTGATCATGGCGGATCCTACTCGGAGTATGAAAATATATATTACGAGAAGCAAGCTATATGTAGGCGCCAAAAGAGAGAGATATATCTCAAATTACATTCTTTAGAAACGCATATGGATTCACCGGTACTTTATTCACATAATTCAGAAAATTTCTTATATGCCTTGGAAACAGCTAATAATCAAACCCGGGAATATTTAAATACAAAACAACAGCGACCTTCATCAAATTTTAGCATCAGCAAAAAGTCGCTGTCAACGCATTTCGATATACAAGGTCAAGGAAATGCAAATATAACAAAAGGTTGTCAATTATGCAACGTCTCTAACCATGGCATGTTTAATTGTCAATCATTTTTAGCAAAAGATTTTAATGAAAGGTTTGATACAGTTTTAAGATTGCAGCTTTGCACAAATTGCTTACTTAAGCATGAAGTAGAAGTTTGCTATTCTCAAAAAAGATTTATTTATTTATTCCTTATTTCCCATTTTTACAGTAACTTAATACTAATACAATAGAAAACTAACTTAAAACATAATATAACCATAACAAGTAAAAACTTAAAAACCTAAACAATTCTATAACTAATTATAAATAATGAAATTCTTGTGAATTCAGCCAATGTGCAACTAAATATATCCGTCTCACAAGCAATAGTGTTTGGGGTGCGCAAAACACGAGTAAATGGTGCTTCTCTAAGTAAGTTCGTCCGCGCCCGAGGCACTGCCAGCAATTAAGCGACCGCTTACCCCGCCGAGTGTGGTTATTTGGCACACGCAGCCCCAGTCTTTCCAATATTTCCGCATTATATATTTTACCTCTAAGGATCTTAAAAAAATATAGCGTGATAGTAAGGTCCCTCCTTACTTCTAACTTGTTGTATCCAACCATGCCCAAGACAAACAAAGTTGGATACATTATTGGGTAAAATGGGTACACTCCATACAACCTCATGTATATGTATCTCATAAATTTATTTTGAATGCGCTCCACCATTAGAGAATATAAGATGCCAGATATGTTCCCAAAAACATTATACGTTATTGCATCAAGCATTATTTAATTCAAATTTAAATTGTAATCCTACGCAAGAAGAGCAATCATTTCAATATAAATTGGATAAGAAAAATTCTTCGTTTTCGGCAATGGTGGAAGGTTTAGCAGAAAGTGGTAACAATCACAGTATACAGCAGATACCATCAGGCATAGCAATGATGCCAATACAGAAAACCACTGATGTGCAGCAGGAAACATCGATAGCGGCATTGGCGGAAGCAGTGGCAGCCAGTCTCGGAGTGGACTCCAAAGAGCCCACCCGGTACTGGACTCCGATAGGTCTTAGTGTTAATCACAGTATACATGCAGATACTTATCAAGGCGGAGAATTATCCAAATTGGCAGAAAGCGTAGCACAGTCGTTAACTGACTACAGCAAGGAGCAACATAGCATCATCTCCGGGGTGGGAGAGATCCTGCACCAAAGTTCAGGTCAAGTTACACTGCCTGGTTCTTCAATTCATAATAATAATAAGTTTCATTCCGATGTGTGTACTGTGAAGCAAACTGTACAGCCAGGACACGTACTTACATAAGACAAACATCACGCTTGTAGGTGATTGGAATGTACGAGCCCTGGCACGTACTTACATAGGAAATCATCACGGTTGTAGATAATCGGAATGTACGAGCCCTGGCACGTACTTACATAGGGAATAATTAAGCTTATAAAACTAAGGAAGCCTGAGCGAGTAAAATGTACAGCTTGGCTCGTACAAGCCCTTATTCGTGTATATTGCCATGTCCATGCCATGTCATGTAATAACATGTCTATGAGGAATGGAAAGTAGTGTACTTAATTTTTAATTTAAAAGTTAATGTTATAAGAAAGAAAACAATTTTTTCTTCTTCTCTTTATGGCTCTGGCACGGTTTGTGCATTAGCCAGCGTCAAGTATAAGATTTTTATAATTCGCTGTTTTAATTATTTACAGTTTATGAATAATAAAAAACGAAGGAAACTAATCGCGACATAACATAAATGATTGAAAACGCATAAAATTTACAAGAAAATCAGAATAATTACATAAGGGGAAAAATAAATCAAAATTATAGTATAATGTTATTATTTACAATAAAAATACTTATACTATACTATATACAAGGGGATTTAAATCTCTAAGAAGTTAATAAATATTGGTAGGAAGGGGAATAGAGAGAGATAGTAAAGAAGTGTATAAGGAAGAATGGTCATATTTAGGACAAAAAAAAAAGGGTGCGTGTACTTATGTACGCGCGTAAGAAGTTATACTTTTTTGGCATTATTCAAAATAGTTTTTGATTGCATGCAAATAATTAATTACAATTAAATAACCAAAGACTGGAAAAGGAGTCAATATAGTCAATAAAGTTCAGTTTACATTTGAAAAATTAAATAAATAAATATATATTATTATTCTCTTGCATTAAGTTTAACATAAATTATATTATTATTCGAATGTTGTTTTTAAATTATGTCCAATGCCGTTGTATCTTCCGTGGGCAACTTAATTTTGTGTCACGGTGCGCGCGCATCGTAAAATTTCACTCTCATCAATTTTTCATAACGCGCCTAAAGAAGTATAACTTCAAAAAACACAACAATTATTGATGCTATATTATTATCTATTTGCAAAAAACTTGGGTGGAATGGGTGCCACACCGCTCGCGTGAATTATGAAAGGTAGACAAGTGGTAAAAAGTGAGAAAAGAAGTTCGTGGAACATAGACAAAAAGCAAAAGCTATTATCATTATCAGGCGATATTGATAAATTCTAAATAGTTAAATTTATAAAAACTTGTAGATTTTAATTAGAATGTTGTTAGCTTAAAATATTCATTTACTTACTTTAATTTTGCTACTGAATTTAAACGTCTTGAAGCGTCATAACTTTGAAATGAAAACCTATTTCTTAATCATTGTAATATGTTAAATAAAATAAAAACTGTAGTTAACATTCATTACGCTTAATTGATGTAATTAGTGGTTAGTTATATTTGAGGGCAAGATTTTTAGTAAAATAAAAAAATAAATCAGTGGCGCTACAACCTCTTTACGTCTGGGCCTCAGATTTCTGAATCTGTTTCATGATCATTTGTCAATCTAATAGGGAAGTAGGTGATCAGCCTCCTGTGCCTGACACACCGTCTTCTTTTTGGGTTTAGGACATGTCGGTTTCCTCACGATGTTTTCCTTCACCGTTCGAGCGAATGTTAAATGCACACATAGAAAGAATTGGTGCACAGCCGGGGATCGAACCTACGAAGTCAGGAACTTACTACGGATGAAAGTCGCACGTCGAAGGCACTAGGCCGACACTGCTTCACATAACAGTTTGCCAAATACTTTTCATTTACTAATTTACTATGATACATTTTGGATGAGCAAATAAGCCGTCGTTAGTGGACTCGCTTTCTTGATGCTTCAGACATCCGTTCCATGAGTGATATGGAATAGAGTGCCGATATGCGTATAGGATTGGATACAACCCTAAAGTCTAAATTAAACTCTCACGACTCATTGGTTTGACGACTCATTGGTCTAGTGGTCAGTAGCCCTGACTGCGAATCCATGGGTCCCGGGTTCGATCCCCGGCTGAGACGAACATCGATGTGATGAGCATTTGGTGTTGTGCTTAGGTCTTGGGTGTTTAAAAAGTGTATTTATGTCTATCTATCTATAATATGTATGTATATCCGTTGCCTAGTACCCATAACACAAGCTTCACCGGCTTAGCATGGAACATATTTCAATTGGTGTGAATTGTCTTTAAAAAAAAAAAAAAAAAACTTACAAATGCGTCTTCCTGCTAAACAGCTATATTATGTTATATATATATCAGCAGGCAAGGCACTATATTTTTCTGCATAATGTTGGTGGGGCTTCTCAGCGCCATAGGGTTGTGGTTAGATTTAGAGCATGACTAATTAATGAAATTAATAATTTACGATTATTGTACGAAACAGACTATCCTACTAATATTACGCGTATGACGCGAAAGTTTGTAAGTACACATAGGTGTTTGTTACTCTTTCAGGTAAAAACTACTAAATGGATTTTAATGAAACTTTACAATACTATAGCTTATATATCAGAATAACATATAGGCTACAATTTATAAAGATATTGTGTGAATTGTCCAAAATATGCGAGCTATTCTATCTAGCGTGCGCTGACAAAACTGCTAGAGTCACACATGTATGATGGCAATTTTAATCTTAAATAGTCCTACAAAAAAGAAATTTAATTTGAATTATGATGATTAAATGTGATTTGAAGATGCGTAAGTATAGACTGATCAGATCCCTATTTAGCACGCATTTCTCACTAAAAGGTAGTTGAATAATAACCCAATATAAAGTATTTAGTCAAATAAAACACAGATTTTATATAACACGTTCCTCTTAATTTATTCGACATAATGATTTTAAATACATTTTATTCTAAAGTTATGAATAATAATAAAGTATGAAATAGACTTTTATTAATTTAAGCGACGCTCTGGAATGGAAATTCACATTCGGAATGAGTTACTTTTATTGCTTCAACATTTAGACTTGGATTTATCACTTTTGTAATTCAATATCTATCAACAACATGTATAATGTACAAAATAGATAAACGACCAACGACTGCACACAATATGTCCGATGTATAATTTGAGCTATTAAATTTTTTTGGATATACGTATTTAAAATATTATCGTTAATACTATGATATCTTATATAATAATAATCAGCACTTTAGGAAATGCACATGCGCAAAAGTATGGTATAAAACTATTCCCTTATACTATTCTATTCCATCAAACAGGTCATCCGCGTCATCCAAAAGGTCCTGAAACGTCAAAGTCAGTTTAGTTCAGTTCGGCAAATAACACTACTATCTGCATATTATAACAAAAAACTTGGCGATTAAAAAGAATGGCAGAGAGTTTATTGCCAGTTCTTCTCTTCCGTTCTACGCCCATGATTGAGAACTGGCAGTAAATGTAAAATTAGAAGCATTATAATGTTTTTTTTTGGCGTTCATACACACATTGTGTTACTTATATGAATAAATGATTTCTGACTTTTTGCAATTTCACAGAGCTTGCTACTGCTGCTTTTTATTTCGTATCCCTTTGAATTCCGTAGTTACACTTAATTAATTTCAATACTGACAGACTATCTTTACCATACTATGTGATTTAATTATCAAGTGATTCCTTGGACTTTTCATTGAGAAATACTCAAGTAAATCAAATCATCATCTGAACATTCTTGAAATTGATCGAAATGCTTGAAGACAAACATTAAGATAAGATTAAAACACTTGTACACAATCTTAGTTTGATTTTAAATGGAAAAATTATAGATCTTGTGACTGGCACCTCTAGTGAGACTAACTATCAACAAAATTCAGTTCTAACTCTGGGATTCGATTCAAAAACCTTAATACTACAAAAAAATATTGTTTAAACAAACTTATGTGCTTTTTACTTCAACACACATAAATCTGTATTTTTGTGTGTATGCTAATCTACATCATACAATAGTTTAAGAGAGCGTTCAAGTATTACGTCACGAAATTTTTGGTGATTATTGACCTCCCCCATGTATCGCGCCGTAGCGTTTTTCTTTGCCAAATAGTAAAACGTTTGTGACCACCCAATGACTCTTTATACCTAAAATATACCATTATGTGGTGTAAAGTACTGTAAAGTCGAAAATAATATTAACAATAACGCGTTATTCAATCCCCGCCCCGCATCGTAACGTTTACAAAAGGATTACTCACCAACCCTCCCGAAATTCGTTACGTATTACTTGAACGCTCCCTTAAACCTTCTTTAATTCTTCCCACTACCAGGGCCCTGATTAGAGAACTGTGTCAAGGTGAATTACAAAATCTTACCGGGCTTAAACGTGTGTCTTCCAACAAAACATCGACCTCTCTCACAATCTCTTCGATGTCGAGAGAATCTTTGCGTTTCGCGATCATATCCATTTGGTCCGGCGATCCTTCGGCCGTTTCAGCGTCATAATACATTGGTGAACTATTAAAAAACATTACTCTTTCATTATTCATCCGAAACCGTAAAGTTTATGTTACATATTCAATGATGCCATTAGTCGTAATTTGTTTCCTATTTTTACAGTTTGGAAAAATGAGAAACCAACTTTTATATACTCTGATTTTTAATTCCGTAGAATTCTGACAGCTATCATTTTTTGACATGTCAGAGATGGTAAACCTTTCTGGCCGAGCACATTTTTCAATTTCAATACGAGTCTCAACATCTAAGTCTATACATACATTTTATTGTTAGTTAATGTATACATTTTATGAAGTGCCGTGCTCCACATTAAAAGTGGTTTAGCGGAAAGTGATAATTACATCCCTTTTCATCAAAAACATTAAAAAACGCACAAGTAAATTTTATTATTTAAAAAGGTTTACTAAACTGGAATTAGTTGGCAGTGATGCCAGCTAAAGAATAAAACAATTAATAAAAGTTAATTCGATATATTGTTCGTGATATTGAAATATTTGTTATTTTTGTCACTTGAGTAAGTAAATATTTAGATTTACCTATTTCTAGGTAAAACATAAAAAATACGTAGCATTTTTTTTATTACCCTCAAATAAGTCAAATTTGTCCCTATTAGGAGGAGAACTTTTTTAGTATCAACACTTATGAAATGTCAGAATTCTACGGAATAAAATTACCGTATAATTAAGTTATTTCATTATACAGTTAGGAATGTTTACGCACGCTTTTGTGTAACTATGCCGGCAATTAAAAGGTCGTTTAGAAATAGTATTTACTACATTAATTACCATCGTAATTATTTAAAAAGTATTAATGTTTAATGTCGATTTTTATAAACATATGTGAAGGGGTACCTTCCTTTATCAATAGATAAAAATATTTAATACAAAATAGACTCGAGTAATTTTTTATTATTGTCATTAAATTGTAAATGTATATCGTATATAATCGTACTATTAATTACTATAACTGTAGCCTCCGATATTTAATAAATCGGAATGTAATTCAATTTTCTACAATCTTTGAATTATTTATTATTATTTTGTAAGATTTTTCTATTATATTTCTTTATAAGTGAGTATTAAATCGTTAAAATTGTTGAATAACTCCTAAGGAAGCGTCATTAAAAATTAACGTTATTGTAAAAGTCATCAATTCCGGTAAGAGGTGATATAACTAAAAAATAATTTAAATAATCTAAACTTATTTAAATAATCTAAACTTATTTAAATAATCTAAACTTATTTAAATAATCTAAACTTACTTAAATACAGAGTCAGAGCCAGGCCCCAGTCGTTTCGTAATCTCTTCCATTTCAGCTGAAATTTCTCGATCTACGTTGCTTGCTGCCTGTCGACTTGTTGATTTAATCGTATTTGACAAATCATTGTACTCAGAATAGCCCTTTTCCCGTTGAAATTTTTCCAGGACCAAGGACTCCTAGAAGAGCAATGCTAATTAGGGAGCGTACAAGTATTACGTAATGAATTTTGGGAGGGAGGGGGAATCCTTTTCTAAAACGTTACGACGCGGGGCGGGGATTGAATTACGCGTTATTGTTAATATTATTTTCCACTTTCCAGTACGTTACACCACATAATGGTAACTTTTAGCTATAAAGAGTCAGTGGTTGGTTACGAAACATTTTACTATTGGGTACAAAACAACGTTACGGCGCGTTACATGGGGGGGGGGGGGTCAATAATCTCCAAAAATCGCGTGACGTAATTAATGCTTGAACGCTCCCCCTTCAGTTCGAGCGTATCGTATGGGATGTATCGCTAATGATTTTACGTATGATTTGGTTAAGGCAAAAGTGATTTCAACAAAACAAGGTACATAACATACGACATAACCTACATAATATTATTATTTTAACCCTTTTTATTAATAGGCGCCGAGTTAAGCATAAATCTGTCAATTGTCAATGTAAAAAATGTGGGATGAATATGATAAGAAATTTCTTGTCAGAAATTGTATTTCAAAGATTTTGATATCAAATTATGTCACAAACAATTGTTTTACAAGGTATAGTAATAATTGATTTTATAAAAGTTTAAAATTGAATAATTAAAATATTAAAATTATAAAATTAAAGAGACAAGCGTATTTTCTACAATAGAATAGTTTTATAGCAACCTTAATTTTGACATTAATCGAATAAATTTTATTAGTCTAAACAAGATTTTTAGAAGTTCTCTAGATAAATGTTTAGTATGATGAAAACATAAAATAATCTATTATATAAAATTCTCGTGTCACTGTATTTGTAATTAAACTCCAAAATGGCTTGACCGATTGTCGTGAACTTTTGTGTGCATATCAGTTAGGGCTGGGAATCGGACAACATCTATTTTTCATCCCCCTAAATATTATGGGTGGTCCCTAAATTGTTTTTTTTAGACAAATCTCTTTGTTTTTGTTTGATACAGCATACAAAAATTCAAAAAACCCTTAATTTTAATCTCTCTACAATTATTATGTTTATTAAAATAGATAGTTATTTTTATTATACTAAAAATAGTTTTCTAGAAATAATATACATGGCAAAACAACGTTTGCCGGGTCACCTAGTATTTTTATATTTGCAACAATTTCGATACATATATTTAATATCTTAAATGACTTACATCGTATTCGGGGAAAAGATTTTCATATTTTAAAGGATCGGCGAGGGATTGTCCGGACTTTTCGTTCGTGGAGCCGGCCACGTCTCGCCACAATGACACTACTGTGTTGACTTGTGAAGGGATATATGATCTGAAAAATTCAAAACACTCAATACAATTTCAATTTCTCCTGTGACGTAAATCGGCCTATAACTGGAATATTGCACTAAAAAATAAATTCTAAATATACAGTGTAAACGTCCCTCGATTTAACGACAAATCGCTTAAGGCAAATCATTCGGTTTTGATTGGTTTAGCTTGTCTCCCATACAATTATACGCTTTACATACCATCACCCTCAATAATGACAACAATTAAATACTAAAAAGTACTATTTAAGTTGCCGAAATTAGTTAAAACCGCGGGGCTGTGTACATTGTTTCGTCGCTTTATTGTCCTAGCGAGAAATAACGACTGTCGGTACTCGACATACGTGCCTAAATCTCAAAGAAATCAGTTATTTACACAAATTGCGCATGCTTGCATGTGCTTTATCACGAAGATGCCTCAATATAGCAAGATATGAATTAAATATGTAAAAAAAGGTGCGTGTACTTATGTACGCGCGTAAGAAGTTATACTTCTTTGGCATTTTTTAAAAATAGTTTTTAATTGCATGCAAATAATTAATTACAATTAAATAATCAAAGACTGGAAAAGGAGTCATTATAGTCAATAAAGTTCAGTTTACATTTGAAAAATTAAATAAATATGCCGTAGCATCTTCCGTGGGCAACTTCATTCTTTTAATTTTGTGTCACGGTGCGCGCGCATCGTAAAATTTCACTCTCATCAATTTTTCATAACGCGCCAAAAGAATTATTACTTCAAAAATACAATCTAACTACTGGTACAGTACAAAAATAACAGACAACGCAATAGAGTTCAAATACGATTTTTCATGTAATTATTAACACTAGTCTGAAATCAACTTTCTTTTTCTAATACAGATTTTCCATTTCTATTTAACGGCAACTGTTTGTAACGTTAAAATAGCCTGTCCCTTGAGTGTCGTTATATAGATTTTACACTGTATATACATTAATATACCTGGCAAAAAATGCGGCTTCGGGCAGTTTGTTCGCTTTAATTAGTAGTTCAAGGCACTTGTCAAGGTCATTCAACATAAAATGAGTTACGAAGGCGATGTTGTCTTCGCCTTCTTTAGCTGAGCGGTTTGCTACTTCTTCCAATAGTTCTCCATCACCTGCCGGACAAATCAGACTTGTACACCGATAATGATTAAGGGAGCGTTCAAGTATTACGTCACGCAATTTTTGGAGATTATTGACCCCCCCATGTAACGCGCCGTAACGTTTTTCTGTACCCAAGTATAATAAAACGTTTCATGACCCAGTGACTCTTTATACCTAAAAGTTACCATTATGTAAAGTACTGGAAAGTCGAAAATAATATTAACAATAACGGCTTAATTCAATCCCCGCCCCGCATCGTAACGTTGTACAAAAAGGGACAAAATTCGTTACATAATACTTGAACGCTCCCTAAGTAACACTTAAAATTTTTATACATAGCACACACACCAATACATACACAAACCATATACACGCGCAACATACCTGTACTGCTGGCAAAGAGAAGTAAGGCACTGAAATCTTTAGCATTCTGATAGCAATCCTTCGTTAGTTCAGTATCGGCTGCCGCAGCCGCCGCCGCTCCGAGCCTCGACCATCTGTTGAAATAAAGATTACTTATATTTATTGAAGTTATACTTCTTTAGGCGCGTTATGAAAAATTTATGAGAGTGAAATTTTACGATGCGCGCGCACCGTGAGTCAAAATTCAGTATGGGTGCCGAAAAAAGAAATAGAATGCGTGACGTTTGACCTTAATGACATTTGTAGTACCTTTCAAACAAATAAAGCAGTTTTAATTATTTTTTCTTATTTTAATAATATAATATAATAATAATTATTATTAATATTAATTAATAATTGAAAAATATACTAAATATTGTTAAATTATTAACGCTTAATATTGATTATTAATTATTTAATATTTAAAAAAAATAAAGAAAGCCAAAGAAGTATAACTTCTAACGCGCGTACATAAGTACACGCACCATTTTTTTTTTACTTTTTTATTTATTGCATTCAGACGCCGTCTTTTCCTTGTAGGGTGCAGGTTTTTGGGTGTTCCAAAGTTACTTTTTATTATTCTATCTCCACAAGATTTTTACAACCAAAAGCAGCTAGTAATAATATAGTCCCAGCAAATTTAAGTACATACATGTCTAACAAAGATTTTCCCGTGAATAATTGAATAAAATAATTAATAGCTAGTGCTAAAACTGAATATTAAATTTAAGTCCGTAGGTTTATAGTTTCCGTTTATAACGTTTGTTTAGAGAGAATAATATATCATGTTAAATCACATCACACAAAAACATTATTCTTTAAATCACTGCTTCTCATTTGAATAATGGTATGTTGTATGCGCAGACGCAGTAGAACTTGGAGAAACGTGGTTGGTCACACAGAAGGCAAAAGATCACGTGCCCGTTCACTGACCAAATGGATCGATCGTGTGAAAGACTCAACGTCCTCAAAACTGTACTGTCATTAGAGTGCCGCTGACCAGAAACCGGTGGAAACAGATAGTCAACTCCAGACGGTTTCTTGGTGACCACGAAACTCACAAATGAGCTGCCGATTAAAGAGTTGTTTGTATATGTCACCGTAAAATTGTAACCAAACAGATTAATTTTACTTCCCAACAATTTCATATTACTAATTCTAAAGCTATGAGTTACTTTCAACACGACATCAATTTAGATTCGACAACAAACAAATTAACAAACAAATATGGTGGCGCGGGGCATATTCCGTTCAACCAATCAGCTAGGTGCGATCCGTTTCACAATTTGACGGTTTCGCTTCGATAGATTACAATCTACCGAATAATAATACGTTAAATTGTAAGCAGTTCGTTAAGTTCACAATCTTTCGACAGTTTATAATCTCGCGAGATAGATTACAATGTAACGGTGTTTACAATGTTACGGTGACATATATACTATTGTTATCTTTTTAAACCACTGCAAAAACTAACTAATAGAATTACGTCTCTCTCTCTCTTTTATATATTATTGTTAATGACAAAAGCATATAATACCTGGCAGCAGATGTTTCGGAAGGCAGACCCTCAGCAATGGTGGCCTCCTCGGCCAACTGTTTGGCCTTTTCCAGTTCACCTAACGATAAGGCCAGCTCAAACTTGTGTTCTGGCTCTGTCGACACCGCTAACGCTTGCTGCTTGAAGCCCTAAAAATAAAATATAATCTTAGTATTGTTTCAATTCCAGTAATTTACAGAAACTTTCATATAATATTTACCTGCTTCTCCAGGAAATGTGCGACTCTAGTGCGATGCTCATGAGGAATGGTGGGCAGGATCTGATCAGCAGTTTCAAAGTCACGTCGCATTACTGCTGTCTGGTAATTAAGAACTGGGAGAAGAACTGAATACGACACTACGTTCAACTCCTTGTCATTTAAGTACAACCTGAAAATTTATGTACATTTTCACTAAACGTACTTTAACATGTCGAATATTCAGAGTAATCAGTTCGTTCTTGTTAGAACAATAGTCAATAAATAAAGATAGGTAGATAGGCTGGGTTAGTAGGTAAAGTACAGCTACTTCAAGAAAGTTGGTGCTTTTTCAGCACAACATAATGGCAAAATTCACTCAAATGAATACTATTTACATACAAAAAAATACGTCTGTTTCAACAAGTGATCTAACAACCGTCATGGGTGGATCCAGGTTGAATTCATATCACCAGACTTTTTTTTTTTAAACAGCAATCGTATAGTTCATTCTTTATATTTATGTAACAAAGTAAAATGACATAATGGTCATCATATTAAATGCATCAAAATTTTACACACTAACACTGAAGCTATTTAGGTACGACATAGTATATGTCGTCTAAAACGACTAGACCATCAACTAATGAAGCAAAAGCCATATAAGGCACTGCAGAAAACACGTTGGATTATGGAAAATGTAAATTCCCTTAAGAACTGTTTTTGGACAAGAACGCAGTCACCGAAACCTACCCTAACCTACTTTTATCCGTTCTGTCGTTTATGGACGCTACGATACAGAACTTCATCATCAACAATGGCTGTACAGCTTCTTATAGACCTAGCCAAATAAAAAGCAATAACTAAAGCAGAGTTACAGTTGACAGTGTAACTGCAGCAAGATTTTGATCCAATAGTTAGTTAGACCATATGAAATAGATTGGAGTTTAATTTGTAAAAATACAAAGTAATATCTTTTATTCTTTATCTAGTAATTAATAAGAGTTTCAGAGGGTCTTACTTCTGAGAATATGTATAATAAATAATACAAGATGCTTACAGAAATCTATGGTTCATATTACGGATATCTGAAACGAAGCAATGGTGTGGGGCCACATATGAAGCTTAACAGTCTCACATTATAGGGTAAAAAATAAATTCAACCGTACACAACACTGTATGGAGTGTACGGTTGTATCAGCTTTTTAACCAACCCTATTTTTCTTGATTTATATCAATATACCTATTTAGGATACTTACGTGATGGCTGCTATATAATTGAGAGACTGGATGGGTAGGTGTTAATCAAAAATCAGTTGGATATACGCGCTTACACCAACTTAGCGAGGAGGTTACGCGAGGTTTATATCGAGGTAGACCTATTTGTTTGTAGTCTATTATAATTTTATTATTATTTATAAGATATAGGTATACAAGTATATTATTTGTATTTCTATGGAGAATTAGCCCGGTGTAGGTATTATTGTGTAGCATAGCATTAGTAGATAAAAAGATATACTTATTATGAGGACACAAATAAACAAAAATCTAGTGGTCTGAGAACATCTGTAACGAACAACTGTTGAGACATTACCACGAAACCTCCATTGACCAGCAAATCAAGCCTTGAAAGTAGACAGAAACAGAATATCCAGATGAGGCAAGGAGATACAGAAAGACTTGAAGCGTGATAAAAGGCAAGGCTCAAGACAGAGCGCGAAGGGGGATGGCAGTAGTCGCTCTCTATCCAACGCTTGAAAAATCATCCAAAAAAAACATCTCAGAGCAAATATCCAATTAACAAAACAGAAACTAAAAATTAAAATAACTTACCGATTCTCTTTCGCAACGTATCCCAAAATGTACATAGTGTGATCGAGGTGTGATATTGTAACTATCTCTCCACCAACATAATAGTTAATTCTGTTCAATGAATTTGTGTAGATGAAGCAGTCGCCAACCCACAGACCAGTTTTCACAACTTCATTCACTTCACCAACAAGCTGAAATCATAATATTATCCAATATATAAAATTTCGTGTCACAATCTTCGTTCCTATACTCCTGCGAAACGGCTCGACCGATTCTTATGAAATATTTTAAGCATATTCAGAATCGACTGCTATCTATCTTTCAAACCCGAAATGATAAGGGGTGTCCATTTCAAAATTTATTTTTAATTTTTTTATGATACATCATACAAAATACATACAACCCTTACTTGTTAATCAAATACTTATGCCTTAACTCTGAGGTTTATATAGAGAAAAATTCCCTGAAAAACCTAAAAAGTTTTCATTCCAGAAAACCGAACAGTCACTGGGGTAGGATAGCAAAATATTCCATGATGGTATGTAGGTAGGCTAAGTTAAATCAGATTAAGGAGAAATGAAGTTCGGACTCTGCTAGTGGTATATAAACGGCTATTATATGATGTTCCCATCTCTATGTTTTATCTCTCTCGTGTAAATTGGGTCACAGGGCCAACAGAGATACGAGCATTTATTTCAGAGATCAATAACACTTGTTTAGATATATAACTTGTAAGGGAGCGTTCAAGTTACGTAACGCAATTTTTGGAGATTATTGACCCCCCCCCCATGTAACTCGCCGTAACGTTATTCAGTACCCAGGTACAGTACTGTACCCAAGTATAGTAAAACGTTTCGTGACCACATAGTGACTCTTTAGTTACTATTATGTGGTGTATGTCGAAACAAATATTAACAATAACGCGTAATTTAATCCCCGCCCCGCATCGTAACGTTTTACAAAAGGACAAAAAAATACGTTACGTAATAGTTGAACGCTCCCTAACACACTTTTAGACATTTATTGTATTTTTTTATACTTACATCGAAAGAATCTTCTATGCCGTCTTCAGTAATATTGGTGTTTGTCTCCCGTGAGAGGTTAACAACACTGGCATTATAACTCAAGAGGAAATAAGACTCATCTGTGGCGAGACACACCAAATTTCCAGGCTCCGACCAGTAGACATAACGAGGTTGAATTTCTATCCTGTTGACAAATACATCGTTTTTCTCTTATTAAGGAATCAAAGGATCTTTAATATCTGTTATTGGAATTGAAACTATATAATCACAAACAGCATAAATCATGAAATGATACATAAATAATGTATGTTTAAACAGCACTGCACACATTATATAAGTTTTTTGTTCACATAATTTATAAAAATAATAGTGCGCAGCATGTTATTAAAGTTTCTAAATTTATAAAATTCGCTAAAGCATAAATGTCTAATATTTTGTTTCAGTCAGGGTACTATCCACTTTACATTACATAACAAAGCCAAGAACCAACAAGGTACTATAATGTATTTCTTGTCACTTAAACAAAAACACACCGTTAAGTATTCATAAATATTAGTTTTAATTACCATAATTATTTATAAATATCTATTACATATATTTTTAATGTGGCATAATAGATTTTCAGTTTGATTGCCTATTATATTTCAACAGTTTATAAATAACAAGAAGCATACACAATTGCAAATTCGCAACAGCCATTCATGTTTTTTTACTGTAGAGTATTAAAAAAACATCAAACATTGCATTAAACTTCCACATCGCAAACTACAAATAAAAGAAGAATCCATACTTAATACTCATTTTAAATTTTTTATCTATCTTTATGACAATCGCTTTACCTGTTTAGACGAATTTTAGTACAAGCTTGTGGTGAATACTATTTTTCATAACATTATAAATATTGATGTAATGATTGGTACGCAAAGTTAAAATTATTAATTTAAGCATGTCAACTCTGTTAATGTTTCAAACAATTACTTTATATTTTTATTCAATAACTAAATATATTTATTATAAAAAATAAGCTTGGAATTCAGTGACTTTTTTCTTCGCATAGCATGTAACATAACATATAATATATATTTAATTTTTTTTCAAAGTATATTTTATAGTAATTAGTTAATAAATTTTAGAAACAATGTTGTTTATAGCTTACCTTCTTATCAGTTCTAGTCGTTCCCAGTCATAAAACGAGAAGGCCATACCGCTTATTGACTTTACACCTAACATGCAGCCACCAAAGATCCCTTAAAAACAAATTATAATTTTAGCAAATAGAACAATACTGAGGAAAAGCAAAACTTTCACATTAACAAAGAAAGTACCTTGAGCTCCATATTCTGGCTTGAAACTCTTTATTTCTTTAAAATTTTTAAAGACACGGATAGTGCTTGAATTTTCTAATGTAGCGTATTTCGAGCTGTCCTGTGCCCAGACAAATTCTTGGGCGGACCCAAAAGCTTTGTTGCGTAAGGCCATGGCAGTGTAAATAATATATTCTCCATCACCACATACCACCACAAAACGTCCATTGGGATTGTGCTGAATTGTCTGTGGATATATCTCACATGAGCCCATATCCTTTGCAACAACAGGCACACGTTCTCCATCTTTAATATCAATATCTGCAATATAAATTTGTTAATATTTATATAAACAAAAAGGATTTTGATTTTGTACATTGTTATATTTAACTTACCTTCAGGGAGTGCTTTTAAGTTGACCTGCTGCATTTCAGAATGTTTGGCCCATATGATTTTGCCTCCACTGACATCCATTGAAATAGCTGGCTCTTCCCTTCCAATTTTTATCATTATGGTACCCTCGTCATACCTGAAATTTAATAGATAGATAAAATAAACAAAAAAAATCATAAATATCTAAAGAAGATAGAGACACTAACCCAATTGATACATTGTTAGAGCCATGTAGAGAAGAAATTGTCCACACACGCTCAAACCCATAGTTAAGAGAAAACTCCAGGCGATATGTTCCTGCATGCCAGAGCCTAACTGTGCCATCTTCTGATCCAGTCAAAAGGATTGGCAGCTCTGGGTGGAATGAAACTGCTGATACATTCTGTGTATGACCTGAAAACAATTTCTTGTAAAATTTATAAAATACTTTTCAAATAGAAACAAAATTTTGAATCTTTCTATGTAACTTGTAAACGCATCATATATTTTGTATTTGAATGAAAAGGTTTCATGTTTTTTTATTACCTTCTAATGTTTGAACACAAGTTTTATTTTGATAGTCCCATATCTTTACAAGGCGGTCATCAGCACCACTAATAAGGTAAGGCTTGTCTCCTCCATGATAATAGTCCACACAATTAACTCCTTTTTCATGCCCCTCCAATGTAAAGTTTGATATAGACGCACCCAGTTGCCAAACCTTAATGAGGTAATATAAAACAATAAGGTTATCACAAAAAAAAAAATTATAGAAGTATATATGTATATATTATACCTTTACTGTTGTATCTAAACTGGCACTAGCAAACATGTTGTTGTCTTTGGGATTAATAACAATTTGCATAACATAGTGAGTGTGTCCTTCAAAAACTTGCTGACATGCCCAGTTGCGTTCCCAATTCCATAATTTTATCAACAAATCATCTATATAAACAAAGGATCATTAATTACAAAGATAAAAATTAACTATATAAATTATTAATATCAATGGAATTTAAATTAATAACTTACCACTGCTAGTAAGGATAAAGGGTTGTGTGGGATGTACAACAATACATCTGACATAATCAGAATGTGCCTCAAAAGAATGTACACACTCAAGAGTATTATAATTAAAAACCCTTATCTGCATATCATCAGAGCCTGTGACCACCCAATTCTTTCTAGGCACAAACTTTGCAGACCTAACAGGTAGTTGATCACAAACCTAAAAAAAATAGAATCATTATTTACTTGTTAAGTTGCTTTCATTCATTATTTAATTTTTAGTTTTAACATACTACTACACATAAAAACTGTTTGGAGCTATGCTTACCTCAAATCTTTTGATCTGCGTGTGTGTTTCATAATTCCAAATGTTGACGTCGCCATCATAAAGGGCACATAGAAGCCAGGGTTCTGTAGGATGCTGATCTACACACTTGACGCGATCAGACCTCGCAGTCAACTTCCTCTTTATATCAAGTCTTAGCGGCTGTACAAGCATAATAATGTCAGATTATAATATCGCTTATTGTACCCTTAATAACCAATTTTAAAATCTTAATACAAACTAAAAAATTTAGCTACAATTGGAAGCCGACATGTAAGTGATGACATACTCCAACTAAGTAGTAAATACGTGGCTGACATATCATCAGAACGTAGGGCATAAATATAAGTATGTATTTGGAACTTTCCCTCAAGGTAAAAGGCTAACTTACCATTATCAGAACTTAATACATGAAATTTTCTTGAATTCGTTACAAATTAATATAAGAGTTACAACCATGAACGTTTGACAGGGTGGGTGGACGTGTCACTTTTTTTTTCTTAATACAAATAAAATCTGATACACACACTAAAGTTGCCACTTTTCTCCCACAATATAATTATTATTATATTACATTGTAGCGATTTGTTCGACCAATAGGTATTTATTATCGGGCCAAAATGTTAATAATAATTATGATTTATTATTCCTGTTTTTTCTTTAAAAGCGGCTTCGTTGGGACCGATAAATAAAAAATAATATAAAAAACTACCAAAAATCTATCCATAGATTAGGTAGATAAAATCATCTCATCCAATTAAAAATAAAATCTGTAATGATAATTATATAAGAATATCAAAAAAACTGCGCATCTCAACTCGAATTAAGTAGTCCCCAAAACTAAAACTTAACTTTTAATATACGACACTCACTACTACTTTATCAATATTTACTAAACGAAAAAAAATATATTTTGTGAGCCTTCATTCATTTTCTCCGTGTCTTATAAGGTGAAATACTTCAATAAATTAACTATATACAAGTATTTATAATATATTATGCCTTCTAGTGTATAGTTTGCTAACTATGTTAAAATGAATTTGAAATTATTGTCTCGTATGTCAATATCAAATTTATTTTTACTCTTAATGTATAGATGCATGTAAATTTTGGCAAATAATCTTTGCAAAGACGAAAGCCCTTTATACACCGAGAGGGAACTCAGTGGGTCTCGTGATGTCTCAGGGAGTATATTTAGTGCGTTTTCCAATTACAGCACTAGAACGCATTATGCGGCATAATGCTCAACGTTGAGTGTTCCAACTACAGCAACGCTTCGCACAATTGAGCACTCTCAAAATTAATGCTCTCGCGTGCTTCTCGCAAACAATACCAACACAGTGACAGAAAATTGACCAGTGTCTTTGTTTAAGTTGGCATTTATCGAAATTTTCGTTAGTAAATATTATTTTTTGTTGAAAAATTTGTAAGGCTTTCGTTTCGTCGTAGATTTTGAAAATAATTAAAGTTATTTCAAACTGCTAAAAAAAATTAATATTAGTATGGATGAAGGTATAAATAGTTACTTTTTTTATATTCCACATTTAAAATATGAATACAATTTTATTTTAAAATTCGGATCTGTAAACAAATTTATTTTACAGGATTATACTTTAGAAAAAATTGCAATGGTTTTGAAAAAGTATATAATTTTTTTAGAAATCATTAAAAAATATTACTCAAAACGTAAATGATGTAAACTTCTTACATGAAACTAAATATTTTACTGTTAATTTAGCTTGTTAAAACCTGATATTCTTTAAAGGTTTTCTATTATTTCAATAAAAAAAATTTTAATTAAATAATTTGATGATTAAAATAAGCGTAAAAAGTTTTCAACCAATTATTATTGTTTACCACATTATTTATACATTAATGAGGTTGCTAACTCAATTCATAACATTTTTTTTACAACATTGACTTAGCGCACTCTGCTGATGCATTTGAAAACTAATTCACGTTCCAATTAAGCTTCAGCATTATGCGGCATTGTGCGGCACTGAGTCGCATAATGCTCTGTAATTGGAAAACGCACTTTCACAGCACATAATCAAAACCTAAGTTACAATCATTGGACTACCATGCAGGGCGGCTAATTAAAGTATAATTGGCTCACTTCACATGTACCACAACAAGAAAGTAAATATTTATTTCAATGATGAGTCTATGATCAATTCTAAGGCCGTTGCAGTCTGTAGTCTGTACTCGAAATATATGTATATTATATCTAAAATGTCGACAAATTGTCATACAAATTTAGTTTTCGTCTTTCTATATGTATAGTGTACACTATTATTAAGGCATCTTGACTAAGCCCCGTGTCCAAGTTATAAAATATAAATGTCAATTGTCTTGGTTGTTGGCAACACCAGTTTAATTTTCATAACAAGTTTTATTTTAGGAACAGTAGCTAGTAAATTTTCACGTTTAAAACTACGTGTTACTTTAATAAGTTGTTTAGTGTTATCAGATTGTAAAATGTACACCTTTATTTAGGTAAGTAAATTATTAGTTTGATGCTGCTTTAGTTTGTTTAGGAAACGTACAAATACTTTCCATACTAGGGTTAATAATGATTCTGTAACATTGAAAGCGTTTAACTTAGTTACTATCAAAATTTATTGTTATAAGTAGGCGCTTGGAGTAATATTTTATATTAAGGCAATCAATATTGTGAAATATTACGATCACGGTAGTCCAATGGGGGCGTAGTGAGACGTTAAAATTGGCACAAATCTCGACAAAGCTAAAATTATGGACATTAACTATATTTGGGTTTTAATAAGTTCTCCTTTCAATATTGTTTTGGAAAACATTACAATTATAGCATTTTAATTATTAACAAGTCATTAAGACTAAACCAAGATAATATAACAAACTCTTAGTTTTTCTTGGTATATTACAGTATATTATGAAATATCAATATATTTCTAAGAGTACCTGTCATACTTTTACATTAATGTTTTGAATATTGGTCCTATGTAATAAATATATATAACTCAATCATTTGTTATGACAATATCAGCCCTAAGAAGCAGCCTAAGACCTATCTTATATGATTGTTATAAAGTTTAAATACATAATTAAGCCTTTATTGTGATACAATAAAATATGAATAGGTTATGAATTATATACATATACTCAAGGATAAGGATTTTACTATTACTAACGTTGCTTTTATATATTTTTTAAGATTTTGGCAATGGAGCGTTTCCCTCTAAAAGCAACTAAAATGGCAGCTACATATCAATCTGTGTATAAAAAGGTAAGATCAGGTTTACTGCAATTATTTTAATTCATATACATACTTTGTTTCAAATTATTCTTCCTTCTTTACTACTTTAACTGAGTTTAAAAAAGATCAAATTATATACATAATATGTTTAGTAAATGGGGAAACTCATTTCAATCATTTATATTCAAAGGAGATTTAGTAAATCATAGAACATGCACATACAATAATTTAATAATACACAGTTCTGACCCCAATACTATATGGCTGGAACACATTGTCACATATTTCGGTCATATGATTTCAGAAACTGTTTGTGTTTGATTACACTGACAGCGAAATATCGCACGGCTGTTCACAAACCAGGTGCACCAATCAAAACTATGCTCCAATAACAGGGTGGACAGTAACTGATAGATAGATAATCCTTTCAAGCTGCTAACCTTGATGTTTAGACATGAGCTACTGACCTGACACAGAGAGAAACTCCATATACTGCCACTCAATTCAACATCCAACTCAATGTTAACCAACGTTAGTTTGCCCTAACCAGTGTAATTTATTTTTCTTATAATGACAACTCTTTATAAAGATAGTAAATGCAAGATTCCTTTAGTAATGATGTAGAGTTTGGTCTTCTTTATTTTACTGATCTAGTTGATTATCAAGTCGCAACAAATTTTTTATATGCATAACCAAAGTAGGGATGTGACATTCTGCATAAAAAAACGATTTTTTATTAATCGATTTTTTATTTTAGCATAAAAAATTGATTTATTAACCGATTATTTCCTAATTCTTTAACTAATTTCAAAATAGACACCTTAAATATTTTATTTATCATGGTTTTATTAATTAAAAATAAGCAATAGAAATTATAAACAAATTAAAGCTTTAGAATAATCAAAATCGAAACTAACCTAATCTCGTTATGATAGATTTTAGATGAAATTAGATAGATGCTGAGTGTATGCCTTTTCTGAAGCAGATTGCAGTATTTTTATTGTATGTAACCTTGTGCTGCTGAATAAATTTATTTTACTTTTAAATTATAGCGGTCAATTTAAACTTGAGTTTATGTGGAATTAACTGGTTTTATTATCCTTTCGATGTTTTATAAAAACATCAATGCATCGAGTATTTCAATGCATCTACAAAGCATCGGATCTATTCAATGTATCGCATTGTAAACGTGTGTATCGAATGTCCCTTATAGTTCGAGTCGAATGATTTCCAATTATAAAAAGAATCGATTTTTAATCGATTATTTTTAATGTTAAAATCGCGTTCAAAAATTGATTTTCACTTTAAAAAAAAACGATTTTCATCGATTATTTCCATAATGAGATTATTTTTCACATCCCTAAAATGAAAATAAATTGAATTGGCTAAGGTTTTAGAAAAATGGGTGATTTACTAAGATTCAAATTCAGATCTCTCAGAGAAAAACAGAAATCACACTCGGACGTATCTTTTGACCTTCGTGTTAAATCAATTAGGTACTACATAACCGCGCTACAATAACTTTTATCGTATCTACGATGATTCTGTTTCTTTTTACGGTGAGCAACGAAGTATGTTTATGCCCTAATTACCTTTTTTCTTATTTTCTCTTATCTTAAAGTACTGTAGCCTTAATAAAAGCTCGAATCCCTTTATTGGTATTGGTTTCAGAGAAGCTTTTATCCCATAGCTAGACGCGTCAATTACAAATATGAGTTCGTGGCTTCGAACTCCGACAATAGAATACTTTATGCGAAATTCGTTCTTCATTATATAGTGAATCAATCACTTCATACTGCAACCATCCTCGCCTTGAGGTAATCGCTATGTGTGTCAGAAAATATGATCTTGATCATACTATTAAGATACATAGATCTGTGGCTAAGACCAATGGTTGTAGCGCCTCTAGTTTTTTGACGGCGAAATAAGTTGAAAAGGTTTTTTTTTTAAATAAACAAATATTTACTGATGACTGAAGTTGTCTACTGTTATTTTATTAATCACAGCATTTATGCAAGATCTCATATATATTATAATTCGTATCTCAAGCCTCAATCTCGTCTAGAGCGGTACTGCGCACGGGCCGTAAAATTTCAAACGCGACTGAGTAAAAAACGCTATATTCTCTCAAGTATGTAACAATATTTCAAAACAAGCCCCTTTACTACGATGTTACGAATGATAAACTTTTAAATCAGTTTTAATAAACATGAATGCGTCATTGGATTGTTCGTTGTCGTTCCCCACGATTTCGCGCTGCGCGCAAGGCTGTGCTCTGTGGCAAGAATATCGATTTTGTAAACTCGGAAATAGGTAGTCTCCGCTTCGCTCGCCCTGAGGGCTCAAAATCGGGCTTCGATACTAATACGCTTGTATTCGGAGTTAATCAACTTTTCTCTTCGTCTATAGTGATTATTGGTTCTTTACTGTGTGATGAGTGAGTATTTGTATAGTTTCAGTAAAGTCGCAGTTGTTTTTTTGCTATGAATTTTTATATTATGAATTGTAACTAATACGTATAATATTGACGATCTTAATCAAATGTAATATTATACACACTGTAAGTTAAATTTCTTGCTAAGTAAATACAAAACCGCTCTATTTTCATTGTACATTCATATTTCTAGAAGGAAGGATTTTGTTGTATAGCAATGATGTACATTTCATACTATTGTTGCATATCAAACTAATTTTATTGCGAATTACCGCGCAGAGACAACATGACGCAATATTTAACAATCCTCTTTAAATATTTGTAATAACATTTATTTTATTAATTAACGCGTAAATAGTTGAGAATTTGCAAATTTAGCGTCAATATATATAAATAGTTAATTCGAAACGATTACCTTACGGTAACGTAACACGTTGCATTCATATAAGCTGCGCGTTAATTAAAAACCTATAATTGTATTTAACGGACAAGACATAGGTCAACGATAACAGTGCACTACGTGTAATACGTTACATCTAAATGCATTGGCGTAAATCGTTGAAAGTTTATTTTCACAGTAATTTTAAATGTTATTGTTCTGTATAATCAGGTCTTTCCACAACAGTTTTTTCTGTAAGTTTTATGTTTTTGTAGGTGTTTCATAGCCATCCGTATCACATTGAGAGCCTCTTGAGTATCAGGAAGTCTTGCTTTATATTATATTGTACACCTCACACTCAAAGATCAATTGCACCGCTAAAATCTCACGCTTATCAATCTACGTCGCGACCATACGTTGTTAATGCATCCTCATGTTATTAAAATAGTACGATCAGTAGATAGATGCACTTAATATTAATTAGTTCGTTGCCCACACTAATTCAATTTGCAGTAATCTAGTTTACGTGGAATTAGTGACCACTCTGTGTCGTATATCTATATATATATAAAATGTTATGTTGGTTTGTGTATGATTCAATAACTCAAAAAGTTCTGCACCGATCGAGCTGAAATTTTAGCATAGTATATAATCCGCATCAAATATTGTTTTCATCTATTTTTTTTTTCACAAGTATTGCAAACTTAAACTTATATGAAATCTTTGGTTTCTCATTTCTCATTAGTGACACTAAAATGAATGTTACCGTCAATATCATTCATTCAGAAAGGAACTATAGATATATTGAAGCTTCACTTATGAGACTATATCATAGTTATATATTTTACCAATTATGGTTTATTATTCAGGGTACTAGTCAGGGAAACGGCCACGGGGATCCAAGCGGAGAAGATGACATGGTGAACATTAATACAGGGTCGCAACGCGCGGCCGATACTCCCACTACTCCCACTAGCCATGGTACCTTCCAGTTATATGAACATGGCACGAGGTACAGCGACGCGAGTGCTACATGTGAGTTTAAAAAACGTTACATTCTAAGTGTGCGTTATACTACATTATAAGGCCCTTTCTCCTCTGCTCCGGTCCGGCGTCGGATACCGGAATGAGTCATGAGAAAAATATCGTAAGGTCGGATTGCGCTTCCACTATATCCGATCCGACAATAATCGATACTTGTATATTTATCATGCAACACCTATATTAACTAAAACCCATATACTTTATTGCCGTGGCAAGTTTATTGCTTTTTTTATATTGTCTATCTTAAAATATTAAAATCTACTTAATAAATAGTTCACTAATACTATGGTATAAAAATATAAATAAATAGCAACATAATTTGGTTTGGTCCAGGTTATCCAGATTATATAAATAATCCTGTGAATAATAATTTATAACCTCTTGCATACTTGGACCGATAAAACACCGATTTCCGATCTAGCAAGTTATCGGATCGTTAAAAACCGGATGCCGGAGTAGTGGAGAAGTACGTAAGTACTGTTGTGAGTTTCTACATCGGATCGGTAATATACGTTTGCCGGACCGGAGCAGTGGAGAAACGGCCTTATACTACTGTACCTACTTATCTGTTAAATGATTAGTAAATGAGACCTGACACGTATACCCTGTAGGTTAAGGAAAAAAAAAGTGTGTGTACTTATCTACACGCGTTAGAAGTTATATTTCTTTGGCGTAACAAGATAAAAATCTTTACAAAAAAAATTTCTTTCGCCTTATTCTACGTTTGTAGAAAAAACGACACTAAAAAAAATTTACTCTCATTTTTTTTCCCTAACGCGTCAAAAGAAGTAAATTAAAAAAAATTTTTGACTAAAGTTAACTTCAGGGTGTCGATTTTTTGTGACGGTGTGCGTGCGCATCGTAAAAAATTACTCTTATCATTTTTCCCTAACGGGCCAAAAGAAGTATAACTACAATAAGAAAAAGAAAAATTTATTTACCATAACCGATTTAGGTTTTATAAATATATAGATATAATAAATAGGTATCTGGTAGATAGGTATCAATTAAGAGAGATTGCACTTAGTTGAATGCACCTCGATATCGAGAAAGCACGTAAGGAAATCCGTGGTGGCTTCTATTTAGTTTAATGGCTTCGATCTTCGAATGGTTCAATCGACAACAAATCTGCTATAAATGGAAGTGAAAAGAATTGAATTTCATCAAATCGTCTCAACTATTTATTAATTGAATAGAGTAAGTTTTTGTTGATACTCAATATGATTATATATGTCGCAGCCAACTAGGTTAATTAGCCGTTCAATTAACAGCCTAGCCGTTTACCTAAACGGCGCCGTTTAACTAGTGGCCTGAAAGAAGTTCAGCCGGTTGATCAAACAGCTAGGCAATTTACTTGAATCGATGGCCTTTCATTACTTACCTAGCCTGTTGACTGATAATTTAAATTTAATTTCTCTTTCTGCTACTCTCAAACTCGAAACGAAACTCTTAAAACTGCCAATATGGTGTCGGAAAACCACAACTTTGATGGTGTTTTACAAAGTTTCATGAAAAACAACAAGAACAATGGAAGAGTGTCGTGACAATAATTAAGTGAATTTGACTTAAGCAATTTAATTTTAAAAGAAATATTTTTTATGTATATGATTCATATTTTTATTTCTGCCAAATAATGACTCTATCGTACGAATGGCATATGCATTAGCCAGCCAGTTTATTAAATGTTGTAACAAACGCTACGGCTGAATATCTTTCAAGCCGCTATTTAAAAGGCTAGGCTGTTAACTGAACGGCTAATTAAGCTAGATGGCTGCGACATATACATGGTGTAAATAGATAGTATATTTAAAAAAAATATACGCCGTATTGTACAGTTATTTGGTTGGTTGGGTTTAATTATGTACTATAAGTTTTATATGCTGAATAATTTTTCTTTCAAGCATACATCGCTCAATACTTCAGTTCGTCGTCCGGTAAGATTAAACAAATCGTAAAACAAATGGCGCAGTAATGTTGTTGTATACGTTGTTATGCTATTTGCAATTTTGTGGTTTTAGCTCTCATTAATTAAACAATCACAACTAGCGCACATATTTTATATAAACATACACCTTGTACGTTGTTGTCATTTCACAATTTTCTACAAAATGCATCAACTTCCCTTAGAAATCCTCTTTGTCACTCTCGTTTCATTCATTTATTTGCCAAAATGCCAATATTGTAATAAAAATAATCAAGTTTGGAAGAGATAAGATTTGGTCAATGGTCATTAATCCGCGATGTTTATCAGTATTGAAAGTAAATTCAGTAAGAGAAGTCGTCATCTATTTGTTTTCCTAATAAATAATAATAATGATGGAAGAGTCAATCCTTGATCCCGGGGAGTCGGCGCCCCTAGTAGGTGATGATGTAGGTAAACTAAATGTGTAATTTTTTGTTAAATTATTATTATTTTGTGGAAAGTATCGCTAATTTATTAATGTAAGAATTATTATTATTACGGTATTTTATTGAGCACCAGCAACATACCAATGTATGTAGTTAAAATTATTTGTACTTAAGGCTTCATTTCACAAAGAGTTACAGTTTAAAATAATTTAAATATTTTTGTATGCTGATAGCACGTGACTTATAGTATGATTAACTTTTCATTTTAAATACCTACTAACGAATCTTTGCGTAATTTTATTTAAAAGGCAAAATATTGCGTTTGCGTGATCGTGCATAATAAATACATATACAATTAGTATTATTTTAAAGATTAATACAGTGTTTAAAAAAACAGTCTAGCGCGATAACAAAACAGCAATAACAATGACTGATATTTTAAAGTTTACGGAAAAAGTATACGTAGCGAGTAGTCTCCTGACGTGTGTGTGAATGTAATTTGTCAATGTCAATGTCAATGTCAAATTTGAGATTTGGAGATATTAACAGTGAATAATCAGCTGTTACCAGAACGACGACAGTTCCTGTTTAGTTGAACTTCACACTTGTTGTCCACTTCGAGAATTTCCTTTGTTTTTATAATCAAACTTTTCCCGGTCATCTAACTGTACATTAATTAGCACTGCTGTAGCTTGTTTCATTCAGCACGCGTATTCGTAGCAATAATGACGTAAAAGTGTCTAGATTTAGGCGTTAAATTAGCAAAAACCCTTTTCAGGGGACGCCGTGATGTTCTCTGGGCTGCCAGGTGAGACATTTTGCTTCCTTTTGCTTATTAATTGTATGATAACAGCTTAAATTGTTGATAGACATAATAGTTGTAGCTTGCACGACTAACTAATTTATAATGTAGAAATATGTTTTTGGTTTATACAATGAACTGATGTTAGATATAATAATAAACTCTTATGTTTGTTATTGACCTTGAAAGAAAGAGCCGTCATATCACATGTAGTTGTGAAGCAATAATATCTTCAACATCACGTGATTGTGAGTCTGAATGGGCGGGCGCGTCTGTGCGCATACAAATTGCAATTGTTGTATTAAAATTGAATAATAGTCTTGGTGGCAGCTTTAATGTTACAATTTTGCTGTAGATTAAGGTTTAACCTATGTTATAAATTGTTTAAATAATGACTACAGCACGAAGAGGTATTTAATAATTAACTAAGGTAAGCTGTGAATGCTAAACAAACATGTTGTTATGTTTATTCAGGTGAAGCAGATGATATTCCTGGTATCGGTCAGTATGAAGATTTTCACACGATTGACTGGCAAAGAGATATTGCCAGAGACCGTATGCGCCATAGGTACATAGTCAAAAAGAGGCAGGACTCTATATGGGATCTTATAAAAGTGAGTTAAATCAGTT
The DNA here is from genome assembly GCA_963693345.1 of Pieris melete. Taxonomy (NCBI): domain Eukaryota; kingdom Metazoa; phylum Arthropoda; class Insecta; order Lepidoptera; family Pieridae; genus Pieris; species Pieris melete. The sequence continues at coordinate 692,050 of CAVNZK010000127.1, forward strand.
TACATTATATACACCAATTATTCTATTCAGTTCATAGCTTTAAATAATTAATTAGGCAAGCCTAAAAAGGATTTTACTTTATTAGTTTTGTGTTTAACACTGTATTTTTATTTTTGCTTTTTGTTTGTTTAAAAGGTTTTCAACTTGTATTCTATTTTGCTTTTATTTTTTTACATTAACATTAATTAATATAAAATTTAGTTTAATGTGTTTGTTATAAATTTCTTGTTAAATGCTATGAGTAAGATACTTGCACTGAAAAAAAAAGTAATGATAGCCAACAAAAGTTTGTGCAATAGGAATTATATGAATATACACCATTGATTTGATTTTTTGTTTTTCAGGGAGCTCACGATGCTTGGTCAGGATGGGTGTGCGTTCTTCTAGTGGGTATTTGCACTGGCGTGGTAGCCGGTGTGATAGACATTGGCGCATCATGGATGACAGACCTCAAGTTTGGCATCTGCCCACAAGCCTTCTGGTTCAACAGGGAACAATGCTGTTGGTCCAATGATGAAATCACTTTTGATCGCGAGAATTGTTCAGAGGTATGAGGTTATTTGGTTTATTACAAATTCATAGACAACTCTATCTTTTATATAGAGTCAATTGTCATGTATATAATATTTACTTTTCATTCACTATGTAAATAAAACTGTATGTGCAGATTTAAGCATTTATTAGCGACATAGCTATAACATATGACTCACTTCACAAAATGTCAGCTTGTCTTGATATACTAATTTAACTCTAAACAATGATTTATATTAAATTTTGTATTAGTAAATACTACCTATCAACCATGTTTTATCTAAGCTATCATAATATTCTAAATAGACTATTCAAATTCCATGACGGTTTCAAAATAGTTTTTCCTTTTGTTATCTACCTACATCTGCTAATACAAGAAACTATTTGTATACAGTGGTTGACGTGGCCGCAAGTATTTGGCGAATCAAGGGATGGTCCCGGCGCTTATATTATCAGCTATTTATTCTACATTGTGTGGGCGTTGACTTTTGCGGCTCTGTCCGCTTCACTTGTGCGAATGTTTGCGCCCTATGCTTGTGGATCTGGTGAGTTATACATGGTCTAATCTTGCTTTTTTTTATGGTGGTGGGGATGCTCGCCCCAACCAATTTCTGAGTTACGGTTGATAATAAAGTTCCCCGAAGGGGCTCATAGCCTAGCGGTCTTATTAAGTGGCAGCTAGGTGAGGGGTTATCACTAAATAAATTCAAAGCCCTCGTTAAACGAAAATTAATCAACAAAGGTTTTTATAAATTTGAGGACTACTTAAATGATCCTAATCCTTGGGATTGAATTGCTCCAGTTCAAACAATTTGTATGACAATACTTGGCGATTAAAAAGAGTGGCGGAAAGTTTCTTGCCAGTTGTTCTTACCCGCTCTACGCCCTTGACTTGCGAACTGGTAGTAAATGTAAATTTACGATTAATTTAACTTAACGATTCAAAAGTGTACTTGGTTACCCACTTCAATAAAGATATTTTGAGTTTGAGTTTGGGTACCGGGTTTGATTCCCGGTTCGAGGGCAAGTTTTAATTTAAATTTGTTCTCGGCCTTTGGGAGGGTTGTGCGGTACCGGGCGAGTGCTTAAACCGAACATGGAGGACACGGTTGAATTTCTAAAGACCAGCACGAATTATAAAATCTTATACTTGACGCTGGCTAATGCACAAACCGTGCCAGAGCCATAAAATAAAAGTTCCCCGATATTGACTGATTTTAGGGCCGTGTGTAGATGCTTTTATGGGAAGATTAGATTGTTACTACTCATAGTAGATGAGTATGAATATTTAAAAGTCTAGAACTTACAGTGAAGTTTTTCTCGAGCTGATAAAAGTTCGTTATTTTTTGGAAAAAGCTATCGTCAGACCTTAGCGTAGAGACGGCGAACTAGAAATTTTAACCACAATTTGACATTCAAGCCTACGTGCTTCCTTTGCTGGTGAAAGAACCTATTCCTAATATTGTTTTGATTCATATAAAATAACTACTTGGCGTGGGATAATGTTAAATGAAGAGTTGGTCAAGTCAAAATCATTTATTCATTTAGGTAACACAATGAACGTCAAAAAGAAATACATATTAAATGCTTCGAATTTTATATTTACTGCCAGTTCTCAAATCAAGGGCGTAGAACGGAAGAGAGGAACTGGCAATGAACCAAAAAATTTAATTTTAAGTTTTTTGTTTTACACACAGGACCTGCAACTATTACACCATGTTCCACATGACATCTTAAGTGATAAATAATAATAAAATAAATTAAAAACAAAGATTTGTCCTCTATCAGCAGGAGGCATGGTGCAATAGGAGCACGCACTTACATTCTCGTGGGAGCAACACGTTATCAACACCAGTTCATCTCGATAATATTTCTTAAACAGGTATACCTGAGATCAAAACAATCTTGAGCGGTTTCATCATTCGTGGATACTTGGGAAAGTGGACATTGATAATAAAGTCAGTGGGTTTGATCCTCTCCGTGTCTTCGGGCTTATCTCTTGGCAAAGAAGGACCTATGGTTCATATTGCTTGTTGTTTGGGTGAGTTTATATCCTTATTCAATGAATAATTGGTTTGACAAATTATAATCCATGAATATTTCAGGTAATATATTGTCGTACTTGTTCCCAAAGTACGGACGCAATGAAGCCAAGAAGCGCGAGATTTTATCAGCGGCTGCGGCGGCTGGAGTCTCTGTGGCTTTTGGAGCACCCATTGGTGGCGTGCTTTTCAGTCTTGAAGAGGTGAATAGTTAATACGACAATACATAGACATAACATTTTTAAACATACACACAGAAACACACAAAATAATAATAACTTATGTTTTATAATTATACTATAGTCGAATTTTTAATTAGACGATATCAACTGACGTTTACGGTGTTGTCAGTTTTTAATGAAATAAAAATAGTGTTGTGACAAAGTAAAAACCCCTGAATTAATGATCGGTGATGGCACTAGTCGCCGCGCCGCGCTTTGTATTAAGCCGTCAAAAAACTGATTGTAGTTACATAGTACTAGTACCTAACTTATATCAGAGCACTTTTATACAATTTTGAAATAGAAATAATATTCTTTTATTATTTGAAATGATTGACTATTCACACTCATTGTTCATTCATCTGATTGAACAAGATCTGAACGCATCACTATTACTTTAAATATGGCAACATTATTTTACAAAGTGACATTAGCTACTGTCAGTTGGCTTCGTCTAATTAAAAATACGACTATAGCTTTATTTTTAAACGTTCGGTTTAATTCTAGGTGTCGTACTACTTCCCATTGAAGACCCTTTGGCGATCATTCTTCTGTGCGTTGATAGCAGCATTTATTCTTCGTTCTATAAATCCATTTGGCAATGAGCACTTGGTACTTTTCTACGTGGAGTACAATAAACCTTGGAAATTTTTTGAGCTGATTCCCTTTATCGGTCTTGGTATAATAGGGGTAAGTATTAACTAATCGTTGTTATTCACGATGAATTGTGAATGAGGTTCTTTTGAAGTAAACCTTCTTTAGGCGCATGAAGGTAAAATTTTTACGGAAGAAACGTCACGATGATGTGCAGCGTTTTTGTTGAAGAAAAGGGAGATAGCGATTGAGATAGAGTGAGAAAGAGAGATCGTGAAAAAATACACGCTATTAGATGATGTATTCGTTTACTTACATATTAGAAGTTTAGATGGCAATTCTGTCGCATTACGTCTTGTGCAGTAAACGCAGATTTTTTATTTTATCATTACCACGTGTACAGTTTTTTTTATAGAACAGGGGGCAAACGGGCAGGAGGCTCACCTGATGTTAAGTGATACCGCCGCCCATGGTCACTCTCAATGCCAAAGGGCTTGAGAGTGCGTTGCCGGCCTAAGAAGTGGTACGCTCTTTTCTTGAGGGACCCTAAGTCGAATTGTTTCGGAAATACTTCAGTGGGCAACTGGTTCCACATAGTGGTGGTGCGCGGCAAATAATAATAATAAATACATGGAGTGATCATATACTGATACATGATCATCTATTGGGGCTTTTACCTTAGTAATAATTCATTCCCAAAGAAGTTTCACTACTGACATGTGTACTTTGTACGCACGCACTTTTTTATATAATGTGGTATGTTTTGTCGTTTTCTTAGGCTTGTTTTGACATTTCAGGGTTGCATAGCAACGATATTCATCAAAGCGAACATCTATTGGTGTCGTTACCGTAAATACTCGAAGTTGGGCCAGTACCCGGTCATGGAGGTTTTGGTTGTCACCTTAGTCACAGCTATAATAGCCTACCCCAACCCTTACACTCGTATGAACACCAGCCAGTTGATTTACCTGCTCTTCAATCAATGCGGTATCTCCAATAGTCCACTATGGTAAGAGAGATTGAGTCTAAATTGAGAGCGTTGAACTGAAAAAAATCTGATCACGAATTGTTTTATAGCGACTACAAGCGCAACTTTACCGACCTGAACACAATAGAGAACGCGGTGGCAGGTGACGGGGTATATCGGGCCATGTGGCTCCTCACTCTAGCGCTGATCCTCAAACTAGTGATGACAGTCTTCACCTTCGGAATCAAGGTGCCTTGCGGTCTCTTCATTCCGAGTCTCGCACTCGGTGCTATTCCTGGAAGGATCGTTGGAATCGGTGCGTATTCGGTGGCTGTACACGCAGTGAGGTCGTTGGATTACTAATGTTCTATTACGTTATCCAGGTGTGGAACAGCTCGCAAACAAGTACCCGAAGAGTTGGTTGTTTTCTGGGGAGTGTTCGAGTGACGACGACTGCATCACGCCGGGGCTTTACGCCATGGTCGGGGCTGCGGCTGTACTCGGCGGTGTCACGAGGATGACAGGTAGCACTTGTTCTTATTATTTGGAATCAAAAGTCATTTATGCATATAGTATTCATAATGTACACTTATGAACGTCAAAAAATAAATATATGTGAATTCTAATTTTACATTTACTGCCAGTTCTCAAATCAAGTGGAGAAGAACTGGCAATAAACTCTCCGCCACTCGTTTGAATGATATTACTTACTCTTTTAATGCCGGGTAGGGTAAATTTTTTGCCTAAATTAAATCTTTATAAAATATTTGTGTGTTTTAGTTTCGTTGGTGGTGATAATGTTCGAACTGACGGGTGGCGTTCGGTATATCGTGCCCCTGATGGCTGCCGCTATGGCCTCGAAGTGGGTGGGAGATGCCCTGGGCAAACAAGGGATATACGACGCCCACATAGCCCTTAATGGGTATCCCTTCCTCGATAGCAAAGATGAGTTCCAGCATACCTCTCTCGCCGCCGATGTCATGCAACCAAAGTACGTATACATACGTATATATAAGGGATTGTAAAATATTAATTTGAAATGATATCATACAGAAGTTTTAACATAAAATCTGCTGAACTATATGTCTAATTTCTGGCGAATATTTTTTTTTGCGAAATATTGTTTAGTGTGAAGAGCGCCTGTACTTTGCTAATGTTTTTTGTATGATTCCTTTATCAATTAAAGAAAATACTTAATATCTAGAAGCAACATTTTTTTATTCAGATGTAGCGATATACTATACTGCTGATATGTAAATTATAAAAAATATTCTGGCTTAGCACTTGGCGATTTTTGTAGTACATAATCCACGACGACTCATTGGTCTAGTGGTTAGTACCCCTGACTGCGAATCCATGGGTCCCGGGTTCGATCCCCGGCTGAGACGAACATCGATGTGATGACCATTTTGTGTTGTGCTTAGGTGTTTAATGTATTTATATGTCTATCTATCTATAATATGTATATCCGTTGCCAAGTACCCATAACACAAGCTTCACCAGCTTAGCATGGGACTAGGTCAATTGGTGGGAATTGTCTTAAAAAAAAAAAAATATATGTATATAATAGTAAATATATAGAATGTAAATTTGTTTTGCAGACGAAACGAGACGTTGTCCGTAATCACACAGGATTCGATGACAGTGGATGATGTGGAAACTCTCTTAAAAGAAACAGAGCACAACGGATATCCGGTTGTGGTGTCTAAGGAATCTCAATATCTTGTTGGATTCGTTCTAAGGAGAGATCTTAACCTAGCCATTGGTGAGTTCTATCAGCTTATTAGATCTGGTGTTAACTTAACTGAAAAGTTTTACTGTGAACCGTCGCCTCGGTTAGCTCAGCAATATTGTTATTAATACTATATTCTTTGCCATCAGTAATTATTTTTGGTGATGAATCTTCCAAGACTTCTTTACTTACACTATTAATTTTTACTATTTTATCCATTCTTTTTTTTTGCGTCTGAGGCGCAAACTAACTGTTGTGGTCTCTGGCAGAATGACCAGCTCAGTGGAGCAATCTGCTCCTCAGCATAATGCTGAGCCAGGGCCAGTTACTAACACACACACATTACACACTTAAAATGTACCTTATTCCTTTTTTTCTTACATATAATTTTTATTTTTTTAATTATTAAATGTATTATTTTGTTTCTGTGTGTGTGTTTCGTTAGTAGTAAATTGTTTAGAGGCAAGCTTTTAGAAGATTAAATGAAATTGGTTAGCTAAAAGTGCCATCGAATATTACATAATTTAATTGACTTAATGTATTCTTATATTCAGCGAACGCACGTCGCACCATAGAGGGTATTACGGGTCAATCCGTGGTGATATTCGCCGTGGGGGGCGGCCCCACGCTGGCGAACCCCACTGGGCCGCCGCCTTTGCCCCTGGCCCGTATTCTCGATCTGGCCCCGATCACGGTCACTGATCAAACACCAATGGAGACCGTGGTGGATATGTTCCGTAAACTCGGCCTCAGGCAGACACTTGTCACGCACAACGGGTGAGGATAGCATTTATTGTTACCAAAATAATTACCATTTCAAATTGTTAGCTAAACTTCCAAAATTTTTGACTTTTTTGTCATAAAAAAAAATGTTTTTTTAGGCGTTTACTCGGCGTCATCACGAAAAAGGACGTTTTAAGGCACGTGAAGCAAATGGACAATGAAGATCCCAACTCTGTTCTTTTCAATTAGAAGAGTTCTCTTCGAGGCACGCGTGCTTTCTCTGTCTGTATTCTATTGAAACTTACAAGTCCATAAAATTATAATCAAATTAGTAGATGTATCACCAACATCAATTAGGTAGCGATATATGCTGATATATGTTTTATCATTAGTATATAAGGATAAAATTGATATTAAAATTTGAATTTAAACATCTGTGTTTTGAGAAAGTACGGAGGCGTCGTGCGTAGAGCATTATTTTGTGTCTGTGTTAAAGGAGAATGACACAGTTTTAGTGAGTTTTTAATTTATACGTTGTGTCGTTGTCCTTTCGCACGAACGCCTATAAGATCTATTTAAACTGTATAAGTTTGTATGTGTATAATAATTTTTATATCTAATATTGGAGGATGTGTGCATGAGTCTTGCGCTATTAGTTTTTTTGAAGCGTTGACGTGTAATGAAAGCAGGGTTTCAAGAATTTGATCGGAATGTGTATATTGTGGTTTTTAAACAAGAAATTTGAATATACTAATAATATAAAATCCCGATATACAACGACCTTCACCGATATGCTTATTTAATATTTAATTTAATATGTCAATAAATATAATCCATATGGATTGCCTAGCAAATTTCAGTCCAGAGTATGTTTAATTAATATTTAAAAAAAAACATTTTTTTTTTATGATTTTCATGTAGTAAATTTTTTTCAATCAATATTTTTAATCAGGGTAGTATTATGTATGTATCACTATAACTTTCTTTTTTACTAAAGATGTATATATACTTTAAGTGTCACATAAAAAATATACACATAAATAATTAATTGATTAAAAACAACCTAACGTTTGCATATTCTATGGGCTTCATACTTTCGATTGGTATAGAATTTATCTAATAATCATAACGGTGAAATGTTTAAAAAAATATTTTTTAAATATTAATTAAAATACTCTGGACTGAAATCTTAGACCATAAACACTGGCAGCTGGCTGGGGAGTAGGAAAATTATATATTATTATTTATACTAAAACTTGAATTACTATTGTATGTTGGCCCCTTTAGTATATTTAATTTCTGCTTAGTTTCATTCATTTCACTAACTTCCAATTCAAGAGATCAGGTTTAGTGTTAATATTATTTATTCTTTAACACCGGTTTTAAATCGTAAAGAATATTGAAATCAATCACTATGTATGTTCCAGTATTTCTTTTTTTGTATAAATTGGACCTATTGTATTCTGAATTAATAAATATTAAATAAAAACTTATTTGTTATTATATTAGTGTTGTTATTGGCTAATTATCATAAAAATTTGTACATAAAATAAACTCATTTTAAGATCTTTTATCATTTTGATATCCCTTTAGATAAATTTATAGGAATTAATCGTCAAGGGAACATTTGTTCAAGACTACATTTGGTAAATACATGTAATGAATTAAGCATATAATGTATAAGAATTAATAGAATAGTTAAGGTTTTTATGTATTTAAATGAAAGCTGCTCTATAGAGATTTACATCAGAATTTTAGGTGCATAGAAGGTTATTGAAATAAAACGAAATGTAATATTGTATTTATTTATTGAATTAAATTAGTATTTTTACTCACAGCTTCACTACTTACAAATTATTCTAAACAAATACGCTTGTGAAATTGTGTATATAGATAAAAAGCGAGGTCATCATGACCAAATACATTTATGAGAGGAAAATATTTGGTTAAAGACACGCGGTTATATTTCACAACATTTATCTTTCTGTTTCAGTAACTTACATTAAATCTCATTTTGAATTATTAATCTACTGAACAAGAACCAAAGTCGATAAAAGCTTACATGCGTCATGCTGCCTTCTAGTAATAAACTTGTTTTGTCGAACCGCGTGCAAACATTATTCTAACTGAGATCTCACTTGTCTAACATAACTGACCACTGTAAAATTACCAATTAAATAATACATATAGTTTGTCAGACGCATTCATAGATGGTACTATTAATTGTTCGTACTAATGTACACAACTAATTTTGTCATTAAAACAGAGATTTTAGCTCTAAATAGACAAAACTATACGTATATAGTAAGGGCTGAGTATTAAAAGGACAAATTTCATTTCTAAATTGAAAACAGATAAAAATAGAGATATCTGAATAATGAGAATTTCATTAAATACATTTGATAAAGCTTAATAATTTAAAAGCCAAGTACACATGTACAGTATAAATCTATATACAGGTTGATACAAAGCGAGTATTGAAATAGAGACCCTAAACCTCGTACATTACATTGAGGTGTGTTTATAAGCGATTCAAAGCACTTACGAGTAGTAATCAAGCGTGCTATTTAATCCTGATGTCGTGCATTCGAATCGTTGAATATACTTCCTATATGTGTAATTAGCACTTTATATAGAAACAACCCAATGATATATATAGGCGCAGAAGGCACCACCAACTTGCATGAAAAAGATCAATAAGATAGGCCTGAAACCAGCGGTAAAATTCCGTATATATCGTAATTTAGGAAATATATTCAATACATTTGTAAATAAAGAAAATAGTTTTCGTAAATTTGGCAATACTTGGGCCATCGTAAGCTATTGGTGCCCTCCAAGCTCTACGTTAACCTAACAAGATTATATATCGAAGGTATATAGGGTAATAAATTGTCTAATGGGCGTGGTAATCTCACACGAACTCTTGCCTTTGGAGAGCTACAGACACCTTGTAGAGGCTCTCCATCATGAAGGATAGGTTTTGAGATAGTTCTTTGACGGGGCGCGTGATCGCCACCATGTCTGTAGAAAAGTCAGTAATTTGTTAGAAATAGCAGTGGCCGCTTTACAGATATGCTTAAAATTCAATATAATGAGAATTAATTTGTATAATTATCTCACCTGGATGCGCCTGCCAAAGCCCCTTGCAGTAGACATGCAAAAGGCTAGTTACTTCATCTTCAGGCAATTCACCAAGCTCTAAGATCCGCTCCGCGTTCCGTTCACGCACCAAGGATAGTGCCGCACCCCATCTTAAAACGAATTAAGGAAACCATTTTAATTATATTTTGACATTCATTAAACTATTGAAAACATATCTTTAGGCAAATAAAGATGGCGTTTACATATGCTAAAAACATCTCAACATTATTTAAGCCTCGCACTCATGGTACACATTTATTTAGCAACAATGTTGATTCAACGCGTTGCGGAGCTGCTGGCAACACTGAGTGTTGCAGATTTGACTACGACATGTTCTAGTTCTCGCCCGACGAGCAAAAACATCTGTTTATCAACAATTATTGACGTGTGTGGATGTGGCAATGATGCAATCAAAAGAACCGCTTCAATCAAAAGCACCCTATATATCAGATACAGAGAACAAAACAACACTATTTCCTTGGGCAACGTTTAAACGCAGACCGGCGTGTGGACAAACATATACTGATTTAAATTTATTCCAGCAACATTTGTCGCTCATCAACAATAATGATCAACTTTTGCTAAACAAATGTTTACCATGAATACGAGGCTTACTTAAATGAGTACATAAGTACACGCGTAAGAAGTTATACTTCTTTGGCATTATTAAAAATAGTTTTTGATTGCATGCAAATAATTAGTTACAATTAAATAATAAAAGACTGGAAAAGGAGTCATTCTAGTAAATAAAGTTCATTTTACATTTGAAAAATTAAATAAATAAATATCTAATATTATTCTCTTACATTAAGTGTAACATAAATTATATTATTATTAGTATGTTGTTTTTAAATTATGTCTAATGCCGTAGCATCTTCCGTAGGCAACTTCATTCTATGTGTCACGGTGCGCGCGCATTGTAAAATTTCACTCTCGTCAATTTTTCAAAACGCGCCTAAAGAAGTATCAGGGGGCCTCATAGCCTAGCGGTCTTATTAGGTGGCAGCTAGGTGAGGGGTACCGGGTTCGAATCCCGGTTCGAGGGCAAGTTTTAATTTAATTTAAATTTGTTCTCGGCCTTTGGGAGGGTTGTGCGGTACCGGGCGAGTGCCTAAACCGTACATGGAGAACATGATCGAATTTCTAAGGCAAAAAGCACGAATGATAAAAATCTCATACTTGACGCTGGCTAATGCACAAACCGTGCCAAGAGCCATAAAAAAAAAAAAAAAAAGAAGTATCATTTCAATAGCGCGCAGAAATGTCAAAATCTAAATGCTATCAAATGGAATATCTAATATAGCTGAATATTTTTTAAATTAATAACATTTTAATAAACCAACCTTTGCCGCTGTATGAGTTGCAAAAGTCGGGCATCATCATGGGGCGAAGGAGAAGGAGAGCTCTCCCAGGAGTCAGCGACATGCGACACCAGAGCTGCCCGAACACTGCTCACTGCCGCACTCATCTCTACGCCCTGTTTATCATACAATTAACGCCCGAACCCAATAATCAAACCACAATCTCAGGTTGAAATCAATCTAAGATCAGACCGTGACAATCGATCGATCTCCTATCTGCATTCCAATAACCAAACCCTACGAAGACAATCCATTTTTGGCGACGGATAAAATGCTCTTTGTAGTTCCATTTTACCGAGTATTCACTCATATTTGATAATCAATGTCAAACCAAATAAAATAAATAAAACCGTACAAATAACATTAAAATATACATGTGTATGTTTAAAACATATTACATAACAAAGAGTTTCAGTTTTTAAGCTAAAATCTGTTATTAAAATAATAATTAATTGTTGAAATCGAGCTATCGTCAACTGTCATTTTCATACAAAGGTACGACCTCCCATGGACAGCTTGTATCGACAGATGACTATTACAGTCCGTCGATTGGTTATTGGCACACACTTACACAACATTTAGATTAAGACTACTATCTCAGATGGTGGATTATGGATTGAGTAAATAGATCCATACCCGGTTATCGAGGGCCGCGTGGTACACAGCTACGACCATCTTATTGTTGGTCTCGAGTAGTAGCAGAAGCTGGAATATCAGCTTGTAAAGACAGCGACCAGTTTCCTCTGCACTTCGTGACACTTCCAAAGTCTGCGCAGACACACAAATATTAGTACAATAAAAAAAGTGCGTGCGTACAAAGTACACAATTTTCTTTGGCAAACTAATTTTTAAGTCTGTTAATATTTATACAAATCTAAAAATTTCGGGAGGGATTTTTTAAAATAATTTTTAAAATGTATTTCTTTGATAATAAAAACACTGGCATTTTAATATACAATTCGTCTTTAATTACTGATTTTGCATAAAATATAATATATATAATATTTCATAAATTCACTCCCTTTTGTTTGACAAAAACGCTGCACATCTTCGTGACGTATGCGTAAAAATTTTACCCTCATGCGCCTAAAGAAGTTTTCACACAAAAATCTAATTACAATACGAAATACGAAAAATCTCACCTCAAGTCTATCGAAATAGGTCTCCAAATGCTCATTAATCTCCAAGGCAGCGTACCGCACCGCGTCCCTGACTCTTGCGCATTCGGCAACGGGCGGTGCGCACCAGACCAAAGGCGGTTCCTCAGTCCCCAAGCGCTCTAAAACAGCACTCAACTCCCCACCCCCCAACCCTACTCCTCCTGTCAATCCCACACAACCGGCCAGCGCGCCTTCACCGCACACCGATATAGTTTTTGCTGTCACTTCCTGCAAAAAAATAATTTTATAATATACTAGTAGACTAGGCCAAGCGTTGCTGTGGCTAAGATTTTTGTTATACTTATTACTATTAGTAAACTATTCAAGAAAAAAGGCAGGAGAACACCAATCCGCCATGCTTTTTTTGTGGTTATGCCATTGAATTGTAGCGTTGGTATTATGTGAAACGTTGGTACTATCAACACAGCGCCATCTGTTAGAATTGTGACTATCAAATAATAAACAAATATTTTGCAATAATATAATATTTGCGGGTATAAATTTAAATGTAAGCTATCTTTTAAGTTAGATCAAACTGCACACGGTGTGAAAATTTGAATGAAATCGGTTCGGTAGTTTAGGAGTCCATAGCGGACAAACAACATGACACGTAATTTATATATATTAAGGTTGTATGGCCGTTGTATAAAAACGTGTTACTACCAGTTAATTTGCTGTATCGGGAGAGAAATAAAGTGGCGCCATTTTAACATATTTCAACCGAATAATACCTTGAGTACTGTATGAAGCCTGTGAACTAGAGTCATGGGTGGCAGTTGACTCGCGTGTCGCAGCAGGACAGCTATGGAACAACGCCACGCGTCACGCATAGCTCCAGCAACTGGGGTGAGGTCGCCGCGCTCGCCTTTAATAACATGGCATGAGTTACATACATTTTAAAGGAACGTTGATGAAGAGTAGCGTTTCTCACCATCCTGAAGCGCCTCGCCGCTTGAAGCGCTGGAAAAAGACAACGCCCTCGGGCGAATCACTAAGTCATGAGCCCCGTCACCCTCTCCACGGCCGCCGCTCTCCTCCCAAGCGCCTTCTTCGTCAGACGAATCTTCGTGTCCAACCTAATATTGTGTAAATCCATTAATATTTTAATTCAAATATTTAGATTGACGTAATACGTCGTATATATTCTGATTTTTAATTCCGTAGAATTCTGACAGCTATCATTTTGACATGTCAGAGATTACAAACCTTTTTGGCCGGGCACATTTTTCAATTTCAATACGAGTCTGAACGTCTGAGTCTATACATACATTTTATTTGTTAGTGAATAACTCTATTTTATTAAGTGCGAATAAACGCAAAAGTAAAGATATTTTTTTTTAAAGTTGACTAAATCTGTAATTAGTAGGCAGTGATGCCAGCTAACGAATAAAATAAAGTAATTAAAATTAATTCGATATATTGTTCGTGATATTGAAATATTTGTTATTTTTGCATTAGATCACCTGATTAAGTAAATATTTAGATTTACCTATTTGTAGGTAAAACAAAAATACGTAGCATTTTATTTTTTATTCTCCTCAAATGGATCAAATTCGCTCCTGTTTCGGTGGAGAACTTTTAGTAGCAACACTTATGAAATGTTAGAATTCTACGGAATTAAAAATCAGTGTATAAATATGGAAGACAGTCTTAGCAATTAAACAAAAATATACCGCGGTGTGGTGATGCCTATCGGGGAAGTCCGGAGCGAGCATGGGCCGTTCCCGCATCATCCCATCATCTCGTTCTTCGCGCTCCTCACTCGGGAGGCGTCGACGCACGCCCCAGTTAAAATTGTCGGAGCTTTCACCCTGTTCAACATAAATGGGTAATTAAAATGAACTGTTAAATAAAGTACAAGACTTATAAATAATAAAATAAAAATATGTTTATTATGGAACAAAAGATACAGGTATCTCTTAATCCACGTAATTAAATTATTAATCCCTACTCATCGGCAAAGAAGACAGAGGGTGTAGGCCGAGAGAAAAAGCCGGAGTAAAAAACTCTCGGTACTCTTTTAAAATAGTAAATCATCAAACAACACTTATTTTAAAACAAATATCGCATAATATGTCCTCTCACCTCGATACTCTCGCTCTCATACTCCAAGAAGTCAAAGTCCTTAAATACTCCGAAATGGTCTGGTGGTGCTCCACCAGAGGGGTCGTTTCCAGGCGTTCCAGACACTTCCTCCAAAGAAGACGCCATTGATGACTCTCGTTCCAGAAGCTCAGAGCTTTGGCTAAAGATTACCTGTACACAATATTTTCATATATATTTTTATCATCAACCTAAACTGTATTTATTCTCAAATAGCTTTAAGTGTTCAGTGTTTGTTTTCAAAGCATATTAATTCTAGTGATATTTGTTTCGTGCAATAAACACACCTTTTAATTGGTAATTTGTGAAACGTGTACACAGCTTATAAAGTGCACATGGGCATCAGACCTCGTGTTTAAATCCTTCTTTCATCCATCCTTTACTCTCATAAATATTTAAAAAATCAAAGCTAAGTGAATCAATATATCAATAGTAAATTTATTATTAATTCGCGGCAAGATTTCAGTCATGAATGAAGATAGCTACATAATGTTACTAGACCATAGCGGTTAAATGAGTTGAAATCAGTCTCCTAGCGTCAGCGAAGCAGTGCAAGCGCATTGGCCACGCGACAGCTGTGACCGAGCAACATACAACACTGTTACCTTAGAGCAGAGAGTTGTTAACAAATCGTCCTAAACGCAGCGATGGATAGAAATACACACGTTATTCAACTAATCGCAGGATTCGCTGACGTCACGCATCCATGCCACTTAGGTTTAGGTTAAAGGTCTCCCATTACACCGTATCGTAATATGACAATGCTGAACGTTCACAGCATGGTCATATTACGATACGTATCAGACACGGAAAATCATACGACACGGCCTTGCCCACTGACGGCGTCCTGTACCCGTTAGTAACGCGTATGATGACCGCATACAACCCGTACGATGCCCATATATAACGTAGTTGGTCGGAATCCGACATTCTCACGTGAAAATCAGACTCGTGCAGGTCTTTCATGTAACAAAATAAGTACCTATGGCTATTAGAAAAACTGCTAGAGAACTGGCAATGATCGCCATAATATTGGATGAAGAAGAAGAACGACCGAACCGACTCGCCGCCAGCGCACAGCGGTTTAGCAACGTCGCGTGTCACGCTCGCACCTGCAAAATTTTCCCGACAAATGTTGACGCTCCGTGACTGACACGCGACGGTGTTGGTCGGTGACGGAACGGTCTAGTGGGCATGGTCTAATACATTTATATACTAATAATATTAGTTAATCTGGCACGTTCCCAGCACGGTCATGGTATGATACGGTGTAATGGGTAGACTTTAAATCGTGTCGTCAGCGGGACCTGTAGAGGCTATATTCACTATGCAACTTACTGATGGACTCTTCGGCAAGCCAACACGCTGACCGCATGTCGTCAGCAAGTTCACCAGACATTCACGGACACGGCTCTGAAATAATAAATGGGAGACGATATTATAAAATACTCGGGAAACGTCGCTTTACCATGTATATTATTTCTAGGAAACATTGTTTTAGTTGAATAAATATAACTATCTACTATAATAAAAATAGGGGTTGTTCGAATAGGGGTGACAATTAAGGATTATATGTATTTTTGTATGCTGTATCATAAAAAAATAAAAACAAAAAGTATTGTCTAAAAAATAAAAATTTAGGGGTACTTAACCCTTAACATTTAGGTAGATGTTGTCCGATTCTCAGACTCACTGAATATGCATAAAAAATTTCATAAGAATCGCTCGAGTCGTTTCCAAAGAGTATGGGAACGAACATTGTGACACGAGAATTTTATATATCAGAAGAAGATTAGATGTTAGCTCTGGCGAAGCAAATCTGTGCCTTCAAATCATAATCAGTTTTTCAGGAATTGAATCATCAAAAGAACGTTAAACTTATGGTGAGATCTCTTATAACCTGGGACATCCAAGGTCTTCGCCAGCCACTCGCCATTGCGTCTGCGGGCGACAAAGAGAGCGAGCGTCGCGGTGACGCGGCGTAGTGTGGCGGGGCACTCGCTGCGTTACTCCCTTCTACCCCCACCACAGTGGAAGCAGAACCCGTTGACGATCCTGACCCTGCTATCAGACTCAAACAAATTTAGTCCTATTACATTTTTTTTTGTAGAATTCTGACCTTTCATAAGTGTTGCTACTAAAAAGTTTCCACCGAAAAAGGACAATTTTGACTTATCTGAGTGCAATAAAAAAAGATGCTACGTATTTTTTTATGTTTTACCTACAAAAAGGTAAATCTAAATATTTACTGGATCCAGTAATAGAAAAATAATAAATATTTCAATATCACAAAGAATATATAGAATAAACTTTAATTACTTTATTTTAATCTTTAGCTGGCATCACTGCCTACTAATTTCAGGTTTAGTAAACCTTTTAAAAAGAAATATCTTTACTTGTGCTTTTTTTACTGTTTGTGATGAAAAGGAACGTAATTACCACTAGCTGTTAAATCACTTTTAATGTGGAGCACCGCACTTAATAAAATGAATACATTCACTAATAAATAAAATGTATGTATAGACTCAGATGTTTAGAAATTGAAAAATGTGCCCGGCCAAAAAGGTTTGCCATCACTGACAGCGGTCAGAATTCTACGGAATTAAAAATAGAGTATAATATTTTTCTACTAAGTATTATTATTATTACATTATTTTGCTGTGGTAGCAGAATGACCAGCGCTGTGGAACACCTTGTTGTTCAAAGATTTTTTTTATTTTTTTTTTATTATTGTTATTTTGTGTGTTTCTGTGTGTGTTTAGTTAGTATTAAATGCTATGTCTATGAATATAATTTCCCACCAACTCAAGAAACACTCTTGGACTCATATATGTATATGGCATAGTACGTAAAAAAATTAACCTTTATCAGGTGTGATCGATGAGGCATTCGAAAGCGAATTAGGCCCCGTGGGGGGTTGACTGCCCCCTTTGGGGAGATATTTGCGACCGATCACTGGTGTTTGGGACAAATCGAACGTGAAATCCATTGTACGGCCGGGTAGTTCCTGAAACAATTGCAATTGTATTATACGTTTGTTCGATTCTGGTATTCCTTCTCACTCTGGTGGTAAATAAATAAAAGAATACCTTTTTATGAATGAGTGGGTCAAGTGCGTGTTCCCAATGTGGTGGGACGACGAGAGTTGAGCATCGTGTCACCACCAGTTTGAGAATCTTCATCGCCTCCTTGTAGTTGTTTCCTTCTTGCTGAAATCGAAAACATTAATACAAACAACAACCTTTTTAGGTCTGGGCCTCAGATTTTTGAATCCCTTTAATGATCATTTTTAAATCTAATAGGCAAGTAGGTGATCAGCCTTAGGTGCCTGACACACGCCGTCGACTTTTTGGGTCTAAGACATGTCGGTTTCCTCACGATGTTTTCCTTCACCGAGTGAATGTTAAAAGCGCACATAGAAAGAAAGTCCATTGGTGCACAGCCGGGGATCGAACGTACGACCTCAGGGATGAGACTCGCACGCCGAAGGCACTAGGCCAACACTGCTCTGCTCAAACACCATTCATCATAATAAATAGAATATAGCGAGTTGGAACACATTGTTTTTTTTTAAATACCATAATAGACGACAATAAAAGTTCAGTATTCTGACAAAATTAACGATATTTAAAAGCCATTTAAAATAAGATATCATTATTGCAATATAGTAAATATACAAACATCTATAAACTTGGCGACGGCTCGGAGAAGATCAGCATTAACAGGCTGCGCGGCCGCAGTGTTTAGCTCAACGTAGTAAAGCATACAGTGCAGGATGGACAGCACTGGCAGTTGGAGGTTTATGGCACCCTGAAAATGGAGACATGTATAGGAGGCTTTTTAATCACGAGATTGACCTTATTAACAATTATAGGTTTAATATTTATGGTTACTGAGGGCAGGTATACTTAAAAAAGGGTGCGTATACTTATGTACGCGCGTAAGAAGTTATACTTCTTTGGCATTATAAAAAATAGTTTTTGATTGCATGCAAATAATTAATTACAAATAAATAATCAAAGACTGGAAAAGGAGTAATTATAGTCAATAAAGTTCAGTTTACATTTAAAAAATAAAAAAAATAAATATTTATAAATATTATTTTTATTATTATTTTCTAATATTAATTAGTATTGATTTAAATATTCAATTTAAATCACTTCTGATTATTATTCAGACGCACATATAAAATTCGCACTTGTATAATGAAAACAAAATGAAAACACGTGTTTTAAATGTAGAAAGTGAAAGCATGTGGGTAAATATTATAAATATAAATACACAGTGAACAGAGACGTGCGTAACTTCATTCTGTTAATTTTGTGTCACGGTGCGCGCGCATCTTAAAATTTCACTCTCATAAATTTTTCATAACGCGCCTAAAGAAGTATAACTTCAAAAAGAGTATTAGTCTGTACATTGCCATGTCTTTCTTACGGATGTCAATCATGTATGTATGACTCGAATACAAACAACAAGATAACATACACACAATACAGGAAAGAAAACAAAAGTTATTGATGCACTATCCCGATGAAATGGGGGGGGGGGGGCACACCGTTCTCGTGAACAGCATGGCAAATGGACGAACAGGGTAACAAGGTTGAAAGGCCAACCACGAAAAAGATGGCATGGGATTCACCCTCTTGCATGTTGGGCTGACGAGCATAAAGAAGTTAATGGAGAAGATTGGGAGAAGAATATAATAAAGGATGAATGTTTCAAGGAATAAATGAGGCTTAATTATTATTATATATTTCAAATTCCTCGTCATTATACCTTAACACTTAATATAAACGTAGACACATTTTGTTTAGATTTACCTTCTCAAGAACCTCGACGAGAAAGGCAAGCATTTGCAGCGACATGTGCGAATACGTATCCCACAGATACTTCACGACGCACTTGGTCCATTGGAAGCTTTCCTTGCTGAAGGTCCGACGCGAATACAACGTCATCACTGTTCCGAGATTCTCTAGTTTCTTGCTTTTCTCTGCCGTAAACTGGTCACCAAATATATAATTGTTTATTTATTTTTCACAAAATAATTAGATTAGAAATCAATGCGGCAATAATTTACATTTATATCAAATACATAACACTACGTATACTATATACACATAAAAATAGATTAACAATTAATTGTTGTAGATAACAAAAATACTATTTCTTTGTTTAGACATAAGAAACATATATATTGACATAATAAAACCTTTTGTCAATTCACTCAACGCACAGTTAAAAACGTCTGTTGTTCTATGCAGTTTATTTTTTTCATACATTGTGTTAGGTGTACCCTTTTCGAGAGGTTAGGAATAGTAAAATATAACGTAAATATACCAATCGTATAATTAAACAAATTGGATGTACCATGTCGTTGATTCATGAACGATCGAAATAACTTTAATTACTTTATTTTATTCTTTAGGAGGCATCACTGCCTACTAATTCCAGGTTTAGTAAACCTTTTAAAAAAATAAAATGTTATCTTTACTTGTGCGTTTTTTACGGTTTGTGATGAAAAGGCACGTAATTATAACTCGCCGTAAAACCACTTTTAATGTGGAGCATCACCGCACTTAATAAAATGGATACATTCACTAACAAATAAAATGTATGTATTGATTCAGATGTTCAGACTCGTTTTGAAATTGAAAAATGTGCCCGGCTAAAAAGGTTTGTAACCTCTGATATGTGTAAAAATGATAGCTGTCAGAATTCTACGGAATTAAAAATCAGAGTATAGTTTATGTGGGTGGAGTTTAAGTTGTACGTACCTGTGCGATGTGGCACGCGGCTCGTACGCAGAGTTCGTTGGCGTCCTCGTAATGCAACAACATGTAAGGCAGCAATGCCACCACCGTCATAGGGAATGCCAGAGACTGGGTGGGATCAATGACTGGTAACTCCAATAGTGGGATCATGTCCACTAGTACGCCGACTACGGGCTCGTACGTGTTCGGATGCGTGCAACCCTATGGAATTATAATTATCTTTTTCAAGCTATTGCTATTTAAAAATTGCAAACGAGGCACGGACTATCTATATGCCCGGGGAATCCCTGCGTATTGTTTGTTGTCTCTCTCACCCGCTTTTCACTAGACACTTACGTTGGCTTTTAACTCTGCTCATGCTAGGTTTTTTTAACACCAAATTAAATTAAATATCTACAGAATTACAAAAATCTTATCAATGTTAATTTATTAACAGTCATTTATTTTAATATAATCATTACTCTTAATTCTTAATTTTAATATATGAACCTTTAATCTTATTCAAAGTTTGTGACAGTTTATATTTTTAAACACTAAAAACTTGTTGGTATCGGTATTGGTTTCGACGATGTTTCTATAAGAGTATCGGCATCGGTATCGTATCGACAAAAAAGGCGTATCGATGCATCCCTACTTTCAATCAAACATTGTCCCAGTTCTAGATATCTTGACAAAGATAAAATATGGTTAAATTGTTGTACCTTCAGCAGCAACGAATGAAGTGAAGTAGTCGAATGTGGAGCATGGACTTGTGTCCTGTCGAGGCGATCTCTGGCGTCAGGCCGGTCGAGGGGTAACCTCGCCATGACACGAGCGAGAAGTCGCACGCCGAGTAAAAACTCGTGTTCGTAATCTGATTCGAGAACTGACGCTCCCACCCAGAATACCGTTGCGAGAATCGTCAGCTTGTCATCCTTACATTAAAAAAAAAGATTAAGTCGGATATTTGATAGCTAGGGGAGCGTTCAAATATTACGTAACGCAATTTTTGGAGATTCATAACCCCCTCCCCCCATGTAACGCTCCGTAACGTTTTTATGTACCTAAAAGTTACCATTTTGTGCTGTTTAGTCGAAAATAATATTAACAATAACGCGTAATTCGTTCCCCACCCCGCAGCGTTACGTTTTACAAGAGAAACCCCTATCACAAATTCGTTACATAATACTTGAACGCAGGGAGGTACTCTTATTAATTTTTAAACATACTTTTCCTTGTTTCTTTAATCTAAAACTATTAGACAACACATTCACAGTACATAGCCTACTACGTTACATAAAATATGCTAATCAACTACACATATGTTTATATATATATATATATATATATTTATTTGTAATGATGTTGAGCTGAGTTAAAAAAATAATGAAATACTTCAATATTTACCGGCAGACGTTTGAAGGAATGTGCATTAAAAAGCGGCTAAAAATAATAAATTCCTTACTTTATACACATAAATAGAGAATTGCTTACAAAAAATAAGTTTTAAGTCTTAAAGTGAAAAATAGGAATTTTCAAGTACAAACCTGTGTAGCAGAGTCACCGAGAAGTTTGAGCGATTGTGCCGAGCGTGAACGACAAAGATTCGAACATGCACCCTTTACGGCCTCACTACACGGACGCGTTCGACTCTCTGTACAAAATATATAAAATTGGTAAAACATATATCTAAATACTAGCTGACCCGGCAAACGTTGTTTTGCGATGTATATTATTTCTAGGAAACATTTCTTAGTTCAATAAAATTAACTATCTACTATAATAAAAAATAGGGGTTAAGCGTAGAGGGGTGAAAATTAAGGGTTGTATGTATTTTTAATGCCACATAATAATAAAAAAAAATATCCAAAAAATATTTTTTTTTCAGGGTGTCCACCCTTTATCACTTAAGGGTTTGAAAGATGGATAGCAGCCGATTCTCAGACTTACTGAATATGCATAAAAAATTTCATAAGAATCGTTCGAGCCGTTTCGGAGGAGTATGGGAACGAACATTGTGACACGAGAATTATATATATTACATTTAAAAAATGTTAATTAAAATCGAGGCAAATTAAAGTATAGTATTGTCTTTTATTGACATAACTTTTACACATAAAAAAATACTTTTTTACCGGATTGAAGTTATGTATGTTTTTTATTATAAATTTAGAATTATTCATTTTGTCTTCAGTCACCGTGACCACGCACGCTGTAAAGCACGCGAAACGTCGGTTAAATTTAAAATTATGTAAAACAATTGTGTATTTATAAAAAAAATACATAACTTCAATATTTATTAATAATTATTTTTTTAAATTCATAATTTTTAATTAGTAAGTTCATCTTGGAAACATTATAACACTTATAAACAATAGAAGTTAGTGAGTCTATATAGAAAAGTATTTTTTTAGTGTAGTATAAAGATAGTATAAAGATTTGGGCCCACATACCATGCGACTGTTTGTCGGAATGCGGCGAGTTTGGCGAGTGAGTGGAGTGTGTCGAGTGCGACGTAGCCGCGTTCGCTTTACGCACGCAGTAAGACACAGAGTAACTCGTGCTGCGTGTGTGATTATTCACACAGCCCACGCACACGCCCGGAGATCGTTTGCCTTTAAAATATTTAAGGTACGTTAGAACATATATTTTGATGTCTATCAAAAAACATAATTGCACGTTTTTACGACATTATCGAATAAAGATATAATTAGTCCCCAGATTTGTATAACATTTTATTTGGTCGGTATGAACTTTTCACACAAAACAATACACGTGGTTTGATCAGCAAATCATCTTAATATAACTTTTTGTTTCTGAGTAATTAGTAGACAGACATATGTAGGAAATTTAGAACACGCGCTTGGACGAATTAATATATAAATAAAAAATAAATCAGTGGCGCTACAATCACTTTAGGTCTTGGCCTCAGTTTTCTGAATCTGTTTCATGATCATTTTTTAAATCTAATAGGCAAGTAGGTGATCAGCCACCAGTGCCTGACACACGCCGTCGACTTTTTGGGTCTAAGACATGTCGGTTTCCTGACGATGTATTCCTTCACCGTTCGAGCAAATATTAAATGCGCACATAGAAAGAAAGTCCATTGGTGCACAGCCGGGGATCGAACCTACGTCCTCAGGTATGAGAGTCGCACGCTGAAGCCACTTGGCCAACACTGCTCCTAGCCTAAATATATCAATATACTAAACAATATGGATTTCCAACAATATCACATTGGGAAAAAATACAATTAAAGTTCGTAGTAAGAATTCTTACCAGCATTATACATATTTCCGTTTGGTTGCGGCACCTCCTTGTTGTTTAAATTTGGTGTGCTCTTAAAAATGTCTCGCATGTAATCCAGGGGCCGGAAGTTCGATTCCAGGGAGTCAACAGCCGCCTCGAGGGTGAGCAGAAGTTCTGTTACATAGCCCTGCATGTCTTCTCCCTGTTCAGCCACTGTCTCCACTAATCGGGATAAAATGTCCGAGACCATACGACCCGTCATTGCTACACCAATGAATCGGAACACCTAAAATAAATAGCCAATTCAGATAATTATTAATAGAAACGTTTTAAAATTCACATTAGAATTACATCGTCACTGTAGAATGATGACCTCTTATGTCAAAAAACCATTAATTTTTATTCTTAGACTCTTATGTCGTTTAACTGGTACAATCATGAAGTATCGACTTATTAATTTTATTAATAAATAAGTCCCTTTTTACCATCTAAAACTATGAAAACACAATAATATTTAAACGAACATTTGACGAAATAAAACATTTTTCGTTTCCTGTAATGTTTGGTTCTCTGGACATACGAGGTTATGTTATATGGTTTTGAGTTAGTTGTTCTTTAAAACTAACCTGAAGCGACCTTCCAGCGTAATGTCGGGAGGGACACGAGAGCCCAAGCTGCAAAGCTGTTTGGGCCCAACGCTCGGAGATCAGGGCGTGTGGTAGCGATTCCCGGAATATTCTTAACACATGATTTAGTAAAGTCGCCATCTGTTGGCAGCTGCGGAGAGACCACACTGAAACCAAACACATTTTATAACCAATAAGTAGAAGACCGCGTTTTCATAAAAAAACGAAAGAGGTCGTCAAAACATTATAGATGCGTTTGAAATAGAACAATAAAAGTTTTCGTTTCGTTTCGTATTAACGTCTCTCGATTTAACGAAAAGCCTCGTAATGCCTCGATATCACTCGGCTTTGATTGATTTAGCTTGTCTCTCACACAATGATACACTCTACATAGCATTACTTCAATCTCTATAACGACAATTAAATACCGAAACGTACTTTTTAAGTTGCAGAAATTAATTAAAACCGCGGAACTGTGTACGTTGTTTTGTCGCTTTCGTTGTCGTGTCGTCCTAGCCCGTTAATTATTGTTTACAAATTGCAAATTGTGTAAAAAACAACATAATTGTTGCAAAAGACAAATGCAGAAACACAAGTTTGAAATAAACTTTTTGTAATACCAATTTTTCCTCCTTCCATTTAACTAAAACTCTTTGTTACGTCAAAACAAGCACAGTCCCTTGAGACACGATATATCGAGTTTATACTGTATCGATTTATTTAGGTAACGATTTGACGACTCATTGGTCTAGTGGTTAGTACCCCTGACTGCGAATCCGTGGGTCCCGGGTTCGATCACCGGCTGAGACGAACATCGATGTAATGAGCATTTGGTGTTATGCTTAGGTCTTGTGTGTTTAAATATGTATTTATATGTCTATCTATAATATGTCTGTATATCCGTTGCCAAGTACCCATAACACAAGCTTCACCAGCTTAGCATGGGACTGGGTCAATTGGTGTGAATTGTCATTAAAAAAAACTTTTGTCCACCTGAACTTACACTGACTGACCAATGACGTGTGAATATACATTTACTGCCTATTCTCAAATGTCGCAGAACGGACGACTAGAACTAAAAAGAAACCTCACGTCGGTTTTTCATATCACCAAGCACTTTATTTAAAAAAAATACTAGCAAGGAGCTATAACCATTCCACCTGCTCCACATGACTTTTAGCCTAGCAGAAATGGGCATTGCGAAATAAGTGTACGCACCTACGTAATAACAAAACGCAAACACAAAGGGAGCGTTCAAGTATTACGTAACGCATTTTTGGAGTTTATTGATCCCCCCCCCCCATGTAACGCGCCGTAACGTTTTTCTGTACCCAAGTATAGTAAAACGTTGTGACCACCCAATGACTCTTTGTATTTAAAAGTTACTATTATGTGGTGTAAAGTACTGTCCGCCCCGCATCGTAACGTTTGACAAATTCGTTACGTAATACTTGAACGCTCCCATACAGGGAAATCTTCAAAAGTAAAAATTCTTTTCACGGATTTAACAAATAGATAGAGTTTAAAAAAAAAAGGATTTTCGTTTTCCAAAGATGCTAAAAGTTATCGGCATGTAACAATAACTTATACTCAGCCAAACTAATTTAACGTCAAAAAAAGCCTACGATACGATTTTTCTCTCAGTCATAAGTATAAAACTCATTAGTTCTCAGGCTTAAACTATCAAAAATATTCTCATAAATGGAATAAATTAAAACGTTTTCCAAGAATAAACAGTAATTGAAATTGACATTTCTGTCATTAGTATGACCTAAATTGAATGCAAACATACAACGCCGCTAATGCATTTGCTTAATTTAATTCTATTTTATAACCCATTTATACATAAATTGGGTCATTCAAACAAAGACCAGCTAAATTTAATCCTAAAAAGATTAACCTTTCGCTGTGATATCTTCATACTGCCACAGCGGCATATGTGTTGGTCTGCTCGCTAGGAAATGCACTAAGCTCTTGATGACGTCAGCGACAGGCAATTCTGTAATCTCCTGCCCCTCCCCCTCTCCCTCTCCACTAGGAGGAGGAGCCTCGGTTTCGTTCGTCACTATGACAGGGAGGGATGGGTAGTTTTCTCCTTCAGCTAAGAGTCAAAAATACATTTTAATCAATATCATAGCAGAGTATATATATCTGTTTTAATTGCAATATATCAGTTTCCTACATTATTATAATTCTTTTATTATGTAATAGGAGGCAAACGGGAGGAGGCCTGATGTTAAGTGATACCGCCCATGGACACTCACATTGCCAGAAGGCTCGCAAGTGCGTTGCCGGTTCAAGAATTCGTACGCTTTTCGTGAAGTCGAATTGGTTCGAAAATACTTCAGTAGCCAGCTGGTGCGCGGCAAACTGCCTTAGAAAACGCTCAAAGAATTTAAAAACTAATGGTATAGGCATAATAGTAAAAGACCTATTTTTCTATACCCTTTATATTATTGGTAAAAAAATCATGAACTAGCTCTTACATACCTTCGGGTGTGACCTGAGGGTCTGACGGGGGGCAGCGTGCTTGCGTTCGCGGTGAATGTGTGCATTGGGCGTGTCCATCGAACATCGCGTCAGGCTCTACAACACATATAGCAATATGGAGCTAGGAATCAGTGTGTACATATACAAGCATGCTTTTGACTCAGCTAGATTAATCAAATTAGCAAGCTTTACTTACACTAACTTAATTTTGCATAAATATATAGAACTTTGCGTACTTCATTTTTTTTTTTACATTCTAGCTTGCCCAACAGAATCCTTCATACACGATAAAGGTATAGCGATACAATAGTGTTATTAGAAATATTACTTTTCGAATTAATTAGTATTGAATAAAAAATTACGGCAAAACATTTTAATTTATATATTATAGTCAAACCAATGCGACAACTGGCCAACGGGTCTTACCTGTAAAGTTGTGTGTGGTAAGTGGCAATGCCGGCGGCGGTAGAGGAAGTCCAAGGTGTGCCGATCTTGCTGCTAGCAACACCCGTGCAACCGTAAGGTGGTCGTGGTGGGCAGCAACAGCTACCAAAAGATTCAACAGCAACTGACGGCAATGTTGGTGCACCAGCCATCTAACGAAATGCGCAACGTTTTTAATCCATTTAACGGCACGTAATCATTCGCATCCAACATTAATAAATACTCCTATATTCACTTCACTCATAATAAATATGAAAAAATATAAGAACATACTTCTTGTTGCACCGATTTTTATGGGTACATAACTGTCTTGAGAAAGGCCGGCTATCTTGTTGACTGTTATATTAAATCATAATTTTAATAAATGTCCTTAAATCGCTGATAAAAGAAATAGTACGGAGGCCCTCCGCGCGGAAGTGAATATTCGTAATGTGGATATAAAAATAGGAAGGGGTAGAAATTGATTTTCAGTGATATCATATTGTTTCTTTAAGACAAACTTTAGTAACATTGCTTACAAATCCCAATTGATCGCATTTTATAATTATCATTTACGAGTCGAAAAATATCCAAATCAATAACATTTACCTTTGGATTATGACAAAAGTAAGATACAAAATGTTTGAGTTCTATTTCGTTAGTATTTCTTGCAAAAACTGCATCAATGGTATCCCCCTAATGGTAATCCTCCTTTGGTTGGATTTGTCTTTAAGGAAGGTGAATAATGTTTCAGCTTCAGGTAACGAGAAATTCACATTAAATAACACATAAATAAAATCTCCAGTCGGTACTTTCATTCCGTTAAACATTTAATGCAACCTCGTTGGAAGTCGCATTAGAAGTATATAATATAGACTATAAACAGCTGTTTATGTATAGTTGTTGTTCCCGATAAGGTAGTGTATTAGGGATGATATAATGGATTGGGTTCGCTCATTCGTGGGGTCTATTGTCTTTGGAGCGTGTCCATCAGAGCGTGGAATGCAAATTTCTGTACGGCTCGATGAGGCACGGTCCTAAAACAGCCCTAGCATACACACAGAACATATACACAAAAATAGGCACGGACCATTATTCGATTACTATCGCTTATATCAATATGGCAATTATAAGGCATGAACATCGATTGCATTATTGTATACTTTCCGTTCTATAATTGGTTTAAATACATTTCATAGAAATAACTGATAAATACATACACATAACATAGCCGTATCCATCAAATGCACTATCTTTAAAAGCATAAATAACGAAATAGGCTGCTCCGTCTACAAATTAGCTGTCTGACATGAATTTTAGCTTATTTCGAATCGCCGTTATAAATAATCTATTCTCGCGAAGTGCTTTCGAGAAACTTTAGAAAATCACATTGGACACAGAAATAGTCTACACTTATTTTAAAACTCAGAAAGGAATATCACATGTCCATTTTAGTGGAACATTTAATTAGAAGCGACGTAATAAGGCTTCTTATTCTCTTCGGATATTCTCTTTAATGTAGAGTTTATTAAAATGGTTATTTCTCAAGGATGGAATTATTATCACATAGAGGAAGACAGGCTAAGAGATGGGAGGATGACGTTAAGAAAATAGAGGGTTCAACATGGACTCGAACTGCAAAAATGAGAAAAGACTGGAGAGCTTTAGAAGAGGCCTTTGTCGGAAGAAACGATGTAACCGAACTACCATTTGCCGATAATCAATAGATATTAAAATTGTTACTATATTAGTTAAACTCTAGTTAATAGTCAAAATGTGTTTTTTAGTCATAAGTAAATTAATTTTAGGCACACGAAACTACTCTGTGTAAACCTAATAAAAGCTTTTTATTTATTTATTTTTATTATTTCTTAAGTAAGGCATAGTAGCTACGACTTAGTGTATAAAATATCAGTTAATTACAAATTAGTTCTCCATTGATATAATTAAAGCTGAAATATGATATTGGTATATTGTTTTGTGCGTCTTTTATATGAATCTTTGCGGAAACATAATCCGAAAGGTTCCGACACACCTGTAGTAAGAATATATACCGACGGGAGTAAAACGGGACGCTCTTTTAACTCTTTGGCTCTATATGTTTTAATTCGCAGACAAATATTGAGCAGGACTGAGCGGAAATGAACTCACTCACCACCAGCACCTCGATTTCTTACCCGAGTACGACATATTTCCAATTTTCCTATTCACAACTTCCTAAATACACAGAACAAACAACCAATGTGTACCTGTCTGACATAATCGACGCCATCAAGATTTTACAAGACAAAGCTTACAGGACCGTTAACACAGTTCTGAACAGCGCATGACCCTTTGGATAAATACACACATCGCGGATTCGATAAGGGGCGGAATCTAAACTACACCTAGTAATTAATTGTCTGAGATAACACGGTTATAACAGAGAAAAATCTCAGCTCACACTTAGCAAGGCGTCCCGATCGCATCTGCTGGAGTTTAGTTGTAGGCAACATTCAAAAGAAGCCGAAATGGTGTAAAATGAATTAGTGTTTTCTTAAATATATTCATCATATATAGTCAGTGTATCAGAAGTGATTATTTATTTATTAGCACTTCGTTGCATTACAATATAAACATTTTCCATAATTAAATGAAGTAGAAGGCAACTGGCGGCCTTATCACTTTCGAGCGATCTCATCCAGACAACGAAAGAGAAAAAAATGTATTAAATTAAATAAGGTAGGCAAGAAGTGCAAAAATACATATCACATATAGTTGTTAAGAAAAAAAACTAAACAGGAACAACTAACAAACTAAACTAATAAAGTGCACATGAATCATGATAATTTAATTTAATATCACGTCCTTTAGTAGTTAGTACGAAAGTTAGTGATCAAAAGCCATGACAGTCGAACCTGGTAAAAAGATGGACTTCCTAGGAAAAAACGTAATCGCTTTCTATTTTAAAGAACATAATTTGCTGTTCACAATGTATAAATAAAATACAGACCTGGTATGATCCATGCCCAAGAAGACGATATGCAGCATAAGAGGTACGTGAATTGACCAATCCAGTTCGACGCCGTCCAGCACCACATCACAAAGCAACATAACGGCTACGTTGCACCTGCAAATCAAATTATCTTCTAAACATTTGTGTGTGAATAAAATAGAGGCGTTTGTTGTTTTTGACTAATCTAAGATATTTGTAGAATGTGTTCAAATCAAAATTGAAACGAATTAAAACATTTTATAAAAAATCCTATACATTACAAAACACACGATATACGCGATTACGATAAATTTAGCGGATTAGATGATTACCTAAACTCTTGTAAAACGTAATGACATGCATAAGAAATCTTTTGTACGTTTCATTCATTCGAGCTATGCCAATCAATGTCGAAGTTTCAAAGTGGATAGCTATCACGATAATTGAGAGTTTGTATCAAGGGGGTTGTGATGCGTCGACTGATATAATAGACAGCTTGATATGTATTCCGCCAATTAGAATATACTCTCTAAATGGATTTCCAAGAGTTGGCTGTAAGTTCCTAGCACCGAGTTATTGATTTGCCACTTTGCGTTTCTATTTCTATCAACTAAATTGTTGAATTTATTATACGTAATATATTGTGGTTAGCTCTACACTTTTCAATTAACATCACCAAGGACGTGCTTTGATTAGGTGCAGCGGACATTTGCTATAAACGTTAAAAGTACTTTAATCTCAGTAACAAAACGAAAGTTCTATTTTCAGGAGCACTTAATTATTAGGCCCATTGCACGGCGCCGTCGGGCAGTAGGTTTAATTTTGTAATTAAGTATTCTTGGACCTTAATGTGTTATTTAAGACTTTTTATATTGACTAAATACAGAAATGTTACGAATTTTTTAATAATGTTATGACTTTATATTAATCGAAAAAAATCAATAATATTGGCGTTAATAGTCGTTTCAAAAGACTCTTATGTAGAGGCGTGATGTAAAAGATTCGAACTCGTAAATCGTTTGTCAAGATTCAATGAAATGGAAATAACACGTGGGAGCTGGCGAGACAAAATATCTATACGATTTGCTCGTGTGGCAGACTTTTTAAATAGCGAAATAATTATACGATACGGAATATTAAGGACCACGTCTGCCACCATGGTAGCGCTTTGTCATTTGACACCCCCTTACCATACCATTTGCTAGTGTCTGCTTTTCAGACTGATTTTTAGAAACCTTGTCAAAATGATAAAAGAAAAAAAGGCTCTAGGACGCTAATTTTCGTCTAGGACTTTAAATTAACAAAATATGCACACTTGGCAGACTTGCAGTGTTCGTTTAAAAAGTCTGGGAACG
This sequence comes from Pieris melete, assembly GCA_963693345.1. Taxonomy (NCBI): domain Eukaryota; kingdom Metazoa; phylum Arthropoda; class Insecta; order Lepidoptera; family Pieridae; genus Pieris; species Pieris melete. Next base: position 723,495 of record CAVNZK010000127.1, read on the forward strand.
ACCGCAAATAGCCTGCATCTATTTTAGCATAAAGAGCGCTTCAAAAGTGTCAACAGAAAAAGTGTGCTAAATTTTCTCGTGTCTGCCTCTTGGACTGTTGTTTATATTGCGTATAAAAATACATAATTGAGACAGACATCCAGGCCGCTGATATTCCGAAAGCAGACAATTTTATTTTCTGGAATGTCATTTTATAATTAATTTAGCTTTTGTGTTTTTTTCGGAACGGTAGTCATATTACGTTCGCAGATCAATACAAATTTCAAAAACAAAGAAATTGTCATACTTAGAATAATTGCATTAGTTAGCCATAATACCCTTTTCCTCAGATTCGTGGACTTCACCGAACTCTGGCCATATTTTTAAGTATTCGTAGGGTTGTAATAAATCGAATGGATCTATTAGGAGTAAATCATTCAGTAGAGCTTTTTTTTACATTTTTACAGCTACTTCCTGTGATAATGCAAATCTGGTCTGCCTTATAGTAGCCACACCGTGGACAGACACAAAGTCAATGTCCAAAGGTAAGTTAGCCCATGACCATATCAATGTAGATGTCATATTAATAATTATTCAACATAAAATTAGAATACTTTAGTAAACTAAATTTAATTTGCTATAAAAATTTGTTCTCTAAAAGGAGTTTTCAAGAATGCTAGCTCTCCGCGGGCCGGACAAAATCTGTCCGTGGGCCAGATGTGGCCCTCGGGCCGTTGTTTGGTGACCCCTGCTTTACAATAACAGATATTACCTATAACTTACCTATGAAAGCCTGACACCGGTTGATTAGTATCTGGAAGATACTCGGTGAGTAGAGCGAAGAAACCTCCGTATTCAGGCATGGGTAACGGACGAGGTTGGGATACGTCCATGCGCGCATCCTGTGGGGTCGATGGCAAACTGGCGCATATACCCTCGGGGCAAATTCCCGTCTACGAATAATAATTGAAAATTTATGTGTTGTGCGATTCCTAGTGTGAATTAAATTACAATCGATTCTACATTATTTTTTATGTATGAGGATGGACATATACTATTAACGACTCATTGGTCTAGTGGTTAGTACCCCTGACTGCGAATCGATGGGTCCCGGGTTCGATCCCCGGCTGAGACGAACATCGATGTGATGAACATTTGGTGTTGTGCTTAGGTCTTGGGTGTTTAAATATGTGTTTATATGTCTATCTATCTATAATATGTATGTATATCCGTTGCTTAGTACCCATAACACAAGTTTCACCAGCTTAGCATGGGACTAGGTCAATTGGTGTGAATTGTCTTTAAAAAAACTACTAGTTTGCATAGATAAAAACTGTGTCAGCATAGATAAGACATAAAAAATATAACAGGTTATCAAAATGTCTTTACCGGAGTGGCATCTCCTTCAGAAGGTGGACACTGATCTTCATCAGCCGGTGGAGTGATACAAGGCGGTGCAGAAGCACGTTTGTCCTGACTACGACCAGGTGTCTCTGACTTCACGCTTCTGCAGTTAAATATTTAAGTTAGATTCTAGTAATACGCACTCGACGTGTTATAAGCTTAATTTTTGTTGCGGCTACAAATTAATATATTATAATACAAATAAAATGTCTATGTAATAAACGTATTAATGGCGGGTAGCCGCAGATACAATTTGTAAAAAACCATTGAGTATAGACTGGGTGGCTTTCTAGACAAAGCGAATAAAAATATTCTTGGTGATTGACACTTTTATAGACATTGTTATGAATGATGAATGATGTTTAATACATGTATTACAGTATGTTATTATAGAATCACTTAAACTTTCATTACTTGATTATTACTTAACAAGAATCGATAAACCATTAAAAGTCAACCCAATTCTACCACCGTGACATTTTATGTTATGATGAATATCATGAATGATAATGATGGAAACTCGTTTTGTTTAACCCTACTGTTAGCTTTTTTCTAAGCACGGTGGAAATACGTTTACTGATCCCCCGGACCTATATAAACTAAGAGAACCGAGTGGGCTATACCCACTAAAACCACCTAGGGTAGTCCCAAAACCACCGCATAAAAGCGGCCGTCGGTTGCTTTCACATTCTCTCAGGATCTCACCGGTAAAGCCATATAGCGTCGATAAATTGTGGATAGTAGGTGGCAGGAAACGGGCGAACCTTCTTCTCTTCTCATCCTATTCTTCTAATAGTTCCATCTCCTTGCGAAGGTTGGCGATCATCATGGCTAGTTTAATTTTGGATGCCGCGCTTCTAAACAATGACTTGGTGCTTTGACCATTGTCTTAAGTTTTTCAACCAAGGCGTGCGTCTGCGGTCTCCTTCTACCTGCCACTTTGCATTGTATGATTAGTTAAAGAAGCTCGTAATTTTTGGAGTTGCGTAATACGTGTCCGAAATACTCAAGTTTCCCTTTCTTAACCGTCATAAGCACTTCTCTGTTCTTCTGCATTCTGTCCAGCACGGTTGTATTCCGTATGCGGTCTATTCAAGATATTTTAAACATACGTCGATAACCAGATCTCAAACGTTTCCAGTTTTTTGGTCATAATCTCTGTCAGCGTCTTCTACGCCGTAGAACAGCAAATAGAAGTCGTAAAATCGCGCGAGTGCCTCATGCCATTTATTACTATCATTATTCTTATACTGTGTTCTCTCTCTTTCTGAAGACTTCTTTAGTATTATCTGATCGCATAAGGAAGCCTTCGCATTCCACGCCTCCCTACTAGCAGTAATTAAACACTCGCTCACAAATTATACGACCATCTCAGCAATACATCAAGCTCAATGTTGTCCCACGAATGAAAGAAACATTTCGTCAAACAAAATATAATGATGGCCTAGGGCAAGAAAAGTTCGAGGTTCAGGTTATGTAATTCCGGTATTTTGAAGGGTTGTTATTACGTACAGCAATCACTTAGGGCGGGCGCACCCAGAGATCCATCGATCAAACGCAATGTCTACCAGGCCAATGTTGCTTATAGAGCCTATGAAAATAGCCAGCGAATCAAATATTCAAACCTCCTATTGTACTAATTCTTTCCAATGCGAAGTTAACTGCCATGTATTATAGAAACAGCTTTAATTAGAGGAGTACTGTATTTGTATTTGATTAATTTACAATTAAAGAATATTAATATAATTTTTAAACAAAAACATTAATGTGTAAAGGTTAAACTCAAAACTCAAAATATTATTCATGTAGGTAAACAAGTACACTTATGAATTGTCAAGTTAAATTAATTGTAAATTTACATTTACTACCAGTTCGCAAGTCAAGGGCGTAGAGCGGGTAAGAAGAACTGGCAAGAAACTTTTTACTTGTTAGAACAAGGACTCCTGGTAGTTTTGCGAACGGATGGCGTAGTCTTGCTCGTTTGCGAATTTTGTCATTTTTACATTCATAAGCACTAAGCATAAGCGCTAAGACGCATCTAAACTGAATAAACTTATTTTGATTTACCATTTTCGAAAATTTTATAGTATAATAAAACATCTATCTAATAATCCTTAAAATGTTTACTGCCCAAGTTGGCGAACTTGAAAGCACAACATCAATAGCCTAGTGAATGGGTGATTACTGAAACTAGAGACTGGCCACCTAAATCAGATGTTAAACAAAAAACATAGCCCTGTGTGGTCGGCGTTCATCCAAACAGATTAAAAAAGGGCTTCAAGGCAAAGTGTTTGAATATCACAAAAACCTCGAAGTTATATAAATATAATTAAAATTATTATACTTTCGTAGATATAATATCCAATAGAGCCATTACGTGTATAAAAGTAAATTTTGAAAGATTACTTAGAGCATTTAAAGGGTACTCACGCAGCCTTGGCAGGGTCCTCTCCGCTGTGTCGTTTGGTGTGTATCGTGCCTTTTTCGACTGGTGCCAAGTCGCAAGTACGCCCGGTGGCATCCTACACAGCATTTGTAGTTTTAGTACATTCATATAAAGCTTCCCGCTGGTTTCCAATGATTTACAAAAATTACCTGTGATCCGGCACCTGGTCCATCGCTGTGTCCCGAAGTGGCCTTTCTCATGGAGGTGAGACGGTAGAAGGGGGGAGTCTCTGTTCTCTCTATCAGACAGTTGAGGGTTTCGACTGTCTGCAGTTCAGTCATCATTTCATCCAAGAGGCGCTCGGGACGTGACCGCGCCAGGTACAACACCACACGTTTCGCCTAATTACAAAAATCAGCCATCATTATAGGTACGAGTAGATTCAAATTTAAACATATTTTGTTTGCTTCTTTATTGAAGACTTCAGTATAATTCGAGTGAGCACAAGTTTGTAATATTCTTGTAACAAAACGCATGGCTGAAGCTTAGTTATAGAATACGGAACAAACGAATTGTTACGTAATATTCTTTATGCTCGGTGCTCACAAGAGGGTTGCAACAATATCCTTGTTAGGAGCAACAGGTATTCAATATCATAGATTACGTATGCTCTACAAAGCTTTGCTAGTGCTTTCATATTTATATAATCCTAAGATCCTCCCTTATATTCCATATTTCTTTGTACTTTAACGAAATGATATTATGTAATCTCAATATTCTGCTGGATATAATTACCGATGGAAATATACGTACACAAAATTACGATCTGAAAGCGAACGGGTTAACCGCAAATTACGTAAAATATAACAAGATGCCGTAACAAGAATATTTTTTGAGAAATATTCACCAAACAAAACTGCGGTTTCAATTTTCCACAACACAACAACAATCACTTGTCATGTAATTACACTCGCATTTCGAATACAATATTCCTCATTTTTAACGAGATATTACCTAATGTATTTATTTTAGTTAAAGCTTTAGGGATAGGCTTTAGATTTTGGCCAAATGAAATGCTACTTGTATCACTATCGTTGATTAGAAGAAAAATTAATTTTTATAACTCAGATTTTTCATGCCTTGGAATTCTGACATTACATAAGTGTTGCTACTAAAAAAGTTCTCCACCAAAAAAGGGACAAATTTGACCCGTTTGAGGATAATAAAAAATAAAAATCTACTTATTTGTTATGTTCTACCTACAAACAGGTAAATCTAAATATTTACTTACTAGAAAAGCGGTGCCGTTATCTAACGGCAGTAATGTAACGTTGGGTGACGTCACTCATACGTTGTCTATAAATAACATCGGAGTAGGTTTTCTTGAGAACGTTGAGTGTCACCGTAATGTCAAATAGCGGTGCTGTCATTTGCATGATGGCCGTAATAGCGGTGATAAACATTAGTTCAACGTTTTTCGCGTGTAGCGATACCCATATTTAATTAATGCAATGAGTGGAAACGTGACTTGAACGAGCGAAAATGACTGTTTTTTTTCATTATGTTAAAAAGTACAGACGGCCGTTAGTTAACGGCACCGTTTATCTAGGAAACCTAAGCTTAATACAAAAGTAACAAATATTTCAATATCACGAACAATATATCGAATTATCTTTAATTAATTTATTTTATTATTTAGCTGGCATCAGTGCCTACTAATTCCAAGTAAAGCTTTCAAAAAATGTTATCTTTGCTTGGGCGTTTTTTCTACCTACAGTGGGTATGTCATGAAAAGAAACGTGATTATCACTCGCCGTAAAACCACTTTCAATGTAGAGCACTGCACTTAATAAAATGGATACATTCACTAACTAGACTCAGATGTTCCGACCCGTATTGAAATTGAAAAATGTGCCCAGCCTAAAAGGTTTGCAATCTCTGACATGTCAAAAAAATGATAGCTACTAGAATTCTATGAAATAAAAAATCACAGTTTAATGTATCGATAATACACAGATTGAACTAAGCTAGTGACTGTATATAAATAATTGCGTAACAGTACAAAATAACAAAGGAACTTACATAGGGCAGAAGTTCGTTGGGCGCCATGCCAGACACGATAATGAGGTATCGAATTATCACTTTTAGGTTGTTCGGCCAACAAGCACATAGAGTCGACCACAGTTCCTCTATCTCCTTCGGGTGTTGATCCGAGAACTGTAAAACAAATTAAATTGTAACAGGATTCCTATTTCTATTTGGTTCTAAACAATCCACCTAAATTCGTCTAGGATTAGATCTATAAATTTAACTTTAAATGGATGGATGTACTCGCTAAACTTTGACCTAATTTACATAGTTACAAATACTAGAATCAATAGTTCTACATAGTATGTTTTACTAAAAGGGTTCTTAAATAACCAGCTTATTCAGTTGTCTAAGCCACATTAGTAATAATTAATTAATTAATAATTAATGTATATAGTATAATAGTTTTGATAATATAAGAATTGACTTTGACTAATAATGTAAAATTCCTTAAGACAAATTTGCGCTCCATCGTGTGTGGCAGTATATGCAAACGATTTACTATTTTTTTTTAAATTTACTACTCTTTTTATTCATTCCATTTATTTAATATAGAAAACGTTAAATACACTCACGATTTAAATCACGTAACACAATTTGCCAAAGAAAATTTAGGAAGAAAAGCATGCTTTAAGTAATAATACTTTTCATAAATTTATTTTGCACTTCCTAGAATTTGCAATCCGCATCTAGTGCATTGTCTGTCGTGTGCCTTAACAATTTTAACAGTTCCAACTTCCATCTATATTTTTTTTTATTTAAACGTTTTCCAGATAATTCCCCGACTATGTAGTCGTTGGAGGTGTTAAAAAGCTTACATAAATGGTATTGGTGAACGATTTACTATTGTATCACCTTAACATTTTGTACCATATTCTTGCAATAAATTATTATTATTATTAATAAATTTAAATATTGGAAGCATTGTTTGTTGACTTGACACTTTTTTAGCAGTGAAAACTCTAATATTGTGTAGCCTTTTACCCAACGCAATATTCGCGAATGCCAATTAACACAGTTCAATGGTTTACAATTTCCAGGCTATGAAATATGTAACTACCGTTTCACGAATGTGGCTTCAGGTTACAGTTTGCCTCATTAAATAGTATTTAAATTAATATTTGCGTATCGGTTGGGGCGATCAATAATATTGTCGTATTTACGTATGGTTAACTTTTTCAAGACAAATGTCACGTTAAGGGAAGGTCACTGTATAGGTTCACGAAATGATAGCCAAGATATGATTCCTAATCAAGGAGTACAACAAATTCGTACACAACGTTAAAGAGTTTTGTTTTACATTAAAAAAAAAATCATCAGTGAAGCTACAACCTTTTTAGGTCTGGGCCTCAGATTCCTCAATCAAAAGACAAGTAGGTGATCGGCCTCCTGTGCCTAACACACGCCGCCAAGGCAAGCCTTCCTCACGATGTTTTCCTTCACCGTACAACCTAATGTTAAATGCCCACATAGAAAGAAAATCCATCGGGATCGAACCTACGATCTCAGGGATGAGAGTCGCTAACGCTAAAGCCAAGTCACTGCTCTGCTCTTTCTTTTACATTATCAAAACAAATATACAGGTACAAATTCTAAATTCGTAACTAATACTGAGATATAAGCAACAAAAATCGAGAGAGGAACTCTATTGAACAACACCAAACAATGTAATGTTTTTTTATATTGGTTGGGTTATCCGCAACAATTAATATTACTCATACAGCAGTACACGTTACGTTGATTTTATTAAATAGACGAGTAGGTCAGTATTAGTCTTCTGTCTGACACGCGTCATCGATTTTAAGATGTGAGCCATGCCGGTTCGCTCACAAAGGTTGTGCACACTGAGAGAAATTCCATTGTTGCACAGCCGATCCTACAACCTCAGAGATGAGAGTCGCACGCTAAGCCTCTGTACCAACACTGTTTATAACTTCTGACACCATGGTTATGTAATTATTTGGGAGCGTTCAAGTATTACGTAAAGAATTTGGGGGGGGGGGGGTGTCCTTTTGTAAAACGTTACGTTGCGGGGCGGGGATTAAATTACGCGTTATCGTTAATATTTTTTTCGACTTACACCATATAATAATAACTAAAGAGTCACTAGGTGGTCACGAAACGTTTTACTATACTTAGGTACAGTACTGTACTTGGGTACTGAAAAACGTACGTTGCGTAATCGTAACGCAGTAGTCGAAATTGGATAAAACAAGACTGTGATGTTCTTCAAGTACAGAATGTAAGCTTGCAAAGTTACGTTCAAACTTGTTCTCTGTCTCAAAAAATATATAACCGATCGTGTATATATATATATAATATAAATACCGAGTATTCTCAGTAGAGTCTTAACAATAAAATTTATTTGATAGGAAAGGCAGTCAGGCGCAAAAAAAATGTTGTGTGGATTAAGTTAAGCATAGAAAATCCTAGTAAATAAGAAAAGCTATTTATTACCTATTTGAATTTGGAATAAGGTTTTTTTGAAAGGATTTCTTTTAATCGTTTGAATGGACCGAGTGATATAATCTGAAATCTTAACGTCCATCGCCTCCACCCGCCCACACACACACGCCCACATATCTCATTTCTAAAGGCATACTACAAGGTTGTATGTCGTCGACAAATATCTTTACACTGGATAAAGAATTGTTTTGAGATTGGGAAGATCTTTTATTTATAATTTCGTGTAGTTCGGAAGTTAAAAAAGTCATAAATACATTACTGTTAAACTAACATGCTCACAGAATAATTAAATAAAAGTAGTAATGTATAAAAATACTAGCTGACTCGGCACACGTCGTTTTGCCATGTATATTATTGATAATAAAAAATAGGGGTTGATCGTAGAGAGGTGAAAATTTGGGGTTGTATGTATTTTTCAATGCTATATGATCAAAAAATATAAATAAAAAAAATAAAAAAAAAATAGTTAGGGGTGGAATACCCTTAACATTTAGGGGCATAAAAAATAGATGTTGTCCGATTCTCAGTTATACCCAATATGCACACAAAATTTCATGAGAATCGGTCAAGCCGTTTCGAAGGAGTTTAACCACATATACCGCGACACGAGAATTTTATATATTAGATTAAAAAGACAAGATCGAAAACATTTTTTTGTCAGATTCATATAGGTTTATAAACTATGGCTAATTAACGCGGCGCGTCTGCACACTTTAGAACCTTCAAGAGACATTTCAAAAAATATCCTGAAATCCACAATTTAACCAAACTCTTTGTATTCCTTGTTTAAAAGATATAAAATCTGAAACAACGATCCATCGGCGATCGTTGCTAGAGTAACGGTGGAAGAGTATTGAAAACTTTTAACGAAACGGACATGAATAGAAAACAATAGGCAGTGGGACAAGTCAATCCGACAGCCCATCGGAATTTGCGACGCGCCTTGTAATTTCTAGGGGGAGTGAAGCGTATTGCGAAATGCACTTTAAAAAATGAACTTTGAACTTTGAAAAACTTTGAGCTTTCTCGTCGACCTGTTTTGTGGTTCTATTCATTACCTGTCGCATCTATCACATACTAAAAGATTGATACGAGATAGGTATTTAATTTTGAAATTAAACATATATATCGCGTCGCTTCACAGCACACATTGGTTATAGACGGGTTTCATTTAACTCTAAGATCTAAACATCGAAATTGTAAGTCGTAGGTATTCTTTTAATATAATAATATCTCTATATATATCTCCCATACTCCTCCGAAACGGCTCGACCGATTCTTATAATTTTTTAATGCATATTCATTAACTCTGAGAATCGGCTCCTATCTATCTTTCAAACCCTTAAGTGATAAGGGGTGGCCTAAAATTTTTAGTCAATTTTTTTTTGTTTAATTTTTTTCTTATACAACATACAAAAATACATACAACCCTTAACTTTCACCCGATCACCCCTTTCACGATCAACCCCTATTTTTTACTATAGCAGATATTTATTTTTATTGAACTAAAACAATGTTATTTAGAAATAATATACATGGCAAAGCAACGTTTGCCGGGTCAGCTAGTAATAATGTAAATATAATAATGTAAATAACAAGCCGATCTGTTATTGACGATGATAACGTATGCAATTTCATCAACAAATAAACAATTATTTGTAAATGAAATTGCAAAGGTAGAGACTAATTTTACCTCTATTTGTTTGTATGGAAAAACAAAGTATTGGTTATACCTACCCCTGAATTATAAAAAAAATGTCATAACGTGTATAAGAAATCCACATCGAACTACACCTCCTACAGATTTTTAAAGTTGGTCAATAAGTTAATTTGGCTGTTAACTCCTGTTTCACTTCCGAAGAATTTTCAACGGAGAGAGTTTAATTACCAAGTAAATGTCAAGCGATTTCAACTGTTCTACATAATGGTGACGGACTCATTGTTAACGCATTTAAATGATAACGTCACTGACGGCTAGTCCGCTAATATGGTAATTTCCCAGAATATTCAAACATTCAAATACACTTTAGTGTGCTGTGGAAGATATGTTCAGTATGTACAATAAGTACATGTTACAACCTAATATTCTTTATCATGTGATACAAAAATTTATTAATTATCTAAAACTGCCTCAGCAACTATGGGAGCGTTCATGTATTACGTCACGCAATTTTTGGAGATAATTCACCCCCCCCCCCCCATGTAACGCGCTGTAACGTTTTTCTGTACCCAAATACCTAAAAGTTACCATTATGTGGTGTAAAGTACTGGAAAGTCGAAAATAGTATTAAAAATAACGCGTAATTTAATCCCCGCCCCGCATCGTAACGTTTTAAAAAAGGACACCCTCCCCCCAAAATTCGTTACGTAATACTTGAACGCTCCCTATTCAAAGTTGTTGTGTGTGAAATCTCTATATCTCGAACCTCATTAAGTGGAAATCCTCAGTAAGTCGAAAAATTGCCATTCCCTTCCGCTGAACCCTTAAATACGCGGTATTTCGAATTATTTAAACTTACAAAGTTTCGAACTCGAACAAAATATTATCTCCCTACGAAGTATTTATAATACATAATTACACTCTAAACTTCAAAATGGAAACCCGTAAGTCGTAGTTAGTAAAATATAATGTCGTCTTATTTGGAATACCCCCAAATAATAGCAATAAAATCCAAAATGTTCGAGTCCGGGGCTTCTAATCTATTGTTTTTGTCTTGTACACGTACAATGAATGAATACATTCATACATTTTTTTGTGTACAGTTTACTTCATTAATATGTAATTCGTTTTAATATATAAAAATATATACTACAAAACTTAACAAATCAAAAAATACACATAGATATCGCGTCTTTGTAAGTCGAAATTTCAAAAGTTAAATCATATGTATCTCGAAGTTCTTAAGTTTCTTAACTCGATTTTATTACATTTCTCTCGACATTCGAGTTATAGAGATTCCACGTAATTATATTTGCATATAAACTCACTCATTCATCACTCAAAACTCCGTAAACAAAATGAAATAAATTCGCTCACAACATTTGTTAACTAACCTTAACAGTAATGTAGAATAGGTTGTTTAGAACCATTTCAGTCGCTTCCACGGACCCTAGACCTTCCCTCCTTCCACTGCGTCCACCCTCAGCGCCATAGTACTGAAAAGTCATCTATATTAAAGCTAATCCTTTGAGACTCGATACTCCAGTCCACTGTTACCTATCAGAGGCAGGATAAAGACGGCTTAACATATCACAAAGGCTCTCGTTATAAACCAATTTCATGTTTAAAATCATGTAATGTTTAATTTAGTAAGTACTTTATTGTTTGGTACAATAAAGCATCGCTTTCAATTTATTTCACAGACAAAAACAAAAGTAAAAAACAATAGACAACTCTATAATACAATGGAATTAAAATACGAATTGAATTTGAAGTCGTGGTGATATCGGCAACTGCATATTTCATTTTGACATAAATTTCTATCATCTATATTTTAATAAATAATTCATTCAAGCAACGACGATGGACGATAGGGATCTGTAAGCGCAGTGATGGGCAATGTAAAACGACACTCTAACGTGATTGAGCTAATATTATTTCATATATAAAATATTCAATCAATATCCGATAAGCTTTTATTTTTACACCACGTTGAGAAATACTTGTCTTGTTATCTCGCAAAATGGACCCGATGAAAAATGAAAAGTTTCACTCGGTGTTCGTTTCAATTGATATTTATAAGGCTTAACATAAAAAAAGGGTGCGTGTACGCGCGTAAGAAGTTATACTTCTTTGGCATTATTAAAAACAGTTTTTGATTGCATGCAAATAATTAATTACAATTAAATAATCAAAGACTGGAAAAGGAGTCATTATAGTCAATAAAGTTCAGTTTATATTTGAAAAATTAAATAAAAACATATTTATTATTGTTCTCTTACATTAAGTGTAACATAAATTTTATGATTATTCGAATGTTTTTAAATTATTTCCAATGCCGTAGCATCTTCCGTGGACAACTTCATTCTGTTAATTATTTTGTGTCACGGTGCGCGCGCATCGTAAAATTTCACTCTCATAAATTTTTCATAACGCGCCTAAAGAAGTATAACTTCAAAAACTAGATCGTGCATAGTGTACCTAAAACCTCATCAGTATCAAAATCAACACAAAGCTCGATTAGCCTCACGTCAGCACTTTAAGCCGAACATGGACTGGTCAATATTAATTGCATTTCAATACGTATTTGCGAATGGGCTGTTTGATGCAGGTGTGTCAGCAGCAAACATGATACAGGGGTAATATCATATACAGATTACATACGTTCTATAGAGGAATAATTTTAAAAAGTTTGATAGCGTTTTAGCAAAAATTATATACATAACGCTTTCAAACTAATTGGGTGGGTGCAGTTATAGCAATGTAAACAGCGCCTTTGAGGTGTATGTAATAGATGCAACAACGAAATGCAATATTCAACATGTTCCGAAAAAATATTGCTTCAAATTGTTTATCGTAAATTCGTATCACAATCTGCATCAGTAAAATTTTTATTCTTTTTTGACCATGCACAAAACGGTATTGATTTAGTAGATACAGTCTAAATCTGTTATAACGACATCGAAGGGACTACTTATATTTGGTCGTAAAAACCGATAGTCGTAACAGCCGATGACGTTGTTATTAAGAACCTAATACAATTAATTAGCCGGGACTTTTGATTTTGGTCAATATAACCTGATATTTAAAAACTTGATATTTAAAAAGTTGCAGCATTTTCTATTACTTACAGAATCACAGAACAATAAACAGATTTTTTAAATTTACCTGAATATATGAGAGAGGATTCGGGGGTGGTACGTTCGGGTCCAAAAGTTCAATATTAACGAGCCAAGGCAGTAAATACTGTAGCAACAACTGCCGAACCTCCGTGCGAGCCGTCTGGAACCGCGCTGTTATTTCTGTCGAAAAATTTAAATTAATAGAAAAAAAGTTGTGTTTTAACATATATACAAATAAGAAAATAATCTAATGTATAATATTCTCGTGTCACAATGTTAGTCACCATACTCCTCCGAAACGGCTCGACCGATTCTTATGGATATTCAGTAAGTCTGAGAATCGGACAACATCTATTTCTCATCCCCCTAAATATTAAGACGAAACTTTTTATTAGGAATACAAATTTAGTGAGTACTCTAACTAAAAAAAGTGCGTGCGTACAAAGTACACATGTCAGAAGTAAAACTTCTTTTGCAAACTAATTTTTAACTCTTGTTCATATTTATACAAATCTAAAACTTTAGGTTTCCGAGGGAGGGAAAAAGGAAGATATGTTAGGAATTTAATGAATTAATTTTATCATTAAAATATTAAGTGTCGAAAATAAAACAAATAAAAAAAAATTCTTCGTTTATAAAAACACGTGGCATTTCAATTTACAATTCGTCATTTGAGATTTCAATAAATTATTTTGCATAAAATATAAAATATATATTTCATTCTCTTTACGAAATTTTAATTTAAAAAATATTTTCTATAAGGTAATTCACCCTTCTCACTATCTCAATCGGTCTCAATCGCTCCCTTTCGAAAAACGCTGCACGTCATCGTGACGTTCCCGTAAAAATTTCCCCTCATGCGCCTAAAGTTTCACTTCAAAAACACATAAATGGCTCCTATTTGTAACTTACCAGAAAACATAGGCATGGTGAGTTCAGGGTGGAGTTGAGAGAGCTGGCGAGACAGGTATAATTGTGAGCGACAGTAGGTAGTGCACAGTAATACGTCTAATGTCCCGCGGCCCTTTTCTGATGCTGAAACAAGGTCCATTATTATAAATGTGAAATTCAAAATTATTACAGTTTATGGCCACTAAAACAATTTGAACAAAATTTGCTATAGCGATCGTTTCGTGGCCTGAAGATGGAGGAAAATAATTAAGACGAGGTGGAGGATGGATGTAAGACGTTCCCGGAAGTTAATGTACCAAATAGGAATTCTTAACGTATAAAGTATTTTAAGAAACTTTAGAATTCCTCTATAAACTCGGTTCCACTGTCAAAAAGACGTCAGAGCTCATGTTCTCTGAATTCAGAACCGAATTCCTAATAAAGTTTGGCCAATTCACATAAGGTATTTATGCACTTGAAATCATTGATCTGTGATGTAATTGGCTAGTAACTGGAGACCAGCGAGATAACTTTACGAAAGTTTTTCTATTAGTGTCGACGTAGCTCCTTTGTCTCGTAATCGATCTTGAAACTATATTCTAACACATTTTTCTTTATACTATTTCGATTGGGTTAATTTTTTTTTGAAGGACTTTGGGCGAATTGGTTCGGAAATACTACAGTGGGGAGCTGGTTCCACATAGTGTTGGTGCGCGGCAGAAGTTGCCTTAAGAAACGCACAGTTGTGGAACGACGGACGTCAAGGTGATGCGGATGGTATTTCGTAGTCTGCCTTGACGTCCGATGATGAAACTCAGCTGCAGGTCTGAACAACTCCTCTAAACACTCTCCATGGTAAATACCGTAGAAGATGCAGATAATTTGAAATAATTTACGTTATTTTCACTAAAAGCCACCTTACGTATTGAAATGTATGAATACAGTGTTCTTTTTACATTTTAAGTATTAATATATAGAAAAACTTACTTCAGGCCAAATTGTTAACTTTTTTGTTAAAGTCAATCTATATGTTTAAATGCAGTCCAAACTAGACTACAATATTTCTAAATTATAGATAAAAACAAAGTAATACGTGGCGCAAACTAAGCTAATAAATAGTAGCATACCTTACATACAAGTAGCTAAAGGCTCAGTTCATTAGCAAATATTTACCAAAGCAACAAGTGAGGGTACGTCGAAGTCATATTACAATGGACTACTCGCCTATAGGTTAATTTCAATATTTTTGATTTATGTATGCCTTTGCACGTGTATAAAACCCGAATACAGGTCGTGTAAATTAACATAAATTTATATTACTATTAAATGTCTAGTTTAAGTTGTACCTTGTTAGTTTAAAGTTTTAATTAATTAACCTAGTTAGTGGTATAACGAGCCGTAGAGGTCTTTAGGAGAATGTGCTTGAAACGATACGAGGAAATGTAAACCAAAATCCGTGAATCTATAGCAAACAAAGCGATTCCTGCTAAAAGCAAACTGAAACCGTTGGAATAAAGCTCGTTGCTACCAAATGTTGATGCACCATAGCAGACTAGATCTCAGTTATGGAGTCTATGTCACGCTTCGCATAACAAACACGACGAGATTTTCAGCGAAAAGCATTTCAACTAGCCCTATTGCATTCAAACACTTATATTCACACGTTCTTGTGTGATGGTTACTTTTTAGGTATTAAATCTGTGGCACTACAACATTTTTAGGTCTGGGCCTCAGATTTCTGTATCTGTTTCATGATCATTTGTCGAATAGGCGATCAACCTCCTGTGCCTGACACTCGCCGTCGACATTTAGGTCTAAGGCAAGCCGGTTTCCTCACGATGTTTTCCTTCACCGTTCGAGTGAATGTTTAATGTGCACACTGCACATAGATAGTCCATTGGTGCACAGCCTGGAATCGAACCCACGACCTCACGGATGAGAGTCGCAAGCTGAAGCCACTAGGCCAACACTGCTCCTAGGTAGGTATTGCTATATTAAATTTAGACTTTTTAGGTATTGCTATATTAAATTTAGACGCATATGTCATATCAAGTTACTCGGTTTCTTCGAAGCGGAAGATCACTTGCATGAAACTTTTCTAATAGTTTTTCAATCCAAGCTACTGTTTCAACTTTGATGATTTAAGTTTTTTGACATTATCTTTTCTGTCCTTTAGCTGTGATTGAATCTCTGGATTGGACAGTGGATATAATAAGAAGAAGATTTTAAGAAAATAATCGGGATTCTCTACATTGTTTGCGTTCTAACACTTTCTTTTTCTAGATAACAAGACAGAAGCATTGTATGGTTTTTTGACGTTAATTGACGGGTTAATTCACTTAAAATGAGGTATATATTTTTGCTTGAAAATTTTCAAATTAACGAAATAAATATAAATGTTAAATGTATGATCTATAAACCTATTAATAAACAGTCAGTCCTATCTATAATCTCCAATTATTATATTAATTATATATAAATAAAAATATATAGATAAATCTCCAATAAAATAAAGGTGCCATTTAGGTTACTGTACCGCTAAGTATAATTAAAAGTTCTCTAAAAGGATTTTGAAAATTGAAATAAGATAAATTATGTGAGTCGGACCTAATAAATAGTACTTCAATCAAAAAGCACTTTGTTTTTTATACCTAGTGTAAAGCACAACGTTGTATTTTTAAAATATATAGCACACTACATCTTAAAAAACTGCTGGCTATTAAATAAAATAATATATGTTTATTATGGAACATAAGATACAGGTATCACTTATTCCACGTCATTCAATTTGAATAGGCAGACATCCCTTCTCATCAGCAAAGAAGACAGGTGTAGGCCGAGAAAAAGCCGGCGGAAAAACTCTTGGTACTCTTTTAAAAAAGCTGTGTAGCTTTTGTAGTCACTAAGCAAAAATGTAAAAACTTAGCTGCACTATTTACAGATTCTTCACTTACTACTTTCAATATTATAGATAGGGGAGACAATTTACCAATTTAGAAGAATAGAAGATATAGAAGCGTTAGCAGGAAGCTGAGGAAGAAAGAAACCCAATTATAGAGATATTTGGAAAAAGCGGGAGGAGGCCTTTATCTGTGAAATGTTTCTGAGTTGGAAAGTAAGTTTTCAAGCACCAAGAAAAAAAAAACTATTAAACATTTTTCAGTAAAGATTGTAAATAAACGGGGTATATTATTGATTTGTTTACCATCACTAATATTATAAGATACTTTGAGTAAATATGGTTTCTTTATAATATGGTTTTTTTAAATTCATTTTTGTATTAATATCGCAAGTTTAACTACCAAGTTTTAACTGTGTAGTTAAATAATTTGTGTGTGTATGTCCACGAACGATTTTGAAGTTGTCGTGTGTACGAACCACGAATTAATTTATTATTCCTGTTAATAAGTACTCGTACGTATGATTAAAAAACAACATCGAAGGAAACTGTCATCAGTCTGGATAACCAACTCTAACTTATGTCTGAAATAGTCATGAAATAGAAACAAAAATTTTGATGTATATGTAGTCCGGGTCAAAGAACATACATTTAGAACTGTAATGATCATGTTAACAAGCTATTAAGCTTAATCAAACTTTATTGAAATAAAACTTTACTGTAAATTGTTCAATTGTTTTTTATCTAATGCCGACAAGAAAAGTAAATTAGGAGAACAAATAAAAAGAGTCATATTTTCTAAACCAGGTTCAAAATAATTACTAACTGAAACAATTTTAAATATAAAACGTCTCGAACGGTAAAAGTGGTGATAGTATGTGATGTCGAACCAACTTGTTAATTAATGTTCACATAATATATAGTTCACGTAAATTTGAAAAAATGGTATTTGTCGCATAGAATTTAGTATTGGATTTGATTGCAAAACGCAACTTTCGCGAAATAATCTTATTTTTATTATTTTAAAAGTATTATGCATATAGAACCATTTATATGTTGTTAAAATACTAAAAATGAGCAGGTGGGCGGCGCAAATAAGCCCTACCCCGCCCCTTCTTTGCACTCAACTAAATGTCCCTACCGACTAAATTTTATGAAGAAAAAAAAAACAATTTCATACACTATCTCTTGTACGTTTATGAAAGTATCAGCTGGTCACATTCCGACCTCATTCACAAAATCCGACCCCGTTTATTGTTCAGTAATTTATTCACATATTTCTGGAATATAAAAATATGTAATACATCTACTTCTAATTGAATTGAATATGAAAACATAAAAACTGCCACCAACTGAAACCTTCACTTGCATCGAGTATTTCGTTGTTTGTTCGTCCATTCGTTTTTACAGTGGCGAGGGTCCGTTATCCGTTAGAATATTCGAGTAGTTATGATCGAGGGATGTAGGCGTGAGGGTGGGTCCGGGCAGTGGGTCGGGCGTTATAGGCAACAGGCAGCAGTCATCTCTGCAGAGAGCGCTCTGCTCGGTAGTTTCTCTCGCGGAGGCGCGGCGCAAGCACGCCGCGCCATGTCCGACCTTCCCTCAGACAATCTCACTCAATACGACACTTTTGAAAACCAAACTGATTTTGACGAAGCCGCGACACAATTCGTTAACAACCTGTCTCTTTATTACACTCCCATCCTTACTGTTCTCGGTTCCATTGGCAACTTGCTTTCCGTGTACGTTTTCTTCATCAGCAAACTGAGACTTCAATCCACCAGCCAGTATCTTTCCGCTTTGGCAGTCTCCGACACCGTATTTCTTTTGCAACTTTTGGCGCCTTGGCTAAGCGCGATGCAGGTGACTTCGATATTCTTCACGGGCGGGTTTTGTCAGGTATTCGTCTACTTGTCCTACGTGTCTTGTTGTCTGAGTGCCTGGCTGGTAATGGCTTTCACGATCGAAAGATTTGTCGCTGTGCTCTACCCTTTGCATCGAAATGCGTGGTGTACTGTCCGTCGGGCCCGCAACGTCATTGTCCTCTTGACAGCCGGAGCCGCAATGGTCAACTTGCCCGTGCTTAGATTCGCCATCCCTTCTCGAAACGACTGTAACATCGACAAGCGGTACTTGGTGTACGCGGCGAGATTTAACCTGGTGGACACCATGTTATCCTTCACTGTCCCCTTGAGCATGATCGTGCTGATGAACGTATGGATTGTCGTGGGAGTGTACCGCATAGAGAAGACTAGGCAACAAATGATGAGGTCCCAATCAGCAGGTCAGCAGCGCATGAGACCCACTCAAGTGCTGGGTGGTCCTCGTTCGCAGCAGCACGTTACCAGCATGTTGCTTATCGTCTCTTCAGTCTTCGTCTTCTTCAATTTGCCCGCCTACACTTTTCGAATAATCGCGTACGCCTACAATCTGGTAAGTACAGCCTATAATTAAGTAATAAACGAATACGCTTTGGCGAATGGTCTTTTTCGTAGCACAAACGTAACGAGTACTGCTAACGCGTAGCACTTGCGTAGCTTCTATGCGATATAAATATAAATCATACCGCAAGTAGTTTTGTTTGTATTATATCCAAAATTATTTTGGACATAAAATTTTATTTTATTTATTCAGCACAAGCTTAGCCACTTGTATCCCATTAGGTACTTTGACCTTTTGATTTATTCAAGCAAAGCCCTGTAATATCTTTAATGCGTATTTTAATATTCAGTTAAATAAAATTATTAATTAATATTGATAAAATAGACACTAACTTCAAAATATTATAAATATAGAAATATAGAAATTCATACAAGGTCCGTTGTTAGAGCGGCTTCCTTTACTGTGTTAATCAAACACTTGTGTTAAATAAATGCTAAAGAATTTAATACCTTTGTTTAAAAATACGCGTCCTCGCACCGTCGTTATTAGAAATTCATAAGACAAACTTAGCTGCTTAAGCGATTTAGATTATAACATTCTCACGAGCTGAAAATTTCTAGAGAATTTCATCTTACAGTCCAAAAAGTGCATACATGACTCGCAAGAGAATATTGTCTGTACGGCACTCCAAAATGTATGTACGGCGGCCTTAAGCTATGGTTTAGACAGTGTCCAGTCTCTCATTCACTCATTAAATCCGCTTTAAAATAATTTATTTTGTAAAATTTACGTTTACACTCGCATTTCCGATGAGCGATGTAAAATTAATCGCTCTAATAACTATTAAAAAAATTAAATCTAAACTTTAAGTTTTAAACTAACTTAGATCATGCATTAGAAGTTTGCACGTTTAAAAGAAAATCTTTTAGCAAACTTAGGGAATCCCTGTTTGAAGTTGTATATAGTTTATGTGTGTGTGAAGGAATGTTATCAAAGTTGAGCCTAGACGCGGTGCGAGACGCGGTAATTAATTTGTGGCAATGCCAACCCTTGTCCGGAATACGGTATAAATTTTATACGCGCTGTATTGTTAAGTGATATCAAATCGTTCAACTACATGAAAGCAACTGATATTATTGGCATACAATTCACATTCAATCATTATTGTTAGGTTTAGAATATCTGAGACATTGAATTCAAAATAATATAGGAAAAAATAACAATGAAACTATAAAAATGGATTCACGCGAAACGTGATTATACGCGCTAGAACGTTTGTTTTAAAATTTTGAAAAATTATAGTATTTTGTCAAATATACTAAATTAATGTTCTTTAAATTACGAATTAAGAGGTTTTCTTTAATTAATCTGCTACTTCCATGTGAAAAAATAACCTTTACTGTTATAACAAATCTTTGAGATTCCTATGTATTGACATCAGCACTAAAACAAATAAAGTTAGTGTACGGTCCCTTGTCATCGCGGTGCTTTAAATAATAAAGGATAGTTTTACTTTATATTAACCGCGCACATACAGCAATAGAATATAAGCGAAATAATGAAATTTTAATTGCTATGTAACGAAAGAATGCAATGTAACAGTCGAAGAGAGTCCCTACGTCTGTATATACTCTCGGGGCGCAACTCTTTTATAAAACTAAGAAAACCTACAAATGTGAGCAAAATGTACAGCCTTGGCTCGTTCTGTTAGTATTTCAGCCTGAAATAATTAGTACCGTGAATTTTTTTTTTATTATTACGAAAATTATCGTGGGCTAAATCCATAACGATGTACAATGATGATGTATTGCAATAATTTTGATCCGTTATAATCAGTAGATTACTTACGTCCCTGATATGTGAGGTTAAGAAATAATTTCAAATCACAAACGTTGTTATGAATTTTAACATTTACTACATTTGAAATATTTTCCTAAATTTTAGACCGTTTTATGTAAAATTGCCGAGATCGCGACGATAGTCAGAATTTAATGAATTAACATCGCAGACTATAAACATGATATGGCTAAACATACGCAGAAGCAACATACAAAAAAATAATTTAGTTATTAAATAAATTTGTTGCGTATCGGAATTATTCCATTTGTGTGCCTAAGGACCACATACTAAGATAATAAAAGAAGCCAACAGAAAAAACGTGAAATCCACTAATTGTTTCAATTAACTTGTTTACGCGTTGATCAAAATTTATTGTGTTGCTTCTAGTTGAATGTTTTCCTTCATAGAATTGTGTGGACAATCGTCACCAACAATATAATAATCATGCATATTCAACAACTTACATATAAGTAAATGTCTAAATAAATATGTTAAAAAATTCAAAAGTTGCCGAGCTGCGGTCGGGCTAATAATGTAATAAAACGAGCTTCATTTGTAATTAAGACTGCATATGCGATGAATGAAGTTATTACACGAAATGCAGCAATGAATTTTAAAATCCGACTTAGATGTGCACGAGCTTGCATGACATTTAAACTAATTTAAAGCTCTTTTTTTTTCGCGACTTAAAGTGTAGAATGCAAGCACTCTAGAATATCAGTTTTTATATTATTTTTTTATCCCTATACAATAATTAAAGATATCTTCAAAATGATATGAAGATTATCATAACACTTTGCTTTCGCTGACAAATTATTGCAATTGAGCTTTTGAGATACGACTTCGCATGGACATAGCCTATAAGCCGCCTCTATTAAAATATTGAACAAGCTTTCTTCCACTATTAGGCGTAGTTAGAAATTGTTTATCATATTAAAGTAAAAGAAACCTAGTAACATTGTTGTTACAGATGGGCGTTCGTGTTCAACATCCAATTTTAATTTTAAAACTAAAGAATATCTGTCACTAAAAAGTTACTACGAAGAGGCTGAACGGACTGTGACGGGATTTAAGACAGGTGATGAATAGAACTGTTAAATAGACTGAACTCACAAAAATACGCTTTTAAATTTATTGATTATCATTAAAGTAACTAATATGTAATCCGAATAATTAAATGTCAATGCCTCTCATGCATAAAATAATTGTCAATTAAATGAATTTCACGTGTGAACAATCAACATACATAGCATACACAGATTTCAATATATCATGTAGAATACTAAATGATTTGATATAAAGCATTTGAAAACTAAAGCGTAGTTGAAACCAGAACAATCCCGATGGACCGTCCAAATATTTCGCGACGGCAAATAACATAATAAAAAGGAACAGTAACGTTGGCAGTGGCGAGACACTTGTTGCTTTACGATCCAAATACACGATCAAACCAACGATCTCAAACATTAGACTGGAATAACGCTTCACTTCTTTATCAAGTTTTATTAGATTGATGTATCAATCACTACTGAGTTTTATATATATTAATACAGTATAACGAATTTCGTTATAGTAAATTATAATTAAAAAAAAAATATCTCGTATATGCTATGCATATGCTTTATAGACACGAGACAATCTGTTTTTAAAACAGCATATGTACATTTGTCGCTTTGGTTACACGCATTGCGATTGCACAAATAAATTTTATAAATTATCTTCGAAAGTGTGTACATATTATACGTAACGTGCAGGTACAAAAAAGTTATTTGGAGGGATTACGTGTCAAGCTATTAAATTAATCATTTGATGTTTTGTCAGGAGGGTTCGGCGCATTTAGTAGGACGATGGTCGGCGTTGCAGCAACTGGCTCTCATGTTCTTCCACAGCAATTTCGGTATCAACTTCATGCTCTACTGCCTAACGGGGCAGAACTTTCGAAGAGCAGTGAGGCAGAGCATCCCTTGCCTTCGTCAAAAACCCCGACGACAGGACGCCGTAAGGAGGGCCACTCGGCCCGCCCGTACCAGCAGCATCTCAAGTAAGTTAGACTAATTGACGCCCCAACCACCATAATTAACCGGGGAATACGCTTGTGATGTCATTTGTTTTTTTCCTATATTATGATAATATTCTCAGATACAATTTAACTTGAATTCATATAGTAAACCGCGATCTGATACTACTACGTCTCTCGTTATCTTTGTCTTAATCTTTTGCCTCTCGAAAACAAAGTAGAATATTAATATTGGACAAAGTTATATTTTTTTGAATAAGCGTACAGGAAAGAGCTTTTCATGTCATTCCACAGGTTTCTAAGTACATAAAGGTCTTGTTCGAAGCAAAAATTTTAATTAGTGTAATCCTTCTGTTGCAAAGTAGGAAGTAGGTAGAAGGCTAGTGGAGCAGTAGAACAGAGATTTAAAACATGCTTTATTAGAGAAAGATTCTTCAACATTATTTTAAACTATACTAAAATTACGCTGTCTAATGTAAAGTATAATAACTTTAAGTTTCAGGGTTTTGCATAACCCATTCTCTACGAATATACTAACGACTTTTAGTTCTTGAAGCTTCTATAATGATGAGAACTAAATGATATTTAATACAGTTTTAAGTTTGTTTAATTACAGTTAGTAAGCAAATGACACGAGATCCCGTTGAAAAGCGATACCACACTAAATCCTGCAATATTAATTACCATTATTTTAATGGTCTACATTAATTTTAATATCGATAACGAATAATTAATGGTTATAAGAAATATTTTTCCCCAAATACTGAGAAATGATATTCTTTGTTTAAATCACAAGCAAGACAGCTAATAATAATTAAACAACAGGTCTGTCTGCGGCTTCATATGTAAGCACCTGTACGGAGGCCATTACCAACTTTCCCAGTACGAGCACACCGAGTTCCCGAAGTCAGCGTACCGAAGCATACATCCGCAAGTGGAAGTTTGACAACAGCCGAACCCAACGCCACAGTCCTAACTATTCGCAGAACCCACATTCGATCAAGCAAAGGGATAATATAGAAATGCACAACATCAAGGCGATTGCGACCGATATGTAACACAAGTGTAGCGGTAACGTGATTAAGCTGGGACAGAAGTCACTTTAGTCCTACATGTCGCGTTTACTACAACTCTAAAGCATGTTAATGTTTTTAAAGTTGACATTGCACACGATAAGTCCATTAAAAACTTGTTCATTCAAATGAAATCCTTTAAAACGCATAAGTCGCCGCAATCGTCTTTCGTGCCGCAGTCGTAGTTCATAAAGTTCCGTTTAATCAAATGAAGAGTATACATGAAGCGCGTGCACGCCACCCACTCGGGAGGCACAAGCAATCTACACCATCTTAATGTTTGTTTATACTCGGAAAGCTAACTAATCAACCCTTTCAGTCTCTTTATAATGAAAACATCTTCTCAATAATTATTACATTAGTATATTATATTCATGTTGGACTAGGTCCGTTGTAGTGGGTAGAAGTAGTATGTTCAGAAATGTTGCAGTAGTTATTAGAGGGTTTCAAACAACGAAAAATATAATCATTCAATTATTGTTAATCGTAGATTAAGCGTCGTTGGAAAATGCATTTGAAAATGGAAAAGTGTTGAGGTTTCCGGTTATTCAAAGACCAATCTTTGAAACCTGAAGTTTTAACAAAGGCTTTACGATCGGGATGCAATAATGGTATTCATGGTAGGAAAGTGTTGACAATGCTTAAGATTTAAGATATAATAATACCGCGCATTCAATGGATTAATCCGAATCTATGAATCATGGTGCAATAACGATTGGATTTTCATGTTCAGGTGTTCGGTACAGCTGTCTCATTAATACTACAATTTGGCAGCTTCCTTACAAGTTTTCATGAATTACCACGGAAACAACCATTTTATTTACTTCGTTTAATTCCATACAAATATTGTTTTCGCGTTAGCACCGAAATCTAGGTATTAAGGTTGTAGTCTAGTCTTGTAATGTTCTAGATATCGAGAATTAAATTATAGTTGCTGATATCCGCATCAAAAATGCATCTACGAGCCCGATGGATTATTGATAAATCAACGGATTAACACAGCATACTATATTATTAATACTTAGATATCGTAGTAATCATTACGTAGAGAAGCTTAAGGGTCACATTCAGCTACAGTCGAGCCACAGCTTGGAGGTACTTTGGCTCGGCTCTGAATCTTACCCTGAGCACATAATTATATTGACTTGAGATGAAACAACTATTAAAGTAGTTAGTTTGTTATTCAGCGTTTCTCGACTGCTTAACCGCTTTTGACTTATTAACCGCGTTTGCTATTTATTATAATATAAGAAATTATCTCTCTCTTAAAAGTTTAATAGTGTTATCAATATTAATATATTTGTGTATTTACATTAATGAACTGACGAAGCGAACGCCGAATGGCATAAATTTAATGTTAGTATTATAAAATACAGAGTATAAACTCAATAGAATATATTATACATATAATGAGTATATATTTTCATATCGCCATTGTCATGAAATCTATACAAAAAATTACATTTTTATCTCATATATATTTAACAAGATTTGCGTTACGCGAACTTTGCAACTTGCGGTTCCCCAGTATACATAAATCTTGTTATTTAATTACGAAAACTGAGTCAGTACAGGACAAATGAGTCCACATACTTCTATATAACATTCTTAAAGCGGTCCGTATTTTTAACTTATGAAAAGTTCCAGATAAGAGCCAGTTTCTCCTTGTAAATTCGCATTGATGACAAGGATTTATAAGTTGAAAATGGGGATCACAATATACTTATTAATTTTGAGGCGGACGACACGGTGCCACAATTTCAGTTTGAACGTGTCTGTGTGATAAATGTGTGATATGGATATGATCTCGATGGAATAATTACAGGAACAGACACGAAGGTGCTGGAATTAGGGCCGTAGGGATTGTATACTTATTTTGTTAATGATATTCAACCATATTCACTGATATTTTTGTAACATTTTTCAAATAACATTATTTTATCAACGCTTGTAATATGTTTAAAATGTTCTTTATATTTTACAATACTATATTTCTATAACCAAACAGTCGCGAGTAATAGACCCGAACTATATTTTTAGAAAATCATCTTCACAAATCATCAAATATATACTTATTGTATAACGAGATAGTAGGTATATTAAGTATAATAATGTTCTAGTAGTCGCTTGTTCGAAACGTAGTAATTAATAAGTAGTGGCTGATTCAATTCAACCTGTAGGAAGTTTACTGTTAAACGTTGCATAATCAAAGATCATTATAAAAGATCTATTAGAAATATATTCCATATTTAATCTTTAAACTTATAGCTTATAATGAATATGCAGTTGAATAATTATTGTCATGTTGAATGTAGAGTGTAGAATGTTGATTAAACGTAGAGAACAAAAAAATTGTGTTTTATTTAAAACCCTAAATTAGTTTTTTAACAAAACAAATAAGCAATAATTATAATTGTCATTATAGTAGGGGAGCCCAAGCGGGGATTTCGGGATTTACTAAAGCGCGGCAGATTAATATACAGGGGGATACCTTGTACCCGGTTAAGTACCTCCACAAAACATGAGGCCCATATATAAGGCCGCCCGTGAAGGATACAGGATCAGATAAGTAAAAAAAAATTGACCATCAGAAATTCTCGAGCGCGTCAGATTAAGGTAGGGTGAGTTAATTACATCCTAAAAACTGTATATTCCACTGATCTGGCAATTTGAGTGACGTAAAAAAAAGGGGAGGGCAACAAAGTTGTAAAAAAAAGCGTCATCTCGACATTCTCGAGCGTAGCTAAATTTTTTATTATTTTGAAGGAAATAATTCAAGAATAATGAAAAATATAAAATCTGACGAACTATAATCTGAGGGATTATTGAGTCATGTATGCCATTAAGTGCTTGTCACATTAAAATTTGTATTTTGTGTTGTTTTTTACCAATGTATCAGTATGCCAAGCATTGGCAAGCTTTAATCAATAGAAAAAAAAAAACAAATTTAGCAGTAAAAGCCTTTAATACTTTATTTGAAGGAAAAACCATAATATTTAAGGTATTAAGGTCATCATCATGGTTAACATTAACCAAGCTATTTCCTAAAGAATATTAAGGCAACTCAAAATCAGAGTTACAAGAAATTCGGGTGGAGTTTAAATAAGTCTTACAACAATAAAATTACATTCTACTAGGGTTTTATTTATTTTAATATGCTAACAACAACATACAAGGACGCCTTACAGTTAGAAGAACAAATAACTACATAAAAATGGTATACTGCCTCAGAATAGAAAATATTAATGTTAATATTTGGGAGCGTTCAAGTATTACTTAACGAATTTGGAGGGGGGGTCTTTTGTAAAACGTTACGATGCGGGGCGGGGATTGAATTACGCGTACTTGGGAACAGAAAAACGTTACGGAGCGTTTTGCGGGGGGGGTAATAATCTCCAAAAATTACGTAACGTAATACTTGAACACTCCCTTTCACACTTTTCACTTTGATTGTAAGCAGGAGGATTGACGAAGTGAATGATGGTAAAGACCCCTGAATTAACGATCGGTGATGGCACTAGTCGCCGCGCCGCGCTTTGTATTAAGCCGTCAAAAAACTGATTGTAGTTACATAGTACTAGTACCTAACTTATATCAGAGCACTTTAATACAATTTTGAAATAGAAATAATATTATTTTATAGTATGAACTGATACTATTCACACTCACTTCACATTCATCTGATTGAACAAGAACTGAACTATCACTATTACTTTAAATATGGCAACATTATTTTACCCAGTGACATTAGCTACTGTCAGTTGGCTTCGTCTAATTAAAAATACGACTATAGTTATCGAGTCAATATTTACAAAATATTGTAAAAACTATTGTAAAATGGAATTTCTTGTCTATGGAATTTCTTGCCTATTCTTTTTCATATTAAACTACCTTTAGGAAGGGACATTTTTATATTTTTAACTTTTAATTATGACTGACATAAGGGCCTTTTTAATAAATAATTGAAATAAATGATGTCTTTTAATTTTTATTATATTTATTCATTCAGATCCCTCATATTACATTAAAAATAGAAGTCTATGTTAGTCAATTATATTTTATATTTCGAAAGGAGCTTAAATGGGACTCATGCATAATCATCTTTGAAGGCACACTTTTCGTTGTGCTCGATTTATCCTAAACTATGATCCAGCCTGATTCGCGAGCTAAAATATAATTATATATTACTAGCGGACCCGACAGACGTTGTCCTGTCTTAACTATGAATATTGATTTCAAATTGGTATATTAATTAAAAAATATTTCAGAAACAAAGTGTTTATTATTCTAATGCTTTATGTTTATACAACATTCTTTGTTTGTTTTTCTGGCTCGCATATTATTATATTATCAATATAATAACTCTGATCGAAGCATTTATTTTAAACGATATTCATTTTTCTTACATCCTCTTTGACGATATTTGCAGCACGCATTCTGTCAATGTTATGTCAAACGCCATAAGGTTAGGTACATCAAAAAGTTCGAATTGTGTGGTGGTTAAATATTCTTAAATTTCCTATTTTTCCCCCATTTTTTTCTTGTTTTCTTTTATAAGAACCTTCTCCTGACAATTACAAACACAACAAAAAAAACAGACAAATCGGTCAAACCGTTTTCATGTTATGTCGTGACAACGGAAAACAAGTTTCATTTTTATATATACATATTACGTATATACGTCGTTACGCGCAGCCAAGCAGTTAAATTATGCATTTAGAGTTTAAAATATTAGTACATAGTTCATTAGTAGACGAGATTCGATTGTCAATAGACGTATTAATATTTCTGTTCTTTAAATTTTTCTAGCGAAACAGAACTAGCGAATCCTACTTAACCTAGATTCAATATAATATCACTGTAGAATATTGCTCCAAGTTAAATAAAGCCACCACAGTGCATGTAAAGTACAGATGCGCAGTTCACATATATTTCTCATTTTCCAGCCGTCTTACAGGTTGCAGAAAATAAATACTTTATTTATGGGCCTAAGTATACGCTGCTATAACATGATTCCTAATGAAATATTGGAACTGCCTTTAAACAGATTCAAAACACATATCAAAAAAACCTTAATGTGTAAAGGATACTACACAGTCAATGACTACCTGGAAGATAAATACGCTTGGCAATAGTTGTAATTATATTCTTATAATTTGATTTGTTATCTTTGAAGTGTTATGAATACGTGTGTAATGGTGAATGTGGTAAATCACAGAACAGATTTTTATATTTTTTGTACTTATGTAACTTTAATGACGTTCTGGTTTATGACATTTTCCTTTGAATAATTGTAATGTAGAGGGAGGGTAAAATTTGCTGAGTTTCTTGCCCGTTCTTCTCAGAACAAGGCCTCCTGGTAGTTTTGCGAACGGATGGCGTAGTCTTGCTCTTTCGTGAATTTTGTAAACGTTGTTGACATTCATAAGCATGCTCTAAGAAGCATCTAAATTGAATAAACGTATTTTGATTTTGATTTTCAAACCTCGCTTCATTTGAAGGCTGTTTTATATAATTAATATTATTCTTTTTGTAATGAGATAAAAAGAAATATGTTTTCTCACACACAAAAGCTTAACAAATGTACTGTGCATGGCAAAAGGATTATCAAAATAGTGGATCGGAATGAGATTAAAAAATATTAGAAATTATTTATATTTATTCAGAATAATAAAAATAAAATTGTGGTTCGCTGATGCGTTTACCGCAATTTTCTTTACATTTTTGTCTTCGGAATAAGATCATTTTTTTAAATATTTTTTTAACTGTAAGCTCAAAAAGTATACATTGTAATATGATATGACTTGAAAGTATATGAGACATAAATAATCCGTAAACACATATCGAAACACGACAATAAATAGTCATAACGAACAGCTTATTATACATATCTAATAAGTATAAAAAGCTGTTCGTTACAATATTTTTGGTAAAGCAATAAAATACATAACTATTTTTGCTTAACCAATAAATATTGTGCATTTAATGAAGATCTAATAGTTAAATTGATAAGAATTAATATATTAAAATGATTTAAATGCTGGAACAGACCGATAGGCCGTAGTCGACTTGTATATATTATTAAATGTTACTTATAAGTATCAACCCCAGCAATCTCAAGTGATTGTCTATGTTGTGATTTCTTTATTAGTTTTTATTTTTATTCTACGCAGACTACGAACTGATCGCTGACAAGGAACGTTACAAACTACATAATATAATAAAGAAGACAAAATGCTAAATAATATTATGTTTTATAACTGCAACGCCGACATTATATTATATATTATATAACCACTTATTATTTACTACTAGCGAACCAGACACACGATGACCTGCATTGTATTTCAAGAAATTAGGATATTAAACAAAGCATGAAAGCACCGACTGCAACGCCAACTGCCGGGCTCCATCCAAACACATACAAAAACATCATTCAAATCGGTCCAGCCGTTTAAGAGGAGTTCAGTGACATACACTCGTACAGTAAAATTATATACATATGCAAGCTGCAGTACATCCTATATTTTAAGTTAGATCAAACTACACACGGTATGCAAATTTGAGTGAAATCGGTTAAGTAATTTAGGCGTCCATAGCAGAGAAACAACGTAACGCTTAATTTATATATACATATTAAGATTATATAATATTAAGATTATATAATATAAAGATTATGTTTATTTATCCTTTGTGCAAAGTTCGTCAGGTTATTAGTTTAAAATCAATACGGCCAGTACAGGCGTAATTACAGTCCTATTATGTACCTTGATTAATATCCGCCTGTATATCTAGGATATACAACATAGGCGGATATTAATGTTGACTATTGATCACAAAATTATACGTATAGTCAATGTCGTATTGGAAATTATAAAGCAAGTTGGACCGGCAATCTATGTCTATCTACGGCATATCTATCATCAAAAGCGTGGCGACTGTACAGCTATATGATGAGACGATTATACTTTTTAAGATTCGACTCGACTATACCATTCGACTTAATAAACGCCTATTCTTATTTATATATGTTTAATCGCAAATTATATGTTAGTAGTTACTTATATAATATAATAAAGGTTTGACATTCATAACTGTTATATCGTCGCTGTAGTCATGATAACCTCGTATGTCCAGAACACCAAACATTACCGGAAACGAAAAAAAGTTTAATTTCGTCAATGTTCGTTTAAATATTATTGTGTTTTGTCCATAGATTTGGATGAGAAAAATGACTTATTTAATAAGCAGTAAACTCTAGTTTTTTCTTTGAATCTTTTATCGTTTGCTTAATGTTAAATTTCAATTTTATTTTATATATTGTACTTACTTATGTTTTCTGTTTCATATATATATTGTTTATCTATGTAATCTGTTTTGGCTTTCCACGTATATATTGTCTAAGTGTTTTGTTTTATAATATGTATGTTAGCTGTAAGATTACTAATAAATAAATAATAAAATAAATTCATGATTATTCCAGTTATATGACATATGAGTTAATACTTCATGATTATACCAGTTATATGACAAAAAGAGTCTATGAATAAAAAATAAATGGTTTTTTGACATAAAGGTTATCATGCTACAGTGACGATATATAGTAGGTATATAATCACTTCAAACATACTTACATACATTTACTTTACTAACTACTAACTTCTTTCATTTTCGTCCATCAGTAAATTAAAAATTAAATAAACCTCCATAACAAAAAAATTACATATAATTGATATAATACGATTAATACAAGACAAATATCCTCTCCTGCTAAGGGAATCAGGGTGCGAGTAGTATTTTTGCGAGTAGTATTTTTGCGAGTAGTATTTTTGCGAGTAGTAACAATTTAAGCGTTCTCCCGGCTGCATGAAATTTATGAGAATTATAAAAAAAAACTCACCATTATCATCTTCGACGGGCAATGGTCCAACAGTGCCGAAGAACCGCTTGTCTAGTAGTTGTAAAAGTTGTAAGGCACTCTCGTGGACAGTGGCTCGCGGACAGCCGGTACACATAAGTGTCACATTTATGATAGCTGTGTAATGATCGCATGGGTACTCCCTACAACAAAATAAGAAAATTAATCTCTTTAAAAATATTTGCGATTTATTCCCACTAGAATGTAAGTGGGTGCTCCTATTTCACTAGAGGACAAATCTTTGCTTTTAATTTATTTTATTATTTTTAATTACATAAGATGTCATGTGGAACATGGTGTAATGATTGCAGCTCCTTGCAAACGTTGTGTAAAACAAAAAGCCTTGGCGATTAAAAATAGTGGCGGAGAGTTTATTGGCAGTTCTTCTCTTCCGTTCTACGCCCTTGATTTGAGAACTGGCAGTAAATGTAAAATTAGAAGCATTTCATAAATTTTTTTGACGTTCATAAGTGTACATTGTTACTTACGTAATGATTTTGAATTTTAATTTAATCGACCAGTTAATGTCAACCCGCACTGGGTTCCGTCACTCGTTTAAACATGCAGACTTATACATTTGTCAGCCTTTTTCTTCAATATACATGTTCCATTTCCGTGGCTATATAGTTACGTTTACGGTGTATAAATATTATAATGAGGAATGATTTGTATGTATGCATGTTTGTAACGAATTGGCACAAAAAGAACTGGACCGATTTTAAAGATTCTTTCACCATTTGAATGCAATACATTATTACTGATTAATTTAATTGCATGAAAAAAATAAGGATCCCCTACTAAAACTACAATAATGTGGTGTAAAAATGCTTATAAATATTTTTCATCGCATGCGCTGCGAAAACTATTAATGATAAAACAAAAAAAATGTTCCACAATATTGAAGAACATATAAATATCTACAAACAATGTTTAAAAAATAAAAGTCCACCCGTGCGGATCCCGGACGGGCTGCTAGTGGTGTAAAACTTAGAAGATCTGATTTACCTTCACAGAAATATAATAGCATGTTTAGATATAATAAAAAAGCTATCCATGAAACATAGGAAGTTTGTCTGACTCACTGGATAACGGGAATTCAAACTATGTTTAATCTCTCCTACTAAAATGTCAAAGTAAGGAGAGCTATATCGAGGCATCACATAATAGAGATAACAAGAGAGATCCGTTTGTGTAAAAGTATTCGTGTATTCGAAATTCTTTATTCCGTCTTGTTATTGCATTCGAATTGCACCTTTGATATACATCCCTAACATGTTCTTGACTTTGCTAAAGGAGGGGTATTCAATATAAAGTAATAACGACATACTCGCAATTATCTTTTATCACATATTATCGTATTTTTCGCCGTAATGACCACTTAAGTTTGTACCTTTTTTTCTAAAGACGATTTTTTTTATAATCTTCCTGTTCCCTTTAAAATCGTGTACCGCGGCGACTACTGTGTCATCAGCTTTTAAATATTGCACCTAAGATGTTCGCTAAGCCGCCGAAATATGTTTACTACTAGGAGCTAGGTCCGGTGTATATGGAGGATGTTCCACCAATGACGAACCAAAATAACTTTAAGCTAACTTAAATTTCTTCGGACGGTCAATTTCAAGTCATAAGACTGTTTGCATGTCAAAATGAGGAAGCCATTTCGTCCATAGTAATATGTCAAGAACTTGTTGTAATGATCTAGTCCTTTTCTTATCTAAATGGTGTATATAAAAAAGGTCATGAAACAGATTTAGAAATCTGAGGCCGAGGAGATATACTTCTTTAGGCGCGTTATGAAAAATTGATGAGAGTGAAATTTTACAATGCGCGCGCACCGTGACACAAAATTAACAAAATGTAGTTGCCCACGGAAGATGCTACGGCATTGGACATAATTTAAAAACAACATTCGAATAACAATAGAATTTATGTTACACTTAATGTAAGAGAATAATAATTAATATTTATTTATTTTTCAAATGTAAACTCAACTTTAAACTATAATGACTCCTTTTCCAGTCTTTGATTATTTAATTGTAATATATCTTTGCATGCAATCAAAAACTATTTTTAATAATGCCAAAGAAGTATAACTTCTTACGCGCGTACATACGCGCAGCCTTTTTAAATGGTTGTGTATAATAACAGGCGTCTCAAAAGAAAGTTTACGACCTGGACTTTTTAATTCGGAAGCGCGCTAGTGCTTTAAACGTGCATAGATCTTCATTACACCGAATTTTACGCAAAGACTTAAAGCTGCACCCCTTCAAAATTCAATTGGTGCAAGAATTAAAGCCCTAAGAGCCCTACGCCTGCCAGTCAGAGGCTTGACTTCGTAAGTAACTGAGCGCTTCTCAACGTTTACCAACATCTTGAATTCGGACGAAGCTCATTTTCATCTTAATGGACACGTAAATAAGCTAAATTGCCGGTACTGGAGTGCAACGACTCCGAAACGCAAGCATCAGAGACCTCTTTATTCTCCTAAAATGACAGTATAGGCTGCGATTAGCTCAGCGCGAGGAATTATTGGGCCTTACTTTTTTGAAGACGTTTGCATAGTTACAGTCAATTCAGAGCGTTATGTGAAAATGTTAGACGACCTCTATGTGTCTGAACTTCAAAACTTTCCTGGCTATAACCAAAGAACATCACGTCACGACGACGACAACACACACGTCCAATACGTCTCTGCCACGAGTTCGTAAATTCCTGGATTTTTCTCAGGCAAATTGATCTCCAGGACAGGTGACATACATTGCCTCCACGCAGTCCTGATCCATATGGATTTTTTTTATGGGGTTAACATAAACCTAAAGTCTGCGCCAATAAGCCGACTTCTATGGCGCAAATGACAGAAAATATCTGTCACGGAATGGCAGCCATCACTGAGTCCACCAGCCGAGCCGTCATAAGTAATTTTATTGTTCGATTAAATGAGTGCCGTGAACGCGATCATATTATTTTTAAGAAATAAATTCCCAAAATCTGTACTTTAATAATAAATAAACACTTTTTTTATACACGACTTACTTTTCTTTTAATCGATCAACTAAATATGAACTTTCTTTCGAGACACCTTGTATAATAGACAATTCCCATAGAAATCGTAATTTCTTTAACTATAAAACAAACAACAACACAACGTTCCGCCAAGACAATGTTTTCAACTTTTTTAATCATTTGTGCAGTCACTACCGATGTAAGTCGACCCGTGCGCGGGTCTTCGTTAATGGAATGCCTCGCTTGAACCGACAGACCAACAAGAAACCGTAGAATATGGAAGAGCATGAACTCATTTTGTTATGACAGGTAAAAATTTCAAGCAGGGAGTCATAAAATATGATTATGCCAACTTTAATTTCATCCCAACAAATTACTAATTTTATATATAAAATTCTCGTGTCACAAGTTAGTGTTGTCCTCCGAAACGGCTTAACCGAATTTTATCAAATTTTATATGCTTATGCTACTATCTATTTTTCATACTCCTAAATAATAAGGGTTGTCCATAGCATTTTATTTTTTAGATAACATGTTTTGTTTGTTTTTATTTCTACATGATATGATACAAAAATACACACAACCCTTAATTTTCTCTCTACGATCAACCCCTATTTTTTATTTGTTAATTAAAATCTTATGACTTGAACTCTGAAAGAAACGTTCACAGAAAACCCTAAAAAGTTTCAGAGAACCGAACAGTCTCTAGGGTAACATAGCAACATGTTCCATGTAGATATGTACTTAAAACGAAGTTCGCGGGGGCAGCTAGTATTATTATAAAATTGAATTGATTGTATTATATCTTTTCTTTTTTCACATATCTAATGTCTGAGCTATGCACGACAGTGTTTTTTTCCATTGTGAATGTGACGCTTTATCACTATTTATTGAACACTCGTCGTAATACAATCAATTTATCTCAAGTCATTTATGCCTGTGTATATCGAAATTGTAAATATTGTCCATAATTGACCAGACCATTAAAAAAGACGAAATTCCAATTATGTATTGTGTTATTGTTATTATAAATATTTTCGACATGTTAAAAGACACAATAATCTTGCTTTTACTTTGAGTGCAATAGGCGACGACGTGGAAAATTTTATGACACAGGTTAAAATTTAAAATACGGTCGCGAAAGAAGGAACAACTAGACTTTTAAAAAGAGACTCTAAGGCTGCTTTATGTCGTTCGTAAAATGAACCATTAACTAACTCACCGACTGAAAGCTCTAGACTTACAAATGACGTCAGCCATCGTTAGTAACTCAATCGGTCTTAGTAACGAAGATAGTTATTAATAACTGACATAACGTCGCAGGTACGATAATTTAAACACGACATTATGCTAAGTAAAATGCGAAGCTAAACGTGGTATGAAACAGACAATTCTTTTTAAATATGTCGCAGCCAAGTAGCTTAATAAGCCGGTCAATTAACAGGCTACCATTTTAACCAAACAACGCCGTTCAACTATAGTCGTATTTTTAATTAGACGAAGCCAACTGACAGTAGCTAATGTCACTTTGTAAAATAATGTTGCCATATTTAAAGTAATAGTGATGCGTTCAGTTCTTGTTCAATCAGATGAATGAACAATGAGTGTGAATAGTCAATCATTTCAAACAATAAAAGAATATTATTTCTATTTCAAAATTGTATAAAAGTGCTCTGATATAAGTTAGGTACTAGTACTATGTAACTACAATCAGTTTTTTGACATCTTATTACAAAGCGCGGCGCGGCGACTAGTGCCATCACCGATCATTAATTCACGGGTTTTTACTTTGTCACAACACTATTTTTATTTCATTAAAAACTGACAACACCGTAAACGTCAATTGATATCGTCTAATTAAAAATTCGACTATAGAGGCCTGAAAGATATTCATGATATGCGTTTGTAACAACATTTAATAAACTGGCTGGCTAATGCTTAGGCCATTCGTGCGATAGAGTGACCGTGTGGCAGAAA
The DNA here is from genome assembly GCA_963693345.1 of Pieris melete. Lineage (NCBI taxonomy): Eukaryota > Metazoa > Arthropoda > Insecta > Lepidoptera > Pieridae > Pieris > Pieris melete. The sequence continues at coordinate 760,599 of CAVNZK010000127.1, forward strand.
TTAAAAAAATTTAACATTTGACATAAAAAATATTTCTTTAAAAATTAAATTGCTTGAGTCAGTCTCAGCTAAGTTAACATTATTATTGTCACTACACTCTTCCATTGTACTTTTTGTTTTCCATTAAACTTTAGAAAACACCATCAAAGTTGTGGTTTGCCGACGCCATATTGACAGTTTGAAGAGTTTTGTTCAGTCAACAGGCTAGGCAAGTAATAAAACGTCATCGATCCATGGCAATTGCCTAGCTGTTTGATCAACTGGCTAAATATCTTTCAGGCCGCTAGTTAACCGGCGATGTTTAGTTAAAAGGCTAGACTGTTAATTGAACGGCTTATTAAGCTAGTTGGCTGCGACATATGCAAGATCGAGGCCGTAGATCTGTGCACGATATTATACAGTTATTTTGCGAGTTTTTTGTCTTTGTTGTGTTCATTTTCCTCTAAAACACTTAAAAACGGAGAGAAGCGTGGCCGTCCAGGGTGTTTATTCGAAAAGTCAAAACAAGAAAAAATTAAATGATGAGAAAATAATATATGAGCAATCATCAGTCTTGTCTTACACCACTCTATAAAAATGTAAGGACATACCAGCTCCACCTCTAAAATGGTAAGTTCTGGAAACTACTACAAAAAGAGGAAGGAAAGATTTTATCACGCGTAAGCTTTTAAAAGATATCAATTAAGCATAAGGGATTCCCTTTATATACTGTAGGCTGTAGTAGAAGCGAAGCTTAGCTGTGATGATTTTTAGATAAAAGGAGCTTCTAGCTGTGCCCAAAGGAGAGAGCTCTTCCGGCCAGGATCAGGCTACTAACTTGTACTTATGTGTACTTTCCAAGCAAAAACTAAACAGGGAATTACTAGTCTTTGCTACGGCCACAAAGTTGATGATCTAGTTTTAAAAAGTGTGTTCGAATCAAAAATTTACTTGTTGGTACTACTTTAAATTACAGTACAAGTAGCTTTCATATATGCAAAATTTTTAAAGACAACTGAAAAACTGTTAACCCTACTGCAATTAAAACATACACCGATATCACACGACATTTTTTAATTACAACAATAGAAAATTTGTTGTTGATACTTTTAGTATAAAATATACTATATACATATTTTTATAATAATGAACTGCAAAACCCCCCTTGTTTGTGGCGATGACCGGGAACTGTTTGAACTAATAGATATTTGCTTAGGAGACAGAGAAACACAAAATAAGCAATGGAACGATGCTTCAAGCAAACTCTATAAGCAAATCTATCTTTACTCTTTAAAGATGTTTCTGAAATCGCAGTTCAAAATAAACGAGCACTTCAACACGTCTATATATTCATTGGGGTTACATATGTGAAATCAAGGCTATTGTTTGGGTCTACTATAGCGGTGAAGTCACCAAATCAAGATTAGTGATTTTTAAAGGTGCGTAAGGATATGAAACTGTTGACAAATTGATCACCAAAACCGCCCTGAGCAAATTTAGTCAAACGAATTCTACCTTTCAAGTTTTATCCGTCTTTGATGATGAATTTAATGAATAAACCGAGACGAACCAATGAACTAACAAAGACAGAACTTATATGATTCTGAAAAGAGATACAATCCGCCTGAAGAAATATATCTGATTATGTGTTTGGTAGAAATAAAATACCTAGCACAATTGTTATACTGTTATTAATAAATTGATAATAAGACTGCCTCATTATTGCAGGAAAACGATTAAGTGATATTGTGTCTGCCAAGAGCACAAGTTTAGTGTCTCGATGAAAAATTAATAATAATTTCCGTCAGAGACCTTTGTTTCTGCGTAGAATGAAGATGATACCTATTAAGAGGCAAAAATAAAATTGCTTTCTTTCAGGGCAGTTAATGATACAACCAAAAGAACTGGAAATCTTATGCAAAATTTTCATGGTCTAATCACCGAAACGTAATAACCGCTGTGTTCAGGAGCGTATAAATCTGTATGCAAACTGTAAAAAAGAGTAACTTAAAAGAAAATATCCTGCCTGATCTATAATTTTATCCTTTTTAATAAATGTTTAAAATTTTAAATTCTACACATCTGAAAGGGTTAAAAAGAGCAATATCGAAACCAGAACGTAAGGCTAAAATGAAATCAACAATTTCTTAGAACAGTAACCGATGTTGTAATTGGCTACAATTTTGTTATAACTGCATAATATAACAAAGGATCCTCTAGCCGAGATTCTCGGTAAAACAATATTAGCCCTTGCAAGAATGCTGGCCAAGATAGAATAAACAAGCTCTAATAGTTTATACAAATTGAACAGCATCGTTCAAACTTCAAAGAGATTGTGTAACACCTAGCGCCCACGCCGCTTTTGTGTGACGTCTAAGTTGTATTCTTCCTACGTACCGGCAAATTAATGGAAGTAATTCTACATAATTAACAAAAACGGGCTCATCGTAAACATTTGCCGTTGCGAGGCGTAAATATTCAAGAAGCCGTACATTTATTTGTAAAGATTTTGACTTGATGTTAATGACATTCTTAAATAAGTAAAACAAGTTTCAATTAGGCGACTATTAAACAAATATCTGTAACCTCCGGTTTCTCAGACGATGACGATATTAACCTAAATATAGAATCCTTTATATTCCGTGTGACAACTGTCTTTTGAGTTTATTGCCAGTTCTTCTCTTCCATTCTACGCCCTTGATTTGAGAACTGGCAGTAAATGTAAAATTAGAAGCATTTCATATATTTAATTTTTGACGTTCATAAGTTTACTTTGTGTTACCTACGTAATGAATAAATGATTTTGACTTTAAATTTGTTTTTGATGATGTCTGGTCTCGCTATATGAAGATAACAGAGCTGTGAAAAGCTAAATAAATGTATGATTAGAAAGAAATTACCTTGCACTGAAGATGGTAGCGAGTGCCATGAAGCATCCGTCAGCAACTCTAGGTGCTCCAGTGAAGCATTTGTCCACAGTCCAGTCCAATAAGGGCCCAATGTCAGGGTTACATTCCAATAGCAGGACTATTGTTTCACGCGCCAGTTCATATATCTAATAAAAAAAGCACACCTCAAAATATTGTATTTTCTAATCTCTGCTGGATTTTTTTTGCAAATCGTAATTGCTTCATATTATATCAACAAACTACAGTGAAAACTCTTTATAACGAATTTCAAGAGACCGAGCATTTTTGTTTGTTATACAATTTTCGTTATTGGGAGAGGAGAGAAAAAAAAATATTACTATATATAATACTATTAATAAGTAAATTATTTTGTTTACTGGCCATCTTGACAGTTTCAAAGTTTAGTTACAACTGATAATACACGATAGGTGACGATGGTGGTTTAGTAACTGAGACCAAAATTTCCTACATGCAATGTAATGGCACACGTGTTAATGCAATGAACGATGCTGTTGATGATCTCGGGTGTCTTTCTTAGAAATTTTGGCACCTCAAAAGTTAGTTTTGTAAGCTAATTATAAAAACAATTACACTTAAGTATGTTGTTGATGTCTTAATATGAAAAATATTCGTTATAGAGAATGGCTGTTGCGTTATAAAGGATGAATATATGACTATGGACTTTGTGTTAAATCAAGCAAATGTAAAATTTTAAGTTGGAGATTTTAAACTGTATTTATAGAATAAACTTACTTTATCATTAGTTGATGAAAGCATTTCGCTGAGCCACGGATATAAAGACCCATCTTCAGCCAGTGCAGTCGGAGCGAAGCAAGGGCCGCAACACACTAGTGCACTCATTGCCTACAATGAGTAATCTTATTAATAACTTACAGTTGAGTTAGCTTCTTGTTTAATTAAATTACGAAATTTTTATGAGAAGGTTTTCTGAAATTTAGAATAACCATAGATCAAAACTGTGGGGTATGAAAAATATCTGCCTATATCCGCAAGTTCGAGCGGGCCAGTACGTAAATTTTACGTACACATTTCGCAAGTTTACTTCTCCTTTACTAACAATGTTAACTGTCAGATTGAATATAAGGATGCATTTTGGAATGTTTATTCACTGAAGACGTCTGTGCCATCGATAATGAAATCTATTTCACCGGACTGGACACGAATTGATTAGATAGTCACTATTTCCCTGACTGACACGAATTTATTAGATATTCAATAACTCAATTGTTCAACTGGGTAATATCAACAGACGAAGTATCATCACAATGAGCGAAATCTAATATAGAAAATAACACGGCTATCACATTACTCACTGACAATTCACAATCTACAGGACTAGCAGGTATTTGATCAAGATTTAGTACAGTCGATCACATCGTCTAGCCCTAGAAAATCATCAAATTTTTTTTTTGACAATTTTTTGGATTTTATTCTTTTATGATACATACAAAATTACATACAACACTTAATTTTCATCTACCCTCTACTATAAACCCCTATTTTTATTTAGTTAAGAGCTTAACTCAGGTTTATAGAGAAAAATCACAGAAAAACCTAAAAAGTTTACATTCCGGAAAACCGAACAGTCTCTGGGGTAGCATAGTTCCATGTTGTTGCTACTAAAAAGGTAGGCTAGGCATTAAGAAGAAACGAAGTTCGCGGGGGCAGCTAGTTTAACTATAAACATTATAATTATTACGAAATTATAGTGGCTTATGGCATTATGACTATAATCGTAATATTAAAAAATACGTACTTTAAGTGCAGCTCGATTTAATCTCTCATCGACTTCAGGTGTGGCCGGTTGCGGCACCAACGTCCCAAGGTGCTTCACGAGTGGTCCACACCAACCAGCGAACAGCGAAAAGAGTGACTTGCATAACTCGCGTTTCACCAACGTACTATACATCTCCACTGTACCAAACATTTCGAATATCAGTACACGTTTTAGGTGGCAAATCCTATTTGATCTTCAGAGAGATTCGGAGCTCTAGGCAACATATACAGCCAACCAACAAAGCCTAACCTTACAAAGGGTAGAAACGTCACCTGATGTTAAGTGATAAACTCCCGCCGATTATAGACAATAACAACGACAAAACACAGAAAAATAAACAAACTATTCTAGTTCTTAATATCAGTTTTTTTAATCCTTCGTTAATACATTATATAATATTGTATAAAATAATTCATAGGATTTAAGATACACGTATAAACAAATCATAATATATGTATATAAATTACGTGTCACGTTGTTTGTCCGCTATGGACTTCTAAACCGATTTCAATCAAATTTGCATACCGTGTAGTTTGAACTAACTTAAAAGATAGGATAGCTTACATCTTCCTTATACCCGTAATATTATTTTATTGCAAATCATTTGATTATTATTTGACAGTCACAATTCCAACAGATGGCGCTGTGTTGAAAGTACCAACGTTTCACATAAGCTATCTACCTTTCACATAAGTTCTCCTACCGTTTCCCTTGAATAATTTACTACTATGTAATATAACAAAAACTTTAGCCACAGCAAAGCTTGGCCGAGTCTGCTAGTTTAACTATATGTTGTTTTGAATTTATTATGGGGGTAATATAGATTTTCCATATTAATTTAGAAGTGCTTGCTTTAGTTGTTAGATATAGTACAGTTGTACTGGATAACTTACGTGGAAAGCTCTTGATAAGTTCAGTGACGAATTCAGCGAAGGTGAGCCTCTGTTCTCTTGCAGCTGGTGCATCTTTTTCGGCCTCCACTTCGAGGCTCTGACGCACTCCTTCTAAATATTCGGTTAGGGCGGGGTGTAGACCTCCGCCTTCTAGCGCGAAAGGGCTACAAAATTAAAGAAAATATGATTCTACTCTGCACGTTATACGTACTGTGTCGTTGTCGGGGGAAATATCATATATTATTTAAATAAACTGCCAGACTGTTTGTGGACCATTTTATGTTATCTTTTATTTTAAATTGAATATTTGATCTAAGTCCACCATTGATATACAAAAACCCAAGATGCACAATCAACGTCTAAAAAACGTCCTCAAAAAATGAGCGCAACATTCTATATTGTGCTCTTATTTCAAATAGTCTCGCGTCTAATAAGTGGAGTCGATGTTATTTATTTGTGTTTTTTTTATATATAAATTTATGTACTTTTGAACTTTTTTGTGTGTAGATTTTGACAAATATATTTACGCTATATAAAGTGTAGGTCAGGAGGTAGCCAATTTAACATTTTTTTTTAATTTAAAGAAAAAACTTTTTAACCGGATTAAAGTTATGTATTATAAATTTACAACTATTTAACATCCAACACCTTTTGTCTTCAGTCACAGTGACCTGCGCTGTAAAGCACCCGAAAATTCGGATAAATTTAAAATTATGTTAAATAGTTGTAAATAAAAAAGTCATGTTCGACTCCACTCAATACCTTGTCCTACCGACCACGGTCGGTCGTAAAATTTTATTGCTTTAAGTACGTATACACTGCGTTGTAATAACAACTTAAAGCAATTCGCGTAAGGTTGATTTTGCAATAATATATGCTTGTAACATATACTGTTATAGACATACTGTTATAGAAAGGGACAGAAATAGTGTTTCGGGACACTTTCGAGTGTTACTTTTATTCGAGACTGTGCATCTTGGGTTTTTTGTATATCAATGAAGTCCACTTACATAATAACAACAATACCAATTATTTATTTTCTCTCATATAACATTTGAAACAACAGTACGATTACAATTAAGGTGTTGCGAGACTGGTTTCCAAGCTAGGTAAGAACCTGTGACATGGATAACCAGGCTTCCATTCTACAGCAAAGAAATACTGAGTCATAACAAAAATGTACGTATCTGAGTAGGCAAACTAAATTTAAAGTTTCTAAAAAAGAAAAAAAAAAACAGTCAAGAATATCGTGACGCAATACAAATTTTACCACTACGACCGTGCTTGTATGCTTGGGCTGGTATAACATGGCTATGAAGAATTTAATAAGATTTACCTGATCGCAAATGTTTTCCTCTGGGCAATGATAAGTAGCATCTTGTTGAGATGAAGTCTCAAAGCGTCGCGTCTTCTGCGCCGACGCATATTTTCTTGCTTACGATCGACTGCCTCGCGTAGCAACGGAACGAGTTCCTCAAAGAGATCCCTAAAACAATGAAAAAAGTGATATCTCGTAATCTCATAACGCAATAAAATAATTTCTAAGAGGGATATAAGTAAAATTTATCGTATATTTAATGAATGTTCTACTAACAACGCGATTGAAAAGTGACAATAAATTGTATTGCATAATAATGCTTTCAGGATGTTGTTGGGGCTCCCGCAGTACTGTAGCGCATAGCGTTTGCGGATGCACACGTGGATGATTTTTCGCCAATCATCCGCAAACGGACAGCCTCACTGATGCGTGGGGTTCGTGCGAGTACTAACAATATCCTGATGGTTATAGGTGCCTCGAATCAACGTAGATATATGAATTAAATGTTTTCTTCTTTGTGTCTTTAATAATTTTGCTAATTTTAATTTTACTAACATAGTTATAAGTATTACTTTACTAACAATATATGGACTTAATGGTCTGAATTAAATTATTTTTATTTTTTATTTTATAATCTCATGTCTTTTGATAATGTGAAATTCTACTCACTTCAGTGCATCAGGATTGATGTGTCCACAGGCATCGACAGCCGCGTCTCTGACTTCAGCCACCTCGCAGCGTGCGAGCGGCACGGCCAATTTGTGAAGTGAGCTCGGAACCGCCGCGGCACCACGTGTCTCAGCACCACTTCGCTCGCTCAGCGAATCCGGAGACGAACTGTCATACGTCACAACATTAATGCAATAACCCTTGTACACCTGGACTTTATCTTGGTAATGATTACAGTAAACATTTTACAAATAAATTCTAGTTGCGTAACTTGTATCGACATCGCTACTATTAGTGGTTATTCATTTGTCAAGCACGTGTTTATTGATGAGGAAAACCGTCCCGCTTTTGCGGAACAAAAGATAAGCTGCATTATGTCACCAATATTGGACGCTTATAGTAACGGTATCTTTTTAGTTCAGTTAGCAGAAACAACCGAAACACCAAACAAAACATAAAACAACCAACTAACTATAGAACATCGGCGCCAATGTATGATTTTATGAACGTGGTGTAAAACAACTGACACTACCTTTCCAACAAGCAACAAATTGTTAAACAAACAAAGCCTGAGAACAACTTTTTCATGTTATTAATTTCATGAGTATCCTAATATACGAGCCCCGATGCAAAATAGTTCGTCTATTGTATAATTTTCTCTGTGAGGTTTTCTAACTTTTATTTTTGTATATCTATATAAAATTTTGCTGTTCTACTATCACATGTCGCGTTACTTATGCCATTTTTAATTATGACTCAATAATATTTTAGCTTTTTAAATGTATACACATCCTGTTTAAAATTCGAAGAAGTTATTAGTGAGAGTTCGTCGATCGGTGAGTTTAAATAAGATTATTCCTTGTTTGAACAATTATGTTGCATAATTTAAATTTGTAAAAGTAATTCTGTTTCATTTGTCCAGTGAGACTATAACTTCTGTAAATTTCAGTTTTTTTTCATTAGTATTCAAATAACAATGGGTCGTGGCAAACCCATGCGTGAAGAGCTTCAAAAGCGAATAGTTTGTGGGGTCGATGCTGTCAAATCAAGTTACCAAATATGTAAGGACTTGATACTTTCCAGGTCTACAGTCCAATCTATCATTCGGCACTATAAAAAGAATAGAACGACTTCTTGTTTGAAAAAAAACTAGTCGACCATTCATCACAAGTGCAGTGGAAAACAGAATCCTGAAGAAGATTATGAAAAATAATCCTCGTGCTCGAGCTGGAGGACTCACGGTGCAATGGCCTTCCAAAGGACATGATTCACAAAGACGTCTTAGTTGATACTTGCAGAAGAGTACTAAAAATAATGAGTTACGGATTTTACACCGCTAAGGAGAAACCACTGTTGACTGCTGTACCTACAGAAGAAAAAGAGGTTGAAGTTTGCTCGTGATAATTTAAATTGGACTTCCGATCAGTGGCATAGTATCATTTGGAGTGACGAGTCCAAATTTGAAGTGACAGTCGACGATGAAATGAAAAAAGTGATTCGGAACAAAAATGAGGCATTTCATACTGATTGTCTCAAACGCAAAGTGAAGTTTCCGGCGGCTCTTATGATATGGGACTGCATGTCTGCACAAGGTGTTGTTGGTATGCAGTTTGTGGATGGTTCTATCAATGCTGCAAGATATCAAAACCTTTTGGAAGAGAATTAAGTACTTAAGCATCAATATTCCTTCATTTTTCAAGAGGACTGTGCTACCTGCCATACTGCAAGGACAACAAAGACGTGGCTACTGGCGATAAGCATCCCTGGAATCTAACAGCCAGCACTTGTCGACGATCGAAATCCTATGGTGGAAAATGAAAAAAGTTCTCCGTAAAAATCCATCAAGATCTAAGAGCGACTTAAAGACTAGATAGACTCTTGGCTGTCTGGGAGTCAATTGCGCCTGAGGAGTGTGCAGTATTGTATGCCTCCTCGCATTAAAGCAGTCATTGAGAGCAAAGGTGACACAACTAAGTGGTAGACGAACTATTTTGCGTGAGTGACAAGGGTAGACGAATACTTTTTAATTTAAATTATTATTGAATTAATATCAAAGAAAAACTTGAATCAATATCAAAGAAAAAAAAATACTGCAAGAAATAAATAAATAATTATATTGCATAAGTTTACAAAAAATGCGATGCAATAGCTTTACCGCGGCAGTCCCCGAGTGCCACACGTATTTTTTATTTTTTTAATGTTATGTAAAGTCATGAAAGAATTTCTGTTATGTTAAAATAAACTTTAAAATTTACCTCAAATTGTGGTTTACTTTTTATTAAATGTTCTTAATTATTTTCCCAATATTTACTTTCTACATTTTACGCTTTGCACTACTTTCCATACTAGACGAACTATTTTGCATCAGGGCTCGTAGAATCGATCAAATAATCACACTTATTAGATTCGTATCATAGCCGCATGCATATAGACAATAACAATTAACTAAGTCTCCCATCAGACGAAACCCGATGATCTTGGACATCAAAGAGACTCACTTCCCGCTTAAACATTACACACTCACTAGAGCGTAAGTGTATGACTTAAGAGAAATTTGACGGTAATGTAAATTATTATACCAATTAAACTGTATGGGTTTTATTAGCCGAGCTATACAAGAAGCGAAGACATACTAAGTCCATTTACTACTACTACATTTGTTCAGGTGTTTCAAGATTATATGTTAAAATGTGAAGACAAGGAGAAGTTATTAGAGAATGTTAGGCTTGAATCTAACCTTTTGGGTCTCTTATATTGTTTGATGTTAGCTTAGTGTGTGTGTGTTCTATATTTCGCTACTCTCAATATTGTAATCAATTTCTGCAGTCTCTAAGGGACCGTTCAAGTATTACGTGAGCAGAGTTACTGCAATTCCTCCCCCCCCCCCCTCCTTTTGTCAGCAATGTACATAAACGTACTGTTGACGTAATCACTATATAAGAATATCAAAGACGAAACCCCCTAAAGTGCTTACGTAATATTTGAACGGCCCTAAGAAGTGTAACATATAATTACTTTCATATTGCTTGACCCTGACGTCATTAAGTAACGCATTACGTTTCTAAAATACGTAGTCACACAGAATTAGCGATAAGTGTTGTAAGTACATAATTTAAACAAAATAAATCGTAGTGTTTTTTGTTTCGTACTAATCTACGCTAAAATCAGCTACATGTATAGAAATGTGTGCGTGCTTAAAACATTCACAAACAGGCTTAGATAAATCAGATAAAACCATGTTTTAAAATCGAAAGATCTTATTACGGCAATAGTTCATTGAAGTATAGTTAACATCTCATTTTAATTAATAAATCTTTCGATTCAAAAATCAGAAGATAGGGTTCACATAATTCCATTTCCAAACATATAACACGTAATAGGTTTTTTGAATGTATAGAAGTCAGAAGGCCATTGATGACATAGCTGTGCACCGTATATATGTGAATGGATAACAATGACTTCACATTTGAATGACACGCGATTCCATCCCACTGTGTCAGAAGAAAGCTATCGTACCGCGTCATTTAATGGTCAAAACTATATCTTGTATGCGGAGTGTAACAGTTTAAAAAGATGGAATCGCAAAAATGAATAATGCCGTGCACGATATCGTTTGGCCACCTCGTTCGCTTGTGGTGCCTGTGCGCGCGCGCATAGCTCAACGGCAGCGTGAAGAAACCGACTGGCGCGTTGAGGCTCTCGTTCGATGAGGTCAGGTGAGGGCCGACCCATGCTTCACCCTCCGTGCTACAAGGGTTACATAGATCACGACCAGTATCTAATATGCCGTCTTCATCTTGGCCACACAATCTCTACTTTATTGTTTGTGATACAAAAAAGACTTTATAAACGGATGACAAGAACGTCCTCTCCGTCCGATTTGAAGATTGTTTAAAAATAAAGATTAAATAAGTAATGAGGGCGTTAACATTTAATATTGTGTCGTCTTGCAAACAGTGTTCTTATCCAGTGTATAAGGAAACATGCTAGGTGTTATTGTTTATTGGATTAGATTTCAAAAATTGTATTAAAAGTTATATTTAGTGAAAGTAGATCTAAGGATTTACTACTAAACATTCCCGATACACCTAGGTAATAAATAATTAAATCGCAAAAACTATTCTGCTACTCAAAATACTGCCAAATATACTTAGTGCTAATAAAAAAATTATTTGCCTATTTCGTAACGCTATCGTCACAAAAACTGCTCAAGATTTTTTAATCAGGTAATTAATAAATATGTATTTTAGAGAGTGAATAAAAAATAAAATACATCACACTTGGGACACGTACCTGAGGCTTAGATCTGGACTTGCGCAGCGGACGACCGGACTCGGGACTGCCGGTACCACGAGGTAGGCCATAGTGAGGTAATACTTCCATACTTGCATATAGCCGTCTCTTTCTTTTTCAGGCTTCCGCGGCAAAGCCGGCGAACGAGACAAGAGCGACGCCCGGTTGTCGTTGACAGGTCTATGACAAATTTAATTTTCTTTTAGATTCATAAAACGCACATCTGTTGAAATACAGTGTAAACTCTATATAACGACACTCACGGGCCTGTGCCTATTTTGACGTTACAAAGAGATGCCGTTAAATGGAAAGAAAAATCTGTATTAGAAAAATAGAGTTTATTTCAGACTAGTGTTAGTAATTACATAAAAACAATTCGTATTTTAACGCTATTGCGTTGTCTGTTATTTTTGTACTGTAGTTGTTAATTTTAATTTCGTAGAATTCTGACATTTCATAAGTGGTGCACCGAAAAAGGGACAAATTGGACTTATTTGAACGTATTTTTTATGTTTTACCTACAAAAAGGTAAATCTTTATATTTACTTACACATGTGACCTAATACGAAAATAAGGAATATATCAATATCACGAACAATATATCGAATTAACTTTAATTACTTTATTTTTTTCGTTAGCTGGCATTACTGCCTACTAATTCCAGGTTTAGTAAACCTTTAAAAAAAAAGTTATCTTTACTTGTGCGTTTTTTACTGTTTGTGATGAAAAGGGACGTAATTACCACTCGCCGTTAAAACACTTTCAATGTGTATCAACACACTTAATAAAATGGGTACATTAACTAACAATAAAATGTATGTATAGACTCAGATGTTCAGATTCGTATTGAAATTGGAAAAATGTGCCCGGCCAAAAAGGTTTGCGATCACTGACATGTCAAAAAATATAGCTGTCAAAATTCTACAGAATTAAAAATCAGAGTATAGATTGTATTTTTTACTTATTTAATTATCTTGCTATATTGAGGCATCTGATACAGCACATGCAAGCCTGCGCAATTAGTAAAAACAACGGATTTCTAGTAAAGTTCGCCACATATGACGAGTACCGACAGTCGAGATTATTTCTCGACAAAAGCGACAAAACAACGTACACAGCTCCGCGGTTTTAACCAATTTCGGCAACTTAAAAAGTACTTTTTAGTGTTTAATTGTTGTCGTTATTGAGGGTGATGCTATGTAAAGTGTATCATTGTATGGGAGCAAGCTAAACCAAACAAAGCCGAGTGATTTCGACACTATAGGGTTCTCGTTAAATCCAGGGACTTTACATTTAGTTTACACTGTAATATAGTCAGATGGAAAACACTTACGCCGGCTCGATAATCGTATAGAGCGCATGAATCCTGGCATGAAGAATGGGCCAAGCTTGAAGGACGGTCGTAGGGCATTTGGCTGGAACTCGGTTCTTTTCGAGCAGTCCGTACAGCACTACCTGCGCACAACACCAATCAATTGAATTGCTAGTAATCGTACAGTACTATCACCAAGGTCAAATTTCTGGAAAGTAACTTGTTAATGAAGAGTATGGAATAAGGTATATTATTTCAGTTTAAACAGTGGAATCTCTATAACTCGAATGTCGAAGAAAATGCAAAAAATTGAGTTAACGAGTTTTCGACTTAACAAGAACTTCGAGATACGTATGATTTAACTGATGAAATTTCGACTTACAGAGACGCGTTTTTAAGTGTATTTTTCGATTGTATGTACAAAAACATTCATTTTAGATTTTATAGCTATTATTTCGGGGAATTCCAAGTAAGTCGTCATTATATTTTACTTACGACTTACGGAGTCTCTTTTTTGAAATTCGAGATAAATATGTACTGAATACAACATTTTGTTCGAGTTACAAAGTCTAAATAATTCGAGATACCGTATATGGGTTCAGTGGAAGGGAATGGGATGTTTTTTTGCGATATAACCAGGTTTAAATTATGATGTAAATAAACAAATATGTTAAAGATTTTAAGTCACAGACTGATTAATAATACATTATTTATAAGTTTACTATTAATAATTAATAAATTACCTCCCAAGGATCAGCTCCATTGGTAGAACTGCCGCTCCAACTGTTCTTTGATGATGTCTCATCATGCTGAAGACCTGTCACATACACATACTCAAAAACTCTTGGAAAACTTAAATAACTTTAACATCACGCATTAGCCATTGGATGCACAGCGACCAACCATAGTTTTTGTGTAGACTACGGATGTTAAAAGAGTCATCAACGGTTGCCATCATGCATCGTGCCCGACCTCTCCCCCAGCTTTATAAACAGGGTGAATTGGCCGATGTGGAAGGCCCTTTTTTTTTTTTTTATGTAATAGGAGGCAAACGGGCAGGAGGCTCACCTGATGTTAAATGATACCGCCGCCCATGGACACTCACAATGCCAGAAGGCTCGCAAGTGCGTTGCCGGCCTTTCAGGAATTGGTACGCTCTTTTCTTGAAGGACCCTAAGTCGAATTGGTTCGGAAATACTTCTGTGGGCAGCTGGTTCCACATAGTGGTGGTGCGCGGCAAAAACTGCCTTAGAAAACGCTCTGTTGTGGAACGACGGACGTCGAGGTGATACGGATGGTATTTTGTATTTTGCCTTGACGTCCGATGATGAAACTCAGCTGCAGGTATTAGACCGAACAACTCCTCTGAACACTCTCCATGGTAAATGCGGTAGAAGATGCAGAGAGATCCCACATCTCTACGCAACGCCAAGGGATCAAGCCGCACTGAAAGTGCCAAGATACATTCCACAACATTCGTGGCCGTAGAGGACCGTGATATTAACGGCTGATCGCATGGCTAGATGCGGACAAGGCTACTCTATTACCGTGTCCTGCCCCGGGCGATTGCTGGTGGCGCCGTGGGGTTTTAGTGGGTATGCACTGTTGTGCGAGTCCCACATAACCCTTCCCCACCAAGGTCAACCGTGCCGCGGGAGGGTATGCGTAACGCATTTCCCCACGAAAAAACTGCCGTAAGAGAAAAACCTCTAACACCAGTAACCTAAAACACCAGTGCATAGGTAAAAGCTACTATTAGTTCTAACCAGTTAACAGAACAGACAGAACGAACTTTAAAATATTACAAAATCTTCACATTAAAATAAAAAAACCATTATTGATTGAGTTTGAATTGACTGCCTTGCAATTCAAGCTGCTGATTGCGAACAATAAACTACAAGCTCACTCCTTATCAGAATGCCAAATCGTAAAATGAATGCTTTACGACTAATTTGAGCGCGACCGCCGCTGTGAAAACCGCTGTGAGAGTTCGTAAAGTGAGTTACAGAATCGCAAGGCTGGGAGCCCTGACACAGGTATTTTTTAACTTAAAAGGGTTCCCAAATTTAATACATTATATTATTGTTGTCAAATTAATAACCACAATTATTTTATTAATTTATCAATAATCGTAAGACATCATAAGTACTAATGCGTACTGACGTTCTTGGAATTACGAAAGTTTAATTTGAACTTTTAAACAAGTTCTTTAGTCTCTGGTCCTGCTCCATAGGACAATCCTATGATTGGCTCTATAGCCTGGACAAAATCAAATTGGTTGCTGATTTTTTGCTTATTATTATTATTATTATTTTTTAATTATTTATTCTATATAATGCTACAAATGTAATTATTTATTTTTTTTTGTATCTCACACACTGTTTTGTTGTGTTTTTTTTTAATATTTTTATTACTCTTTAATGTTAATATTCTACGGTTTCGATATTTGTAAATATGTGAGGAACATGTATACTAACTTTTTTAGTATAGTAGTTTATTCTAAGAGTACATTGTCTTCACATATAATTATTTAACAAATGTAACAAAATATTGTAAACCTATTTTAAAAGAGTAAGTGTGGAGTTTCTTGCCCATTCTTCTCCACACGAAACTACCTTTTGGAAGAGGCAACTAGAATCTTCTTTATATATTTTTTTTTTTTTGACGTTCAAAAGTGCCATTTTAGATGGTCTAATTGAAATAAACGATTTGACTTTGACTTCTAATGAATAAACTGAAATGGTGTTTGAAATTTTGTTAAATAACCATTTTTCTACTATTTCATCGTAAACATTCATCTTAATGTCAACGTGCAACAGCAGTGTTGGCCTAGTGGTATCAGCGTACGATTGTAATCCTTGAGGTCGTAGGTTCGAAACCGGCTGTGCACCATTTGGCTTTCTTTTTATGTGCGCATTTAACATTTCCTCGAACGGTGAAGGAAAACATCGTGAGGAAACCGACATGTCTTAGACTCAAAAAGTCGATGATGTGTGTCATTGGAGGCTGATCCACCTACTTGCCTATTATCTTTACAATCATGAAACAGATACAGAAAACTGAGGCCCAGACCTAAAACATTGTAGCGTCACTTGTTTTTTTTCACTGTATCATCAACCTAACATATTATATCATGATTTGTACTTTGAATATATTAGCAAAATAATTCCTAATTTACAAGACCGGTATATACACACCACATGTCCACACGGGGTGGGTCCTCTCCACGAGCCACACGAGGTCCGGTTGGGCGGCGGCCAACGCGGCCTGCTTCTCGGCCGGAGGCAGAGCCCCCAAACACTTGTCCGTGAAGTGCGGGACATGGGCGTCTGCGGCGTCGATGAGGGCCGGCTCATCGCGAGTCAACTGAAGTCGCTCCAAGAGGCTCTTGCATTCCCTGAACGGAAAGGTTTCATTTCAGAAGACATTTCTTTTTTTTGGGGGGTTTACTTGTATAATAAGGTCAACACTTCCGTTTCCATATATCCTCTAACAAATCATAAGTGCAAGAAGATGGTTGCACTGTGGCTACTGGACCTCAACTATGAGGAAAAAAATGCTTACCATAATCAAATAGTTGAGTATAAAGTTGATACTAATTTATGTTAATAATAGGGAATAAATATAAAGTATAATAGTTTTAGCTTTATTAGAATAACAATTAAGTAATAAAACATACACAGACACACACTCACGTACACACACCCACATACATACACACAATTTACGCACACACACATACCCCATTCTTTATATGTGTATCCCTATAAATATTGCAGCCTATGTAATAATGATTGTTTATTCTCATTACATTTTTCTCTACTATATAAGACCTTCTGTCGATCCGAAGTGGTGGAGGCCTGATGACCTGTAACACAGGTACTTCCTACCTTTAGCAGGCATCAGTCTCACACTAACGAGCATTTTCCCTAATAATAGTATATAACTGTCACTTGTTCATGTACTAAGTTTTTGTGAGAAATGAATAAAGATTATTATTATTCACTTCAGCCCTGCGATTCTGTAACTCACTTCACGTACTCACACAGCGGTTTTCGCATCGGCGGTCGCTCTCAAATCAGTCGTGAAGCAGTCATTTTATGATTTGGCATTCTGAAAAGGTGGGAGCTTGTAGTTTATTGTTTAGAGCGACCGCCGATGCGAAAACCGCTGTGTGAGTTCGTGAAGTGAGTTACAGAATCGCAGGGCTGATGCATTCTAATAACTTGTCAACCATTATACCTCAGAATGTGCACGGCCAGCCTTCTCGGATAAGCTTTGCACTGACAGAGCATCACCAGTCCCAGAGCCTCGACGGCTCGAATGACGGAAGCGAGCGACTCGGTCTTCGCGGGAACGGTAGTCGGCGGTTCGCCGTTCTTCCAGCTCGTTATCAATTGCAAAAGCATCCTTAGACCATTCTCGACCAGTTGTGGTGTGGTGTCCTGATGTGGAACATATTCATATGTGTGTATTACTCAACTATCTATTTGTATCTATAACTAGCTATCGGTTAAATCGAATGTTGATATAACAAAAATAAAACACAAATTATCGGTAAAACAATACCTGTACTTCTTTAGCCAGAAACTGAGTGAAGCCGGCCAGTACGTCTTGCCGCCATTCGGGGAAGTCCACGATGAGAGTCTGAAGACTCTGGAACGAGAGTCCCCTGAGCTCTTCGTCCATGTGAACTGTCAATCTGCAGAGGAGGTCCACCAGCTCATTGGGGCTCATGCCCTCGGGTATCAGCCTGTAAATATATTAACACGGTTCCATGTCGTTCTAATGGATACAACTAGTAAACAGTTTAAAATATTTACCGAGGAATGGCTGCCACACAGGTCCTGAACAGATCGATTCTCGGCTTCCTCTCTCCCGTATTGATCTCTTGCTCCTTTGTCATGTTCTGTGTGTTCGTCAGCATGAGGGGTCTGCCGTAGTGGGCGTCCAACGCCCTCAATATCTCGACGAGCACACGCCTCACGTACGGAAAATACGCGCTCATCCCGATCGACTGAGCCGTTTCGTCCGTCAACATTTTGTTCAAGAAGGTCTTCTTCACTCTCAAAGTGTTTCCCGAGGGAAGGGTCCCCGAAGTCCTGGGCATCGGCGGTTCGCCCTCCTTTTGCTGCAAGCTATCCGCCACCACGAGAAACGCTCGCAGGCCAATAGACATTCTCTCAGGAGTGAGGATTATTTTAATCGGACGTCCGACCATGAGCAGGTCGAAGACTATCTCCCGCATCGCAAAGTCTAGCCTCTCTTGAGCGATGAACTGGATAATTTTCACGAATATGTTGAGTGGGGTGTCGCGCGGAACCACGCCCTTGGAACCTTTCGGGAACAGCGAGTTTACGATACTTTGAAGCCGGGATTGGGTCGCGGAATTGCTTTCGCACTTTATACGGATCATGTACACCCAGAGGAGACGATACAGCGACTCTGAAAAATATTCATCAATTACATGACAAGAAACGATAAGTCACCGCGTATCTGATTCCCTTTAATCTATGTTTATTAAGAAGACATTTAAAAATAACCATCTAAGGCACAGTAGGTATATATCGTCAAAAACAGTTTATTTTTTACTCTTAAACTCTGATTTTTAATTCCGTAGAATTCTGACAGCTATAATTTTTTGACATGTCAGAGATTACAAACCTTTTTAGCCGGGCACATTTATCAATTTCAATACGAGTCAACGTCTGTCTGTCTCTATACAAACATTTTATTTGTTAATGAGTGTGTATGAATGTATTTTATTAAGTGCGGTGCTAAACATTAATTTTTTTTAATGGTTTACCAAAGCTGGAATTAGTAGGCAGTGATGCCAGCTAAAGAATAAAATAAAGTTAATTCGATATATTGTTCGTGATATTGAAATATTTGTTATTTTAGTATTAGGTCACTTGAGTTAGTAAATGTTAAGATTTATCTTTTTGTAGGTAAAACATAAACAATATGTATTGTATTGTCCTAAAATGGGTCAAATTCGTCTCTTTTTTGGTGGAGAACTTTTTTGTAGCAACATTTATGAAATGCCAGAATTTTACGGAATTAAAAATCAGAGTATAGGTATATATCGTCCCTGTAGAATGATCACCTTGTATGTCACAGTTTAATTTTTTATTCTTAGACTCATCACTCATGTCATTTAACTGGTACAATCATGAAGAAAGGACTTATTTATGTTATTAATAAATAAGTCCTTTTTAGCATCCAAAACTATGGCCAAAAACACATAATATTATAAGTTTTAACGAACATTGACGAAATTAAACATTTTTTCTTTTCCTGTAATGTTTGATTCTCTGGACATACGAGGTTATCATTCTACAGCGACGACATATATTTTCTAGCCTTTAAAAATTTGAAATCGGTCACGCAAAAACTAAACTTTTACAATTCAGCGTGACAAAAATAAATGAAAATTTTACCTAACGCGACTCGGCACATCTTTGGATCTCTATTCTTGAGGTGCGAGAGACACATGGCCAGGAAGCAATGCCAGTTCGCGAGGAAGAATTGCTTCTGGGAAACGCAGAGCAGGCAAGTGACCAGGGGAAATAAGGCCAGCCGATGTTTCGACTTGGTGCTCGCGTCCAAGGTGTGACTGTAGAGCATCTCCACGAAATTCTTGAGACAGGGGACGTTGACTTCGTTCTTAACGGTCTGTTGAATACAATAATTGTTTCAAATCGGTAAACTCACACTAGACCAGGGTTTACTATTTTTAGACAACTTATATACCTGAGTGACCTTCAAAAAATTTTAGCCCATCAAAAGGTCATAGAGAAGTGGGGAGATTTCACCGAACTGAAAGCGCCAACTTTTGGAAAAAAGCTGATATTTTGACGGGTGCTTCTTCGATATTAATACAAAATAAGGTGAAAAAATAAATATTTCAAATCAAATAAATTACAGAGTATTTAGGACATTAAAAGGTAAGTTTCACCAAATTTCGTGAAAAATATTTTTTTTGTAAAAGATAAATATTAAACCAAATACCTGTTTTCTTTTTTAATTTTTCACATAAATTTTGAGGTTATGCGAAAAAAGTGTGAATACAAAAGTTTTAGATCTTTTTATTATCTACAACTTTTCCATTTGACTTTATTCCATAGGACTTTTAGTTTTGCTGGAAATCGAGATAAACCGTTTTTACCCTTAAAAACCCCTTCCATTTCCCGACCTCAGATGGCCCGTAAATTATTTTTCCTTTCATTTTTATAATATTCTCCTCTTTTTCCAATGGTTTTCATGATACTATTATTTTGTTTGGTTTCAAAAATTATCGACCCTGGTCTACACGGGATACACAAAGAATGCATGGATTTGCGCTATATGATACAAAACTAGCAAAATATCATAGATGTTTTAAGATTTATTTTTTATTTTTTTAAGATTCAAGGGAAGACTCTCCGAAGGCAACAAAAACCCAAAATATTTGTAAGTAGCGTTCAGTACTTCGGATTGGATTGAAATTGTTGTTGTTTTATTAAATACGTAATTGACATATGGTTCGGCTGCGTACGCAATAAAGGATTTTCTTCATACATAGATCTTCATTCGGATCCCTAACTTTTTGAAAATACTCTATATTGTATACAGTCTATGTTTATTAGTGATAATGTAGCATTCTAAGTGATATAATTTTTCAAATCTGTCCAGTAGTTTTGGAGCCTATTTTATACAAACAAGAAACAATCAAATATTACAGATAATTAATATGTTGGTACTAGATATGTTGATGATATAAATGAACTGGTTTTGACAGTTAAGACAGACTAAAGCTACATTGTTCGAGATAAAAAATCAATGTTTTATTTAATTTAATTATCAATACATTGAGGAATAAAATTGAAGACTTTATTTGAAATCCACTGATTCGGGACACAGGAAATCAAGAAGAGACACAATATTTCCATAAATACTAACCGCTGCGACCGGTACAAGAATTTCAACGAATAGGCCGGCTAGGGCATGCCTTATATCTTTATCCTTGACTTCGAGGAAGTACTGAGCACATTCAGTGAGGAACTGGAAGGAGGCCTCGAACTCTTCTATCGGAACCATCTTCACTCGGAAGAACTTCATACCCATCAGCAAGGAGATAATGCTCTGCGTCGTCTGCGACGATTGTTCACGGCTTTTTAGCTCCTGAAAATATTTCCATGGTTATAATTTAACAGGCCTACGCGACCAGTTTTAATTCAAAGCTTTTGAAGTCAAAGTCATCAATTATAAACACCTTGAGATCCGCCGTAAACCGCTTGCGCACTGAAGCGAAGCGAGATTGGGCCAACACACCTATTACTTCTGCGTAAAGATCTGCTATTATGTGGACATTGGCCGCGTTTGGGTTGGACTGAAGCCTGAAAAGAAATCATTAATAATAAAAATAAACTGCGTGCGTACAAAGTACACAGTCAGAAATTAAACTTCTTTGTAAATTCCTAAGGTAAAAGCCCCAATAGATGATCATGTACCAGTATATGATCACTCCATGTATTGGTATATCTATATTCACACTGTTTACACTGCACTGTATATGTGCTAATCTATATATATAAAAATGAAACCCGTTCTCCGTTGTCACGACATAACATGAAAACGGCTTGACCGATTTGTCTGATTCTTTTTTTATAATATACCTTGAAGTACGAGGATGGTTCTTACGGAGAAAAATTAAAAAAAAATGAGTGGAAAAAGTCTAAAAACAACACTTTTCTATATTCCCATACAAAATATTCGTAATAATACTTAAAAATCAATTTGAACTTTAATACCATAGCATAAAGTTCAAGTGTTAGTGGAGGGGTTCCGGAAAGGTAAATTTTTATTTTTTGACATAATGTATTTGCTGTCTTATCAATTTTATTTTTTTATCTTACTAGCTAGACCGGTGACCCGAATAGCAGAATAAGTATTTTAAACAAATAAAGAATCGACTGTTAGGCGGTACGATGTTCGCCAGGCCAGCTAGTTAATAATAAAAATAAACTGCGTGCGTACAAAGTACACATGTCAGAAGTGAAACTTCTTTGTAAATTAATTATTACTAAGGTACAAGCCGCAATAGATGATCATGTACCAGTATATGATCACTCCATGTATTTGTATATCTATATTCACACTGTTTACACACTGTATAATATGTGCTAATGATAATATAAATACATAAATAAAATATCTGCGTTTACTGCACAAGACGTTATGCGACAGAATTGCCATCTAAACTTCTAATATGTAACTACTAAACGAATACATCATCTAATAGCGTGTATTTTTTCACGATCTCTCTTTCTCACTCTATCTCAATCGCTCTCTCCCTTTTCTACCACAAAAACGCTGCACATCATCGTGACGTTTCACCCGTAAAAATTGTACCTTCATGCGCCTAAAGAAGTTTTACTTCATAAATATGACGTTTAATTTTTCATAAATATTCATCAAATCTCAGCTCCGTAATTTGTGTTAAAAAACAAAATAAGAATGAACAAAAACAAAATGAATTACCCTTCCTTGTAGTTGAACCGTTTGAAGGCAACATTCTCTATATAGTTGACGAGGTCCTCGTGGCCCGGATGAAACGGCAGCTGCTTCAGCACCTCGATAAGAGCTAGGCAGAAGAGGAATTCCACGGCGAGATCTCTTCTCTCGGCGTGAAGCTCCTCGCAACTCCTCTCCACTTGTTCGGTGCCAGCGCCGCTTCCCGACACTATGTAGATGATGCTGGGGAGAATTTATTTTCGGTTTTTCACCTATGCTAAACATTTGTTCACTCAATACAATAGAGTCGGAGGGAATATTAATTTGTCATCCGCGTTGTCAAACTGCTCTTCCTGACTGAATGCAAAGTTCAATTAAAGTTATGAGTTGATCAGTTTTCAAATGGACCCATTATTGTTAAGTTGGAGTATGAAGTAATAGGCGGATGGCACGAGCTTTTTACCGGGCTATAGTGAACCACGATTGAACTACATTCGTGGAAAAAAAACACCAAGAAGCATCACCCACGTGAAATGATTTGACTACTATTATAGATTGCAACAGACTATATAACAATAGAGCAATTAAATTTAAGCCATTCATAACAAATAGTTTTTCATAAGTTCGCATTTAATCATTTGCATATTTTTGGTTTTTACACACATAGAAAGCACAGTAGTAAGTTACGATAATACACAAAAAATAAATAAAGAAAACATACACAAAAGTTTCGATTTCGAATTGTCATTTGAAGTCGGTTAAAAATACGAAACTATTTAAAGGTACGTAAAAAATATCATCCTGAAATTCAGACATAGGCACCATCTGTCCACTAACGGTTTTCATAAAAAATACCAATCGTGATTGCTACGGACCGTCAATTCGTAATTTAGATATCCTAAACGTGCTAGCATTATTAAAAGCAATCACAAAAAAATTCCAACTTTTGTCTTGATTCCATAGCATTAAAAATATTTTTTTGACAATCATGCGCACCAGGTGACGAAAGTATCGCTTAAAATTACAATAGCATACAGCATAAGGACCATAGAGAAATGTCATTTTAGTAAGTTTGATTAAGGACCTATCCGGTCGCCAAACTCCAAAGAGTACATTCTCTCTTTCCATTTTCCGTCATCGTCTCTTGTAGTACGGCGAATGGAAAAAAGATATGGTGGAGTAGTTTATGTATCCATTTTGAAAGATTGATACACGATTTAAATAACTTCGCTCGATAGAAGAAAAGACGAAATGAAATGAAATTTACACGACATAATTTATCGCAAGCCAAGAAATCCATTTCAGAAAAAAATTGATAAAACATTAATTCAATGTTTTACATAACTAATTGTTATTACGGGCGCCTAAGTGCTCTCCACTGCCCCCGTAGTCCACCCCGAGATACTGACACAGCAATTCGTGCTGGGAGGGCCTTAAGTCATTACTCAAATGTCAGACCACGCCAGCTTTAGCACACTTTACATTTTGATTTTATCCTAAATCAAGATTTATTTAATTCGCATCTTTAATTACTTTATATTCGCAATATATTCATACAAATTCACTGACACTGAAAATTCGCAAACAAGCTCGTATGGTATATATACGCTTCAGCGGTACAAAAATGACAATATCGAGATAATCTTACCTCTTGTTTCTGAGATCTTGAGGTTTCTTCGTTTGTTCAGTGAGCTGGGGAGAGTCGGCCATTTGCCTTTCGAGCCAGCCGAAGAGCGCTCGCAGCAACGAGGGCAGACAATGCTCAGCTACCGTACCGAACGCCGACAGAATCTGATCGAGTTGGGGATCTTCGCCCCGTTGTAATGTTTTGTTTAGAGGCTTTTCCTGGAACACATGAGGCATTATAATGAATACAAGAGAAGGTTTTCGAAAAACTTTGAGGACCATCTAATATATAAAATTCTCGTGTCACCGTTCGTTGCCATACTCCTCCGAAACGGCTTGACCGATTTTGATGAAATTTTTCGTGCTTATCCGGTATCTATGCGAATCGGCCAACATCTATTTTTTAAATTTCCTTTTTTATTTTTTAGTCAAAATTTTTTTTTTTTTTTTATGATACAGGATTAAAAAATACATACAACCCCTAATTTTCACCCCTCTACGATCAACCCGTATTTTTTATTATAAATGATAAACATGGCAAAACGACGTTTGCCGGATCAGCTAGTAAGTTTATAATAATAGTTCGGTCCCCGCAGTTTTTGTGTGTAGTATAAATACATAATTTCTTCGTCATTGATCAGGATCATCATGTCCTGATGCCGATGAAAGACAGTTCGAGTTTCAGCAGATTCACTTTGGCAAGGTTTATATGTATAAATTACTAGCTGACCTGGCTAACTTCGTTTCGCCCTACAACCTTATAATATCGTTGTTACTTTAATTTAACTTATTTTAGGATTTCATTTATCTTAAGTATTACATTAATACAACTTTTTTGCAAATACAGAAATGTTTTATTGCATGCCATTGCGAAAGAATAATGGCAGTTTTACACATTAGGCATCTTCTCTCTAGCGTCAATATGGCGATACTGCATGTTAAGCACTTTCTGATATCCAACTTCTTTTGATCAGGATCAAAGCATGGTTATGCATCTCCTTATTCACCTCAAGATTGGAATTTCTTGAACTGACACGAATTCGACGTAAAAAGATGCGTAGTTTTGTCAACAGATGGCACCATATGGTTTTTGCATTCGTAAAATTAATTAATTTATTTATTGTTATTCGATAACCTATCCGATATTTTATTGCTTATTCTGCTATTCGGGACGGAAACAAATCCAACAAATCAAAAACCATGGCAATCGGTCCAGCCGTTCTCGAGTTATAAGTGTTGTAACAAACACGACTTTCTTTTATATATATAGATTTATATTGTTTTGCTGAGAAACCCCAATCAGTCAGCAGATCAAGCGACGCAAATGGAAATGGATAGGCTCCTACGGGATCCCAATCATATTCCCAAGCAGGCGCTTCATTGGAACCGGCAAGGAAAGCGGAACCGTGGCCGTCCCAGGCAATCATGGCGCCGTACAGTTGCAGATGAGGCAGAGAGCTGGAAGGAGCTAATTGAAATACGACGCTCAAGACCGAAGGAGACTCACAGTCGACGCCCTCTGCGCCATGGGTTAAACATTAAGGATATATATTGTTTTCATCAGCATTTGCTGTTTCAAAGCTTTTACAATATTTATTAATGTTCTGATGTTCAGCTCAGAGTTATCTTTGGATATGTAGTAAGGATTTTGGATATGCTCATCAATGAGGATAACTTAAAAATTATAATTAAATAAAAGCAAAAGACAACCTTTAAGCTGTCTTATGTGGGGGAAAATGTAGGAACCTGAAAATTTGTGGACTACTTCATGTTTAAATGTGCCCGAATGCAAGTATTAGAACACAATATAATTACTATGTATAAACAGAGTTTTTTCAAAAACAATGTCTCACCAGTGGCTCTGCCATCACAGCTTCCATTTTCCTTTCGGCTTGTACTGTGAATTCTGTGAATAGTAATCTCATCACAAACTCTCCCGGTCTCATATCGGAGTCCGCCGACGTCGACGGCCCCTTCGATGGGCCCCATGGCAACATTGAGGCTGTAACCGCCAAGTTAGCTCAATTAATAATAATCATATAGTAACAAAATAAAAATTAAGAAAAAAAAGTATTATGAAATTAAAACTCATCCGAAAAGTTTAATACTGTTTAAATGTTTACACTATTGTACACAGTGAATTGTGAGTCCAATTACCTATCCCTATAAAGCTTTGTAGGCTCATAATTGACAAATACATACTCGTATATCAACAATCACTAGATAACAACAAAATTAAATTAAATATTTAATATCTATATATTTTCTTCATTAGAAACTTGTTGCTCAAATACAAACCAAGCTTACCTCTGCCAGTAACAGATGAAGTTACAGTGCTGCGTAGATCAACAGGTGAGGTTATGTCTTGCAGATTTGCTGTGACCATGTCTATTCTGTGCTGAATATCAGCCTGCTCATGGCGCTGCGGCTCTGATAGTACACTGCTCTCTGATTCTGCTTCACTTGACACCATAGAGGAAGGTGCCTCTTCTGTACCTGAAGCTTTAATTTTAAACATATTGGTGGCAATTGAGAATAACCGTACCAAACTTTCTATTTAATGTGCTTTGTATGTTAATAAATAGTATACTGACATTACTTCAAAAAGTCAAATAAACCTATATGTAAACTGGAACAGCAATAATATCTAACACAACATATAAAGTAATAGTGCTTTACACAAATATACAAAACTATGAGGTCTACTGTTTAAACTAATAGAAATATTAATACATATTCAATGAGTACATAGCAATGGATAATTAAATAAAAGAAAAGAAAAATGAAACCTGAAAACTAACCTGATGTGTCTTCGGGATGGCCATCAGATGGAATAGTACTTAATGAATCTGATTCCTCCGAGATCATCATAGTAAATGATTAAATATGTTGAAACTATTTAAAATTTATATTAATAATGCTGCAACGAAAAAACAATGTGTCAAATGTAGCAAGGTAGCCTCAGACCATAACTACATAGAGGCTAATTGTTATGTTAAATATAAATTGTAGCATAGATGATGCTATGGTCTGAATTTGGAAACTTAAATAAATGATGTTGATTGGGATTGATGATACTAAAGCGTAATGAGTAAACAAGCCAGTGAGCATATTGGAGTTAACATCATTGCATTTAACCTAAAAGTGCATAATATTATCAAAACCCATAATACCTTTGTTAGCATTACTTGATGCAGACCAGTTATGCATTGCCACATCTGTGAACATACAAATATTTAATTAAAAACATGCAAGAAATTTGCTTACCTCTATACTAGTAAAGATGGCATAATTTAGAATTTGATATTCCTTTGCTTACTCACCCTTGGGGTTAATATGTAAATAAAGTATTTTTTATGTATGACTGTTACTTTCTTGAATCATAACTCTTTATTGTGCTATTAAGTACTGTCTTTTTATTATGTTAAGCAATTCTACATATGAACATACAAATAACACTCAAATAAAATTTTCTTTTCTTAAAATCCTGACCACTGCACTCACAACAGCTATGAAAATGAAATTCGTGCCTAAGCAGCCTATGACACATGAACCTATCGTTCATTGGCGTATTGTATACATTTGAAGAGAATTAAAGTCCTTGTGAGTCAAGAGCATACATTTATAGAGATATTCTATACATATGTGTACATAGCAACAAAATATTGTTTTATTCTTTCTACCTAAACAATACGTCTTAAACACGTAACAAATGCTGGTTTCTAGAGTAAAGACCGCTGAATTGTTGTCACACAACTTATAGGTACTGTCCGATAGACAATTTATATTCCTCGGTCAGCTTTATTTAAGTGATAAGTAAAGAATTATGCGCGACTTACTTTTTGCCAAAAACTGCAAGATGTAATCGCTAGCGGACATTTTTAAGATTTCATGGAAAGCTAACAAAAAATACCTACACTTTCACACAAGAAGCACACTCCATTTGCACATCCAATTTCAGCATTTTACTAGTATAAACTAAAATATTGTACTAGAAAATTGTATTACACATGATAATATATAAAAATTATTAGAAGTAAAATCGACCACCTACTAGGCATGGGCCACAAAAATCGTATTTAGATATTGAAATTTGAAACTATTATTTATTGACGAGTATAAATCGTACCGTATCGTGAATCCGATATACGCTTGAGGTGAAACTAGGTATCATTTAAACAACAACTTTATATTAATCATTATTAGAGCCTGAAACTCTATGTTGATATCGTGCCAACCGAATGTAAGAGTACAACCCGTGCGCGATAAGTTGGGACCTGAGCGCGGTGACGTCACAGTGGCGTGTTTGTACCGTCCGCAAAAAAGCGAACACATCGAGCAGCCGCCGCGGCTTCGTCCTTGTTTTTTTTCAACCTAATTTATTATGTTACTCAGGCATGATGCTGCTTTTTATCTTATCTTTATTTTTTTTACACTATTTGAATACAATAGAATACTATTTAATTATGTATCACAGAAAGTGAAGGAAGGTAACGTTTTGTAATGAATAAAAATACAATGTTTAAGTTTATACATTTATTTTAATTTAAAAAAAAAATTGAACACCTGACACAAAGCAAGCAAACACGTGTTCATGAGTCATAAATTTATTATTGTAAACTCCTAAAATGTTTTCTAAGAAACAATAGTGTACTCACATTGTCGGCAAGTTCTTAAAGTCGGTAACTTATTTTTGTTCGAACAATAGAGATAATAAATTCCAAATCATCAAGTTGTAAAGGTTGTAAAATAAAACGTTCCTATGTTCGAGATAAAAAACTAGTAAAAAACTTGCGATGCGAACGGTACAATACGGGCGCCATCGGGGAAGTGCAGGGGAAGCGGGCGGGAAGCCGCATTCCTAGGAGGTCCCAACTTATCGCGCACGTGTTATATAGACGAATACTTACGTTTGCTACTTTGCTCAGATGGAGTAGAACTAACATATCTATATTTAATTGTCTTCAGATTCAAATCATCATATCTGACTGGGCTTCTGATAATAATTATATACCAGAAATTGTTGCTCCAGTTGGACAAAGAGCGCCGCCGCAACGAAGTTGCCAATCTGGAGCAAGTTATTCTGCCCAAGGCCAGAGAATGAACCCTCAATCTAACCAATCCATTGGAGCATGTACCAGCGATGAACATCGTGTTACTGAGAAAGTTATATCAATTTCTTCAGCTCAAGTTGGGCGAGTAGTAGGTAGACGTGGATTTAAACTACGTGATTTAGAAAATGGTTGTAATGTTAAAATAAATATTGGCGATTCCTCTGGAGATAACACAGACATCACGCTATTTGGAACTGATTTTGCCATAGCAAAAGTGGAAAAAATGATTATGGATCTTACTATTGATCGAAAACAGTCATCTAAAAAACCAGCCGGTAACTCTCCTTCAGACACTGCTGCTCAGGCTAGTTGGTCAAGTCCAAATACAGTTGTGAATAGTGAAGGAAATGAATCTATTGCAACAGCATTAACCCATTGTGACCAGGTGCAAAATGTAAATTGGGTTAAATTACCACATATTGTTAAAAACTTTTATAAAGAGGATCCAGTAGTGGCTTTAATGTCTCAATATATGGTTACTTATTGGCGCGAGTATATCTTTGACATAACTGTGAAACGAAAAGGTAAAAAATTGAGAGTCCAAGAGATACCAAATCCATTGTTAACATTTGAGCAGGCATTTAAATATTATCCAGAAATACTCGATAAAATACATGAGCAAGGGTTAACAAAACCTTTTCCTATACAGTGCCAAGCTTGGCCTATTTTACTAAAAGGAGAAAACATGATTTGTATTGCACAAAAGGGAGCTGGAAAAACTTTAGCCTTCTTGTTGCCTTGTTTAATTCATGTTGGAGGGCAGCCTACACCCAGAGAACTGAGAATTGGGCCAACTGCACTTATTGTAGCGCCTACAAAGCAATTAGCTATACAAATTCAAAAAGAGTTTAATAAATATCACTACAAAGGCATTATAAGTGTATGTTGTATACATGGGAGAGCAGATCGGCAAGAACAAACTGATATTGTTTTAGAGGGAGTAGATATTGTTATTACAACTCCTGGAAGATTGTTTGATTTGATCATAGCAAAATATGTAAATGTTCGCTACTTCTCTTATATTGTACTGGATGAGGTTGACCAAATGCTAGATATGGGTTTTGGGCCTCAGATTAACTTATCTTTGATAGACCTGAGACCTGAACATCAATTTGTTATGACATCTGTCACCTTGCCTTCTGCTGTACGGCACCTAGCTGATGCTTACATGCACAATCCTGTTTATGTAAATATTGGTTCCAGCCACACCAATAACACAGTGCATACCATCACTCATAAAGTAAGAATTGTTGAGCAAAACAACAAATTTAGTTTACTCCGTCACTTTATATGTAATATGGGTTCTAATAACAAAGTTTTAATTTTCTGTGCCACCAAAACTATAGCCTCAAATGTTACAGCTGACTTAGCTTACAATGGATGTGACTGCAAGTCATTGCTTGAGGATCAAGATCAAAGTGAGTTTGAAGCTGCTTCACAAGATACAACGGATGATACAGTCAGTATATTAGTAGCCGCAGATATTTCTGCACAGGACATTGACATGAAAGATTTAACCCATGTTATAAACTTTGATTTTCCTCAGAAAATTGAGGAGTATGTTCATAGAATTGGGCTGATGAGAAAAACTGGGAAAAAAGGCATTGTTATATCTTTAATGACAAAAAGTGATTCAGTAAATGCCAGCGATTTGATAAACATTTTGATAGAAGCAAAGCAAGAGGTTCCTGGTGAACTCCAAAACATGGCTGATTGGTATAACATGCCCAAAAAGGAGAATAAACGAGGTCGTCATGGCCGAAGAAGAAAACAGTAATTGTATAATACATAAAAGTATATTTTTATTCACTGGCTGTGTAGAAAATGGTTTTGTTTTATTATTTTTTGTCACTTTTAACAGTGTTAGAGTTTATCCAGTTATAGCCCATATTGAAATTTTATGTGCCATTTTATCTGTAATAATTTACATATTTGTTTAAAAGGAGGATGGCTGCTCAGGCTGGAGGAGTTTGAAATGATATCTGAATAGAAAGGGTCATGCTATGGCCAATATGATCTCAAACATTTCCTTGTTAAAACTTATACCTAGTTAAGAATTGTAGCTTTAAGGTCTAAATTGTAATTTGCAAGTTTGTATTTCCCTTATACTTACTGGAAAATATGAGTGTCTATTATTTTTCTCTTATCTATATTTGTGTCAAGATTTGTTAGAGTGCAGAAATGAAACAATGTCTCTAATTTAAGTGGATATATAATAAAGTTATTTTAAAAAGCTGGTATTTTTATGTTTACAAATCTCTTTTGAAAAGTACAGACCACCCATTTTTGATCTCTTAAATATTTTACAATATTTAATAAGAAAGTTGATAGAAATTTTGATATTTATTTAGTTTGATGAATTAAAAAGATGATAGCTGAAGATATCACGAAACTACGTGAAATTCTGAAATCAACATAGAGTCCAATTTGATATAAACAATGTACCTAATTTGAAGAGTAGTTGAACGAATAAAGAGCATTTAGCTGCGGGGCGCCATATTTCAAAATAAAATTTAAATTCACAAGTAATTTCCGACATTTAAGCAATAACCAATATTTAAGTTTAGTGCATACTGAAATAGGCTTTAAAATAAAATTCCCCAAAATTCTTCAACAAATGTTACTATGATAATCTTGAATTCAAATTGACAATTTTATTTGTGAAGAAATTAATATAATGTAATGCTCCTTGAATTTAAGAAAGAGTTAGGTTAATTACATAAGTTATAATAAAACTCAAATATGTAGTTAAATATTTTTTGCAGCTTAGTCCCGCTTTTCGGGAATAACTCGATGGCAATAAGAAGTGTGTACTACCACCACCGCACAATAATGGTACCAACTCTTTCAACAGTATCCAAAAAAATACCAGGATTATGTTCAAACTTTATATTAAGTATCCTACCATCAAACTGCTTTCCAAAACGCCTTCTTTTTGAAATGCATCGTAAATTTAATGAAAACGTTACTCAAGTTACTCAAGTTTAATGTGCGGCTGTGAGTGAAGAGCTGGGAAGAGTTCTTCGTCTTTTTTAAAAGAGGAAAATGAAACTTTTAAAGAAGTTATATTATCTTCATAGAAATATTATGAATAACTAATTTTTATAAATAATTACTGTCTTATTGTAAGTTGCAATTTGAAACACTCACTCTTAAGAGTATTGTTTGAAACGCTTTATTTTTCTAATAAATAAAACTTTTTTATTTAGATTTTTGTTTTTTAATCAGAAGATCTATAAGAACTATTTAACGATAGGTTTACCGTTTAATCGGATTTAAATACATTTTCTGTGACTATGTTCGCTGTATATTGTCACGCAAACGTGTTTTGAATTCAATGAAAAACATATAGTCCAGTCAGTCAAGACAATTAATTCATTATAATTCCAAAAGTTTTCAAATTTTGATGTAAGGTCGGGAGTGGTATTAAAACAAACTATAAAATTTTGCAACCTGCTCTGCGGTCCGGAACATTGTTAAAAATGCAATAAATGATAATTTGCTTAGTTCTTGAGACCAAAATTCCAAAAGTTCTGCAAAGTTGGAGTGGTGTTAAATATATTATTTTACATCACGTGTCAAATTTGCAACCAATTTAAGTGTACGGAACATTTTTTGTTATTAAAAATTAATGTTATTCTTTATTAAACTGAAGGAAAACGTTCCAAAAGTTCTGGAAATTTGACAGATATATCGAAAATAAAATAAATAACAGAAAATGTTCCGTACACTTAGGTTGGTTGCAAATTTTATACGTGATATGAAATATTACTTATATCGAAAACTTCCCCAAGTTTGCAGAACTTTTGGAATTTTTTTCACGACCATACAGACATAAAATTAATTTAATTGCAATTTTAACAATGTTCCGGACTGTGGACAAGGTTGCAAAATGAGATTTATTGACGTCCCAATGTACCATTCACTTGACCGAAGTTGGAAAACTTTTGGAATTATTATCAAATTTTCGATTTCGAATGTCTATAATGACTGATGAGCGAAAACTCATTTATTACACATAAATGAGTTTTCGCTCGCGTTAGCTTTGGTTGACGCACGTGTTAGTGCGATTTCCGTGTTTTTCTCGGTGTTTCTGTGATTTTCCTAAGCTGAAATAGTTGTTATTGTGCTATTTAGATAAAACTAACCCTATTGGTGCTGGTAAAGTATAAAATTTAAATTAATATAGTTGCTGCAGTTTTAGTAAAATGGATCTAGATCCTGACCCCGAGCCTCCTGACCCGGGAACCTCTTCTACGTCTCGCAAACGACAAGGAGAGGAGAGAAATGAACCATCCTTTAAAAAAACTATTACGGATCCCGCTCAGGCGAACCCGTCTATACTCCGATGGCCCTCGGTCTTACTCTAATGAAGATAAAGGTCCGTTCAATGTCCAAGTCTCCCGTGAAGTAGAAGACCCATCTTCCGGAGCCTCTTTACGTGCTATTACATTCGGCCAGTTTATGCATAAGCACAAAATTAGTTCTATCATACACGATGGTGTAAAAAATGTAGGCCGTAATAAAATCACCGTTGAGTTCTCTTCTGCTGAAGCTGCCAACAACTTTCTGGTCAACCCGGTTCTTAGTATGTGCAAGTTTAAAGCTATTATCCCCACTTATAACATAACCAGAATGGGGTTGGTCAGAGGTGTACCGGTGGACTGGTCAATGGACGAACTCGTAAATTCATTAGAGCTTCCTCCTGGATGTGGTGAGGTATTAAAGTCAAGGCGACTGAACCGAAAAACAGTTACTGAGGGTGTCCAGTACCTGGGTGCCTACCCAATCTGTCGTCCTTACCTTCAGGGGGCAAATGCTCCCTGCCAAGGTTTACTCCTACCACACTTCCCTCCCTGTCGAAACCTACAAACTTCCTACCATACAGTGCCTGAACTGCTGCCGTTTTGGACATATCAAATCGATCTGCCGATCTAAGCCCAGATGTTACAGGTGTGCTCAGCCTCATACAGGTGATACGTGTGAAGTCACCTTAGAAACATCCACATGTTTACATTGCTCAGGCAAACATTTTGCTTCTGACAAGGGCTGTCCAGAATTTACTCGACAGCAATCCATAAAAATGGTGATGTCCCAGGACAACATCTCATACGTTGAAGCAGCAATTAAGTTTCCTCCTGTCCGACGTTCATATGCTGAGATAACAAAAGAAATGTTTACCCCTCCTGCCTATTCTCTAAAATCTCCTCAAAAAGCCCAAACTCCTAACAATACTTCCTATCGCCAAACAATTTATCGCTCCCCACGTCCCCAAGCTCCTCTAGCAAAGGGGTACGATAGAACAGCTCACCAGACTATTGTTGGTGAGTGGCCCTCATCTCTCCCAAATGGAACAATAATGTTGACACCCTTCCCTCTCAGGGCAAAATGTTAGAATTTATTTCTGAATTTCTTCTAAGTATTGTCGCTCCATGTAGCGAAATCCCCCTACCGCCCAACGTTGCCAAAAACCTATCCCAACTTTTTAAATTATTACAAAACGGACCCAATAACCCTAATTCAATGGAATAGTAAAAGCTTACATTCAAAAAAACATGAATTAATTTCCCTCATAAACCTCCATAAACCCACGATTGTTGCCATCTCGGAGACATGGCTGAGACCTGGTTCCCGATTTCGGGTGCCTGGCTTCTCCTGTCTGCGGGATGATGGGTATGCGGGCAGTGCTGTCTTTGTACGGCATTCCCTCCCATTCTCCCAAATTCCTCTTCCAACCCACAGCGATCAGATTAATGCTGTTGCTGTTCGTACCTTAGACATTTCTTTTGTATCTTTATATATTCCTCACCCTTCTCCTTCTCTTCTTCCTGAGATACGATCAATTTTATCATCCCTTCCCAGCCCTATCATAGCCATGGGTGACTTTAACACCCATCACACTATGTGGGGGTGCCATGCTAGTGATAGGTTTGCTCCACTGCTGATTGACTTACTCGACGATGTCAATTTCTGCATCCTCAATGATGGCTCTCCAACTCGCAGGGTATACCCTAATCAGAATCCCAAATCTGCAGTGGATCTCACCCTCTGTTCCCCTAACCTAGCCTCGCAACTAACTTGGAACGCCCTTGAGTTCACCTATGGCAGTGATCATTTTCCTGTAATTATTTCATTAAATAACAAATCCTTACCCCCCTCTTACCACAACCCCCTTTTAAAATATAAACTCAAAAAAGCAAACTGGAAAGATTATGCCCAATCCGTTGATTGCATGGTAGATACTCTGCCTGATTTGGAATGCGAAGAAAATGTCATGTCTTGCTATGATCTTTTTTTAAATTCTCTCATATCTTCGGCCGATTCCCAGATCCCCAAAAAGCACTCTCCTAAAAATCAGCTGCTTTCCTCTCCCTGGTGGGATGATGAATGCAGCGATTTGTTTGGTAAGAGAATGGCTGCAGAGAAATCCTACTCAGCCAGTATATCTCAGGAGAACTTTATTAATTACCAGAAGCTTGATGCTAAAACTAAAAGGTTGCTATCCAGGAAGAAAAGATGTAGTTGGATACAATTCTGTGAATCCCTTAGCCCTCGTTCTCCATCCTCTATTGTGTGGTCTAATGTGAGGAGATTCCGTCGTTCCCTGAACCATGTTAATCCTTCTTCAAATAACCCTTCTGACTGGCTTAACAACTTTGCGGATAAACTGGCTCCACCTTTCGTTCCCTATGTGGACTCATTTTTAAGTTCTACGCCAGCTCTGGCTAACAATGAAATGGATGCTCCCTTTTCTTTCTCCGAGCTTCAAATGGCTCTTAATGGTCTCAAAGATTCAACTCCAGGGGAAGATGGCGTTCCATATTCCTTCCTGACTAAACTAAATGACAAAGCTAAACTTTACTATCTAAAAATAATCAACAAAAGTTTTGAAACTGGTATTATACCGACATCTTGGACATCTCAAATAGTCATTCCCATTCTCAAACCTGGAAAAAACCCTTCAGATTCAAATTCTTATCGTCCCATAGCTTTGTCATCTACTTTAGCTAAAGTAACGGAACACCTTCTTAAAAACCGACTGGAATGGTTAATGGAAAGTAGAAATATTCTCCCCTCATCCCAATTTGGGTTCCGGAAAGGTATGAGTACCACAGACAGCCTCAGTATACTGACAACAGACATTCGCCTAGCCTTTACAAAAGGAGAGTACCTTGTGGGTGTGTTTCTTGATATTGCTTCTGCATATGACAGTGTCCTACTTCCAGCGCTCAGGCAGAAACTGCTTAAGCTGAGTGTTTCTTCGAGGATGGTACATCTCATATGTAATCTGCTATTTAGCAGATCTATTTTGATAAAGCATCAGAATACCTCTCTTCCCCCCAGACTAGTCTGGAAAGGTCTCCCCCAAGGCTCAGTTCTCAGCCCTCTGCTCTATAGCATTTATACCCACGACCCGAACTGTCTGTTACTAGTTTTTGCAATATTTTACAATATGCTGATGATATTGTCCTTTATCACAGCTCAGGCAGTATAGGGGAAGTATCCTGTCGTCTCAATTCTGCTTTGTATTATCTAGGCCAGTGGTTGTCTGACCATGACTTGTCCCTGTCAGTGGGCAAATCTCAGGCAGTGGTGTTTACAAAGAAGAGATACGTTCCCAATCTACTCATTTCATTTGAAAATCAAGCAATCAACCTGACAGATAAAGAAAAATTTTTAGGTATTTATTTAGACAACCGGCTGAACGGAATTGCCCATTCCGAACCCATTATCAAAAAATGCGAAAAAGGTACTAACGTACTAAGAGCAGTAGCGGGAGTTTGGTGGGGCGCTCACCCCTATTCTTTAAAGTTATTGTATAATGCCTTAGTACGTAGTCATATGGATTACTGTATGTTTGTTCTGGATCCCTCAACAACTGCTGAGAAACTAAACAAAATTCAATATAGGTGCCTTAGAATCATTCTAGGTGCAATGAAATCCTCCCCCACTAATGCTTTGCAGGTTGAGTGTGTTGATCCTCCTCTACACATCCGCCGGCAGTATTTATGTGACCGCTTTGTTAGCAAGATGTTACAGCTATCATCCCACCCTCTTTGGCATCGATTATCCCAACTATCACATTCTCCTTGTACCCGCAACTCCTCTTCCTATCTGCTAGATAGTTATCTAAAGTTCACCAGCCTCCCTAACCCCCTGATATCTTTTCCAATAAATCCCCTGTATTCTACTTCTTATAAAGCCCTGGTATACAAACCTCCCATCATCACAGACCTTGGTCTGATCAAAGGAGCCCCAGATACCAACATCAAATTACAAAGCTATATTAATAAAAATTGGCCAAATCATCTTCTTATTTACACTGACGCATCAAAGCTGTCTCCAGACGGCTGTGTTGGTGCTGCCTGTTGGGTTCCTCGGTATAGAATTATCCTGAAATTTAAATGTCCTCCCGAATCTTCAGTGTTCATAGGAGAGGCCACTGCTCTATTGGAAGCAATCCTGTTTGCACACTCCCATAACATACAACACACAGCTATTTTGACAGACACTTTTAGTTGTTTAATGTCCATTAAAGAAAACCCATTTCGCAGCAAATCACGTTTTCCCATTATTCTAAAAATCAGGGAGACTCTGCTCTCTTGTAATCAAAAAGGATTGTCTATCATACTAGTTTGGATTCCTAGCCACTCAGGTATCCCTGGAAACGAGACTGCTGATTCATGTGCCAAATCAGCTGTTGAGTCAGGTTCTCTAGATCATTTTGAAAATTCAGCACAGGATCTTTGTACTTTTGCAAAGACATATCTGGACAGAACCTGGAAAACATTTTGGAATGACTCCAAATCGGTTAGGGGTAAGTTTTATGCTTCCATCCAACCAAACATACCAAGACAACCCTGGTTTTGTTATTATCGGAATGCAAATCGCTGGATTACATCCACAATCAGCACCCAGTCATGCTTGCACCCCTGTTCATCTAGCCAAGCTCCGGATAAGGGATCACTCTATCTGTGAGTGTGGCTTGGATGAAGGCACTGTATCTCACATTCTATTTAATTGTCCCAAACTAACCTATCCTCTCTATGACGTTCTTCCCCGTAAAGTCCCCCGTCCTTTAAGTGTTAAATGTTTGTTAATGTTTGTGTTTAGTCCATATTGTAGATTTTTATGTAAATATATAGAAAGCAATAAAATTAAAGTGTAATATATATAAAAATTATTATAAATAGGAAACAGTATTTAATAATGTTATTATTACTTACTCATATTTATGTTGTCTGTGCCGTCTTAAAACTAACAATCGAATTGCAACTATTTTGTTTTTGTTTAGGTGCATATTCAAAATTAACTTAATTATTATTTTCACCATCGTGCCTTCTCCATCTACACGACACTGGCGAAGTACCTTGTGCCCAGTTGGCACAAATAAAAGCCATTTAAAAAAAAAAAAAAAAAGAACATAAATATTTAAAAACTTCTGATTGGTTAAATTTTTTTACTATGTCCCGCTTTCGACAAATGAATCCCGCTTTTTTCACTTTAAAAGTGCCAAAATCCCGACTTGACTAAAAATAAATCTGGGAATGCTGGTTGTAACCCATTACCCACTTGCAGTAGTCATATTACTGTGCCTGTGTATTTATTAATAAGAATAATATTATGGTATAACTCCTCCTATATTTATAGCAGTAGGATGCTTAAATTGCTTTTAATTGTCCATTGTGTACTTAGGTAGCAATAAGAGTAGTATATTATCATCAATTAAATAAATACATTATATAACCTTTCAATATAAATATTATATTAAAGAGAATTTATGATTTATTTTTAGGGTGCTATACTGATTGAGGCTGCAAGTATATGTAAGAAGTGTATATCACCGAAAACACCACTGACACATTACTGCTCAGTTTGCGATAGATGTATACTTGCTATGGATCATCACTGGCCATGGTTTAATAATGTGTTGGATATTATAATGCCAGATATTGAATTTCTTTTCAATTTATATTTGGGATAGACATTGGCTATCAACTGCTTTGGCTGTATGATGGAGGTGAATATATAGTAAAAAAAAATGTTTTTAATAGTATTAGGAAAAAGCATCAAAAAGATTAAAAATCTGAGTTGCAGTTATGTCATTATTATTCTTCATTTGTGGTGACTTTGTATAAGCTTGGCATAGCTTAACCAAATATTATCAAAAATGGGTGATTTTCTTGGCTTGTCAGAACAGTATGCATTTGTGTGAACATGCTGCTACACTTACTTACTATATTTGACAAAAATTTTAATATTATAAAGTGAATAGCTCATATATAGATTTCCATGACTTTCTATAAATGTTTATATTATAGAAAGTATATAACGAAATCTTTATAAATGTATTTTGCCTTCACAGTTAGTATGAAAATATCTAAGGAAATGTAGGCCTATTAACAATTAGACAGATGCATCTTTTCCATCAGTCTTTAAAGTTTCAAAATTCATTTCAGATGCTACACCAACCAATCAAAAAGATAAACCTGATTCAATTGGACATCCATTAAACTTAAATAAAAGTGGAGTTCTTGTTCCTGTGAAAGATATACCTACCTAATATGATTCCATGAACGCATTTTACCCACACCAGAGATAACACAGTTAGACCTCATATAAGCTGATCTCTGGAAGAGAAAAGCTGTAATATTTATGACTATTATCTCTTTCGTCTTTCTGTATTTTTTGTACTCGGAATTCTGGTTATTATGCATGGCAAGAACACAAGTGGTGAAACTAGTGTGGAGTCAAGTATAAATGCAGCAGTGAAAATAAAGTCCTCTTCATTTAGGAATCCATGCAAATTTGGTAGAATAAAAAACTGGAGGGCATTCCTTGTTTTAATTCATGGACGTTTTTACATGTGTTATTGCCCTCAAGGCACGCGTCAACAGGCAGTGGCCGTACATGGCATATAGTTAATGTTGACTTAGAAGACTGGCCCAAATAAGATTAAATTATTTAAACTCAAGTTTGACCTCACTTAAAATTAAAATGATAACCTTTGTGATTATTATTATTTATTACAATCAAACCTAGAAATTATTAATATCAATCATGTATCAACCAAATTAAGTCATGATTTTAACTGCAAAAAATATTTAACTACATATTTGAGTTTTATTATAACTTATGTAATTAACCTAACTCTTTCTTAAATTCAAGGAGCATTACATCAATTTGAATTCAAGATTATCATAGTAACATTTGTTGAAGAATTTTGGGGAATTTTATTTTAAAGCCTATTTCAGTATGCACTAAACTTAAATATTGGTTATTGCTTAAATGTCGGAAATTACTTGTGAATTTAAATTTTATTTTGAAATATGGCGCCCCGCAGCTAAATGCTCTTTATTCGTTCAACTACTCTTCAAATTAGGTACATTGTTTATATCAAATTGGACTCTATGTTGATTTCAGAATTTCACGTAGTTTCGTGATATCTTCAGCTATCATCTTTTTAATTCATCAAACTAAATAAATATCAAAATTAGTTTTAATTAGTAAAATATTTAAGAGATCAAAAATGGGTGGTCTGTACTTTTCAAAAGAGATTTGTAAACATAAAAATACCAGCTTTTTAAAATAACTTTATTATATATCCACTTAAATTAGAGACATTGTTTCATTTCTGCACTCTACTATATACTATCTATCTTGACACAAATATAGATAAGAGAAAAATAATAGACACTCATATTTTCCAGTAAGTATAAGGGAAATACAAACTTGCAAATTACAATTTAGACCTTAAAGCTACAATTCTTAACTAGGTATAAGTTTTAACAAGGAAATGTTTGAGATCATATTGGCCATAGCATGACCCTTTCTATTCAGATATCATTTCAAACTCCTCCAGCCTGAGCAGCCATCCTCCTTTTAAACAAATATGTAAATAATTACAGATAAAATGGCACATAAAATTTCAATATGGGCTATAACTGGATAAACTCTAACACTGTTAAAAGTGACAAAAAATAATAAAACAAAACCATTTTCTACACAGCCAGTGAATAAAAATATACTTTTATGTATTATACAATTACTGTTTTCTTCTTCGGCCATGACGACCTCGTTTATTCTCCTTTTTGGGCATGTTATACCAATCAGCCATGTTTTGGAGTTCACCAGGAACCTCTTGCTTTGCTTCTATCAAAATGTTTATCAAATCGCTGGCATTTACTGAATCACTTTTTGTCATTAAAGATATAACAATGCCTTTTTTCCCAGTTTTTCTCATCAGCCCAATTCTATGAACATACTCCTCAATTTTCTGAGGAAAATCAAAGTTTATAACATGGGTTAAATCTTTCATGTCAATGTCCTGTGCAGAAATATCTGCGGCTACTAATATACTGACTGTATCATCCGTTGTATCTTGTGAAGCAGCTTCAAACTCACTTTGATCTTGATCCTCAAGCAATGACTTGCAGTCACATCCATTGTAAGCTAAGTCAGCTGTAACATTTGAGGCTATAGTTTTGGTGGCACAGAAAATTAAAACTTTGTTATTAGAACCCATATTACATATAAAGTGACGGAGTAAACTAAATTTGTTGTTTTGCTCAACAATTCTTACTTTATGAGTGATGGTATGCACTGTGTTATTGGTGTGGCTGGAACCAATATTTACATAAACAGGATTGTGCATGTAAGCATCAGCTAGGTGCCGTACAGCAGAAGGCAAGGTGACAGATGTCATAACAAATTGATGTTCAGGTCTCAGGTCTATCAAAGATAAGTTAATCTGAGGCCCAAAACCCATATCTAGCATTTGGTCAACCTCATCCAGTACAATATAAGAGAAGTAGCGAACATTTACATGTTTTGCTATGATCAAATCAAACAATCTTCCAGGAGTTGTAATAACAATATCTACTCCCTCTAAAACAATATCAGTTTGTTCTTGCCGATCTGCTCTCCCATGTATACAACATACACTTATAATGCCTTTGTAGTGATATTTATTAAACTCTTTTTGAATTTGTATAGCTAATTGCTTTGTAGGCGCTACAATAAGTGCAGTTGGCCCAATTCTCAGTTCTCTGGGTGTAGGCTGCCCTCCAACATGAATTAAACAAGGCAACAAGAAGGCTAAAGTTTTTCCAGCTCCCTTTTGTGCAATACAAATCATGTTTTCTCCTTTTAGTAAAATAGGCCAAGCTTGGCACTGTATAGGAAAAGGTTTTGTTAACCCTTGCTCATGTATTTTATCGAGTATTTCTGGATAATATTTAAATGCCTGCTCAAATGTTAACAATGGATTTGGTATCTCTTGGACTCTCAATTTTTTACCTTTTCGTTTCACAGTTATGTCAAAGATAAACTCGCGCCAATAAGTAACCATATATTGAGACATTAAAGCCACTACTGGATCCTCTTTATAAAAGTTTTTAACAATATGTGGTAATTTAACCCAATTTACATTTTGCACCTGGTCACAATGGGTTAATGCTGTTGCAATAGATTCATTTCCTTCACTATTCACAACTGTATTTGGACTTGACCAACTAGCCTGAGCAGCAGTGTCTGAAGGAGAGTTACCGGCTGGTTTTTTAGATGACTGTTTTCGATCAATAGTAAGATCCATAATCATTTTTTCCACTTTTGCTATGGCAAAATCAGTTCCAAATAGCGTGATGTCTGTGTTATCTCCAGAGGAATCGCCAATATTTATTTTAACATTACAACCATTTTCTAAATCACGTAGATTAAATCCACGTCTACCTACTACTCGCCCAACTTGAGCTGAAGAAATTGATATAACTTTCTCAGTAACACGATGTTCATCGCTGGTACATGCTCCAATGGATTGGTTAGATTGAGGATCCATTCTCTGGCCTTGGGCAGAATAACTTTCTCCAGATTGGCAAATTCGTTTCGGCGGCGCTCTTTGTCCAACTGGAGCAACAATTTCTGGTATATAATTATTATCAGAAGCCCAGTCAGACACGATGATTTGAATCTGAAACCAATTAAATTAAATATCTATCAACAAGTAAATAACACTTTAATAAGACTTACAATACCGGATCAATAAAAACAGACAGAGCAAAGCCAGGGTTGTGAGCCATTTTTATAAAGGAATTTAACTGTTTTCAGTGAGCGTAGCTCTACCGGATTAATTAACAGTTTAAATAAGTAATTTCTAAAAAAAATTTAAATTACGACTTAAGGGCCTGATCGACGGACGAGTAAGACCGCGGTTTTATGGCTCGTCGGTAAAGCTCGCCGGTGTATCATTGCAAAACCACGGTTTTGAAAACCGCCGAGCCTGGCTCGCGGCTCGTCGTCGTCCTATATTTTTTACGCGGCTCGCCATGCAAAACCGCGTGTCGGAAAGAGAACAAGACATGTTTGCGACTGTTTTGCTTGCTAATCGATCAGCACCAACGAGCCGCGAGCCAGGTTCGTCGGTATTTAAAACCGCGGTCTTACTCGTCCGTCGATCAGGCCCTTAGCTTACAATACCGGATCAATAAAAAATACTAACATTCATCAAACTGCGCAAGTACCTACCTTAGTGAAAGATGCAACACGTGGTTTTCTTTATAATGGAATACACTATTGTCGGCGAGCGTAGCTCTGCCAAACTAATTAACACTTTAAATAAGTAATTTCCAAATAATGTTTAAATAGCGACTTATAAGTATCGGCACGAAACTAGCAATGAGTGCTGACCGTTATAAGTTATTGCGCAGAACTCAGAAGTAAAAAATAGGGTACCGGGTAAGGTGAGGGGGGCTAGCGGAATGAAGAGCGTCGATTGGCTCTCCACCAGTGTGACCGTTTTAAAAAATGGCAATCTACCAAAACTACAAGGTGCCAGTGGACTTCCTTTTTGGCGGGAAAAGGAGAGCCGCGTTTTTCAAATAAAATTTTGTTTTATTTTAAATTAAATTGTCTTTTTCAAGACAGAGTGCTTTTGGAGTAGAATAATGTCTTTAGAGAGTGATGGTGATGAAGACGGGTCTACAAAGTCACCCGTAGACTCGAAAAAGAGGCGATTTGATAACTCTTTAAAATCGAATGATG
Source organism: Pieris melete (assembly GCA_963693345.1). Classification (NCBI taxonomy): domain Eukaryota; kingdom Metazoa; phylum Arthropoda; class Insecta; order Lepidoptera; family Pieridae; genus Pieris; species Pieris melete. The sequence goes on from CAVNZK010000127.1 coordinate 805,044, forward strand.
ATAAGTATAAACCTTACTTTAAACCCGACTACAAGCGATCCTACCCGGATAATAGTAACATAGAAGAGTTCCCTGTTTACATACAGGGAATTAAACTGGAAGATAAGATAGGTAATAAAAATCCTTTGCATTTATCAAAAATTTTCAAAAACGTGAAGGGCATTAAGGAATGTCGTCGAGTTAATGCGGCCAAAATTATGCTGGTTTTCAAACAAGCTGCAGCTGCTAATGATTTTCTGAGTCACGTTAGCTTACGTGACAATAATATGAAAGCTTTTGTACCAGCCTCTTCGGTGGAGCGAGTGGGTAAAATCGTTTTATCCCTAAAGAATGCAGTAACGCGGATTTATACCACAAACTAATGGTTGACTCTGAAATTGTTGGTGTTAGACGTTTTATGAAAAGAACATCTGATGGTCTGGAACCCCTTACTACTATAAGCGTTACCTTTGTAGGAACTGTTTTCCCTCAGTATGTATATTTAGACAACTGGCGTTACAAAGTTTTCACTTATATTCCTCCTCTCATGCAATGTTTTAAATGCATGAAATTTAGACACAGTGCCAAAGTATGTAGAAATAATCAGGTTTGTTCAAAGTGTTCAGGTGGTCATTCCTATAAGGAATGCTCAGCTGAATTTTTAAAGTGTGTTAACTGTGGAGGAGACCACTTGGCAGTATCCAGGTTTTCTCCTCAAAAAGCAGCTCAGATTAACAAACATGAAAATAATTATTCATCTAAAATGTATTCAACTGTTTTATTGTCAAGTGATTTTCCTCAGTTACCTAATGATAAATCAGTTGTAAAGTTGGCTCACAATAAATTAGCTTCACCTACTGTCCAACCTAAGAAAAAAAAGTTATCCCAAAATTCATCAGACAGTTCAATTTCAGTCCAGTCGGCTCCTCCTAATAGTGGTTCCTATGATCAGCTCATTAAAGATGATCAGTTCTTAAGTAAAATTATAAAAACTTTAGTTATGTTAGGCAATTCTAATACAGCTAACACAACTGCACACATTAAGGATATATTAATAAAAAACTTAACAAAATAATGGATTATTTACGATTAATGCAACATAACATACAGAGTGTCAATAATAAAAAACCACTTCTTAAATCTTTATTATATGATAATAAAATAGATGTGTGCTTGCTAAATGAAACTTGGTTAAAAGATTCTGGTCTGCCTTTTTATATATTTGTTGGAAAAAATGCTAAAAATGAGCATGGAGGTGTAGGTATTTTAATAAAAATGATATTAAATTTAAGGTCTTAAAAACTACTTTCTATCAAAATATTCAATTTATAGCTATTTCTATAATAACAGGATGTGGTCCTGTCTCAGTGCTCTGTGTCTACTGTCCACCAAATAATAGCTCAATTAGTTTGATTAATTTGAGAAAGATTATTTTGCAATTACCCAAGCCTTGTCTTGTATCTGGTGATTTTAATGCTCACAATATAGCTTTTGGTTGTGATACTACCAATTCAAGAGGTCGTGAATTATTTGATATATTTGATGATGCTGATTTATGTATTTTAAATTCTGGTGACCCTACTACTATTTCTAGACCTGGTAATAATGCATCAGCCATTGATGTTACTTGTGTTAGCCCTGATATTGCACCACTTTGTGAGTGGTATGTCGGTGATGACTCTTTAGGGAGCTATCATTTACCTACTTTTGTTAACATCATTACCTCAACTCAAAAATATACAGTTCAAGAGTCTATACATAAGTATTTATATAATAAAACAAACTGGAATATGTACAATGATAAATCCAAAGATATATTTGATAAATTTTCTCCTTCAACAATTGATCCTTTAGTTCAATATGATGAATTTTCTAAATTACTACTTAGTTTAAAAGAAAACTGTGTTCCATTGTTAAAACATAAATCTTCTAGTAAAAAGTGTGCTCCTCCAGCTCCTTGGTGGAATGATACTTGTGCCGAGGCTGTAACCAAATCAAGAGAAGCGTTAGCTAATTATAGACGTAATATGACAATGGACAATTATATAGAATATAAGAAAATAGATTCAAGGAAAAAAATTATTATTAAAATGGCTAAGAAAGACAGTTGGAAAAGTATTTGTTCGTCTTTTAATAGATTCACTCCAGTATCCCGAGTGTGGAATTTTATTAGAAGATTTAAGAGAATTAACATTAATAGAAATGTGTCCAAAAATGATGAGTGGATAGCAATTTTTTTAGAGAAGTTAGGGCAGCCTAGTAATAACAACGATAATATTTCTGATTTATTTGAATTTAATGATGGAAGTCAGTGAAGCAAGTTTTTACTTAACTCCTTTTGTTTTAAAGAACTTGACATGGCTTTATCTTCAAGAAAGAATACAACCCCTGGCCTTGACGATATTCCTTATATTATGCTTCAAAATCTACATGTTTCTGTAAAACATATTCTACTTAACCTGACAAACCAAATGATCATTTTAATTCATACAGACCCATTTCTCTTACATCTTGTGTAGGGAAATTGTTTGAGCAAATGATTAAAATTAGACTGGACTATTTTGTTGAAAACCAGAAACTTATTCCTTCTTGTCAGTTTGGATTCAGAAAAGGCAAAAGTGCAGCAGAAAGTTTTATAGCTTACTTGACTGATATGAAGAAGTGTTTGTTATCAGGTTCTACTGCAATTTGTGTTTTCTTGATGTTCAGGGGGCATATGATAATGTAGATCTTCACCAATTAATTAGGGTGCTATATTCCTTGGGCTTCCCAGGAAAGCTTTTAAAATGGATTTTCCATATGTATTATGGTCGTTCTTTATACATTAAATACAATAATGTTTTTCATGGTCCAAAATTAGCATTTAAGGGGTTGATGCAAGGGTCTTCTTTATCACCAATCCTGTATAACCTTTATACTTCACAAATATATACATATGTGACTGAATCTGTAACAATATTACAATTTGCTGATGACATCTTAATATATAGTGTAGGCAGTAATTTACAGGTTACTCAAGCAAAAGTTAATTCAGCTTTATGTCAACTTAACTACTATTATACTGAAATACTTAAATTAAATATAAATAGTTAGTAAAAGTTCAGTTTTAGCTTATGGTATTGATACTAATGTAAATGTTAAGTATAACAATAATTTAATCCCTCAAAATAGCGAAAAAAAGTTTCTTGGTGTAATTTTTGACACTAAATTAAAGTTTACCAAACACATTGACTATATTTGTAGTAGAGCTTTGAAAAGTATCAATATTTTGCGGTCCTTAGCAGGAACGTTTTGGGGTTCTGATCCAAAAATTCTTTGTTTATTATATAAAAGCTTAGTACGTAGTCATTTTGATTATAGCTGTCTGGCATATATGAATATTAGTCCTGTATTATTAAAAAAGCTTGATGTTATCCAAAATATTGCTCTTAGAATTGTTACTGGTGCAATGCGTACCACTCCTATCAATTCTATGGAGGTTGAGTCATGTATAGAACCACTATGTATTCGGCGAGTATTAATTGCTGAATTATTTTGCCTGAAAGTTATAACTTCTCAGAATGATGTTCTTCTTCCTAAACTTTCTTATTCTATAACTATCACTAATACACCAGATTTGCCTTCAAGTATAACAGCGACTAATGTTCTCAATAACCAGATCCCTGAATTAATGGGAATTATGAGCTTTATGACTGATTTATCTGATAATATGTACAAATCTGAACTATGGCCTGTATATCTCTGTAAATATAAAACTCTTATGTGTAAATTAAATATAGATATGTCCAGTGTAGTAGATAATATAGACTTTCTTGATTATTGCTGTACCAAGCCTAACAGTTACAAAGTCTACACTGATGGGTCTAAATCTTCATCTGCAGTGAAATCCGGTTACTATGATCCTCAGGCTAAAACCTCAAAATGTTTTATGTTAAGTAATACTTGCAGCATATTTACAGCTGAAGCTTATGCTATCTATCAAGTTGTATTGTACTTACAAAGTTTACAAATTAATGATAACTATGTGGAGTTCCTAATAATTTCAGATGCAAAAAGTGTGTTAATGGCTTTAGACAAATGTCATACTCATTATAGAAATAATTATTTATTGTATAAAATTAGAGAAGCATTGATATCTTTGGATACTCCAATAACATTTAAATGGGTGCCCTCTCATAGGGGTAATGATATAGTAGATGGTATCGTCAATTCTAATTATGATGAGGATCATAGTATTACATGCAGAGTTCCTTTTACGGATTTGGTAACGATGTGAAAGAGAAGTACCTAAATTTGGGGTGCGGGGGAGGGGTGTAGTAATCACCCCCCACAAATTTTGCGCTTAGGAAACCAAAAAAAATTTTTTTATTTTTTTTTACCTGGGGAAACCCACTTACGGGCCTTACTTAGTAATTGTTTATTCAAGCCTCGGCTTCTCGGCGATCAAATATTCATATACTAACTCTAACCTAACCAATCTAAATAATATTTGTTTTTGTGGACAGCTCCGATCTAAATAGTAATTGTTTATTCAAGCCTCGGCTTCTCGGAGTCCTGGTCGCCGAAGGCGACCAAATATTCATATACTAACTCTAACCTAACCAATCTAAATAATTTTTTTTCTTGTGGACAGCTCCGGCGCTACGGGAAATGCAGCCCCTCCACCCTTGCGTACCAAAGCACAGGCATTTTATTCAAATTCAAAATGCCTGTGCTTTGTTACAGCGGGTGAGGGCTGCTCTTCCTCCGCGCCTCCGATTATTTATATACACTCTAGGGGTAAGGCAGACAAGACCACGTGGATAGTGGGGTGCTCTGATTCGGTTTTGGGTACTATTTGAATAATTTAATTATTTTCGGAACCATACATTAATTAAAACATGAAGTTAATGTAATGTATGTACATTTGACAAGTAATGCTTAAATTAGGTTCAACTATAAAATTAACAAATGAGGAAATAATCGATTCTATTAGGTTCAACTTTAAAAATAACAAATGAGAAAATAATCGATCCAATTAATTTACCGAAAATGTCACATCACTTATAACCAATAGAAAACGATAATGACACATCTCTTATAAGTTATAACCAATAGAAATCGAGAATGTCACATCTCTTATAAGTTAAAATTTAAATTTTTTTTTTTAAAAAGCTAAAATCACTTGGAGGTGTTCCAATCAAGGGTCCCAGAGACTCCTGCATAATCAGTATCATCAAATTCCAACGCATTGATATCAACCCCAACCCAAAATTATAAATAATAACAGATGTACATACTGTGGAGGAAATGAGGCCGACTTATCCCACCTCATCTTAAGTTGCCCGACCTTTAAATTTCAACGATTAATACTAGTAACGGATATTATGAAGTTGATGGATTTTGATGAGAATAATCAGACTAAACTTGGAAATTCTTTAGCAAATAACTCGACAAGATCAGCTTTAGACTCATCAGTCACTGCAAATGGTAGTCATCAATGTCAACCATCACAAATAGAAATTCCCCGCCGTGTCCAAGATTTACTGAAATGTCCAGTCCTATTCATAGCTTTGAACTATTATATAAAAAAACACGGTTGAGAAAATTTAAAGCTCACCATTGTATTATATAAATTGATTGTATTTTATGTTAAGTTAGTATAGTTATTTGTGTAAGATATTTTGTTATAATTTTTTTTTTAAACTGCCAATAGACTTTGTATCCGGCTAATAAATAAATTAAAAAAAAAAAAAAACAAGGTGCCAGTACTAAATAATACCAAAACACATGCTGAATTATACTTAAAAATATACTAAAAGAAAAAGAGGATTTTTTTTATTAAAACACTTACTGTCAGATACTTTTTGAAGTTATACTTCTTTAGGCGAGTTATGAAAAATTTATGAGAGTGAAATTTTACGATGCGCGCGCACCGTGACACAAAATTTAGTATGGGCTCCGAGCGTGCGCGAGATGGGAACAAGACAATCTACTTGTAGTACCTTTTAAACAAATAAAGCAGTTTTAATTATCAAAATTTTTATCAAAATTATCGAAATTATCAAAGAAATTTAGCAATGCTTTTTCACAAAGACCTATTTATACTTAGTTAAAAGGTTATGAAACATACCTACCTAGTTATTAAATTGAATTAATAATATAATATAATAATTATTATTAAGAATATTAATTAATAATTGAATAGTATACTAAATATTAAATATTGTTAAATTATTACCGCTTAATATTGATTATTAATTATTTACTATTTAAAAAAAATAAAGAAAGCCAAAGAAGTATAACTTCTTACGCGCGTACATAAGTACACGCACCATTTTTTTAATTTTACCAATTACACACCTTCATTGTACAGACATATTCAAAATAATAATAAATATTTACAATAAGTTTTATTACAAATACTAAGTCAGTATTCGCTGCACTGAGCTAACTGTGCAAATTTAGTGCGTTTGCAGGAAAAGCCCTTTGCGATTTCCGAATCATAAAAATTTTTTCTGTATAAGTCGCTGAAATGATCCATGGCCAGAGATGGTATGTTATGTTTTGCCAACGCTGCATAAAATATAAGCTCTGATTTTCTTACTTCTTCAGATATGGGTTCTTTCATTTGAAGTAATTTATCATCGTTCTGAAAATAAACAGGATTTGATTAATTTCATGAATTTAAATCAATTATACATGTGTGTACAACTGTACATGTACTATCCAAGATTCATCGGACATCCTGAAGAAGTAGGACAAAATAATTCATGTGCCATAAAAAAATAAGGGACACAGTAATCTTATAAATATGTTAATGGGGCCATAGCTTTCTTACCTTGGATTGTCCACTATAACGTATAAGTTTCTATCGATGTTTTTCAGAATATGCATGACTGACATGACAAGCAGAATCGCTACAGTTAAACTGTAGCGAATCTGCTTAAAAATGTTGCTCCACACGTTTTACACAAGGCGTTCTCATTATTTTTATCTTTGGTCAACCGTGACGAAAATTCAGAATTTTGTTCCCACTCAGATCTATATTTCTGATCGTATTTGCGCTTCATTATCTTCACTACACATGTACACAGAGAGAAATAAATAAAGAACTAAAACATCCGTGGTCCCAAAAGGGACCACATGTATAAAAATACAGCATGTAACGTAGATAGTAATACGTAGCCAAAGCACGATTCACGAATTTGTTAGCATTAACCGTTCGAAAGAGACAAAATGATACATTTGCGGTAAACATTAGACAAAGACAAAAACATGTGAACGAAATACGATTGAATGAAAGTGAGTGTTCCCGCCCAGCCCAAAAATATATCAAAATGTGTTTTAAAATGTTGAAAGTTTAAATGTACCAAAAAATACCAGAATATAAAAGGATGCCAAAAAAATACTAAATTAGTTACACGTAGCCCAAATTATACCAATTTGGTACTGAATATACTAAAAACGGTCACACTGCTCTCCACTCTCCAGTCGCATTTTGTCCCCCGCGCGACAGTACACATGCGCAGCAATCCCCTCCACGTATCGGCCAGCGCTAGACTTACGTGCCGCTGGTTATACTTAGCAGTGGCGGATTTATAGATTTGCCGCCCGTAGGCTTTTCAATTTTTGCCGCCTCTAAATTTTGATATCTTAGTCCACAATCATAATATCAATTTTCTATGAATAAAATTACAACTTTATAATTTGTGCTCCATCATCTTCGTTACATCAACTTTTCCCATATAGTTATTATTATTGAGAACTATGGTACCGTGTTAGATCCTTGATTATTTTTACAGCAAAGAATTATCAAAAAACATTATTTTAAGGAAAAAATATCTCAATCGTATACCTTTTTTTAAAGTAAAAGTTTTAAAGTAAGGTAAGGTATGTCTTAAAACTATACAATACTTACAAAATATGAAATAAGCTTACGTAAAAAAGAACGAACGGTATTGTATGCAACGAAGTGCTAAATCCAAGTTTGGATAAATGTTTCCTAGATTCTGTTCTTGCAGGAATAAAGACAGACTTATTAATGATCCGTTGAATAAAAAAATTGCAGCTGAGTATTATTTTATCTTATTATAATTAATTCATTCCGATTGGCATTTTCTGAAAAAGTTGGCTTTGCGAAAAAGTTATCAAATCTACTGATGTAAAAATTTAATTTAAATAATTCGGGTACGACATGAGCGCTTAAGGCCTGCTCATTTGGATTTTCCAAACTTTTTCTTACTTAATAAAATAATTAACTGATAAAATGTATCAATTTTCTAATGAGCAAATTGTCTCACTTCATATTTGGTGGAGGGAATTTTATTATTGTCAAGTCATAGTCGTTCAACTATCAGTTATTTGATTAATATGATCTCTATAAGATATTGAACTAGTTTTTTATTTAATAAAAATTCGTCAATTTTAGTCAGTATTTTTATTAGACCATCGATATTATATTGATTGAATTGGGTAAGCAGATCTCATAATTATTAGGTATACGGAGAAAAAATTATAGCAGTTATCAGTGAAGAATATATGTAAAAACTAGCTAACTCGCCGAACTCCGTTTCGCCACCACATGGCTTGGTTTTATGTAACATTTCGTTTGGTGATCCCGCTTTTCTGTTGAATTTTTCCTGAATTTTCCTATAAACAAAATAATTCTATAAACCTTACGGAGCCCGAGACCTTTCCAAGGAATGCAAAACCGTGGAAATCGGTTCGTGCGTTCTGGACTTATAGCGTCAGGAAGGATAACCCGACTTATTTTTATATAGTAGATTACTAAATTTCGATTATAATATCGAATCGCGATATTCTAAAAGTTCATAATCATTCATGTATAATTAGTAAAACGTTTAGGAATTGTTCATGCAGAGATGTCGAAATATTTAGTAATTAGCACTTTATATGAGAATATTTAGATTTTTGTTAAATATTTTAATTTCTCTCCAATTTTCGAAATCCGTATTATGTGTATAATTTTTTTTTTTAATTTTTAAACCGAAATAAAAAATGTATGAACTAAATTTGTCGCCCTAGGCTCCAGCCTACTCAGCCTGCTGGTAAATCCGCCACTAATACTTAGGTACAATACCGGATCAAGCCGCGCCGCGCGCAAGTCGCAAAGTGAAAGATGCATCGATTGCTTTTTTTTTAAATGGAATCTCACTGGTTTCGGCAAGGGCAGTTTTGCAGGATATACCTCATTTCCGTTTTTCTCGAAGTTAGCACAAGACTAGCGTATCCTCTGAGATTCCAACCCCGACATAAGCCGTCATGAGGTGGTCAATAGGGCCTGTAGGGCAGAACGAAATCTCACTGAAGTGAGCGAAGAACGGACCTTGAATTATCCGGTGAAGGTTTTTAACACGAGTCTGAATTGGCTTTCACGCTTTGTCATTAGCTAATGTGATGGGATAATCCGTATCCGTTAAAATGTTGGGGTCTCCTACGTGCCCTTGTTGTCGGGAAGGGTAGTTAATAAATCTAGTTCAATAAGACAAAAATTTGCTGGTTTTTCGCTAATAAAACGCCTTTTGTCGCTACTTCTTTAATCAAGAACAGACTTTTAAAGCCTCACCAAGACGAGATGTTACTCCACTCCGGACCACCGCTAACAACCTAACCTGGACCTCTCTTGATGCCATCCATCGGTTCGTATCGTCAACTACTAATTACTTTCACTTCATCCTTGGCACTTAATGTCGGGTTTCTGAATCTTTTGTGATGGGAGGGGTGATTTGGATTAATACCTGCTTTGTTTCATCTCGGGTGTCGAAACAGAATACCTACGAAATTTTACCCGTATCACCCTGACGTCCAGTATTCGACGTACTCCTACTACGTAGGTACGTAGCACCACCGTTATGTGAAACTTCTATTAAGGCCAATTTACATTATCTTAGTGTTTAGGAGAGTGCGTTAGGATAGTACTTGAGTTGAAACATGTAAACGCTACTTGCTTTAGTACGGTTCTACTTGACTTTCAAGTTGAATCAAAATAGAATCGCTTTTTATTTTTGTTACAAGTGATACCCCTCCCGCGCCCGCGCACCCCCCAAGATCTTCTCTTGTTGTGTGTAAACACGTAATTTAGTAAAATCTTTAGGAGAGTGCATAAGTGCCGTGAAATGCGTGCGTGATTTTTGATTTTTAAAATGGTCGGAAGGTACAGCTATTAAATTTGTGTCTGAATATGTTGTTCACGAATGTTTGTGGAACGTTAAAAACAATTTATACAAAAACAAACAGGCTAGGCATTCGGCCTACACTGCCTTAAAAGAAGCTATTTTGTGTATTATTTATATTTAGTTTATTTATTTCTAATAAAATCTCGTCTTCTATTTGTTCCATAACTACAGTTAGTATTTTGCGTAGAATAGAGCGTATTTGCCGGCGTCGTTGCGCGTTCATTGTGGCGCTGTGATGATACTCTACTGGAAGAAATGTAAACGTTCATTCGCAACGCACTAAAGAACTTGCCTTTCAAGTTGTACTAAAGCACTCTCCTAAACACTAAGATAAGGTGACGGTGGCAAAATGCGCCTACCGGGCAAGTGCACCTACCACAAATATCTCGAAAACTACCGATTTGATACTAGTAGTGACACCTTATATCGATGCTACAAACTAAATCATAGTTCTTGGTGAAACTCATATATAGCTCTAGTCATGTGAGTTTGAGATACGAGCCATTTTATTTTCACTGATATTCAAAGTGGTGAGGAGAGATGACTATGGCGTGGTCATCGTCGTAAATCTCAAGAAATCGAGTTTTTACCGATATACGAGTGAGGTAAGTGCACAATTTAAATATGTTGCTTTTAGATTCTGACTTTATTTCACTCCTATCTAGTAAAATATATATATTTCTTGCAAGTTAAATATTCAAACCTCAAATTTATATAGTTGGAGAAGCGCGCCATACGAACTTATTATATGGCGCACTTCGCCGCAATCCAGAGGTTACAAACTTTTTAAAATATGTCTACAATAGACTAGTAAAAATCATTATTATTTTATTATTTATGATTTTTGTTAAAGATGGGGCGCTATGAAAGAAAAACTGTAGGTCCTTCATGGTCCACAGAGGCTTTGAATGAAGCAGTTGAAGCTGTTCGATCGGATAGAATGTCTGGGTATGCAGCCGCATCAACCTTTGCTATCCCAAGAAAAGCTATTATGGACCACGTCACCGGTCGAAGGGGCCAAAAATCATTAAGTCTAGGCAGACCACCAGTATTTAAATATGAGACAAAATGTTTGCCTATAATGGAAAAAAATAGCTTCGGCCTGACTCGTACAGAATTTCTAGATATTGTTAAGGGATATGTCAATCAGAACGATCTAAAAGCACATTTCAACGATGGTACTCCCGGCAAAGATTGGTTTTCAAGCTTCAAAAAGCGTTATAAGTTATCAATTAAAAAACTGCAGGCTGTAGAGGTTGCTCGTAAGAATGCCGCAGACCCATTTGTCATCCAAGAATTTTATGATATTTTAGACAGAGTGATTGCCGACTTAGGGCTTCAGGACAAGCCTGAGCGAATTTTAAATTTGGATGAAACCAGTTACTGCAGTGATCCACAAAAAACCAAAGTCATAGGTCTTAGGGGATTTCCATCGACTCGGACTACATCATCCTCTGGAACGTCGATCTCCTTCATTTTAGTTATTAAGTTGTAAGGGTAACAAGCCTTGATTGATTAATGTTTTTGAATAATTAGAACTATGTAATATATTTTAGAAGTTGTTTCTCATTGATTTTCTTTCCGTTACCTAGTTTTTTTAAGAATTTATGATAAATATTACCTACACTTAATAACTAATTTCAATGACTAACTTCCTATTTCAGTCCCTTTATAATACTGATACCAAATAAGTAGTTCCAAACCATGGTATTCCCATCGTAAATAAAAGAAAAAATATACTTGACACTCGATTATCAATATTTAAAAAAAAGGTTGATAGCCTCTGACTTAAGATTGTTTGGCGCATTTAGCCGAAATTAGGTTTTAAATACATAGATTCTTCTAGAATGTGGCTATGAAAAAATAAAAAATGGCATGCGTTTTGTTGCTTGTTTTCTTAAAATAATATAGGGCTGTTTTTATTCTGATGCTTTATTATTGCGTTTTGACCATGATTTAGTGTCACTCGTGAACTTAAGCACAAGTAATATTGCACCAAAGTCAACTATGAAAAAAGTATGGCGCACTTTGCCCCCATCACCTTAATATAAATCGGCCTTTAGGCTTCATAGAAATTGGCGTACCTGTCATCTGTGATAAGGCCGTTTCTATAGGTATACTTATATATATATATTAATTTATAGTGTCCATGGCGTAGTAGTAGTTGTAGTAGGAGTCTCCCGCCCATTTGTCATCTGACCTCTAAAAAAGAGATGGGCTGATTTTTTATAAAATACTCGGTACTGTTTTATATTAGAATTAGATTCATCTTTCATAACTGTAACTAAGTAACGTAATGAAGTTACTTCCTCAAAATTAATATAAACTAGGTTTCATATCTATACTTCATACGATTAGGGTGACACATTGTCTATGAAGTCGGAAGCGGAAGCTCATCACGCAATTCTTTCTTCATATATACCGGGTTGTAAATGCCAGGTCCCAAAAAAAAAATCATATAATTATATATGATTTTTTTTATACCATAGTATAGACCAGGCATTAGCGTACAGCGTGTGAGATAGCGAATGATTGACATAACTTCATAATGTAAGAAGGAAGTAGTAATTTTTCTCATGCCATGCCTCTAATATTACCATGAGAAAATTTTTCCCTATTTTGTGGGGTAATTTTTACTTTAAGAAATACCCAATAAAAAAAATCCTCTCTCACTCCACACACGTTAAATTAAACCACACCCGAATACTCTATACAACCGCTGCGTAGTGACTGTTCTGTCGTTCGATATGTCAACGGCAAGTATTCCAATGCTGGCTGTTAAATCCACAGCCAGCATTGGAATACAGAAGAGTGTTTTCGAAAAGAGGAGTAGCGACAAAGGGTGTTTTTTTTAGCGGAAAACGCGCAAACTTGTGTCTTTTTGGGGTTAAATTGGACTAGGTTTTGTCTGCCCCAGTCTGAGACTCCACGTAGTAGAGTTTCGACTTCAGACACAAGTTTGTTCCGGTACTCATCAACAACTGCCCGAGAAATATCTGCCCGGCCAGTGTAAAGAATATCCCCAGTGCTGTCATCCGCATAGCAATGAATGTTGCTAAGTTGCAACATATCATTGATATGCAGAAGAAATAGGGTCCGGGGATAGAACACATCCTTGTGGAACCCCAGCGTTCACGGGTTTAAGGTAGGAACATGCTCCGTCGATGACTACCTTGATGCTCCGATAGGCCAGAAAGCTGGAGATCCAATCGCATAATTTCTCGGGAAGCCCATAGGCTGGAAGCTTCGAGAGCAGTGCTCTGTGCCACACCCGATCGAAGGCTTTCGCTATGTCCAAACTTACCGCCAGCGCCTCCCCCTTGGACTCAATTGTCTCTGCCCACCTATGGGTAAGGTATACTAGGAGGTCACCAGCTGAGTGACCACGACGAAAGCCGTACTGAGAATCGCTAATCAACTGGTGGCCCTCTAGATACCTCAAGAGCTGGCTATTAATAATGGTTTCCATTATTTTGGAGAACAAGGAGGTTATAGCTATTGGGCGATATTTGGATGGATCAGAGCGATCGCCTTTTTTGGGATCGGATGTATCGACGCGGTCTTCCAGCACTTCGGGACAGTGCCGAGCGAGTACAGGTACCGGAAAAGGCGCGTTAAGACCGAAGCCAACTCAGGAGCACAAGTACGCAGCACAATTGGGGGGATACCATCCGGCCCGCTCGACCTATGAATGTCCAAGGAAGATAGTGCTTTGCGTACAGCACGTTGCCGGAATGTGATTTCCGGCATCGAAGAATCACACCGCAAAATGGTCGGTGGTAATCTCCCTCGGTCATCCAAAGTTGAGTTGGACGCGAAGAGACAGCCCAAAAGGTCGGCCTTCTTCTTTGCAGTGTGGGCCAGAGAGCCATCCTCCTGTGCAGTTGCGGAATGGCGGGCTGACAAAAATTCTCTTGGACAGCTTTGGCGAGAGACCAGAAGGCTCGAGCCCCAGAAGGGAGTTGGGCCAATCTCTCGGCAAATCTGGCAATGTGCTCTGACTTTGCCTTAGTGATTTCCCGTTTGAAGGACTCCGGACCACACAACGATCCGATGAACCCAATGGCGGTTCAACAGAGACTTGATAGCTCTCCGGATGTGAAGTCAGCAGATGGTTCAACAAAGAGGGTTTATGACCATCCACATCTGGTATTCGCGTATTCACAGGGACCATTTGTGTCAGGTCGTAGGCTAAAGCAAAGTCGTGAAAGGATCTTCCCGCGTGATTGGTGGTTTCAGAGCCGAGTCAATCGGCATGGTGGGCGTTAAAATCGGCAAGTATCATGATTTCAGCGGTAGGAACCCTTTCGAGCAGGGAATCTGTAGCCATTTGGATGTGCTCAATGAGTCGGTCAGTTTCGGTATTTCCGCCATGGGACCTATACAGGCATGCGTAGAATCGCGGATGGTCATCGCAGTCTACGCGCAGCCAGAGGTAAGATAGGTCCCTTCCTTCAAGCGTCCCGAGGCGACGAGAAAATATATCCTCTCTGACGTACACGCAAACTCCCACCCGCGTCACAAATGAATGTTCCAATTTGTACCCCGGGTAGGAGAGGTAGGAAGTATCAGCCGGGGAGGAAATTTGAGTCTCGGTAAGAAAGAGCAAGGCCGGCCGGTTGTAAAAACGTTTAATTTTTTTTATTTTGACAACAAATATTTTCAAAGTGTATTGAGCATATTCGGGCGTTTTGAGTTGGATGCCAGTTTAATCTACCCGTACACTCAGTCCATTTATTATTTTAAAACGGTTCATTCGGAAAACTGAAAAAAGTGGAAAATTACTTCTGTGTGTGGTAGCCCCAACGAGTTATAATCCAACTATTTACAAAGGACACGAAGTGTGGCAACTACCTGACGTAGGTAACATGATTCGAAATTTAGTCGGTTAGCACTGAAAAATATGTTTGGAATTGTCGTATTTACAGTTTTAATTCATTGAAGATTGCTTATTATTGACCAAAATACACATTCGAATGAATAATTCTTGAACAAAGTTACTGAGTCGTGACAAAATAAGCTACTTAACGATGAAAGGTTATGTTGGGTTACCATGACTGACACTTTAAATACACCTCTTATAAGGATAGTCTTAAAATATGGGTTTAACTTGGGTTTCACAGATTTATCAGTAAACAGTGAAAACTTGTTTACCACCAAGGGCTTGGTGGTAAACGAATAAAACCCGATACGCAAATAGAGACAGAAAAACTGATACTCTGTTTCGCTGGCACTTAAGTATTTCACGTTAATGCTTTCTCTCTTTAGTTATTATTAAAGTTATACTTCTTTAGGTGCGTTATGAAAAATTTATGAGAGTGAAATTTTATGATGCGCGCGCACCTGTAACACAAAATTGGGAGTGTGATTATAGAGTGCGCGAGCGAGATGGGAATAAGACAATCTACAAGTAAAAAGAAGTAGAATATGCGTGACGTTAGCAGCTATGCCAAGAATTTTGAATGACCATAATGACATTTGTAGTACCTTTTAAACAAATAAAGGAGTTTTAATTATTGTTTCAAAGAAATTTAGCAAAGCTTTTTCACAAAGACCTATTGTTACTTAGTTAAAAGGTTATGAAACATACCTAGTTATTAAATTGAATTAATAATATAATAAAATAATAAATAATACTTATTTTTAATATTAATTAATAATTGAATAATATACTAAATATTAAATATGTATTCTTAAATTATTAACGCTAAATATTTATTATTTAATATTTTAAAAAATAAAGAAAGCCAAAAAAGTATAACTTCTTACGCGCGTACACGTACACGCACCATTTTTTGTTATTTTAGAAGCTCATCTAGTTCCATTCTTTATCTACGATACAAACCAATAAAAATTATAAATAAGAATTATTTTATTTCCTTTTGACACCATCGAACAAAACTATAAAATTTTCATGAAAATGGAGTGGATATACAGGAAAAGGGAAAATAATGGAATATGTATATATATATGTATGTATAATAGGTTACTCAGGACTAGAATTGGCGATGAAAATATCTGAATGGCGACTGGTCGCCTATTAAGGATGATTCATGCTACACCGTGTCACGACCGGGCCGTGCCCCGGCCGGGGCACGGTCTAACATTAATGATATACTTTTGTAAGAAGTAATTCATGCCTGACCGTGGCTCGGCCGCACAATGTACACTTATGAACGTCAAAAAAGAAATGTATAATATGAAATGCTTCTAACTTCGCAAATGAACTTTTATTAAAAATCATAGTCACTAAGATCTATATGAGATTTTAAAGTAGTAAGTTTTCGGGCGAGGAATAGCCCGAATTTGTCTTAGAAATTATGAAACCAAATTTAGGAATTAGGAGGTAGTACTGTGAATGTACCTAGCTATATTGCTGTTTGTGACTACCGCAGTTATCTATATTATATTGACTAGATTCGGGAAAACGTTTTGCGCCTTTCGTTTCGTTTGTGTGGCCATCATTTCTGTGAAAAAAGCATGGGAAAACACGGCAAATATGTGAAGCATTATCGCGAAGAATGTGAAAAAATACCAGCATTTAAAAGTAAGTCCAAGAACTAATGTTTTTACTGTTTAAGAGGGTCCTGTCGTCCAGTCAGGCAAGCAGGAAATCTTTAGGAACTCTTTCGGTGGCGGTAGCGGTTGCGGGTTTGATTCCCACCTCGGAACAAAATATGTTTGTACGATCTACAGATATTTGTTCCGGGTGTTCTGGATTAAGTATAAATAAAGTTAAAATTAAATAAACACTACAATTTTATTTTATTTCTATATTGCGGCTCCTTTTTAGGCTACACTATCCTGAAATTCGGCTACATTAGGCTACTTATGCTGTAAAAAATGGCGATATCAGTTCCGGTGTCGTTGGCAACACTGGTATTTTTCGTAGTAGGCCGTCGATCTCACCGAGTCACTGCTCACATGTATTTAATTTAAGTGTAAAATAGT
The DNA here is from genome assembly GCA_963693345.1 of Pieris melete. Taxonomy (NCBI): domain Eukaryota; kingdom Metazoa; phylum Arthropoda; class Insecta; order Lepidoptera; family Pieridae; genus Pieris; species Pieris melete. The sequence continues at coordinate 822,152 of CAVNZK010000127.1, forward strand.
TACTAATTCAGCTGGTGAGAACCCCGAAATTGTCGGTTTTGGTAAGTATTATATTTTTTAAGTAATAATAGTAGATTTTTAACTTCATAAAAATAGTAAATACAAACACATACAATTAGTGTACTATTGTTTAAGCCCACAGGTAAAAGATTATTCTAAATATGGTATTTCAAGATAGTCTGTTTTTCTTTCTCATACTAGCAGTCATTACAAATTATCTTCCTATTTTGTATCTTGTGGGCCCTGTCTATTTAACAACTTTGTGTCCATCTGTTATTACATATAATAATGGGTAGAGTACTTGGACTGGTGTTCACCTTTTCATACACCATTCGTACAACTTTTCATTATATTTGAAAGGGAAAAAGTTAATAAAATATAATATAGATATCTGTTTTTTTAAACTGAATTGACTGAAAAAAATCTGAAGGAGGGTATCAATTTTTTCCAGTTATATCTCTCCATTTTCTTTGTTGTCTGGCTTTCGATTTTAGTTATTAAAACTAATATTTTAAGAAGTAAAACTTGACAAAAGTGTGCCCAGTAATTTGTCTCAATTATTACTATTCTTCTAATTATTCAGTCTTTGTTGTAAGAGATTTGTTTGCAGCCATATATTGCGGCCTATATGAACAAGGATATATTGCGGTAGCTGGGTTAGTCATGACTCTTGATATTTGTCTATTTCTGATCTCTTATAAAGTCATGTTGGGTTAATAATATTAACACTGTGTTACAGTTATTCTTTAAATCTGTATGTTTATCATTCCTTTATTTGTGTCAATTTCAGTTCAAAATGCTATCATCTTTTGTAAGATATTAAATCCTCTTAAATATATGTTACAGGTGAGACATTTAGCTTGGTGATTTTTTTGTCCAATACTGCCATGGCTGATCAGGCAGCTTTATTAGCACTGGTAATATTATTTGGAGGTATCAGCATACATTTTTCCTTGCATAAGGTAGAAGAAGGACACTTAGCAGTATATTATCGTGTGAGTATGTTTTCAATATTTTGTTTTTATATATTAAAATACTATATCAATCTCTCTTGTCTTTACCATTTTCTTGGCTGAGTAAAGGTGGCTTGTTTTGATTTATTATCAGTCAATGTATGTACAGTTTATTATAGCACATACAGAAATAAATCTGTTTGCATTATGCTTAACCAGAAATCTTTTTTATATTATTAAATTATGTTAATTTTTGATGATAAATAAAAATATTAGGAAATCAAGTAAACAGCTATTAAATTATTACTTAAAATATAAATATTTAATTAAATGTATTTAATCCTTATAGGGTGGAGCACTTCTTCCTATAACCAGTGAACCTGGATTCCACATGATGTTTCCTCTTCTTACAACATTCAAATCTATTCAGGTATTAAGTGGATTATAAAGTCTATTTGGCTGTATTAACAATTTACTGCACCTAAGTTCTCAATGTTATTTTTACAGACTACATTACAAACAGATGAAGTTACAAATGTTCCTTGTGGTACTAGTGGGGGAGTTCTAATCTATTTTGAAAGGATTGAAATAGTCAATAAGCTGAATCCTTCTAGTGGTTGGTAATTAATTTAAATCTTTAATCTGCTGGCACCTTCTTTAACTTGAAATATTCTGTTAGACAAGTATGATTGTAGGATCCTATAGAATGTGTGTGGCAATAAGGATTTAATTTTAAACAAAAGACCCTTATGCCACACTTTGTCAAAGGCTTGTTGTACGTCAAGAAATACAGATGAGCAGTATTCTCTCCTCTCGAGGGAGTTTCTTATTTTTCTACATACTCTGTGGACTTGTCCTATTGTGTTCTGTTGCTAATAAATTTTTTTAGTTTTAGATATTGTTCGCAACTATACTGCAGATTATGATAAGACACTAATTTTTAATAAAATTCATCATGAGTTAAATCAGTTCTGCAGCTCACATACATTGCATGAGGTTTATATTGATCTGTTTGATCAGATAGATGAAAATTTAAGAACGGTGAGTTTTTTTAAGCATTATTTTTGTGTTGAACAGTATTTTGATTTAATTAGATGTTAAATTTTTTACTGTTTTGCCTTCAGAGGATTCCTTTTTATCACAATTATGAAATAAATTAATCTTAATCCTATTATTACAGGCTCTACAAAAAGACCTGACTGAAATGGCCCCTGGATTAACAGTACAAGCTGTAAGAGTTACAAAGCCAAAGATACCGGATGTTATCCGCTTTAATTATGAGCTTGTAGAGGCAGAGAAATCTAAACTTCTAATTGCCGAGCAACACCAAAAGGTAAAATCTGTTATTAACGTAACTTCTAGGAACCTGTTATGTACCTACATAACGGTTAGTTTTTAGTATTCCCAAGGATTAGGATCATTTTAATATTTGTTAAATTTAAAAAAAGCTTTATTGATTAATTGTTACTGTAACTGTTTTGAGTATTATACTGGTGAAAGTTACCATTTGTTTTAAAATTGTTTATATTTTTTGTACATACAACACGGCTTCAAGAATATATTTACCAGATAGTATCCAATTAATATTAAAATTGTTAAATTAAAATAGTAAAGTAGTAGTAAATATAATAATAATTGTAACAAAAGGGAAAGGCATGTTATGTTTGTATTTGTAATTTTATTATAGCATGTGTAGGACGGCAACACTCTTCATTATTCACTAATGTATGTGACGCAGCCAACTAGTAAGCCATTCAAGTAACAGTCTAACCTTTTAACTAAACAGCGCCGTTTAACTAGCAGCCGTACCAGCTAATGATTAGGCCTTTCGTACGATAGAGTGACCATGTGGCAGAAAAAAGTTGAAACATCTGACTTAAAAAATATTAAATTGCTTGAGTCAGTCACTCACATTCAAATTCACATAATTATTGTCACTACACTCTTTCATTGTAATTGTTGTTTTTCATTAAACTTTGTAAAACACCATCAAAGTTGTGGTTTGCCAACGCCATATTGGCAGAAAGTGGAACTAAATTTAAATTAACAGTCAACAGGCTAGGCAAGTAATAAAACGTCATCGATCCATGTAATTTGCCTAGCTGTTTGATCAACTGGCTCGATATCTCTCAGGCCGCTAGTTAAACGGCGCTGTTAATTGAACGGCTTTTTAAGCTAGTTTTAATATGCATTGCCTTGGGGGCAAAGGGGCTCGTTAGACTTCTTGTTTAGTCTATAGGCTGCTGGGAACCAAACACATGCTTCAGGAAGAGATTTCATTTTCTTCATTTTTCTATCTGCATTTTAACTTAAAGATTGACTCTAATTTCAAGTAGGAGTCTGAATTGCAGAACACTTGAACAATTATTCTAAAAACTAACTTTTATTTTTGATAATTGGTAGATTTTTATTACCTACTTAATTTCATTAATTATTTAATTACTATATTAATTATTTCAGGTTGTCGAGAAAGAAGCGGAAACTGCCCGTCGTAAAGCCGTAATTGAAGCAGAGAAAGGTGCTCAGGTTTCTAAAATTCAGTATGAGCAGAAGATTCTGGAAAAGGAATCACGTCGAACAATGGAGCTAATAGAAAATAGTATTCATAAAGATAAGGAACAAATCAAGGCCGACGCGGAATACTATACTGTGAAAAAGCAAGCTGAAGCAAATCAGCTCCTTTTGACCAAAGAGTACTTGGAACTGAAGAAATTGGAAGCGGTAGCTTTGAATACAAAAGTATACTTTGGTGCGGATATACCTAGCATGTTCATGCAATCTAATAGTGAACCTAAAGCCGCTATGCCATAAGTTCAGTGTCATTCAAGTTTAATTAAGGAAAGTTTCTAAATAAGACTGTTTGTTATTAAGAGACCGGATTCTTGTCTCTGGACTCACAATAGCACTCAACTGGTTCCATGACAGTAAAGACTGGGCCTAACAGTGTGATGTTAATTATTAAATAATTGTTTAAATGTGTAATTTTTCCGCATTGCTTTTACATAAATTCAACGAACACTGTACATATTATTCTGTTTAACTTAAAGATATTTTAAGTTATGTTTTTAAACAATTTACTGTATACTCTGTGTCTCTGTAAGCAATGCTATTTATTATCTGTATTGTAATATAATAGCTTTTTTGTATAATTATGCACATAATATTAATTCAAATATTTTATTACAATTGACTGAATTCTAGTCGCAACGTTAATGTTTAAAATAAATTTTGGAATAAATTTTTGGTTAAATTTGTCTACTAATTATTTGTGCCTGAATAAAATAAAACATTTAGATATATTTCGGCATTTAGAAACAGAATTAGGTTGAGTGTCACATTGCGAAAAAAAGTAAAAGTACCTAAACCAAAATATACCTATCTGCCAAACTTCCATGAAATCAACACGAAGTAACAACACTTATAAAAATAAAAACCAAGTTATATAAAGCATATATCTTTTACTTTGATTTGGCATTAGATCATTTTAAGGTCCTATCCCAGCACGAATTGCTGTGTCAGTGTCTCGGGGTGGTCCGTGGGGCGCAGTGGAGAGCTGGAGGCGCGCCCGTACTAACAATTAGTTATGTAAAACATTAAATTAATGTAATTTTATCATTTTTTTTTCTCTTTATGCACTGTATAAACTGTGCATTTATATTTGCATTAGAAACCCACAACTGGTACGCAGTGACGGGAATTTTTGATCTAGAACTAAAAGTTTCTTCTATTTCTTGAAAACTATGGTCCTAATCTACGTAAACAATATAATATATCGTTATTAAACGAATATAAAAACAAGATGAACTTACATTCAAAGTATAGCTCCAATCTTCTTCATTATTGTTCTAAGATCGAGAAGTAAACACACAGCAGATGTCGCTAGAAAAAAAATATTAGCGTTTATTTGGCGTATAAAAATTAAGGTTTAATATTCCATATGGGTCCATAAAGATAGGCTATAGACAATGTTAGGTATTATTATTAATTGAATTGAAACTTCTTTATCGACGTATAGGAGAAATTACGTAGCAAATCGTCACGTTTTTCGGTTACGCGCCATGTTGCTTTTTGAAGACAAACTTAAAATAACAAAAATATATAATTACGATAACAATGAAATAATTGTATTTGTATTCATGTCTATGATAATAAAAGCCTTTTTACACTTTATCTAATTTAACTTTATTTAACCAATTTCTGTAAAGTATATATATATACCGGTATAATAAGTATAAGGTCATAAAGAAGTTTCACTTCTTACGTGGGTACACTTAGTACACGCACACATTTTTTGTTATTATTAAGTTATCATTACTATATTATACTACTGCGCCCATCCATTCATCCTGTAGTTGGTAGCGTACCTGGAAAGCAGTAATTAATAAAACTCGAACCACTTAATAAAACTGTACCTATTCCGCGCGATGGCTAGCTAGTGGTCTGCGCCGCACAGGCCAGCGAGATGGCAGTGTTTAGGGTAAAGGGTAAAAAATCGGCTTTCATAAACGAAGAAGTGAATTCCACAATGGCAATACTTGTGAAGTGAGTCACTGATTTCAAATACTTAGTACAAAACTTTCCGATCTTAGCTAAATACTTTAGTAGAGGTGCGCCACGCTGGATCGCATGAAGTCATTTTTAGGCCTATAATATAAATATATTAATTAAAAATAAATATAATACAATACCTGCGAAATTATAAAATGGCTAATAAACACTATGGCTAATATATGATATTCCTTAAAAAATACCTGATTCCGTAAATATATAACTGTAAAGGGGTAAATTATATTATGCGGAAGGTGCCCTGAGCAGCACGCAACCTAAGAGTTCGGGGGCTGGAGACGGTTCTCATCAGCATTCTCTATAGCTTTAGTTAAGACTTCCTAATATGATCTCTCTCTTTGGCGTCTCTCTAAGTCCCTTGTCCAATTATAAAAAGCAGGCAATTATTAATTATTTGACGAAGGCATATATATCCGTACTGAAGTACATTATGTGATTCATTTATAAATTACACAATGGGTAAATTGACGGCTCCGGTTCGTCGCATTTTATTTTACAATATCTGATTAAACGCGTTTTACAATAATAAATTTGTACGCATATTATATGTTAAACGTGTAATAACATGTTTAATAAACATTTAAATCTGGAAAGCTTCAACTCACAGCCTCAAATCATCCTCGTACAACACACAGACTTGTGCGGGTTGTGCCTCTCCAACCCTAAAACAGCGTTACAATTTGGGTCTGGCATCTGGGAAAGCATTTATTGATAATTCAAAAATTTCTATGCCCATAGCTTTAGTCGACAGTGCGTCAACAGTCGACAGTGCATTTCTCTCCCGCCTAAGCTTATTTTCCTGAATAATATTACGAAGTTATATTTTTTTATCAAAATAATTTTAAAATACAAACAATTGTTAGCCTAAAAAATTAAGTAACGTATATTTCACAGGTGTACATTGTGTTACCTATATGAAATAATAATTTTTGACTTTGTCTTTGAGTAACCAAGCTTTTTAATAAATCGTTCAATGTCGGTTAATCATTGGTCTGCCCTTATTATAATAAAAAAAGGTTGCCAATGTCGAACACATCGACCGGTATCGGAAATGTAAGACAACCGCTAAAATTCAATTTATTTTATGTTTCAATAACTAGGCGTGGATTTAAAAATTAAGAGCTCTAGTGTTTGCTGAAAACCGAGTACTGCATTAGTGCAAGAAAAAGCCTGGCTTTTTATACCTGCAGCTGAGATCATCATCGGACGGCGAGGCAGAATACGAAATTCCACCCGTATCACCTCGACGTCTACCGTTTCACAACTGAGTGTTTTTCAAGGCGGTTTTTGGCGCGCACCACCACTATTTGGAACCAGCTGCCCACTGAAGTATTTCCGAACCACTTCGACTTAGGTTTCTTCAAAAAAAAGCGTCCCAAAAGGCCGGCAACGCGCTTACGAGCCATTTGGCATTGAGAGTGTTTTTGGGCGGCGGTACCTATCACTTAATATCAGGTGAGCCTCCTGTCCGATTGCCGCCTGTTATATAAAAAAATCCACTAGTACTTTACATGAACCACTTCAGTAAAGAAAATCGTTATGAAAAGACGCTCATATATTATATATAAGTAAATAAATGTGTTTATTATGGAACTCAATTTTTTTATTTAATGGAGTCATTAAATTTGAATCTGTAGGCATCTCTACTCATCGGCAAAGAAGACAGAGGGTGTAGGCCGAGAGAAAGATCCGGCGTAAAAAACTCTCGGTACTTTTAAAAAAAATAGCAAATCATCAAACAACACTTATTTTAAAACAAATATCTCAAATTAATTAGAAGTAGCCTGTCTAGCACTAGTCCCAGGCCCTTTTATCAACTAGATAATCGTTAATTTTGTAGTAAGCCTTTTTACACAGCTTTTCTTTAATACATTTCTTAAATTTATTAAAAGGCAGAGATAAGAGAGCCTCTGGGATTTAATTAAAGAAGAATATCTCTTTTCCCAAAAAATAATTACTAACTTTAGATAGTCTAGTATGGGGAAATTGCAGCCGGCGCTTGTTCCGTGTATTAACGTTGTGCGTATGTTCTATTCTAGTAAGCTTATCACTATTTTTGTATACATAATAATAATAATAATAAAAACTTTATTTATGACAAAAAGGTTTGTGTCAAAATTCATACATCGCTAGTCCCCACACTAGGGAGGCCCTGTGTTGTGGGTAACTAGAAAACAATTATTTCGTGGTACATGTTAAAATTAGATAATAAAAAATACTAATATGCATATATAATATTTTCATAAAAATATTGAGAGGGAAAGGTAAGTATATTAATTTCCTTGAATTTATCTCTAAGAGATTCCCTACATTTCAAATTATAGATTGCACGAATAGCCCTCTTCTGCAGGATGAATATAGTTTCGACATCAGCAGCATGACCCCATAATAATAAGCCATAAGTCATTAAGCTATGAAAGTAACTAAAATAAACAAGTCTAGCTGTATCGACATCAGTTAGTGAGCTTTTTTTTTAACCGCGTAAGCTGCAGAACTTACATAATACACTATGACTCGGAATCCTATTCCTACCGGTGTAAATGATGGCAAATATATGAAAAGAAGGGAACGGCAGACATTGAAACACATTGACCTAGTCAGGTAAGGGCTGCCCGTGAACCGGGAAGTGATTCTCAAGGTTAAGTTAGCACATGCGCAGTCCATACTATTCAGAGTGGATAACATTGTTACGACGCCTCCGTTTTAGTTTTTAATCATTTTGATCTGCCCTGCGATTCTGTAACTCACTTTTCGAACTCACACAGCGGTTTTTGCATCGGCGGTCGCTCTGAAATCAGTCGTGTAGCAGTCATTTTATGATTTGGCATTCTGATAAACAATAAAATTCAAGCTCCCACCTTTTCAGTTCTACTACACAGGAAATTTGTCATTGCCAATTTCTGCTACGTAAATGTATGCTATAGGGAACGTTCAAACGATCGCGTTTGATTTCGATCGTGGTTCTGAAATGTATCAGCAAGTAGGTCTTCGCTAAGATAAAGCGTGAAATGTGTAAGTCATGCGTCAGTCGTTCTAAAAATATCATCTATATGTATAACTATTATTTTTACGTATAGCTTCGATTAATAAGTTCTAATGTAAGTTAGAGTGGTGTTCTATTTTTATTGCCTGCATATGTCAGAGCATGTTATGTGACGTCGTTTCAAAGTCATTCTTCCGTCAGCCGCCTATTCACCACAGATTTCAATACAAAATGCTGTAACGAAATCCGAAGTTCCATTCTGCTTATAAGTTTAACTATAAGGATCTTTATTTGTGTTTAACTATGTTGTAATCATAAGATAATCAGTGATGAGTGGGTCGACGGTTGTCGAGGCTACTTCCACGATAGACGAGGACCTATATGCGTGAGTTATTATTCTTGTTCAATCCATACATATATAAGAATCAGCGACCAAATCAATACATAACGCAGTCAGCTGGCCGCAAGGTCTAATTGTCCTTGGCTTGGTTGCTATTTGCATTTCAAGGCCGACGAAGAAATTGTCTAATTAATTTATGCTTATTAAGCAATGCAAAGCATAAATTGGGTTCTAATTCAAATATTTAAATAAATTAAAAACAAGAGATTTAATTTTTAAATGCCATATTAAAGAAAAATCAAGCATCTGTTGGAAGAGAATTTTGTAGTCCATCGTTTTAATGTGTATTATGTTCATGAAGGTTGTGTTCTTTGTTTGTTTTTCTTTTTTTTTTTATATAAATCGTGTAGGCTTTCATGCGGTTGTAATATATACATTATATTATATTATATTATATTATATTATATTATATTATATTATATTATATTATATTATATTATATTATATTATATTATATTATATTATATTATATTATATTATATTATATATTATATTATATTATATTATATATTATATTATATTATATTATATTATATTATATTATATTATATTGGCTGTCAATTAATAAGTTAAAAAAACAAAGACGGGTTTAATCATAATAATAATATTGAAATATAATTTAGTGTTTGAACTTTATAATAAACTAGTTGTGTAATATTTACAATGCCTTCAAGCAATGAACGGACCATCAAACGCATTTTTCTTAATTCGATTCAAAAATGAATTAGCGCATCGTATACCAAATGCACTTGCTTTATAGTATTCAATATTATGTTCATGGTAATAACTTTTGTGTAGCGAAATTTGAGACAAATTGAACAGAACTTTAACATAGTGCAAGTGAACAGAATATATTTAAAAATAATTATTACAAGTTGGGTAATAGGAGTACCCCAGGATATTTGATAGCGTTGAAAGTTTTTGTAGAGTTTATCCATTCATTAATTCAAAATCCATAATTCATTTATATTATTCAGATTTTAAAGATGGCTACGGGTTATACAGCCGGTGTTTTATTTAAAATCACACGTCTCGTTTCAATAACAACTGGTATTTTATTTGTTTCATAAAAATATCAATTTAAACAGTCTGCTCTTACTTGCCGCTCCCTCGTTCATTTCAGAGTCAATATTTTGTAGTCCTTCCTTTTAACACTCCGTGAGCACTTACGCAGCTTCATTCTCAACACTTTTTCCTATATAGACATCGATGAATTTGTGAATATAATTCGACCGGATTCGAGGTATTGACAGTATGCATATATGATTTTTGTCAATTTACAATTTAAATTACACAGTTGCTCTGCGGCTTTGAGACAGGAATCGTGATAGCTCCCAATAACCCAGTGGCCAGGTTTGGCTGCTCCCAATCCTATGATAATATTATAAATACAAGGACGTGAAAATGTAGCTTTACTAATAATTTATTTATAGGTAGTCGTCATAGTAACGCGTGGCATACAAATTACGTTGACTAACTATTATATTATTATCATTATATATGCACATATATAATGGTAATAATATGTAATTCGTAAATGCACTCCATACTTTCTTGCCACTTTTGAAATAAATATGATATAATATGCTTTTACTAATTGAGACCTGAAACATGTGTATGATAACACCGTTGCAAAATAATTGGTAAGAATAATCCTGGTATTTGTTGATGATGGTTGCAATGTTCACATGTATATTGCAGAGTAAACCTGCATCTGTACTTTAAGATGTAATTAGGAACAAATTTTAATATTACATTTAAATACCGTACAAACATTTTGTAAAACAAAAACTTGGCGTTTTAAAAGAGTGGCAGAGAGTTGGCAGCTCTCTTCTCATCCGTTCTATGGCTTTGATTTGAGAAACGGTAGAGAAGGTATGTTGAGAAGCAGTTTGGTTTTTTTTTGACATTACATGTACACAACATATAGAAATAAATGACAATTTGGTTCTTTATATTTTATTTCGTTGAGTAAGTTTTGAAAATACGCTTGTTACACGAGAATCGAACAAGTTATGCTCAAAAGTTAAACTGCTTCGACTGATATGTGCACGTCCACAGAAATTACCCAATTACAGGTTTTTTTTTCAATGGCTCTGGCACGATTTGTGCATTAGCCAGCGTCAAGTATAGGATTTTTTTTATATAAATCGTGCTTGTCTTTAGAAATTCTTCTGTGTCCTTCATGTACGGTTTAAGCACTCGCCCGGTACCGCACAACCCTCCCAAAGGCCGAGAACAAATTTTAAATTAAATTAAAACTTGCCTTCGAACCGGGAATCGAACCCGGTACCCCTCACCTAGCTGCCAATTACAGGTTAAACATGTGATTTTCTGAGGAAGTCTTCTAATTTAATTACACTTTTGTGGTAATCCAGGTCGTGATAAAAAATTCTGATTTAAGTTCAAGTAATAGGAGTAATATTACTTATTATTATTACTTACTATTATTTTTTTGCGACTGAAACTAGCTACTGTGGTCTCTGGCAGAATGACCAGCGCTGTGGAACAGTCTGCTCCTCAGCATAATGCTGAGCCAGGGCCAATTACAGCCACAGCACACACGCATTACACACTTGAAACAAACCGAAAGGGAAAAGGGTTTTTTTTTCTCTTTTTTTTTCTTTGATTATGTATGTTTTTGTTAATAAAATTTTTTATGTCTATGTCTAACAGTATTACCGAACTTTGAATAAGCCTATGTGTTAAATAGATAATGATTCAATATTATTTATAGGTTTAAGGAGGAGCCGGAGTCGTCCATAAGCTTGGGTAAGTAGCACTTTGTGAATACAACTTTATGCACATATCAAACATTTAAATTTAGCCTTGGATCTTTCCCAGGTACACTGTTTTTTTCTAAAAGTTTACTGGAAACATCACGGTATGTTTTATTGAAAGACAATATACAATATATATGTTTCTTTTTATAAATTACTTTCATTCCGAAGTAACTGTTTCAAAACGCGTGTCTTTACCTAAGAATTAGGGAGAATAAATAATAATGCAACGAGAAAACTTATTAGTTATTGAAATGCTTAGGAACTATTAATTAATCGATATTCGCACCCATTAACATATGTTTACATTCCTCGGTGCACTGGGCCGCACTTAGGTCCGCGTTTTGGGGGCTTTGATGACATACACTATCAGTGAGAGCAATCATATCGTCAAAAAAGGAGGGAATTACGCGATGGTGATATTTGTTAAAAGCCTCTGTAAAATCTTTGCAAATATTCAGACTCTAAATACTATACGAAAACGTCACTGAACCTTCCCTAATCCTCTCTCCCTTGAAATAAAAGCTTAAGAATGAATGAATGAGTCAAACGTGATATAAAAAACTAAAACAATTTGTCCAGAAAAGATTTCAAGTTTTCTTTTAAGAATTAGTTATCCATGGAACATATGAGTCAGAGCTCAGGCTATTACTTGAATTTACTACTATTTGGGTACATTTAGAGTTTACCAAAGGTTTAATTGTCTTGGTACTGGCAGTTCAGTTTTTATCCTAACATTAACTATGAGGATCCGGAACAAAAAACCTCGTATCACTACTTATGGAAGACTCATGCCTAAGACTGTTGTATTATATAATGCTATAACTAGGAAAGTTATAATTTTTTTAATCTTATGAACGAGATAACAAAAATTCGCTACTGAATATTTCTATTTAGAAAGATTTTCTTTAAGGTAATGTTTAATTGCTCAACAATCTTGTGAAATTCGACTGATATACCTGACTTTCTGACATTGCCATAAACAGTAGAGATTTCCGGATCTAAGTAGTAAATAAATTTAATTACCGTTTTATAATTAGTCATGTTAATAAACTCGGCTGCATTCAAGATTCACAATTAAAAATATCGTGGGTTTGCTTGAAATGTTATGGCGTATTGATATAGCCAAGGCTTATGAGTGCGACGCACCAAGCTATAGACTAGGTATAGAATTACGTGATTAGCTTTGGCGTCTGCTTTAAAAATACAGTTTTATTGAAACAACTACTTCTAAGCTACATTTGTTAAAACAAGATCCAGAGCAGGTTTTAATGTAAATAGTGCCTTGTTTATTGCTAGAGTGGAGAAAGGAAGAATAACTAACATCACACAACATCTTTTATTGTCTTTGACCGCAAAGAGACGCGTCTTTACCAGTAATACAACTTAGATGTTTGTAACGATAATAAAATAGGATTGATCAGAGACAGAGCCTTCTGTCTGATACGCTTGTATTTAAGCGCGCGTGATGTGGTTTTTTTTAGAGTTTAAGTATGAGGTTGTAATAGATTTTCCGTTAGTTTGTATTCTATTACAGTAGTTGTGTATCAAATATTCAGAAATTTTAGTCTCTAAAGGTATTTGAAACTTTGCTAATTTACTAAACAAAGGTGAATTTTAATATCCAAGTATAGACTCGAAAAAGCTTTGTTCAAGATTGCAACATGTTTGATTAGATGCTAATACTCGGACAGGTTTTGATTGAGTGACTTTGAATTTTATAGAAATGTAATAAAATCGATATTACCTCGACATTCAACTTCTAACAGCTATGCTTAGTTCAATAACCCCTCGGTTTCCTGCGCGAGCGCCATAGAAGCTGCGCTTTTTACACCAGACTACAAGAACATCGCATAATTTTATAGTATTGTTTACTTTTTTTTATATTTATAAAGCTATACTTCAGTAATTCCTGATTAGAAAAATTCTTGAAAATAGGTTATTTGGAAATAATTTTGTGTGTTCATATTTGATCAACGATTTAAATCCCGATAGCAACAAAAAGGGATATTAATTTAACAGAATTTGTATTTTGAAATATCCGATAATATGAAGTCAATAATTACGTGAAGATAATCAATAATCATAAATTAAGCATGGAACACATAACAATCGATACCGTTGTCGCTGACTTCAAAAGACACTTTACTTAGTTATAAAAAGGTAATAATAATATATTAAAAAAATATTTGTGACTATTAACCGTTTATAATACTAATAATTAAAAACTTTGACTTTATTTCTCGTATTGTCTTATTAATCACACGTTGTGCATATTTATGTATGTGAATAGGCTTTATTAAAGCTCCAAAAACATTACCAATATTTGGCATTTCCTTTTATGTTTAATATATAAACATAATTCAAAGAGATATATATAATTTTGTTTGTATATATATACATATTTACAGTAATTATTTCCTTCTCTATTATTCTCTGTTTTCTAATTATTCGTCATGGTCGATTTTAGGAATATATAAACAAATTAAAATTGAGAATATATATATCAAAATATAATGATATATTTATTATTTACATAAGATAATATTTTAATTTTGTAGTAATATATTTTTTCAGATATTAAAGCAAAAGCCAAAATATTTGAATATCCCAAAATAAATATATTGCATAGTTACCGATATTGATAAAAATTTGTATATTTGGTCTTCGCGCGTCACGGCCACTGAGAATAAGAATTGTAAATTCCCTCTTGAAATTCAATAAGTGTTTTGAAGGTTTCACCCCACAGACGATTTATTATACCGCTTTTAGTATAAGTATAGCACAAAACATCGTAAATGACAATTGAAAGCACCTCTTCTACCTATCACTTTTTCTACTCATGACGCACTTGTTATTTTAATAATCATAAATGGTCTTGAAATTGCTCCTTTGTTTTTGCTAATAAATATAATACAGTTTAGGTACATCATTTATATATTTGATTTTTGTTAGTTCGAGTATGTGATGAGAATCTTCCAAAAGATTTTTTTTTTATTTTGTTGTTTGTTGCAGAATTAGCTAAAAACAATTGAATATTTTGGAATGCTTTGGAGGAAAGTTTTACCCGTGGGGAATGCATATAAATATAAATACAACATTTTTATTTTTATTCGGCCAAACCAAACTTTTTAAATATTGTTATTATTACTTTGTAGGTTAAGAAAATGGTAAATACTGTAACTACCTACATATATTAAATTCCATAAATTCATTTCTTGCTTATCTTCTCCATACAATGTTTACATGAATTTTATTTTTCTTACTTACTGTTTATGTCTTGTGTCGTATATGTGTTTGTATTTTTATGGAATAAAATAAAGATTTATTATTAAAGGGCTTCTTATAAAAAGCCAAAATATTTGGCTATTGATATATTTGTTTTTAATTTTTGTCATTTTAAATACACGAACTATATAAATAAGTATAGTACGAGTACTAAATAAGGTATGGAAAATTAAGCTTTTCTTGATATCTTGATACATGTAAAACCAATAAGTTACATTTTTCTATATTTCAAATGAAACATTTCTGTTTTTCTACACAAGACCAACGCCCGCGCTCAAAGTTGTTGTTCCTAACATAAGACATCAACGACTTGCCAGCATAAAGCTCGCTAATTGTACACTGTTAAGTTTGTTTATCTATTTCTGGAGACTAAATTTTAATGTGTGTATTTGTAACCGCATAACATAACAAAAATTAAGGCGTATTTTGATTTATAAAACTAGCTTATAAATCTTTAAGTATTAAAAAAACACGAGATTTTATCATGTTTCATTCCATTTTCTGCTACTTATATTATATTGGGTGTCTGTCCTCTGAATAAAGTGAAGAATCATATAGTGAGAGAGCAAAGCCAGCTCAGAGGCTACGGTGGGAAGCTCTCGGTAAGCTCAGTATTCGGTTGGCCACCGAGCACTAGAGTCGTGAACGGAATGAACGTAATATGGACGTGTGGGGCGGAATTACCGCTTCATGCGTTCGCGCAAGTTTAAACGTCGATAGAACCGATTTTGGCCTTTCCTTTTACGATACGAAATCCACGCAAACTCAGCAAAACCAAGGTGTGTTGTGTTTTAATTTTTATTTATAGTATTGGTAAGTTTAATTCAGTTTTCAGGTTATCGAAGCTGATATAATGCATTATCGAAAGGAGCATTTGCAACATTAACACTTTCGATTTGGTATGTTGTTTATATGTACGTTCTAGGTTCTAGGTTGTAATACTTGTTAAAGTTAACTATTAAATGATAAGAGCACTTGCGTGTTTGTGTAAAAGAAAGGAATGGACTCAAAAGTTATGGAATAATTTACACTCTTTTTATAAGTTATTGTTATAACATTATGAAAGATATAAAATCGCTCAAAAAGCTTCGTTTCATCTCAGTGGCGATCATATTGATTGTTCATAACCTACTTACCAGTAAAATGTCACTTACAACAATTAAGGTTACATTAAATTTGTAAAGCAGTTTCTGGTTTTTAATAACCGTCTGATTTAATTTGTATTTTGATAGTTTCTTAAGTATATAATATGATTGTTTTTATCGAACATTCAAATCAGTGTAATGGCGATAGCGCGTAATTACCTCATGCGAACCATTAACCATAAAAATGAATCAATCTAATTGAAGCAGTGTTCGCCTAGTGGCTTCAGCGTGCGACTCTCATTCCTGAGGTCGTAGGTTCGATCCCCGGCCGTGCACCAAAGGACTCTTTCTATGTGCGCATTGGCTCGAACGGTGAAGGAAAACATCGTGAGGAAACCGACATGTCTTAGACGCAAAAAGTCGACGGCGTGTGTCACTGGAGGCTGATCACCTACTTGCCTATTAGATTTAAAAATGATCATGAAACAGATTCAGAAATCTGAGGCCAAGACCTAAAGAGGTTGTAGCGCCACTGATTTATTTAATGTTTTAATTAAACCGTTTAAAACAAAAGAACTCATCTGACTTTTACCATCATATAAACAGAAATTGACAAAAGACAACTAAATTTAGATGAGAGTGCAGTCTGTCGCCTGTGCAAGAATCAAGATTTTTTACCTTTCATTACATTCTTTGTTATCCTCGTGCTAAGCGTTTTCTTTATGTGTTAGTAGCCTTAAAATAGGAAATTGACTTACAAGCTACCCGTGAATTTCTCGGGCCGTATAAGATTTTCCATCTCATGAGACACTAAAAGTTATGAACTAGATAGTGCAATTTTCTGCGCACACTTTTGGGCATCATATTTATCCAGTGCGGATGGCCAGTCTATTGGCGGCTGAATCAGGCTGAAGAACAATAGTATACGTATACGTAGATCAAACAGTAATTGCTATGGCTTAGTGGGCACAGAAAGCGGAAAATTACTCAACCGATTCAGTTCTGACGTTAATAAATTATCAAGGAGACACACATTTATAAACACAGTTTATTATTATATAGTTTCGTAGCATTTGAATACATTTCAGTCAGAGTCAGGTTACTTGTGTATAAGAAATTCTGATCGTGAACATTAGCTTCTTTCTATAAGGTATTTTGTATAGGGGGCTTTACATAAAGAAAGTGATGATGACTGTTTTTTAGTAGCATTCGATGTCATAAATGAAAAACTAGCATCTATATCGGTATGATCGGGAAATTTAAAGCCAAAATCATTAATTATTGAAACTACTACTTACAATATAAAAAACTAAAATTAGGTTTTAAATTATTAAATTAAATACAAAAGATAGGTTGGAAATATATCTTACATGATATTAAAATAAGATAAAATAATTTAAATTTTCCTAGGAGGTCCCTATTTAAATTAAGACTGTAAACCTTCGTAAGTGTTAATAATAAATATAAAATTACACATTTAAATAAATCTAATAGTGTATTGCGATGAGATGTGCGCTAGGCCGAACTAGGAAAGCACCTTGTTATACAATAACAATGCCATGCTCATTTTCATATCTTTGTGCTCAACTTCATTTGTAATAGAACTTGTCACTTTGACAGGTGTCATCACATAGCGGGAACGTGAAAAAATCATTTACATTGTATGTAATTGTATCGGTTTTTTATGTAGTCGATTATCATATTAAACACGAACAACAAGAGAATGAAAGACGCAATACCTTTTGCGTTGTCGCAAAATAAACTGTGTTAAAATTTAAAAAAATATATCCAATATTGTTTACGTAAGGAATCTTTCAAATTGGATGGAGAATGGTTATGGTGACGTCGTTTTCAAATTTTCAGTTTCACTCTCTTTCATAGATGTAAATCCTTCTATGCCCACAAATTTTAATATGCCTGAGTCATTCTTATATAAAGTTCAGGACAAGTAGCTGTCCCACTATATATAATATACTACACAAATAAATACATACTAAAACTTTTTGAATTTTGGATTTATGATAAAAAGTTACATAGAGATAATTGTAGCGTTGTTGTGTTGTTGATGTTGCAGCAATTTGCTACAAAACGTGTCCTTACAAATTTTATGTACGATGGATAGTTTAGGAGATATAGCCAAAAAACGTGATTTTCGCACCCCTTTTTCCAAGATGGCGGCCGGGGGACAAGCACGCATCCCCACAAATTTGAGGTTAAGCTTTTATTGACCCCCCTACATGTTCCATAAATAAAATTGCGTCCTCTAACAAATGTAACATTTCAATGGATTATATTTCTTAATTCTTTTGTCTCGTTACAATTTGACAATTCTTTTGACAACTGTGATCCCATTCTCGTTTTGATATGACTAATAAATAATATTTATGTAAGCGAAAGTGATTTAAACTGAATTCAGACAGTCTGCTTATACTTGTCCGACTGTTTACCAGAGGGCTAAATACAATATTCATGATCACAAAATGTTTATGTAATTGTCTACACCGAGAAAAATAACACATTATTTATGTGTGAAGGGAAATGTCAATCCACTTGTACTTTGACAAAGGACCCTTAAAGGGCATATTTGCAAATATTTCTGAATCTTTCATTTAAATAAACTAAAAATACTATTAAATATATAAAATTAAACATTACTTTTAAATTACAATAATAAAAATATTAAAATCACAAAAAAATATTGTTTAATAGAAAGTGGATAGTACTGAAATTTTTTGTTACATTATTTTAGGCTGCCCTAAACGAATGATTTCACTTAATTTCATAATGTTAATAATATAAGAGTGATCTCGGAAGCGGGTTACGGGTGGAGGGGTGGGGAGGCTGAAGGGGTCAATGACCTCTCGTTATGCAAGCGTTGTGATCGTTGCTATTGCAGAGTCGCTTTCACGTTGGGCTAGGTTAGGGTCCGATTTGGATAACTTACTTCCTATATCCAAAAGCACCGATACTAGAAAAAATAACATATTTAGTATACTTCTCGTGTTGTGTATATTATGATGATTTTTACCATTCCACCCGAAATAAGAAAATTTATACTTAAATTTTTGGTTTTGGTTACGAATCTTGGATATATTTTTTTATTCAGTATACGTCGTATGATTCAAGTACGCTTTAATATATACGTATTTAATTTATACATATTGCAATATACATATCTAAAACTTTTGTCTGACTTCGCCCACATATATTATGTTTGCCGCTACATTA
The DNA here is from genome assembly GCA_963693345.1 of Pieris melete. Classification (NCBI taxonomy): domain Eukaryota; kingdom Metazoa; phylum Arthropoda; class Insecta; order Lepidoptera; family Pieridae; genus Pieris; species Pieris melete. Next base: position 841,435 of record CAVNZK010000127.1, read on the forward strand.
TGTTTATTGTGCTTTATACGCTAAATATAGGTTTCGATCAAAAACAGAAAATAGTTAAAGTATTATTGACTAAATAAACAATTAACTACAAGCGGGAACCTTTTCAGAATGCCAAATCATAAAATGAATCTTCACGACTGATTTGACCGCCGATGCGAAAACCACTGTGTTCGAAAAGTGAGTTATAGAATCGCAAGACTGACTTCTAAAAGCAGTATGCAGTGATGGCCTAGTGCGTCGAATCTCGGCTGTGCAATAATATATTTTTATTCTAAGTGCGCATTTGACATTCATTCGTACGCTGATGGAAAACATCGTGATTTTAGACCACAAAATCGAAGGCGTATATCAGGCACAGATCACAGGGTATCCCTACTTGTTTTTAAAATAAAAATGATCGCGAATTACAATTTTAGGAGCCGAGGCTCCTAATATAGCGCCTCCCTTTTTTTGACTACAAAAATGTAACTTTTTATGTAGGTATTAGGCTCACCTGTTAAGTGATACCGCCACCGCCGCCGCTCACATTGCCAGAAGGCTCGCAAGTGCGTTGCCGGCCTTTTATGAATTGGTACGCTCTTTTTTTGAAGGACCCTAATTCGAATTGGTTCGGAAATTTGGGGCGCGTGGGCGCCTAATTTAAAGATCAGACCGTATTCTCTTTAATATTAATCAGTTACGGGATATGTATAAAATATTAGCTATATCATTGTGAACAGTTATTAATTAATCAGGAAATTAGTAACGTATCACGTGTGGTTCGTTATGGTTTAGGTTAGGCATTAATTATTACTAATTTGCGGTTCAGACAATACAACTTAATTATGAATTTATAACAAACATAGTATAATATGCCGTAGCCACAGACTTACTACCGCCGCAATAAGAGGTCAATTTCATTGTAATAGTGGCTTCGAAGTAACATGCCAGGTTAGTTAACTACTGATTCAGGAATTTGTAAGGCAGTGACAGTTCTTTTTAGTTTCCGATTGAATCATCTCACCAGGAGCTAATCAGACATGTATCGCAATTTGCCCTCAATATGGCTACTTGAAGATCGCTAAGTGTATTGCTTTTTCTTTTTATTTATAAAATAGGGTATGCAATAGCGACATAAGTTTTAAAGATAAGTAAAGTAAAAATTTTATGAGGCGAGCGATTTTTACAAATGTAAATATATTTTAAAAACCAAAAAGTGAGGATGTTTTTAAATTCTCTTAGGCGCTTGCCCACGGCGCTTTACAAAAATTCCTATTTTTTGGAGAGCGTCGTGTACACTTTCGTGAATTTGGGTGGATTCAGTTAAAATTTTAATTGTGCATTTTGTAATGTCATATAAATTTACGAAAAATTAGGGCACCGCCACACTAAAACATTTAATGGAGTTTTAAATTATAAGTATCACTGAGTCATTCGCCATAATTTTAGCACATATTTTAAATAATAATCTTATATAAATAATTATTCTTTAAGGAAACTAAGTACGGCAAAAACAAGTTAACAGTTCTTATTTACACAAAATAGCCCACTGTTCACAAGTTCTTACATTGTATAAGAACTAGTAAAACGCCGCTAATTCCGGACAAGAACATAATGTTATTATAATAATAAACTTTATGTTGTGTGTTGTCTTTCATGTGTATGTATGTACCTACTCTTAATTTATGTTTTTAATTTCGTGTCAATGATTATTATATTTTATTTTTTTAGTTGTGGTACTCTTCCTCTTGTGAAAAAATTGATAAACACATCTATAATTACAAAAAGTATCTCGTTTTTATATATTATATTTGTGATGGCACAACATCCTGTCATGTCTATTTTATTTTGTCTTTGGTAGATATTATGTTTATGTAATAAATAAATATAAAATCTACCAGTCTATAAAAATTAACGAAATCGATAAAAATTATGTTTAAATATAAGTAAGTAAGTTATCTTCATTGCCAAATTATTTCATATATATATATATAATTATCGTGTCACAATGTTCGTTCCCATACACCTCCGAAAATGCTCGACCTATTCTTATAAAATCTTTTGTGCATATTCAGTAAGTCTGGCGGCTACTATATATATTTCAAACCCCTAAGTGATAAGGGCTGTCCATCCTAATTTTTTTATTTTTATTTTTTGGTTAAAAAATGTTTTTTTATGATAAAGAATACAAAAATACATACTACCCTTAATTTTCACACCTCTACAAATAACCCCTTTTTTATTTGTTAATTAAAACTTATGCCATGAACTCTGAGGTTTATATAGAGAAAAAAGATGAGAGAACAACCTAAAAAGCTTGTTGGTATGTACTAAAGAGGTAGGCTAAGTAAATCACATTAAGGAGAAACGAAGTTGGCGGGGGCAGCTAGTATATATATATTATATAAAGATGTTTTTAAAAAGGAATCTGTGTTGGCATACGGATGCCAGAATTGGGCTGTTACCAAGGCAAATATTCAAAACCTAAACTGCCAAAGGGCCATGGAAATTAAAAATTAAAGTGGAGCCATACGATAAGCCATACCTTTTACTAAGTATTCGTAATAGGATAGATCTTTTGTAAATAATTATGGCAGAAGACATCGGAAGAGCGAAGAGGTACACAATTAATTAAAATGATCGGCAATTATTTCAATTGTATAAAAATACCATATTTATTGGAACTATTGATAAAATAAGTTTCCAGTCATAAGTCTTTTGAATCAAAATTAAATTCTTTGTTTTTTTAAATTTAAGTTTACATCCAATAAATATTTTCGAGATACGATTCTAAAAAAGATTAATTTTAATGGAAATTATGAAAGAAGGTATTAGGGGCTAGAATGAGACACACATAAACTTATCATGGCGCTAGAATGAGATAGAGTAACGGTTAGTGCAGGTTCAATGTTCGACTCTTACGCAGTTTGTTGAACTGTTCTCAGTACTCAGGAAAATCATTAGGGTTGCCTCTCATGATTAAGTCGAAAGCAATGATTATAATTTTATAATCTTTTGTAAATTTACCATTTACAAAACCCTTACCCAAACAACTTTCTCAATTACTGTAATTTTAAGACTAATAATAATGCTGTAACTTCGCAGTTTATTTTTAACAAGAAATACATGCGTTTAATAGTGCTTCTGATCGATTAATAACCATATTTTGTAAAATTTTGATCTATCAGAATGATCGATCTATTGACAGAGTCGAAAGAAAGTTAATCCCAAAATTAGGATTATTAAACAAAAAAGAAATTCCTATACACTAAATTAGCTAGAATGCATGCTTGATAACGATGATGATGCTTACTTGCAAATGAAATTTAGTATTAAAATTATTTAGTACATTTTGTATCATCCAATAAATTTGACAACCCTATTTAAGTATGAGTGAGAGGTCTAGAGCGAGATCAGTTCGCGGAAGAAAGTCAGTTATGTAACTCATAGCTTTATCGATCGACTGCGCAGGCTCAAAGTCGTGGGTCGCCCACGTGACTTTGAAGCCTCAACATGAGCCTTGTAATAAGAACACTCTTATAAATCTTTTATACACATTGGAGAGAGAAAATTTAATTGTTTCTAAGAATGTTATCGATAACTCAAGATGAAGAACTACTTAGCCATGATGTGTTCATTGCCATTTTATTCTTACAGGCGCTATTTAAATAGTAAAATATGCGCCTCGTTGAAAATACCGGCGTCCCCTATAGCTGGCGTTCCGAGAAACTATAACATATTGCAATACTTGAACGAAACTCTGCCAGATTTAAAATAAGTCAGGTTCATTACAAAAAAGATAAAGGGAGCAATAACATCAATGATGATGACAAGTAATTTCAGTTTATATTTTTACCCGTCATAGGTCTGATTAATTTAAAACGAAGATGTAAAAAAAGAGATGTTGCACATTATATGGTAGGCGTCATGAATTTATGCTTCACGACGTAGCTACTATTTGCCTTTGTTTATTTAATAGGGGTTTCAAAAGGCTTTTATTAATATTTCAGTCAATTGTCAAAGAAATAATTCTATTTTATTATTTTATTTAACGTTCAAAAGTGCCATTTTAGGTGGTCTAATTGGAATAAATGATTTGACTATGTTAACTGTCAGTCGCTGGTTAAAAGTGATTTTGGCCAATTGCTCGTTTTCAGAATCTTTTGAAGTTATTGGAATCATTGTCGTCGACCGTGCATCATCAACCATGGGTCGGGTTGTCTCTCTCCCTAAAATATGGCGAGGGGGCCAATGGCTGGCCATGCGTAATACTCGTGAATGGGTGCTACTTGTGGTGACTGGTCGGACTTGAATTCGTGTATGCGGTGATGTTAGTTATTTCGATTATGTATTTGCGTCCACGACATTTATAGAGAACAAATCTTTGTTTTTTTTTCTTTTTTTTTTCGTTTATATATTTTATTAATTGGTACAGTTAATTACTTAAAGATGTCATGTGGAACATGGTGTAATGGTTGCAGCTTACATATTACATTTTGTAAAACAAAAAACTTGGCGATTGAAAATATAATAATGAAACAACGGTTGACGTTGGCAGACTAGTTTAATTCAATCATACATAGACCCACAAAGCAGTCCTTTCTTTACATACAACTAGATGTCGCTAGTAGAACAGAATCATTATTTTGATACTGGTCTAAGATCCCGCTATACAACGACCTTCACCGAGATGCTTATTTAATGAAACTTATTTTATATTTAATTTAATATATCAATAAATATAATCCATATGGGTTGCCTAGCAAATTTCAGTCCAGAGTATGTTTTATTAATTTAAAAAAAAAATTTTTTAAACATTTCACCGGTATGATTATTAGATAAATTCTATACCAATCGAAAGTATGAAGCCCATAGAATATGCAAATGTTAGGTTGTTTTTAATAAATTAATTATTTATGTGTAAATTTTTTCTGTGACACTAAAGTATATATACTACTCTTTAGTATAAAAGAAGGTTATAGTGATACATATATAATATTACCCTGATTAAAAATATTGATTGAAAAAAGTTCAAAAAATTTACTACATGCAAATTATTTAAAAAAAATTTTTTTTTTATATTAATTAAACATACTCTGGACTGAAATTTGCTAGGCAACCCATATGGATTATATTTATTGACATATTAAATTAAATATAAAATAAGTTTCATTAAATAAGCATCTCGGTGAAGGTCGTTGTATAGCGGGATCTTATACTATACATATTTAACAAAAAAAAGTGGCGGAGGGTTTATTGCCAGTTCTTCTTGTCTGTTCTACGCTCTTGATTTGAGAACTTAAACTAAAATGTCAAATTAGAAGCATTTAATATGTATTTCTTTATTCGTAATGAAATAATAAAATGAAATTAAGTGTTCATAAGTGTACCTAAATGTATAAATGATTTAGAATTTTTGAATTCAATGTAAACATTACCAAAGATATAAATGTAGAACATTATGCAATTTATAAATGCTGAAATAGCGAAACCTGAGTCGGGTTTTTTAATTATAAAAATGAAAATTGAAGAACAATGGTAAATGTCGACCTTTGGTTTTCCAAGCGAATGGACTCACATTACAAATGGGTGTCAGTTAGCAAAGTGCTAACTCCTTGCTCTTTGAGATGTAATACGCTGTAAATAACTCTTCAGAGTTGGAAGGAAGTTAATATTGAACCCTTTGTCATGGTTACGGTCGCACGTAATAATTTTCTATTGTACTCCTCAAATATAAAATAAACTTATTTTTCGTTGCACAATAATAGGCGGACTAATTTAAACCCTTAAGCTTATTAATCTTTCGAGTATCAAGTTCAGACAGAGCAGGCTTTATTTGGAGATACTGTAAGCAAGAAATGTCACGTCCGCCTATCACCAGACAAATCTATTATTATATGGATGCTAGAATACTCTAGTACCTAGTTCTGAGAATAGAAGGTAAAAAGCTATGAAGCAACTCTTATATTCGTTTTTAACGTTACGAAATGTGGTCAAGTCAATTCCATAATTTACTTTGTTTGCGATGCCTCTTTAATGAGATCCTCTTAACTGACTTAAAATGGATTTGTTATTCCTTGAAACAAACTTGTTGAACTTTGCATTATTTTACAAGCTTCTATTTGAAGTATCACTTGGTGTATAATTAAATGAAGTGTTTTTATTGTGTATATCTTTAATAGAAATTATATTAATCCTTTATTTGAATGAATTATATTATATCTTTATGGAAGCCCTCCTACTTTCGGTTACCTTAAAATGAATTCAAATCTTCAGTCCAGCAGCTAAATTGAAACTTGCTAAAAGTTCTTTTTTTGGTTATTAATAAAAACAATAAACTTATATAAAATATGGTTTTTCTTTAGATTAAATAGACATCAAGCATAAATTATTTTTCCGATATCTTTATCATTTAATTCGTTTAGAACCAGTACATCACCAGTAATGTGGACAATTGGATTTAGGTTAAAGAGCGAGAAAGCGTCAGATGTTGAAGCTAAACTAATTTTTGCGAGATTGAGCATAATCCAGTAACAGGTGGCCTAGTTTCATACATTTTTTTCAGTTCTTTATTTGACAGTGAATTAACATCTGTCGGTATTTTTCCAATGTTTCTGGAAACCATTTTTTTAGGCTCATATCTTAATACATATAAACTAGCTGACCCGCAAACGTTGTTTTGCCATGTATATTATTTCTAGAAAACATTCTTTAGTTCAATAAAAATCCTACTAAAACTATCTACTATAATAAAAATAGGGGTTGATCGTAGAGGGGTGAGAATTAAGGGTTGTTTGTATTTTTGTATGCTGTATTATAAAATAAATAAAAACAAAAAATTGTCTAAAAAATAAAAAAGTTTTTTGGGCTGCCGATTCTCAGACTTACTGAATATGCATAAAAAAACGAGCCGTTTCGGAGGAGTATGGGAATCAACATTGAGACACAAGAGTTTTATACAATAGAAGATTACGCGTCACGTTGCTTGTCCGCTATGGACTCTTAAACTACTTAACCGATTTCAATAAAATTGCACTCCGTGTGCAGTTTAATCTAACTTAAAATATAGGATAGCTTAGATAGATATAATTCTACTGTACGTGTAGATCAATGAACTCTTCTTAACCGGCTGGATGAACGATTTGAAACGATTTGAATGTTGTTGGAGTCCTGGATAGTTTAGATTCACAAATAAGCCCGTCAGATGGCGATGCATGACTTTCTTACTTTGTTTAATATCCTAATCGCTTGTAATATCATGCAGGATAACGCCGGTCGGATCCGCTAGTGTCATATAAACGTAATCAGGAGCTTACAGGTGGTTTCATTGGCTAAAATAATTTAAAAACTGATGAATGATAGGCCTTTTTAATAATATTTGTAGATAAAAAGTATGATATACGTGATATATATATGTACGTGAATTTGTCTATTACGTAATCATTTATAAATACTTTTTTAATTTTTTTTCGAATCTACTCGAACTGTATATCAACTGTATAGGAACTGTATATCACGAGGAATTCTATTAAAGTACCAGGAATAAATTGTTTCCATTTTAAATGAATATTATATTCTAATCCTATTTACCACTGTCAACAGCAAGAATTGTTTCACATACGACATGCTTGTAGTTGACAGTTTAATTCGCTAAAAATAAGCCCTTAACTTATTAATTTATTAAATAAAGTACAAAAAATAATATGAAATTGATTTTCTACTAAGTTACAATCTATTTTATTTAAAATTTCAACGGTTTGCTTTACAAGACTTGCTTACCGAACTGAAGAATCGACTCCCGGTGGGGGTCTTGCCTGAAGATACGACCTCAAAAGTAAAGAGTATACTCCTCCCTCAAAGGCCGGCAACGCACTCACTATAAATGGGTAGGTCATGGGGTCCATAGGCTGACTGCCCTTTTTGTGCGTCTTATAGGCTCATTTGTGCCCAAATAAGAAAATACAGTTTTACTAAAAATTATAAAATTATTCATACTAAAAAGTTTAGTTTTTACTACTATGTAATTGCAATTACACTCGATTTTGTTTTAACATAGCATAATGTCATGCCACAGATCAGAGTTTCGGAATAAAAAGGCTAAATTATTAATATTATCCAATTATTCGAAGTATACCAGTTATTACCAATATAAACAAAACCTCATTTTCATAAAAAATAATCTGATGATTTTCATCACACCAGCAAAATATTTGTGGTATTTCTAGTTGGATGCTTTATAGAGATTTCCAGGGTAGATATTTCAGCGATTGTGAACAAAACAATGATAATTCGATATGAGAGATAATGAATCAAATGTCACACACAATGCTTTGGGAAATACGTACGGCTTTAATACAAATAATGCACTCCCAACAAATGGAATCCGAATCATGTAGGCCTATATAATACCTAAACATGGTTTATTAATTTTCAGGTATAGTGCATATCTGAAAAGCGTTCCTAATGGTTAATCTATTTTGGATATCAAGTGAGGCGTTCAGATACATGCATTAATAAGCAACTAGCATGCCAATAACATACCTTCATAACAGAATAGCTTAAGAGAGAATACGAATTTTATTCCAAATTCGTAATTATAACATTCTAAATATTAAACGACAAGAAACAAATATTAGGTCCTTATATATGAAATTGGCGCTTTGTATGGGAGGAACAAAAAGTCGTTTTTTTTTTAAATATAATATATTTAATTAATCAAAGTATGAACCATTGTTTTCTATGCACTTTTGCCATCTCGTAGGTCGTTCATTGATCCCTTTACTAAAAAAAACAGTCGGACGGGAATCAATAAAATCTGTGAAGGCGATTTGGACTGCCCCATCAGAGTTAATTTTTTTCCCTTGCAAGAAGTTGTCCAAATTTCGAAAAAAATGGTAATCTGTTGGAGCAAGGTCCGGGGAGTACGGAGGATGTCTTAGACATTCCAATTGAAGCTCTTCTAATTTGGTAGCCGTCTGTTGTGCAGTGTGTGGTCTAGGGTTGTCGTGAAGTAGCAGTGGCGTGGAGCGATTGACCAGCCTAGGTTGTTTAGGCGCTAGCTTTTTCATCATGGTTTGCAATTGCTGACAATAGACAACAGCCGTAATAGTTTGGCCAGATTTGAGAAAACTGCAATGAATTGTTCATTGCAGTTTTCTCGTTGGAACCAAAAACGAACTGTGTTTTCTTTTGCAACATGACCGCCATACACATCATTCACTCTTCGTTTCCGCAGCACTAGTGCCACGGCGGAACTCGTACTCGTAAATAATCCGATACTTTAAGTTTTCCATTTTGTAAAATGAGTGACGCAAACAGAAAAAAAACAAATGAATGACGGTCATCGAAGCACAAGCACATGAGTAAATAGCTGTACAAATTTGAATTTGGAATTCCTTACCAAAGAGGAGAACATCGTGATTAAAGTGGCCAGTACGAAATACGCCAATTTCATATGAAAGGACCTAATATATAATACTAGGGGACCCGACAGGCGTTATCTTGCATGATATTTCAAGCTATTAGGATATTAAACAAAGTATGAAAGTTCCAACAGCAGCGCCATCTGCCGGGCTATTTGTGAATCTAGACCCGAATGTATACAAAAAAAAATCATTCAAATCGGTCCATCCGTTTAAGAGGAGTTCAGTGTACACTCGTACAGTAGAATTATATATATAAAGACTGATCTGGCAAACGTCGTTTTGCCATGTATATCATTTATAATTAAAAATAGGGGTTGATCGTAGAGGGGTGAAAATTAGGGGTTGTATGTATTTTTTAATGCTGTATCATAAAAAAAAATATCTAAAAATAATAATTTAGGGGTGGACTACCCTTACCATTTAGGGAAATGAAAAATAGATGTTGTCCGATTCTCAGACATGCCCAATATGCACACAAAATTTCATGAGAATCGGTCAAGACTTTTCGGAGCAGTTTAACTACAAACACCGCGACACGAGAATTGTATATATTAGATATATAATATACAAAATCAAAACGTCTACCATTGTAAAACGTTACAAATAATTTATTGATCGTGGCTTTAATTCATTACAATAATTATTTGAATGAGTGCCTTATTGAATGAAGCAATTCTGCCCTGCGATTTTGTAACTCACTTCACGAACTCACACAGCGGTTTTCGCATCGGCGGTCGCTCTTAAATCAGTCGTGAAGCAGTCATTTTATGATTTGGTATTCTTAAAAGGTGGGAGCTTGTAGCTTATTGTTTATCAGAATGCAATGCTTCACGACTGATTTGAGAGCGACCGCCGATGGGTAAACCGCTGTGTGAGTTCGAAAAGTGAGTTACAGAATCGCAAGGCTGGGGCATGAGCATTTTTGTTAAAGGAAATAAATTCACACAACATCTCTTGGACCATTGATAATTTGCAATCTGTTGCAGAGGCCCAAGCGGAGGGCGCAGGTGCAGGGAGTGGGAAGGCGGCGTGCAAGGTGTGCGGGGATAAAGCTTCAGGGTACCACTACGGCGTCAGTTCGTGCGAGGGCTGCAAGGTAAGTGCAACTGCTACGACGAGTTACGGGCGGCTACGAATAACGGCGGTGCGTATAACTTTAAATAATATAACTGTTTTAAAATATCTTCAATAGTATTTTGAGAATAAATCAAAAGGAAATAATTTTAATTGAAATTTTGTTTCTTATAAACTTGATAGTAATATTAAGCTTAAAATCTTTTGGTTTTTGATTTAGCGACATTTAAATTTCTATATATTTTAATGCGAAATATTACTAAAAAATATTTAATTGTTTTAATAAATTACATACTTCAACATGTTCACCTAATTAACTTTTAAATGAACACTAGTTCTGATATTGGACTTTAACTTATTTCTTATAATTACAATCACAATAACACATTCCTTTGTAAATTTTTGTTTATTTTAATTTTTATATTTTAATAATAATTGCAATAAGGCACTTGACCAAAGTTAGGAAAGAGGCTTGCAGGACTTGTGTTGATTAAAAATTAGTAGCTTTCAATTATATCTCATAATAAAATTAATTACTTTTGGACTTGTCGTTGTATTCATATCACCAGAAGCTTAAATTATTTAAAATCTTTTGGAGTAGAATCGCCTACTCCAGTAATCTCTGGTGCTGGTACTAAATATCTAAATGTAGAGTGACATGAGTAACTCGGTACTATGAGCGTGGTGTGAAGTCGAGGATCCCGAAATGTAGGCCAATTCCTATATACGCCAGATGTACATATTCCTTGACGCAGTGCATTTTGACATTAATTTCACTTAGCGTTAATTGTAATGTACGTGGGTCGTTGATACTAGTGTTACTAAATTTACGTATTGAAACATTTTTTTGTGTACTAAAAGTTAGAGTTCCACAGAGAGAAATTTATTACAAATTTAAGTGCCTGACAATAGAACAAAATAACCACAACCAATTAGAGTAGAGCAAATTGTGATCTGACCTGATTAAAAAAAGTATTAAATCAATTTGTAACAAGAACATTGACGATAATTAATGCAAAATATCAAGCGAATGAACACTTCACGGTAATTTACATGTGATATAAATACTCTTTTGAAACAGCAAACTGTTTGTCTTCCAATAATGTTAATTAAATGACACGTTTTTAATCAAATATAAATAAAACAGCAGTGTGACTATTAAATTTCGTGTAATTACCATGTTCGGCACTCGGGATTCTAGGTCGGTGCATCAATATCGTTGACAGATAACGTGAAACTGCACTGTGTCGATGTTGTGTGAAGCGACGTGTTAGCACACACGAGGCATTCGGATGGGTATATTAAAATCGCCTGTAAATAAACTAGCTTAGTTCAGAGTGAGTACATATTTGCTGATGAAAATACAGTGGTAATATATGACATTCAGTTCGCTTTAATTAAACATTTCTGTAAGCTTTTGATATATTGTAAAATGAATAGTTGATTTCTGTTAATTAACAGTGATAAACTTATAGGTTTCGTTGCTTGTTATTTTTTTTATAATGTGTAAATTACGGTAGAATTATAACAAAAAAGGGGAACTATAATAAAAAATTATCTAGCTTTGTAGCTAATGCTACTAGAATTAGTATAAATAAAACAACATAATTGAAAAGGAAATGTTATTAAATTTTTGAATTAAAAAATAAAACGGGAACAATATAAATTTATTTTGCTTTGTAGCTAGCAATTTTTTAATGCTACTAGAATTAGAATTAATAAAACAACATAATTTAAAAGGAAATGTTATTAAATTTTTGAAAAAAATAAAACGGGAACAATATATTATATATATATTTACTATGTTTGTAGCTAGATTTTTTAATGCTACTAGAATTAGTATAAATAAAACAACGTAATTGAAAAGAAAATCATAATGAAATTTTAGAATTAAAAACTAAAACGGAAATAATATAAATTTATTTAGCTTTGTAGCTAGCAATTTTGTTTGATGCTACTACAATTAGATTAAATAATAAATAAAAGAAATATTATTAGAATTTTTCAATATCTCCAATCAAATAAGCAAATTACTTTCAGAGAATAAAGTTCCTCAGTGAATTTATTATTTGAAATTATTTATGTAAGAATATTTCTAATAAATTCACATTTATTAGCGTTCACTCACAAATTCCCTCTCTTAGCCATAAGATTTTAGTCACTCAATTTGATTAAATGTCGGTAAATTAATCAATTGTATCTTTACTTCAAGTTCCTTACAATAATTAGCTTATTACTGCATGATTTTATTAATATCTTATACGTAAGTTACAGAGTACGTAATTTTTCCAACTTTATAGCATGAGGTCTATCGAGCGGTTTGTTAATAAATTAAACTTGAATCGAATATCAAGTTAACCATGAAACTAACCTACTTGTGTATGTGTTATTGATTTGCAAAATTTAATAATAGCTTCATGAGTCTACCTATTTTGTTCAGCTTTTATAAATATTTATGTATAATTCATATTATATTTCGTGATTGGCATAACAATACGGCTTAGGAGTATTCTTTAAAATTTGCAAAAAAGGACACACCAAATACGAGTACAACACTTGATTTTCTATGCTCGAGAGAGATAGATATCTCGAAAAAATAATTAAAATAAAAACATTTACAGTGTTAATTGTTGCACAAAGATTTCACACTTTGAAGGTCAATTTTCCAAATGCAAAGTTTGTGTTTAAGTTTGAGTCTGAGCAATCCGACAAGCTATTTGCAAACAATGTAGATATTGCCAGAGGATTGTTTACATAAATTATAGAAAACGCAACTGGGCTAAATAAAGCCATCCTCAAACCGATGAGACAAAGTCCATATGTCATGAGTGAACGTAATGGACCAGAGATGCTATTGATCAATCACAATCAAACCTTAATCAAATTACCTTCTCACCCCCTAATAAATGACGACTATATTTTCAAAATTGTGAAATAAATGAAGTTAGTGAATCCTACGAAACTCTGAAAACGTGATTCCCGAATCGGAAAATATAACCCGAAAACTCTGATACTAAAGATATCAATGAACATTATGTCAAAGGTTAAATTCCAACTTTGTACAAAAATGAACAAATTAAAGTCTTGATAGCTTGATATATATGACCATCTGTTAAATTATGCTCCTCTAACACAAAGCGAATGCATTCCCGGTTTTTAATCAAAAGCTCTTTACAAAATCGTTGAACGATATCCGTATATATTTTCAGAATTATTACACTTTTATGCCGAGACCTACTGGGAATTCACTATTATTAGAATACAATTTGCCTAACGCTTTGGTATAAAATTGTATTGTTAAAATAACTTTATAGTTTCCTTCAGTCTGAAGATTGAAATAGCTTCGTGTTGCATTTTTTACTGTGTGCTACATTTGTTTTAAAAATAAGTTGCTTTGATATGAGAGGGGTTGGGGTTTTGATATTAGTGGTGGCGGTGGGGTTGTGCTATTCGTAAAATATTTTTCGATTGACAAAATTCAATATGCTATACCATATTGAATTGTATAAATTCAGTGGGTCCTTACATAAAAACAAAACTTCCGTAACTTATATGGTATAAATAAATACGTGTATAGTTCGAATGGTAGACTTTGTGTTTGTATGTCGGTGTGCCATTAAATCCTCCACTTCTTTATAACACACATTTTTCAGCCAAAGCTTGCAACAATTATATCGTTGCCAAGTTGAGCTGCACATTTGTCTATGCTTCTCTAAATATTTGATTGTCAAATATTATATAAATCTATACTATTTACCGTGAGAAGTTAATACTTATTTCCTTCCCAACATTTATGGGAAATGTGAAATAGGCCCCTTGTCTATTTAATCCTTAATATATATCCCAATAACTGATAAATCTACTCTGTAATTATTGTTTAGTGCCAGGCAAGTAAACACGTGTCAAATGGTACTAGCAGATCCTAATTAAAAATCTCTATATACATAAAATTCTCGTGTCACAATTTTGGCTCCCAAACTCCTTCGAAACGCCTCGATTCTTATGAACATTTTTATGCATATTCACTAAGTCTGAGAATCGGCTACTATCTGTCTTTCACCCATAAGTGATGAGTCCACCCCAAAAAAAAAAATCTTTAGATTGTTTTATGACACATCATACATAAATACGTACAACCCTCAATTTTCACCTCACTACGATCAACCCCTATTTTTTATTATTGTAGATAGTTATTTTTATAGAACTAAAAAAATATTTCCTAGAAATAATATACATGGCTAAACAAACGTATGCCGGCCGAGTCAGCTAGTAATTTTATACAAATAAGAATAATAAGCTACAATTATTAATTATTATTGAGACAAAACAAAATCATATAATATATGTATGAATTGGTTAAAACAAATTACCAAGTTTCCACCGTCGACCGTTAGCTAAAAATATAAATGACGTATAGATTTTGGAGTTTTAATAGCCCCCGTAGTTACACCGTAACAAAGTTAATTAATGTCCAGCTTGAAACCCTCGATGCAACCAAAGCGACGAGACACGCTCAATTATAATGATATTAGGCACATGTGATCGATATAACAGATGAGAATAAATTTTTATTACATAAAAGCTAAAATCCATTACAATAATGTTCGACACTTGTTAATCATTACTAACACTTTACAACATTTAAAAGTTTAAAGTTTTATTATAGTATAAGATCCCGATATACAACGACCTTCACCGAGATGCTTATTTAATGAAAAGTATATTATATTTAATTTAATATGTCAATAAATATACAGTATTTCGATATTATCAAAATCAATTTTACTTTTACCTTAGGCGTACCGGTCATGGTTTATTTTTTAACCTGACCTGCGAAAAACCAACGCCAAACATGGCATTTAATTTTCGCATAAACTGCATTTAAACTTGTTAACTCCGTGGTTATTGGTTTAACACCGATGAACCGACGTTAATTACCTCGAATTTAGGTTGCTGACGCTAACTTGATGACTCTACATACAAATACGCCCTCGGGCCGTAACTCTGTCCAAAAATCATTTACGTCGAATCATTTTTCGAAGAACTTGAATTCGTGTTATTATTTTAAAACTTATCTACTGCTGATGCAAGCTAATAATTAGTATATTATTTTTATTATTATGTATATCATGTCATGGTGTAATGATAAGTTATGCAGCTCCTTACAATCATACACTTTTAAATTTGATTTATTTCGTCATAATATTATAATTAAAGCGTAGCGTGATCAGAAATCATTAAAGATTAAAAAACATCCAAATCTGTTATCGATAACGCTATATTCTATTATTTAATTATGTTGTGTCTATATTTTGTAAATTCAATTCACAACAAAATTTTTTGAACCTATGTCTTTTGTATTGGAATTTAAAATGTTGAGTTTACCTACAGCCTAATAAATTAATTTTTAACTAATTTTTGCATTCGTTTACATTTAACAATCATACAGTCTATAAAAGTCCACACCCTTCCTTTGTTTCTAGGTACTAACAGAAACAAGAGCCCTAAAAAAATGGGAAATGTTTTTGGAATGCATTTTGCCTTATTCAGTCTGGGGACGGCACTGCTTTGTTGACTGTAGCAGTTTAGTTTAATTTTAACGGAAGTAGCCCCTGGCAATGTAACTGTGCTAACGTTGAACGTTTTTATTTAACCCTTTGATGAAAAAGCTTACAGTTGAAAGTTTATTATTAACTTATTTTGTTGCCCTGACATTGTATTCAATTTACTGTTGACTACAGACTTTGAAAAAAATTTAGGTAAATATTTTACGTATATTTTGTGCAAATTGTTAACTTGATAGGTGATTGCAATTTGCATTAAGATAAAAATTAATTAGAATACATTGCATTGACAACGAAGTAATACAACAGTCATAATATGTTGCATGACTAGACATTAAAAACTTAATACAAGACGACATTATCAAAATTTTAACGAAAATTTAGTTAAGTATTACAACGACTATAATATTGTTAGATAAATACTGTTTAAGAAAAAGTTATTTTACTATTATTCATACAACAGGCAAATTAAATTTCAAATCAAGTTATTTAGTACAATGTCTTTCTAATTAGCACCTTAGGTGCCAATTATAACAGACCTATTGCCGTTGCTGGGTTCTTTGAAAAAGCACTATCGCGAATAGGGCTTTCAGGAAACAGCTTTTTAGCCTCAACGAGCTCACAAACCGGGGGCTTTTCGGTTAAACTAAATTCGCTTAACTTTATAAAGCTTTTATATTCAACCTTTAACATTTAAACTAATCGGAGTGCAGTTTTATTTTAGACACGAAACCTGTGTGAAACTTTGAGTACATAACTCAGGTACTCTGCTGTTTTGATTTTATAACATTTGATAATATATACAATGCAAAAAATATGTCGTTTTCAATACATTTAAGATAATCGTCTTTTCTTTAACTTACAAGCAAATAAATAAGTAGGAACTCTATGCTTATTAGAACTTTGTTAATATGCTTGGCTTTAAACGCGAGGTGTTCAATAAATAATGATAATGCGATATCTCCTTGTAAAAAACAAAGACTATCAGCCATAGCTCAGCCTTGCGATTCTATAACTCACTTTTCGAACTCACACAGCGGGTTTCACATCGGCGGTCGCTCTCAAATCAGTCGTGAAGCAGTCATTTTATGATTTGGCATTCTGAAAAGGTGGGAGCTTGTAGTTTATTGTTTATCAGAATGCCAAATCATAAAATGACTGCTTCACGACTGATTTGAAAGCGACCGCCGATGCGAAAACCGCTGTGTGAGTTCGACAAGTGAGTTGCAGAATCGCAGGGCAGACATTAGATATACAGACATATATTAATTATCTTTTGTTTTTAAAAAATAGAAGTCATTTGTTTGCTTCGTGTCGGAGCGTATTCTTAAAAATGAAGAGAATTGAAATTCGTGCCGCATTAAAATATATTTGCTTAATTTTTTTATAACGAAACAAAAGTTGACGACAACATTAAGGGTTTATGCTCCTTCATATTCTACGGATATATAGAACTTCTATTTAAAAAATAAAGATGATATGTATAGGATAGGCTAGGCTAGGCTATTAGGGTATGAAAAAAGTGTCATGGCGCCTGAGTGCCCAGAATGCTTTCTGACGCGCAGAAATAAATGAGACTGATAATTTCATAAAACTGTTTTGGTTTGTTGCAATTGAATGTTGACTAACTTTTAGTTCGATTGATAGACGAAATATGACTTCAAGACCATGACTTGAACTAGACCGTCATCTCCAACTTCGAAGAAATTCGATTAAAAGCTATTTCCTGGAGTTGTCCCGGAAAAATCGAATGATCGATTACGTTAATTATGGAACTTCTATTATAGGAACTTTATACGCAAGACAAATAACAATGTTGCATGATTGTTTTGTTCTACCGAGATAACGCCCCCGCACACACGTCAGAGTAGCAATGGCTGTCATTCAAGAAGATGGCTTCGAATTGAGGAAAATTCCTTCACATTTACTGGACCTAGTTTTCAGTCATTTCTATTTATAACGGATAAAGGGGCCTTTAGTTTAAAGATGATGACGCAGAATAAGGTTAGTTTAGGTGACAAGTCTACGATACTATCCGGTCTTTGATGTACAGTTTACTCGACGCGACGATATGGGATCTGCAAGAACTATCGCAAAGGTCGATTCGTATCTGGTTTTTCATTTGTACACACCACGGACACAAAGAGTATGTAAATTAGTGAATAATTGTGAATCGTAAATAAGCGACAAGATCCTTTAACTTAAATCATTGAATAATAAACAATTATACAATTTGAAAGTTGCGAAATATATTTTAAGACATCGGAAATATTTATTTGTAACTTTAACTTTGATAATCTGATAAACTCTTTATTGGATGCTGCTATATGTGCAGTTTCAACTTCGTTAATTCGTAGTGATATATATCTATAAACCATTATATATATACACGTTGTTTTGACACGTATGTCACGTTGTTTGTCCGTTATGGACTCCTAAACTACTGAACCGATTTTAATCAAATTTGGACACCGTGTGCGGTTTGATCTAACTTAAAAGAAAGGATAGCTTACATCTCAATTTATACCCGCAATATTATTTTATTGCAAATTATTTGTTAATTATTTGATAGTCACAATTCTAACAGATGACGCTGTGTTGAAAGTACAAACGTTTCACATAAGCTACAATTTAATAATATTACCACCCAAAAAGCATGGTGGTCCGCATGACTGGTGTTCTCCTACTGTTTCCCTTGAATAGTTTACTACTATCTAACATAACAAAAACCTTAGCCACAGCAACGCTTGGCCGGTCTGCTGGTATAATATATATTCCTCAATGAGTAGACTATACAACACAAATAATTTTTCAATTCGAACCAGTAGTGATTTGAGATGAGTAGTGATGAGTTGCGTTCATCCGAACAGCAATTTATAATATTATTTGCTATTATATTTCTTAAACTCATTTCAACTTCACGAACTTAGGTGTATAAAGAGAAGTTGGTTCACGTCTGTATAATCTAGTGTGCGGATGTCAGATTACCGGTCTAGGCAATAGGCACTTAAACCTCACACGTGGATCAGACCTTCCCTGTATTCATCATCACATTATGTTATCATAAAAATAACCAAAGCGGGAGTGCTGTGGAAATATGATTTTTCACATTCTAGGAATTTTATCGTATTACTGATTCGTCATTTTTAAAAAAATAAACGGAATTTGAAACGAACTCGTGTTACAGTTTTAATATTTTACGAATGTCAAGTTATTATAACTGTTTTTGTTACTTGTACCTACACCATGTATTAACTTTTATTGCTTTTAACTAATTCATAGCATTGTCTGATAAACTCTTTATTTGATGCAGCTATATGTGCAGTTTCAACTTCGTCAATTCGTAGTGACGTATATTATATATCTAAAAACCATTATATATATATCTTAATATATATAAATTGCGTGTCACGTTGTTTGTCTGTTATGGACTCCTAAACTACAGAACCGATTTTAATCAAATTTGCACACCGTGTGCGGTTTGAAGAAGTTTTAATATTTTACGAATGTCAAGTAATTATAACTGTTTTTTTTACTTGTATGTAGGTACCATGTATTAACTTTTATTGCTTTTAACTAATTCATAGCATTGTTAGTCAGACACTACTCCATTGGGTACAGCTCACCTAAGGCTCTGGTGTTATGATGATGTGAGACATGAAATCTCAGGGAAACTTATTTCTGCATTCTAATTAACGAAAATAAAAAAAAAATGTTTATTATGGAAAATAAGATACAGGTATCACTTATTCCACGTCATTAAATTTGAATCGGTAAACATCCCTACTAAGAAGACAGAGGGTGTAGACCGACAGAAAAAGCCGCTGTAATAAACTCTCGGTACTCTTTTTAAATAGCAAATCATCAAACAACTATTTTGTTGTAAAGTAATAAATAGCCCGCTGTGCCACTTCGAATAAGTATCTTAACGGGATTCGAACCAGGGAACTTCCTGTATTGAAGTGATGTAGTATTGAAAATATCTATGGCTACGTGAGTATTCAATCATTCAGATTAATCTACGGACGAAGGAACTGCTTGAACAACACACAAAAAACTTAAGTGTCAAATTGTATAAATTGTCGGTTTTTTAAAGTCGGTTAAAAACTCGCGATAATTTTTGCTGTAACATCAAATTCCTTCACCGTTGAAAATGACAGACATTCAATTTAATTAGGTTCATATACGACATACGTAGTATTAACTTAATTCATGAGTTGGCTACTTATACTTAACATGTCATTATTCGCACTGCACCGACAGTAATAACATCTTTATAAGGCACTGTTAAATGTTTTATTTATTTAAAATCAGATCAATATAATTTTTTTATACTTTATATACGTATACGAAGAGAAGTTTCAAATTGTTTTTTTGTTGCAGGGTTTCTTTCGTAGAAGTATTCAGAAGCAGATCGAGTACCGTTGCCTTCGCGACGGAAAGTGCCTGGTCATCCGCCTTAATAGAAACCGGTGCCAGTACTGCCGGTTCAAAAAGTGTATCGCGGTTGGCATGAGCCGTGACTGTAAGTCTATTTTTTTATGGATACTCCTAAATGCCTTGGCGAATCGATTTTTACCACTCTTACTGACTCATATAATTTACATAAATATCGTTTTCGATTATTAACAGCAAACTAATGTTAAGATTCGGCTCCGCAATCTAATTCTAATATCTCATCGCTCCGTAAAAAATATTTTTAATTAATACTTTCTATATGTCAATTCGCAAATCGGATATGATTGCATACGTGTCCGTTCTCACTGCATCAAACGCCGCCGACGTTTAACAAGATATAGAGCACAGATCATCGCACTGCGCTTACATCTATTTACCAATTGACGAGTCAATCACCCACGGAATAGATGTAGTGCATGAGCTGCATCGTCTGCGGCCGATTGTGCAACGACATTCTGTTGTCAGCTGTAAGGTACGGCAGAATCCCGAAGCGACGTGACGTGACAACACCAGAGAGTATGGCCGATCTTGCAAAGAACCTGGCTAACACCGAGCCCGCGCCAGCCGCCGCTGCGCAGCCCGTGCAAGAGCAAGACGTGGACGCGATGGAGGAGTCTAAGGATGTCGCAAAAATGGTCATCCTGGCGCATCGCAATTTGAATTCGTACACTGAGGACTTCCGCAGATCACTTCAGTTGCAGACGTTCATCGTGAAAGTTGATGACAATCGTGAAGGTACTAATATCACATAGATCAAATTTAGATTTAATGCATAGGGACTTAGGCACACTGAAATCAGAAGCTTAACAATAGGGCTGGCAAAAAGCCACGTGCCCCCGATCCATGACGTCCCCTGCCCAAAAGATATTATGTTCTATGGACTACGCATTGGGCTAGCGGGGGGACTACAGACCTCTCGCCTAAGAGAGGTGGCCTATGGCAATTAGTGGGGCATATACAACGTGTAATTGAGTACGCTGAAAATCTAAATGTTTGTTAAAATTAAACTGAGAAGGGATGGTTTTTACTGATAGAGCCCGATCAAAAGAATTTCTATGAAAGAAGATTTGCCATGCATGGCCCCAGTTGGTATAGTTACGCCACTGACTGAAATATTATTAAAGTGTGTATAAAAAAAAATATGTATTAATCAATAAATGTAGTCTAATAATTAAGGGCACTGTCTAACGTAGAAAATGAAATGCCTTTGTAAGGAAATTCTATCCTGTATTTTCATAATTTATTTGAATTATTTAGGAATCAGACTGTAATTAGGCAACTAATATAATTTTAATCTCGTAAAGTATTTATAATAGAAATATTGTGTATCTTAGGGCAAGCTGGAAGTAGTGGCAGCAATGCCAGTACTAGCAACGCCAGCGCTGCTAACACCGCCAACGCCGCCAACGCCGAAAACCCCGCAAGCGCTGCAAACGCCGCAGTTGCTTCAAGCAGCGTGGAGCCAACTGCCAAATTGGAAGCTGCAACCGACGACGGCAGCGCCGCCGCCGCCAGCCGCCTCGAGACCCTTACAGTCCTCTGGTCCAACGTCGCCTACCGCATGACCCCTGCTGTCCAACAAGTTGTCGAATTCGCAAAACGCTTACCAGGCTTTCATATCCTGCCGCAAGATGACCAGCTTATTCTGATCAAGGTAAACCCTCTATTGTGGACGTCCACCCCTGCGTTGCGGCTTTGCGACTGATTTTGCGAATGTTATTTGCTTTAAATATGTACTTTGGAGAACAGGAGGATAGTGGGAGTTTGTATTGTTCTCAGCTTGGATTCTTCGAGGTATGGCTGACTCGTGCCACTCGCATCTCTAATCCGACGGCGATTGTCTTCGATGACGGTACTTCGCTGAACCATCGCCAACTCGAATCAATGTATGACGTAAGTAATGTTCCCATACTTTTACTTTAAGTTTTGATTTGGAAGGAATTTAGAAAAGGTATACGCACACTTTGGGTTTATTGTCACGTAAATGGGTTTTATGAAACATTACATACATGAGCTCTCTAATATGTTAAGCTCATGGGTTCACCAAGGGAAAAAGAGACAAAACTGCGAAGGTAATTCAATGCGATTGCGTATATTTTAATCGGTTTTATATTTAACGAAGAGTTATAGATCTAATTTTATGTAAAATGTAATACATAGATAGTAGAATACGTTTAGCTATTGATGGCTACCAGGAAATAAACCCTACATGTAGTTACAGCCGTCAATTTTATTCGCAATAACTAGGCAATAACGAAGTAACTGCGTTGATCTACTTCACGCCAATCGAATTAATGAATGCACTTTGAAGGAGGGTGTCAACTGTCCCATCAATTGCGCGATTAGATTAGGAACTTGTGAGAAAATGTTACAACCATATTTTTTAATAATATTGTGTAAAAATTTATCCGAAAGTCCGATCAAAAATGTTATATTGTGAGAAGTATACTAGGCCTCTTAATGTTTCTAAATGATCAGTCAACTTTGCCGGAATACATTTTATGCGTATACTACTTAAATATAAAATCGTTTGGCTAATAAATGTAGTAATAATACAAAAATAAAAGACATTAAATAGTAAGTCAAGAAAGACAGTAAGTCTGTTGCTTCGAAACATAATTTCATTTTACTTTTTGTAGACTTCCTTCGCGACCGGAATACTGTCGTATGTTCAAGCAGTGATCAATTTGGAGATGACAGACGACGAGGCTGCAATTTTTACTGCCTGTCTGCTCGTCTCACCAGAACGCAATGGTCTCAGCGAGCGCGAACTAGTCGAATCACTCTTGCGCAGCGTTAACGAAGCCTTCATGTATGTGGTAAGTAAATGAAATATTTATATTGTATTTTTATCCAGTTATTGAATGATTAAAAAATATCCTAGTATAGTAATGTAAGTGGTATATAGGACACCAACAGGATCTAATCTTAAATTAAACCGCACAAAAACAGACATATAAATCGGTACAAAGGTATATACAACGGGGTTTTTTGGCAATCTCTCACAGATGACTGAGAATGGAACAGCTAACGCCGCAAGTCGTCTGGAGTCATTCAATGCACTCGCACAAGAAGTACGCGTGCTTGGTGATCGCCACCACAATCTACTCGGTTGGTGCCGTGGCAACTGGCGTCGACTTGATCTGCCTGCTCTCTTTTCGGAAATCTTCGACATACCGAAGAACGAAGAGGAGTACGCACCAGATCATGCTGGCCCCGCTTAAGCGGTCAAAAATGCTACAAGTTTGTCGTACAAGTGCTTGCCAACAACAACACATCAATTGGAAAACCTTAAAACATACCTGGTACAGAAATACCTTAGATTTTTGTGTATAAAATACATCAAAGGTCATCACTTTATATCACGAAAATAAATAAATTGCAAAATAATTGTACGAAAATCTTGGGCATACATTTTAAAGTAACGCTTCTTACGCACGATTTTAAGGGTTTAGTTTAGTTGCTATAATTGATTTATATAGTAGTTACACTACGAGGGTTTTTTTTTTTAAACAATTGTCTATTAGAGGGGCACTGTTATTACGATTAAGTAGTGATATCATACATAATATTCGTGTATTGGTATATCTGTATACGTAAAGCATGTAATCATAGTTTAAGTGTAACTGAAAACATATATCTGACGCCATTTTTGAAACGGTGAATTCCTAACATTCGTTTCACTCTATCGGATTATCTCAATAATATCGGGCCATATTGATTAAAAATATCTTCTAAGGTTTAAAGAGTCAGGTAAATGTTTTCTGTATTTTAATTATATCCGTATGATAATTCGTGTTGTCGCTAAACTGTTTCCTATTCGCGAATTTTTGTATTGTAACTTTTACTTAAGACACTATTATAAAATTTAAGTTCAAGGAATGTGATATGGTGAAGGCCATCTATACTTCTGGTCCGCTATTATTCGTTATAACGTATTCTATAGAATTATATTCGAAATTAACGTAAATGGTACAAATATTTATTCAACAACAATTTCAGAAAAATAATCAGTGCAGTGGAAGTGACGTAGTAATATTTATATCCTATTGTTTACTGACAGAGGGTTAAAGAAAATTGTTAAAAGAAGTAGTATTGGGATGAACAGAATGATAGTGGGCCCAGTATAAAAACAAGAAAAAAAAACTTTATGGCATACGACTGACAACTAGTGTTTATTGGATTATATAGCTGAAGGTCTATCATTTGTTATAATACATATATGATTTCAGTTAATATTTAATTTTAAGAAATAATAACACCTTTCTTTGCTCAACTTCGATTAGTTTAAAAGCGAATTCGCGTTTATTATTAAATTACTTATGTTTCTACTTAATTTAAGCAAATTCCCTTCTAAAAGTGATATGATTTTTTTGAGTTTAGGATTTTAATTTTTGAGCGTAATATTTGTGAATTGTAGATGACAGCTTAACGCAAAAATTATCTCAACGCATAGTGCGAATCTAGAAAAATATTAATATGGTGATACTATTTTATTCATAAAGCTTCTCTCTAATTTAATGAAAAACAACTATTTGTTATATAATTAATCTGAATAGCAAACGTATAACTCTTTAATATTAAAGAAATACAACTTAGTTATTTTGTAAAACCTACAGCCTTAGTTTCTCCGTATTTAAAGTCGCAACAGATAAACTTATTCCAATCATTTACTTCATGTTTGAAGCAACTTATCGGCTACCATTGAAAAAAATTTAAGCAACTTTCAACAAACAAAATAGTTTAACATATATTTTAAGTATAACCCCCAAGTGGTCGCAATTACTATTTTTAACTTACGATTTCATATATGTCGAATGCACTACTGAGATACTTTTGCGGTGAGCTTTCTAGAAAGTGTTGTGTATGATTTAAATGCATTTATTATCTATTTAGTCAGTTTATATCTGTTGTCTGAACTTTCGATAGAACTTTAACTGGTGGATCCTTATGATTGTACAAATAGATGGTGTATTGTTATTTACGAAATCTGTGAAGCGCATCTAGTTTCGTTAATTGTCTTAGAATTATTTCTTGTTATTTTAATTTGCTAAATTTTAAATAAATTGGTTTTCCGTATTTAACATGTATTTTAATCCACACCCAGATATTGATTGGTAAGTTTGTGATAAACGGTGCCACTCAGCTCTGAGGTCCTCCTGTGGGACCCCTGAATTTTCTTTTATAGTCGCAATAGTGATTGTATGGTGAATTAACATAATAAAGATGCTTCCAAGTCTTCGTACATTAAATTGAAGTTGCAGGTACAAAAATTGAGCGATCGACAACTTCGCTATCAAGAAATGATTATTAAATAGGGGTTAATGGGGCTTCGGCAAAGTTCGACATTCATATGATGCATTTGGTAGTTTCCCTATTAGGAAAATACAAAAGTTGCTTATGTGTTAGTTGGTATTCTGTACATTTTAAGATATTAGATTATAGGTAGAAAGATGTAAACGGAGAAAAAATAAATGCCATACTATTATTTTATATCTCTTTAATACCGTTTCGTATTGCCACTTTCTTAAACCACATGGAAGAAACAAGTCGTTAAATAAAATATATTTTAAGACTTACTCTAAACAAATTAAATAATACAATCCACATACTACATTAACAATAACAAAGCGAATAGCGAAGACTTTGAAAATGCAGGCTTGAGGCAGAAAAGCATTTGATACTATAGATGGCGCCATACAAAATCACCACTGTGAAGTTCGCAATATATTAATATTATTAGCAACATTTTATAGTTGCTACATTCACAGTGGTCAAGTCGTTTGACATGAGTGTCGTGAGTCTATTATCTGTACTCTCAATTAAATAGTTGTCACTGATGTCTATGAAGACGCATTTAACGCACACGTACTTGACGGATGTTTGTATTACTTACAGGGATTAAATACATACAATAAAACAAATATCATATTTAGTCAATACTGATTTCTCATACAATATCAAAATGTAATTTAAATTGTGACGGTCAAATACAAAATTTGCACAACTCAAACGTCAATAACAGACAATTACATTGCTTTCTCATAAATCTGAGCTCTGACAGGGTTAGAATAAAGCAAAGTCTTGAATTTTATTGACATTTGAGTAATGGATAAATGTAAAATACATCAAACATATAATAAATAAGTTAAATGACGGATTATTTTAGTGAACACAGTTGAAGAGAGCTAAGTAACTATTAAACATGGTACAGACGCCGACAAAAGCATTCACTTACAATTAATCAAATAATTTAACTAATAATAGATGTCACATTAAAATAATACAATTATAAATATAATTTAACAGAATGCCGTTTTAACATGACGATGTTCAAATCTATCAAAATGCAGTTTCGTTCACCATCCATTGGTATTCGGCAATTACTAATAAAAATTAGGAGCCACGCTTAAATGCAGCAGCAATTCAAAGGATATGATTTATATAATCTGCCAGATATTAAACTAAGTTAAACTATACTAAACGGAAATTTAAAATTAAATTACAACTTACAAAATTTATATTAAAAATAATAATGTAAGTTCTGAGCGTTCACCGTAACATTGAATGCTGTAGTCAATATTCACTTACTTGATCATAAAAATTGTTGTTAAACTCACAGTAGCTGAATGAACTCGTTGACAACAAAAAGCTTTTCATCTATTTAAGTTGTTAATTAATTGGACATTTATCAGAAATAAGTTTTGCTCAAACGTCTAATTATAATGTACAATTTATATGAGAATTAATATTTGACTTTAAGAATAAAGCATTTAATAGTAACTAAATTTTTGGACGGAATACTATTGCAATGAATTGAACTCTGAACCTCGAATCGATATTTACATAAATATAAAATTATTCTAAGAATTATAATGTGTATAGTTATAGATAGGATTATGTCTGATAAACATCCAAGTTATTTAACAACCTAACTCGTTTTGATATAATTAAATTTCCTTTCATATTTCAATCATAATAATGGATCATTAATCAAATAAGTTAGTAAAGTTTTTTTAGTATTGTTGTAAATTGTCTACAATTCTGTATTGACTTTCTTTAATTATTGTTCAGAAGACACACACGTAAGCCAACAAGCTTACATGTTTAGTCTTTAGCGTATACCATTATGTAATTTAATGTTTGTTCGCCTTTTAATCTATCAACAAAAACTAGGGTGCAATAATACGACCAACATTCAAATACTGTAAATACTTGACAGCGTGGTAAATCTATTACATGTCACAAAAACGCAATCATCGCGGGCAGATTGGCAAGATAATGTTGGTCCATAGGAATTCACGTGAAAAATTCAGTGCCGTTAAGCTAAGGCCCGAATGACAAACAGTAATAATAATAATTTTAGTAAATAGAGTTAAAGTTAGTTTATCATTCGGGTTTGTTTCTCTCTACCACAATCACATATAACGTACAACATTCTACGAAGCAAGAACGGCTGTTGAAATAAAGGGTTCCAGTAGACGTAATTTAACTTATCTTTGATACAATCAAGTATAGTACAGTAGAACCTCGTTAAGTCGAACCTCGATAAGTCAAAAACCTCCAAATCTCGAAAAAATGTTTTGTTCCCTTCCCTTAAAACACCAAAACCTCCATTACTTGAAATCTTGACCCTCTGTTAATCGAAATAATCACCGAGTCCCTCCAAGCCATTTTGGTACATATTTTCACTCTATAACTCGAAAAATTAAATTTGACCTCTGTATCTCGAACATAGGAACGTTTTATTTTACAACCTTTACAACTTGATCATTTGGAATTTATTATCTCTATTGTTCGAACAAAAATAAGTTACCGACTTTAAGAACTTGCCGACAATTTGAGTACACTATTGTTTCTTAGAAAACATTTTAGGAGTATACAATAATAAATTTATGACTCATGGAAACACGTGTTTGCTTGCTTTGTGTCAGGTGTTCAATTTTGATTCCCTTTGAAATTTAGCTTAATTTACAAGAATAAACCTCAAACTCTATAAGTTGAAAACTCTATAACTCGAATTTTTTGGCGTCTCCCTTGATGTTCGACTAATAGAGGTTCTACTGTATATATATTGTAGTATATATATACAGTAAAACGTAGGTCGTTCCCGTTAAGTGGAACCGTCAGATGATTAAAAACTGCTTCCATCACTCATATTCTTAGGAACGCTCATAAGCGACTAAAGTATGTACTTAATTCGTATCATAGTTACGTATAACTACAAATTATCGGATAAATAACAAAAAATAAAATTTCGGGCGCAATCAAAATTCAAATACTTAAAAGAAATCTAATATAGACAGTGTTAGTACATTTATACCTCGCCAGAGAAATAAAAATCATAAAACTCGACACGGCCCAGCCGTTCCCGAGAAAATATTAGGAACACAGCGATAGGACAATTGTAAAAAAATCGTGAAAAATAAAATTGTAAATAATACATGAAAAAAAGTTGTCTATGAAAAAGTGACTCAGAACAGAAGAAGTATAAGCTTACAGCTATGTACAAGTATTTCATCTAATAATAATTCATATCACAAACTCATCTATGCCTTGAGTAGACATCAGGTAAGTTTATGGTACAGTAGTGGCTTTTCAATACTTAACTCACTGTGATTTTTAGTTATCTGGCGCGGTGAAGTGAATAAGCTCGTGTTGTTAGGGCAGTGGGTTCACTTCTTTGTGGGAGTACCCCTTTGAGTGAGTCCTTCAAACCTTTTAAACGTGTAGTTAATGAACACCCAATCTTTATACGCTACTTCGCCGTCCTGAGTGATCGGCGCTGAGGCTGGAAACGAAAAACATTTTCATTTAAATTAAGCTTGGGAATGTGTACATGCGTAAAGCGGTTGATCCAAAAAATTCGTATTTTCGAGAAAATACTGTTACAATGATGTTACGCTAAAGTCCATAAAAATTGTATTTTCTCGATTATTTTTTTTTTTGAGGAAAACTACATTTTCAAACATTTTTTTAAGAAAAATATTACATAATTTATTTAATTGTTTATTAACGTATATTACGTGATATGAGCACTACACCGGACCCGACAGTTAACAACAGCAGTGTTGGCCTAGTAGCTTAAGCGTTTAGCGATCGCACCAATAGAAGTATCTTTCTAAGTGCGCAATTAGCACTTGTTGGTCCATATTTCAACCCCAAAAATAGCACAGAAAGATCAGCTACTTGATTATAAAATAAAATGATACCATGATTATAACACTACTGGACAATTATAATAAATCTCAGATATAAATAGCCACTGGTACGGTCGATTGTACCGAGCTGTTAATCAAAATAAACCTACGTAAATATAACAAAACTCTAAGAAACATGAACTTATTACATATACCTAAAGTAAATACAAATTATAGAGAGAGCTTCTTATAGTTAGAGGAGCGAACAGATTTAATGAGTTAACTATTGACATTGATATGTTCGCTACGAGTGTGGTGACAGCAAGGAGAGCTCTGACACAAAATTATTTTGATTATGATGAATGTACAACCAAATTATTTAGCACGGTTACCTTCTTATTTAAAAAAAACTATATGTGAAGATCTTTAATTGGCTCACAATGACTCATATAAAAATTTAATGACGTGATATAAGTGATACCTGTATCTTATATTCCATAATAAACATTTTTTTTTTAATTTTAATCAACAATACATCTATTTCTGTATTTTGTGTAAATCTTGTGAATAAATATTTTATATTGAACCGAAAGCGTTTAGTTTTATTAAAATTTCAGTTCCAATAAATAAAGCTTGTAAAAACTTACGAATTTCGAGCTTCACATCTGGGAAGTCGTCAAAGTTCGAGGTGTCGTCGATGGAGCGCACGTCAACGGTGATAGCGGCAGGGCGCTCGCGTACATGGTTCCAGTCCACGCCTCGGAAGAAAGACACGGATTTCACGTCTTCAATGCCCCGTTGGGAACCCAGTCTTGAAATAAACAAATAAACACAATAACACACCAAAATATAATCAAGTTTTATGTTTCTTTAATGGAAATACCTTTTTAACGTTGTCTTTCTGTGACAAGATTTAAAAACAACCTAATTTCAGTCAAGTGGAATAGGACATTCATTCTCTATTTGGACTCTATTGTTACAACAAAACTCTATCTGTTGCATATTAAAAATCATTTTAGAAATTGGACTGGCCAAAACATTTGTCACATTTTTTAAATATACTTTGCATTCAAATTAACTTCATATATGTATTTAAGATTTACTAAAACGGTTGCTGTTGTTTTAGAAGATATCGAAACCTAAATTATTTCTTTAATCTCACAATAAATGCCCAGTGCCCCACCGACTTACCTGCGATCAGGTTCAGAACAGAAGCGAAGAATAGTCTCTCTGGCTTCCTCGCTGATAGGAATCTCTGGTGGAAACGTGAGAGATTCGCGCCAAGACATCACTTTACGATACGTTTCTTGCGGCGATTCCGAACAAAATGGCGGATATCCGATCAACATCTCATACCTGGAAATACAGTTTTTTGGTTTATTATATATTATATACATATCATATTATGTATAATATGTCACGCATTTACACACTTTAATCAGCATAACATTCGCAATGACAATGGGCTTGAGCATATTAAATAAATCGCATTTGTAATATTCATTAGACGATTAGGTTGACACGATATTCTCAGTACGCTCGCGAGCGAAAGTACATAATTTTTTTATTACTAAAAACATACAGATAAAAAAAATCCTTTACGTGTCAGACACAAGGCACAAGTAGAATTATGAAAATTTTTACCAAATTTTAGACCAGAAGTTAGTCATAATTGATGCATTTTTTTTCACAGCAAAGTTATAGCGAGATTCGCATAATATACTAATTTATTAATCTACCAGCGGACCCGGCTTACTTCGTTCCTCCTAACAGTCTAATAATATCGTGTTAACTTTAGCTAAACTTAATTTAGGATTTCATTAAGGTATAACATTAATACAACTTCTTTGCAAATACAGAAATGTTTTATTGCTAAAGAAGAATGGCAGTTTTACACAATAGGCCTCTACTCTCTAGCGCCAATATTGCGATACTGCATGTAAAAGCACTTTCTGATATACAACATTTGATGAGGTAACATTCGTAAAATTAATTAATTAATTATTTATTGTCATTCGATAACTTATCCGATATTTTATTACTTATTCTGCTATTCGCAGAGGATAAGAATTAACAAAAAAAGTAATAACTAACATCGGTCCAGCCGATCTTGAGTTATAAGTGGTGTAAATAACACGACTTTGTTTTATATATTTAGATTTCGCTAGGCACCTTGAGAACCTATCAAATAATATTATTCAGACACAGAAAGACTTCGAGTGATTTCGCATGGTATTTATAAAATTAAAAATGGCTGAAGTTACGTGACTTCATAACTTCAGCGATCGGACTCATTACATAATCACGGCATAATAACGCCGTAAGGGACCAAGACAGACAAACGCTACTTTAATATTTATAAACTGGCACATGTTATTTTCGCATCGCCAATTTAAATAAAAACCAAATATAAGAAATCGCAAGAGGCAAAGAGAGATAGGTAGTTTAAGTTGTGTAATAATTAAAAGCGAATAACTTGGAGGATGGAATCGCCCGTTCAAGAGACGCAAAAGCTGTTTAAAATTTAAAAAAAAAAAAATTTTTTTAGGATTGACATAAAATCCTTTATTTGTGGAAAGATTAGATTGATACTGAAGTTGAGTGTATGCATTGCTAAATAACAGTATATGGTATAAAGAAAATAAATCAAAGTTATATAGGTAACACAATGCACACTTTTGAACATCAAAAAAGAAATACAGTGTAAATTCTTTATAACATCATTCGTTACAACAAAAAAATTAAATAAATTTATTTGGTTTAACCCAATACCCATACATTAATTCCCTTCCTATAACGAACAAGAATGCTCGGTCCCTTGAAATTAGTTATAAAGCGTTTAAACTGTACATATTAAATTCATCTAATTTTACATTTACTGCCAGTTCTCAAAAACTCTCCGCGACTCACTTTAATCGCCAAGTTTTTAAGGTAAGTGAAAATTATAGTATTCCATATAGCTCTTCATAGTTGGACGATCGCTCCAGCATAACAAGTTTGATAAGTTCATATAAAATATGTGTCACACAACACTCACATAATGACTCCCAAGCTCCACCAATCAGCCTGTGGACCATATCCAGTTTGCAAAAAGACCTCGGGTGCGATGTAATCAGGTGTCCCCACGGTAGAGTAGGCGAGGGCGCGCCGATTTCTCTTCCAAGACTCGGCTCGTCGCTTCGAATCCATTGCCGACGATGAAGTCGTTACTGGGAAATAGACTACTCGTAATGTAGATAAATCTTTAAACTACTAAATTAAAACGGCTCGAAGATGTCATAACGATCCAATAAATCTATGGAGAAGCCCTGACAAAGGTGGTTTGTAAAAACATGTTGACAGATCTACGGTTATAATTAATTAAATTTGTAACAATAATTTAAACCACATAAAATTCATTTAGGTTTTTTTAAATAATGAATAATTTCGGTTAAAAACGTGATTAATGAGTTAGATGGGATATAAAACTACTAATTAATTTGATTTATTATTAAAATGTATTCTAAACTTAAACCATAAGATTTTATATTGTACTAAGTCAAGCTTTTATAATAAAAATACGAAATGCAGTCAAATTTATTCGAATGTTCAAGGTAACGAAGTGCAAATAAATAAATAAATTGTACTAATAACATTTAACCATAGAGAAAAAGAACAAAGATAAATGAGAATGTTTTAATATCCACAACCTATAATGTAAATATTATACTTACTGAAATCAGAAGGTGTCGCTCTACTGAGGTCCCGGTAGAAATCGGTACGGTGACTCTTCTTGAGGCCGGTACAGAGACCAAAGTCACTGAGTTTGATGTGCCCACGCGCGTCCAGTAGCAGATTGTCGGGTTTTATATCTCTGAAAATATTACCAACCACGATTTAACCTATGTATATGATAGACATGACATGAGGGTAAAGTGGAAAGTGCCACCAGAAAAAGATAGGTCGCCCTAATTCACGGTGAGTTGAGCTTAAGGAAGTTGGTTGGACTGGGAGACAAATGCTCAAAACAGAGAGAGATTTAGCCAATTGGAGGAGGCAGATACTCAATACAAAAAGTCCTTGAAAAAAAATGTTAAGTGTGTGTATGTTTTGTAAATTTTTCAAGGAATAAATGAGGATTATTAATTATCATTATCATGTACAATCCAGTACTGGCCAATAGTGTTGTAATATTTAAATTTCGCGCCTTTTGCTCCATAGACTAGAGTTGTCTTTCATTTCAAGTCTGTTCCACGTTTGTCTTTGTCCTCCTCTGCTACTCAGTGAACATTACTAGCCGATGTATTATTATTTAAACTAAATTAAGAATAAGTTATTTTCACATAGAAAAACAACTTTTTTCTATTAAATATTAACAAATAGGAATTTATAAAAGGTTAGTCTGTGATAAAATCTGTACATACACCTTTCAAAATGTTTCACGAACAATTTCCAAGAGAATTGCTATTTTACTATTTAGTTAGTAACTCCTTAGTCGTGACCGCATATTATATAGCCAAAGCAAATATGTTTATCTTAACTTTAGTGTGTATATTAAACATGCCATATATGCCTCACCTATGGATAAATCCAAGTTTATGTATACTATCGATAGCGAGCGCAGTCTCCGCTACATAGAACTGGGCGCATTCTTCACTAAGGGTGTCTTTCTTCATTAGAAGCGTCATCATATCACCACCTGGCAGGAACTCCATGATGAGATAAAGGTTCATGGGGTCTTGGAAACTGTAGTACATCTTTACCACCCACTGGTGGTCTGCTTCCACTAGAATATCCCTTTCCGCTCGTACGTGGGCAACCTATAAATTAACAGTACTATATTTACACAAACCTTAAGGCACGACTAGGTAAACATATTTTCTTAGATTATATATTTACAAAAATACCACGAACAGGATGAATACGTTCAATTATTAACAGATTTTCAAATATTTCGTAATACAGTACAAGTTTCTCCAGCTTTCAAGTACTGAAACCGCAACTGACCAAAACAAAAAACGTGTGTGTACTTATGTACAGTGTACACGCGTTAGATGTTATACTTCTTTGGCGTAACAAGATAAAAATCTCTTCAAAAATTTTATCTTTTGTCTCTCATTACTCATAATTTTTCCCTAACGCGCTAAAAGAATTACAACTTCAAAAAAAGGGTGCGTGTACTTATGTACACGCGTAAGAAGTTATACTTCTTTGGCATTATTGAAAATAGTTTTTGATTGCTTGCAAATAATTAATTACAATTAAATAATCAAAGACTGGAAAAGGAGTCATTATAGTCAATAAATTACAGTATACATTTGAAAAATTAAATAAATAAATATTTTTTAAATATTTTAATTTAAATTCTATTATTATTCGAATGTTGTTTTTAAATTATGTCCAATGCCATCTTCCGTGGGCAACTTCATTCTGTTAATTTTGTGTCACGGTGCGCACGCATCGTAAAATTACACTGTCATCAATTTTTCATAACGCACCTAAAGAAGTATAACTTCAAAAACTTAAATGTTGACTATAGCTTACTTCTGGGTGTCGGTTTTTGTGACGGTGTGCACGCGCATCGTAAAAATTTACTCTCATCATTTTTCCCTAACGCACCAGAAGAAGTATAACTTCAAAAATAATATCGTAACGTAATAATTAAAAGACTACACTAGACGGTAAGTTTATGACACTGCTCTTAGGACACCAACATAGTATTATATATACACAAGCTATTTATGCTTACTTGTTCTTTCTCAAGCATGTCTGCCTTTCTGAGTATTTTCATAGCATATATGTGGCCCGTATCTTTCTTCTGAACTAAACGCACTTCACCAAACGCACCTCTGCCGATCACCTAAAATAAAAAAAATTCAATAGATATATGAAAGTATACAAAACAAAACAAAAATACTTTCACTGTTCAAATTTGAAATACATATTTTTTAAATTTCAACTCGACCGATCATCACATTTAATTCCCTTCGTTTTTGTTTCGCCTGGGCACTAGACACACATGAGAGACAACTGCGTGCCTTTCTTCGTGTGAAGGATATATCGAGGCAAGGACTCAGGGCTTATTATTTTTAATTAAATTGTGTTACATCGGCCACCGAAGCGTTCTTTGTCGAACAATTACAATGGACTGATAATTACCTTTAACTTTTTGGAATCATAATGATTTTTAAACTAAACTCTATTGAAAATCCAAAAATAGACAGCTTAAATATTTTGTAATTTAATTTTTATACATAATATTAATGGAAAAATAACATCTGTAGAGAGCATTACATTACTATTTCCATCTCATCTCACTATTTGCCTTTTATTCAAGCGACTGAGTAATGTAAGGTGAACTTCAACTACTTATTATTATTTACCTTCAACGGC
Source organism: Pieris melete (assembly GCA_963693345.1). NCBI lineage: Eukaryota > Metazoa > Arthropoda > Insecta > Lepidoptera > Pieridae > Pieris > Pieris melete. The sequence continues at coordinate 877,447 of CAVNZK010000127.1, forward strand.
TCAAAATCTTCGACACCAAGCCGCGACCGTTTGAGCCTAAGAAACTCGGTTTCCTTTTGAGCATGTTGTTGACGTTTCTCCTGTTTTTGACTCTCTGTTAGGCTTTCATCTTTGAGCGATTCCTCCAGCTTCTCCAGCCTATCAAAAACAAAGTAATTTGTAAAGTAATGCCTAAGACACCTTGATCTGAAAATGCCATGAAATTCAGTGTTTTGCCCATGCTTAGACAAGAAAGACACGATAGGCCTCCACCGTTAACGCTCTATACATATAGAGAGCTCGATGGTAACCATCGAAATCAATCAAAGTAACAAAAACATCTGTTTAAGTAATAGAATAAGGAACTTAATTACATGTTGTTTGATAAGAGAGATTAAATTATTCTACTGGAATCCAAGTAAGTATAATCATTAAACAATCTGATTGACCTTAGCAAAAAGTTATTAAAACAACCCCGGATTCTAATAACAAAGTTATTACGTAACCGAGATTTGAACAAGTCTATGTCTTGAAAAAGCGAAAATTGGCGTTTATCCAATGACGACGAGTGCCAAAACTATATTATGCGCTACACTAAACGCAGCGCGAGCGGCTTCTTTTAAGCAATTTTCATTTCACTCAAACATTTCTAGCATAGCGTACCAACTATTTCAGTTATATTAAAATGATTTGCAGCTCGTAAAATATATTTGATAATCTATATATAATTGACATTAATTTAGCAAATAATAAAATCTAATATATAAAGTTCTCGTGTGAATGTTCGTTTCCATACCCCTCCGAAACGGCTTGACCGATTTTTATGAAATTTTTTATACATATTCAGTAAGTCTGAGAATCGGAAAACATATTTATTTCATTCCCCTAAATGTGAAGGGTGGGACCCTAAATTTTTAATTTTTAGACCAAACTTTTTGTTTTTATATTTTTATGATACAACATACAAAAATACATGCAACCCTTAATTGTCAACCCTTTCCAATAACCCTAATTTTTTTTATAGTAGATAGTTATTTTTATTGAACGAAAAAAATGTTTTCTAGAAATAATTTACCTACATGGCAAAACAAACGTTTGCCGGGTCAGCTAGTCTATGTATATAGTTAAGACATAGCCCAATCATCAATATTTGGTCGTAATACGTGTCATCGTTCCAATTTACACTCAAATATTTCAAAGTGAAGTTATCGTATATGATTCATTAAATTTACCGCCCAACACTGACATGAAATGCCCAATGTTGAGCACGCGTTGCTCAGTAATATGTGTACATCGAAGCATACGGGAATAAGTAGAGATTGTTTTGGTTTATTTTGTAAGAGAAAGATGCGACTGAGACAAGGGCACTATCACTTTTATGAAACAATTCAAAAGATACATTGTGATAGTTGAAAAACTACATATTTTGGTACAGTCGGTGACGCTCTAGCGTAATACGCAAAATAAATTAACCGGAGCAAAATAACTGATATTTTTCTTTAATTATGAGAACATACCCTATTTGATTTAGCATGGCGTCCTTGGCCATGATTTGTAAATCAAATTAATCAATCGTAATAATTAGATGGCTACAAAACAGACTTCAAGTAATTGTTTCAAGGCCATAATCACATTAATGCAATAATGAAATCGACTTTCCGACATCTACGGAAATGTTCTATAATAATATATTTCTAGAAAAACGAAGTAAAGTCATGTTGCTTTTAGTATCAAATTATTACGTCTATTGCTTTTTTCATGTCAAAAAAATGCCTTAAATAAGGATAATATTATTTCTAACAGAGTAAGCGAACATACAACAGTATATAGATTTACTAGCTAGTAGCTAGTAGAAAAAGTTACCTTTGCTTTCTCTCATAGTGCTGTGTAATGAGATTCGTATAGAAGTTCTCAAGGGTGACTTTGGCTTTAGTAGCCTTGTCTATGGTGTGCCCGCTAAAGCGGATATTGTCTGTGCCCGTCATCTCCAACGCTCCTGCAACAGCATCTACAATAAATAAAAATATCGTTTAGCCTCTCATACATATCAAATTACAGTTTCTAGCAAAAATAGCGTAATATAACTAAAATGATTAATGAGTTGAGAGACACCCATATCGCAAACGAACAAGGATGTGTTCGTAAATACAATATAAAATCTTCAGGCGTGGATATGGAAGGCAAAATCGTACCGTTCCGATACGAGCTGGGTTTCCACTTAAAGCAATATGTGAGACAAGAATAAAAAAACGTCATTGAGCCTGATGGGGTTCAGGATCAAGCAGGCCAAATACGCGGGACCTCTTGAACGACCGTTTTGAGACTGGTGCACACTCTTTAAATTGATATCGTCATCAATAATCGACGTCACAGAGCAGCGTGGTACTTTAATTCTCAACAATTATCATCCTGGTGGTTCTACCCCAAAACACACCGAAGTGAAATATTTTATAAAATAAAACTCGATATACAATAACTATTATTTACACGCGATTCACTGCAAGTAATAGCACTTCATGGTTCGTGCATATTTTTTTATATGAGCTGTGATGCGAAAAAACTACAACATAAAAACAAAAGGTTAGCCGCGATCTACTACACTCATACCTAGTATCATTAAAGTACCTTCCAAGTGGAGCTCTTTAAATATATCATTTCTAAACAGGATCGAAAAAATTCAACCCAATTCAAATCAATTGGTCAATTCACTCGTCAGATGTATAAATAATATTCAAAGACAATCGATTGTGGAATCTAAAATTGGGCGCAGACAAATCGGAACCACCAGCCTCCGAAGAACCTGCCTGCAGTCAGCGCATAATGGTAGCGAAAATAGTATTAGATAAATAGTTATAATAAACAAAGGGCACTTTTAGCTGTTTAAAAACTTCTCATAACAACTGACATCAGATTTTTTTAGTAAATTTTCTGATACTTACTTGATTGTGCCAAACCCCTTTTTGGATTGAGAATTACAATAACGAATGCTTTTATAAATGTATGTACTGTGTAATAGTTTACCTAATGTTACATAGTTATTTTCGCCTACGCCTCTTAGAACTGCTTTGGTGGTCTCTTATCCACATGCTGACGATATCGCTTTGGGGAGTTATGACATTCAATATAATATTGTCTGATAAATACCAAGAATGCAAAACAATGAAACAAACGTGACATTGTTTTAAGAAAATTAAAAATAAACAAAATCTATTCGTGAAATGATAGCATTTAGCAACCGACAGATTATTAGCATGCTGCAATCCATTATTAGATTGAATTTCAGGAAACATTTTGTAGGATTTCTTCCCTTTTTTCTTTTCTTGTAAAAATTTAAAAATGGTGATGGGTTGTTACTTGTTAGACGTTTGAAATAGAATCAACTTGTGTGATAACTTTTAGCTTCCAAAGTTAAGACCAAGTAGGAAATCATTTGTTGATAAGATAACGGCAAGATCAAAATTCTCATACACTATAGTAAATGAAATCAATTTCTCGTTAATACACAAAAATGCATGATAATTTCAGTTTATATTTAAAATATTTATGACACATATTCTCTGGTAATACTTCATAGTTCTAGCATGAAGTACAGTTTGAAGTTGAATATTAGAAATGATAATAAATGAATACTATGACGCACTTTTAAACCACATCCACTCACAAAGCGACTACAAGTCGGGCGCTTTCTACGAAATAGCAAACTTTTTATTTCTTCTATAAATGACAAACCTCTGCAGGAACGAGCGAACTTCTTCAGGAACCTAAACACTAAATAACTATACATTATAGTTTCAATCTCTGTCAGTTAAATACTATGTACGGTATTTAGTATTGTTATGAAATTTCATAATTTTGTTTAAATAAATAGGTAAAATTGAATCTAAATTCAGGAATGAGAAGTCTAATGAATAGCAATTATAGATATTATTATTAAATAGTAATCTTTGGTTATGGTAAAAGTGTTACTGGCTTTCATTTTTGTGTTGATGTATTGATGAATACAAAGTCATAATGCCACAATTATTTTTTTTATAGTCATAATACCTACGAATATATATATATATATAAAATTTCTGCAGTTTGCGAGCCGAGGACGACAGCTTATTAAAAATATACTAGCTAGGAAATCCCAAGTAAGGGCCATGGAAATCAATACACCCATTCGAAGACGTCATTTAATCCTGCGACTCGATTCTTCACGGCATTATATTAAGTTTATAATCAATTCAGTTGCCGAGCGTGATTGATTTTTTCACAAGACTTAGATAACTGTTATTACATCAGCTCTTACACAAATGACTCATTGACATTTTCTGCCTATTGTCTAAGTGGAATATTAAAAATGATACTTCTTAAAAAAATAAATGTACAATAGAGAATAAAAGTCTATAATTATTGTTTAATTTATTTGTTAATTAAGTTTTAACACTTGCCTATATGAAAAGGCCTTGATATCTTGAATATACTGCCGTATCAAAAAGAACTGATCATTTTCTCCATACTCTCCTTGGATTTAATATGACTAAAGCTATATATTATTTCTACACTTTTACTATTCGAATTGTTTACTTTTTTGTAAATTGATATGTTCATATTTTTCATGCAACGGTCTAAATGGATGTTCTTTGCCATGTGTGAAAATTATCACTTGTCTAATAATATTTACACGTGAGGATTGTATGTTTATCTTGATATATTAATATTCAATCAAAACTCAAGAATATTTTATATCTTAGAAAAATATCAGGCGATCGGAATATAATGTAACGACCTAGTTATATAATCCCGTGTGTCACCACCATAGGATAATTATATTTTATATAAACAATAACCATAGCAACATAGTAGTACAAAGATCCTTTATATTTCATTAGCCGAAATGCTGTTACATGATTCTACAAACCACTCTTAGTTCTTACTAAGTAACGTTTCCTTGTAGAGTGTGAGAACAATGTATCAGGAGAATGATCAACATTTAAGAATAGGATATAAATATAATAGAACACTTGTAATATTTAGTATTAAACGGACCTCAAATCGGACCGGTTGTATTCATTTTAACTTTAAGTTTTTAAAAAACCTTTTTCGCGGACCCACTACTTGACTACCATCAATTTTAACATGTGTCTGTTTGTTTATTATTTAGTGATTGTTAAACAAACAACTTGACAGGTCCGTCTTACGAAATTACACGCCTTAGCTAAACTGTAAAGATTACCACACAAAATGAGATGTCTTAGTTAGCATCAACAAAACAACCAGAAGGTCATTTGAGATGTGCAGTTTTCAAATTCTTAATTATTCATAGTTTATGGCACTAAAGTTACATAAAGTTTTATTGCTGATAACAAAAACAAATCTTCTAGTAGATTATCTAAGCAAAGATATTAAAGTTCACACAGAAAAGAATAGGTTTTATTTCTTAAAAAAACAATATTTACTATATAATGCAAAAAACAGTTATGTCTTTAAAGTAAAAACAATTACAGTACTTATATGAAAAATTATTAGTTTTTGTTCTGCCAAGTAGGCATTATGTTTCATCAGCTTTCAGTTATTTAGAATAATGATTTTTGATATACCCAGATGTATTTTAGAGCAGGGTTGGTCTTAAGCATGCAAGTCTGCAGTCAACACAACCATAGATTTTTCTATGGTGAAGGCAAACAATGTAACTAAACTTGCATGTCTCAAACCTAAAATCCACATGTGGCAGACACAGAAAGCTAATCACCTACTTGTCTATGAAAAAAAAAAAGATAAATGAAACAAGAATAATCTGTGGCCCAGACCTATGAAGGGCGCTACTGGATTATTATGATTAATATTACATGGTTATTTACCATGTTATTAAATTATTAAACATAACATTAACATAATTACATTAAACATATTGTTTCCTTTTTTAAATTGATGTACAATGTACTGTTGTCATTCGACAAAAACATTAAAATAATTTACCTGGCGGTTGTGGAGCTGGAGGGGGTGTTTCTGGGGCCACCGTAGTGCCCGGGTTGATTTTTCCCCAAGACACGGCTCAGTCTGAAAACAGTATAGATTTATTATAAACACAATACCGTGAGTAGTTATAAGACTTAACAGTAACTTTTTTTGCCTAAACATTTGACTAAACATATATGTGAAGACTAACCTACTCAGCGTATGGTGAATGGTCGACTGAAGGAAGTATAATAAATAAAATAAAAAATTTTTTTTTAGTATGAACCTAAAGTTATTGAATAATTATTTGCTTAGAAAATTTAAGACGTAAAAATACACACAATTGCCAATTTTGATTAACATATATCAAACTACACCAGCAATAGAGTTCTGTGCAGAATACTTAATATATTTTATTAACAAAATAATTATCCTATATCAAAGACAAATGTTTTACTAACATTGTATGTTTATTACACAGGAGGAAATAAAGCTAGGTAATCTGAACACAGATAACCTATAATGAAGAAATGAAGTGAGAAGCATTAAAATAATTGAGAATGAGAAGTATCTCATTATGGTCTGAGTTACATAAAAGCATACTATTTATATTAACATTGAATAAATTTACACTTGTAGCTAATGATGGCCATGGCCACAGAACAATTGTGTCAATGAATCTGATCGGTACCCTATTCCTCAATTGCTAAATTGCAGTGTTACACAAGCATTCCTGTCACCACATGTCATTTTAGTATAGTGTATACTTAAAATGACGAAATATATTCACAACATGCTCTAGTATGTAAGGTATTTTTAATATTTTGAAAAACTTCCGGACGGAAAATGTGCATTATTTTCACAATAGTGGTCAATATTCCACGATAATGATAAGAGTCATCTTCAACCATCATGCCTAGTAGAGCATAAATCCGATTACGATATGCCAAACTCAATAACTGTGCACCGTAAAATTATGTAGAGATTGAATAATCGTGTTGACCTGAGATAAAAGAGCGATTCTTCTATGGATCATTAACATCTTCGTGATATTTTTAGATTAAGTCAATATTAATTAACGTAGTATAGAGTGAGAAAGAAAGATAACAGTCACCGTCTACAAACCTTGAGATGCACTTCCTCACAAAAATCCTGCTGATGGTTCCTAAGTCACCACACAGCACTAATAAATAAACAGCATTGAAAACAATATGTTGAAGAAGGTTAATCGATAAATTACTATAAGAATACTTTATTATAGCACAGAGTTATGGGCATACACAGAGGCCAGCGTCCTGTGTCACGTAGCTCATAAATCACTTCACCGTCACGAATTGTTAAAACCTTTGTTAAAGCAAATTACGAAAGCAAATTAACGGGATTTTGCACAAGCAAGAACGACTTAAAGAAGTTGCACAAAGAAAGATGTCAGCGATGTCAGACGAACAGCGAACTCGAAACAACCATAGGTTAGGAATGTTATAGTAGACAGATGTCGATAGAGATAAGTAGTCTGTGCCTTGACCGAGAGTCAAATGTCATGAGACATTGCCAACTGTCAAGTAACGAAAGGTTCACAGACTATAGGGCATTTTTTTTTATAGTCGGCGGATCGTAGAATTGATAATTACATGAAATGGTGGACATACTTGAATTCTCAAACATGTTTTATTTTTATTTTAGATAACCTATCATGAGGTCAAGGTAGAGATCAATTTGAGATAGATGTAACTGTTTGTCGTTATGAAATCACGACTAACCTAATTTTTTTAAAATAATTATTTTATTTGTTGACTGATTTGGTTCAGTTACATAAAAAAATCAGTTAAATCGAAAACAAATTTTAAGCTATCTGTCTTACATCTGATCTGTACCAAATCTAGTACCGACATGTTGCGATAAATAATGTTACTTTTGTACAATACAATCACTCTATAAATTTATATTATCATTAAGCTATGATAAACCATTAAGAGCTTGACGACAGGATATAAATAATTACTTTTTGATAAGTAGATTTGTCATGAAGAGCAGTAGAGCTACAGGGCGCATAAAAAACTCTATAGAAATTTAAGAGGATGCAGGTGGTATTGTATACAAACGATTTTTTTTATTACAAACAGTTTTGAGTAACAAAGCCCGCCGTAAGTTTTTCTTTCCGATGGAATCTAGGTAAACACAAATAATATTTATGCTCGACTAGCCATGGCCGCTAAGTCTTCAATAGCTCTATTTAGGGCTTGCTTCTCAAAATCAGGTGTAATGGACTTCCTGACATTGTTTAAAATCCAATCTATCATCCACTTTTGATGGATTCTATTCTCAACTCTGGTACGCTTTGCATGATATTCCATCCGACCTTTTACTGCATTGAATACTAGCCTTAACCGCTCGCGATACACTGCTTCAAGCTGCATAGCAACATTTTCTTTTTTAGCATCGAATAACATTTTTTGTCCAACAGCGCGCGTTTGCATATCTTTTGAATCCTTTATTATTGTTTCGTAAAAGTTCATTTGATTTTTTCGGTCCTGTTCGAGCTCTTTCTCTATGGCTTCTACTTGAGAGTCAAGAAATATGGCAAGATCGCGACCGAGTAACTTCGCACCTCCTGCTACCATTACGAATATGGAAAGCCCAGCATAATATTCGTGTTCCATTATAAAAATTTCTTTACTCACGAAATAATTTGTTAGAAGAATACCGAATAAGTATGGCCCAGATACTCCTGTTTTACTGTGGAAAAACGTAAACCATTCTTCAGGAAACAAAGCCATACGGACTTTTCCAGGCTCCCCTCGTTTTAAGGCCGTACCGCCTGATGGCCCCGATGCTTGAGATCCAGCCGAGGAGGGACATACAGGTTTCTTACTTGCCGGACATGTTTTACGGGAAAATAACAGTCGTGATTCTAGTACTGCAGGCCCTAATTTGAGTATTTTATTTAAGATCATACTCATGTAATCACTAAGTTACCACTGAATAGTAATAACAATTTATTTACCTTTGATTTTACTATTTAATATGAATTTGACAGCGATGTTGGTTCAAACTTAGCCATAGATATCTATGCCTATAGATAAAGTAAAATTTCTACTAAGTTCTGTATACAACCGTATAGGACATTAATGGCTTAAGTCATGTGGATGTGGTGCTAACGTAAGTTTTTGCTTAAATTAGATGCTCGAACTCCGCTTTTGATTTTGACTGAAATTTTATATGATTTAAATGATTTAAGGTAATTTGAAAGTAGGGAACAATTCTTTCCGGATTTTGTGAATGTTTCTTGACTATCGAACTCACGTACTCTTGAGTATCTTCGTGAAGTAAAACCTTTAAGAAGTTAGATATCGAATTGTAATTGGCAAACGGTGTATAGTTAAGATATTTTGATAAGTATTGCTTAAACCAAATCAGTTTTGATTTTTCATAAAATGATTCAAAATATTCCAATAAATTAATACATTCAACCTAAAACATAACACAATGTGCTATTATTTTATTTCATGTCACCTATGTATTGATTACGAAAGTGCAGTCTGTTGTAGAGCAACTCGCCAGGCTTTAACGCGTTAGAATTTTCCTTTGGAAAATGGCGCGCAACGCATTTTTACTTTTTCCTTTATATCAAAAAGCTTTAAAAGGGCTTTAGCATGCGACTCTCTTTCCTAAGGTTTGAATCGTGGTTGTGCACCAATGGACTTTCTGTCTATGTGCGAATTTAACACTTGCTTGTACGATGAAGACATCATAAGGAAACCGGCATACCTTACCATGAAGAACCGGAGACTAATCACTTACTTGCCCATTAAGAAAAAACAAATGATAACGGTACAGATACCTAAATAAGAGTAGAAAGGTTTTTTGTAGTAACCACTGTAAATTGTATTTACGTTTACGAATAATTGTTAGAATTTTTATATATTACCTACCGTGTCTGATATACGCATGTCAAACCTGGTCACTCACTGATAAACAAGAAAACAGACTGAGAGAATGTCAGAATAGTATCGAAAGGAGTGTTCTAGTGTCTGAAATTGAAAGATAGAGTAAAACTAGAAGAAATAAAGGACATGCGTAGACTGCCCTTTTAGGTCCCGCAAGCTCGTTTGCCCCCTTATTATGTAAAAAAAATAAATAAAAAAAAAATGAAAAAGTAAAAGAAAATTCTAGTAAAAGATTGAAATGGAAATGGACAGGACACAGTATGAGAGAAGATAAAGATGAGGACGAAAAAGCGACGGAATGGTTTCCTCTCTATGACAAAAGAAAACGACGAAGACAAATAAAAAGATGGGAAGATGATATGCGAAGAGCAGCTGGCCCTACGTGGCTACGTAAAGCTAGAAACAGAGCAGAGTGAAGTTCTTAGAGAAGGCCTACTCGTATGTCCAAGGACAAGCTGTTCCGACTTGCCGATTAATTATTAGTGTTTATATTTTTTATTATTTTTTGTGCTAATTTATTAGTACTTCACATTTTGTACATTCATTATGTGCTCGTATAAGTAACCACAGCAATAAAGGCTTTTATTATTTACCGGGTTATTATATGTTAGCATCAGCGGTTTTGAGATAAGCGCCAAAAAAAAATATTAAATCTTCAGAATATTTTTTCCAAGTGACCAACATTGGACCGAGACAGTCGGCATGCGAACCGAACAGCGAACAAAGTTCTTCTCTTTATTGCATGAATAAACAATTTTGCTTCAGCGACGCAATCGGAATCGTAGATTTGTAATTCAATTTGTAATCTATTCAAGTGATGTTGGGCGTGAATTATAATATTGATATTGTTCCACACATTTGATTATATAGAGAATATCAAGAAAATGTTACGTTCTTTTGTTTATGCTGGAATCTGGCTCATTCGATATTAAGTTTATGAAACAACATTTTATTAAATAAGTAGTAGATGATGAATGAACGTTTAGCATATTTCGTTGCTTAAGGATGTTTCTGTTCCTAATTCCTCATTAATAGATTACATTATAATATTAAAATTAATTACCTATTGTAAAGTCATGTCTTAAAGTGATCATCATTGATTGACCATTTTTAAATATGCGGTAAAGTACTAGGGGCGACTGGCTATTTTATACAACAACCATTTCATGAAATTAAATATCCTAACTTTTCCGTTCCGCATTAGAATACGAAACCTGTGAACTGTAGTTGAATATGGTGCCAATAAGCCAATCAGCAATAATTTCAAATTAATATTATTTTTTTGTAAACCTACAGCTAACATAAATTATATACAATAACATCAGTTACATTGAAAATATAGCCAAATATGGAATACATAATAATACATTTAACTACAATTTATATATTTATTATATATTATTTTACAATTATAAAAGGAAGCAAACAAATAAAAACTATTTAATACGTACGTTTATCTAAGTGGTACCTAATTTGGTTGTGTTGTATGATGGTGTAAAAGTGAGGGTAAGTAAGTACGTGAAGGTGTGTATGTGGGTGGGTATGTTCATGATGCAGGTGATTTGGCGCTATGGATATTCTTAATGCTTATATTCTTCATGGACACAATAATCAAGCTGATATTGGAAAGTACGACAAAGTGAAGATGCAACAAATTAAACCGAAATAAAAAATTACGAGTATTTTCCCCTGAACCTGTAGTTACTTTGAAAGTTGTCGTCTGAATATTCTGGGTGAAGTCAAAGCAAAGTTTTCCTAAGTTTATCACTTATTAATTTCCTTTCAACACTATTAAATGTTAAAAGCGGTAATTTTTGTATTCAGGTTTCTTTAGTTACTTTTAGGTACTTCGATATAATTTTTGGATATACTTCTTTAGGCGCGTTATGAAAAATTTATGAGAGTGATATTTTACGATGCGCGCGCACCGTGACCCAAAATTATCAGTATGGGCGCCGAGCGTGCGCGAGCGAGATAGGAATAAGACAATCTACAAGTAAAAAGAAATAGAATATGCTTGACGTTAGCAGCTATGCCAAGAATTTTGAATGACCATAATGACGATGATGACGATGAAATTTAGCAATGCTTTTTCACAAAGACCTATTATTACTTAAATAAAACATACCTAGTTATTAAATTGAATTAATAATATAATAAATAATATTTTTTATTAATATTAATTAATAATTGAATAATATACTAAATATTAAATATTGTTAAATTATTAACGCTAAATATTTATTATTAATTATTTAATATTTAAAAAAAATAAAGAAAGCCAAAGAAGTATAACTTCTTACGCGCGTAGGTACATAAGTACACGCACCATTTTTTTCTGTACATGCACCTCCTGTAATGATTACACTGAAAGCATTTATTAAAATTTTATTTAAATCTTTGTTTTATAATATACACTTATGGACACATCTATTGGCCCACCTTGCATTTTCAGTTTCTTTTGGTCCTACCTAAAAATTTATATTAGGTCGAGTAAAAGTTTTTATGCAGTTTTGAACCTGGCACATTCATAATTGCATTCAATATTTATTTTTTTTAATTTCGAACACAGAATTTAAAGAAACAAAAGACAATTTGCAGCCTGCTCATTGATATCGAACAATCGAATACTAAAAAAACTTGATTAAATTGGTTTAGTTGGATTTAATTCTTGAAAGTGTAATTTTTCTCTTTGGTTTTGCAACAAACATTACTTATTCTTAACATTAAGATGAGGTTCTATCAATAATCTATGGATACTTCGTCTGAAGCCGCCGCCCAAGCTGTGGCACTTATCCGGGCCGGACACAGCCAAAGAAATGTGAGTGATCAACTTAATTTAAGTCGATCTGCGGTCCGAAACGTTTATCGGAGATACCTAGAGACTGGCGACTTTGTTCGTCGCCAAGGAAGGCCACGATTTCGGGTCAAAACTGAAAGGCAGGATCGATTCATCGTGACGACCAGCTTGAGAAATCGTCACCTTACCTCCATTGAGATACAAAACCAACTTCGCGACTTCCATGGAGTAAATGTGAGCGCTCGAACTGTTCGGAGAGGATTAAAAGAACGCGATATGGTACCACACAAGCCAGCTAATGGCCCAAAACTAACGCGAGCCCACCGAATAGCGCGCCTTCATTTCGCGCGCTCACACTGAAATTGGACTCAGCAGCATTGGAACGGTGTACTCTTTTCTGATGAGTCTAAAATTGCATTACATGGCAATGATGGAAGGAAGAAGGTCCACCGACGTAAGGGAGAGCGTTTTGCACAATGCTGCTTTGAAGAGAGGGTTGCTTATGGCGGTGGCTCATGGACTGTCTGGGGCGGTATATCCGCGAGCGGCAAAACTCAACTTGAGCTTGTTACGGGACCACGGCTGCCAACATTAAATGCTGAAAGGTACATTCTTGAGTGCTTAGAACCTCACATGATGCCATACGCGGACTATGTGGGCCCAAATTTCCTTTTTATGCATGATAATGCAAGAGCCCATACGGCCGGCATCGTCAGAGAATATCTTCGGGATGTGAACATCGCAGTTATGGACTGGCCAGCCAGAAGCCCAGATATGAACCCCATTGAGCACATGTGGGACGAGCTAAAAAGACGTGTTAGGGCTCGTCAGCCAGTTGCCCAGACGATGCAGGAATTGAAAACTGCCATAGAAGAGGAATGGGAGATGATCCCTCAAAATTTCATAGAGCGGTTGATAAACTCTATGCCTAATCGTATGAGAGCTGTCGTAGATGCCCATGGAGGCAACACGCGTTATTAAAATAAACCTTTATTTGATAAAACACGTTTTTTATTCAAAAATCAACTGACTTCATCAAGGCGCCTACCCGACTTGTTAGGCGTATCTCCATGTGGTGTGGTATTCTAAATTCAAATTTAAAACAATACGATCGAAAAAGATGGTAAAATGTATCAGGTTCAAAACTGCATAAAAACTTTTTACTCGACCTAATATAAATTTTTAGTTAGGACCAAAAGAAACTGAAAATGCAAGGTGGGCCAATAGATGTGTCCAGAAGTGTATATGCTTAGGACTCTCGTGAAGTCTCTAGATACATTTCAAATCAAACATTTTAAATCTGGTTTATTGCGTCAAAGTATTGCGTAACCTAAGTAAAGCGTAACTAAGCCAGGTACGACGTTGCCGTATTATAATGGGATTTAGGTTTTTCCTCAATGTAGACTTAAGTTAGACAGGCCCCACAAAAATATCAAAGGATAGCCAACAAAACAGATCTTGATAATATTATCGGAGATCAAAGATTGTGTATTATACGAAAGAAATCCCAAGACCGGCGAGGCGGTAATTTGGATATTTGCCAGCAGAGATGCGGAGCGCAGGACGATTCTATCGACTTTCGTCATTAATATTTTGAGTGTTATCCTTATATAACGAAAAATCCCTTATAACGTAGTTAAATTTGTTTGGTTTAACACAAAACCCATACATTAATTCACTCGTTATAACGCAACAGCCATTCTCTATCATGAAGAAATATTTTCATATTAAGACATCAACAATATACTTATATGTTATTGTTTTTATAATCAGCTTACAAAACTTACCTTTTGAGGTGCCGAAATTACTAAGAAAGACACCTGAGGTCATAAACAGCCGTCTCGCCTTTGTTATTGTTAATTGGATTAACACGTGCGCCATTATTCTTAATTACATTGCCTGTAGCAGATTTTGGTCTCAGTTACTAAACGCATCATTGTCACCTATCGTGTATTATCAGTGTAAACAAACTTGAAACTGACAAGATGGCCAGTAAAAGAAAAGCGTTATGTGGTAACGTAATTGGTTAAATTTGTTTTTTTCTTTCTCACCTCCTTATAATGAAAACTCTCTATAACGAAAAAAATAATGCTCGGTCCCTTGTCATAAAGAGTTTACTGTATTTCTTAATTCTTTGATTCGTTGTAGTACCCACGTTTGACTGTCGATCGATTTTGCCCTTGCCCTCTCGATAGGTCGTGTCGGACAGCGTCCCATCAGGTTACGAGAGTTCTATACTTTTATGTCCCACCAGTAACAGAGATTGAGGTCGCTGTGGCCGTCTGCCTGAAGATTATTTCAATTTTCACTTAGTTTATTTATTGAAAAAAAATACTAATTAATTAGTTTTAAATGACCTTGTGTGCTTATTGATAGTAGATTGATTGCCAAGGGGGCCAAGTAGTATTTATAATAAGAACAATATTTTTGATCGGGAAATTACTAACGTTTAAAAAAGCAAGAGGAATAGGTCATAAATGGGTGTGTGATAAAGTTGTTATTAAGACGCCCACGAACTATCATTGGAGAGAACTTTAACGAAACAACTGACAGCTGACATCAAGTTAATTGCCTTTTAAGTGTCAAGACGTGTTCAGAGAGTTGATATTGTTAGGCACTTTGATACTAACAATCTTAACTTCTATAATTTTGAGGCACGTAAGGACTTTGATCACGTAACATTTATTACAACTTACCTGACATTAACGTGGATTATGAAATCATATGTTGATGCAGCAATCTAAGTCTACTTCTAAGATATACGCCATTGTGTATGTCAGAGTTTTATTACTTTAACTATAGTAGTAGATTTTTTTATTACCGTGTTAAATCAATTTATTTATCTTAAAAGAATGAAACTCACTGAAGTTTTAAGAGTTAGGTAAAAAGTAATTATAGATCTACACTAATATTATAAAGAGGAAAACTTTGTTTGTTTGTTTGTTTGTTTGTTTGTTTGATTGTAATGAATAGGCTCATAAACTACTGGACCGATTTTAAAAATTCTTTCACCATTCGAGAGCTACATTATACACGAGTAATATAGGCTATATTTAATTTTGAACAAAAATAGGGTTCCGTAAGATATTAGGGTTTTTCGGACACAAGGTGTAAAAATTCAACCAAAAAAGTTACTTATTTTGCGTACCCTGCCTAAACTATTAAGGATAGAACCATAAAATGTTCTAAGTAATTGTAGATCTTATAAATATCTACAAAAAAGTCCGCGACACACTATACCTATCTATGTCGAGTGACGCACAATAACCATAAATGATAAACATGGCAAAACGTCGTTTGCCGGATCAGCTAGTAATATATAACTTAGGCATTGAAGTGTCGTGTGGTAGAACCATATGTATATTATTTTACACCTTCTAAACGGACTTTACAAACCCAAAGAAGGACTTTAAAATTCGAGTTGTACTTTTATTTTCCTATTCAAATAGAGCGCCTCCGTCCGTGAACCAAACTGTATGATCGAGGTGTCAAATGACACAGTAATAGGACTCACGCATTTGAAAACATGCATTATAATTTTGGATTAATTATGAATTATGATACAATCTAAAACCGTTGATGCAATCGGAAACAACGGTTTTAGATTAAACATTAACGATATATAAAATTATGTCACAAAAGAGTGAAAAGATTGATAGGCTCTTTATTAAATATTGTTATATGATACTGGGGCAATTTGTCTTTACATATTATATCGAAACTACTTTCGCTGTAACAATATTGTCTAAATATGCAAACATTTAGTTTACATGCCGAAGCGCATGTTACGTTTGGTGCTATGATATTTCGTTGTTATCCATAGATCTGCTGTAGTGTAATCCACCCAAAACCCTGAGGTCTGGTTCGAACCTCGGCCCTTTTTTTTTATCTTCGCAATTACCCAAAAATGTACGACGTATCACAGGATGTTCATCACCTAAACGAATAATCAATAAAACAGAGTTTGCAGATGTCGCCCTTTTTACCCTTAATAGTTGAGAACGTTTTGTGACAAGAGAAAACGAACGATAGCTCTTATAGGCTAAATGATGTTTCCACTATTTATCTGTTATTTTTACAGCATTAATCAATAAAAAATCACAAAGTACGTCGTATTCGTTACGCGAATTGACGACTTTTTATCGTCACTGCCAGTTTTTGTTGCTACAATAACGTTTTCATTCTGAAAGTTTGCGTTTATTGGACTGTTATAATGATGTTACATTATACAAAATTTTGGAGCTGAAATAAAAATAACTTGTATATGGGATAATAAAATAAGGTTTTACGTAAGCTTTAGTTTTGAATAGCTAGTGACAAAGCCCAAAATCACTAGCCACTGCCCACGACTTTCATAGACATAGACAACATTTATTACAAACGAAAACACACACACATAAACACTAAAATAAACATAAACAATAAAAAAAAAAGATCCCTTTTCCTATTCGGTTCGCTTTAAGTGTGCAATGTGTGGGTGCTGTGGTTGTAATTGGCCCTGGCTCAGCATTATGCTGAGGAGCAGAAAGTTTCATAGCGCTGGTCATTCTGCCAGAGACCACAGCTAGGTTGCGCCTCAGTAGCAAAAAAAAAATACTAAGTAGAAAATAATAATAATAATATTAAAGTTAGCATTGTGAGTAATGAAAATCGTGTTTAAGAGTGTATAGTAAATAAAATAAAATTAAAAGTTTAAAAAAACTTTCCTTTCCCTTGCTCCAAGGACTTCTTTTATATAATACATAGGGGAAGGTCGGGACCCTTCGTACGGTTTTCACATTTTATTTCTTTCTTTTTTTCTTTTTCCATGAATTAATCACCTGATAGCTTAAATTTGTAGTCTAACTATCTGAGATTCATATAAAAAAATTACAAATGATTTCATCTAATGGTTCAACCATAATTATGATTTAAACTAAATCTGGAAAACGTACGAATCTGCCCCATCAACGGGGCACTTTCGTACAGTGTTGGAGGTACCTTCGTACCCTGTGGGTTAGTTCCGTACGTGCGATTAAAACGACACACATAAATCAAAATTCATTTATTAGCAATGAAATTAAACAGAAAAATAAAGATTTAATTTCTATTGAACAAAAATAAAATACTTTTCTTATAGTGAACAAAATTACATAGCTCTTCTGATGTAAAACAAAATTTAATTAGTTATGTATCTTAAATTTAGAATCACATTTCTTGATCTTTGGTGCGGATTAGCACTTCTTATTTTCGGGTGTGGCACTATAAATTCGTGGTTTTCCTGGCCGTCGCCGTCATTTTGTTTGTTTTATTACCCTGTTACTACATGCGGATAGGGTCGAAATGCCTCTGGTGTCAAAACTGACTTCGAAGGAACTACTATTTGATGGATTAGTAAACTATTCAAATGATCTGGTTCACAAGCATCAAAATCAACCTTAATAAACATAATAAGAAATAGGTATTAATATATATTCACATCGACGATAGCGAAAATAGCAACACAGGACAAAGTAAATGCAAAAATTAGCAATTATCACACTAACACAATCTTTCCTACCTACCAGAGGGTTTAGTCAAGATGCCTTAACAGTATGCCTTATTTGTATGAAAATGACAGTTCGTGTCGACAAATTTTCATACAAATTTAGTAGTACAATTCGTTCAAATGTGCCCCATATAGTGCTGTCCGAAAGTACCCCACTAACTGAATAACAACAAAATATAACTTATTTAAATTTTAATAGGAAAACGTCATAAATTAAGTATTGGAGACGTATCTTAAGTATATTTCGCAAGTTCTGATAGAATACTCTACTCGAAAACTTATTTTATCTACGGTAACAAGAGACAAAAACATTGATCAAAAAATTACTTACCGAGCGCGAAAACACGTCCATGCCTGTAACTTCACTCTCATCGGTGCGAATTTCGCGAAATTTCGGTGATGTATAGTTGGTACCTCGACTCATGCACACATACAAAAACAAGACTGTACTTTGTTTCGTTCAAGTTTTATTTTGACTGTATGAATGTGCCCCGCGTACGAAGGGTAACGATCTTCCCCTATTGCTGTATGTCTAAGCATATTTTACTTTTAGTTTCTTACTAGTTCTTCTCCTTAATTTTAATACATGCAGTGAAATCATAATTAATATTTTATATTAGTATACAATATGAATAAATATATTTGTCAACATTCTATTGAGACATACTTTAATCAGACAATAATATGCCACCTTTATATTATCATAGTTTTAAATTTTCATATATATTTTAAAGTTCTGTTCGTTCATTTCCACAAACGTAATATAAAATTTTGGTTAAAGATGGTTTGGTAAAAATAAAACAATAAAGTAGTATACATCAATCGTGTTTATTAGTTATATTTGTGGGTTAATAAAACATTTTAGAAAAATATTGTATGGAGCGTACAGGAATCACCACTAGGCCCCTCATACGCGCCAGACAAATTTTAACACAAACGCATATAATAAAGCTCATAGTCGGAAAATTTTATAAGAATCAAGTTGTGTTACCGTAAATTCCAACTGTACATTATTCTTTCTAAGTACCCAATTAGCTTTGTGTCTTATATTTATTCCATTGCTTTTTCCATGTTTAGACGAATTATAATAAGCTTTTGACCAAGAGTTAAGGGCCTTTGAGAATATTGTAATATTTAAAATTATGTGCGAGCACAAAGCCAGTTTAACAATTCTTTTTTTGCATAATTATATAAATAAACGCTGTTAGTTTTTCAAATAAACTACGCGCGGTATGAATCTTTAAATAGTGTTTTGAAATTAAAAGAGTTTATTTTAATTGAATATATTTTCTTTTTTAATGATAAAAGCTAGTTTAATTTTTAATGAGACAAACACTTGTAGGCAAACATGATGTACTCGAAGAGTAAATACAAATATTAAACAAAACAATTAAAATTACAAAAACTAAACGAAAACCGATTTTAAAGTGTGAGGAGAGCAACTATGGATATCAAGACGTTAATCAGAATGCTCAATCTGGACATCGGCGAGCTTTGACCAAAACTCGTCTTCGGAAAGACAAATGGCATGATGGAATAGAATGGATGGCCTGGGGTATTTAGAGGGTACACGAAATTTAAATTTGGATAAAAGATCCAGGCGGTCTTCCATCTAGAACGCGATTATGTTATTAGATTTTTTAATCAAAAATAACAAACTATAAACTAATTAATATACACTGAATTTAGTTCGTTCATGTTTTAATTCCATTATTTTAGTTAGATTTAGCGCCAACAAAAAAGTGTAATTTTATTTATAATGTAATTTTAAGTTAAGCTCAGTAATTTTGACCCATAAAAGATAATTTTAATTGGATGTAATCAACTATTTGATTAAGTTAACAATTTATCAATATACCAGGCCTGGATATTGATAAATTTAACACAATACTTGTCGTTAAGTTATTGCTTTTATCAAAAAAACATCTGGATTCTAGATCTTTTATTACGAGTAGGACGTAGGCCTTCAATGAAATGCCATAATCTACTGACGGTACAGTCAAAGTTACAACAATTTAGTTAGTTATCTTATGATTTATACGAAATACTGTCCCATTAGTTCGAATACTACCATCCTTTTAAGGATTATTAATATATATGTTTAAGATTATATGCGTTTGTGTACTACAGTTTTACAAGAATAAATAACATAATAACAATTAACAGCTACATTTGAGGTAATAAAAGATCGAAAAGTTCAGTCGACAGAAATTTTGTCAGATTTCATGTTATATAAATGAAAATAGAGATACAAATCTATATCCATGAATATGAAACTCCAGGTTAAAAAAGTAAAAAGTGACGATTTTCGTTGAATAAAAATTTAATCTATGCTCTTACCACGAACAATAGACAAAAAGGAGTTCTTAACTTAATATGATTATTGATAAGTAATTGGTATTAAACGCTACTCACGTCAAACTGAAACGTTCATGATAAATGCTGTGCTGAGAAAAACCTACGCGAGATGTTTGAAATTGAGGTTAAAGATTCATACATATAACAAGTGTCATAATCCATGGAATTTGCTATATTTAGTGTAAATGTTTCAGCTATACGGTGGAATTTCATATTAGAGAATATAAAAGAATTTTGTCGACGATATTCATATTGAAAGTGGAATCTAAAAATACATATGAATTCCCATGGATAAGTCCAAACTAAATCACAAAATATCAAATGGTTACAGAACGACACTTACTACTATGTTATAATATATGTTTTACCACGAAGAGTAAAAAGGATCACATTTATAGCGTCCGAAATGGCATTCTCTCAAATTTTATTTTTATTTACATATTATGAATTCATAAAACGTTTTTATAAAAGTATAAAAATTAAACAATTGCATTCTTAACATTGTTTAAAAATTGTTCGCTATCTAATCTCACCGATATAATAAATATATGCAAAGAGAGAGTTTCGTAATTAAAAGAAGAAACTTAGGAGTATTTGCAATTAAATAGCTGCTTTTAACAAGAGAGAACTAAAGTAAACTATATTTACTTAACGAAGAAGGGCTTTTACTTACATTAGCAATTTCTTTGTATTCATTCAAGTTTTTGTAATTAACAAGTAGAATTTTCACAACGGTCCTCGGAATGATAAATAATTCATTTTCAATCGGTATTATGCTAAATTCAAATTTAACTTCATTATTAGGTGATTTCCCTTCTTCCGACGTTTTCACATGATTTTCACGATCAGGTGTTACAATTTTAAAATACATTTGTTTGTGAGAAGAGAAAATTGCTTCGGAAAATTACATACACCCTAGGGGAGATGTCATATTATTCGATATCCCATTTTCAGTTTCAACCTGCCTAATTGTAAATTTCACTCATCGATGAATCCATGATCTGTTTGTCCCGAGCTTTCAGTGTTAGGATTATTGTATCTCCCAGGACGCATACATTTGACTATAGAGTCAAATTACCCTTCAATCGGGAAATATATATTAATTATTCACAGAATATAAAACTAAAGAATTATTATTATTATAGATAATATTTTTAATAACTTACTAAACTCTCTCTTATCCATATTAAAACCCTCCTTTAATCTCCTAGTAAAAAGTTACTTTGATTTCGAAAAGTCAAAAGTATTAAATTTTTTATATAATTCCTTATTTAAAAATATATTATTCTTACAACATTAGAGCTTGTTTCATGCATTTTGATCAATTATTTCGAAGCCATTTCCGGACATAAGATAGTGGGACACCACGGATATAATAGATCATTATCAACATATTAACCGGTTTAATAACATATAAGTTAATTAACACTTTAGTTGTATTTTACAAACGTAAATCCCTCAAAATCATTATCGAATGTTTCGTTCATTTCGCTGTCGGAACAAAACATTCTTTAACTACTTGTAACATTGATATTTAGAACACCATTGTTGTGATTAGTGTCCGGGTGAATACAATTTGAGAGAAAGAAACGAAAGATTATTCCAGTTAAAATGGTGTAATATAACTGTTTCAAAAATAAAGAGGCATATCAATCACTAGCTTAGTATGTCAAGTGTGGGCCCTTCAAAACATTGTCGTGATCTTTTTAAGGCCATATTTTTATTATAATTAAATTATATTTATTTGTATGAAGTATTATATCCATGTTAGAGGGGTATGTTATAGACTTCAGAAAGGATAGGAAGTAAGTCACAGCGAGGTACTATCATGCACTACTACATCGATTACATCTATTAATATATAGTTACTAGTTATAACTTATCAAAATTATATCTCAAGTGGCTCCAAAGATATTTGAAATTAAATAGCCACGAATAAGTAGCAGCGTTGTCAATTAATCGCATCTGTATTGTATGATGAAATTTAAGAATAAGTGTAATCATACTGAGACAAATACTTTAATTAAAAAGTATAATAATTAGCCGTTTAATTAGGCGGTTCTCGCTTTATTCAGCGATTGCGAAAACGCTGCTTGACAATAATACCAAGTCATTATTTTATGACCCAAATAATCTATAAGTACTAAATATTTTTAAAGACAAATTCAGTGTAAATAGAAATAATACAAAAACGAAAACCGTTTTATCTAGGTTCCGTGATTTTTAAAATCTATCTCTCTATCTGGGCGATACTGTCTGTTGTTATGCGTTAAGTTGTTGTACAAAGCATATCTGAATGATTTTATTAAAACATGACAGGATGAAAAAGAAAGTGTTTTTTATTTCTTAAATTTAATTTTACAGAATTTCTTAATTGTGGTACTGTATATAATTCTGATGGATGCTCAGTCGTGTGATTGACAGTAGTTTTTACTTGTACAATAAAATTAATATTGCTTTTATGTACTAGGTATATCGGCTGTTAAATAATTTATCTGGAATATGATATACATGAAATTGAAGATCAGAGCTGTACCATTCTTTATGGGTTTAATTACAAAAAATATTTTAGATTTAAATCCATTTATTTACTGTAGGTATATGATTATAGTTAATTGAGTTCACTGAGTGCCATTCACGTTAGAAAATCGCATTCTTGTAGGATATGGTAGTGCTTGTGCCTTGTAAAACCTGAGAAATATCTCTCAAAAGAATTATATAAACTACGGACAAATACCCACAGCTTTATTTGTTGACGTAATTCTCCGGTCCTTTAAAACTGTAATTGTCGAAATGCTGCTACGTTTTCGCTGAACGCTTAACCATATAATACGCGAGTGGCCAACTTGCTCTGCCAATGTTAGGTTGAATTTAATATTAAACCCAACGTAAGTAATTGGATGTAACTCAAACTTTGTAGAGCTTTAACATAATTTAACAAAAGAAATCAAAAAATTTAAACGCAACTTCACTGCTACCGGGCTAATATTTAAGAAGTTTTAAAATATGAAGGGAACCTTTGTGTATGCATATATTGTGTGTTAATATCAAGGTGTATACAGTATAAACGTAGGCCGCTTAAACGAAGTCCTGGAAGAAAGCGTTGCTGGTACAATTTCCGTTGTCGGTGGGTGAATCTGGATGTTCCTCGGGTTCTACGCCGTTAGTTCGCATGTCATCTCGTACCTAGAAAAATCAATAATTGTTGTTAAATGTATTTTAAAAATAATTGTAGTTTGTGTAATCCAATAAGCCCGCATACGGAAGGTTCCCATCCACTATAGATCCCTAATGGATCGGTTCGGTCGGCTCCTACACCCGACTTTTACAATCATTAGTAATGAAGAAAGTGGTCTTATTATGTATATTGTTGAATATTTTTGTTGTTTTCAATACGTGTGAGATTGAATAGTGTTTAACTCTGGCCTTGCTGATAATAATAATAGGTAAAAATTTAATATATTCGTATATTTTTGTCATGATAACCTATTGAAGCGTCAACTGATTGGAAAATGGAGAATTTAATTGGAATTTTGTTGATCGTGCATAAATGGGCCTTAATTTGCATGATTTTCACATTTTCAATATTGCTAACAACGTCGAAAAATTTACATGATACTTTGGTGTAAGTTATAATTGACAGAAATTTAACTACATGAAATTCTAGCGGACCCGACAGACGTGTTACTGCCCTGCAATTCTGCAGTTTAACTACAAACACCGCGACACGAGAATTGTATATATTAGATATATAATATACAAAATCAAAACGTCTACGTATCCTAAAATGTTACAAATAATTTATTGATCGTGGCTTTAATTCATTACAATAATTATTTGACTGAGTGCCTTATTGAATGAAGCAATTCTGCCTTGCGATTCTGTAACTCACTTTTCGAACTCACACAGCGGTTCTCGCATCGGCGGTCGCTCTCAAATCAGTCGTGAAGCAGTCGTTTTATGATTTGGCATTCTGAAAACGTGGGAGCTTGTAGTTTATTGTTTATCAGAATCATAAAACGACTGCTTCACGACTGATTTGAGAGCGACCGCCGATGCGAGAACCGCTGTGTGAGTTCGAAAAGTGAGTTACAGAATCGCAGGGCTGTAAACACATCTTAAATACAAAGTTTTACACTTTAACAAAAACAAACAAGAAATATCTAATTGTAAATAATCTCATAAAAATCGGTCCACCCATGATTACGGCTTTGTCGGGAGAGATTCGATCTCTTCTTATTCCTGGCTTTAATTTAAAAAGCCATTTTTTAAAATGGCTGGCTTTATAATTAAATATATTTTGAGATTTTCTGTTTTTTGCGTTTTGTAAGACCACGTTTTAAGTCACGTCCCACGTAAACAGGAGACGGATATATATATATATATATATATTTCCATCTCGTGGTTCTAAGCTACCTTCCTACCAAGGTTCAGCCGTTCTCGAGTTGTAAAGTGTAACTAACAGGACTTTCTTTTATATATAGATATTTTCAGTAAACAAATAATGCTGTTAAATACAAAGAATGTTAAAGTACATGTACCAATGTCAAAAAAGGCTTAAACGGTCAGTAAATTATAAAATGGGACAGGAATGTTCAAACGAAAGTTCCATATCGATACCATATATTAGCCATATATCACAAGTTAGATATTGATGGCTGACATTTCGCAAATTGGGCTATAATTGACAGAGTGCTAAAGGGATCATGCGAGTTGTCCAAATACTAGTGACTATTGAGTGAGAGATCGTTAAATTAACAACGTGGAAGCTTTAATTAAGCACCAATGACTAGTCCAAAATATCCCTAAAATAGTTATGACCGCTTATTTTAAGTGGCTTTCAACACAAGAGTTTTACTATTTTACACGTTAATATTTTTGGTTTAAAGTTTCATTAACAACAAAAGTAGTGATACTAACATAGTGGAAAACAAATACATTATTCATAAACGTTAAAAAAATTGTTTTTTTTTTTAAATTATGTTTACGTTTATGAAAAATAATTTTATTGTCTGACGTAGTCTGAATGCTTATAATCGTTTCAATGAATACGCCTGAAGTTATTTTATGAATTATTTAAAATCGAGTTAGTTTATGAATTATTTAAAATCGATGTACACCAAACAATATTTTTTTTTAATGAAATAAATTTAAAAATGTAAAACCTAATAACGAGCGTGACCTGCTCTCGCTAAAAATTCACAAAACAAGGACTACAATTTAATGCAAACTTAATGTCTCTGCGGCTTATTGTAAGTCATTAACTCAAATTCAAACTCAAATAACTTTATTCATATAGATAAACAAGTACTCTCATGAACGTCACAAAAGAAGTAGAATTAATTGTAAATTTACATTTACTGTCAGTTCGCAAGTCTAGGGCGTAGAGCGGGCAAGAAGGACTGACAAGAAGAGCGGGTAACAAAACTGTCCAGAGGACTTGGCAACTGTACGGGACCATGTTCGGGAATGAAACGAAGTACAACACCAAGAGATGACCGCTTTGAGTGAGGCGTTGCGGAATCGTAAGTCATGACATGATAGACATGAAGCAGAGCCTTGAAGAAGTAAGAGGAGTAGAATTTAGCTTGTGCACTGTGGCTGCTAATCAGGGCCGTCTTGAACTAGGCTGGCGCCATTGGGCACACAAGAATTTCGGACCCTTTTGGAAAGTTAAAAAAGCTAATTATAATAAAAAAAAATACTTAGTATGACCATTTATTAAAGGTCATCAAAACAGTATGATATATTATGTCATTAATGATATTAGAATGCAGCTCGTTTTTTGGTTACGATTACGATAACGGTTTCTTTCGAGATTTCTGTTGAGTCTTCTATTATATCCTTATTAATCAGTACAGTAGGAATAGGCGCAGTTATCGATATAATGGCGTAGTATATGCCTTCTGATAAGAATACTGATTTGTGAAAAAACTGTAATGTGCCCGATAAAAATGTTTTCAGAATAAATGTGGGAGGGAAATTGTCGGTCCTTCGGGGGCCCCTGAGAATGGGGGCCCTGTGCACGGGCCCCGTGTGCACTTATGGTGAGGATGGTATTGACTGCTAATATCAAATGTAATCGCCCGGCTCGGGGCCTAAATAACTTCGCGAGCACCGTGTTGTTGGACTTCAGTTTCCTCGAAACTGTGATTCATGGACTCTGGAGGGCTAGAATAAAGTATTGCTTTCTGATGAAGCTAGAATCTCTTTGTGTAGAGAGGACTGACGTCGGCGAGTGCTGTAAAGATCACGGGTACGTACCCGTAACGCATAACGTTATGCGGAAGTGTGTTTCGGAAAAATCACTTCTCACCGCGGCTAATTTGACGTAGCGTACAGAGTTAGTTTTCGTAGAAAATGGAACATTGAATGCCGGTACCTATCAGAACACAACAGAAGTCCTAATTCCACATGCACCACCCGCATTGACTGCCCTAGAGGAACATTTCATTTTTATGGACTACAATTTTCGCCCCCACCGTTTTGGCGACGTGGAATATGCATATTGATATGAGATCCGACATTTACATTGGCTAGCTCAAAATCATGACCTTAATCCATGTGAGCATGTCTAGGATGTTCTAAAGAGACGATTGAGATCAGTGCAAACTGACAGGGAGTCATTGCAGAAGAGCGGAAATGTATTCTCGAAACGTTATTAAAAATATCGTGGAAAGGATATACCGGTTTCAGTGTTTTGGCAAAAGCACACTCATTTTTAGGTTTTTACATATCTTTGAATAACAAAAAATGTCAAAAATCCTCTTGTCTTTATTGCCGACCACTTTTATTATTTGGCCGTGTACGTCGGTTTTAAAGAATTTATCGAACATTAATGAAAAATTACCAGAATTCACTTCATGTATTCATTGACAACGCGTACAACGTCGAACAATCAACTAAAATTGACATTACAACGTAAATTTCATTAGGTTCCCGTTTTTTTGTAATAGTTTATATAAATACAATATGGAAAGTATACATTTTTGGTAAAGGGTATTGACAATCCAAACAAATATGACAAAGGGTGTCAGTAATAATTGAGTAGTCCTACAACCTATATATTGGCGGTTAAAAAGTGTGGCGGAGAGTTTATTGCCAGTCCTTTTCGTCCATTCTTAATGTAACTAATTATTTTTAGTATAAGAAGCATTTAATATGTTTTTCTTTATTGACGTTCATAAGTGTACATTGCATTACCTAAATGACTAAATAATTTTGAATTTGAATTAAAATTTGACATAACTTATTTCTTAAAAGTTCATTTTACCATTTGTACGAGTATAAACTTATTTTTGACAATACACTCATTTAATCATAGTATATTTGCAAGCGAATAAAAATAAACGCTTCAGTTTCCAGCTGCTATTAAAGAAACACCTGCGTTCAGTTTACTTCATCGACCAACTTTTCCGTAAATTTTCCAAGAATTTCCCTTTCGGTTCGGTTGCGAGAAAGCAATTTGTTTTAAACTGTTTGAACATTCATTGGCTTTTAATTATTCGATTTTTCACTCGATTTACGGTTTACAAAATACAACTAGTTATTGCTACGAATGTAGCGATCCTTGTTTATTATAAAAACGTCTATTAGCCAGTTAGCTATGTATCGCATATTAACCCAGGTTTCAATAATCCAAAATGCATTAGATAAAAGATTTACATAACATTAACAACGCGTGTTAGAAATAAATATAAAAAGGTAAATGTAATCTATAAAGGGTTTTTTTTGAAGTTATACTTCTTTATGCGCGTTATGAAAAATTGATGAGAATGTACGCGCGCACCGTGACACAAAATTAACAGAATGAAGTTGCCCACGCAAGATGCTACGGCATTGGACATAATTTAAAAACAACACTCAAACAATAGAATTTATGTTACACTTAATGTAAGAGAATAATAATGAATATTTATTTATTTAATTTTACAAATGTAAACTGAACTTTATTGACTATAATGACTCCTTTTCCAGTCATTGATTATTTAATTGTAATTAATAATTTGCATGCAATCAAAAACTATTTTTAATAATGCCAAAGAAGTATAACTTCTTACGCGCGTACACGCACCCTTTTTAATTTTACCTTTTCAACTTGACGCATAACGCGTAGCATGTTTAAGCCTGCCAAGTTCTTCAACTCTTGCACAGTCCACTGTCCACTGCGTAGTAGTTCAGCAAATAGTTGAGGATATCTGGACACATCTTCCAAACCACGTGGTACCCTGGTTTAAGCAATTAATAGAAAATTTAATATCATCTGATAAACAATAAACTACAAGCTCCCACCTTTTCAGAATGCCAAATCATAAAATGACTGCTTCACGACTGATTTGAGAGCGACCGCGATGCGAAAACCGCCGTGTGAGTTCGAAAAGTGAGTTACAGAATCGCAGGGCAGTTCAAGGTAAATGCCCATATCGCAAATCTGTATTAATATTATAAAAGCGTTGTTTAGTTTGATTGCGTGAACACTTATATTTAACGATTAGTTGAAATTGAATACAACCTAACTATCGGGACTGAAACAGTAGACCATTATTAATAATTGGTTAATTAAACTAAAGTGTTTAATTTATAAATATTACTATATGTATATAAAGCCTACAAAATTACAGGCGTATTATCGACTTAATTGAAATCAATCAACCTTTTTGTTGACTTTTCACCCAGCAGGTCCTTAAATAACATTTAGGAATTTTACCTGGATTTTGTAGGTTATATATATTTTTTTTTTATAGAACAGGGGACAAACGGGCAGGAGGCTCACCTGATGTTAGTTCACATTATTTTGTTGTCCTTGTGTTTATATGTATAAAGCAGCTGAAGTGACACAATTTCATAAATGTAATTCAAGGCCATGACCCTTTTAAAGGATAAGTCCTCTAAATGTGAACACAGCCTGAAAAGAGCTGGTCACTGGTAAAGAAACTGGCCTCAGGGCTGTGGCCCAGTTTATCAGAGAGTGGTTCTAGACTAGACCAATGAAAAACTTGCAAGATTATTCATGGTTTTGCGGCAGACTGTTGTGTTTGAATTTATTTTTTGCTATTCTATACGGAAAGAGGATTTTTTACAAAATGTTGCCTCAAACGAAAGTTCATAAAGTAATTTGAGTTTTTCACAAATATCGTTAGTTAATTATTTTATTTTTATTTGTAAAGACAATTCACACCAATTGACCTAGTCCCATGCTAAGCTGGTGAAACTTATGTTATGGGTACTAGGAAACGGATATACATACATATTAAAGATAGATAGACATATAAATACATATTTAAACACCCAAGACCTAAGCACAACACCAAATGCTCATCACATCGATGTTCGTCTCAGCCGGAGATCGCACCCGGGACCCATGGATTCGAAGTCAAGGGGTACTAACCACTAGACCAAATGAGTCGTCAATAAAACTTGCTCCTACAGGGAATAAAACAGGAAACTAAGGTAACCCAAAAGGGCTGTTCGTCTACTTTCCATAAAAACCGTAAATGCATGCAGAAATGTGATCCCTAGATGTAAGGTGGATTTGATTTAATAAATTCGTGAAATAGCATAGAACTCGAGGGACAAACTAATGCGAAGGTAGAAAGAAACTTAAAAGATAAAAGTTAAACTGATAACGACCTCAGAAGCATTAATTATAAAACTTTACCGATTTATATTCTCAAAGTATTCAAACTTCAAAGAGTCTCGAGTTTTACCATCGATAGGATTTCAAAAGCTCATGAAACTTTTTAAAACAACAAGATACTTTTTCAACTGCGTAATTTGAATACTAGCTTTAGTTCCGGATACTGCCTGTTCCATTAACCTTTAAATTTGGCTAAAATCAATAATAAAATATTTAGAGTTAGCCAGATAAATCTCGATTAATTCAGTAATTTAAAAAAAAAGTTAAATTCGTTGTGATTTACGCGTTTACTATCGACTGATTTGTATTGTTTATGATGAGATAGTTGAGAATGCGCAAAGTAATATAGAACCATATTAGAAAGAATATTCTACCTGTTAACACCATCAAAGTCACCACCAATGCCCACGTAATCAGCTCCGATCATTGTTTTAATGTAGTGGAAATGTTCTGTAAAGAAAATTCAAATGTAAAACACCCATAAATCTACAAAAAGATCTAAACAGTAGAAAATATGTTTACATTTTAAAAAGTTAACTAAAAAATACTGTAGCAGTTTAATGTAGAATACAAAAATACAAAAAAAGAATTCGCTAGTCTGCGTATACACATCAATATTACCAAACTATTGCGTAGTAAGTTTAGTTTAAGGCGGCCCATACATCTACAATAATTTTGCACAGTATTTTTATTGTGCACGAAAAGTGAATCGAAAAAAAACAAAATGTATTTAAATTACTTTAATTAATTACTTTTACAATAATGATACTAAATATAACTATTGAATCGGCCCGATATTAGGTGCACGACAAATAATCTATATTATAAACTTATCTAGTTGAGCATTGACAGGTCCGATGTGAAGTACCCGATCAAAAGCTTCTGATCTCTATTGTCCATTTCCTTTTATAACGGTGTTGCGTAAGAGGGGCACATGTATTGGTTATGCGGGGCAAAGGGAGTGCAATGGATATGTAACAACCCTCTTTGAATTGTAACGTTCAATAAGATTGACAAACCATTCATGTCAATATTTTCATGAGAGAAACATGTCTGACGACGAAGTTATGGCAGCAGCCATGCTAGTGATTTAGTTGAGAAAAGGAAAAAGAATACAATATTGCGCAATACTAACCCTACACAGTACAAAAAATATATATTGCGCAATAAAATTTAAGCAAAATAAATAAAATGTATTAGAAAAACATCGATACTGACGTTAAAGTCAAGTCAAGTCAAAGTCAAAAATCATTTAATCATATAGGTAACAACAATGTACACTTATGAACGTCAAAAAAGAAATGTATATGAAATGTTTCTAACTTTACATTTCGTGCCAGTTCTCAAATCAAGGGCGTAGAACGGAAGAGAAGAGCTGGCAATAAACTTTCCGCCACATTTTTTAATCGCCATGTTTTTTTTACACAACGTTTATAAGGAGCTGCAACCATTACACCATGTTCCACATCTTAAGTAAATCATAATAATAAAATAATTAATTATATATATATCTTTATATCATTATTATATAATTAATAATCGTCATCGAAAGCCCATCATCGATGTTCTATATTTATCGTAAACCGATTATTGCACTAATAATTGACAAAGTAATAAAATACAGTAAATTAAGTCCGAAATTAAATAAAGAAACAAAACAAATTATTACATATTCCGATATTTTTTATCAACTGACTGAATGAAAAGTAATTTTGATAAAGAATGATATTTTAATCTATTTCTTTGTTCATAAAGAGTAGTGAGGAAGAGTGAGAAAGAAAGAGCGAGCTAGACTACGAAGAACGAACGAAGGGGGACCTGGGTTCAAAAAATGCATACGCGATCAAAAAAATATTCATTGTTTAGAATAAAATGGGGGCTCTTTAAAACACTTACAATCTTATTTTTGCATATAATGCATATACTTTAGAATTACAGTGTAATAATTAAAACCCAAATTTAATAGAACACCTGAACGTTTGTAATTAAAAGTTCCAGCGGTGCATGGGTCCAATACCGCAAATCATTCTTGCAAACGTATTCCTTGTTTGAGTTATGATCTTGTAATTTGTGCTGGTATTCCGGATACATTGAATACTCATGTATGCGTTATATTGCTCTGACAGTTACCTGAACAATTGAATTGAAATAATTTCGCAGTAAGCTTGAACTATCCTATAGGAATTAGGGATTTTTAATGTAGGTCACATTTTACAAAATGTAAAATTAAACTGCTTAAGTGTGTTACTGTGTGTGTAGGTCGCTTTAAGTTTTCAATTACTAGAAAAGTGAAGAAATGATTGCATCATTATTTTAAAACCTTCAATAGGAGTTTGGGGTGAATTAATTTTAATTTAATATATACCGTATAGGTACTATTTCGAACATTTGACGGTAATGCAACAATAATTAATAATTTTTACGCGGCTACGTACGATGATACGATAAGCAAATTCGTTCGACAAGTTATGGTATGGGAATAAAGAAATATTTTATTGTTACCTTACCTATTTTACTTGTACTTTTTAAAATCGTATCAGTAAAAAGGTACCACCGGTCAAGTAATATGATGAGTTCAGGTTAGTTAATAATTCTGGAACGGTATAATGTAGGAATACCATATCACAACGGATGGAACGTGAACTTGAGTTGTCCTAAACACAAAAACAGCGAACTAGAACCAGACTTTCTGTCGATATTATTTAATAAGTATTTAAAATAATAGTAAACCAATTAAGCCACCTATTGATGTACGTTTCTCTTTTAATAAATAATAATAAAAAATTAGCAATGACCTGTAAAGATTCAATTTAAATAATTTTTTTGCGCTATAACTCTCAAAAATATTGACGAAAAAATGTAAATTCATCCGCCTATAGATTTGCATGACGAAGCTTTTCGGGATGATTTTCTCTTTGACTTGTTAAAATAATGTATTATTCAAATTGGTATAAATGAAGTTATTCCAACCACTATTACAATAAGTGTTGTTATGTAGGTACTAAAAGCCCGTTCATAGCAGGAAATCTCAACTTAGTAAAAAAAAAAATATATTATTATCTTATAGGTATATATATATATTATCTCGTGTCGTTATAGGTATATATATATATATATTCTCGTGTCATAATGTTAGTTACCATACTCCTCCTACTGGACCGATTTTATCAAATTTTGTATGCATATTCATACCCCTAAGTGATAAGGGGTGTCCACTCCAAAAAAAATTTTTTTAGACAATTTTTTGTTTATATATAACCTCTGATTTACCCCTAATTTTCATTCTCTACGATCAACCCCTATTTTTAATTGGTTAATTAAAATAGTATGACTTTAACTCTGAGGTTTACGTAGAGAAATATTTACAGAAAAACCTTAAAAGTTTTCATTCTAGAACACCGAACAGTCTCTGGGGTAGCAGTATGGTATACATGTAAATCCATCCATAGGTACATAGGTATGTACTAAAAAGTAAAATCACATTAAGGAGAAACAAAGTTCGCGGGGGCAGCCAGCTGTATATAAATATTACCATACTGTGTATTATGAAATCGAACTAACACGCAATCTCCACTGAGTTCGCTATGCTACTGCGTTGCTGGTACTCCGAAGGGACTTTCTGTCAGGCGCATACATAAATCTTTTATTAAAACCTGTATAGTTGTAGCCCAAACCTATCTAAGCGCTGAACTATAAAGACAGCGGGAATGTGATCTACTTATATTTCTTCTCCAGTAGCACTAAACCCCATATAGGTCCTATATTATCAAATTGCATCTGTTTTTTTGAGATATAACAAAAACAAACGTGAATTAATTAGCAGTTTTATCATTAGCCTTCAAGTTGAAGAGCGAAGAATAGCGGGTGCACATCGAATTTTTTACAGAAATCCAATAATGAATTATGTAAAATCTTTTACAAGTTGTATGCAATGTTATTTTATTTACTGCAAAGTAAACTTGCAAGTTTCTCGTGAGTTTGAGGAACTCAATTCAAGTTTTGTTGAATTATTGTTGTCATATGAAATGTGTATCCGTAGTGGTTTAAGTTAGTTTTGATACAAGCATATCGTTATTATATTCAGTATAAAACGATATAACAGATATTAAGGTAACCAGCAATACCTGTGCTTTCCACGAGCTTATAAGCATGGAAATACAGTAAATACAGACCCAGGAATCCACATTTATAAAAAAAAGAAGTTTTATAGGATAGTCCATTTGTAAAGGCTCAGCTATACAAACAACATCATGCAACGACCATTAGAAGCGGATCATAAATGAAAAATGTTGCAAAAACTGAAAAAAATATTCCACATTGA
This sequence comes from Pieris melete, assembly GCA_963693345.1. Classification (NCBI taxonomy): domain Eukaryota; kingdom Metazoa; phylum Arthropoda; class Insecta; order Lepidoptera; family Pieridae; genus Pieris; species Pieris melete. The sequence continues at coordinate 911,956 of CAVNZK010000127.1, forward strand.
ATGATGCAGTTGCTGCACAAACCGATAAATCATATAAAAAAGGATTATTTCCCCTTTAAAAGCTATCTAAGGCTGTCATAAGGTTGTTATATTAAGGTTGACGCACTAAAGCATTTCTTAAGGTAATAAACAATTTGAATAAAACTACCCTTTTTAATTAATTCTTCATATGTCCTAGTTTCCAAATAAATTAAACAAAATTATAATCGGATACAGCCGATAATCACGCCTCAACAATAACCTGAGAGTATTTCTTCTCCAGAACACCATTAACGGACATCGACTATAAGACAATATTATAAATAAAATGAAAAAGGGATGAGTGACGTTTTTTGAAGATCTCAAGAAATGAATCGACTGTATGCTGTGTAGGTTTCAATCAAATATCTTGCGAGCTTTTGTGTTCTGCAAGGGGAGTGCAACCGCTGAGCTGGGCCAGTTTTCCATAATTACAGATACTTTATTATATTCCATAATTACAGATATTTTTCTTTACTTGGATCTTATGGGATTAACGCCGCGCCGAAGACAGCATTGACGACGCTTGCAAAAATGAAATGAAATGAAACAATTCAAAAGTAAGTATAAAACCTTACACTGACCTTTCAAATAGATGAATAGGAATTTTTAATCTTTTCCTTTCTTTGAACATTCGTTTTCTGTTCCATTCTTAGACTAGCGCATTAAAAATTTGCGGATATTAAATATTGAAAAGGCCGCTCCAATATTATTAATTTAAAAGGCAATAACGAAATCTAGACTTAATCTATATAGATTAGAAGAGCGTCTCTTTATACTTGGCTGAACCTTGCTGCTCGATTGACACTACGATATAATAAATTTATAATAATACATAGCTTTAATCCGGTAAAAAGTTTTTTCTTTGAATGTGTAAAGGTTATGTCAATCAAAGACAATACTACGATATATTATAAAACGCCATATACATGTAACTTCAGTACTTGAGATTATAAACGCTTTCTTTAACGGCAAAAGCCAATAACTACGAAATGCGGATATTTTTTTGTAAAAATATGTATATAGTTTATTTCCCTAAAGGATTAATTTCCGTAACCAGATAGATCACCGTTTAATTAAAATAAAATACTCCAATGTATCTCCGCTTGGAATTTATAAAGTAAATATATTGACGTTTTTCATCAAAATAAAGTGGATGGATTAATTCTATTTTACGCTTTTAAGGACCGACTATTAATGCGATTATGGTTGCAACAACGAAAATTGTGTTTGTTATATATGAATAAATATATAATAAATCATTAACTTTGGTGTAAACGTGTACAAAGGTGTGAACTTAAAAGGTGAACCCGATACCTTATTTCGGCGATAATCGAATAAAGGTCCCCCACGTCATTAATTACTATCAGAGATATCATTTCAAGAGATAATCATCCTTTTCTCCCAACCAGGAGTCCAGATCAACGAGCGAATCACCCTCCTCAGCAGGCTATAAGAAAATCGCTGCAAAGAACGCATTTGAGTTTATGCCCCGTCCTAGAAGAAAACTCACTAAAAGAAAAGCGGAAAAATGACAACAACCGAATAATAACTCCCACAAGCCGGCTGGTCCCCGTGGAGGAAAGAAACCATAACCCTCTATATAAAATAAAAACATAGCCATAAACACTGGAGCAGAAAAGCAAAAAAAAGAAAAGCATGGAGTGAACTAGAAGAGACCTTTACCCTACAAGGGGTTCCAATAACTTATTTTTAGATAAGTTATAAGTAGTTGATATAAATTTAATAAACTATAGTATGATATGTACTATACAAATAATATAAGACTTGACTAATAAAGTAAATTGTAAAATTCCTTTACTGACAAATTTTCGCGCCATTGTGTGTGATATGCGAACTTACGATTGTGTACCATATTCTTGCAATAAATAAATTATTATTATTATTATAAAAATGTTATTTAACGTTGTTGGAAATAAATTGGCTTTATTCTTATTATCATAGGTCATTTATCGTTGAGATCATTGGTTCCATTTAAATAAATTACAATTTGAATAAAGAAATATGTTAAGATTCATTAACCGTACTTCAGCGCATGTGGATAATAATATCATATGAATTGATGGCATCATTTCGGTAGCAGAAACTGCGTGACCCACTCAATTATTCAGGACTGACCCGGCCGTGCAAAGAGCACTCTTGTTTACCGTAATATTAATGTATTTTTCCTTTGGAAAATTGATTGATCTCGACTGTATATATTTTTTAAATAACAGTGTATTTTAGTGCCAACATATAATAGTACCATTATTTTATAATAGTGAATAACACGGCCGGAGTTTCATGTGAAGTGTAATAATGAACTTTGTAACTTCCGCATCTGCTTTCCGCATAAAAATTATTAATTTGCTTTCTAATTTTTCAAAGGATACTTTTCATTGACAATTAGTTATATTGTTATCTTTAACCAATGTAGAATAAATGTACCTGCCCTGGTTATTTATTTTGTTTTTTAAGTTTTTTTATATTTATTTTTGTTGCCCGCTCCTTCAAAGAAATAAACCAAAGTTAACAAAAATTATCAGTAAAGAAAACTAAACTATCTTAGCTTCTTCTCAAGTTCTATATATACAGGGTGGCCAAAAAGGCGTGGATCAAACGAAAATAAGGGGTAGATGAGGTCATCAGCTGCAAAAAATTGTTCTCAATTTTAATAAGAATTAGTAAAAAAGTAAATTTTCTTATAAAAACGCAAAATAAATTATAACTCTGCAGGGGTTGAGCTTAGAGACTTCCCGTAGAACAATTTTTTGCAGCTGATGACCTCATCTATCCCCTATTTGCATTTGATCCACGACTTTTTGACCATCCTGTATAAATACAACGGCATGTCATAATATTTTTATGTATTTTTATATAAACGTTTATAAGCTTTACGTATTAACAAATATTAAATTTTCATAGTTATTTATAAATTTATATATTCTTTGCACAATTTTATTATATAGATTATTATTAATTGTGTAGTTAAATTTGTCTCACTGAATACCGTGTACATCAGATAGGATGGTATGTTTACCTGCAAATTTGCCGTTCTACCTAGATTCACATATCAAATTCTGAAGATGCCAGTAACATTAGTCCCGCATGTATAACTCAAAGCTTTAGCATATGAATGTTTGGATAGCATTCTAGCTAGTTATATAAATAGCAAATGATTTATTTACTAATAATTTTGCAAATAACACAGGATACTTAATTGAAGATATATGTGTCCTCGTGCTTTCGCCTCTAGCATTACATAAATAGTCTTCGAGACTTCTGATATGATGTTTGCCTCCTTTACATATTTAATTAATCGCAGAACCGTACCAGGCAAGGTCTGTGCTTTGTTCAGATGTCCTGTAGGCGGTTACGGTCTACAGTCATCTGTGTTTATTGCTCCAAGTCGTGCCTGGACGGTGCGAATATAGTGCAAAGTATAAGCATATACTATATGGTTTGTTCGCCGTTATTGCAGGTAATGTGGGAAGCCGTGCCCTGTAAGAATTTGCGCAATCTGGGCTGTGAAATACTTTTCTTTTCTTAACTTATATGCAGCTCCAGTTCCAGCTGTTTCACCCCCCCAGGTAGCACTCGTTCTATACCTCTAACGTCTTAAGCCGTATCTGGGGTTTAATATATTACATTGGGGTTTAATATATGACATTGGGGTTTAATATATGGGTGGGTTTAATATATATAACATATGCATACGTTTTAAGTTATGCTGCCGATTCTTTTGCTAATGTGTCCACCATCACATTCCCCGGCGTACCAACGTGCGCCTTTACTCAGAAGAGACTTATATGAATTCCGTTTTTTCTGTACTCTTCTCCGGCAGGCTCCGGCGGACCTCAACTATCTAGGGATCGAGATAGTTTCTACTCACAGTCCATCTAATGCTTACTAAGAGTCACTGTAGATTTTTGCGTCGCACTTATTGGTGCTGTTTATTTCCGTTCCATATTTATATTTTGTATACTTGTTTTGCTGCCGTCCATATAAATTTGTGTGCCGGCTTGTGTTCCGATTTCTTCGGGATTGGTGAGCTTCTTGTAGTCGAGTTTCGTGTTTCGCGGAATGTGGGAGATCTACGAATTGCACTCTCCTCTCTAATTCTTCTCCCTCTGGTGTCTCCGCGCTGACGCCCTTGACGTCACATCTTCTTATCACGTTTAAGTCATTTTTGAATACAGAGGATTCCAGCCAATAGGGTTGCTGCGAGTTACGACGTCCTATAAGTTTTTGCAATTTTTTGGGCAAAGCCCCTTTGTAGAAAAAAATTGTTTGCTGGAAATTTATTGGTTATTTTTTCAAGTCAAAAACTGAAAACTACAGAATAAAACCAGTAAAAACGAAATAGCCAATATAATTGTTTGTGTATAATCAGTCGATGTTTAATACGTTTACTAAAACTTTTGTTTTATTTATGACGTATACGGCTCTCTGATTAAAGAGTGAAAATTTTTAAAACCATAAATTGCAGTTTGAAAACCAGTCAATACTGGTATTATTGGTTTAATACTATTATATTTATATGAAATGTTTGTTTTCTATAAAGCTGACATTTCAAAAGCCTGTCAGAATTGGCGTTGTGGCTTTTTGATTATGGTCTAAGATCCCGATATACAACGACCTTCACCGAGATGCTTATTTAATGAAACGTATTTTATATTTAATTTAATATGTCAATAAATATAATCCATATTAGTCTAGTCGACAAGTTGAAAATGGAACAAAATAGAGATACTGCTCTTAAAATTATGTGCGATACCTCATTGGATCCGGAATGATGTCTAGAAAAATGTGCTAAAGCGTGTATTAGCACATAAAAAATTGCAAAAGTTATACACAATTAAAGATGAAAAAAAAATGTAATTTAGTTTTTTGCCAATATTTAAAACTATTAATATTTAAGAAATTTCAAAAAAGATTCTAAAAGAAGAGGAAATTTCCAATAAAAAACTCTGTACTCCCGGAACTCTATCTCCATTATTTATAGTTTTAATTTAACGCTGAAAATAGGTCTACGCGTGACATTTTTAGGATTCGCGCGTGGCGTCAAAAGCGACTACGGCACATTAATTAATTTATTTAAGGTGTTGAATATTTTTTTTTTAAATTTGAAAAAATTATGGTGTGTTCTGAACACTATAATTAATTTATTCCCGTTGGAAATTTTACTTAAAGTTAATTTTTCAACAAGTTAAACAATTGTTAACTAACGAAATTTTCTCGAACGACCGTCTTAATTGTAAGTGAAAAAAAATGTTTAAATAATGGTCGTAAAAATATTTCGCTTCGTAGAGCCTTTCTTACATACATACTTAACAAGATCGTGCCATAAAAGTTAAAGAAATATTTATACTTTGTTTATAACAATTTTTTTACTTAAACAAAAACTTAAAAATGCATGTACTGTTGTTAAAATTTTTTTTTTTTTCTAAATCATCATATAATCGTTTTTTTATTAATACAAGATATTTATTGATTTGCAAAAAAAAAAATTCCCGCCATTTGTTAAAAAAATATTTTTTTAATCAACAATTCTATTGTTTATTAACTTACCAATTTGTTATAAACAAATGTTCAACTTTTTTATATTTTTTTTCTAAACAAACAACAGTACATGCATTTTTAAGTTTTTGTTTAAGTAAAAAAATTGTTATAAACAAAGTATAAATATTTATTTAACTTTTATGGCACGATCTTGTTAAGTATGTATGTAAGAAAGGCTCTACGAAGCGAAATATTTTTACGACCATTATTTAAACATTTTTTTTCACTTACAATTAAGACGGTCGTTCGAGAAAATTTCGTTAGTTAACAATTGTTTAACTTGTTGAAAAATTGACTTTAAGTAAAATTTCCAACGGGAATAAATTATTTATAGTGTTCAGAACACACCATAATTTTTAAATTTAAAAAAAAATATTCTACACCTTAAATAAATTAATTAATGTGCCGTAGTCGCTTTTGACGCCACGCGCGAATCCTAAAAATGTCACGCGTAGACCTATTTTCAGCGTTAAATTAAAACTATAAATAATGGAGATAGAGTTCCGGGAGTAGAGAGTTTTTTATTGGAAATTTCCTCTTCTTTTAGAATCTTTTTGAAATTTCTTAAATATTAATAGTTTATTAAATATTGGCAAAAAACTAAATTACATTTTTGTTTCATCTTTAATTGTGTATAACTTTTGCAATTTTTTATGTGCTAATACACGCTTTTAGCACATTTTTCTAGACATCATTCCGGATCCAATGAGGTATCGCACATAATTTTAAGAGCAGTATCTCTATTTTGTTCCATTTTCAACTTGTCGACTAGACTATATGGGTTGCCTAGCAAATTTCAGTCCAGAGTATTTTAATTAATATTAAAAAAATTTTTTTTTAAACATTTCACCGGTATGATGAAGCCCATAGAATATGCAAACGTTAGGTTGTTTTTAATCAATTAATTATTTATGTGTATACTTTTTATGTGACACTAAAGTATATCTTTAGTAAAAAGGAAAGTTATAGTGATACATATATAATACTACCCTGATTAAAAATATTGATCGAAAAAAATTAAAAAATTTTACTACATGCAAATTTTATGAATTTCGAAGAAAAATATTTAAATTAAAGCGTCCCTTATAATTTTATTACTTTGTTTAAGATCTTCTTCAAAATTGTTCTGATATAAATTTTTGATAAAATCAAAAGAAAAAATTATTAAGGAATTTTTTTTCACTTATCTATATATATAAAAATTAAACCCGTTTTCCGTTGTCACGACATAGCATGAAAACGGCTTGACCGAATTGTCTGATTTTTTTTGTTGGGTTTGTAATTGTCAGGAGAAGGTTCTTATAAAAGAAAAAATGCGCGGAAAATTAGAAAATTTAAGAATACTTAACCACCATACAATTCGAACTTTTTGATGTAACCTTATGGCCTTTGACATAACATGACAGAATGCGTGCTGCAAATATCGTCAAAGAGGATGTAAGAAAAATGAATATCGTTTAAAATAAATGCTTCGATCGGAGTTATTATATTGATAATATAATAATATGCGAGCCAGTAAAACAAACAAAGAATGTTGTATAACATAAAGCATTAGAATAATAAACACTTTGTTTCTGAAATATTTTTTGAAGTTATACTTCTTTAGGCGCGTTATGAAAAATTTATGAGAGTGAAATTTTACGTATAATGCGCGCGCACCGTGACACAAAATTCAGTATGGGCACCGAGATGGGAATAAGACAAGTAAAAAGAAATAGAATATGCGTGACGTATGACCATAATGACATTTGTAGTACCTTTTAAACAAATAAAGCAGTTTTAATTATTTTTTCAAAGAAATTTAGCAATGCTTTTTCACAAAGACCTATTGTTACTTAGCTAAAAGGTTATGAAACATACCTAGCTATTAAATTGAATTAATAATATAATAAATAATAATTATTATTAATATTAATTTATAACTGAATAATATACTAAATTTTAAATATTAAATATTGTTAAATTATTAACGCTAAATATTTATTATTAATTATTTAATATTTTAAAAAATAAAGAAAGCCAAAGAAGTATAACTTCTTACGCGCGTACATAAGTACACGCACCATTTTTTGTTTTTAATTATACCAATTTGAAATCAATATTCATAGTTAAGACAGGACAACCTCTGTCGGGTCCGCTAGTTTATGATAAAAAGTCACACAGTCAATTGTAGGCAAAGCGATATGCTACTAAATATGTCTTCACAAATTTTTTGTAAAATAAAAATTTTGGCTATGGCCAAAAACGTGTTTTCACCCCTTCTTCCAAGATGGCGGCCGGGGCATAAGGATAAAAACTTGGGTTTAAGCTTGTCTTGAACCCCCTACATGTTGCATAAATAAAATTGCGTCCTCTAACAAATGTTCAGTTTGCCCTCAAATTGTAATATTTCAATGGACTATACTTAGCTCTTATATTATGTTAATTAACGAAAACTAAAATTTGTATCAATATCAGGTTGCCCGATTATACGCTTTTTCAAAAATTTCTCGCAAAATTAAACTCATATCATAATGATCCAGGGATTTTTCAACTTGGGGAAGAGTTTAAGTTTCATCGAATAGTTTTTAAATCTGGATAATGGATCTCTACGCATTTCTGGAGAGGATGGTTTAATTTATTGGTACTCGAGTGAATTTTTTTGTCAATTCCCGTTTTGATTTTTGAGGCTGATTTGCCTGTACGAAGTTTAAACATTACAAATGTTTTGAGGTCCACGTTGTATTACTATATCCATTTCACAATAACATTCGACCCTCTTCGATATTTAAACTAAAGTAATCAATAACAAAGACTCAGAAGATGTAATGAAATTATGAATCTATAATTATTTTCGCTTTTATTATCTAATAGAAAATATACACTATGTTATATTTCTTTTTATTTAAGGTTGGATTGTCTATTGATATAGGCCGATTTATTGTCCCAATTTTTAGAAGCAAAGTAATTAAATTAAATTTGTACACTTACCAGCTACATCTGATATAGTAGCGTTGGGAGAGCACTTCACAAAATCAGGAAAGAAGTTCACCATGATCAAACCACCATTCGTTTTCTGTGAACAAATTACTCATGTTCATAAAAAATTATATCAAAATCATGTAATTATAAAATAATTCGTATTAAAAATGTTGGCAAAACTCGAATAACTTCAAAACATTTTGGTTTACTTCACGAAGTAGGATTAATATAATGCCGCTTTATTAGCCTGGTCTGCAGAAATGGGACCGTTATTCATGCATATATGCAGTATAGAAAATTCCAAAATGTAGAAGATGAAATGTAAGTGCATTATTTAGATAAATGTGAACCAAGAAAGAGACTTTGGGAAATACCTAAGCAATTCTAGAGAATCTCGTATCACATTTCTGATGGCATTTTATTTTATTTGCACTAATTTAATTTTAAAAAAAAGGTTTGCCAACGTTTTTAAATATTAATAATTGTTGTACCCACGAGAATGTAAGTGCGTGCTCCTATTTCACCATGCCTACTGCTGATACAGGACAAATCTTTGTTTTTTTTATTATTAATTAATTATTAATTACTTAAGAATATGTCATATGGAATATTACTAACTTGTGTAAAACAAAAAACTTGGCGAATAAAAAAAAATCGCGGAGAGTTTATTGCCAGTTCTTCTATTCCGTACCCTCTTGATTTAAGAACTGGCAGTAAATGTGAAATTTTGACGCTTTTCTTTTTGACGCTTATAAGTGTACATTTTGTTATCTTAATGAATAAATAATTTAGATGTTTTGAAACTAATTGTACAGCTTTTAACAAACAAACACATCATGCGTTATACTAAATAAATATTAATAACTAACATAACTTTTTAAAGGTATTAATATATGATAACATTAAAAATAAATGATGACTTATTGTCCTGGATATTTACGTCTAAGATATCCTGATTATTTGAAATTTTTTGTAAGAACAATCTTTTTATGGCGAATAAAATTTGTAGTTATTTTATATTTGCATAAATACAACTAAATTTAAAATTAAACATTTTTGACAATCTATTTCAATATTTGTTTGATCATTTGAACATAGGTAATGTAGACTGTGATTCAATCGCTACATTGTTAATAATACATGGTTTGAACATACCGCATACCAAATAATGAGCGTTACGTCCACATAACTAAATTAACTAACAGAATAGCATAACTAAATTACAACTTGTATGTATATCGGCTTGTATATGTAGGTACTGCTGTTGTTGTTTCTCATGACCATATTAAATATATATGTATATGAACTACGAGTATATTGCATACATCAATAAAAAATTCTATAATGACCTATAAAATGTTTATATAAAAAGTCAATACATCGTTTGATCATTTAGTAAATTTATTGACAAACTCTTGTTGTTCGGAAATAGAAAAACATTATTAATTTTTTTGGTCTTCAAAACATCCAAACAGATAACAAAAAGATTATGATGCTTCGCTCCAAACAATATTAAGCGTTTTCAGTGAAATCTGATGTCAAGAAAAGTTATCGCGATTTGAAATAATTTATATTTAACATTTCACGACGATAAACTTCGAAACTAACAATTGTAAAATGACCTCTTTTTGTGTAGAAACAATAAATAAAATGCGGGGTTAATTAAAAAATATAAAAGTGAAGAAATATAAACGCAACATTTTGTAACAAACGACGATAAAATGGATAGATTTCTTCGTTTCTATGTTATTGACTCTTTAAATAATTGTTTAAAACATTTTGATTGAATCTTGCAATTTGTTTAATTGCTAAGATTTAACGTCGACATATCTTGTCACTGTCGTGCTTTAGAACTCGGCTGAGTACGATCCTTCTTTTTACTATGGGCATAAATAACTTTTTCTAGTACGGCAAACAATATCGCAAGGACATTCACGTCTTAGACCCAACAAGAAAAGGCCTGATGAAAAATGGTGTCAATGAAACAATGAAGTAAATTTGAGGCTATGAGAGGTTTTTAGCGCCTCCTTTTTATATTATAAAATCAGTAACCGTGGTGATGTTTTATGTTTAAAAAACCTCTATTTTGTATACTTCTAGATTTAAATCGCAGATGTAATCAAAACCTGGACAAAAGAAAATACAGTAAAACTTGAGACTTAACCAAAACACATGGAACTTCTTGAGCTGAACTCCCGATGAATTACAAATCATTTCTACTACCATTTAATTCCAACACACAAATGCACAAAAAAAGAACACTAAAAACAATAACTAACCTTAAAATATAATAACTAAAATATATTATTGAAAGGAGTCCCTTTAGGCAAGGTTCCCAAGATACTGGCAGCGTTCCCCCTTTGAATCGCTAGAGTAATTATTGGTCCGAGGTAGCTGCCAACTCTTTGGTCTCCTGTGATGTCGACTAACCTTTTTGATATTTCCTTGAAAAGCCTTAAAACGCTAGGACCCCACGGACCAAGGGTCTCGACACCGAATGAGACGAAATCATATTCGGAGCCTAGAGCAGGCTAAACTTGCAGGCTTTAGTTTGTTCAGCCGCATCACAAGCCGCACCAGCTCTGTTGTTGGTTCCATGTAGATGGGAAGGAGCCAGTGTGTCTGAACAGGTTGCATCCCACACCAGCACCCGGCCCATCTTCCATGGAATCAAACTCATACCGTCCTTGCCTTGCCATCGTATCTTGCAATTTCAGTCGGCTCAAATAGACTTGGCACGTCGACGGTGGCAAGGGAACGGCGTATGATATCGTTGAGTGCGGCATGTCTCGAGAAGCGGCCAGTACTTTTTTGGCATGATAGTCCGTGAAGCTTGTCGACATCACTGCCACAGGGACATCTATAAGGAGCGCAGACCGGAACCCCAAGCCGCAGACAGGTTGCGATTCGGATCATGTCAGGCTCAAGAAATGTTCCTGTATTCGCAGATTGTTTGTACACAAGTTGAACAACTTGTTGCTTGATTCATGAACTACAAATTATCTGATCAATAATTTATGATCTATTGACTTAATTAACAAATAGTCAAATATTTAAGTATCTAACAATTAGTTATCGTGAATCTCGATGACTAATTAATTAAGTTGGAGTGTAAGTCAATAAAAGTAGTTTTACCAAAGATTGTATGATGTCATCGGGAACGTTTCTTTTGTGAGCACAGAGGCTGTATACAGACGAATGGCTGAAGATAACTGGGGCCTTTGAGAGACGAATCGCGGCCCGGGTTGTGTTCTCACCGACATGGGATAGATCCACCAACATTCCCAGTCTATTCATCTCTTTCACCACTTTCTGTGAACATATAAATATTCATAGAAACGTTGAATTCACGCCACTTTAGCAAACAATATTTGCTAAATTGCCATTTAAGCAAATCAGTCATTCCAATTGTTTGCAACGTGAATTCATCGAATTTACTATGTACAAATTGAACAATACAACTGAAAAGTTAGGTTTTTGTAGAATGGGACAAGACGCTTTTCCCTGATTTTATATTGTAAGTGTAACGCTATTATTTTCTTCAGAGTGTTCAAAGAAAACCCGACGCGCCTGATTTTAAGTTAGCAATGCAGAAGGTTAGCTTTGAGAGGATACACCGTAAATCACTTTATAAAAGCCTTAGACACTAAAACACATTAAAATAATATTACCATATCAAAGTGTAACGAGTCTTGTATGTAGTAATGAATAAAATATAACTGGAATAAATATATTCGCATTGCAAAGCAGATTAATACATTGAAGAACGCAATTAATGTATAACGACTTACTATTACTCATACAATTCGCAAAAGCTCATTAATAATTCGCTGCTGTTGTTTTTATATCTATAGACTCACCTCTCCAAATTCTGTTAGACCATTAGCAGCTGCAGGTTCGTTGGACGAATCAGCCCTAAAAGTATATATAAAATTGTTACGTAATAAGTAATATGGTAATAATTATTGTTATAATCTACAACAAACTATTATTATTTATTTTCATTTACCAGCCATTCCTTTACTAACAACAACTGATTACTTTGTTTTAACATAAATAAAAAAATATTGATGTTTAAGGGCTCGTTTTCATTTATCGGTTTAAGTAATTAACTAATTACGCAAGAACGAAGACCCAAGTGTAGAAATAGATTAATTAATTAACTTGTCTCTACTTCTGAAGTATGATTTATTGCTATATAAGCAGTATTATGTATCCAATAAAACACAAGAGATAAAATTCCAGGTACTCGTTATTATTGAATTGAATAAATACGGAATACTACTCAAAGAAGATTAGAAGGATGCATTGGTAATTAGCTGAGACTTATATTAACTCTTTATCTTATTTGGAATAATATAGCACTTTATTTTGCTATGTTTAGTTAAGTGAAATTAGTTGTTAGACAACAACCGAAAATCCTGCGTCATATTTTGATTATTTTTTAACACTAACAACTTTGTGGCTAATTCCGTGGTTAAATCATGAATACTAACAATTAACAGACACGGTAAATATTTGCTCTGAAAGTATTTTCCACTCAAAGTCAAGAGCAGTATTTATTAGCAACACCAGTGTACTTGAAATTTCAATGTCGACCTTAATAGCGCTTCAAATTTATAATTCCAAAACCACTCAATTAACCTGAAATCCATTTGAAGTATTATATAAGCATAAATTGAGTATCGACATGCGATGGGTAAAAATTGTTTCACAAACATCGTTTGTGTTTTTTCGCAGGAAGTCGATTTTTACATTCCAACAACGGCTCGCGTACAAATTGGTATTTGCTTTATTTTCGGTGGATTGAAGAACGTGACACTAATATGAATTTTTAAACTTACCAAGAATAGACAAAGCAGGGTGAGCCTGTGCACATTATTTATTAAGGACTTTAGTAAGGCGCTTAGAATGCGAAAATTAACACAAGACAATCAAAATCCTTTACAAGCAATACATATAAATCGGGTAACAGAAGACAGGAATCACAAATTTTTGAAAGAATCTTTGGCTGTATCATATTTAGAAGTCTAAAATGACCCGAATGAATGATTTGCTTCCTAGCAATTACAGAATTACAGAAGGTTGTAAATAATATCTTAGGGAATATCCAAGGTGATAACTTTAACTTTTCTAAAAGCGTCTGGCATTGTTACCCTTTGATAAAATAAGATGCCATGCCGTGTTACCTATTTTGGCTTGTCCAATTTTAGAGTTCTTATCATATAAAAAATAAACATGAAATTAATATTTTACAATTCCAGCTACGTTTTATTAAAGGTATTCATTTCGGGTCGCAAAACCCTGCTTGATTGTCGAATCGATCACTTCGTAAAGTGTTAGTATTAGATCCGTCTGTTGCTAGAACTGCGTAAACCCCATAGAGTGGTAGGACTATATTACAAGTACTCAATGTTAGTGTGTGTCAAGTACCGTCAAGAAGCAAACGTTCGCATTCGCATTCCCTAGAGCCACTATCTCTTGTCGATAGATCTTAATTAAATTGGGCCTGAGTTCTTTGCTTAGCACTCGCTGAAGTTGCCTTTGAATAGGCAGCTTCTAAAAACCTTGTGTCAGCTGGATGGCAAAGAGTTTCATTTGCAAATTGTATTTATTTTGCTATGCTACCCATCCACTAAAATTTGTTTAAAAGGAGTAAAATTTAAAACCGGAGAAAAAGTATTTGTGTTTGATACTTTGTATGTTTAAGAGTAGGTATATATTACTTTAGAATTACATTATCTCTAAGTAACGTATAATTATAATAAATGTCCAGTATATTGGATTAATGAAATAATCCATTAACATTCACACTGAAGAAATCTCGCGTTACTTACTTTATTTTGTATTTTATCAAATATTTGAGTAATAGATGAGGAAAAACGGGGCTCTTAAGGAAAATTCCGAATATTCGTTTTTTATGAAAAAGATTGTTATCATATTTTGTATGTTGAGGCAGACATTATATTTGTTATGAAAGCAATCGAAATTGTATTGTAAGTGTGATTATTCCAATCTTTATCAAAAGTACTTCAGAAATTTTTGTGTGATGTGTCAAAGAGTATCTCGTCTTAATGTTATATAATTGTATTTAGAGATTTAAAAAACATTTTGTTTCAGTTCTTATGAGTGATAATTATGTTTTTATGGATTTCAAAATACCTAAAAAAACCTAAATACCTATATATAACCAAATAAGTAAAGACCTAAATTGAATATAATTTGAACTAAAATGTACGCTTAAGTCGTAAACTTACCACGGAGTGTTACACGTATGTGTCAAAGTCATGTATCGTACGCCCAGTTGATAGTAGCTCCGAAGTATTCCAAGAGAGTTAGCTATAGAGTGACCTCCTTCGATGCCAATTAGAGAGGCGATCCTGCGAGGCCGAGCGTTGTGAGCTTCAAGGATGTCTGGGGATAAATTTAGTTAAATTATTAAGATAGCATACAATTTTTATTAACCCTATTTTTATAGTCAGGCAAAATAGTAATAGATCTTGAACAAGATAATTTTTAGCTTTCCAGCTTGCTTATTCAGGCAGGAGGCTCATCTGATGTTAGGTGATACCGCTGCCCATGAATACTCGCACTGCCAGAAGTCTTTTAAGAATCGGTACGCCCTTATCTTGAGGACCCTAAATCGAATTGGTGCGTAAATACTTCAGTTGGCAGCTGGTTCCACATAGTGGTGGTGTGCGGCAGAAATTGCCTTAATCATCGCTTAGTTGTGGAACGACGGACGTCAAGGTGATACGGATGGTATGTCGTATTCTGCCTTGACGAATTGAAGGAATTTGAAGGAATTAAAACTGTTTAGATAGTACTGCAGAGAGCTAGAGCCTTATCAATATCGGGAGTTATTTTATATAGAAACACCAGGAAGATACACACATACTGAGACTGGTTTCGGCAGACGGAACCAACTTTATTACTTGACTGGATAATCGGCGTACGTACGCTACTTTTTAAAAGATTGCTGTTTTAAAAGAGTACCGAGAGTTTTCTACGCCGGCTTTTTCTCTCGGCCTACACCCTCTGTCTTCTTTGCCGATGAGTAGGGATGCCTTCAAATTTAATGACGTGGAATAAGTGATACATGTATCTTATGTTCCAAAATAAACATATTTTATTTATTTTTATTTTATTTTATTTACTGAACTTAAATAGTACAATACAAAAATTGATGTGGTGAAAAATAGACTATATGAAAATCCCAGGAATTTATAATTGCAGGGATAATGAGGATGTGTTTATGCAACCACAAAAAGGAGGTTGAATTTTATAGTTGCGCGTGTGTGAACTCGACATCGACGGTTTATACGGTTTTTTTGCAAAAAAATATTTAGTTTTTTTTAAAATTCATTAGGATTTGTAAATCTTATCCTCTGACATATACTGAATATACCTTTCCTTTTCTGGCGGGTCTTCTTTAATTTTTATGATTTGTTATAAACTAAAAAAATACTTCTAAAACACCTGTCAGCACAAATTATTATCTGTCACAAATTAACAACATATTTTATTGCTATAAACAGGATGAATATAATAAACCAGCAATTTATTATATTATCATTAAATATAAATTCAAATGTAAGTGTGACACATATACAAGCAAGGGAAGCCAAATTAAAGGTAAATTAATGAAAATGAATATTTAACGTAGAACTTAAAATAATAATTCGTAACTGTGAGGTTTGTTTCGACGCGACGCTTTTTTATTTTTTATGTGTGAATTGCTATTTAGATTTTATAAATAATGCGAAACTGAAAAAACATAAAAAATGTATTATTCTATGGTCTGTGGTCTGTTTTATTTAGAAATTCTAGTAAATTTCACAATATAAATGATTGTTTTTTAAAAATCTTATTAAAAGTAATAATAAAAAATTAATGAAAAGGAACACTAAAAGTGTCTTTGTGGCAGATACCCTTTATGCTGGCAGCATTAAAATAAATGAATTCCACGGGATAACGAGATATATTTTTTAAATTATTTGACCTAAGTTATTTCTCTCATCTTTTTTACTTTTTTTTTTGCATTTCGTATTGTTGTATTGACTTATTGAAATGCGTATACCACTTTACGAAGTTTGCAAACTGAAAATCTACGTTATTAAGTAAAAAGGTTCCGCAGGTCAGTCTAATTGTACCATTTAACTATAATACTATTCTCTTTTTATCACGGCATTAACAAAATTTGTCAGAAAGAGACGAAAGAGTGATTCAGTCAAAAGTGTACCAAAAAACCGATTTAGTTTTTTTATAATAATACTAGCTCACCGGGCAAACGTCGTTTCGCCATGTATATCATTTATAATAAAAAAATAGGGGTTTGATCGTAGAGGGGTAAAAGTTAGGGATTGTATGTATTTTTTAATGCTGTATCATAAAAAAATAGAAATTAAAAATTTTGTCTAAAAAATAAAAATAAAAATTTAGGTGTGGACTACCCCTAACATTTAGGGGGATGAAAAATAGATGTTGTCCGATTCTCAGGCATACCCAATAAGCACACAAAATTTCATGAGAATCGGTCGAGCCGTTTCGGAGGAGTTCGATTACGCACCCCGTGACAGAAGAATTTTATATATTAGATTAATTTATTTTTTTGCAAGAAAATGGTACAAACCCCTCATGCCACTCAATGGCGTGCAAATCTTATATATCTAAAAGATATAATTTTAAATATTAGATACATTACATTATCATATTATCATGTCCCCATAGTCAATTCTTATATTGTCTTATCACTACATCATGAGATTATTATGATATATTATTACATTATCAAATTAATATGAATTATAATGTTTCACTGAAATAATTATTTATAGAATAATATATTTTTTCCAAAAGTAGTATATTAAGTTGATTTTTAAAAACTCTAGTAGGAAGTTCTTGAATGTCAAAAAGTATCACAGCTGCTCATGGTGTCCTCTATTTGGTGAGCCATTTCTGCCAAAACCCTCCATCTTTTAGTCGATATCAACTCCGGGGAAATAAATAAAGATAATACAACTTTTTCTACCGCTGTAATACTTTATGACATTCAACACCTTTTGTCTCCAGTCACCGTGACCACGCAAGCTGTAAAGCACGCGAAACGTGGGCTAAATTTAAAATTATGTAAAATAATTGTAAATGTATAATAATACATAACTTCAACCCGGTAAAAAAATTGTTTTGTTTAAATGTGTACAAATTATGTCAATAAAAGACAATTAAAAAATATATATTTTTGTGAACGAATAAGCAAATTTCTAGAATATACACAAATATAATAAGAGGAAAGATATTCTTGTATCTTCATAATAACTACTAATAGTGTTGATATACTTGGAAATAGATAATGGGATTTCAATCCGTTATTTCAATAAAAACAACTTTTCCTTCTTTGTAATTATCCTCTCATGAACAGTACCCGATAATGAGTTTTCCCGATGTAGGCTGACCCTTTCTATTTGTTCTTTGTAACTGGGCGTATTACAAAAAGTACGTATCTAGGCAACCCGCTTCATTGTTATCTCAAGGAAAGCAATTAAAATTAGCCTGCGGACAATTCCCGCTCTACTCGAAAAATGTGGGAAAGATGTGTTTTGTTTAAAGGGCGCACCATTGTTTTAAATCTCGTTTAAGTCTGGTTAAAGTAACATGGCATTCGTAATTGTGAAAAGGCCAAGATACACAATTGCAAATATTGTATTATATTAGTTTATCTTATAAATGCTGAGGAATTGAATCTGGATGGTACAACTGTATTTCTTGGAATCACCATGGATTCCAAACTTCAGTGGTCCCCTCATATTAACGGATTGGCGAAGAGACTTAGTTCTGCAGCTTACGCGGCTCACTAACTTATATCGATACAGCTAGACTTGTTTATTTTAGTTACTTTTACAGCTTTATGACTTATGGCTTATTATGGTCATGCTGCTGATGTCGAAACTATTTTCATTCTGCAGAAGAGGGCTATTCGTGCAACCTGTAATCTGTAGGCATCCCTACTCATCGGCAAAGAAGACAGAGGGTGTAGGCCGTGAGAAAAAGCCGGCGTAAAAATAAAAAAAAAATCTCGGTACTCTTTTAAAATAGCAAATTATCAAACAACACTTATTTTAAACAAATATGTCAATTTATTTAGGCTACTTCTTCTTTATTAACTATCTATTATTTTTATGTAAATTTCCATAAAGCAGAAAAGCTTGCGATTTTAGCAGCTTATTCAAAATCCTATGCAAACATACTTTGACCTCGACCGATATTTGTCTATAGGCAAATTGCGTCCCCGGTTAAACCTTACTAAGCTTACGATATAAAAGTTTATGTTACCCAGTTTTTTTTAAATCAACCAGGGCATTAAGTTTACTAGCTACAAATGAGTAGAAACATTCTAACGTCATGTAGTTCTTTGATAAACAAATAAACATTCAGTTCTATAATTTTGGTGGTTTGTTTGAGTAAGCTTAATGTTGAGATAAACTCTACTATTAGGTTCTAAAATTCTATACCATTCGGAGGTAATTAAGATAATTTGACTAAAATGGACTAGAGTTTGAAGTTCTGGTCGTGTTTTGCATTTCATTAGACGAATTAGACTACGTCCAGGAAATAAATAATAGATAATGTTTAAATGGCATTTACCTTTTTAATTAATCTAAATTCATCAAAACCTACATAATGTCAACATTTCCAGTTTATCATAATGATTAACGGCTGTAATAAGGAATTTCCAGTATTGTCTTCTTCCAGTATCGATATGTATTCAAAACTCAAAACTTTTATTTCATGAGAACAAATCACATTAGGCCTTACCTAGAGAAGGCTGAAAGCTTTTGATAATAAAGATTGATGTTCTATTTCTGTCGACATTAATACTTAGTAGACTACGACGTTGCTATAGGAAAACTTAAGTATCTAAAGTGTCAGGACAAAGCACAGACACAATACTTAAATTATGAGTCAAACACTATGCTTATAACTCACCTGTAACGGAGGTGGCCATTTGAAAGTATTGCGGATATTTCTCAACCAGTCTCTTAATGACGTCAATTTGTTCGAGTGTCAGCTGAACAGCGTCTTTATTTTGTGAGCTGCAGGGAACGAACGCTGACCAAAACTGTAACAAAATTCGCCTTTTCATTATATAGAATATACCAAATCCAGTGAATATGCCAACCTTTAAGTTGGATTTATTATATAACTAGAAGACTCGGCCTAGCGTTGCTGTGGCGAAGGTTTTTGCTATATTACATAGTAGTAAACTATTCAAGGGAAACGGTAGGAGAACCAGTAATGGGGACCACCATGCTTTTTTGGTGGTTATGCCATTTGATTGTAGTTTATGAGAAACGTTGGTACTTTCAACACAGCGCCATCTGTTAGAATTGTGACTGTCAAATAATAAACAAATAATTTGCAATAAAATTATATTGGGGTATAAATTAAGATGTAAGCTATCCTATCTTTTAACTTAAAAGTTTCAAGTTAGATCAAACTGCACACGGTTTGAAAGTTCGATTGAAATCGATTAAGTAGTTTAGGAGTCCATAGCGGACAAACAAAATGACGCGTAATTTATATATATTAAGATTAGACTCATGATCTTTTTCTTTGGCTTCTATTACAAGTAGGCTTCTTAAATAAATAAATCAAACACAAAAACATTATTATATACTGCGATTATTGTTTGATAATTAAAAAAAGTGTTTCTTACTATTATTACATGGCGCGAGTCACGTAACAGTAAACAGTTTTGAATATTAGATACTCAGAGCCGATTTACGTAATTACTCAAGTTACATATATATATATATATATATGTATATTTAAGTTATTAATTAGAAGTGCAACCTAAATCATCGCACACTTGAAACCAAAATGAGCCCTTTAGTTTTTCCCACACTCATATAATAATACATATAACACTCTCAAAATTTCTGATAATGTCCATTAGGTAGACTACACTTATATTATTTACAAGTAACATAAGTGTCAAATTAGTTTTTTGTTAATCCAGCGTCGCAACCCCACTACTCCGAATTTTATTAGAGCTACTAGCTGGCCTGGAGAACATCGTACCGCCTAACAGTCGATTCTTTATTTGTTTAAAATACTTATTCTGCTATTCGGGATACCGGTCTAGCTAGTAAGATAAAAAAAAGAAAGTTGATAACAACAAATACATTATGTCAAAAAATTAAAATTTACCTTCCCGGAACCCCTCCACTAACACTTGAACTTTATGCTATGGTATTAAAGTTCAAATTGACTTTTAAGTATTATTACGAATATTTTGTATGGGAATATAGAAAAGTGTTGTTTTTAGACTTTTTCCACTCATTTTTTTTTAATTTTTCTCTACGTAAGAACCATCCTCGTACTTCAAGGAATATTATAAAAAAAGAATCAGACAAATCGGTCAAGCCGTTTTCATGTTATGTCGTGACAACGGAATATTACTTTGTTATTCAACATTCATTTGATTAAATATAATGAATTTCCGAGATCAGTAAAAACTGTTCACAGTAGATGAGAAAAACATAAATTGTTTCGTGAATTATTTGCATATTTTAATATAAATTCTGTTATCCGGGATAATAAACAATTGGTTGAACCGTTTTTCCATTGTTGTCTGTAAATACACGCTAATTGTAATTATTTACTTTCCTTTGGACCCGCATAGGAATCCAGCGGATCGCTGGTCGCGCAAGATTTTAAAATTCGAGTTGAAATCGCTATTGGGAGTTACAGAGATGGAAGACAAGAGGAGAGAGAGTTAAAGAGAAGCGAGAGCTCCATATGCACATCTGCGCATGCCTGAATATCTACTATCACCATTTTAATATTCTCATTTTAAAAATTACTTAATATTTAATTCATCACGGTCTCAGATGCTTTTGTGAGTAATCTAGTTGGCTACGGTGTGTATCATATAGTTTATAAAAATGTCTGATGAAGTAAGTGTAATAGTTGATGCAGGATCAAAGAGTATCAAAGTAGGATTTGCCGGAGAATCGTTCCCGAGAAACATAATACCCAGTGTAGTTGGAAGGTAAACAAGTTAGCTTTCAAAAAATGAATAGAAAATATGTTTGTTTGATATTTTGTAGATTTATGGTACATGTATTAAAGTTATTAAGGGACACTTTATTACGGACGATGCTAGTAAAATCTTACGTCCGGATTTCAAAATACTAGTCGTGTATGTATAGCGTTATGTCTGTAGAAAAAAGCGGCGTTATATAAAAAAACCCGTTATTCGGACTAACCTACTACTAAATTACTACAAGAACTTAGATATAGAAACAAATATATATAATTTACAATTTCTGGTCAACTGTTTGCTTAAAAGATATAATATAAAGGTAACCGTATATATTTCAGTAATCTTTTATGTAGTCGACAAAACCAGACCTTTGTTACATTAACAATACATTGTATACTGTGTATATTTATTTACAACCCCTCTGGGACCACGCGTTTTGAATAGCGGGATTATTTTGTAAGTAAATATTATAATTTCTACTTGCTTTTTATCTTGATAATTCATAAAATAACTCATTCCGAGAGCAACGTAGCCAGGTGACTTCGAATCCTGAGGACGCGAGTTTGAATCCCAGGTGTGCACTAGATTTTACTCAATTAATACTTGGTCATCTTGAAGAACGTTTGTCACGTCTAAGGCCAAATAATATAAGTTAGCAGCCTAGCCCGCAATATGATACCAAAGATATTTAGCATTTAAATATGTTACTCAGAAATAATGTAGGTTTTCTAATGGTGAAATAATATCGAAATCGGTCTAGTAGTTATTATGTATAATTAAAAACATACAAATCTACAAGTCTTTCTTTGAAAAATGAATTTATACAATTTGAACAATAGTTAATCAAAAAATTTATGTCATTAAAAATACACTGATAAAATATTAAAAATATTATAAATTTGTTGTAGTTTTGTTTTTAACTATTTTAAATTATTATTATTAATTTAATATCCATATAACAATCGATTTGTATTCAGATTTCGCAGAGAAGGCCTAACTGATGGAGTGCCACACATATATTTTGGTGGCGAAGCGATCAAAAAGAAAGGAATTTCAAATCTATCCTGGCCTATAGAAGGAGGGATGGTACAAGATTGGGATGAGATGGAGAAGCTATGGCACCATCTCTTCTACCGGGAACTGTTGGTGGCGCCAGAGATTTCTCCAACTCTCATAGCACTACATCCGTTGACTAAACTAAGAGATAAGTAGGTTGCAGCTTAAAACTTAAAGACTTACTTTTGAAATGGAAAAATATTTATATGAGTTCAAAACTGGAACACGCTACATTATTATAAGGATTAAGTGTATCAATAATTTTTATATTGCAAAGGCTTCAGACAGAATTTTTGATGAAAGCTTAAGCTGTAGAATAATTCATACATGAAAATCTTTACCTCTGTAATAAGGAAGGGACTGTTAATTAAACTAAAGCATCTTGAAAGTAGCCAGTACGCTACAATATTATCTAAATGGTACTATATTAAGGTTTCACGATTGCTAGTTTCATTAAATTCTACGATATACATATATTAAAAATATAAATTAAAAGTTTATTTGAATTTGGAACAAAGACGTCTAGCCTAAGTACGGCGTTTTAGCTCACTCTAATAATAATACCGGCCATACACACTACGGTCTACCGGATAGGTCCACCTGTGCAGGTATGCCTGCGCAGATAGACCGGAATGTGTGTGGGAATAGACCTGTACAGGTTTTTCAACCTGTGCAGGCGACCGGCGCAAGATCGAAAATCGATTCTTTCGAGTGACTCCGTACGGTGCACCTGTGCGTATGTGCGTGTACTCTGGTCGCCTGCGCAGGTTGTTAAGATATTAATCGGTAATGTATCTACATTTATTACTTTAAGTAATAAAGGTATGTTTTCTCGTCCATTCGAAGATAGTTTTAAAATCTTCTGGTTCAAATTTCTATTAATTTAATAAATTAACATGACTATATGTTTTCCTTTTCAATAACCAATGCTTACACCACTTTCTTCGCTTGTTTTTCGTATCATTTTTCTTCAAAATTAAAGCAAGACCTAGCAACGCCAGCGTGTTATCGTCCACATTCGATGCCATCGCAAAGAGAACTGAAGACCGCTCCGATACACCGGAACGTCCCCATACACACTACCATTGTTCGGTTGACCTGCGCAGGCATACCTGCACAGATTACCTCTCCGGTAGACCCTAGTGTGTATGGCCGGCATAATAATATCCGTTTTAAAAGTGGAAACTTCAATATTTATTTCCAAACTAGTTGTACCCAACCACGCTTCGTTGTGGCACAAACAAATAATACATTTCATATAAGTTTAAATTTGCAATAGGGGAAAACAATAAAAAATAAATGTAAAAAATAAATAAAAACAATCATTGATGCGGGTATTTTTGATATTGATATAACATGCTAAAATTTCAGCTCCATCAGTGCAGAACTTTTTGAGTTTTTGAAGCATACACAAACCAACGTAACATTTTTACATTTATAGATTACTAGCTGGCCTGGCGAACATCGTACCGCCTAACAGTCGTTTCTTTATTTTTTTTACATACTTATTCTGCTATTCGGGACACCGGTCTAGCTAGTAAGATAAAAAAAAAGTTGATACGACAACAAATACATTATGTCAAAAAATAAAAATTTACCTTCCCGGAACCCCTCCACTAACATTTGAACTTTATGGTATAGTATTAAAGTTCAAATTGACTTTTAAGTATTATTACGAATATTTTGTATGGGAGTATAGAAAAGTGTCGTTTTTAGACTTTTTCACTCAATTTTTTTAATTTTTCTCTCCGTAAGAACCATCCTCGTACTTCAAGGAATATTATATAAAAAAATCAGACTAATCGGTCAAGCCGTTTTCATGTTATGTCGTGACAACGGCAAACGGGTTTCATTTTTATATATATAGATTATTTACTTTATAACCTTAACAACTTAGGAAAAGATAATTTTCTATATATTATAGAGTTGCCGCCTGTTTCATTGGTAATTATTCTTTATAAGCTACCACCTGATACTTGTCATCGATTTCGGTGATCTAACAAGTAAGTTTCCCGACTTTGACCATCACCCTACGGCAGGTGTACATTGTGAAAGTCCTCTTGGTGATGAACGGATCGCCCCACTTTAGGGTATAGGTATCGCACGCTCAGCTGTGATATTAATGTTTATTTTCAGAGAAAAATTGGCCGAGATACTATTTGAGTCATTTCTGATAAAAGATTTGTACTTAGCTATATCTCCCGCGCTCGTCCTCCACGCTAGCGGCAGAACTACAGGCGTAGTATGGGAGAACGGCTATTCTTGTAATTACACCGCTCCAGTATTCGAAGGATTTCCACTAAAGCACGCTACAATTTGCTCAGAGTTAAATGGAAAGCTACTAACAGAAAGACTCCAGTATTTACTTAAGCAAGTTGGGTATAGTTTCACTACGCCTTGTGAGATTGAATCTGTGGATAAACTTAAGGTATACAATGAGAAAACTCAACAAATTTTAAGTACACGTTTCGGTGTTTACAATTAGCTCTGGCTCGGTTGGTTTTCTTTTCTTTGACTTTCTTATTTAAATCGTCTCCGTGGCTTACAAACCCAGAAAGCTGACTAGGGATTTTCGGGACTCCACATATACACAATACACATACTTGAAGGCTTTATCCACTAGCAATTGTGCAGTCTTTCTCTCGAAGCGATCAAACAAGAACTTAGTTTTTTTTTTATGGCTCTGGCACGATTTGTGCATTAGCCAGCGTCAAGTATAGGATTTTTTATAATTCGTGCTTGTCTTTAGAAATTCGACCGAGTCATCCATGTACGGTTTAGGCACTCGCCCGGTACCGCACAACCCTCCCAAAGGCCGAGAACAAATTTAAATTAATTAAATTAAAACTTGCCCTCGAACCGGGAATCGAACCCGGTACCCCTCACCTAGCTGCCACTTAATAAGACCGCTAGGCTATGAGGCCCCTAAGAACATAGTTGAATCATCGTCACAATCATAGTCTAATTGATAAGCTCGCGATTTCCAACCCTGAGATTGTGGGTTAAAATCACGGATGTTCGTATGTATTAACGTAACAGAACAAATAATTTCTAAAATATCAATCCAATATCAGTTCGATGCATTAGAAACAAAATTAATATTACTGAACGAAAAAAATAACTCAAATGAAAATATATACTTTTGTATGGATTTGATGTAGGATGTAGGTTCAATAGGTTTTTAATAATTAATATTCTTATGTTAACAACACCAACAAACAAAACAAATATGTTTACTGAATAAATTTCAAATAATTTGGTTGGTCCATTCCTTAAGGGAAGTGACTCTTTTATCGAGCTTGCTGAGTTTATTTAAGGAAAAGGTTGTAGCAAGTTATACAAGCCTAATAAAGGCTAAAAATAATTTGCCTATATAAGTATGTATTCTAAAGTAAATACAAAATCATACATGCTAAATTGCAAGGTTTAATGAAGCGTACTCAAGACAGGCAATACGTCTTAAACTGCTTTGCAACTCAAATTGCCTTCTGTTGCTAATCATGTAACCTATGACACTGAAAACTCTATTTTGACACAGATCTATTCTTTTCTGGGTTTTTATATTTATTAGAATGATTGCAGAACTTATCTACAATCTATATATGAGATAATAAAACATAATTATTTATTGGAGCTTGTGCTTTCGCTCATGCATAAATATTGTGAGAAAATGCTAGCATTAAGGGTACTCTGTATTTACCATAATTTCTAGACAGCTTAGATAATAATATAATATTGTTATTAGAACTGACGATCAATCTAATATTAATATTAACAACACTTTTAGTTAGCAGTGCCTAGTGGCTTCAGCGTGCGATTCTCATCCCTGAGGTTCGATTCCCGGCTGTGCACCAATAGACTTTCTTTCTATGTGCGCATTTTACATTCGCTCGAACGGTGAAAGAAAACATCGTGAGGAAACCCCCTATCCTTAGACCCAAAAAGACATCCGCGTGTGTCAGGCACAGAAGGCTGATAACATTGACAAATGATTATGAAATAGATACAAAAATCCGAGGCCCAAGATTTATTTTTTATTTTACTTAATAATATCACTAAACAATGAATAGTAAAATGCACAAAGAATAGTCAAAGCTATCTATGACAAGAAAAAGAATTTCTTGAGGGTGAATTTAATTTAGCTGCTGGTGCTTATTGGATATAAAAGCTTTAGCTTCTTCATAAAACGCCTTTGTTCTATAGACCGAAAAGAAAAATGGTATCTACATTGTAAGGAAGTGCTAAGTTAATCTGTTAAAGAAGTTTAACTAACGTAGGCTTTATTTTTGTTAAAATAATCAGGCGTATTATTAATATTTTAGGAACAGCTGTGTTTTACAACAACAGACTATGAATTGGAGTTAGCTAAAGCATCGTCTAAGGAGAAAGTTCCGTTTAAATTACCCGATGGTCAGCAAGTTTTAATAGGAGACGAGAGGTTTCTTTGTCCAGAGGTACTCTTACAACCTTCGCTTCATGATTTGGGAATTCCTAGTGTGGTTGACAACATCAGGTCCAGTATTTCGAAATCGGATTTTGACTACAAAGGAGAATTTTATAATAATATCGTCTTATCAGGCGGATCTACAATGTTCGAAGGTCTCCCAGATCGCCTCTTTATGGAATTGAGAAAGAAAGCAAAGGACTCATATGAAATGAGGGCGAAAATTGACGCAATGCCATCGAGACATTTAGCAGCGTGGATTGGTGGCTCGATAGTGGCATCATTGTCTTCTTATGATAATTTTTGGATGTCAAGACAAGAGTATGAAGATGTGGGTGCTGATAAAGTGCGATACAAGTTTTTTTAATGTCAAATAAACGGATGTTTCACTATAAATCTTTTTGTGAACAACAAAGAATATATTAGGTGAATATTTAACTGCTGTGAAGGAGAAGGTTTATTCAAAACTTATAATTTTATTAAAACTTTTTCTGCTTGTTCTGGCGTTCCTAACGCTATATGGAAGTTTTCGAAGCCTTTTTAGGAGTGTTTTTTTTAATGTAGATTATAATTAAAGAATAATATAATTTGAGACACGTATATAACATACAACCGCTTCTGTGGAGTCGCCGAGTTTTATGCAAATTATAACATCATATTACCTACCTATTAATATCTCAGCTGTTAATAAAAAAATTATAGTCACTCTTCAGTACTGCAAGGGAGCAGTTAATTGAATGAATGGCGATATTCTTGCTCATTTGAGTAGAAACGAAAGCTTTACCATAAACAATCCGTACAAAATGGGGCATGAGAATTTATTATTCGAATAGTATTCATGCTATGATCTGTATAGAAAGTGTATTGGAGCTGTCAAAATCTGACATCATGACGTCAATTAATTACCATATAAAATTATTTAATGAAAGTTTAATTATAATAAATCGAAGTCCACTGAAAAAATCCAAGAACTTTACGAGTAACTACAAACAAATGAAAAGTTATAAATAAAAGTATGAAAAACGCTGTATAATTGTCGTATCATTCGTGTATAGCAATTATGCATATCATAATTGTTAGCAATCAGATAAATCATATGACACAGATCTAAAACAACAATCGTAGGTACTGATTTATTTTGATGAAATGAACATTGTGTCAAGTGCAGTTGTGCACAAATTATTTTAACAAATTCATTGCGAACAAGCTGGAATTCTACAAAGGAATAACAAAAATACGAATGTTGCATTTGTTATTTTGACATTCAAAATGTGCCTAATAACGGTATAGAGTTTTACACGAATGATACGACAATTATACAGCGGTTTTCTTACTTTTCATTTGTTTGTTGTTACTCGTAATGTTCTTGGATTTCTTCAGCGGAATTCGATTTAGTTTTAGATTTAAAGATGAACTAAGGTTCGGTTCTAGAAAATCGATTTGAAAGTTATCTTGTTTTATGTTTTGTTGGGACTTCTAATTTACCGTTAACAAATTGTATCATCGAAATGATTTGGAAAGCATACAGCCTACACACTAACTTGTTAATAGACACTTATTAAACAGAAGTTTAATCAGAGATTCTATTATTAAAATATGCATGAATGAAATTTGTGTATTTGTGTTTTACTTTATCCGTTAAGCTTGATTTCTATATAACCGAATCGAAGATTTTTGTTAGAATTTAAAGCCTGTTATATTACTTACATTTAAGGGCATTTCATTGAAAATCATGGTTTGTTTTACGTTGCTTCATTTTTATTTTTAGCCTGTGAGAACGTTTTGTTTTTGTGAAAGAAAATTCGTTTATAATAACGATATGAGTAGCGGTTAATGGACGGTAATAATGTCAATTTTATACTAATAATCTATAATATAATATATATATAAAAAAATGAATTGATGTTCGTTAGTCTCGCTTAAAAATCGAAAAAGGCTGGACTTTGGCTAATTTTGGTCTTGAATTATTTGTGGAAGGCCACAGAAGGATTAAACAGTGGGAAACATAAATAGTAAGTAAAGAAAATACTAAAAACGACAATTAAATTTTCAAATAAATTCTGTTCCGATTGTGTACCTATGTCGTTTTAGAAATAAAGAAATGTCGCTTGGTTGTCATATATTTATGTTGCCTTCAGAAATGTTTTTCATGGCTGTAGTTTGATGTTGTCTTTGGTCTGTTT
This sequence comes from Pieris melete, assembly GCA_963693345.1. Taxonomy (NCBI): domain Eukaryota; kingdom Metazoa; phylum Arthropoda; class Insecta; order Lepidoptera; family Pieridae; genus Pieris; species Pieris melete. Next base: position 941,228 of record CAVNZK010000127.1, read on the forward strand.
TAAAAATGTTGTATTACGTTTTGACACAAATATATGTAGGTGATACGAAGTTCACGAGTTCATTTAGTATATACATATATATATAATTCTACTGTACGTGTGTATGTCACTTGACTCCTCTTAAACGGCTGGACCGATTTGAATGAATTTTTTTGTATGCGTTTGGGTGGTACTTTCATAGTTTGTTTAATATCCTAATCGCTTGGATTATCATGCAGGACAACGGCTGTTGTTCAGATTTATTTATGAGAAATACATATAAATTTTAAATACACTTTTCACAGTCCACTAACTAGCAAGCTGTACAGCTGTCTTGTCCGCTAGTCAATAATAAATAAATATAAAAATGTATCGAAAACGAAAAACTAAACTCTGTTTCACTGCTTTAAGCTTTAATTTTGAATAAAATAGTTAAAATTGTGTCGTAAGACTGATTTAGTTTTATAAGGAACAATGTACAATTTTATGTGAAAAACTAAGGATAAATTTTCATTTTACTTGCCATAGATAGCTTTAAATATTATTTTTGTATTTTACTTTATGCCATTTCAATACTTTTTAACATTAAACCTTTTTATTTCAATTCACAAGTCAGTCGCCATCACAAGATGACAACTATATTCAAACGTGTGCTATTTTTCTATGAAAGGATTCGGAAAGGTTGTACGAACGAGTTTTGTGATAAATTTTCTACATCCTAAATCCCGGATGGCGTTCGAAAAGCCCGCTATCGTATTAGATAACGGCAGTTACATTATGAAGGCAGGATTTGCATGCGATAACCACCCGGTATCGATGTTCCGAACGTTAGTAGGACGACCGAGCTATTTACATGGCAGCTACGGCCGGGAACCCTACGATGTGTTTATTGGCGATGATGCGATCGCCAAAATAGACGACCTGGAACTGAGCAGTCCCATAGTCAACGGAAAAATAATACACTGGGACAACATGGAGAGGATATGGCATCACGTTTTCTATAGGGAGCTGAAGGCCGCGCCTGAAGACAGGGCGGTCATGTTGGCTTGTTGCAATTCTTCAACCATAGACGAAAAGTAAGTTACTATGCAGCACATGTCAAAAATATTTCATTATTGGTTATCAGCATACCTCGAATATTTAATTATTTATCCCAGGGTCCACAAGTCAGACATTATTGCACGTAAACCGCGGTATAATAGATTTTTTACTTTTAATAGAGTCAAAGAGAAAGTTAAAAGCGCTTTAGTCATCTGCTCCTAATTTTCAACCCCGACTGTGCACCATAGCTTTTAGTAGCTATGCGTTATAAACTTCCACTCCGGTGAAGTTAAATAATAAGACGTGTTTTCGCCGAACTCAAAAATCACTGAAAAAGAAGGCATCCAAGAAATATCAATTAATAATCTACGATTCTTATTTTAGCGAACCAATGAAACTGTAGTTTACATATGTAATGAGGCTTTTTCGATTAAACAAGCACACACACATAAATACTAAAAGCATTTTTATGATTATTCTGTCGTTAAAAAGCAATTACAATAAGCCTCCATTATCGGCGATTTATTATAATCGTCGAGTTTCGATTAATGAATACAAAATTAAAATATAATTTGAATATTGCGTGTGTATTCGTTATTATAATAATGTGGAGGGAGCATCAATCATCTTCCAACTTAAAAGGTTACCAGACTAACTACGACCAGGCCAACTACTGACTGGCCGGCCCGTAATCTAAGTTCTAGAATTTGTATATAATATTTATATTAATTCATAATTTTTTTTATTATATATTTTTATATATAATAAATTGTATATCCTTAGCGGTTGGAATAACTTCGTTAACGCGTTTCCGGTTATGACGTCATCGTAGGGATTTGTAGGCACATATTGTTCGTGTCGCTGCAATATTATCTACATGTAGTCTACAAAAGTCGTATAACTGGCAAGCCTCCAGCCGTTAGTTAGTGTCCTTATGAATTGCTGTAATGTTCAAGAGTTAACTGTACAATACCTATTTTTCCAGAATAAAATGCTGCGAAGTATTTTTTGAAGTACTAAATTCCCCTGCGATTTGCATTCAGTCACAGAGTGTTTTATCGATGTATGGTTCCGGTTTTACGACCGGTATTTGCGTTGACATCGGTTATGACACTACCGACATAAGTCCGGTGTTCGAGGGTGGTCAAATCAAATATGCTCACATCCAGACGGGCCTGGCAGGCGTTCAAATATCGAACTATATAAAACGAAGTTTGCTTGAACGTAATATAGCACACGCCATTAAGAGTCCGACCGATATCGATAGTATATTAAGAGAATTGTACATAACCCGTGATGCAGCTATGCCAAGAAGCTGTTACGAAAGACGTCTGAATAGTCCGTGTGGCTATATAGAGCTTTGTAATGAAGCGTTTATGGCTGGTGAAATGCTATTTCAACCAGATGTTATAATGGAAAAGAAAACGAATTATTTACCCCTGCATGACGCGGTCGTGACGGCGTCTATGAAATGTGATGCGGAGATTAGTTCGGAATTATATGAGGCCATTGTCCCTTGTGGTGGATTAGCGATGATTCCAGGTGATAAGTCTTTAAATATATTCATAGGTTTGTTAGCGATAGATCTTTTTATATTGACACTAATTGTTCAGTGAAACTTAAGCACATTATCAAACAAATGAATCGCCACTTATCAAATGTTTTCTGCGAAGGTCTTAATGCGAGATTACAAATAGAGCTCGAGGAGCAGCTTAACCGGCCTGTCAATATTTTATCATCACCCGAGGCATACTCTATATCCTGGTTGGGTGGCGCCACCTTCGCTGGACTCCCTGACGCTAAGAAAATGTGGGTGACTCAAAAACAGTATGAGGAACACGGTGTTAAAATAATAAAGAATAAATTTATGTGACATTTATAATTACGTACCATATTTATTAATAAATAAAATATAGAAAAACATAATTATTCACGTTCTCTTAACCGTATTAAGGAAGCTTGGATTGCAACTGTAACTATGATATTTTTTTTATACGCCAGTTGTAATGACATTATAAAAAGTAATGACATTTGCATGCCTATTTATATATAGCTAATTGTGCGGATTTTTATAATTAATCTATCTGATTGTACCACTACTTTGGCAAATAAACGATTTATTATTATTATTATTCGTTAATCTGCTATTTGCATTGTTTTTTTATTCGACGTCAGTCGCCACCTTAATAAATTTCCACTGGTGCATACCGTTGATTTGGTACCACGGTATTGAATCACCTGCTTTAACCGCTAGGTCATTAGTAAGTTTATACATATGTTGTGCAGTAAATTATTATTTCATTAAGCATGAAAGCGAAACATACAAGCTGTTATATTATTTAATTATGGCAAGGTACTTAGAAGAGTATACGTCATTAATTACCCACGGCAGAATGGCGTATTATCTTTCGAGCTTTGTTTATGATCAAGCCCCGTAACAGGCTCATAGAATTTTGCTAATTGGTCATGCTTGACGCTGTTTTAGAAATAAATTAATTTAATGTTTTTTTTATACTTTGTAGGCATTAATGGACAAAGCTTCGGTGGACAAGTTATAGGTATTAGACGTGATATACCGTGACAGGCAGATATTATTTCGCAAATACAAAAGATTCACGACGTCTCGTGCCTAGACACTAGGCTTACACTCATTAATTTTCACCTCGTATCAGTTTAAAAAAAAGGTCAACCTACAAGTGATAGTGAAATGCTTTTATGCATATCATTACGCTCGCGTATAAAGTTAATAACATGTCAATTGAGGTGGCATTAAGCGGCACGTATATAAATTGTTCCAATTATTTCGGAACTAAGCTATTGAACGAAATGATTTTGAATTGACTCAATGATACAGGCTTTTATCTTTTCGAATACTATAGACAAGAAATAATAAATAATTGACAATGCCACTCTTATGAATTCAGCCAGTGTTTCATTGAATAATTGAGTCTGTACCGCAACATTACGCGATCACAACGCACCTGTAAGTAAATCTTTGAGCAAGAAGTGCGGGCCCGCAGCACAGCCAGCAATAGATTAGTCCTACGCTTTTGTTGCAGTGAGTATGAGTTGCGTATGACGTACAGAAATCTTCCAGTTGTGATCTGAAGCTTTTTAATATTTCGAGTAACCACTCGGCAGTTACCTTTATATAGCCTGGAGGCTTCAAATACTGGACATTATATAATGAGATCCATTGCTGTCTGACTTTTTTGTAGGTGGCACGTAGATGTCAGATGTTATTTGAGGCTATCTGCGCAGGTACTCAGCAATAGTCTTTTGTCCCGTAAAGATCCTCATAATTTGTGGGCTAGGACATTGCATGACATTGCTTATAGTATAAGATCCCGATATACAACGACCTTCACCGAGATGCTTATTTAATTTATATTTAATTTAATATGTCTATAAATATAATCCATATGGGTTGCCTAACAAATTTTAGTCCAGAGTATGTTTAATTAATATTAAAAAAAAATATATATAATTTGCATGTAGTAAATTTTTTTAATTCTTTTAAATCAATATTTTTAATCAGGGTAGTGTTATATATGTATCACTATAGCTTTCTTTTTTACTAAAGATGTATATATACTTTAGTGTCACGTAAAAAAAATACACATAAATAATTAATTGATTAAAAACAACCTAACGCTTGCATATTCTATGGGCTTCATAGTTTCGATTGGTAAGTATAGAATTTATCTAATAATCATATCGGTGAAATGTTTGAAAAAAATATTTTTTTTTAATATTAATTAAAATACTCTGGACTGAAATTTGCTACGCAACCAATATGGATTATATTTATTGACATATAAAATTTAATATAAAATACGTTTCATTACATAAGCATCTCGGTGAAGGTCGTTGTATATCGGGATCTTAGACCATTATAAAGAATTGAAAACAGTTGAGGAAACCGGCTTGTCTTAGACTCAAAAAGTCGGCGGCGTGTGTCTGGCACAGGAGGCTGATTACTTGCCAATTAGATTGACAAATGATTCTAGATCATAATCTCCTAATGAAATAGATACAGAAATCTGAGACTCAGACTGAAAAGGTTGTAGTGTCGCTGATTTTTATAAATATTCGTGACGAAAATACTTAAATATAATTCAGTCTTATTTGTAAATACTACGAGGATTATTTGTCTGTACTGTCTGAGACTGTAAGTGAGTTATGAAACATGCTATGCTAAATATTCTTACTAACAAATTCGGCTAGACATTCATTACTTATCAATATTAAATTCGAAGTTGTCTCAGTCAACAATTCTTCGCCTTTGATTTGATTGCGTTATTAGTTCAGTTATAAATAAATAAGAATAGAAATAACTTGTTTCAGTTTAAATAATATGAAATTTGTAAATTCTATCTATCAGAATTTATTGATTTTTTGAGGTAATACTTCTTTAGACGCGTTATGAAAAATTGATGAGAGTGAAATTTTACGATGCGCCCGCACCGTGACACAAAATTAACAGAATGAAGTTGCCCACGGAAGATGCTATGGCATTGGACATAATTTAAAAACAACGTTCGAATAATAATAGAATTTATGTTATACTTAATGTAAGACAATAATAATAAATATTTATTTATTTAAGTTTTTAAATGTAAACTGAACTTTATTGACAATAATGACTCCTTTTCTAGTATTTGATTATTTAATTGTAATTAATAATTTGCGTGCAATCAAAAACTATTTTTAATAATAGTACACGTACCATTTTTTGATTGTGTGCTGATTCGTTTAACTCATGAGTCACCCAAATGTCGGACGGTGAATTTACGATATATGTTCTGAAGTATATGTGATTTGTATAACGGCCGCTTTCTATACTCTATAATTATTTTCAATCCAGATTTTTTATCGATCGAGAATCTGCATTTAAATATGACAATCCCGTATTTGAAATCCTTGTAAGAAAGGAATTGGTCGTCCCTCTTGTGGTTTCGTTTTACGCGTTACCCTTATTTGTGAGGAACTATTTTGATTATTTTTATGAAACGTATAGATATAGGGTAATTCCGGGGGAGATGGCCGTACGGGAGAGATGGCCAATAGAAAAATTTCGAGTATTAATTCATAGATGTCAATACTTTTTATTTATTTCCTTTCATGTTGCAAAAAAAATAGGAAAAAGTAAGTAATTTGACTTTGTTTTTCATTAACACGTTAGATCTAAACTAAGGGGTTGACACATTAAGTGGTCAAAAAAAAGTTTGGACAGTTTTGTACGTTTTCGTGATATCTGCGTGAAGTAAAGAACTTTCTCGTGTTCTAGCCTCAAAATTAACTCCATAAATGAGATGTTGCTTTATTTACGCCCTGTGGCCATCTCACCCGGTCAATAGGGATAGATGGCCATAGTATTTTCGGGAGAGATAGCCATAAAATTGTATGCCCAAATTTAAATTTATTTTAATACTTAATAAAATAGATGAAAGAAGATGGGCTGCCTCCAGGTTCAGTGGTTTATATGTCACAAAAATCCGCTTAAACCTCTGACATATTTCTAGAATGAAGATTTGACGATTGGATACAATGCAGTATTTGTATGCTCTGGGTGCACGAAAATTGGACTGAGTTTGATGACATGTGTTCTCACTGACGCAATAAGAAAAAAAAGGAGTTAAAAGATCTCAAGGGTAACGGGAAAGGCAAAAAAGTACTGGCCATCTCGCCCCGAACACTATGGCCATCTCCCCCGGGCACTCGGTGAGAGATGGCCAGCCCTAGTTTTTTAGTTTAAAAAAAGTTTAAAATTATATTGTTAGCGTTGTCTAAAGTGATGTATCGTTAATATTTGATAAGAATAATAAATAAAGTTTTTGTTCTATACGAATTCACTGTTTTATTCATCATAATTCCTTCATAATACAGTTTTATAGTTACTAGGGCCATCTCCCCCGGAATTACCCTATTGTAAAATTGAAATTGTTTTAGAACAATTTTTTTTAAACCAATACACAATTTTCAATTACCAATATATCAACTAACAAATGCATCACAAGGTTTTATCGTAGTTTTATTGTAGTTATCGAAATCGGTTACGTTTGTTTCGGCGGCTTAATTCCGATACTTCATGTACGCTAATACTATAAAGGAACTCCGAGTTTGGAAATCTAAATTACGCGTAGATATCAATATAAAGCTGCTGAGGGATTTTGCTACAGAAACCACAAATTAGTAGCCAATTATTTTAGTTTAGAACAATTTTGTAAATTGAAGCCTGACGTAGTCATTAAAAAAACCAGGGATTGGACCTCGGGTTTCCGTAACTGTTACTTGTTTTTTTTTTCTTTAAGGCAATTATTCTTCACGTTTGATTCAATATTTTTAATACCCTTGCATTTCTAAGATTTGTGTACGATATACTTTGAAATTGATTTTTCTAATATATAAAATTCTCGTGTCACAATGCTCGTTCTCATACTCCTCCGAAACAGCTCAACCGCTTCTAATGAATTTTTATGCATATTCAGTAAGTATGAGAATCGGCTACTATCTATCTTTTAAACCGATAAGGGGGTGTCCACCCCAAAAAAAATTATTTTATTTTTAGAGAATTATTTTTTTATTTAACAACTTACAAAAATACATACAACCTCTAACTTTCTTCCTCTACGATCAACGACATTTTTTATTATAGTAGATAGTTATTTTTATTGAACTTAAAAAAATATTTCCTAGAAATAATATACATGGCAAAATTACGTTGGCTGGGTCAGCTAGTGATATAAACCTAGGGTAAACAGCAGTTTATCATTATTATTTTTACTTTTCTCATTTTAACAGACTGTTATGTTAATTGTTAAATCTGATTTTTATGCTTAGATTAGAGGCCATAAAAATATCCTCAAATTTAATATTTCTTTGGTATATGACGAAATTCTATAACTCTTATAGAAACCAGTTTGACATTACGAAATATATAATTATATGAATGTTTGACGTGTTCTTTTTGAATTACTTCTTAAGCTTCTTACTCAGCATCTTCTTTGAAGATAAAAGCTTAATGTAGGATGACTATAGGAATAAGTAGACGATTGATAGCGGACCAATCTTTGTTTTTATTTATTTGATTATTATTAACTATTGATTACTTGAGAAGTCATGTGGAATATGGAGTAATGGTGGCAGCTTACAAACATTGTGTAAAACAAAAAACATGGCAATTTAAAAGAGTGGCGGAGAGTTTATTGCCAGTTCTTCTCTTCCGTTCTACGACCTTGGTTTGAGAACTGGCAGGAAATGTAAAATTAGAAGCATTTAATATGTATTTCTTTTTTGTGTACATTGTGTTACTTATATGGATGGACGATTTGGACTCTGAATATAATTTACGAGAAATTAATTTATATTCATATTGGTATTTCCAGTAAATCGGAAAAACCGTTTTGCATGTGCAGTAATGAAAATGTAACAAGACACAAATGATTTGCAGTTGCGAAAGATATTTCAATACAATTTACGTAATGAACGCGCTAAAGCATTTTGAAAGTTTAAAACATCGTGGAGGTACCTGAAAAAAAAGTTGGTGTCTTGGACACACGAACTTACTTAGCTAATTCTTACTATAAAAGTCAAAAATCATTTATATAGGTAACACAATGTACACTTATGAACGTCAAAAAGGAAATATACATAAATGATTCTAATTTTACATTTACTGCCGGTTCTCAAATCGAGGGCGTAGAACGGAAGAGAAGAACTGCTAATAAACTCTATTATAAATATTTTTTTTTATGTTACAGGAGGCAGACCGACGGAGGCTCATCTGATGTTAAGTGATACCGTCGCCCATGGACACTCGCACTGCCAGAAGGCTCGCAAGCGCGCTGCCGGCCTTTTAAGAATTGGAGGACCCTAAGTCGAATTGGTTCGGAAATACTTCAGTGGGTTGCTGGTTCCACATAGTGGTGGTGCGAGGAAATTGCCTTAATATGACCAAGTTCATTATACCAATGGTTTTTAAAACCATTAAGAATAATAAAAAGGATACATTTATCGCTTTTATGGCAATATTTCACTGCATACAGAATCAAATAGCGACATACATCACGCTTTGACATGAATTATCAAATAACACGAAGGCCGAAAATCAACCAATCCGGCATTGATTGATGTGGTAGACCTCAGTCAATCGGCGACCAATCTAGTAAGTCTTACTATGAACTATAGTGCAATCAATTTTACTAACTTGAAAAAACGATACAAAATATAGCGGAAATTGTATGTAGTAAATATCTTTAATACTATTATCTACTATATAAAAATAAGTCGGGTTTTCCTTCCTGACGCTATAACTCCAGAACGCACTAACCGATTTCCACGGTTTTGCATTCGTTGGAAAGGTCTGTGCTCCGTGAGGTTTATAGCAAAGAAAATTCAGGAAAAATCAACAGAAAAGCGGGATCACCAAACGAAATGTTACATAAAACGAAGCCATCTGGTGGCGAAACGGAGTTCGCCGAGTTAGCTACTAGTATACCGAGCTAGTATACTATAGTAATTGAAATCACATTTTTTATCTAAACGTAAAATTCTGTCGAACATAGTTTTTGCGCAACTTACAACGGAAAAAGATCTTAAAAAGGTTTTTTTTTTAATCATGCTTCATTTCCATTAGCGCGATGTGATATAGCCATTAACAATTCTCAATAAATAAACAATTTCCACTTACCATAGAATTTCTTAAATAGAACCGGTTGTTGGATAAGTTATTCAACCAAAATCACAAAATCTTTAGCAGCAGGAAATTCACTCCTTTTGTGTTTGTGGATATCCTGTGGTATTGGCATTACGCTCGTATAAAGCCGTGGTATGCCGGGAGATAGTGACAAAAAATAATTAGTCATTTGTACCAGTATGGTGATTCTACAGGGGTCTTAATACGAAATTAAAAAAAGAATTTTGATGGTCATAGCGTTGGTACTGGAGGTCCAAGCGCGTGAGCGTTAGTCCAACTCGTCGGATTATTTACGACTTTTAAACGATTTCTTCCACAAAAATTCTAGTATTCTCCGATAGTCCTTAAAAATATAATAGGCGGCAGTGTCATACCATACTTCTGCGGTGTAACTTACAGCCCGCCATACCGACGCGAATGCGATAATAATAAAAAAATGTGTGCGTGTACTAGGTGTACACACGTAAGAAGTGAAACTTCTTTATGACCTTATTTTTCGAAAAATGATCTACTATATGCAACTTAACGAAATTGGTTAAATAAAGTTTAACTTAGCTTTTATTATCATAGACATGAATAAAAATACAATTATTTCATTTTAACTTATTACTTTACTACTATGTAGTACTAAGATTATTACAGAATTTCATTAATTGTAATAGAATTATTAGTATTACTATCATTGTTATCGTTATTATATATTTTTGTTACTAATGGCTTCGAATCTCTTCGGATCAACCGTGGTAGGGACAAGAAAAAGATGGCGCGAAAAATGTGACAAATGTGTGTAAATTATTTTTCAAAACGCCGATAAAGGAGTTTGACTTCAAAAGATGGCGCGTAACGGTAAAATGTTACACTACATTTTTTTCCAACCCCGATAAAGAAGTTTCACTTCAAAAATTTGCCTGGTACAAATGGCGGCGGTACGGCGGCCATTTCGCACCATCCGAAAGGTATGGCATGGCGATTTTAGTAAATGGCTGCTCGACGATGACTAACAGTGCAAAAATTAGCCTAACAAATGGTTGTTTTTTTTTTAAATTATCGCATTCGCGTCAGTGTGGCGGGCTGTAAGTTACACCGAAGAAGTATGGCATGACACTCCCGCCTCTTATTTTATTATGAACAAATCGTTTAAAAGGTCGTAAATAATGCGATGAGTTCGACTAACGCCCACGCGCTTCTCCGCCGGTATCAGCGCTATGATCATTAAAATTCTTTTTTAAGACTTGTAGACTTGTAGAACCGCCATACTGGTACAAATGACTAACTATTTTGTGTCACTATCTCCCGGCCTATGGACGGCTTCTAGTCATCGCTTATAACAAGACAGGAAATGTTCTCATTATTGAAGTAACGGCGCTACAGAACCTTGATATGCTTGGACTGAGATTTCTGCACACGTTTTCTCGATTTTTTTACTGTGCAAGTAGGTAGTAGGTGCTTCAGTCTCCCTCATAGTACGCTCAAGTATGTATTGCGACATAGATGAATAATTCACTGGTCAATGCGCGCAACTCGGTATTTTATAAATCACTTAATTTATCTTTTGGAAGCCTTCAGAAAAGAGCTACGTCCCTCATCCAAGTGACGGGTTCATGACAGCTTTGCTCTGGGTCAGATTACAGCATGGTAATTCTATACCGCGTCACATCATATGAATAATGCAAGGCGATAACGAACTCTCTCTGGGACACTGGGTTGGGTTATTGCATTTTTAATATCGCTTGTCGTCGTTGTTCGTCTAACTAAAAGAGTCATAATTGAAGCTTTGAGTAGCTATTGCACATTGCGTTAGTCCATTGAAATGTTACATTTGTTAGAAGACGCAATTTTATTTCTGGGACATGTAGAGGGGGTCAATACAAGCTTAACCTCAAGTTTGTGGGGTTGGCGTGCTTGTCCTCCGGCGGCCATCTTGGAAAAAGGGGTTCAAAAAACACGTTTTTGGCTATATCTCCTAAAAAATGTTCAGTTTGGCCCTCAAATTTTATAATTTCAATGGACTATCGATCTGCCATATTTTCTTATTTTGAACAATAGTCAGTAGTGTTGCTGATTTCAATTTCAAAATTTCTTTAGAAGTAATATGATCAGTACATGATGCCAAGACAGATGGTGTTAGTTTTCGACCGAATTGAGACCGGATCGATAGCATTTCATACATATTATATTATATATTTATATGCAGTCACAGTATATGTAACCTATTTGACACGGATTGCGAATTTGATTTTTCCTCTGGTTGCCGTATTTTAGAAGACACGAACTTTACGATAGTTTCGTTAAAAATTGGAGTAACAATTTGTACATGTGAATAGATTATATATTCGTCAGTTTTTGACAGTTTGACCGGAAATTTGTATTTTTTCGAGCTTTGTAAGTTCGCGCTTTTAAACTTTTAAACTTTTTTTTTACGTTATTATATTTTATTTAACGTTTTGTTTGTGGTTCTCAATGATAATATTATTTTTTTTTATAGAACGGGGGGCAAACGGACAGGAGGCTCACCTGATGTAAAGTGATACCGCCGTCCATGGACACTCTCAACGCCGGAGGGCTCGCGAGTGCGTTGCCGGCCTTTTAAGAATTGGTACGCTCTTTTCTTGAAGGACCCTAAGTCGAATTTGTTGAATTATTTTTCTAGACTATACACATACCCTATCAAAATGACAACTCGTAGCAATAAAGATTGGTATTTACTAAAGAACAATAAGTTCGTTCGTTAGTAAGAAGTGCTTTACCTAATTAAAAACTGTCTAACTATAAAATGAAGCATCAACCAGTGTGGTTAGCGAAGTTCTAAACTTAGTGATAAATTAAAGTTCCTTAAGCTTTAAAGTTAAGAAAACACAGTTTAAGTTACGTAATTAGCGCGCACCGAGCAGGTTGGGAGAATAATGAATAACAAAACAACTAACTTCATACAATGAGGAAACTGGGTAACGCTAAGCGTACTGGGATTTTAGTTCAAATTTTCTGATGTTATATCGAGCGTGTATAAAAATTTGCACACACATCGCTTTGGCATAACAAAGGCGTAAGCCCGTAACCGTTTTACATTAACCATGCCTGATTTTCTCCTCTAAAAATATTAAATACTTTGTAAAAACAGGAAGAGTGTTGTCTTAGTGGCTTAAGGCACCTTCGAATCACGTGCACGGCCGTGATTCTACTTGAATTTTCTTTTTATGTTCGCAATCAACACTTGCTCCGTTGGTAAAAGCCAAATCCAAATATCTACATGGAGACAGGCTGATTACTTACTAGTCACAAAAATTTGAAAATGATCATATCAACATTTGCAACCTGCGGGTGTGGTTGTACTAAATTATTAGTAAGCTATTGCATAGATTTTAACGCGACCTTTGAGGTCGGCGACCGAATCAAGAAATTCCGTAACGAAAATAAACCTAACGCGTTAGAGGTGATCGGTGACGTGACGTAGCGCAGGTGCGTTACAGTGGGACAGAACGCATACTGCGTATTCACATCTCTCTGACGAGATCGGTGACGTAGCGAAAGCGCGGCCGGTGCAGCCGGTACGCGTTAGAGTGAGACAGACTATATAGGCGTCTTAGTCTGAGTCTGGTAGAGTGGTAAAGTGTTAGATTTAATTCAATCTATCTATCGAATAAAAACAAATACTGCATAAATAAAAAAATAAATTAATAATTGCAATAGCTCTACCGCGGCAGTCCCCGAGTGCCACACGTTTTTTATTTGTAGAAAAATCAATGGCCAGGGTGAAATCTTTCAGGTCATGTCATTCGTTTGAATCCCGGATATGCTCCAACTTAAGTAGCACTTGTTATGAATAATGCCGTGAGTTACACAATGAAACAAAGGTATATGTGTTTGCCCCATTCCAACATTCCATATTTCAAACAATGTTATATTAAATTCATGGTATGATCACGGATTGTTTTTGGGTATAATAAATATACCTATATACCGATGATAATAGAATTTATAAGAGAACACAAAGTCATTATTTTATTCGAATTGCAACACCACGCATTGTTGTACCACGTTTGTTGACTTTGAATTGACTTATTTAAAATCAAAATATCAAGTTTAATTTATTTCATATCCTCGATATATAACTTACATGTTTTCCTAATTTTCTGGGCAAGCTAAAACCTAATCTAAAATTAAAAAAATACCCAATTTTTTTTCTTTAAATATAAATCACGGTTTTAATATATTGTATTATATGTTTATGAATGATACATTTATTGTATAAGTCATAATTTTTATTGACTCAAATATCGTTGTCGAAATGAAAGAATAATTGTAACAAATATTTTTACAAAGTTATCACGTATTCAACTACGCTTAACGTAATTCGGCGAATCCAAAAAAGAGGCACCGAAATTCATTGTGCAGTAGTAAATTCAGGAATCACAATAAACAAACACTATTTAGCAATTCTGAATAAAATTACGTCTGCCATTGATATGTAAATGTTTCACAAGTGCATTTGAGTCTCTAGAGACTTTATTTTGTATATAAAGTGTCATTCAAAAAGTGACCTGTTGAATATATTTTACATGTATCAAAGACTTGCTTTGAAATATAATCGTATGTATAAAGTGACTTAGAAAGGTGTGTTGAGCTTTTTCCTTCTCATACAGATTTATTGATGTTTTTATGAAGGGAAATTTCGTGCGGAGTTCACGTAGTCATCCGATGAGGCCTGAGCAATATTAGGCTAAGAAGAATATTCGTTGTGTAAATTAATACTTGTAGAGACAACATGTTCTACTCGTAACTATGGGAATACTATTAGATGAAAAAATGGGCCTATCACAACATATCGATAACATAACAGGCAAAGCGTATATGCAACTAGGATTTGTCCAGCGGTCATGCAAGACATTTAATAACATACATTGCATTAAAAGCTTATATTTTGCTTATGTAAGAAGCGTGCTGGAGTATGCGGGTGTTATGTGGTCTCCATATTATACAAAGTATAAAAAAGCAGTAGAAAATATACAAAAAAAGTTTGTAAAATTTCTTAGTTTTAAAAAATACCAATGCTTCGATAGTTATGCGCATTCTTGCAATTATTTTAATTTAGACTCATTAGAAAGTCGGCGAAGTCAGCAAGACCTGCTTTTTTTACATGCTATTATTAATGGGCGGATCGATAGCCCCTATTTGCTGTCGTGAATTTCTTTTAAAATTCCTTCTCCATATGCGACAAGACACACAAAGTTGTTCCATGTGCCTCGTACGAACTCGAATTACCTGCATAATTCACCAATGTTTCGGGTTTTATCTAACTATGACAGTAATTATGAGGATATTGATATTTTCCACCTCACCAAAGAACATGTGAGAAAATATTTGAAGGGGCGGGAAGACTCGAATTTTGTTTAGGTTGTATTTGGTATTATTTATTGTTTTGAATATTAAATTTCAGTTTACTGTATATATTTTTGTCAATTGATGCGCTTATTTGTTTCATTTTTCTTATATAATATTGTTTATCTATGTAATCTGCCTTGGCTTTTTGTACTGTATAAGTGTTTGTTTTGTAATATTATGTATGTTAGCTGTAAGATTACTTATAATTAAATAAATAAATAAGTAACTTATCGATTGACAGGTAATGGCTCAATCATCACCGTATCTATTTGTTGCACCTTATATACTTTCTGATTATTTTCTTCATAATTACGTTAATTTTCTCGAAGCCTGAAATCGTATGATATATAGTGCCTATATTTATTGATAAATAGAAAAACTCTTAGTTCCTGAGTAAATGTTTTGTTAATATATTAAAAACCTTTCATAGTATTCTGCCTTATTCACATTTCCTATTTTTAAACATTTTTATGTTACACTTGTAAATGAAAATTTTATTTAATTTTTCTTTAATTATCTTTTTTACAGATCTTGTCTTGACAATAACAAACAGAAAAAAGAATTTTGACGATATTTTTTTATGTACTCACGTTAATAATCCGATTGTATACATATGCAATTTATTGAAAAACCTTATACTCGAAAAATGTGCAATGTGATGTGAGCACGACATAAATAATAAGTAGAAGGGGAAAAAGGTAAAACCTTACCTGTGCCCCAACCATTCCCTGCCTCAAACGAGGTAAGTCTGTGTGAGAATACTTGGAGATAGACCAAGGTTCCACTTGAGTCAAGTCAGTGTCCAATTCAAACTCGTTGATCTGATTTCGCAAGAACTTGCGAATGTTCCAGGGCAGGTCATTATGCCTGAAAAATTACCTACATTAACACAAAAGTATGCAAGCTTAAACATACGAGTACAAAAGATTTTTTGCAAATCTCTAGATTATAGATAGATAGATAGTTTGTCTACAAAACGTATTAGTTCTGTGAATACAGTTTTCGGATTTAGTTAGATTCAGCTTGCCTATTGAAATGCATATCGATATTTCAATAGGCAAGTTCGTAGTATGAGTAATAAATAATATACTTGCCCATCAGTAAGCGGAACCTCTTCTAAAATCTGCTTGGCGATCTCAAGCCTCTCACGGTCGTACGAGGCTGCGGCTACCACAGCTACGACAGCTAGAAGGACGCATGCTACCGCCCTTCTTTCGTTTCCGCGTGTCACCCTCACTGTAAAGAAAATATACAATTTTGAAACAAGTCAATAACAAGATAAATATTAAATTTCTTGTCCTTATAATTCTCGTTACGCAGAACGAAATAAGAAAATTTACAGTAAATTTTTAAATACTAGTAGGTACTCTTAAAGGTCTACTGAAAGAACCAAAATAATATGTGTTTCAACGTAAAACGATTTTAATTATGTTATGTTATGAATAGTTTTTTTTTCTTAAAAAAACTATTCATAGATAAAAAACAAAGCCATATGTATGCCATATACTTTTTTAAACATTTTCGGTATATTAATTCTATCAAAGAAATAATTCTGACTGTTGTATGTATTGTGTGTTGTATGTATTTTTGTATGTTGTATCATAAAAATTTAGGGGTGGGACCACCCTTATCAAGTAGGGGGATGAAAAATAGATGTTCTCCGATTCTCAGACTTACTGAATATGTATAAAAAATTTTATAAGAATCGGTCGAGCCGTTTCGGAGGAGTATGGGGACGAACATTGTGACACGAGAATTTTATTTATAGAGATAATTGCTATATTATTTTTTAACTATTAAATATGAAATTGTGACTTCAGTGGTATATAGTAATAGCCTTACTATAATATATCTAAGATAGAATCCATGCCTTATGGGTATGTGATGTTTTCAAAAATTATTTATTTTAAAGGATTAAGACTTTCGTATTATTTTCCTGGGAACCTATACACAAAGGAATCAGTCAGGTGGTTGAAATAATCTGAGATCAGTACAGCGGAAAATACAACGAAACATTGTGTGAAATGAATCTGAAGCCAACTAAAAGCACGGGCCGGTATTAGCTGTTAGTGCAGCAAAGCTTTTAACTTTGAAAAATAAGAAGCTTGATTCCTGAAAACCCTATAATACTTTTTAACAACAAAGTAGTTTCAAAAGCTGACAGAATCATATTTATGTGGTGTTTTAATCAAAACTATATTTTTATGTTTTTAGGACGCAAGTTTTATTTTAATATATTAATCATTAATTACAATGTAATAATCAATTAGAAATATTCATCTGACTTTAACTTTGACTGCCTCTTTTTATTATAAACTAGCTGACCCGGCGAACTTCGTACCGCCTAACAGTCAATGAATGTCGTGTTACTTTTTAGCTGAACTAATTTAGGCTTTGATGAACGTAAAACAATGATACAAAATAATATATTTATATAGATAGAAACAAAAAAGTATTTTATTATGATGAATGATGATGAAAAGATACATACAGAATGAGAATAAAAAAAAAATAAATAAAGAATAATCATAGTCTCAGCAACCAGGCCATAAGCTCCAAAAAAAAATAGTTGTTAAACTATTTGACAGGATTGGACAACAAATGTTTGACAAGTAATAAACAAATCAACATCTATTGAAATGATTAAGTATTCATTACACACATCGAGTTTTCATTGTTTTTATGATATATTCTGCTATTCGGGACGGAAACAAATCCAACAAATCAAAAACCATGGCAATCGGTCCAGCCGTTCTCGAGTTATAAGTGTTTTAACAAACACGACTTTTTTTATATATATAGATAAAAGGAACGACTAAAAGAAGTTAAATCTTTTTGACTGGCACCTCTGCCACTGAAAACGTTCATAAACGTTAATAATGGTAAAATATATGTTAGTTACATCCGGAACTGATTAAGTTTTTAATAAGTAGTACGATTAAACAAAATAAAATACGCAAAAATAGTTCTTTCGTGCTTTGATGATGCGAATTTCTTGGAGTTGACCTTTACCCTGTACCATAGTTAAAGTTTTTATTATAATATTTTCGAGATTTGATAATATTATTATATATATTATAATATTATATATATTAATACTATAATCTTTATCTGTACGAGTATATGGGACATTATTAAGTGAATACGCTGTCATATCTCGATTAGATAGTCAACGTTAGAGAATTCTAAATACGAATAAATTATCAGGGAATCGTGAGTTAGAACTTCGCTTCAATTGATTTCACATCAAGCGTTCACAGAGAACTAATAGAGAAATTCAATCAAAATATCTGCAAATTCCTAACTCAATTTAAAATGTCCCATCATTTCTAGGGATTCACAGTCTACAATTAATTGAATACTATTTCAAAATTAATTCTCACTTAAGCAATGAATATTACGATCTACCTGTAATTAAAGTAAAGGTAAGCCAATAAAGTTATTGGAGAAAAAATATGATATTGTTATCTACACTAATATTATAAAGAGGAAAACTTTGTTTGTTTGTTTGTTTGATTGTAATGAATAGGCTCATAGACTACTGGACCGATTTTAAAAATTCTTTCACCATTCGAAAGCTACATTATCCACGAGTAATATAGGCTATATTTAATTTTGAACAAAAATAGGGTTCCGTAAGATATTAGGGTTTTTCGGACACAAGGTGTAAAAAATCAACCAAAAAAGTTACTTATTTTGCGTACCCTGCCTAAACTATTAAAGTACCCTGCCTAAACTATTCTAAGATAGAACCATAAAATCTACAAAAAAGTCCGCGACACACTATACCTATCTATGTCGAGTGAGGCACAATAACCATAAATGATATATAAATGACATGGCAAAACGGCGTTTGCCGGATCAGCTAGTCCGAAATAAAAGAAGAAGATCAGAGAAGAAACCTCTTCTGTCAAATACTCATAAAACAACATTTAGATATTTAAATTGCGACTCCAGACGGCACTGCCTCAGGTGCAAGAGATTTTCGGTCGCCCTGCGACTCTCTGAAATCGCCCACCGATAGTTTTTCGCGGTCGCAGGGTTTGTTTAGTCCTCCGTATTAGGTCGTACTAAGCAGAGGCTTGCGCGACCTAAGAACCAAATGCTGCCTTGATAATTCGTGAGCCATCTAACTTCGTAGAAATGTATAATAAATGTTATGTACCGATCGAGCTGAAATTTTAGCATGATATATATCCGCATCAAGGATTGTTTTTATCTATATTTTTTTTGTTTCTTTATTTTTTCATTTTTTTTTCCACAAGTATTCCAAATTTAAACTTATATAAAATGCTTTCTTTGTTTTGTTTCTCATTTCTCAACCATTCAATCACAATGTGCCACAGAGAAGGCAGGGAACAGCTAGTAAAATATAAAAAACCTAAAAACCAATTATTGTGGTTTTGACACAAGTTTCGACTAATCAAACCCTTATAATAAAACTACGGCATCATTTTTAAGTTGTTTACACGAATAAAGAGCCCTTTAAAACAGCTTACTGGGGGGTAAACGCTAGATTTGGATTTTTTAACAATATAAATGGATAAAATAATGAGTTTGATTGTGATGAAATAGCTATTCATGCCTAATATGCTACAATAGCGTAATACCACGCAATTAATTGGGGTTTCAAAGGGTTTGCGTAGAAAATCAGTGCATTTATAAGGCCTGTCTGTTTTAGTTTACTATGAGAGGCCAAGTTCATTTTGTACTAATATGACCAACATGGAATTCTTAATAAATAATATGTAAATTTCTTACGCCCACGTTTTAATATGTTAAAGCATGTTTTTATTTGTTCTTTTTTTTTCATGACCATGCCTGAAGGATTAACAATTAAAATCTTTGAATTTTTTGCGCTGGTTGAAATATTTCTCTGGAAATTTGCCAGTCCCTTCCACCCCTTCTTTTACCACGATGTTTGCCCTTCGTAATGTATAATAAGGTTTATTAGGTTAGGAACAATATATCCCTTCCTTAATAACGAACAATTCGAGAGCGTTTTGTTACAATTACTATCAATTAAAAAGATTCATTTGATGTAAATATTAATTATTATTCCATTTCACTGCGGTTAAGCATAATTAGGGTTGATGGGAGATGCACAAGCGTATTATTCGAGCTATTCTTTGTTCAATTTTAATTGAGCACGTACAATGAAAAGTTAATATGCTTTTAAATACGTAGCACACGGTATATGAGGCATATAATATTGAGTATATTGTGAATACAATTAAGATAATTTTTTAGATAGTATTTAAAAAAAATATATAACAAACGCAGCGGCTAACGGGATGCTCACTTGATGTTAAGTGATACCGTCGCTCATAGGCACTCATTGCTGATGGTTCGCGATGGTGAGTTGCCGGCTTTTTAAGAATTGGAACGTGACGGGGTCAACGTCAAGGGTTCAAGCCGCTCGCAAAGTCTGGTTGTCGATGATTCGAATCGTTCTACGTTAAATAAGTCAAGTGGAAGGAGCTAGTAGTGGGTAGGTCCCGCCCAGAAGTAAAGACAGTACCTACTTTATGTGGAACCGAATTTGCGGTTTATACAGCTGCAAGCGGTGGACCAGTGGAAATTTGAGTTGATTTTAAGACATTAATGTGTAAGACTTATTATTATGATTAAGAAGCATCCCGCGGATTACATAATGACAGTCTTTACTGTAAAATAAAATATGTCTATTATGGAACATAAGATACAGCTATCACTTATTCCACGTCATTAAATTTGAATCTGTAGGCATCCCTACTCATCGGCAAAGAAAACAGAGGGTGTAGGCCGAGAGAAAAAGCCGGCGTAAAAAACTCTCGGTTCTCTTTTAAAATAGCAAATCATCAAACAACACTTATTTTAAAACAAATATCGCAAATTAACAATGGATTCAATGAATTTGGATTAAGATTTCTTATCATTTTGGATGTTAACGGTTAAGGCGGTGAATAGGACACCGTGACGTATATCTACTGGGTTCGATTCCTATGTAATCAAGGGATTTGGGATGGTAAGCTCTGTGCAAAACAAGGGACAGCACGGAGCTGCCTAAACATTATCATAGAATTCGTACACATTCATTTGAATTTTAATAAACATAACGTTCTACCCTAGAGTAAGAGGTGCGTCACCTGAACAGTTCTTGGACATTTCAAAATTTGCGCAGTATGTAAAGATTTTTATTGAAGTGACACTTCTTTATCAGCGTTGGAAAAAAATTCCATCACGTGACGTCGTCACATTTTTCCGTTACGCGCCATCTTTTTCTTGTCCTCCGATTTCGGGTCCAGTATTATGTTTAGTTATAAATAGAAAATATGCTTTTTAATCATTATTATTTATCTAAAAAACCGTGTAGTGCGTTCATGAAATGTATAAAATTTATATTAAAAACAAAAATATATAATAACGATAACAATGATAGTAATAATTATATTACAATTTATGAAATTCTGTAATAATCTTAGTAGTAATAAGGTAGAATGAAATAATGGTATTATTTGTATTCTATTTATTTATTCTATTCTATTTATGTATATGATAATAAAAGCCTTTTTTTTTAAACTTTATCTAAATTAACTTAACCAATAAGGTCATAAAGAGGTTTCACTTCTTACGTGTGTACACTAGTACACGCAAACTTTTTTTATTTATTTAATCTATTTGTTTGTCCTTCCACTACAGTGTGTCCTACATTCCCTCTGGTACACGTACTAATTTCATTAATAGCAGTTCAGTAACTTTTTTATGAAAGCAAAGTGTAAATGCATTCACTACACCGCTTAATGTACTGTGAAATATTTTAAACGGTATTTACTATACATAAATTTCAGGATAAGAAATATTTATTTATAATGATTTAGAACTGCATACATAAATAGGGATAAGATTCCATTATAAGTTATTTATATTTTTTAAACAGATTTAAGCTAGAATCGCAGGTTCCAATAAAATAAATAAACAGCGAATATTATTCATAAACTATCCTAACGTATAATAAAAAGCCTGTTATGTTTTATTAATTAAAATGAAATGGCCAAACATAATAATATTTTGAATATTAAAAGTATATAAAGTATTTTGACTATTTACTGAGATATCCAATTATTTCACGTTTATTTACTCCTGACTTTAATATTTATGTAGTCTGCTAGAGAGTGAATTGATTCAAGTTTATGAAAACGCGCGTCAGGCTTAGTTGTTTCATCTTTCGTTTTATATTCTCCCTTGGAATAATAGAAGTGAATATTTAGGTAAACTTTCAAAATAATAAATTAATTTAAACTTTTTCTGCTTCTGGCGGGTTTCCTATAAGGCTTTTGATATTTAAACTTTAGATACCTCGAGCTGGCAATGTGTTGATGTATGCGTCAGAGGTTTTTGTATGGTTTAACTTTAACTGTGTAGTTGTACAATAAATTTGTTGGTTTTATGTTAAATCAGTTTAATATAATCTATTTGTTGATTTTTTTAAAGACAGTTGTATTTTTGAAATGCATAAATAACAGTTTGAATGTTTTATAAACTTACTTCTTGATATGAATTTGGGGACTCTCGTTACCCTTCGTTGTGGTTGACCTGCAAAGAAGAGTATTTGAAATGAAAAATATAATACCATAAGAATGAAGAAACATAATTAAGAACATATAAAATGACGTATCTATAGAATGGCCAAGTGGCGGACGTAATATCAACCTTTAAATTAATCAGCCATATATTTCCCGCATTTCAGAATACATTTAAATAATGTTATCAAGTTAAGGGGAAACCGTCTGGATCGAAAAAAAAACCTTAATGAGACGCATAAAATTTTGTGAAGTCATTAATAAGTTATAAATTAATTAGTTTTTTTTTCCAACAATTCAGTATTGGTTTTCACGGCTTTAAATAAATTATGAATTCGTTGCACTTAATGAAAACACATATTTCAATTTCCGTGCTATTTAGTTTTTGGGTCAATTTTTATATAATAATTTGCATTTCAATTAATCATTCGTTTGATAAAATATAGTCAACATATAAAAGTAACCATTTTAATCATTTGACCTCATTTTTCTAGTGGTTACCATGTTTGATTTTTGGGTAAAAATGCTGATGTCCTTGTGCCTGGTCTCAAAATTTATATATATATATTATATAATAGGGGGCAAACGAGCCTGCAGGAAGCCCAAATAGGGCAGTAATTGCAACTCATAGACACCCATTTTTAGTGGATGCGTTGCCGGCCTTTGAGGGAGGAGTACACTCGAATTTTTAACAGTTGGAGGTCGTATCTCTCAGGGAGGACCAGATGTCGATTCCACAGTTCGCTAGTTCGCAAAAGAATATGAAATAATACCCCGATGGTGGCGAACATACTTATCGTTGTATGAAAGTTTTGGAATATTGGCATCTTATGTATATATGTAACAGCATCTAAGCATAAAACAAGTTAAAATACTACTCAAATAACATTATAATTTCCGTGCGTCTGACACACACCGTCGATTTTGAATCTCCGGCTTATAAGCGAGTATTTATTGTGCACATTGCGAGTAATAAGTGCCTCCTGGAGTTGGATCATTAATCGGGAAATCAGTTCCTATATGAAATCGGATTGTTATTAGTTATCTTTGATTTAACAATTTCGCGTAACGTCAGATTACATTAAAACGAGGCTGTCCTAAGAAAACAGTTTTAACAAAATACCACTACAATATGACGTCCTATATACGTAGTTATTGAAGCCATAAAGGATTTAAATTTATGCATGAATAACCTTACGTGGGAGTACCTACTATATGAGAGCTATCGACTCAATACGTTTTGACTTTGTGACATTTACATTTTAGAACCGGCGGTAAATGTAAAATTAGAAACATTAATATGTATTTCTTTACTGACGAGTCATAAGTGTTCATTATGTTACCTACATGATTAAATGATTTTTACTTTACTTGACTTTTACTATTAAGCCTTCTAACTATACACTAAAAACCGTATTCTAGGAAGATATGCACTACAGTTCGTAGGCCTCGGATCCCTGTATCTGTAATCATCTTTCAGACTACTTTCCCGGACACACCCCAATGGTCTAAGATAGGCAGTTTTCTCACGATTTTTTTACCGCCTAGCCACCACCACTGGTCTAAGATAGGCAGTTTTCTCACGGTTTTTTTACCGCCTAGCCACCACCACTGGTCTACGAATTACAATCTGACTCCTACAATAATTTTGTTTAACTAGTATTTGTTTCTTTTGTTTTTAAAGTGAAACTTTTATTACATCATCTCAAACTTTTTCGTCTGTGTGTTGCATGTCGCGTGACGGTCGGCCGCGGAGTAGGGATAAAGTTAAAGGCGCTCGTCATAGCAGCCAAGGCCAATATGGCGGCGCCTATAATTCGCAGCAGCTGATCGTGTAGTGTATAGACTATTATTTAATATGTGTATATAATCTAAATAATTATTTTGATAAACTTTAAAGTATAATAACTAAAATAAAATACACTGAACGAAAAAAAAAATTAACCGTAACATAAACTAAAATATATTATTAAAAGGAGTCCCTTTAGGCAAGGTTCCGAAGATACTGGCAGCGTTCCCCCTTTGAATCGCTAGACTAATTCTTTGTCCGAGGTAGCTGCCAGATCTAAATAATTGTTAAGTATTATGTATGTCGTACTCTCTAAGATACAGAGTTCATTAAAAATATTAGTTGGAGACTTTTATTATTTCCCATTATCATTACAATTTTCCAAGTATAAAATTAAGATTGACAAAGCGATTTTTATACCCTTAATGGAATATTATTCCAAAAATTTTTAGTTCAATGTCTATAATGTGAAAAAAAGTTTCACTTTTACCGTGGTTTCATAAAACCACACAAACGAAAATTAAATAGTTACCTAAAAGATATTCCTTGGAAAAGTGTCACCTAGATTTTCTCATATTTCTAACTTTCCAAAGGGATAAAAAGCTTTGCCCCTAAGTTTTCGCTCAGAAGTAAGACGTAATCATTAAAGTGTGCCCCGGAGGAGTCATTTAGGAACGCTCTGCTTTAATTAACCCTTAGTACGGTGACAACCACAAGTTAAGATAATGAAATGGAGAAAAATCGTCTTGAACCTGAAGATTTACTTGATAAAGTAGGTCTTCAATCGCATATCTAATCTACTGAGTTCTTTTACTATTTAAAGGTAATCGTTCGGTTAATTCATTATATATATTTATGATTTATTTATTTATTTTTATTTATTAACACTTCGTTGCATTACAATATAAAAATGGTACATAATTAAATGAAAAGGAGGGCAGGCCGGCCTTATCGCTTTCGAGCGATCTCTTCCAGGCAACCACTGTGAGAAAAGAAAAAGAAATGTGGTTAATTAGATAAGGTAGGCAAGAAGTGCAAAAATACATATTACATATATACGTAGTTATTAAGAAAAAACAAATAATATTAAAAAATTAATTTAAAAAATATGTACATTCAATTCACATATAAATCGCACACGCAACACTATACAGAATATATTCGTACATATTTATTATTACTAGATTCAAATAAACAATAATTTTTTTTGTTCAAATTGAAAGAATCATTTTAATGTTTTACCTAACCTACAAATACTTTCCAGATACAGTACAATAATGTATTTCCTGCCTGGTCTGGTCCCACTCCAATAAGCAGCAAACTCCGAACCTAAATCAGTGAAAACAAGGCCAGCGAATGTGGCTACAACAACCAGCAATTTAAAATATAAATTCCCGTCGTCATATGTAACAGATTTGCAAATTACGTTGTTAAATTTGGCCAGCAGCCAAATGGCCTGTTTGATCTGGCAACGACAACTAATAGGCGAGATTTCATGAATCTAATGCTACTCAACTTTCAAAGAGTTTAGACCCTATTCTAAAACGTGAAAATTCTCTATACGAAATTCCACCCGTATCGTATTTTTCAATGCAATTATTGCCGCGCACCACCACTATGTGGAACCAGCTGCCCACTGAAGTATTTCCCAACCAATTCGACGTAGGGTCCTTCAAGAAAAGAGCGTACCAATTCTTAAAAGGCCGGCAACGCACTCACGAGCCCTCTGGCATTGAGAGTGTCCATGGGCGGCGGTATCACTTAACATCAGATGAGCCTCCCGCCCGTTTGCCCCCCGTTCTATAAAAAAAAAATCTAATTATTACTCTCAGTGTCTAGGAACGTGTTGGAATACGGGTGTCATAATTCACAAAAAGTCTCAAGTCTCATTGTAGCTACGATTATCTGAATACCTCTATTCTGTAATGGTTACCACAATAACAAACACGATATTTAATTCGCCTACATTTGATATTAAGACCAATAATAGAAAACAATTGGCATTATTAAAATCTTTACAAAAATTTCTTATTATTCCGCACCTCATTAAACTGAAAAAGTTAATATTTAAAATGCACATAACTAACAGCGGTTAACCACGACTTGAACAAAGGCCTATTAAGTCATCAGCTATGTACATTTCAAAATTCGAAATCGATTTTCCGGAATGCCTAAACAATTCACAATGTTAACATTTTAATTTTATAATTAAAAGCAATTAGTTATCTTTTGATTTGTAAATATATAATCTGTCAAATGTATCACCTTCATTAATGACTGAGAGCCTACTATAAGCTCTTATTGCGAGCTTATTTTTTTATAGAATGGGCATGTTAAGTAATAAGGACCCTAAGTTGAATTGGTTCGGAAATACTTCAGTGGGCAGCTGATACCACGTAATGATGGCGCGCGGCAAATACTGCCTTAAAAAACGCTCATTTGTGGAACAACGAGATGCATCGCTTATTCCTACGGTAAAAAAATCAGCCCGTTTATTTTTCGTCATGACCTTAGCGGTAATCAGATTTCGTTCATTCAATTTGTATGATAATTCGTGCCATGACCTCGCGTCGGAACCAAAATTTTACTGTGTCGCCTTCAAACTTTGACAGAATAAACGTACCTAAAAAAGTAACTTTTTGTTCAACTTTTTTGTATCGAAATGTCCAAATAATAGTTTAGAACAAATAAAATTAAATCGTTTTCTTGAAACTTGTTCATTCAGTAAGAATAATAAGATGTCTTATATCTAATATAATAAATACTTTATATTTTGAGTTTAGGTAGTGTGATTATAAAGAAATTATTAAATCGTCAGTGATAAGAAACAGGACAAAAATCCCCTTTTACGGAATTCAAAGATATCGAGTTTATAACAATATATATTATTTAAATTAATTAGGTATGTAGATGGTATAATAAAAACAATAAAACAGCTTCCGCCCGCGTTGATTCGTGTATTTTACCAAAGTCTCTTGCGACTATTTGTATATAACGATAATGTGTGTTAAAATATAGTATTTACACGCCTTAACCTTCTTAAGGAATCAGTATAGTATAGGGAAAACTACAATAATAGACGCCGCGTAGTTCTTCATTTTACAATAAATAATAATGCTATATCACTAGTATTTATTATGATTAAAATTTTTATTATTATTTGTAAAAAATAAAAATATATTTATTTTAAATTTTTGCATGTGGTCAAATGGAAGCTCCTTTTCACCCACTAACTACCACCACAACAGTGTTTTCCACGTCAATATAAACACTGCCTAATCATATCTAAAATAGGTTATTTGCGAAAATCCTTTTCTCATAATACAGTGATATATTACTGAACAGTGCACAAAGATACGCCAGAGTTGAGCAATAAAAATGTCCGCACACATAAATAGTCATGAAACAAAGTATATTCTACTAATATATTGTGTTCCCCCGAGACACAGAAAGTACTTACTTAGTAGCTCTATAAAAAGCCGCGTTGAAAGAAAAACGCTAGATAAGATGTGTAAGAAGCTTTTTTCAAAGCTTTTGTGTCGCGTTCTTATCTGCATAATCCATAATTGTAATGATGACACTATATTCGAAGCAAACTTCATAAATTAACCACATAGAAAAAAATATATATTAGACTAAAAAACAATTTTCAATCAGATGAAACCTTACAATATAGGTTAAAGAAGTTTGCCAAAGTAGATGCAATACAAATAGGTAACTACGAAAAACACGGCCTCGATCCACTGAAAAATATCTCTTCTTTAAGAGTGCTATAAAAATAATTTTAGCACTCATCGCTTTTAGGTTATATCGGTTTGATATCCGACGGGAAATTCAAAGACAACAGAGCGATGCATCTGCATACCCTCGGCTGAACATTGACTTATGTAATCAGATTGACAGAGAAACTTATTGTTCGGATGTAAACCGCATTGTGTTTCCACAAAGTGCCCTTCCAAAGTACTTGTTAATTTATTCTGTGCCTCCATTCATTCTTGAGAAATGGTCTCGTCTGGTAAGACTGCGTAGAATGTGGTCTGCGATACAATAAATTGTTACAATTAATGTTTATGTGTGTGTGTATCATGAACTAGCATTCCACTGAAATCTGTGTAATTATAATAACTTTTAGGCTGTCAACAATTGAAAAAGATTATCACAAATTTAATTATCCAACATATAATATTATTTCGATCGAATAGTTGTTGAATCTAGAAACTAAGTTTGTTAACGGACTTCTTGTAAATCTTTGTGTAGTGTGTGTAGTCAGATAAATATTATTTAGAGAGTGTAAAGTATTTTTTAGTTAAATTAACGCCTGACGAACATATTGCGCGTCTTAAACTGCTACGAAAGATTACAAGTAGCTACGAGACTTGTGTAGACGGTCTTCAGGGACACGCTACGCTTATACTCGTAACACCTCTATCATGTTCTACGAAAACGAAACACTAGCCTTAGAACATTGATGCAATTTAGAAAGGTACTGAAGGATATTACTTAGTGATACAGGCTGTTGATATAACTCATAGTTTACGTTATACTTTTAAATACTGAAACATATGACAAAAAAAGGGTGCGTGTACTTACATGATTATATGTATGTATGATGTATATGATTGCATGCAAATAATTAATTACAATTAAATAATCAAAGACTGGAAAAGATGTCACTATAGTCAATAAAGGTCAGTTTACATTTGAAAAATTAAATAAATAAATATTTATTATTATTTTCTTACAATAAGTGTAACATAAATTCCTTTATTATTCTAATGTCGTTTTTAAATTATCTCCAACGTCGTAGCATCTTCCGTGGGCTTCAACTTCATTCTGTTAATTTTGTGTCACGGTGCGCGCGCATCGAAAAATTTCACACTCGTCAATTTTTCATAACACGCCTAAAGAAGTATAACTTGAAAAATGTGCAACTTATGTAAATTAAATATACAAAATGAGAGGTATTTTTAATAAATGAGGAATCATTACACGGTTTTTATATCCATTAATAATGTTGAGCATCAACCCGCAGAGTACTTTCCAGTTGTAATATCTTATTTAGCACCTTATGGTCGTTAAATTTAAGTATATAATACAATAATTTATCAATTCTAAAATAAAAAAATCTGCCAGCAAAGGGCTTAAGCGAAAAGTAATGGCACTAAAGAAAATTTGTTTATTTATTTTATACTAGCTGGCCTGGCGAACATCGTACCGCCTAACAGTCGATTCTTTATTTTTTTTAATACTTATTCTGCTATTCGGGACACCGGTCTAGCTAAAAAGAAAGTTGATAATACAACAAATACATATTGTCAAAAAATAAAAATGTACCTTCCCGGAACCCCTCCACTAACACTTGAACTTTATGGTATGGTATTAAAGTTCAAATTACCTTTTAAGTATTATTACGAATATTATGTATGGGAATGTAGAAAAGTGTTGTTTTTAGACTTTTTCACTCAATTTTTTAAAGAAGAACCATCTTCTCTCCGTAAGAACCATCCTCGTACTTTAAAGAATATTATAAAAAAATAATTTGCCAAATCGGTCAAGCCGCTTTCATGTTATGTCGTGACAACGAAAAACGGGTTTCATTTTTATATATATAGATGACGATAGTTTTCATTCTGTTGTTGAAAATTGTGTAGTGAACAAATGTTAAATACACTGAAAATAAACATGGACCGTTTTACTCCCCAATAACGTAGAATAATTGTGTCAATGTTCTTACGGAATAATTCATCAGTGATAAAAACACAACGTGAATTTCGTCGACGATTTCCTGCAAGATCACCCGATCTGACGAGTCCAGACTTCTTTCTTTGGGGTTTTTTGAAATCTCGGGTATATGTGAAGAAGCCACATACTCTCGCAGCTCTAAAAGAAATCATTCATCAAGAAATAAGGAACATATCACAGGAAGTATTACGGCAAATTATGCAAAATGTCATGAATAGGGAATCAACTCTGGAGGTCACCATTTAAAAGACATCATCTTTAAATCCTAATGGTACTAAATTTAATGGCACAAATATACATTTAAAAAAACCTAAATCTAGTTTTCTAATATAGAAAAAATGTTATAGCGGAACCAAATAGGGTCTTTACTTTTGCGCCACCAACATAAACACAAAAAAAAGCTTTTCTAATAACCATAAATATACTGAAAATTGTATATATCGTACAGTAACCAAACAGCTAAAGAAATAAGAACCTTATACGGTAATCTTCCCTGAGACTCGACTTTCAAATATTGTTCAACCTTAATATAATACGGGAGGCTGGAGGTCGTTGCAAATTTAAATTAAAAAAATACGTTTAAAGTAACTTTGTCTCGTAATAGAATGGTTGTTGTTTGCAGTTATTTAAAACAAATCCTTTTAAATAAACTTTGAGTAAGAGAACGAAATTTTAGCTGAAATAAAATTGAAAATCAGCACCCACCACGGTGGAGCTAGCAACTTCGTGAACCTGTCTAATATTTGTGTGTGTCTTTTGTTAACTGAAACGCGAAGTACAATTCTCTAGATAATCTCACTGATACGGCGGGGTAATCTATCAGATTTATGAACTGTGAAATGTTATGTGTTTTTTTCTTATTCTTGCTTTTCAGTGTTTTTATTTCCAGCCAGCGGACCAATGGGTTTATATTTAATATATTACCAGCAATTCTAGTCGAGCTATGGGTACTTTTAGCTTCAGTTTTAAAATGGTGAAGCTTATGTTTGTTAGTTAGTTAGTTAGTTAATTTTTTTAGAACAGGGAGCAAACGCGCAGAAGGCTCCTTTGATGTTAAGTGATACCTCCGCCCGTGGACATTCTCAATGCCAGAGGACTTGCGTGCGTTGCCGACATTTTGATAATCTTATTTATTTCAAAAGAGTAATACTTTATTTAGTTTGATACATAAAAACTAAACTCAGATGATAAGATGTTGGTTTTCACCACCATAGAACGACAATGATATTTAACGAAATAAAAGTCCACTCATCAGATACTTTACGCTTGCGAGAAGCAGGCGGCGACATTCCCCCAATAAATTGTCCTGGTTCTGAGCTCGGGTGAAAATAAAAGCGCTATAATTCTAAAGTTACTGCCCTCTGGCCTAGACCAGCTCCTCAGTAAACTTTTATTTCTTATATTGTTTTATCTAGAGCTACTTAATACTTATATAAATATTGAAATAGGGGAGAGCGGTTACTACTTTAATTAATGATAAGCTTACGATTAATTGCATAATTACTTAGAAGGGAAATCGTTTAAAAGATTAACTGAAGTAAACTGCCGATTTGTTCTTTTTTATTTATTGATAAAAAGCTTGCCAACGCTCGGCACACTTATACATTGGTAAAAATAAACACACAATACAATTTTTAATGTGACAAGCACTTCAAAAAATACTTTTCATAATACCGCGGCACGGCGGTGGTGGGAGGTTGTGATGTGAAACTCGCTGCTGTACCTACTTAAAACCCACGGAGCAACCCGCAATTGCCCGAGGCAGGACAGCCGTTGAAATCTCGACCCCCTATGACCATAAATAATATGCCTACAAATTACTTGATGGAAGGTAAGATACGGGCTAAGTTGGTAAGTCACGCATAAAATATACCCATTTACTCTACAACATTAAGTACACATTCAGTGGGTAGTATACGCAAGAAATATATGTATATTATTATCGAAAATCAATTATACAAATCCTGTTACTTAAACGTCTGTAGAAGGAATCTGTTAATTGTATGAACCAAATTATTTAATTTTTCTGATTATTCAGTTTCTTGGTTTTAAACATTTAAATAATATTCTAGTATTAGTGTTAAATTAGTGTTTGCTACACTTGAAGAAAGATGCAAGATAAGACTATGTATGACTAGGCTAATAAACATATTGTATACAAATCGAAAAAACACACAAACAGAATTCAAAGTTCATACAGTACGTAGCAATTCGTGGGTGTACCTTAAAATCTGTGGTTTCTCGGTCGACGGAAGTAAGCCCCCGATTTAACTGTTACAAGTGCGCTAGAGGCTCTTTTGAGGCGCTATTACGGTAGGATCGTGGTTTAGTGTCATTCAATAAACGTTCAACATGTAAATTTTTGTGGGTCAGATAACTGCACTGTTTTACGATTCAAATAGTTTTAAAACGTTTAGTGTTCGCACCGTTATGAATAGGGATAGGTAAGTACTTAAGTTAAAACGGTGCAAAAACACTGATTTTTAATGAATAAAGACGGTATACGACAAGTATATCATTTCTACTTCTATGAAGTGTCGATATTTCGAGACATTTCTAATAATAATGACCTTAATGGGCAACTAAAAACAGCTCTTTTAATTTAATATGAGCTTTGCGCTGTAAGTCATAAGGTTTGGGATTGAAATAGCATAGAATTTTCCTAATAAATTGGTTGTAATGTGTACAAAGCTTTGAGAAACGTGCCTTTGTTTTTACAGAAGACAAAAGAAAATTAATTTTCTAAACAATGGAGTTGATATACCTTAATATTATTTAATAAAATCAGTTATAAATAGGACTTGTACTGACTTACAGTTGGACAAGACACAAATTAATATTGTGAAGACTAATAAGAAATGTAAGGAAGTTATATTCAATAATAATTGCCTTGTTTCCAGAAGATTCTTTCACTTAGGCGGCTTTACTTAGCTTATGACTTAGAAGTAACTTAGAAGCTCTGGTTTTTCATATCCCTTACTTTTAAACGTGTATAAATTACAAAACTCGTAAATTAGGAGGGGGCCAATAGATGCTTCAATTGTATCACACTTCGTAAGCTATCAATTTAATCTACAAATATTTTGTTCAACACATATGGTCTAAGATCCCGATATACAACGACCTTCACTGAGATGCTTATTTAATGAAACGTATTTTATATTTAATTTAATATGTCAATAAATATTATCCTTATGGGTTGCCTAGCAAATTTCAGTCCAGAGTATTTTAATTAATATTAAAAAAAATATTTTTTTAACATTTCACCGGTATGATTATTAGATAAATTATATACCAATCGAAAGTATGAAGGCCATAGAATATGCAAACGTTAGGTTGTTTTTAATCAATTAATTATTTATGTGTATATTTTTTGTGACACTAAAGTATATATACATCTTTAGTAAAAAAGAAAGTTATAGTGATACATATATAATACTACCCTGATTAAAAATATTGATTGAAAAAAATTAAAAATAATGACTAGGTACATGCAAATTATAAAAAAAAATTTTTTTTTAATATTAATTAAACATACTCTGGACTGAAATTTGCTAGGCAACCCATATGGATTATATTTATTGACATATTAAATTAAATATATAAAATACGTTTCATTAAATAAGCATCTCGGTGAAGGTCGTTGTATATCGGGATCTTAGACCATATGTTTTGAACAAAATATTTGTAGATTAAATTGATAGCTCGTAGTCGGGATCTTATACTAATATTAAAATCGTCTTTTTAGACGGATGACATTGCATTTTCCTTATCTCTATACCGTATTACTGTTACGTAATGCCACACCATGACCAAATTATTTTTTAAAAGTGCGCAACTTTTGAATGACCGCCACAGCCCACATGTGGAAATTCCACACAACGAATTCCGGAAATCTTGGCTCATTTAAATTCAGTATCGAATCACGTTTTTGGAATCCAATCGTTTATCGGAGTGTACCCAAAACACTTTCATTTCAAGATAGGATCCGTAAAACGTGTGCGATGCGAGAATAATAAGTGTTTCTGAGAGATTTCAATAGGTGATGGATTGTCCATATATTTTATTGTTTATTTTTATTAAATTTTTATTTTTATATATAACTATGTGGTTTAAAAATCCTAAGTGCATTTTTTTGTTATCTTCATAAAGAAGGTGGTGTTAATAAGTTTCATTACAAATATCATAATATTTTTTTATAGAACAGTGGGGTAAACGTGCTGGAGGCACGCCTGATGTTAAGTGGTACCGCCGCCAATGGACACCCTTATTGCTAGAGGGCTCGCGTTACCAGTCTTGTATTGGATTGATAAGCTCTTTTCTAAGGGTTACAAACCCTTTATTGAATTGATAAGACTACAGCCTTGCGATTCTGTAACTCACTTTTCGAACTCGCACAGCGGTTTTCGCAGCGGCGGTCGCGCTCAAATCAGTCGTGAACCAGTCATTTTAAGATTTGTCATTCTCATAAGGAGGAAGCTTGTAGTTGATTGTTTATCAGAATGCCAAATCGTAAAATGACTGCTTCACGACTGATTTGAGCGCGACCGCCGAAAAGTGAGTTACAGAATCGCAAGCCTGGACATCTTAAACAATTAATGTGTTGCTTGTAATAATGCATGTTTTCTGTTAATTAGGTTAAGCGTAATAATTATTAAAATGCAATCGCCATAACCATATAAATCCCTGCACGTATTTGCGTATTCTGCTTGTAGAGTTTAGTTTCAAAATCCGAAATCGCCTCCCGGCTAGTAGATAAACTGGGATAAACGTTATTTTGCTAAAGTTTCCAGTGAATTAAACATGTTTACTGTCAGTAAGCCGCACGGCTATTCTACTCTAAAGTTTAATCGCCTGTCAATTGTTTATGAAATATTTATTGTTTAACTATTTTTTAGAACATAGACCTGTTACAATATAATTTGTACACGCGGTTAATTTGAATTACTGTATTTATAGTCTAATTAGCCCATGGATGCTACTATCGCGTTCTTTTAAACAATTCGAACCAAGCAGAACAGTAGATATCCGCCGTGAAAATTATACAGTGAAAAGCTTTTCTCGCTTCTAAATTAGGTAAGTTTCTAATTAATGCAAGCTACTCTTTGAGAATAAATCGAACTCGGATTCGTGTAATTGGACACCTTCACTACCTTTTGATTACTCTTATTTTGTAGGACGCTAAATTTTGTTTTCTACTTTGAAATGCTTATAACGGCGGTATAGCCAGTGGCGTAAAAATAAGAGTGGCAGGGCTTGTAAAATGACACGGGCCCCCGACCCAAGAGATATTATGTTCTATGGATGAATGTGAAGCCTCCAATAGGCATTGGGCTAGCGTGGGGACTACAGACCATTCCCTCTCACTTAAGAGAGGAGGCCTATGGTCATTAGTGGGGCATATACAACGTGTAATTGAGTACGCTGAAAATCTCGAAGTTAATTCAAATAACCTGAGTACAACGTGACGATTTTTACTGATAAGGTCCCACAAAACAATCTTCACGGGCCCCAGATGGTATAGTTACGCCACTGCGTACCCGGTACAGCCATTTATCTGTTTTTTTAATTGTAGAAAATCCCAAGCTTTGCGAAAATCTTTTTCTCCATAGTATTAATGAAGTTGTAACATATACAGATGTGTGCCTTATTTTTTTTAACTTTTCGTTCAATTAAAAAAGTAAAGTTCAACGTAAAAAATATTAAATGCCGGCAACGCAACAAAAAAATGTAGTGTCATGACTAATAAATCTTATTTAAAGTATTATTTCTTTCGACTGATTTAATGTGTTGGTTTTTACTATAAATAAAACACAAGGATTCTTTCCTTAGTAACATTTGGAGAAATCAATAATAATAATAAGTATTATTATTACTTGTAAAAATTTACTAAGCGTATTTAACGTTAATGTGTGTACCGTCAATTGTCAACATTACTAAATTCCTTTACATATTATTTATTCGTATAAGAATTCCTTGAACAGGATTTAAGACGCTCATTTGTTATTCTGGGAAATCATTCCCAAAGTGTAAATTTGCAAATTGTAATTGTACTTTGAGTATTTTGTATAAATATTTCCTTTAGAACTGAAATTATTTGTGGAGCTGTAAAAATAAATAACACTTTTTTATCAGTAACATAACTACTAATTGGACATTTCAGTATGTTGTTACATACGTTCCATTTATGCATTTGTAATGGCGTAATAATTATAGATTGATAGTTGAAGTGAATTCATGGTTCGTATGCTTAATGAAGTCGCTTTCAGATTAACTGAATTTACTAAGCTGCTTATCAAGCTATTGACGACTTAATCTTGAATACGGGACACTCGTGTTGAATGTTAATTTAATTAATGTTCAACGCCCTATTACCAATTACATTGTTGTGTAGCCAATGGGCTGAGAAAAGATAAACTATAGTTGTTTATAGGACAAATAAATTCAATTAGAAAAAACTTCAGTACTACTACTTTTGGTTCGTGTCGTATGCTTTAAATTTGAAGTATTTTTACGTTTTTTTATAGAACAGTTGGCAAACGATTACAGCAGTGGAATGAATGATAAACCATAAGTTTTTATAAGTGTATAAGTTATACTTAACTGTTAAGAGTTACTTAACCAATTTTTACTTAGTTTATTAATTTCTTTGATATATATTTATATAGTTGAATAAAATCATTTTATTGTTACCAATCCAGTTAATGTTATTAGTACTAAACTATTTGTAAAGATTTATTTAATTTAATGGCGTAAAAGAACATTGTATTTAGTAAGTAAGTTAGTAATAAGCTGTAAATCTTTCTCAATAAATAAAATAAAAAAATAAAATAAAAAGGAGTAGGGTCATCTGATGTTATGTGACACCGTCGCCCACGGATTATCTCAATGCTAGAGAGCTCGCGCTATGTTCTTGAAAGACAATAAGTCGAATCGGTTTGGAAGTACTTCAGTGGGCCGGTTCCACACATGGTGGTAAGCGGCAGAATGTGCCTTATATATTATATTTATACACAG
Organism: Pieris melete; assembly: GCA_963693345.1. Taxonomy (NCBI): domain Eukaryota; kingdom Metazoa; phylum Arthropoda; class Insecta; order Lepidoptera; family Pieridae; genus Pieris; species Pieris melete. The sequence goes on from CAVNZK010000127.1 coordinate 978,435, forward strand.
TTTTGAATGACGGCGCTTATCAATCAATCGAGTCAATTAGAACAAACAGTTATATATCTTGAAAGATATATAGATTGATTAAACGATTACTGGTAGTCAGTAACGAATTTTTTTACATAGCTGTGTGAATTTATATATATATATATTTATGTTCTATGTTCTACTACGCAGGCCGTCCGCAACACACCTAGAATTTTGTTTGACTGCATATTTGTTGATTGTGTCGTTTTTCATAATTGTCGACTTGCTGGCGAGCTTATTTTTTCACTATATTTTATTTTAGTGTTTTAGTGTTTCTCAATGTTGGAAAAATTGCGAAAACGTTTTTGGTATTACCTGGAAAATAAAAGCTTTTTTCATTTAAGCTATTTTATACGCGCCCATCAAAAATATTGGCCGTATTCATGAAATATGAAAATGAACAATTACTTCAACCGCTATACATATTTTCAATCAAAGGCTTAATTACACGAACTGCAAAATGAAACGACCCTAATAACATTAATATGAGCGTAAAATCACGAAAACATTTTTTGTGGGCGTTGCGGGCGACGTCGTATATATTCATTAAGCCGTAATTAAGAGAAAATGAAAATATGGAGGGTAATATATTTACGAAGCACAGAATGTACAAGATAACGAGACCAGCGTTATTTTAAACCGCGACAATGTCTTTGCTTATTAAATATATGAATGATTAATATATACGACCATTAATAGTATATATCATTTATTAGGTATTTGATACTTAGAAATGTAGTAAATAATTAATAAAAGTAAATAGTAAATAAATAATTAAATTAAAAGAGTTATTAAATTTATTGTTATTTATTGTTTTGTAGGTAATTTGTAATAAACAGTAATAAACAGCTTATTTTGAAAAAAATAAATGTAATTAAATAAGGCGCTTCCGAAATATTTGAATTAAAACGCAACCACGTTAAAAGACATTGGTTAAAACTACGAAAAACAATTTAACCATGTTTAATGAAAGAACAATGTTTTTTCTGTCCGTTCCGTTTGGACGAGCAAGTTCAGAAGACGTCAGCCCTCCTGAAGAAAAACAATAGAAAAAGAGATATAGCAATTGTAAATTACAAATATTGTCTCGTAATCTATATATATAAAAATGAAACCCGTTTTCCGTTGTCACGACATAACATGAAAACGGATTGACCGATTTGTCTGATTCTTTTTTTATAATATTCTTTGAAGTACGAGGATGGTTCTTAAGAGAAAAATTAAATAAATTGATTGAAAAAGTCTAAAAACAACACTTTTCTATATTCCCATACAAAATATTCGTAATATTACTTAAGGTCAATTTGAACTTTAATACCATATAATAAAGTTCAAGTGTTAGTGGAGGAGTTCCGGGAAGGTTAATTTTTAATTTTTTGACATAATGTATTTGTTGTCTAATCAACTTTCTTTTTTACTAGCTAGACCGGTGTCCCGAATAGCAGAATAAGTATTTAAAAAAAATAAAGAATCGACTGTTAGGCGGTACGATGTTCGCCAGGCCAGCTAGTTTTTAAATAAAATAAAAATATTATAAGGTTCTCAATTCATGTAGTACTGTATATAATTATTATAATTACATAGTTTTATTGAAATTAAATAATAATTGATGTTATTTAACTTTCATACAGCGCTACAGTGACAGAATCTACATAGCTATTAAATTACAAGTTATATATCCTAATAGATATGTTTTTAGGAATTTATAAAACATTCCTTTAATAATTAATTATATATTTTAATAAAACATTTCTTTTGTTAAATATAAAGTGTACTAAAATGACGTTTCTTATGTTGATGGCGATTTTGCAATTTTTTCTTTGTTTAATCTTGACATGCTGCTAGTAAATTAATTTACAATGATTGTTTAAGAAGTTAGAAGTGAAGGTCTCTGCCTTCTAAGGATTAGTCCTATTTTGCGCCCACTCGGTGATAATTGTTCGGTCTAATAAACAAAAGATTTCGTCTGCTTGTAATTTGCTAGCCTTTAAGACCAAACAACAACACTCCAATAACAAGATTCAATAACCTTTTTTATGTACGTTTCACGCCTTTTCATTGCTCGGTAACAGTACCTTATCATGGTTTCATTATTAATGATTTATTTCCAGGCCTGGCGCGCGTATGATATGGAATTGTCTCTAAATTAGGCGAAACTTGACAGATATCACTTAAAATTAAATTGCTGTCGTACCGACTTGTATACTCCGATTTCTCATCACTTGAATTTTGATTCTTAGCATCTATCCGATATAATCCGTTTATTATGACTCCGCCTATATTGACCAACCGATTATTACGACTTACACTTGAGCAGTATTGGCCTAGTGGCTTCAGCGTGCGACTCTCATCCCTGAGGTCGTAGGTTCGATCCCCGACTGTGCACCAATGGACTTTCTTTTCATGTGCGCGCATCTAACATTCGCTCGAACAGTGAAGGAAAACATCGTGAGAATAATAATATAGAATGGTTGCATTTTTTTCAAAAGAAAATTTTAATTTTATTTGTTTGATAGATATTTTGTATGGATATAGAGTAGGTAAATGGAAATCACAATTGAATTGATCAAGTTACATTTATTTGTACGCATAAATACAATTATGTCAATTTGTGTGTGCAAGCAAGAGCGCGGAACGAGTGCTCTCGCTTGCACTTCAAGTCTTAAATGGAACGCCTCAGAGGTAACGCCGCATGAGTGATGTTTTTTCGTGCGTGCAGCCGGCTCCATCGAATTATAAGACGTTTTCACGTCAAAAATAAACACGAGATGTGAAATAATTGCTTATGACTTCCAACGACGTTGAGAATGTCACGATTAAAGATATTTTAAAACCTTATGCCATTTTCAGTCTCATAAAATTAAGAAGATTTCATATACTGACCCTTTAAGATAAATTACGGTAAGCATCGGTGTTGGAAATTCTTATAGTTTGCAAATAGTGTATAGTGTTCCGAAGTAAGAACCACAAAGGGTTATACCAGTTATAGGATATTTGATGTTTGCATTTTATATGAGCCTTCAGGGTTTTATCACAATATTACAAATGGCATTCAAAGTCTACTACTACACTATGTGGAACCAGCTGCCCACTGAAGTATTTCCGAACCAATTGGACTTAGAGTCCTTCAAGAAAAGAGCGTTCCGATTCATAAAAGGCACAGGCCCAAAATGACCCCTTTAGTGTTTCCCACACTCATAACTGTTCAGCTTCAAACAAAGAGTTTCATTTAACATATATTTGAACAGCCCTACAACAACCGCCACCATACTTAACTGGCGCTGAGGGTAGGAGGAAAATCAAGTGAAATAATATAGAAATATTGGTGACCAATTTCTAAAATCGAATAGGAATACCGTAATCAAAGAGCGGTGTAAGGTGACGGACTGAGCTTTGTTTTCACATATAATCTGTGAAAGTGGGTGCAACTCGGTTACGATATTGGGACAGTGCAAATGATTCCTCAAATCGGATCATACTTCTATGGAGCATACAATCTGTTACTTTCAAACCCTGTCCTACGGGTATCCTTCGTTTGCGAACTATAATTAATTACTTATGCAAACAGCGTAAGATTGATATACGAAGAACGCTAGCGTTGAACAGCCCCCCTTTGAGTCCTCGATTAAAACGTGTTTAACGGTAAATGAATAAGCAACAGCTGTGAAATTTAATACCCGATTAATTGATTTATAGAAGAATAGTGAAAGACTTGTTTTAGCTTCAGATGGATATATGGTGGACTGCTTTAAACCTTAATGGTATTGAAGTTTAATTAACGACTAGGTCTGAAGCAGATATCATCAACGCAAATATACTAAACACGATAGCAAATAAGCCCTGACTTATTTAATGACAATAGATCATCTGCTTTGATATGAAGATTTAATTAGTACTAATGTTTCTATTATAATCCTTAAGCACGGATCGTATATCTACAGCGTTGTATGAATAAATAACGCCCCAACGATAAAATTATATTTCCTTCGCGTATTCTTAATCGGATCTTAAGAAAATCAATAGATTTTCTGAAGCAAGCTTACAATAGAAATGAAACGGAAATGTGGTCGAAAGGTTAATTCAGCAGACGAACCGCAAACACGACGTAACAACGAAATACTTCGCCTAAAACTTTGCTCGTTCCTTTATTATTAATTTTTGATATATTGACTCCGGTGAAAATATATAAGGGATAACAGAACTCGGATTCATAAAACTGACACAGTTCTCTTTATATATTAATTATTGAGCCATAGATTCACAGCTCTTTGGGTTGGTTAGGTTAAGCAAGTAAACAAGACAGGAAGGAAGATGCGCCGTCGTATCTAAAGCCGCTGTTTGTACTTACTATTAATTTCCACAAAACGTATTTTCAATAGAAATAGGTGTATTATATTGTTAAGTTTTAAAGTTAGCGTGGATGCCAGTGCGACGTCAATGGCTTCAGGAACAATAGATCTGAAACTGATATGGAAAGTTTTTAATAGAAACAATTTAAACTCTGGAAATGTACACCTAGTTAGTACTTTAGTTAACAAGTGGACATTTCAACTAAATATCAATGTTTTGTTCATTATGTTCAGTGTGATAATAATCCTAGCCGAGAGATCAGTAGACGAATTGCTGCTACTTTGGCCTTCGTAGATATTTCCGATCGTGACTTCTCAGGAAGAATACCAAGCTTGTTCTGTACAAAACTCTGTTGCTACCAGACCAGTGCTCACTTATGGCTCTGAAACATAGCCCCCTAGCAAGAGAGATGAGATATAAGGACAGAATATTTTCGTGCGGAAGATTCTTCGAAGAATCTTCGGTCTTTGTTGCGACGACGGTGTTTGGCGTATTCGCTACAATACAGAACTTTATAACATCCAAGACGTTGCCAACATCTTCCAATTTATAAAGTGTAAGAGGCTCAAGTAGCTGGGACATGTGCACCGAATGGCGAACGACAGAACCCCAAGGTCCTTACTGAACTCACAACTCGGTGGCAAGAGGAAACCCGGTAGATCGAGGCTGCCTTGGTGGGATGGAGTTGGCAAGGACCTCGAAACAATAGGGGTTTGTAATTGAACTCGGGAAGCACTGAAAATATTGCGATGGCGAAGTGCCCAAGTGCCCAAGGGGGCTGTATAACCATTGATGATGATGATGATGATGATATACTTTATACAGGAAATATATTTAACATATAGCCGTTTTTGTGTTGTAATTATTAATTTGTTAAAATACATACAATGTGATAAATTGAAAAATGATTACTAATCGTTACCATTAACTATTGTAAAAGGTCAAACAGATTATGCTAGGTCATGCCACGTAATGTAATATAATTGTTTGTATGAAATTAAATTGCAATTTCATTAATAATTTTATTTAAAATGAGAATAACTACTAGATTTTTATACACGATTTCCTTAACTAGATATAGTTTAGAGAGCAGAACATATAAGAACTATTGAAGACTTTACGGCCTATAGTGACAGTGACACTTTGTAGATCTAAGAGTTAGATGCAGTGACTAAGTAAGGCTCCCGTCTCAAGTGCTCTTTGGATTTTTACGATGTTTCATAATATTCATCATCCACAAGTAAAAGAAAAATAAAATAGAACAAACAATACCAACCAGATTGATTATTTTATGAGGAATCATTGTGGCGACGAAGAAATAGAGTAAAAAATAGCGTAAATCAAAGCTTAAACAAAATAACAGACGTGAACAATAACAAATACAATACAGCCTATTTAGCGCTTGTACACGGGTTTATAATATTTAACAGTAAATTAAAGTTTCGAATTAATTTTACTTTATACTGTATTCAAGGTACACGATTTCGGAATATGATACCTACTATGTAAATATTGAATCACGATCCAGGACGGCTGTGGCACGTAAAAACAGTCGGGAAGCACTCAACAATTCGCTTTTGTTTTCGACGCTTTTTATACCCACTATAAATTGGATGAGCTTTTTTATTACTACTGTTTTTATTTAAATTCTAAAAAATACAGTTATAAAAGCTGCGCTCGTGGTAGGTTTTACGTGCTTCATATTTTTGTTATTGGGTTAAATCAATTTACACGAATCGAATGTGAAGAGTAGAAAATAACAAAGAAAAACATTATTGCGAAAACGTAAATTTTATAGAAAAACACTTTAGCACTAAAGAGGTTCTTTTATACAGTTTAGTGCCTTAGTATCGAGAATATATAGAACGTTATATTTCATTTGAATAAGAATATCTTTGCTGGATAGGCCTCTTGCGAATAACAGCTAGATACCAATTAAACTATTCCTTCTATGTCTTCAATTTAACACTCACATTATCTGTGAAGGTAACTTGTGTCAGGTACAGAGCAAGATCTACTTGCCTATGCAGAAACAAAAAACAATCAAGAAACAGATCTGGGTCTACAGCCACTGGCTTTTATTAGTATCTAATCCCTATTACACATTCATAATCTCTTATTTTGACTTAAGTACTCATTCGCGTCTTTCTGCCAAACTATTTAAGATGTAATGAAAACCCATCAGATGTTCCGTTTAAACAAAGAAATAAGATCATAAATTAATTTGTACCACTAATATGTACCTAACACTTGAATACAGAGGGCCGTCTTAAACTAGGCTGGGGCCATTGGGCACATAAGAATTTGGGGCCCTTTTGGGGAGTAAAAATAGCTAATTATAATAAAAAAAATTACTAAGTATGACCATTTATTATAGGTCATCAAATACAGTATGATATATTATGTCATTAATGATATTAGAATGCTGCTGTTTTTTTTTTTTGATAATTCACACCAATTGACCTAGTCCCATGCTAAGCTGGTGAAGCTTGTGTTATGGGTACTAGGCAACAGATATAAATACATATTATAGATAGATAGACATATAAATACATATTTTAACACCCAAGACCTAAGCACAACACTAAATGCTCATCACATCGATGTTTGTCTCAGCCGGGGATCGAACCCGGGACCCATGGATCCGCAGTCAGGGGTACTAACCACTAGACCAATGAGCCGTTACAATTACGATTACAGTTTCTTTCGAGATTTCTATTAAGTCTTCTATTATATCCTTATTAACAAAATTAGTACAGTATACGTAGGCTTAGGCGCAGTTATCGTTATAATGGCGTAGCATATGCCTTGTAAATACCTTCTGATAAGATTACTGATTGCCGGTCAAAAATGTTTTAAGAATAAATGTGTGAGAGAAATTGTCGGTCCTTGGGGCCCCCTGAGCATGGGGGCCCCGTGTGCCCTCATGGTGAAGACGGTATTGCTGAAATACAATATTACCGCAACCAAATTCATACATTTGCCTTTGTATCTCTAAACAACGTTTCTTTTGTTATTAAAACAACCCCTCAAGCTACTGTTTTATAAATAGAGCTGACACCGACTTCCTTTGTCTGATAGGTTGTTGTAGTAATAACTTATCTTGCTCACGTATTAACAAACAATAATCGTTTATCGAGAAACGACAGAAATTTTATTAGATTTTTAAGTTTTATGTTTTTCCTTTGGCTATGGATTTAACCTGCTTATATATTTAATTAAACTGATACATTTTCCTCTGACTTTTTTATACACTTACTATATAAACTTCCCGAATCGTTATCTTTGTCGTGTTAATGCCGCCTGACCAATATTTCATAAAACTTAATTTTAATAAAATATTTTATTTTATTATAAATTCCACTCACTGATCTTTAAAATACTATCTAATATTTCATGGCATAGCTACCAGAACTTCAATTCAGGGGCCAAACATAAACAAGCAATATTCTAAAGCAAATTAAATACACGGGTACTAACATACTCAGCAACTCGCACGCAAAGTAAACTACTAAATGTCAACATCCTGAGTAAAATGTAAGCAAATCATTAGCTTATCGAGTTTCTGCATTTGTCGCTCATATAATTTGACCAATGGGTCAATTGTATGAAAGATAAAATAATCATTCTCAAAATAAACGTAATATACGAAAACTATCTAATCGTTCCTAAAATGTAAATTAAAAATAAGAGTGCAATTAATTCATCTCATCTATTCGTGGAAATCTTTTAGGCCCGTATTCTAAGAATGTCAATCAAACTTAAATATAGTTCCAAGAGCTGTCAAACCATTTGTCTATTTGATAGCGGCAGCTATTGAAATTTGACGGCGCTCAAGACAAGATTGTGACTTACTTATACTTATTTTGACCTGATACGTATTATACTATGGACCATAACATTTGTTTCAATAAATAAAACAATTGTTTAGACAATTTTTATATAATTTATATAGCATTAGGCAATTGGAATTAATGAACGAGATTACCGTTAGCAAAGCTAAGAAAAATAAAACTTAAACATTTAAATTTTTATAGTTAAAATAGAAAAAGGCGTTGAAATTTATTATTACCAAGTTTTAAATTTGCATATGGCAATATTGTTTGAAAAATTTAATTTTTCTAAATCCACGAAACACTTTTATAATTTCTCCGTGAAGGCTTTGATACTTGAAGCGTAAAACAGACGCACAGAAGCGTTCAAGCTATCTTTTTGTACGAGCTATTCAGGAAAACTAGCATGGTATAGCTGATAATTTGTTTCTAAATACAGAGGTGAAATGCTAATAGGCTAATGGAAATGCATTGAATATGGCTTCATCTGAGTTGTTTTATTTATTCCACATCCAAAAATATAAAATCGTGACTAGCAAAAAATATATTCCATTGACTGATTGATTATATTATAATATATCTTATTTAATCTAACAACAAGTTCAGACTTAGATAATATATAAATAAGTTTAATAGTATTTTGATAAAAAAAAGTTTTTTTTTTTTAATTTTAATATTCATTTTTTTATTTTGGCAATGGTAGACTACAGATTTTTCCTGTGTTTAGTATCCACATTATATAAGTATGTTTATATAAGTATGTTTTGTTAGGTCTTGTAAGGTCTGGGCCTCAGATTTCTGTATCTGTTTCATGATCATTTGGTAACCTAAAAGGCAAATAGGTGATCAGCCTTATGTGACTGACGCACGCCGTCGTTTTTTAGGTGTGATGCAAGCCGGCTTCCTCACGATGTTTTCCCTCACCGTTCGAGCGAATGTTAAATGCGCACATAGAAAGAAAGTCCATTGGTGCACAGCCGGGGATCCAACCTACGACCTCAGGGATGAGAGTCGCACGCTGAAGCCAGGGCTAACACTGCTCTTAATTATAAGTATGTTTTTACTCTAACGCTAAGTCAACGTATATACATAAATGTTATTTATCGGTTGGCGGATAGAAAATCACTTACTGAAAATTTTCCCCGCAAAATACCTGTGGAATCAAGGATATCTATACCGAACCCCGGGGCCCGTCCTTAATACAAAGCGAACCCCTGACGACCTTGGTTACGCTTGTTTTCGGCTTTACGATTTCCGCACGAATTTTCAATTAAAACGTTTTCGTTTTGATCTTAAAAAGCAATTAAAAACGAGCAAAGTTCAAGAGTCATTTCATTTACGTAAGTAGGCTACATGTTTTTATTACTGAATGTTAAAAATGTTATTAACAAAAATAAAGTGCGTGCGTACAAAGTATACAATATGTCAGAAGTGAAACTTCTTTGGCAAACTAATTATTAACTCTAGTTCGTATTTATACATATCTACAACTTTAAATTTCCGAGGCTAAGAGGGAGGGAAAAATGTTAGGAATTTAATGAATTTCATTGTCATTAAAATTTTAAAAGTGTCGAAAATTACTACAAATTATAAATTTAATGTATATATAAAAACACGTGGCTTTTAATTTACAATTCGTCATTTGAGATTTCAATAAATTATTTTGCTTTGCGTGTTTACAGTCACCGTGACCACGCACGCGGTGTTTTTAATTATGTAAAATAATTATAAGTTTATAATAATATACATAACTTCAATCCGGTGAAAAAGTGTTTTCTTTAAATGTGTAAAAGTTGTTATTAAAGACAATACAATAAATAATGTTACCCAAGGTGTAAAAATGCCTATAAAATATCCATTGATGATAGAACAAAAAATTGTTCGACATTATTAGAAAACAATAACTACAAATATAGTTCGTAATTATTTTTATTTCTAAAATGTTTTATTTGTACGGTATTTTATCTTCCTTATTTTAACGGGTTTGACAGTCGTGGCACTTTTACAAGTAAGAAAAGTCTTCGGAGCGGAAATAGTCTTGACTCGTACAATCCCTCAAATTTATTTTCATCGGTGATTTGAGCCATTGTCATATTTATAAAAGAAAATCGTTTTCAGCTAGGAATGCCGTCATTGTTAGGGTACCTTCCCCAGAGACCGACTCTTTTTTAGATATTTTATACGTTCTTGTTTAATAGTATTTGGAAAGAGTTATTTTATTGGTTACTAGTTGGTGCCCGCAACCTCGTGCAGGATTAAAATAATATTTGGCCAAATGATGGCGTGAAGACATATTTTATCTACTTTAAATACCAGAAGCTATAAAAGCATCTATTTTCATTTAGAAACAAATTTATTACAACCAAATGTGAATTTGAAATAAATTATCAACTTTTATTATAGTTATGGTTCACTATTTTGGCTATATAATGGCTTACACATAAGATATAGATATATACTGTGGCGGGCTTTTTCGTTACTTCGGACTATTTAATATAACTATTTCCATCATACATTACATATGTGTAACGTCAACGGTTTCGGCAGCGCACGCTAGAATAGCTTGCAGATGGTAGATTTTTTTCCTACATTTTACACAATATCAAAATATAAAGCCATATTTTTGTAAAATTTCATTAAAATCCATTCAGTAGATTTAACGTGAAAGAGTAACAAACATCCATCCATACTTACAAACTTTCACGTTAATAATATTAGTAGGATATAACTTTTAAAAAATAAACCATAAAACTATTTCTATTACGATAGTGATCCCCATAAAATAAATTTATAAGCTACTAGCTGACCCGGCAAACGTTTGTTTAGCCATGTATATTATTTCTAGGAAACATTTTTTCAGTTCAATAAAAATAACTATCTACAATAATAAAAATATAGACGTTGATCGTTGAGGGGTGAAAATTAGTATTTGTATGTATTTTTGCATGTTGTATCAAAAAAAATGGGTTGTCCACCCCTTATCACTTAGAGGTTTGAAAGATAGACAGTTGCCGATTCTCAGACTTACTGAATATGCATAAAAAATTTCATAAGAATCGGTCGAACCGTTTCGGTGGAGTATGGGAACGCACATGGTGACACGAGAATTATATATATGAACTATGTTAGAAACAGCAAGCTTAACATGTACATTGAAATCGTGAACCGATAGAAATCACAATAATAAATACTGCCGTGTTAAGGGGAGCAAATAATACGATTTAGATTAACTGGCAATACAGTGAAGCCTTACAGAACTTTGTAATGGCAGTATTTTATTGCTAATACCTCAGTTGATTAATTAATGCGTTCACAGAAGTAGTTTTACCGTAATGCTTTAAATATGTTTATATATAAATAAAATATATATATTTTATTTTTATTTTAAATTAATAATATTATTATCTTAATACGTAAAACAAAGTAGAGGTTATTCAATCACAACTCGAGAATGTGTTTATGGTTTTTGATTTGAAACAATCCGCGAAAATAGATGACACCGTGAGCCATTTCTGCCAAAACACTCCATCTTTTAGTCGATACCAACTCCGGGGACATAAATACAGATAATACAACTTTTTCTACAGCTGTGATACTATTTGACATTCAACACCTTTTGTCTTCAGTCACCGTGACCACGCACGCTGCAAAGCACGCGAAACGTCGGTTAAATTTAAAATTATGAAAAATAATTGTAAATACATAACTTCAATCCGGTAAAAAAAATTGTTTTATTATTAAATTGTTGTATTTGTCTCCCTCCCGAATAGCAGAATAATTGAAGCATTCTACATATGACGAAAATAAAATGTGTTTCATAAATGCCATGTTAGCCGTGTCAGTTTGTTTTCGAATAAAATTTCTAAATATAGTTTTTAATACCTAAGCCCCAAATAAAATAATAATAAAGAAAAAAACGCTGTGCCCCTTAGTCAGTCATTTTCAAAGAAGCTTTTAAAGAATACATTAATTCATCAATATCAAATGTTTTAAGATCTTTCTCACCGTTTCCTGGAAAAAACCGCCAACTCAGCACTGTTCATTTTAAAATGCTGTCTTTGTATTCTCAACTTATGTACTTAGCTGTTGCCCTCTTTAGAATAGTTCAGTTCCATTATGTGTTATCTATAATATTTTAAAAACTTCTTTGTATTCTATTTTAAACGTTCGTTTTGATACATCTTCAAGCATCACTCCCTATTCGTTGGCGGATTAAGAGTAACATAATAAGTGTAGCTCTTCCAGTATCTCTCACATCTGCACACAAATCTAGCAGTCTCGTAGGTGAAATCCGTAGATAATTCTACAAACTACGAGATTGCGGGTTTAACAGATGCGAGAAATGCGTAGTAAATATCCGGACCAGGCTTGAGTTTGCCTTCTAACGTCAACTTTCAAAGGACCTGGGATGATCCTCTTTGTAAATCTAAATTATAAAACTTATTAGGTCACCTTAATTACAGGCTGCACAAGGCTGGTGGCAGTGAGGTTTAAGAAAACCGAACATTAGCTCACTGTAGTTAGTAACGGTGACTCCAGGATTTGTGCTTTCCAAACTCAACGAACAAAGCTTAGTAAATTTATTCTAATTATCTATTTATCCATTTATAAATATTATTATTATTACTATGTATATTTACTATAAGGATATTGTAAAAATTAATCATAAAATTTATTATACTATTATAATATCATTACAATATCACCCGTATATGTATAAATGGCCATTATTAAATGTCTTGTTATGCAAATCAGGACCATTTTTTATCAAAGTATTATGAATATATTATAACTACATAATTTATATATAAATTAAAATTTTAATTTTAAATTGATATATAAATTATGTATATTATAAATACGTATATTACAAATCACAAACATTTAGTGCACAAACATATGACGGTTAGTTATAGTTTGGTCGATGTAAAAAAATTATATTATTTTTCAGCATTCAGGCGTAAGCTTGGAAATACTATATCAATACTAGTACGTGGAAAGCTAACAAGTCACTAGCTCCGATACAATCGAATGAATAGCACTTGTTAGTGAGTTTCTCTCCAGTTATCAGGTTACTGTACAGTGTACATAAAAAGCACAGTATTCTCGTTTTTTATGATCTATTATACCTAATAAACTTAGGATCTATAAAAATCTAGCGGTACTACTATGTGTATATATATATATATATAAATAAAAAATAGGGGTTGATCGTAGAGGGATGAGAATTAAAGGTTGTATGTATTTTTGTATGTTGTATCATAAAAAAATAAAATAAAAAATTTTTGTCTAAAAAATAAAAATTTGTGTGTGGGAACACCCTTAACATTTAGGGGTATGAAAAATAGATGGTGTCCGATTCTCAGACTTACTTAAAATGCATAAAAAAATCATAAGAATCGGTCGAGCCGTTTCGGAAGAGTATGGGAACGAACATTGTGACACGAGAATTTTATATATTAGATATGTATATGTATAAGTCTTGGATTCAGAATGTTTCTACTTAATTGAGATTAAATAAAATGCTAAATTAGATTTCGTGTCTAACACTTTTCCTTACAATGTTTCCTTTTTGTTCTCAAAGTGTAAACACGTACAAAAGAAATTTTCAATGGTGTGCCAGGATTTGAATGCATTACTGAGTCGCAATCACAACCCACTGTTCAAGTTTGGATTACTTAGCCATAGCAATATTTTAATTAAATAAAATAAACACTATGAACTCTCGGGTCTCTTAGTAAATCTCCAGTTTCTTCTGTGTTCCAAGAATCACGACTGTTCTAATTAAAAAATCAGTTCTGTAGTAAATAGTCGTTTTGAAATTCGATGTTCTATTTTTATTTTAAATGTTATTATTATTATTAAAGCTTTATTAATCCATACAACAATTGGTTAGTTCACATTCTTTAATATTAGTATTAGTTAAGTTAGTATGAGTTTTAAACAAAATTTAAGTTAGATTTATTTTTAATTTTTTAGTGGTCTAGTTTTTGTATGGCCCCTTTTAGGGTAAAAGCCTCCTCCATATTTTCCATTTCTCTTTGTCTTGAGCAACATTCATCCAGTTTTCCCCGGCTAGTTCTACAATGTCATCTGTCCATCTTTTCCTTTGTCGTCCTATACATCTCTTTCCAGTAGGTCCAGTCCATTTCGTTATTTCTAGTGTCCATCTTTTATCCTGCGCTCTAGCAATATGACCTGCCCATTTCCATTTTAGCCTTAGAGCTTGTTCAAGTACATCTGTAAGTTTGTTTTTTTTTACGGATGTCAAATTTTTTTATTTTGTTTATTGTCCTCAACTTTAGGATGCTTTTTAATTGTTAGCTAACACTAAAATCGATAAAAAAGAAGAAGGCATATTTTTAATATCATATTATCTACAAGATATATTTCAAAGAGACAGGAACTAATAAGAAACAATAGCAAGTCGATTCTATTCGCCTTTTTTCTTATACTTAATTACGTCCGCTCAGTTCACATCCTCGGAGATATGAAAATAGTATTTCATGTATTTGTTATTCTTTTGTATTGCATTGTAATTCATGAATCGTGAGATTAACTTTTAGTTTTTAGTTTATTGTATAATGTATTATTTTAAATTAAGTTAGGTAATAAATTTTCAGTGTTTCTTGTAATTTTATTTTTGATGATTTGGTTATGCAATTCTTGCACTTTCCCTTAATATTTATATTTGTTAGGTTTTTCTTTAATATGGTAGCCTGAAAGAAATTGCTTGTTAACGATAAGGCACACAGTTTTTGACATAATGATTTAAAAGCATAACTTAACTGCAATATTAATTAAAATAACAGCACGTTGCGGTAAGTCTGAAGTTAGTTTTCAGAGGTAGGCAAACTTCACAAACAACAAAT
Organism: Pieris melete; assembly: GCA_963693345.1. NCBI lineage: Eukaryota > Metazoa > Arthropoda > Insecta > Lepidoptera > Pieridae > Pieris > Pieris melete. The sequence continues at coordinate 993,511 of CAVNZK010000127.1, forward strand.
CTTGCAACTAATCAATAAACTGGATCTGAAACCGCAGGACAAGAAAACAAAGATGGCGCGTAACAAAAAATGTGACGATGTCACGTGACGTAAATTTTTGTCTAAAACCGATATAGGATTTTCGCTTCAATAAAAATGACATTCTTAAAATGGAGGGAACGGGCATTTATTATCTAATAAAAATAAAATATTTAAATATTCACGTAAATAACCAGTGAATTCTGAGAAAAGCATTCTTCATTGAATGAAAATATACTGGATCCGACTTAGCATCTGCTTTTACAGGTTTAAAATATTTGTCGGTCTATAAACGTATTGTCAGTAAACTGAACAAGTATTATAAAGGAAAAAATAATCTATCAGATAACGATTTAATATCTTTTTTTTTTATATTGTTGCGATATCTACATTCAAATTTGGCAATCTCTGTTTCAAACCGGTCTTGAAGATTTAAGTTAAGCTTTACAAGATAAGAACTGTAATAATAAGTATAAAGGCCTTACATTTATAGCAGTATATTAGAATCTTGCTTAAAATCGTAAAAAATAAACACTCAAATAATGTTTCTACAAAAGAGATATGACCTTATTCATGTAATTGTAATTTATAGATATTTCAGATACTTTCTCCCGAAACTTGCCCACTTTATCCCGACAACTTTCGGACTTTAAAAGACTTGGTTGTAACTGTTCACGCCAGAAACAAAATAAACTGTACGGAAACTTATAAAATTGTTTACTGATAAAGGGAGGAAATATATCATATACATATATATAGATATAGATCACAAGTCCAAATCGTGAGATTATAATTGTTTTCAGTTACAGTTACAATAATTGTGTTCGAGGCGAATCTTCACTAAGAGGTGACGGTTGACAAAATAAAAAAAGTGCGTGCGTACACATGTCAGAAGTGAAACTTTTTTGGCAAACTAATTTTTAAGTCTTGTTCATATTTATACAAATCTAAAATTTTAGAGAGAGAGATTTCTGAGATTTAAAGGTAGGGAAAAACGAAGATATGATTATAAAAACACGTGGCATTTTAATTTACAATTCGTCAATTGAGATTTCAATAAACTATTTTGAATAAAATATAAAATACAAATATTTCATAAATACTCTTTACGAAATTTTAATTTTAAAAATAGAATTGATATTAGTTAATGCGCCCTTCTCACCCTCTCTCTTAATCGGTGACGCTAATATTATTATTATTGCGTTTCGTTCGTAAAAATGTTACCCTCATGCACCTAAAGAAGTTTCACTGCAATAAATAAGTCAATCTCATCTCGATTAAAGTAAAGCGTAATTTTATACTTTTAAATGCGTATGCGATGTCAATAATCAATGAGTATGTAATGTAATGACCCCAATCGTGAACTTATTTACATAAATAACATTCCGAAGAACAAGTATCATCTTACAAAAACATCGACTATTATTGACTCGGCACCCACTTCCAAAAGACAGCCTAATATGATCTTCATATTTAAATTAATAATAATGAAATATTGTTTTTAATCATTTTAGTGAATTTTGGTGGTTCTATTTTATGAAAAAGAATCTCACATAATATTAATTCATTCCATTAACACCATGTACATGCTTCAATACATATTCATTTTGTTTTTATTGTTCGACTTGTAGCATAGGATTTTGTTGCATCACGCAATATAGAAAGTCATAAATATTATGGCAAAACGTATAAATATACTTTGATAGCGTGAACTTAGGTAGTTTCACAAACGTGAAACTTGTACAACAAATGCCAATACCTACAGAGGAACACAAATTTATAACTACCTTCAAATTAAATAAAAAATAAAATGATATATCTTTTTGATTACGTTTAAAAAAAAATTTGTATTCATAATTTTTATGGTATTTTTCTATATATGTTTAATTGGTACTTGTTATTATTAATGCATACAAATATATGTTTAGTTATCGCTGCTCAATAGAAATGAATCTATCTATATATATATATATATATAAATGAAACCCGTTTTCCGTTGTCACGACATCACATGAAAACGGCTTGACCGATTTGGCCAATTCTTTTTTTATAATATTCTTTGAAGTACGAGGATGGTTCTTACGGAGAGAAAAATTGAGTGAAAAAGTCTAAAAACAACACTTTTCTATATTCCCATACATAATATTCGTAATAATACTTAAAAGTTAATTTGAACTTTAATACCATATCATAAAGTTCAAGTGTTAGTGGAGGGGTTCCGGGAAGGTAAATTTTTATTTTTTGACATAATGTATTTGTTGTATTATCAACTTTCTATTTTTTATCTTACTAGCTAGACTGGTGTCCCGAATAGCAGAATAAGTATTTAAAAAAAATAAAGAATCGACTGTTAGGTGGTACGATGTTCGCCAGGCCAGCTAGTATAAAATAAATTCTTAAAGCCTGTGTAAATATCATTAATATTTTTCTTTAGAAGTCAAATCTAACAACATACAAAATGCAAGTCGTCAAATCCGGGAATCAGTGCGAAACGTTTGTAAATGTCGTTGATCGCTTCTGCATTGTGTAGAGGAAAATATTTGCATCCGTATTTATTTATTTTCCTTTTAAATATTGAATAGGCAGCTAGGTGAGGGGTACCGGGTTCGATTCCCGGTTCGAGGGCAAGTTTTAATTTAATTTAAATTTGTTCTCGGCCTTTGGGAGGGTTGTGCGGTACCGGGCGAGTGCTTAAACCGTACATGGAGGACACAATCGAATTTCTAAGACAAGCACGAAATATAAAAAATCCTATACTTGACGCTGGCTAATGCACAAACCGTGCCAGAGCCATAAAAGGAAAAAAAAATAATACTTTCTAAAATTCAAAGTGACTTCACTTTTATCAAGACTATTTATTAATACAAGGTTTTGGTCTGGAATTGGATATTCATGCTTGTTTTGGAACTGTATTTGTAAAAACATAAGCCGCCATTATCCGTCAAAAATGTGTGTGGTTAAATATGATGGAGAACAACAATTAAATATGAACAAAAACAAATTGATAAACTCACGTGACCTGTATCGTAATATTCATATCTATATATATAAAAATGAAACCCGTTTTCCGTTGTCACGACATAACATGAAAACGGCTTGACCGATTTGTCTGATTTTTTTTTTATAGCATACCTTGAAGTACGAGGATGGTTCTTACGGAGAAAAATTAAAAAAAATCAGTGAAAAAGTCTAAAAACAACAAATTTCTATATTCCCATACAAAATATTCGTAATAATACTTAAAAGTCAATTTGAACTTTAATACTAAAGCATAAAGTTCAAGTGTTAGTGGTGGGGTTCCGGGAAGGTAAATTTGAATTTTTTGACATAATGTATATTTGTTGTCTTAACAACTTTCTTTTTTTATCTTACTAGCTAGACCGGTGTCCCGAATAGCAGAATAAGTATTTTAAACAAATAAAGAATCGACTGTTAGGCGGTACGATGTTCGCCAGGCCAGCTAGTATTTTATAGTAATTATTGTCTTTACTGCCTTGTAATTCCAATTTTGAATCGACAAACTTTACTTTTTACTTTGCACTTGGGAAAAGACTACTTAAAAATAGAAGTGGCTATTGTTAAAATACTTCACAGGAATACAGAAAACAAAGAAGTTGCGAAAGTTCACATTAATGATCTAAATATTAAATCGATTCGAAATAAAAACTATCTAACAAAATGTATTAATATGTGATCGGCCTACTATGACTGTAATGTCTAATCTCTTTATTGCCAGTTCTTCTCTTTCGTTCGACGCCCTTGATTTGAGAACTGGCAGTAAGTATAAAATTATACGCATTTAAATATATATTTCTTTTTTTGACGTTCATAAGTATATGAATAAATGAATTACTGAAATTGTCACAAACTATTGTTGTTTTAAGGTAATTTACAATAAACAATACAATACATCGAAAAATCGTTTCGCTGTAGTTATAGTCGTTTCTGACTGTGTTTTGTTTGGAACGTGATAATAATAATAAATAAATTTAACTATTTATAGGCTCACAGGATTTATCTGTTAAGATCAATCCAGGAAAATGTCAACTGTCATTGATATTCCTGGTCTGAAGTTTATAAACATTCCTTTTTACACAAGTGATAATGAAACATTAAAATTTACTTAAAATTTTGATCTTAGGCACTTTAGATTGCATGCCTCTTTCAGAGAGGCTGAAACGGACTAAAACGTGTTAATTTTCCTCGGTGTTAAAAAAATATTAATTAGAAAAACCAATTCTACATAATAAGAAAAACAAAAATCTAACAAAGCTTCATTAAAGTTGAAACAATAAGAGTAATATAAATACAAATTCCTCTCCAGTAACTGCCGGTTTTTATACATTTTAATAGAGTTAGTTGTATGAAAACCCCTCTGGCCCCCTCTGGGGCAGGTAAACACATTTCCGTAACTAATATGTTGTGAGTATAACGCGAAAAAAATATCCTTTCGGGATTCGAACTCAATGCGGAATATTTTTAAACTAAGAAAAATATTTTTAATATTCCATAGGAAAATGCCAAAACCATTTGTTACAAAGTGAACGATTTTAAGTAATATATGTAACACACACACATATTTTAATTTCTTTATAATCTTGGAGTTTTTAACGACATCATTTTGTCATTCAAAGCAATGCTAGTTAATTAATTTAATACATGACGCGTTATATCTAATATTAATAATACAAAATTATATTGGCAAAGTCACATTTTCGATATACTAAAAAATTAACCCCCAAGGTTTTTTCTGCGTTTAAAAGAAATCAAATTTGGTCGTTAACTAACTAGCAAAAGGTGACTTATTATTATCAGTAAAAGATAATAAAAAATACGGATCGTTACAGTATATTTAATAGCTAGTGATGTCATATAAAAATATGTCACAAATGATAAATAAATATCATCCTATTCGCTGGTGTCTTATACAAGTTTTTTATTATTTATTATATTTTTTATTTGTAAGAAATAATGTTTTCCAAACAATCTCTCAAGACACGTGTACTGTTTCAGTATACAATCCTTTTAACATAAGATCACGGCGGTTTAATTATCGCAATAAGAATACGAACTCCTTGGTGTTAAAAAAATATTGTGTAACATATAAATCCTTTTTGGTTAAAAACATTTACAATTTAAAATAGTTTGAAAATCGAATTCAGTTTAATACATACCGGGGTCGTGCTTACGAACGTAGTGTTCGGCGGAAGGCATGAGTAACGTGTTTCGCCCACTGGTTGCGCGCGGAAACTGTCAAACGTTTCGGCGGGATCCAAAGACACCAGTGGCGTACGGCCAGTGATGTACCATGAAGATTAGTAACTTTTGACCTATCTTATCGATAAGTGGACAGTATGACATTGTATTTCTTTGATAAAAATGTTTTCCACGCGAATTTATTATATATTCATTAAATGATATGTTATATTGTTAGTTATTTTTTAAGTTGTATCTAATTAAGCTATTGAAAAAAATACATATAATATCGTTTGAATAAAATATAGTTTAGCTATATTTTTGTAGAATTCTAGACATTTCACTCGTATTAAATGTCAAATTTTTAAAGAAAGAAATTAATGTTATAAAATAATCAAAAGCATTCGATAAAATGAACAATTGCAATCCATGTATGGTACATTGATTTCCTTAATCTAAGTTCAGTTGCACTTATTCTTCTAAAAACATTGAATGGATGTTTCCATTCGCTGTTAATTGGGTTAATCGAGCTAACGTGATTCGTAAGTAAATTTTCCAATTTCCCGGGCGAAAAAAGTATCGTATCACCTCATCCCTAGTGCACTGCGCCTGCGTATAAGCGCGCTAAGCGATCGCTGGGTAGACTTAGTACGTTGATTGATTCACCAAGTTGTGCGCAGGTTAACTCTCGAGGCACGTGCCTTAACCAACCTCAAAGGACCCTCGCGCCCTTCCCTTCACATGGTAAAGTGGTCTTCTAAAAGGATTTGCCCCTAAAACAGAGATCTTTGTATTCTGGTTGACCTTCCCTGGGCACTTAGAAGCGTGTCATTTGTTTTGAAACAGGACACCGAGCGCACGTGCGTTATTTACAGTTACTTCCAACAATAATGAAGTAATGTATGAAAAGATTTAGGGTTTTCTTCGAGAAATAGAAATCTTGGCTCAAATAATGACAAGGAACCATACGAACTACAGACTTGCTAAAGGTCTACTTGGCGAATTCTAAATCGATATCGACGGCGATAACAAAACGTTACATTGGTAGCCATTATAGATAATGAAACCGTAGCTTTTACGACAATAATACAATGCTCTCGAATGTGCAAAGGGTATTCGTAACAGATCCCACTTTGACGCTAGTGTTACCATCAATAGTGCAATTTCTCACATTTGAGAATTATAATAGTACTCATGTATTTCTCCAAGTCTTTAAGTTTTATGTTACCCAAAACCGTAGTCTAAAACATCTTATTAAATCTCCGTCTAAATGCCCTAATAGAAGCTTAGTCTTCTCTTCTTAAGCCTTATTTCTTTTTCGTTAAAAGATTTGTCAAATCAGAAAGAATCAGAAGCAAACAAACAAATAAAAGCTGATAAAAGTCATATAAAAACTTAGGAAAACGATAGCTTACGCCAGTATTACGAGGTTGTAAAAGTTTTTAAATAATTACAATACTATCATACTAAAGATGGAATAAACCTATATTACTCAAATTGTTTCTTTTCACTTAATTTCGTAATAAATATAATTATAATAAAGTCTATTATTATGATACAAATTCTTAACTCTAGTTTTTATAACCCCATGAATTATTTATTTACAAAAGCTTGCCAACGCTTAATAAGAAAAATAAAAAACAGAATTTAATTTGACATACATTAATAGGTAAACAAATACGAAAGAAAAAATCTTAACATCGATTCATAAATAATAAAAACAACAGGAAAATTGATTTCAAAGTGTGGGGGAGCAACTATGGATATCCAGACCTATCTCGTTTATCAGAATGCTCATCATATCTGGATATCGATGAGTTTTGGCCAAAACGCGTTCTTAAAGGAGGGACAAATGGGATGCGGGGGTATCTGGGACTTAGGCCTCCTCCAACCCCTTTCAAAGTTCCCTTGCTTGGGAATTTTAACATACTAACAATATTTTTAATAACAACTTAAAAAAAGTCAACATCAATAAATGAATTCGTGTAATATTTTGCTATCGTCATGACTGTTTTATTATTGATAAAACTTACCTGAAAAATTCTAAAATTCTAGTAATAGGACGAGTCGAGAAGAGAACGAGAATTTATTGTTTATTAATTTTAAAAAAAATAACAGTTTTATATTCCAACCAGGATTTTAAAAACATTTATGAACTTCTATAGAACTGACAGCCCGGCAGGAAATTCGATTTAATCCATTATACGTGAACTTCGGTGCCAGCGTAACGAAAAAAAAGGAATATGCTTTCATATAAAAATTAGTTTAAAACGAAAGTGCTCTTGATAATTTGATTTAAGAGATTGTTAAAAGATACCGTAGTTTTAAATATCCAAAATGATGGGCACGTATTCGCATTTATGATATCTTCAACTCGGGTGAAACTAATATATCTGACTACAATTTAATATACGCGGAAGGGACCGTAAATTTCAACTTGTTAAGTTATAAAATGAAATATCCTGTAGTAGCAAAATCTAAGGAAGTTTGTGAATAGGTCTTGATGGAGCTGAATAAAAGATAATTCCACGGGTTCACATATCAAAGACGTAGGGAATTGTCGATTTAATTTTTCATAGACTCTTCGTGAAAGAGAAATTGCTACTAAAAAAATATCTTTGTATTATATTAAATCGGGAGCTTTGAGTAAATTGAATTCGTTTTTTAGTCAAGGTACTCCATAAAATATTGTTTATTCTGTTGTAAGAGTGGTCCCCGTAATTGACACATTGCTCTAGCTTACGGGAATCTTGGGGTTTTTTTTAGATTATGTTAAATAGTTTCTCCTTATCAATCGGAAAATATTATTCCTTAACTACTAAAAAGAATCCAAGAAGACATGATTTTTTTTAGGGTGGACACCCCTTGTCATTTAGGGGTTTGAAAGATAGATAATAGCCGATTCTCAGACTTACTGAACTCAGTCGAGCCGTTTCGGAGGAGTATAGGAACGAACATTGTGACACGAGAATTTTATATATTAGATAAGGTTTAGTTGCGACTCTCAACTTAGAGGTAGTGCGCTTAAATCCTGGCCGTATATCAATGGGTTTTCTATCTATAATCGCACATTACTTGTGACAGCAATAATGGTGAGGAAACTGGCATAGACCCTGAATTAGCTTGTGTCCATCACCGACATGTATAAAATTATAAATTATCGAAGAACACATAAAACCTTAGGCTAAGACCCAAAATTATTAATGCCAAAGAGAATTATAGCTAGAGAAAGCGGCTACAAGCCACAACAGTAATGGGAAACCGGAATATTACCGTCGTGACGAAGATAAATAATGTTTCATGACAAGTATCTCATTTATAATTTATACTACAGATATAAAATGTAGAATCTGTGTGTTTTTGAAATTTTACTCCAGAGAAAGGACGATAGAATATAAAATGTCAAAATTAGTATCATTATTTGAATCACATAATGAAAATTTGTTTGAGGTAATTATTTTATTTTCCAAACGAAATATTTCACGTTTATTGTGTTATTACTACATTTTTTCAGTTTTGGTAACCTGCAATTACATTTTTTATTTTATTTATTAAGACTAAGGTTTTTATTTATAGGCGTTTGTTTTATAAAAAACCTGAATGTTAAATTAAATCGTTGTATTGGCAACAAATTGGTTTTCCTCATAAAGGGAAACTGCTTATAGAAGGTGATTTAATTATTATAAATATTAAGAACATTTTCCGCGCCAATAACAGATGCACCATAATCTGATGATTACACAATCATAGATTGAACACATTCCAGGTTATTCGTATCTGGACGATGCCGACGAGTTGTTCGTACTTATAATTACAAAACACCGAAGCAAACTATTACAATGACTTTGTAACTGAATGATATCTACTAGTTATAATGAAATAATATTTTACTCAAACGAGAAACCTATCAAATGCACATGTAGAGAACGAACAATAAGAGATATTGAACGCGTGTGCCATTGTTTAATGCGAACGCTAAGAGGTTTATTTAATAAAGGAAAATAACGTTTTCGTTCGACCTTTAAGCTTCGATGCTATTGTACACTTGTGGAGAATTGTTTATAACTATATATTGTACTCGTATACATTAAGGGCAAGAAGCATTGTCAGCTTAGTGGCCTGAGCGTACAACTCTCATTCCTTGGTTGTAGGTTCGTAGGACGTTCTGTAGGAAAAAAGATGATCAAGGAATAGATACAGAAATGTGAGGCCTAGACCTAAGAAGTTTTAACGCCATTGGTATTGTAAACAATAGGGATACTGTAATATATCTAAAGGCTCAATCATAAACGAAACAGCGCGTTATGTTGATTTGTATATTCAATGGGTAAAAAAATAGTTGTATAAGAGTTAATTAAGATTACTTTTAATTACTTTCGTGCTCGGTGCATAATACAATATCACTATTAAATTATAACTATCATAAATGGAATAGGAAAATACTAAACTTAAGCCTCTGATACGCCGTTCTGCGACGCCTGCAAGCATTAAATTAAATTCATCGCATATATTCCACGTGAAAGAACACTCCGGAAATTAGCGTTTAATATGTAAAAGGAATCATTCAGGCATTATAAAATGAAGGTGTTCTGTGTTCCTTCACTTTTAATTTTAAGTTTTAAAGTCATACAAATAAATGACTTATGTTTGTAATAATTAAATCGGTACCTGTAGAAGTTCCAGTGGTTTTTGGACTCAAAAAAAAAGTTAGAATTTGCAAAACATTGTTTTTATGTAACGGGTGTTACTTTGGGTTAGGTTTTATTAGATGAAACAAATTGTGAATTGATTGTATTTATAAAAGGTTTTATTAGAAGCTTAAGTCGCTGTCCTAATAATATATTACACAACGGCTTTGAAAACGAAATGGACGATTAACCGAAACTGCATATTTCTTGCTGCATATATTAACATCAAGAAACAAACAAAAATAAAAACAAATTGAACACCCTTTAAGAGGCAAATACAGCATGCTTTGTACTAACCAACAAATCATTATAAAGATCTGATTATAAAGTGAGAAAAGTATAATGAAAATGGTTATTGCAAAAATTTAAAGATAGCTCTGAGAAACTGTGTGTAAGATAGGGAGAAGGGGTCAATTACTGGGGAAAATTTATTAGCTAACTTACACATACTACGAATAGCAGAGATAGAACCAAAGACGGTTCTACAACGAAGTTCTACTACGACGGTGCTTATAATATACATCACACATTAATTTATTTTATTCCAATTTAAATTCAATATACAAGCTATTGAAGAAATCGAAACAACTACATAAGTATTTTTAAATCTGCTTACTAATGTGAAATTTTCATTTGGATGTGATACTTTTCCTATATTTTATTTATTACCTCAAACCACAATACAAAAAAAGGAATATCGGAAGGATATGGACAGCGTGAAATTAAATTCCTGTCAGAATTCGCATATGAATTGACGTATATCGTTTTGTGCAATAACCCTGCCATCGTCAAAGCAATATGAAAACTCTATTTCGGTTTACTTTATTTCTCTTCACAATCGTTGTCACAAAGATTTTAATATTATTACTTTTCAAATATCAACAACTTACACACAATTTACAATATTCTCAAACAACACAGTAATAATAATAATAATTAAAAATTGAATAATAGAGGATTAAAACAAAATTTAAAGAGTTTGGTCTCTGTGACAGTGTACACGCTGGCAGCATTTTCTCACTGTATTGCGATACTTATTCGTTGAGAAATGAAAGCACCACCTCGGAGGTCACCGGTACTATCTATATTTTAATTATTTTTTTATTTTAAGCCCTATCTTATTTCCTAATACAAAAATATCTAATTATCTCATGTGTTAGTGAATATCTTTTACAGTTAGTAAGTATCAGGAACCCTCTCCGGTAATGGCCTCCTCCAAGGCTTGCCATCTTTCTCTATCCCGAGCTATTTGGACCCAGTGAGGACCCGCGATTTTTTTGATGTCATCATCCCATCGAGCGTAGGGTCTGCCTCTGTGTCGTTTGCCTGGTGGGCCACTCCATGTAGTTACTGTTTTCGTCCACCGGTACTATCTACTAAGTGCCAATTTAATTACCGCCTGTACACTTAAACCCTACTCTGAAGACTCTTATACTTTTACAATTTTATTTCCAAATTAAGCAAACCAATCTAATTATCACTAAATTATTAAACTGAAACGTAAAAAGAAATATAATCAAATAATACAATAATAATTACATCTTAATATACCTTTGTGAAATAGGTAATGTACTAATTGTCTCTTAAAGTCTAAATATATCAATACTGGCAAGCTACTATACACGTACAAGCAGTGTGCCCACAAACTTTTATCGTAGTTATCTAGACGTTGGCAAGCACAATGAAACTTGCCAAGAATCACTATGTATACATAGAATATGATAAAGTGGTCAGCATGTTCGACTCAGATAATGTTTAGGGGTTCAAATCGTGAATAGTTTTGCCTGAATGTCTAGTCTCAATAGAGATAATTTAGCGGACCGTGATGACTGAACCAATCCGATGAACTTTGTTTAATAAGAATTGTTTCGGTTTGGCTTAGAATTCTATTACGTACTTACCAATAAGGAAAAATTTCAAGCGTGTTTATGTTAAACCTTGTATAAATTGCTCAACAACCATTTACAGAGCAGTGACCTTTTACAGGAAATCAAATTTGTCGTCCCTTACTCATTCCCTAGGTTTAAAATTAACAATATATTCCAAATTCCATCTGCCAAAACCAACCTCGAGAGGAGTTCAGGCACCTCTCGTTCGAATTCTTCGCGATTTCAACAAATTGAACACAGCGTATCCAGAGCTGGATATATTCGGTAGTGGGCTGATCGGTTTTAGAGAAAGCATTGTGGGGTGCCTTTCTAGAACCTAATTTTGCTGTTTTTCTGATGATTTTTCTTTTTTTTCTGCACAGTGCCATAGTTGTTGAAAATTTTATTTTATGTTTATGTTAAAAAATTGATTTTATTTTAATGTGTGCTTGTATTGTCGTGTGTGTTTTAGTTGTGTTTTTTTTTTTACTTTCTATTTGATTTTTTTACTGAGAAACTTATGCTTGCATTAATTGTCACACATTTTAGATGTGGGATTTTGTGAAATAGTTGGTGGACTTAGGACTGTGTGTGATGTTATGGGCTTGATAACTAAATAAATTAAAAAATAATAATAATAATAATCTAGAAGAACTCTCTCGATTCATGGGGCACAGACCTTTGATTATATTTACAGTTTTATTTGTGTATGAGTTTGGCCTTTTCATATATTGTATATTTCCTACTTAGACATTAATTCAACACCCGTAAACAAAAGACTGATCCAACCCAGATTGATAATCTATGTAACGAACTAACTATGCAATTGAAAGTAGAGACCAGTACTTAGTGTCTTCAGCGTTCGACTCTCATCTCAGAGGTCGTGGGTTTGTATGCCGGTGGTGCACCAATGGACTTACCGTTGATGCGCATTTAACACTCGTAATCATCTCATTTTCAATATTTGTATAATATACGCACGCAAGTTTCGCACGTTAACCCCATTTCAAACAGTTATTGACCAAATACTCGTAGACTGTAAGATATTAAAATACTGCGATCTACCTAGAGGAATGCAGATTATTTTTTATCTCTAGCGACGCGGGCCGAAGCTATGAAAGAAATACACTGTTGAGAAAACTTGGCAAGCATTCAGATAAAAAGCCTTATTAAGATACGATTTATTATTATGTTGTTTTTTAATAAGTATTGAAATAATAAGGCTTATTTATTGCTTAAGATCTGGCAATTCGGCGAAATTTTCCGGGTTTAGCGTTTTATAATAGCCTAAATAATTGTATATATACATATGTTTTATCTGCTATTAAAGTTGTATACATAATATAATTTAACCATTCTTAATTTCCACACTGCACTTTACACTATTTTACACTACCACCCTCCACCTGCCATAATAATTGTTAAGTAACTATTTCATTAAACCATTGGAAGAGCGAAGTAAGTGTACCCTGATGTACAAGTCTCCCTAGACTTAGATCAGGGGGATCAGGGCTTTTGAAATATAAGGCTGATTAAATACAAGGAACTTATAATCAATGTTATCTCAAAATATAATTAAAAACAATTAAATTATGTACAATGTCATATTTATCTATATCAACAATAATGAATCGCAAGATATTTTACTAAACGCAAAACTTTAAGATGGCTGGACCAATTCGAATATTTTTTTAGTCTTTGGACTATGATAGAAGTTTTTATGAATATAAAAATTTTCTTTTTTTAGTTCTCTGGTGTTTATTTCTAAAAACAGTACAAATATATTATTCTGTATGTTTATATGTTACCATTTATTAATGTAGGATAAGTAAATAAAATCTAAGGCGAAACGAGCTCAGCTGGTTTCATCTTATATATAAAATTCTCGTATCAAATTTTATACGCATATTCAGTAGGTCTGAGAATCGGCTATTATCTATTTTTCATACCCGTAAGTGATAAGAGTTGTCCACCCGTAAATTTTATTTTTGTAGATAAAATTTTCTGTTTTTATTTTTTTATCATACAGAATACAAATATACATACAACCGTTAATTTTCACCCCTCTACCCCAATTTTTTATTTGTTAATTAAAATCCTATGACTTATCAGGTTTATATAGAGAAAAATTCATAGAAAACCCTAAAAAGTTTTCATTACAGAAAAACGAACAAATGTTCCATATGTTGGTATGTAGCTACTCAAAAGTGGGCTAAGTGAAAAAAACATATTAAGGCAAAACGAAGTTTGCGGGGGCAGCTAGTATATTTATAAAATCGTAATAATAACATCAACTATATTTCCACAGTAAAATTAAGTGCATGAATTTAATTTAATATTAAACTGTGTTTATTTTAGGAGTACTGCATTTTAAAGAGTTGTGTATGTTCAGTGTTTACCACATTTTATCGAATTAATTATTATAAAATTATTTTCCGTAATCCCACACACGTAAAAAACTCTTAAGATAAATAATAACATTTTCAGATAAAGATTTAAGCGACTGTTTCTTGCCGATTGCAATGCACAAGAAATGCGTACCGTTCGCAAGCTCGACGACTATTTACTTAAGTTTCGTCTTTCATTCGTTATTTCTTCTAACTAAAAGCATAATATTTATAAAAATTAATAGTTTCTGGATACTAAATAATTATTATATCTTTTCCTATTATTAGTACTCAAACGTTTCCGTTGGGTTTTGCGGCTTTATTTGCAGTCCAATAATACACATAATGAAACATATGTTTTGTTTGTTGTTTATTCAATTTCAAATTGTAAGTTATATTAAAGAGAAAATGAATAAGCTATTTTACGATTACAGAATATTGCACGAGTTACACGAGGCTAGTTTTTCAAGCTAGGATAGCAAGCTAGTGTCAGTAAGCTAGCAAGCTAGTACTTCTGGCTTCGTGTAGACAAAACTAGCTTCATTTCTGAGCTAGTAAGCTAGTTTACAAGCCAGAATAGTTATCAATAGGATGGAGTTTTATTTTTTAGGATAGTAGCGCCCCCCACCACTGATTTTACTATCCTGGCTTGTGATCTAGCTTCATGTGGCCGGCGATGCTAGTTTTCAGTTGGCTAGTAAGCAGGAACGATGCGTTTTGTTTATTTTGGACACCGCGACATGTTTTTGAGATTATAAGATGCCCAAACTAAGTGGATATTAATTTACTCAACAGAATATCAAACAAATCAGGCGTCATTCGTGAAATACTCTTATACCCTTCTAAATCTTCAATGCGAAATTATTCCAATAGTAAAGCAGATCGACGATCATCTCTTCTTAAAATCCACGGTCTTGTCCACACCCGTTTGTAACTCTTCTTCTAGTCCGTCTAGTGCGAGTTGGCCCAGTTTTCGAAGTAACTCGTTCATTCGAATAGTGTTTTTTTTCACATGCAGCTCATTTTAGACGTGTGGTCACTTCAGTCACTGCAATAGTACTAGCTTAAAATAATCCTAGCCTCATGTAAACAGAACTAGCATTTGACTTTGTAGTCGAATCAGGTTCGGCAGCGGAACGAGTACACGAAATGTCACGAAACTTATTTATCACAAATTCGGGTCGCTATAGATACAGACGCTGGTCGGAACGGCCTTTTTCCGGCCGAGCTACGCTCACCAAAACAACCCCGGCTGACCTGTTAAGGGCCTTCAGGTCAACAGCTAAATTCCATTAACAAAAAAATACGGACAGTTCGATTGTGCGATTGAACCAAATGGAAGTACAAAGTAAACTGTAATATCGAAATTAATCGGCTGTTGGCAACATAATAATTTTAGACGTTATTGACGTGATAACGTCTTTAAAATCGTTTTAGTCGGGTGACATGTTCAGAAACTTGTGTCACACCAAAACCTCACGAGCGCGATCGCAGGTATAACGAGAGAGACGGACCGATCTCCCGTCTCTCTCACTCTAGCGGCCTACAAACGAATGGAGATTTGTATGAATGTATGTATGAATAAAAATGTATATCATAGTCGAATAAGTAACCTTGTCATTTTACACCCGAAATTTATCATCAAAAGTGTGAATAAAACGATAGATGTAATTTAAAATTTGAAAAAATTGTTATCTTCATTAATTCCTTACTTCCCAAAAACTTATATCACCAATAAGACGTTATCACGTAAACATCTCGATCGTAAACCTACTTTACAAACAACCAATATTTTTTATTTCGTAATATATCACCAGGTCCTATTCCTGTTAAAATCAGGTCATGCTTTCTATTCATTGTTCAGTTTCTAGTTTGCTGCTTTGTCAACGATCGGTGCCTGTCTCCGCCTTCCTGTCACTTGACGACAATATTCACAGCATTGTCAGTAACTGCCATTGATTTTCTACCTTTCTTCCTCCACGTGTAACAATTAAATGTACTTCATTATTCAGGTACTTTGAGCAGTGTCGGCCAAGTGACTTGAGCGTGCGACCCTCATCCCTGAGGTCGTAAGTGGACTGAATGGACTTTCTTTCTATGTGCGCATTTAACATTCGCTCGAACGGTGAAGGAAAACATCGTGAGGAAACCGACTTGCCTTAGACCCAAAAAGTTGACGGCATATGTCAGGCACAGAAGGCTGATCACCAACTTGTCTATTAGATTGACAAATGATCATCGAACAGATACAGAAATCTGAGGCCCAGACCTAAAAAGGTTGTAGCGCCACGAATTTTTTTCATTATTTAGGTGCTGCCTTCATTCCCCGTTCCTGTGACTCCTTATTTTCATCCATTTCCCCCTCTCATTCCGTCATACATATTAAATTTTCAATTATATAATGAAAATAACTTTGAACTTTTATGTCGACAGTATGTTTAAGAAACATTTTGAATTTAGAACGTGAGCGAGCTCTTAGGACGCTATGTGACGACGGATTTGTATACAAATGGTAGCACTACTTTCAGAGCATTGTTTTATGAGACAAATATAAAATCTCCAGCAACGGAACGAACTACACTTATATGGAACGAGGCTTTTATTTCGTTTTTAATTCTATGCGAAATTAACACTTCTAAAATTTTACCAAGTGCTATTGCAGCTCTTGTTTACATTACAAACGTCTTGTCTAGATAACTATATTTCAAAAACTACTCTACCAATTTTGATTGAACTAGATTGGTTTAGCTCTTACCCAAGGGTTACTAGAAATATCAATTGATCGTCTTGCATTTTAGTGTAGACTTATTTAAAGAGAGATTATTAGATTTATTTAGATTAATCCTTATTTAAAATTTTTTTTTTTTTTGTATTTCTACAAATGCTACAGAAAAATGATATCTCAAGAATCGCTCATTTTTGTGTACTGCATATGGGGATTGAAATTATCTCAAATACCTTTCACCTCCTAAGAATTTGTCGAATTACCAATAACCCTGAAGCTATATGTCATAAAAAGGGTGCGTGTACTTATGTACGCGCGTAAGAAGTTATGTAACTTCTTTGGCATTATTAAAAATAGTTTTTGATTGCATTAATGCAATTAATTATAATTAATTACAATTAAATAATCAAGGACTGGATTATAGTCAGTAAAGTTCAGTTTACATTTGAAAAATTAAATAAATAACTATTTATTATTATTCTCTTACATTAAGTGTAACATAAATTCTATTATTATTCGAATGTTGTTTTAAATTATGTCCAATGCCGTAGCATCTTCCGTGGGCTACTTCATTCTGTTAATTTTGTGTCACGGTGCGCGCGCATCGTAAAATTTCACTCTCATCAATTTTTCATCACGCACCTAAAGAAGTATAACTTCAAAAAATCCCCAGTGAGATTTGTACCATTTCATATTTTAGGCCGATTTAATCATAGGCGCTAATTTATGATTTTTTAATTAAATTAATATTATGAATCTTAGAAGGGTTTTAACTGATAGCTGAGCGCTGATAATCACCGATGCATTTACAGCATACAGCTATTCGTTGACTTGTCGCAGTTTATTAAGCAATTTGTAATACGCAATCCTGCTTTCAACATGTAAATGTAATCAAAAATGTAAAAAATGGAGTCCGAGTGGAAGAAGTGAAACTTCATAATGTGGAAATGAAAATAGGAAACATTCACTCTCGCTCTGTCTCTTTCTATTCCCCCTCCCCAGCCCTGCGATTCTTTAACTCACTTTTCGAACTCACACAGCGGTTTTCATCGGCGGTCGCTCTCAAATCACTCGTGAAGCAGTTATTGTATGATTTGGCATTCTGAAAAGGTGGGCTTGTAGTTTATTGTTTCGAACTCACATAGCGGTTCGAAGAGTGAGTTACAGAATCGCAAGGAAGGAGCGTTTAACGTTTAACCCAACCATGTTGGATGCCTCATTAGAAGTTTCACTTCAAAAAAAGAAATCTACACCACAGGAAGAATAAAAATAAATATTATAAATAACTAAAACGTAGGTTGGTAGGAAATGATGATAATAGGCCAATTAGCTCAAAAGGCCATGAAGTGCCTTCACGTTTCAATGCGCCTTCCCCATTTGACATATCGACCGTGTAAGCGTCACACCACCTTTCACTTTCACATATATGTTTAATGTTTAAAGAACTTTATTTCTCATTACAAATTTTTTTTTTTTACATGAGAAATTTAATATTATATACGATCGAGATACACGTCGCCATCAGCAAGCCCAATTTTACATAAACACTATATAGGATATATATCCCGTTTACACTGTAGTGCAACGTGATTTTTAACTTTAATGTAATACAAAAGTCATTAATAAATGGAATAAAATACTTTTATACATTTGATGTCAAACTTAAAATATTTTTTAAGAAACTAACTGTTTGCTAGTCTAGGGGTCTGTTTCACAATGTACGAATAAGGCCTACGTAAGTTCCAAATTAGCTATTTATTTATTATTGGTAGTAGTATAAGATCCCGCTATACAACGACCTACACCGAGATGCTTATTTAATGAAACTTATTTTATATTTAATATAATATGTCAATAAATAGAATCCATATGGGTTGTCTAGCAAATTTCAGTTCAGAGTATGTTTAATTAATATTTAAAAAAAAAAGTTTTTTATAATTTGCATGTAGTAAATTTTTTGAACTTTTTTCAATCAATATTTTTAATCAGGGTAGTATTATATATGTATCAATATAACCTTCTTTTATACTAAAAATGTATATATACTTTAGTGTCACATAAAAAATATACACATAAATAATTAATTGATTAAAAACAACCTAACGTTTGCATATTCTATGGGCTTTATACTTTCGATTGGTATAGAATTTATCTAATAATCATACTGGTGAAATGTTTAAAAAAATATTTCTTTTTAATATTAATTAAAATACTCTGGACTGAAATTTGCTAGGCAACCCATATGGATTATATTTATTGACATATTAAATTAAATATAAAGTAAGTTTCATTAAATAAGCATCTAGGTGAAGGTGATAGGATAAACACTATTTTTGTGTTTCACGACTGTCAGATAGCGCTATTCGTCACATAAAGTCCATCATAAGTTAAGAGTCCGATGAATGTCAAATAGCACCATTTATCTTCCAAATAATTGATGTGTTACAAAGCTATTAGGTACTTTACTATATCATTGTGAAACAGACCCTAATTATTAGCGTCCAAATGTAACCTGTGTTGGCAGCAGAGCAGTGTTAGGCCTAGTGACTTCGGCGTGCGACTCTCATTCCCGAGGTCGTAGGTTCAATAATCGGCTGTGCACCAATGGACTTTCTTTCTATTTAGCATTCGCTAATCGCGAAAACATCGTAAGGAAATTGGCTTGCGGTAGACCCAAAAATTCGACGGCGTGTATCACAGGTGGCTGATCACCTACTTGCCTATTGATAGACAAATGATCATGAAACAGATTCAAAAATCTGAAGCCCAGACCTAAAAGACCTTTGAATAGATAATGATTATACAATTTAAAATGCTACATTTATTATATGAACCAAGTGTTTATATTCCAACAACGTTTTGTTCCTATAGTTATTCAGGCATAGAAACCTAGGGAAACCAGATACAAAGTTTAGAGTTTTTTCAACTAAAACTGAAACTCAGTACACAACGTATTGTAACCATCCCGTGTGGATGAAGTTTGAAACTTGCTGTTAGCATGTTATAATAGAATATTGAATAGCTATTGCTACAGGTTCGTGCCTCAACAATATTGTTGGTGTATTGGTAGACTTAAGTTCTAATTTGTGTTTTGTGAGAATGTATGTAATACGTTTTTAGAGTTAAGAATATATTACAGATATATCAAATAGAGACAAGTTTTAAATACGAACATAAATAGATATAACCTTGGTACACAATCAGGATTTAAATTTGAAAGATTGGTAAACCTGTAAATGTTTTAAACAGTTTAATCGAAAGAATTGCCCCCACGTAGCCCTCATCTGCATTACATATTTATTTATCACCCCTTGGTCCAAGCGTTGTAAGGCTTTTTAAGGAAATAGCAAAAAGGTTAGTCGACATTACAGGAGACCGAAGAGCTGGCAGCTACGTCGGACAAAGAATTAGTTTAGCTATTCAAAGGGGGAACGCTGCCAGTATCTTCGGAACCTTGCGTAAAGGGACTCCTTTTAACAATATATTTTAGTTATTGTCTTTAGTTGAGAAAATTGTTAATAATATAATTGTAAATGTTTATTATAGGATATTTGAAATTAGTAGCTAATATAATTGAACATTATTTTAGATGTTGATATCAGAGAACATGAGGTATGTTGGCGGAAGTAACCGTTAGATTTATCAAAGTACCTCAAATCATACATATTGCATTTTCTACAGTATATGTTACAAGCAAGTATGACAATTATGGTGAACAGCTTTTACAAAAAATATTTAAAATATTACACAAATTTACTTTTTACTGGTAAGTTTTTCCTTAAAAATGGATATTAGGCACCAGATAGGCTTAACAATGCTTTTTTTTAATTGATCATACATATTTTAGGTCCTAAAATACCCTTATTCTGCTAACCCATATGATTTTTATGACACTAACAATGTGACGGGTCATAATCATGTAACGTATATTATGTTGTAAACCACATAGTAAAACAAAGATTAGAAATAGCGAAGCCCGCCAAGAATACCGTTCTGATTTCATAGCGATAGAATGAATGTTGCTCAAGTAATCACTTAAAGTCGAGTAAGCTTTCATACTTATCTTAGACTAAAGATACGGGGGTAGAATAAATAGCGAGCACATTCCCTTCTACATGGAAATCAATTTTGTGCAGTATTTAAGTTTAGAAACGGCTCAAATTGCAAGGTTTTTCTAAGACTACAGACTCGCCGCAATATGGAACAAGAGTACTCCTATAACCGTTCAGTTTAGCGATTGAGGGCCATTGAGACTACGAGGGAAATGGTATACCAGCGGAAAGTACTAAGGGCTCTTATAAAGTCAGCGATGCGCGCTGTAAGCAGTGCAGGAGGAATGAAAGAATTTTTTATGCGAAACAGTAAATGAATATGATTATTCTAGCAATGATTTTTGTTTAATTAGTTTAAGCAATTTTTAAACATACGTGTTATTCAACGGGTAAGCTAATAAAGGTGATAATGGACATGTACCCTTTCATTAGCGAGTGCTTTGGCGGAGGGTTTAACTCACTAATATAAAAATAAGCAATTTCCTGAACACTATTATAGTAATATAGATTATTAGCAAGACGAGTTAAGAACCGTTTGTTGGTTACAAATTTTAAAACTAAATTTAAAATAGAAGATATAAGGAAACGAAATACCTTTAAGTTTAATTAAAGACCTTACTTATAAAGCGACCGTATTATAATTTAATAATTATAAATTTAAAACAAATGTAAAAAGACGTCAAAAACATATTTGGTGCTTTTTGGTAGTAGCGGGTCAAGTTAGCTTGTAGCACTTAGGTGAATATAATGACGAGTTTTGACGTCGCAAGGGTTAGGTTTAAATGTGGACCAGTCATTGACTCTAATGAGCCTGGCTAGGGGTAAACTTGACATATTCTAAAGTAGGTAAAGTATGGGCTGAAGCTGTACGCTCTACTTAAAATAATGTTCGGCTAAATTTTTGCAATGTTTTAGAATTCGAAAAAATTACATGGAACTTTCGAACGAATTGTATGACCTGTACAAATTCACTTGTTTTACTTATATATATAGAAAACACACAAAAACCACTAAGAGTTTACCTTGGTGCACAGTACAAATTTTAAATTCCGAATAAATGAAAACATTACAATAAACAGAGAGAAAAAATTTGCATTTTTATACCTTATATATAATATTGCATCTTAAATTTATGGATATGAATCTATTTATTCCGTATATATCATATTATATTATATTACTAGCTGGCCTGGCGAACTACGTACCGCCTAACAGTCGATTCTTTATTTGTTTAAAATACTTATTCTCCTATTCGGGACATCGGTCTAGCTAGTAAGATAAAAAAAAGAAATTGATAAGACAACAAATACATTATGTCAAAAATTAAAATTTACCTTCCCGGAACCCCTCCACTAACACTTGAACTTTATGCTATGGTATTAAAGTTCAAATTGACTTTTAAGTATTATTACGAATATTTTGTATGGGAATATAGAAAAGTGTTGTTTTTAGACTTTTTCACTCAATTTTTTTTAATTTTTCTCCGTAAGAACCATCCTCGTACTTCAAGGTATATTATAAAAAAAAATCAGACAAATCGGTCAAGCCGTTTTTATGTTATGTCGTGACAACGGAAAACGGGTTTCATTTATATATATATTATATTATATTATATTATATTATATTATATTATATTATATTATATTATATTATATTATATTATATTATATTATATTATATTATATTATATTATATTATATTATATTATATTATATTATATTATATTATATTATATTATAAACCAGCAATTTAAAATTTATTTAGATTTGCCATGAGTTGAATGAATTATACGATCGGGCACTGGTTTGCTAAACTAAAGAAAATTAAAATATAATGATACCAAAACATTTAAGTTATATTAACACATAAATGTATTTAAAAGCTATTCTAAGATGTGATACATAATTGGCATATATAAAAGTTGGGGTTTCAAAACAGGTCTAGTTTCAAAGGCACATTTGTTCGTTGCTCATCCGCGGATGCTATCCAATTAAAGGTTATTTTTTTTTACCATAAAATTTGTAGTTGTTCTTTAGATACTCTATACACTCTCCTGACGTGATTTGGGTACAATTTCTCCATGCCTATTGCTAATAGTGGTTTATGGCTTTCCGAAATTATTTTTTATTATAATAATTAATTGCCTTTAAATGTAATGAGGAGCTTGATGCAAGTTGTTCTTTTAAAAATTTTGAGCCTTAGTGTTCAGAAGTGGTAGTAAATATAAATTCTGAAGCGTTAATTTTTTTATTGGATTTTGTAAGTGCACACTTATGTTACGTACAAATGATATATTGAGAACCTTAAAGGCGTGAATATTATTAAGAAATCCCGCCGTGATTGGACGCCATTGTTTGATACCTTGTTACTATGACTATGCTTTTTATTTTGTTTGATAGTTAAATCCTTTTTAAAGCCTAATTTCTTTAATAATCTGTGCTTCTCGTGACAGTCTTAGGGCAATTGTGATATTGGGTTCATCGTCCCTTTTGATAATCTATATTTACTACAAAAATAAGGAAAATTTGAAATAATTCAATACTCAAGCGATAATGTTTAATGAAGTGAAGTAGATGACAAAAATGTGCTTAACGACTATAAATGTTTTCTACTAAATACTATGTACTGAGTTGCACAAAACGAAGAAACGAATCTTTTTTAAATCCCGCTTCACTCAAAGGTACATTTGAAAATCTTGAAAAATACGGAACGAATTTATCTAATGATATACGAGCTTGAAGCCGGAACAAATTTATAAGCAGAAAATCCTTTTCCTCCCAAATTCAATTACGTTACTCGAAAAAATACCTCTGTAAATGAACTTGACTATGTCGTACGAGTGTGAATTGTATTTGTCGTATTAAGTGATTTAAACAATGCCCCTTTTCGTTTTAACCCTTTATGCGACATTCCTTAGAGAATTAAAAATAAATTTATATGATCTTTTACGGTATTTAATGATAACCTTTTTTATATAATAGGAGGCAAACGAGCACGAGGCTTACCCACTTACGAGGTGATGTTAAGTGATACCCATGGACACTCACATTGCCAGAAGGTTCGGATGTGCGTTGCCGGATCTTTAAGAATTGGTACGCTCTCTTCTTGAAGGACCCTAAGTCGAATTAGGTTCAGAAATACTTCAGTGGGCACCTGGTTTCACATAGTGGTGGTGCGCGGCAAAATCTGCCTTAAGAAACGCTCAGTTGTGAAACGACGGACGTCGAGGTGATACGAAACCTAACTAACCAATATATAAGGGGTGTACAGTAAGAGTGCACTTTTTCATTTTTAAATAAAGTATTTTATGACAGAGTTCTGATATTTTTATTGTATTGTAAAGAAGACATGTTCCGATTAAGTATGGAATAAAATATCCGGCAAATGACCTCCACGGCTCCGATGATAGGCCATTACACTTTTCATGAAATTTTCCATGACTTTTTCACAGAGATGTGGCTGTATCTCACCGATGACGCGTTGGATTTTCGATTTGAGCTCAGGAATGGTTTCGGGTTTATTCGCATAAACTCGAGATTTCACAAAACCCCAAAGAAAAAAAAGGCACGGCGTTAAATTGCACGATCTTGGTGGCCAGTTGACATCAGGATTTCGTGAGATAATGTGTTCTGTTCATCGGAGAAAATGACTTTTTTCGTAAAATTGGCAACGACTTCCCTTTGCTCCATTACTCATTGAGAAAATTGCCAGTGCCTTCCTTGGTCTGCTGGTTTGAGCTCCTGAGTTAACTGAATCTTGTACGCATGAAGGTCTTTAGTCAAAATTTGCTAAGTCGAATTGATGTTTTCGGGTATTCGGCGACACTCTCGTTTACAGCAGCAATGTTTTCAAGGGACCGACCGGTACGTTGACGCAAAGGATTCTTATTATCCATACCTAATTGACCCAGTTTCTTCAAATTCGACCACTCTTCGAATGGTTGACACATTAGGTGCACTTTCTCGGCTGAAAATTTGGTGAAGTTTGCGAGTGTTTTCAGCGTTACTTTTGTAATGAGTTTTCACAATTATAACGAGTTGTTTATTCGAAAAGCGCTCCATTTTTAATGATCGGAATATACAGAGGTGATACCTGTCAAATTTCAGAGTTGCCACTTGCAGGAAAACTAATAATATTACAATTTTAAAAAGTGCACTCTTACTGAGACACCCTATATATAATACTAGCTGATCCGGCAAACGTCGTTTTGCCATGTATATCATTTATAATAAAAATAGGGGTTGATCGTAGAGGGGTGAAAATTAGGGGCTGTATGTATTTTTTAATGTTGTATCATAAAAAATAAATTAAAAATAAAAAAAAAAATTAGGGGTGGACTACCCTTAACATTTAGGGGGATGAAAAATAGATGTTGTCCGATTCTCAGACATACCCAATATGCACACAAAATTTCATGAGAATCGGTCAAGCCGTTTCGGAAGAGTTTAACTACAAACACCGCGACACGAGAATTTTATATATTAGATATATAATATGTATTTCAGTTATCTTTTCAAATACTGAAACGTCTTAATATCCGATTGACGATAATCGGGCAGTAAAGTCAACTTCAAATTACTATAAGCAAATGTTGTTTTATACGATTATCTACCAAATATTAAACATAAAATAAAGAATGTATTCAAAACACGGAACATTTGTTTGAGTGCAGTGGGACTACTCGTATCTATTTGACATTAAACCCAACAGATTTTAGTCAAAGTCATCAAAACATTGTTTTAAAATCTAAGATGTTATTTGTAAAATCCAATATCTGAAACAGAGCCAAAACTCTGCAGCCACCGACTCCGGAAACTTGGAATTTTTATTGTATTTCCGAACGCCAGTTAAATTGTTTAAATTTCATGCGCCATAAGTTTCGGTACACATTAATATTTCAAAAAAATTATAAGAAAAACCTTGGGTTTCAAATTTACATAATTTATTCA
The DNA here is from genome assembly GCA_963693345.1 of Pieris melete. Classification (NCBI taxonomy): domain Eukaryota; kingdom Metazoa; phylum Arthropoda; class Insecta; order Lepidoptera; family Pieridae; genus Pieris; species Pieris melete. The sequence goes on from CAVNZK010000127.1 coordinate 1,019,394, forward strand.
CAACGTGTTGGTCATAATCAACCTAATGGTTAGTTTATAAAAAAATCAGAATCGTCTAATAACTTATCTCAGAGCTAATTAGTCTTCACCAGGCCAGTCTGAAAGTATGGGTTAACTAAGAACGAGTCCTCTAGGTCAAAGCGTTCTCCTCTAATCACTTAAGTTATTTATATTGAAAAATAATTTAATATATCACTTGATAATTCGTTCTTTGTTTAAAATAATAAGTTCTAAAATGTCTTGCCGGGTACAGTTGATCTCGTAATTTAGTAGGGAGCTCGGTTTCAAAGTTTTGTCTTGAATATACTTGAAATTAAATTTCTTCTGAATGAAAAAGAGATTACAACATAACTTTTGCGATTAATTTGTGGCATTTTTAAAACTATCTTTGTGTTTTCACTTACACTGGAGTCTTATTGTACGGTTCCTGGGTCATTGGGTGTTTGAAATAATAGAAGATTTTTGACTTACTCTGTATTAATCTAACAATAGAATACGAGTATGAGCGAAATAATGGAATGTTAATTGCTATGTAACTAATTACTAATTTTTTTACAGTCAAAGAGAGCGCCTACATCTGGCTATGCTCTCGGGGTGTAACTCCCATTATATAGTTAATTATAATGAAACGAATGACTGCAAAATCAACAGCCTTGGCTCGTACATGTATATTAAAACATATTAAGTTAAATATATACATTATTCTTTGCCGTACAAAGCGTATACTCTGTAAAGTACTGTTTTTGTAAATATATCCTTACAGAAATACTGTAAGGTCTTAGTTCGTACCTCACAGACTAGAATTCCGGCTAAATGAATTTTATCAGTTTGGCTCCAAACCCGTCTGAGAAGTCAATATCGATTTGAATAATTGACTCGATGTTTTGTTAATTATCGGCGGGCATTGGCCTAACAAAAACCCGGAATGGCTGGTATCCAAGGATGAAACCGTATATCTCTCTGCGTACGAAAGCTCTTTAATAAAATCACTATTTGGGAGTTATTTAGCATCAACCTTGCTTTTATAGGAAAATTAATAGAAAACCTATAAATACCTCATAAACTGGACAAGAACAACTTCAGTTCTAATAATATTTACCAAAGAGCTTAGTGTGTGTACTCTATGGACAAGTTCGTCTTGGATGACCCTAGATAGGGTAACTTTACCCAATAGTACACTAAGAAGCCTCTTGAGGTCATTCTTCTGAAAGTATTTATGTGACTGTAATAATCCTTGGTGTAGTTACAATACAGAAACTAACTTTAGTACGTTTTGTAAAAATTAAATCATGGTTTATCGATTAGCAATGGTTTTGTTTCTCTTCATAATAGAATAGCATTTCTTATGTTTAGCTTTTATTTTATAATATTGACTTTAGCTGTACCTATATAGAAATTATAAATTAAAAACTTCCTCGCCGTATTATCACGCTTATAAATAATATTATTGATTTTCAATAAAACTTTTCTAATAATAATAACCAAATCTTTTTCACACACAGGTTCATATGTTTCTGGGACAGTTAGTAGCAAATTTTACTTTAGAGCTTGGCTAAGTTAGAATTATTATTATTAAATATCCTAGGGCATGCCACACCCGGTCCCACCTGCTAGTGTCTACTGATACTATTTGTTGATTAACATATATAAGACATAATTAATGCTTCTCCAAAGTCATAAATAACATTTAAGGTAAAAACTGTTAATTATTTGAATATGGCAGTTATTAATACATAATACATTATTAGATTATGAGAGCAGTGTTGGCCTAGTGGTTTCAGCGTGCGACGCTCATCCCTGAGGTCGTAGGTTCGATCCCCGGCTGTCCACCAATGGATTTTCTTTCTGTGCGCATTTAACATTCGCTCGAACGGTGAAGGAAAACATCGTGAGGAAACCGGCTTGCCTTAGACCCAAAAAGTCAACGGCGTGCGTCAGGCACAGAAGGCTGATCACCTACTTGCCTATTAGATTACCAAATGATCATGAAACAGATACAGGAATCTGAGGCCCAGACCTAAAAAGGTTGTAGCGCCATTGATTTATTTTATTTTATTATTAGATTATATTATGTTTTTTGACTTTCTTATCTTAATAATTAACAAAACAAACAAAGTCAGGTTTCTTCAAACACTTATAATTAGACCGATTTTCATGGTTTTTTGTTGTATTTATTTTTTGGAAAATTAAAAAAAGCACAACATAAAATGTTCATGGGTTTCGTAACTAACAAATATTTATGTTCATCTGGTCTTTACAGTAAACTCTCATCTCAAATTTAAGAACGTATTTAAATAAATTAATAATGGCGTATTTTAGCTTTAAAATATCTAGCATAATGTCAGTAATGAAAAATGCTTGTGATATTTTGTCGTCAAAAATTTATGCCTGCGATCCGACGTTTATTTCTTTGTTTTTTATTTTCATAAAATCATGAATTAAATTCAGCCTTGGCATTTTGGTAATCCGTGATTTCAACTCCCAACTCACTAACAGATCTCCCTTCGTCACTCACCTCATTGGATGGTGGTTTTGATCTCATGGTGGTCATTTGATCTCATGGCATTTTACTAAGCAATTTCATTTTACATCTTGGTAAGTGGAGGGAGGTTGTAGGTGAATTACCAAGTGAGATGTTGTCTATGACTATCCCATTTTATTTATAAAAAGGGATATCACATATAATTAAATATTTAATTTTGAATGCTGGCTTCAGTTTACCTCGTTGTCTATAGTTTAAACAGATAACCATTATTATATAGCAATCAGTGGTAGTTGTCAAGAACAAGGAAGATAATGACCAGTCTCAATGCTTACCATCCAGTCAATTATACCAGTGTAACAGAATCATTGCCAAGAAGAGATAGCTGAGACCACAAATCTATTTTGAATACAGTTGGACAACTATAATCTATATATATAAAAATGAAACCCGTTTTTCGTTATCGCGACATAACATGAAAACGGCTTGACCGATTTGTCTGAATCATTTTTTATAATATTCCTTGAAGTACGAGGATGGTTTTTACGGAGAGAAAAATTAAAAAAATTGAGAGAAAAAGTCTAAAAAAACACTTTTCTATATTCCCATACAAAATATTCGTAATAATACTTAAAAGTCAATTTGAACTTTAATACCATCGCATAAAGTTCAAGTATTAGTGGAGGGGTTCCGGGAAGGTAAATTTTTATTGTTTGACATAATGTATTTGTTGTCTTATCAATTTTCTTTTTTTTATAGACCGGTGTACCGAATAGCAGAATAAGTATTTTAAACAAATAAAGAATCGACTGTTAGGCGGAACGATGTTCGCCAGGCCAGCTAGTTTTATATAAAATTTCATTACCATTTTTGTTACATTAAGTTAATTGTATAGCGTAATTTATTTATATATCTGGAAATATTGTTTTTATTATTATATTAATATTACAATTATTATTTAGACATTAATCACTTAATTGGAAAAAAATATATATTTATATATTGACTTACATGCTTAAAAACAATATACTATTTAATGTTTAATTAAACTTGTCCGTAACGGCGTAAAATATATTTCTTAGCATTTTTTAAAATATATAAGCCTTGTCATTTTATACAGTTTAATGATAGAACAATCTAATAAATTTCATGACAAAGTAAAACTTTCACAAATACACTATTTAAATAACTCAAACAAAAATAGTAAACCTAAAAAGAGTGATGCAACTCAAATATAATAAAAACCAATTCAAACTCAGCCTCATGGAGAGATAACTAATATTTTTTGTCTATTTGTCGACAAATATATTGCATTAGATTATATAAAAAGTAAAACTTATGAAAGATAACAATGATGATAAATTTATAGAGCTTAATAATGATGATGGTCGAGGAAAAGATGAAATGTGATTCTTCTTCACAGGCAACACAACCAGGAATTTTAAACTTAGTACTCTGAAATGATTACATAGACTTTTATATGTAGTTAGCGAAATGGTTCGAGATAAAAATAATAATTTTATTTCTACAAATAATCAATTAAGGTTTACCCTAGTTTATTTATTTATCAGATACTAGGTTCATTTATATAGCAGCAAAATTTTATGATTTCGTCAATACGAATTAATTTCTTTAAAAAGCTGTTTAAGCGGCTGTTTCGTGCTTAAATTTCTTTCGCCATCTTTATATCTTTTTTAAGTGTTAACATCGTTCATTTCTTGAAATAGAGTGTTCTGTAACTACAACAAGGTTCTATTATAATAAGCCCAATACTTATTGATAAAAAAATCTTATAAAATTGTGTATTTATTAATATTATTAAATATAAACTTACCCCAAAATACATATACATTATTGTTTATTGATTATGAGAATGCCAATTCGTAAAATGACCCCTACACGAGTGATTTGAGAGCGGAATCCCCAGTGAGTTTGAAAAGTGAGTTATATAATCGTAAGGCAGCTAGTATAACAATAAATAATAATACATCAATTACAAACAGAATCAAACCAGTTCTAGCGATACCTACATTCTACTACAATTACTCTGACGATGTTTAGCTCTAATACGCGCTGACGAAGTTATTCCGACTGTTAAGGATATATACAACTTCACGACATAAGCAAATCGAGTCTTGGGGCCGGCCAGCCTATGGTTCACTGATCCAGGTCCTCCCTTTAGGTTTGATGAATGGTACACCAGCCTGCCTTCATCTATTGAATGGCCTCAAAATAAACATAATTTTTTAAATCAACATGTAAAGACCAATCTTTTATAAACCTTATTTACATAAAATATCACGAGCTTACTCAAGGGCTTTGACAAAATGAAAAGTCTTATCAGCTTATGATGTGTTTAGTAGGAGTTATCTACTATATAAAAATAAGTCGGGTTTTCCTTCCTGACGCCACTCCAGAACGCACGAACCGATTTCCACGGTTTTGCATTCGTTGGAAAGGTCTCGGGCTCCGGGAGGTTTATAGCAAAGAAAATTCAGGAAAAATTTCAACAGAAAAGCGGGATCACCAAACGAAATGTGAAATAAATTGTGTTAAAACTATAATTGATTTAAAATAAATTACTGTCTCGTGCAATGTTAGGACAGGTGTTACACGTGAATGAAACTGTTACAGTGCCTCCCGTCCGTAGCGAGCAGATGGGGCTGTTCGGTTTTAGTAGTGGGAGTACATTGCACTCCCCGAGTCACTTTTAAAAGTTACCCCGGCGCGGAGGTCTGTAAATTAATTTGAACAATAAAAAAAAGGTGTTAAACGTGAATGGTGGTTCGTCTCTTTATTTGTATTCTTTAGTTAAAAATGAAGAAGTCTATTAAGTATGAAGGTGTGCAATTAATAAATCAATTACCGTCTAAAATTCGTGATATTATCGCGTTTAACCAATTAAAAAGGGCATTAAAGATCATATCAGAAAGAACCTAGTAGACTGAAATTGGGACGGCTGATAGCGACGTGTATCTCATTCGTATATACATATTAAGTTTCGCATGAAATACAATAAATTCTTGAAACATAAATACATACTCATAATATTCCACGAATGAGTAATCACAATACAGTGAGGGAATGCTGCGTGCACTGTCACAGGGACCAAATTTTGTTATGTAAATTTTTAATTATATTTATTATTACTATGTAGGTAAGGTAGATTGTAAATATTTGATTGTTATCTTTAGATTTTTGATAAACAACTTAACAATTTTCATATATTGAAACTATTTATTATTTAAAACAGTGCTCGGTTCCACAAACGTGTTATATTCAAATAAATGCCATGTACAAAATATACAGTATATTAAAAATATTCAATGTAAAGCGCTAAAAGCTTTTTAGTAAATTGTTTCAGTGTTGTAATAAATGTAGCGAATTGTTGCAAAATAGATTCTCCACTTACCTACAAGGTGGGCAATGGAGCTTGAGTCTCGCCTTTGTTTTATTGATGTCGCTTCTAGCTTCGGCTTCAGAGATTTTATTGCATTCGCAGTTCTCGCTCAGACCGCTTTTGGTTTTGTCATGTGTGGGCGGAATGTAATTGGATTTTTATTATGACTGCTTTTGTGATTTTTCACAGTTAACAGAGCACAAAGTTATATAGGGTAATGGTTTTCGAGTCTTTTTTGGCACGCCGCTCAGCCTTAATGATTTGATGGATGGGCCGTGTGTCGTTAGCGCTCTACGTGTGTTTGAGAAATGAAGATTCGCGGCCACTAAATGACACAGAAATGTGACAGGTCACTATTGAAACTCAGTGATCAAATGACAAACGAATTCAGGCTGTGTATTGTTATTCTGACATTGATACTGTACAATTCAGTAGCCAAATAAAATTTTGTCTGTTAGGTTTATTTAGATGTGAACACATCTTTAGCATCATTGATTTGAAAGTCAATGAAACGAAAAAGCGACACTAAAAAGAGAAAGACACATCAATTCATAAAATTTAACGTGGGATAAAATGAGATAGGAAGCATTATACAGTGTATAAACTTTAAATTAGTGATGATGATTGGATCATTTTCTGAATTACAAAGAAAACTTCTTACTAAACTGTATATTGTATATAATGCTTTCTATCTCATTTTCTCCGACGTTAAATCTTATGAATTTATGTGTCTATCTCGTTTTACTGTCGCTTTTTCGTTTCATCGACTTTCAAACTTTAATCATTTTAGTTTTTATCAATATTTAAGATTGATATTAAAAATAAAAATTTAAAATGGAAATAGAAAATTTATTTAAATAAAAGTCTTATCCTACATTTAGATAGTGAAAAATGGTCTAATTTATATTTTATTTTTTATGTCATAGGAAGCAAACTTGCAGCAGGCCCATCTGATGTTAGTGTTACTAAAAGTCCGCCACCCAACGACTCTAGCACTGCCGGCCGTTTTAGAATTTGTACGCTCTTTTCTTGAAGGACCCTAAATCGAATTCGTTCGGAAATACTGCCACTACAGCTGGTTCCTCATAGCGATTGTGCGTGGCAGAAATTGCCTTAAGAAACGCTCAGCCTTGCGATTATGTAACTCACTTTTCGAACTCACACAGCGGTTTTCACAGCAGCGGTTGCGCTCAAATCAGTCGTACAGGGTTACAGAATCGCAAGGCAGTTGTGGAATATACATATTATTAATTACAAAAACTTTTTAAATCATTGTAGTTTTCATCAAAATTATTAATTGATATTAAACTTAAGAATTTAAATAACATTCGTCTCATTATCTTGAAAGCTTTGAAGGTTTCACTTTACGTCTATCGTCTATATCTTACGTGTACAACACAGTCGTCTCAACATAGAAAAGTCTATACGGCTTTCAGCTTGAGCAGGCTTGAGATTTGTAACTTTTTTGAAATATTATTTATTTGCTTACGTTACTCACAACTAATTTGGTCAATCAATTTAATGGTCGTGTAAAAATAATGTAACCTTTGGATAACAAATAACTTTATATTTATTCATTTAGATTTACATTATTGCACACTTAACATCAAAAGAAAATACATTACACTCTTAGAAACCCTTCAATTATAATATGATAACTTAGCTTATTGTTTATTCTCGTACAATATTTATAGAATGCTTAAGGGCGAATTTAATCCGACGCTGTATTTCGAAGCTCAGCGCACCCGTTTCACACTCAATTACTAACTATTACACGGACAAAGCAGGTTTTCACTGGTTACGTGAATTAATACCTTTTGTCCACGTTATTATATTCAATGTGAATGTAAAGCAGGTTGTTATTTTACACTAAAAACTTGTACGGTGAGCAAAAATAGTATATAATATATACTATTTCTGCTCACCTTATTTTTTAAAAGAACGGAACAGAAAGCGATCCCTTACTTGCTCATTTGTAAAAGCTAATGATCACAAAATAGATATAGAAATCTAAAGCTCGGACCAAAAAGGTTGTCGCACCACTAAATTTTGTTTAACCAATGTAGTAAGCTAGAGTAAAGTGTATAAGCAGGTTAAGTAATGTTAAATTTTAGTGTAATGTTTTTATTCTGAATACCTCAGAATTTGTTCATATCATCGACACATTTTGGTTAATATAACGTGAAGCGAAGACATGAAGTTATTATAAAAACTTTTATAAGTTACTAGGTTATCGTCATTGGATCGTAGAATAAATGTATTATACTAGTAGTTAAAAAATATCAAAAAAGTCTCAGCTCTGGAATGACCCAAAAGAGTTAATAACGATGACAATCGTGATGTCAAGTACAGGTCAGAAGAAAAGGAAATTGATGCCAACGACCAGAAAAGATAGTATTTGTAAAAAATATAACCTATATACGTACCATAGATTTTATTGTAGACTAAATTACAACCAAACACCAATCTTTAGACAATTATTCAGACATGCATTTCACTTCACTTCACTTTATTTATAATGGCGACATCTGTGTAAATCACAATTCCGCCAATGTCACGTTCTAAGTCTTTACACAGTGAGGATACATTTGATAATTTTGATAGATTGAATTAAATCTAAGCAGAGTTACCCGAAACAAAAATGACATCACAATAAATACAACACACACAGACATATAATAATATATACAAGAAGATAATATTTTACTACAAGGTATGGAGGGGAGAATCTTATTTATAACTTTAATTTATTAACAGAAATAAATTTCCCTAAAATTTTGACGATCGCAGACATGCATTTGGTTATATTTAAAATTATTGACAGTTGACCGCAGAGCTGTTATTTTCGCTTAGCGTATGAGCGTCGTAATTCTGCAGATAAAACTGTTATTGTTGTTTTATATACAGTCTTTTTAGATTAATAAATTATTCTATAACAATAAAGCTTTTTTATTAATTTGGTGAATATTTAAATAATCCTAATCCTTGGGATTGATTTCCTTCAGTTCAAACAATTTGTATGACTCAAAACTTAGCGATTCAAAAAAGTGGCGGAAAATTTCTTGCCAGTTCTTCTTGCCCGCTTTACGGCCTTGACTTGCGAACTGGTTGTAAATGTTAATTTACAATTAATTTAACTCTTTTTTGACCTTCATAAGTTTATTTGTTTACCTATTATGAATAAAGATATTTTGGGTTTGAGTTTGAGTATATATTAACAAATAATTATCTAAATTAAGTAAAAATAAAAAGCGACAAAATGGTTGTATTTGATTGTCTTAGTAGGAAATTAAATACCTTTTTATTTTTATCAACTAGATGTTAAACATGATATATTTGTATCGTGGTCCTACACTGATCTATAGGACTATAGAAACAGTTCGCTTGAGTGAGTGTGTGAGTTCCGTTCGCTCACGATTACACTTTAAAAGCATTGCTAATGAGATTCCGTGCAACCCAGCACGGTGACTGTACTGCGACTAAACTTTGTTAAAATAATTATTTATTGCATTTGGCTTTTACTTGTCTATGTACGATCACAATGTTTCAATTTCAGCGTATGTTTCATTCATTTTGGATTGCTGCTTTTTAATAATTAATTTATAAACAACAGCCTTGCGATTCTGTAACTCACTTTCGAACTCTGACAACTGTTTTCGCAGCAGCGGTCTCGCTCAAATCAGTCGTGAACCAGTCATTTTACGATTTGATAAACAATAAACTACAAGCTCCCCCCGCTTGTCAAGACGTAATGTGAAATTGTTTAACAGAATACTATGAGATTCCAAAAATGGAAGGGAGCGTTGTTATTGCAAGGTGAACTCACGGATTAACAGAATCGCACGGCAGATAATCACTAATCGAACAATAATAACTATAACGTCTATATCTAGTGCAGCCGCCGAAGAAGTAAGGGCGGCCAACTTTTTTTTGTTGGAATCTTACAGGCCTTTTTGTCGGGAAGTAAATTGGTGCTGGCATGATGTTTAGCCTTGTCGAAATGGCGTGTGGACGTCAACTTTATCCATTGGTCAACGGTAGGGAGATCCAGGTCGTGGATGAAGATCGACGTTTCTCACGTAGAAGGGCGCAACTGTCGCAATACTCATGACTGGAGTACCTGTAGCCGGTGCTTGATGGATATGGGAGGAGGCACAATGCTCGAAGACTACGCTATCGTTTATCACGCACGGTCGGATACAGATCGTGTACAGAGTGTAAAGAGAACTGCAACGCCCTTCTCGGGATTTATTTGGAAACCGGTTCAGTCCAGTATATGCATACCTTGAGATTTTTCAGCCCAGAGTATATAATTTATTTTAATATTTCGAATTAAACTCCAGTCACCTATTACTATTGGGACAATAGTTGTTCATGTATTCCACAGACAGCTTCCATATTATGTGTTAATTAATTATTATTTTATACTATAACTAGCCGTTTCGAGCCCACTTTGCTGGACGAATTAAAATAAATTTTATATTTCATTATTTTATTTTTTTTCATATTTTTATTATTCTTCTTTTTAACTTCCCGCTAAGAAAATTGAAATATTTCGAAAATCGAGTTTTTAACAGATGTTGACGTTTAGAGGTTCTAGGAAGCCTCCCCGAATGTTTCCGCGGTGAAGTCCGTATGGATAAATTTTCATAAAAGTAAAACAGCAATAAAAAAATGAAGGAACGTTGGAATTTAATAAATAAATAGCCATAAACCATTTCGCATCGAATGGTGGTAGTTTCATGTCGATACGATCAGTGGTTTAGGCGTGAAGGAGCCTCAAACGAAGACCATTTCTCTTTTATATATATAAAGAAATACCTTATTCTGTGCGTCAAACTTAATTTATTACACGGATAATATAAAACTTTGACGACGAACGTTGCGCAGTCTGAGAGAGAATGTTATTAGCAGAACGTATATTGCGAGTCTACAAAGAGAGTATTAAGTCATGTTAGTAGATGTTATGCTAAATTAGTTAATAGCGTCTCTTCTTTCGTAATTGAATCAAGAGCGCTCAATACAGAGAAACCTCACGATATTTATTAAGTTCTTAATTGCTTCAATAATGCATCGTTAGAAAATTATTTAAGAACATTTTTACGGTTTTGACATGGCACATAAAAGTGCACAAATCAAATCAAAATGCGTTTATTCAATTTAAATGCGTCTTAGGGCATGCTTATGAATGTCAAAAACGTTTACAAAATTCGCGAAAGAGCAAGACTACGCCATTCGTTCCCAAAACTACCAGGAGGCCTTGTTCTGAGAAGAACGGGCAAGAAACTCAGCAATTTTTACCCTCCCTCTACATTACAATTATTCAAAGGAAAATGTCATAAACCACAACGTCATTAAAGTTACATAAGTAAAAAGAATATGTTCTGTGATTCACACAAATCAAAGTATAGGAATATATACGTAATTAGAACTATTGCCAAGCGTTTTCATCTTCCAGGTAGTCATTGACTACCTTTACACATTAAGGTTTTTTTTATATGTCTTTTGAATCTGTTTAAAGGCAGTTCCAATATTTCACTAGGAGTCATGTTATAGGCCCATAAACAGCGTATACTTAGGCATAATGTTAGGTAATATTTTTCGAGATTGCTCTCACACAAAAATGTATACGTAAAAAAATTCAATAACACAGACAAATTATAAAGCTGTAAAGCGTTATCTAAAAAGTAAACCACACATGAAATTACCTACTAAGTTGAGTCGTTGCAACGATAACTCAGAGTACTTGTCGCGTCCTCGACTAAACTTTAAGAACCTCAGGGGTGCATTGCCTTAAAATTCAGTATCCCAGATCCCCACTACAGTGGGAGACCACCAAGGAGAGACATTTAATCTTGATATATCCATTAACCGCACAGTGTATTTTCGGAAATTAAAAATTATCAAACGTGTCAACAGAACAGCACCTGATAACTCTTATTTAGGAAATGTTAAGCGTGTTCTAACCGGTGCAACCTTGCTTTTTGCTATAACCAGTTTAAGCGTTACAACACCAGATTGATTGACAGAACGAATATAAACTGCAGCAGCATAACCACATTCCGATGCATCACAAAAACCATGAATATCTACTATTCATTTCCCTGGTGGCACCTAGACCTATTGATTTTAATCAATTGAATATCAAGGGACGAAACAAACCTAACCCAAAACCTTAACAATTCACCTACTAAAGTTATTATTCTTTTTATTTGTTAGTTTTAATAATTTTATTAGTCCCATGTTGATCCTTGTAACCAAAGCTTTTGTATAAAACATTTTGCCCAAAAAACGACTGGAGCTAACCATCCATTAGGATCATATATCCTGGCTACAGTTGATCTTAAAATGGTGGTATTAAAATAATTTTTTATCTTCTTTAAGTAATTTAAATTTTTGAAAGAATGTTTGATATTTTCAGTAATTTTTGAGTTAACTGAAAATATCAGTGTGTTACGAATCTATCCCCTTTATATTAGTAAAAATATTCAATTTAACTGTACAAAATGTAAAACACAAATTCCTGAACCATTTCTATATTATAGTATAAAGTTGAGAATGTACACAACAGAGCCATCTTCCGTGTAGTTCACTGTTTTAATACAAATAATCAACCCCTTACTGCGTCGTGGTACATATAAGAGCCAAGCAATATTTTGGCTTATATTTCACAATAGAATACATATTTTATCGTTTTCTGCATACTGTGTTATATTTGGAACGTAAAAGTTTGTAGGGAATCGGCGGGTCGAACTACAGATTTCTTCAACGTTTTCAAAACAGGTTTTGTGAGTGCGCTCTTATTGAAAATTGTTTAAAAAATACTTATCGCGATCAGATTGTTTGAAAAAAAAGCTACGTTATAGAATAAACATCTATTTATATGAAACAGGTAAGTTATCATAATTTTTTTCTTATTTACTAATACCAAAACTGTATTTATTGTATGGCTCAAATTTGGCCCAACATGCAGAAATATTCCATGTTCCTATATCCATGGATTTATATCGTTAGATATGCCCTTACCGCAGTAAGACCGCGCCGTGTTGTCGCACAGTCGAAGTGAGTCAGCTCGCTAACCTAGGATCAGTGCAATGGACGCCATGTTGACGCACACATTCAAACGTTTTCGATTTCAACCTATTACAAGGGCAGAAACACGATTTTTAAACTACTCGTTAGTGTGCGTGTGTCGGCATTTTGTTAACGCACACATTCAAAAACAATGCCACAGTTTTTGGTGTCGGGGCCTATCTAACGATATAAATCCATGCCTATATCCATATTTTGTACACCATGCACAAATGTTAATATAAAAAATAGGTGTGTTGTGTTTTATTCCGGGATTTTTTTTTTGTAATTACCTAATTACATACTCTAAGATTAAGATTTACTCTTGTATGGTCGAATCCACCCTTAGACGTTTATTTGAACATCCCTTCAACAATCGCTACCAAACTTCACTCGGTTTTATAAAGTGATAGTAGGCGTTTTCCAATTACAGCCTTGCGATTCTGTAACTCACTTTTCGAACTCACACAGCGGTTTTCGCATCGGCGCGCGGTCGCTCTGAAATCAGTCGTGAAGCAGTCATTTATGATTTGGCATTCTGATAAACAATAAACTACAAGCTCCCACCTTTTCAAAATTTGTAAGAAGGTTTTGGAAATAATTAAATATATTTCCAACTGCTAAAAAAATAAATATAAGTATGGATGAAGGTATAAATAGTTACTTTTTTTATATTCCACATTTAAAATATGAATACAATTTCATTTTAAAATTCGGATCTGTAAACAAATTTATTTTACAGGATTATACTTTTGTAAACATTGCAATGGTTTTAAAAAAGTATATAATTTTTTTAGAATCCATTTAAAAAAATTACTCAAAACTACTAACAAACTACTACAAAGAGACTAAATATTTTACTGTTAATTTAGGCTTCTTTAAAGGTTTTCTCTTATTTCAGTAAAAAATGTTAATGAAATAATCAAAATCCAAATAACTTTAAGCGTACATAGTTTTCAACCAATTATTATCATTGTTTACCACATTATTTATACATTAATGAGTTAGTTAGTTAGTAGAGTAGTACTAACTTTGAACATCCAAACTACTGCCGAACTAAAATCGGTTAATTTGATACTATTTATAATAACTGTTCCAAATCGCAACGCGACGGAATCAGTTAATTCAAAAATTATAAAAGGGAAATACTACATTTACATGACGGGTAGTGTTATATACATAATGTATATGTAAATATGAATAAGTTAACAATGTTCTTATTCTTATAGCGAAATACAATGATACTGACTTTTAAATACCTAAAGCGCCATCTCTTGGTAGCGCACTTGTGGACAATGCTGCCCTGACTACTATTCAGAAAATTTTTTTTCAACACTGACTTAGCGCACTCTGCTGATGCATTTGAAAACTAATTCACGTTTCAAATTCCAATTAAGCTTCAGCATAATGCGCCATGCGGCATTGTGCGCCACTGATACGCATTATTCTCATTGCTTATTGCTCGGTAATTGGGCAACTTTATACTAGGCTTAATCCTTTATCCTAATGACTGAAATATAATATATAAATCAGTCATTTCCAAAAATAGTCTTAATTAGTGCAATCCTTCATTTCTTATCGTAAATACAGACTTGTTGGTGCATAGCGCCTGAACTTATTAAATAGCAACTACGCAGCATATGGCATATGTACTATAAGCGGAACAAGGCGTATATTAACTATCAATTTTACATGGTTAATCCGATTACACCATCAAAACACGATAGCTAACGACAAATTAAAAGCCATGTGGCAAAGCAAACATCAGATTTCATACTTCGCTCACTCCAGTGAACTTCCGTCTTCTCCTCCAGATGATTGATCTGTGATCAGACCCCGCGACGGCCTTATGCCGAAGTCCGAATCTCGCAGAAGGCACGCTGGCCCTAGTCGCTGGAAGACGTCCATTCCGGCCAAGCTACGCTCGCCAAAACTACCCGAGCTGAGCTGTGAAGGCCCTTTAGGGGGTTAGGGATCCACCCCCCTGCTCCACTATGTAGCTATGGGCATTAGGAATGAGAAACTTGTCTCCTCCATAATTGCGTCTCCTCAAAATCAACTGAAGCTATTTAAATGAACCTTTGATGGTTCCCTTAAAGACATCTTCTTTTCTGAGAAATATCCAGACATACACATAAAAAAAAAACAAACAGAATTTCTATTCTTTATTTATAAAAACAATCTTACATATACTACATTTAGGCTGTATTTATACATGGTAACATCCTTCAGCAACGTTTTGACTTAGATGACATTCGGAAGACGTCAAAAATATAAGAAGCCTCATCCATACTTTAATGACGTCATCGATTCGAAATCCACGATTACAGCAAAGGGTGCGTATCGTACTTGCGTACAGTACTGTACTCAAGTATAGTAAAACGTTTCGTGACCACCTTGAGTCTCTTTAGGTACTATTATGTGGTGTGAGTCGAAAATAATATTAACAATAACGCGTAATTCAAACCCCGCCCCGCATCGCAATGTTTTACAAAAGGAAAAAAACGCGTTACGTAATACTTGAACGCTCCCAAATGGAATTTAATGTATCGATTCGTTTATTAATGTATGAATAATTTAAATTAAATCAGGTACACAAAATTAGGAATGACAAACTAATATAATTGACTAAAGGCAAATAAATAATTAATTCTTTAAATAAAAAATATTAATAATTTAAATATAAATAAAACCAGTTCAAAAATACTGTTATGGTAACAAATACAGAACATAAAATAGTTTAATTCAATGCACTACGGTAACAAACAATTCCAATGGCAATCTTTTAATTAATATTTAAAACAAAAGCTAAATCCACGTTCTATTTTCAAATAATACTGAAATATACTGAAATCCTGAATCCGTTAAAACAAATAAAGCCAGCCATTTCAAAAATACTGTTAATATAACAAATATAGAAACAAAATATTAATTTTATTGAATAAACAATTCCATTTTCAAGTATTCACGGCTAATACTGCAATTCTAAATTTAAATTTACAATACTCAAAGTTAAATCTAACATTCGAACGCAATTCCAAATTTAAACAAGCTACCGCAAACACATTCTAAATTCAAGCGTCAAATTAAATTCTATTCAAATACATGTTCTTTCTTTTAAAAGTTATACCTATGTCCGGCTTAAATAAACTAACATAATATATCATTTCTTACCATATAACGCACTACTAATAAACATATAATTTTAATTAAATTAATCCATACATTCCAAATTCAAACAATATTCTATATTCAAGTAAGGCTCTTGTATTATTTTCAAATATCCTTTATATACTTACATATTGACTGTGTGTATCTGTAATAGTTCGGTTTGAAACTTTTCTCCCTGCATATTTCTTACATACAGCAACACTTATTTACGTATAATTTATAAAAAATTTAATCATACGTTCCAAATTTAAAAACATTGCAATACATAAAAATGGTGCGTGTACCTACTTATGTACGCGCGTAAGAAGTTATACTTCTTTGGCTTTCTTTATTTTTTTTTAAATATTAAATAATTTATAATAGATATTTAGCGTTAATAATTTAACATTATTTAACAAATAGTATATTATTCAATTATTAATTAATATTAATAACAATTATTATTTATTATTTTATTAATTCAATTTAATAACTAGGTATGTTTCATAACCTTTTAACTAAGTAACAATAGGTCTTTGTGAAAAAGCATTGCTAAATTTCTTTGAAAAATAATTAAAACTGCTTTATTTCTTACTACAAATGTCATTATGGTCATACGTCACGCATATTCTATTTCTTTTTACTTGTAGATTGTCTTATTCCCATCTCGCTCGCGCACGCTCGGCGCCCATACTGAATTTTGCGTCACGGTGCGCGCGCATCGTAAAATTTCACTCTCATAAAGTTTTCATAACGCGCCTAAAGAAGTATAACTTCAAAAATAATGGGAAATTGTTTCAAGGATGTGTAGTGAAAAAAAATACATGTGTGTGTACACGCGTTAAAAGTTCTACATCTTTGGTAAGCATAAAAAATATTTTTAACAATTTTATCTTTCTAGAAAAAACGACACTACCAATAGAAAAAAGCTATTTAATACATTGAAAGTTTTATTATAACGCATTATCTAGTTAAATAAAGTTTATTTGAATATCACAAAAAAATATTTCTACAAGAGGTTCTTTTGACAGTATTTCAAAGAACAATTGAGTGCAATTTAAATAATGTATGGCATTCATTGATATACAAAAAACCCAAGATGCACAGTCTCGAATAAAAGTTACGCTCGAAAGTGTCCCGAAACACTATTTCTCTCCCTTTCTATAACAGTATGTCTATAACAGTATATGTTACAAGCATATATTATTGCAAAATCAACCTTACGCGAATTGCTTAAAGTTGTTATTACAACGCAGTGTATACGTACTTAAAGCAATAAAATTTTACGACCGACCGTGGTCGGTAGGACAAGGTATTGAGTGGAGTCGAACATGACTTTTTTATTTACAACTATTTAACATAATTTTAAATTTATCCGACTTTTCGGGTGCTTTACAGCGTGCGTGGTCACGGTGACTAAAGACAAAAGGTGTTGGATGTTAAATAGTTGGAAATTTATAATAATACATAACTTTAATCCGGTTAAAAAGGTTTTTTCTTTAAATTAAAAAAAAAGGGAAATTGGCTACCTCCTGACCTACATTTTATATAGCGTAAATATATTTTTCAAAAACTACACACAAAAAAGTTCAAAAGTACATAAATTTATTTGTAAAAAAAAACAAATAAATAACATCGACTCCACTTATTAGACGCGAGACTATTTGAAATTAGCGCACAATTTAGAATGTTGCACTCATTTTTTGAGGACGTTTTTAGACGTTGATTGTGCATCTTGGGTTTTTATATATCAATGATGGCATTAAGGTGGAAACATACTACTAAAACGCCACGCGACGCAACGTGTCGACACCAGATGTCCATCGTGCACTTAAGGCGGAAACATACTACTAACACGCGACGCTACACCACGCCATCCGACGCATGTCAGTACTTATCAATCCCATATATTTAATATGGTCAGGTGCACATATACAACACGCCATGTGATCACACGCGGTAACATCCAATCGATTTGGATTAGCGTGTTGTCGTGTTGTTGACGTCAAACGTTCGAGTTTTTGGCACAAATGTCAATTTATATACTTACATATTTTTGGATTTATTTATTTGGCGAAATGAACGACCAACAATTAACTGAGTTGGTGAAACAATATTCTGTTCTATATGACATAAGATTAGCCCAATACAGCGACCATACTGTGAGAAATAATGCATGGGAAGAAATAGCCGAACAAATGAATACAAGCGGAAAGTTTTATTAAAATATAATATTAAAAGACTTTTGTATGAGTTGCAAGTTTTTAATTTTGTCTACCTTTCCTCACTATATCAAGCTGACACGGAACGGCGCCTTCACCACCAAAATATTCCTTAAATTGTTTCTTACTGAAAATGCATACTGTGTGGAATTTCTACGAAATGGATTTAAGTCGTGGTGTCGCGTGTTGGTAATGTGCACGATGGACATCGGGTGTCGACACGTTGCATCGCGTGGCGTTTTAGTAGTATGTTTGCACCTTTAATTGAGTTGGTGAAACAATATTCTGTTTTATATGACATGAGATTACCTCAATACAAGGACAAAAACATTGAGTTAGGATGTTGTTAGTTTAATACAAATAACCTGCCAATCAATTCAGTTTATTAGAAAAATATAGGGTGGGCCAGAAAGATTTGCGAATTTGAAAAAAGTATAATAAAAAAACTAAATACAATACACATACAATTTTTTATTTCAATTAAAATAGGCATCTGGGAAATTTATTTCTTAAAAATAACATCATCCAGGTGTACCATTGCGCTGCAAACATTCCTCGAATCTGAACCTCAAATTGGTAAAAACTTGCTGGCACATTGCGCGGGGAATAAATCAGCTAAATGACTTCTGAATTTGCAAGCGTGTCGTGGTGTCGCGTGTTGGTAATGTGCACGATAGACATCGGGTGTTGACACGACACGTCGCGTCGCGTTTTAGTAGTATGTTTCCGCCTTTATAAATTTATATTTAACTGGTAACCCTATTAAATACAGCAAAGTGATCATAAAGTACCTATACTTTATGTTGCATATTATAATTATTATGTATGCATTCTCTCGACCAACTGCGAAGTTCCAATATTCATGATTGCAGTATAATATGTGAGGACTTTCAACGGTATTTAAAAATTCCTTGTTAAGCACTGACGATCGTTAGTAAAATACAAATACAGTGGAATTTCTATATCTCGAACGTCGTTAAGGCGAAATCTTCAGTAAATCGAAAAAATTGCCGTACCCTTCCGCTTAACACTTAAATACGCGGTATCTCGAATAAAGAGTTTGTCACTTGAACAACATGTTATTTCCCTAAGAAGTATTAATAATACATATTTATACTCTACTATCTGACCCGGAAAACGTCGTTTCGCCATGTATATTATTACTAAGAAACATTTTTTTAGTACAATAAAAATATTTTTTTTGGGGTGGACACCCATTATCACTTGAGGGGTTGATAGATAATAGCCGATTCTCAGACTTACTAAATATGCATACAAAATTTCATAAGAATCGGTCGAGCCGTTTCTGAGGAGTATGGGAATGAACATTGTGACACGAGAATTTTATATATATACTAGCTGATCCTGCAAACGTCGTTTTAGCATGTATATCATTTATAAAAAATAGGGGTTGGTCGTAGAGGGGTGAAAATTAGGGGTTGTATGTATTTTTTAATGTTGTATCATAAAAAAAATAAAAATAATCTAAAAATTAAAATTAGGGGACTACCCTTAACATTTAGAGGGATGAAAAATAGATGTTATCCGATTCTCAGACATACCGAATAAGCACACAAAATTTCATGAGAATCGGTCGAGCCGTTTCGGAGGAGTATGGCAACGAAAACTGTGACACGAGAATTTTATATATTAGATAACTCGAATTTCAAAAAGGAGATTCCATAAGTCATAGTTTAATAAAATGAATGTTCGGGTTTTGGACTCCTAAATTGTTTTTGTCTGCTACACGTTACGTCATGAATGTATTCATTCATTGCGTACAATCGAAAAATACACAAAGAAATCGCGCCTCTGTATGTCGAAATTTCAGCAGTTAATTCATATATAACTCGAAGTTCTTGTTAAGTCGAAAACTCGTTATAGAGATTCCACTGTAATATTTTCCTTTAGTTTCTCTTTTTGTACATTAATTTACTCCTCACTCGGCTTTGTGGAGAAAACATAAACCTTAATTATAATTACAAAAAGTGATGGGGAGTGTCGACCCTTTTTCACTCAACGCCCTTTCTCACTCGTCGTTAGAACAAGTTGGTGGTGAGTGGTCTATCGTAGCTTTATATGGTTTCGTGGGTGAAAGCGTCTATGGCGTAATAGTGGAGAATCCCGGCTCCAGTTCTTTCTCTAATGCCGTGTAAAAGGACGCACTCCTAAATCTTGAAACTATTACAACACAATTTCAGTCTGTATGTCAGTTCTTGGTTTTTATTTGGTGTGTAAGTAAATAAACGTAGCTTCTTAATAGGCCGGCAAGGCACTCGAGAGCCCTCTGGCATTGAGTGTCCAAGTGAGCCTCCTGTCCGTTCTATGAAAAAAAACATCATCCGAAAATGCGAATTGGAAAGATATGTATGTATGTATGTATGTTTATATATATAATTCTACTGTAAGTGTGTATGTCACTGAACTCCTCATAACGGCTGGACCGATTTGAATGTTTTTTTGTATGCGTTTGGGTGGCGCCCTTGAATGTTTAGATTCACAAATCAGCCCGACAGATGTCGCTGCAGTCGGTACATTCATGCTTTAATATCCTAATCGCTTGAAATATCATGCAGGACAACGTCTGTTGGGTCCGCTAGTTAAACATATATTTGTTACGTATTCAATATTGAACTGATTACATTTATAATAAATTATTGAAACCCATTAAAATGATTAAAAGCACACATATGCTATACGCGTAACGTGAACCATACAATCAGAAACCAGTACTTTATTCAAACAAATGAGAATGGGCGATTTTCCAGGTAATGGTAAATCCATTACCTGGAAAATCTGACCATATTTAATTTATGCTAACCACAGTCGTTATGATTATTCTCATTATAGAGTAATCATTTTATTCGCACGCGTTGGACGCAAAATCCCAATAATTTGAGTATGCAAATTGAACAATGGCGTTTAGATTAGGACAGACACACAGCGGGATAGTGGGACCTTTAATAACAAGTACATATTAGTTCCTTTTGGTAATTGTTTTTTTGAGGATTCGAAAAATTACCACGACTATATGAAACCAATAGAAGTATTTTTGACTGAATTCTACCATAGTGCTCCTACTTATTGTCGTATTCTCAATAATAAAGTGTATAATATGAAGTGAATAAAAATTCTTTGGCCTGCCACGCAATAGCGAGCATTTTGGCATAATAGTTTCCATGGGCACTTACTATGTATTTTGATGAAAATAAATAGGTCACATTAATAGAGTTTTATTAAGAAGTAAAAACACGGAAAAATAATTGCAAAACCTTTTCAATCGGTTTCATCTAGTGATGGTGTTTTTATTTCTAATCTAAATTCATTCATTCGTGTAGGCTATGAACACTAACACTTAGAACAAAGTTTTTCGTTTTGGGTAGACCCCTTACTTACCTGATATTGATTTCCTGTAAATTTCTAACTGTAGTGAAGTTTAGTGTTAAAAACTTAAAGTAAAAACACATGTTAATTTATACATTTATTAATTGTATTTAAATTAAAACTACTCAAAACATTTTTTTTTTCTGATATGTAGGTACTTTTATAAATAATGTATATGTTTTGATATTATAAGATAGTATGATGTAAGTAAATAGGTACTATCAGTGTATGTGTTGAGATCCACTACCATGGACCCCCATTTTCATTTCATGGACCCCCAAATTTTATTTCGCTGACGTAGACCCCTTGCAGGTTGTCATAGACCCCTAGGGGTCGATATAGACCATCACTGACTTAGAACGTCAATATGTAAATTGTGGGTGCTACATTTAGATTATCTTCCAGTTCCCAAGTTTTTAGTTTCAAAGGAAATGGTCAGGAACTGCCAACGTTACACAATGCTTAACTTGACACTGAAATAATAAGGCACAATAAAATAACGAACCCTTAGCATCAGCAGGCATGGCGAAATAGGAGCACGTACTTAAAGTGTCCCCAGAATCATGATCTATTAAGAAACCAAACTATGTGTTTAGCTACTTGTAGTGTTACGAGAATAGAACTATTGAAACAATATATTCAGACTTGGATTCGTGAATAGTAATCTCTTTTCTTGGGGAAGCTAATATCCTGTTCTAAATACATTGTTTGTGAAAAAAACACAGAATTTTCTTCCCAGACATTATAACGTTCACAATATTATATGAATATATTTTAAAATACGAACTATTTTTAGACATAAATCTCGTTTTTCATTCGCTATGGGGCATAAAAGCGCTCGAAAATTGGCAGTGTATTTATGACTATTGTCCGAGGAATAACAAATATTACTATATATCGTTACTTCTAAGTATTTACGATTTATTTGAATAAACAAAAACAATATTATCACTAAAGTAATGAATACATGAAAATGTTTATACGATACGCTTTTGATTCATTATTAATATTGGCTTTTCTTTATATTAAATTTTGAAATTCATTAATTTCCATCACGAACGGAACAATGAGATTGAACCATTATTCATGAAAACTATTTTAAATCATTCTTGATTACCACTTTCTCTAAAGCGGTTTTTTAAATTGCTACATTAAGAAGTTTGAAAAGTTATTCCAGTGAGGGAAGAAAAATCTTCGTAAAATGAGAAAATTGTGCATTATATGAAATGATGAACGCTTATAACTTATTGAAACAGGTAAATACTTAACGCATAGTTACCGACTAAGTTAAAAAATTGGTTTAAATGATTTTGGTCATGATGATGATTCATATCTGCGATACGATACTGGTATCCCAACTGTTAATAGCGCGTATTGACTATAACCATTGTTGGGTTTCAGACCCAGCAAAACAAATAAATGTTTCATAGTTAAATACACCCAATCCCACCACCAATCACTTTAAGGTAAATCTCCAGTTAGTATAAAAAGCTTAAAAGTCCACCTTTGTTATGTTCTTTGACTAAGAGCATGAAAGTTTTCGATTTATAATCGTTGAAGAGGTTCATTTCCCAAATTATGTACACGTCAGGGATTATCAGGATTTATTAATCATTGAAATTCCTTCTATTACTTTTAAGAATCTTAATTTATTTAGTAGGTTTCATAGTTTGGAATTATTACTTAACGAATTTAGTTGTGGGCGCAACTATCAGATAGATAACATAAGAACAGAGCAAATGCCTCTAGTGGGGTCGAGACGCCATCATGACATTGGACAGTGCGTTCAAGGAACGCATGGCTTTACTGATATAGTATTCACTGGAGCATTGTAGTGTTCAAAGGTTGGCCGTTGGACCGAGTTGGGTCTAGTAGTGATTAAAAGTGAGATCGGTGCCCTGAACCCTGCTTGTTATAATTTAATCTAAATTGTTATTTGTAGTAGAGCGAATCAATCTAAATAATTTTTTTTACGATATTTGTGTCTTTTGTGCTCGCACTTTGCCCACATGACACCCACTAAACGCCACTAAATGTAAATATCGATGGAGTTAGGCCCTTTCTGCACTGCTCCGGTCCGGCGTCGGAAGCCGGAATGAGTCATTAAAAAAATATCGGAAAGCCGGATTGCGCTTCTCCACTATATCCGATCCGACAATAACCGATACTTGTATATTTATCATGCAACACTGATATTAACTTAAACCCATATACTTTATTTTATTAATAAAACGTTCTAAATTCTGAATATTTTATTGCCTGGCTAGTTTATTACTTTTTTTATATTGTCTATCTTGAAATATTATAATCTACTTAATAAATAGTTCACTAATACTTAATTATATAATATAACTATAAATAAATAAACCTATGAATAATAATTTATAACCTCTTGGATATACTTGGACCGATAAAACACAGCGTTCCGATCTAGCAAGTTAGCGGATCGTTAAAAACCGGATGCCGGAGTAGTGGAGAAGCACGTAAGTACTGTTGTGAGTTTCTAAATCGGATCGGTAATTAACGTTTGCCGGACCGGAGCAGTGGAGAAACGGCCTTACGATATTTTGCCGACATAAGATTACTTATGTAACGATACAAGTAGGTACTCATGTGTATAATGGATTTTCAAATGAAAATATGTTCGTGTCCACAACTTTTTTTGCCTTATGCCATCAAATATATGACATCCCCCTATGGGGTAAACATGTCAATCTGTTTAATTTTTCTTTACGCACGTAGGCAAACAGCCCTATTCCTGACACACACCTTTTATTTTAAGGTCCAAGGCAAGCTGGTTACCTCACAACTTTATCCTTGATCATCATCATTCATTCCGTAAATGTAAAAATTCAAAAGCCGGAGGTTGAACGCACGGCTTAGGGTTGTGATTGCAGCACGGCATGCTTATCCACTAAGCTATTAGCATTTGCAGTCATCATCTTATCTATATGCAAATAGATATTTCATAAAAAAAACTAAGCCATTTTTTGAAGTTATACTTCTTTAGGCGCGTTATGAAAATTTGATGAGAGTGAAATTTTACGATGCGCGCGCACCTATGACACAAAATTGGGATAGTGATTATAGCGTGCGCAATCTACAAAAGAAATAGAATATAAGCTAACTTCACGCATATTCTATTTCTTAGCTTAGCAGCTTAACAAGAATTTTGGAGAAGCGCGGGAAATACGATCGTAGACTGACGCGTTTTTCGATTTAATTAAATTTTATTTTATTTCTAGGGTTTGGATCAGTAGTCTAGTGTAGTTAATGTATATATATTTGTTATTTCTTAGTTTTATTTAATAGTGTATTAAAGAGAAGATTTATTGGTAAGTTATTTTAATATACTTTTGCTCCTTATGGAGCCGCCTGATGACCCTGGGGGCGGAGAAGTCCCTGGGGTGGGCTGTTTAGTAACGATATCAAATGATGAGTCTGGAATGGAAACAGATGGATCTATAAAGTCTAGCAGTGGTGCTCGAAAACGGAGAGCCACTGTGCATAAACATTGCACCCACTGTAACAAAAAGAGACGTAGTCGGAAACATGAGGGCAAGGAAATCAAACCAAACGAGTGTCATTGCATTCCTTTAACCAATACCCAAATTAGCACTGCTCCCTTGTTCAATGAGTCACAATCCAACCCGTCACAACTTAATTCTAATGAATATAAAAAGCCAGAATCAGTAGCACGTTTAAGATACCAGCCAAGTGATGCAGCACCATATGTTGTTCACATACAAAGAGTACAGCAAACTCCAAATGATAGCGTTTCAGTCCACCCAATTGCTTTTGGTCGTTTCTTAAAAAGAAATTCTATACACAATATTGTTAACGGAAGCTTAAAACGAATTGGTCGTAATAGACTGTCTCTGTCTTTTAATAATTACCAGGACGCAAATTCTTTCCTTAATAACTCTGCTTTACAATCAGTCGAGTATAAGGTTTTATCCCAACATTTACTGTTACCCGTATGGGTGTTGTAAGAGGCATACCTGCTGAGTGGTCAGATGAAGAAGTTACGGAAAATATTAATTTACCTGTTGGATGCGGTCCAATTTTAAAAATAAGAAGAATGAGACGGCGTATCATTACTAGTAATGGCAGTGAGTTTAAGCCTACTGAAACTGTGGTTCTTACATTTGATGGACAAATACTACCTAAGCGAATTTTTATTTGCTACACTTCCCTCCCAGTTGATCTTTACATTTTCCCCACAATACAGTGCTACAATTGTTGCAGATTTGGTCATGTTAAATCATTATGTAGATCAAAACCAAAGTGTTTCAAGTGTGGCCAAGACCATTCGGCTGATCAGTGCTCTATCCTAGAGGAAGATGCATACTGTTGTTTATGTCAAGGTTCCCATTTTGCCACAAGTAAAAGATGTTTAGAATTTGATCGCCAAAAAGCGATCAAAGAATCTATGGCCAAGAGCTGTATTTCGTACGCTGAAGCATCTAAAATTCATGCACCTATCTCAAAAATTTCTTATGCTGATGCTTTACTTTCTTCTTCCAATGTAGGTGCTTCTACTATTTCTACTCCTCAAAATGAACAGTCTCATAAACAGTCTTTGAGTAACTCTTACAAAAAGACTTTTTTTCTCAAACCTAAATCTATTCCTAAACTTTCCAAAGGTTATGACAGAAATACACAACAACAATTAATTAAAGATTATGATATGCCCTCACCCAGAAATGGTTGTGGATTAAACTTAAACAACAATAATGATTTGACATTACAATCAATTGCAGACCTAATAAAAATTCTTATTAACACTTTATCACAGTCTAATATTCTTTCACCGTCCAACGCTGCTCCTTTAATTGACACTATTGTTAGCTTACCAAATTATATTAATAATGGACAAGCAAGCCAAAGCTCTACAGTGGAACTGTAGAAGTGCTTCGTCTAAGAAAAGTGATATTATTTATCTTATAAATAAATATAAACCTTTTATCTTCGCTCTACAGGAAACCTGGTTAAAACCAGGTGCTCCTTGTAGGTACTCAGGCTATGCCTGTCTCCGTGAGGATCGTATTGACGGGTATGGCGGAGTTGCCTTACTAGTCAAACATCATCTTCCTTTTTCTCACTTTCCTATTCCTTCTCATAGTAATGATTTTTCAATTATTGCTGCTATTGTTAATAATATCTGCTATGTTTCAATATATATTCCTCATCCTAGTTCTTCTATTTTTGTTGAAATTGACTCTATCATTTCTACTCTTCCTAAGCCTTTTATCTTATTAGGCGACTTTAACAGTCAACATAATTCTTGGGGCAGTTCAACAACCAATACATACGGAGTTTCATTGATGGAACTGTTAAACTCTCATAATCTTTGCTTTCTTAACGATGGTTCTGTGACCCGGCGGACCTCTCCCAATGAAGGCTCAAGTGTCCCTGATTTAAGCATTTGTACTCCTAGTTTAGCTTCCACTATTTCATGGTCTACACTTTCTTCTTCCTATGGTAGTGACCACTTCCCTTTACTTCTTAGATTTCCTTTTCAGATTAATTTTACATTTAGACATTCACCTAGATTAAAACATCGACTTAATAATGCTGATTGGGATACCTTTAAATCCCGTATAGAACAAAAGATGACTTCCCATCCTAATATCTCACATGGTTCAGAATCAATTTGTGCTGATGCATTAACTAAATTATTTATAGAAGTAGCAGACAAAACCTTTCCACTTAAAAATGGTGCTTTGGGCTTTATTCCATCTCCACCTTGGTGGGATCAAGAATGTTCAGATTCAATTAAAAAAAGAAAACAAGTTGAGCTCCAATATTGTGAGAATTGTACATCTGAAAATTTTGATCTGGTTACAGATGCTTTCAAGGCCACTAGTTTATTATTCAAAAAGAAAAAAACAGATAGCTGGAAATCTTTTTGTCTCTCCATCTCCCCTAATGTCCGTCCTTCTGTGGTATGGCGTAATATTAGAAGATTCAGGTGTGCATTTACTGAAACTTCTGGTTCTCTCCCCGATTCATTAACAAATCAATTCCTCGACAGACTTGCTCCTACTACAGTTCCTGAAACAATAATTATACCTCTGATGCCATTGAACCCCTCTGGTCTCAATAGTCCATTTTCTATGTATGAAATTAAAGGAATACTATCTTCAGTTATAGACTCTGCTCCTGGTGACGATGGAATCCCATATTCCTTCATCTCTCATTTAGGTGACCAAACTCTTGAATATTTCCTGAAATTGATAAATACACTTATGTTAACCGGTTCTATCCCTCCACGCTGGAAAAACCAGATCATTATACCAATTCTGAAATCTAATAAAAATCCCTCTAACGCAAATTCATATCGTCCTATTGCATTATCCTCGGTCTTGATAAAACTCTGTGAACATTTAGTGAAAACTCGTCTGGAATGGTTTGTAGAAAGCAATAAATTACTTTGTGACAGTCAATTTGGTTTCCGTCGAGGGAAGAGTACGATGGACAGTATTGCCATCTTTATAACTGACATTTTTTTAGCATTTTCAAGGAACGATTCTGTTGTTGCCACATTTTTAGATGTACAATCCGCTTATGACAATGTAGTGTTGTCAGTTCTTCATAAAAAGCTACAGTATTTGAATGTACCTGTAATGTTATCAAATTTTATCATAAATACTTTATACGAAAGACACATCACTCTAATTTCACAAGACTCCACTGTTGTAACCAGAACCTTATGGAGAGGTCTTCCTCAAGGATCAGTCTTAAGTCCCATCTTATATAATATTTATACCCATGATTTGAAAGCTTCTTTGGGTAATCGGATTTGTATTCTCCAGTATGCTGATGACCTTTTAATTTATTCCATTCATCAATCACCGGCCATTGCTTGCTCATTACTGTCTCATTCTCTTAATTTATTAAAAACTTGGCTTGATACTAATGGCCTTGAAATATCCCCCACTAAAAGTGTTGCCATGCTTTTTTCTAGAATGCGTCTCCCTCCTCCAATCAACGTGTATTTTGATAATAATATTATCCCTGTTAAAAACTCTGTGAAGTTCCTTGGTGTGTTTTTAGATTCTAAGCTCTCTGGTGTAAATCATTGTGACTACATTTTTAATAGGTGTGAGCGAAACTTGAACATTCTTAGATGTTTATCCGGTGTATGGTGGGGTGCCCATCCCTTTTGTATGAAACTCATGTACAATGCTTTAATCCGAAGTATTTTAGACTATGGTACCTTTTTATTATCTCCTGGAAATGCAACCCGTTTAAAAAAATTGGATAATATACAGTCTAAGGCATTAAGATTAATTACAGGAGCTATGAAAACTAGTCCAATTAATGCTTTACAAGTAGAATGTGTTGAAGCCCCATTACATCTTAGACGACAATATTTATCTGATAAATTCATATTTCGCTCCCTTCAATATGCCAACCATCCTCTCCGTTCTAAGCTTCAAGAACTATCTCAATTGTTGACATCTTCCAAGTACTGGTCAAATAAATCTTCACCTTGTCTCATCGTCAGCTTCAATAAATTTATCAATATTCAAGCTCCAACTCATACCTTACCAACTTACCCTTTATTTGGAACCAACTTTGAAGCTCTAATTATTTCTCCAGACATTAGATTCAATATTGGTATAAACAAGGGCGATTCCCACGCAAGGATTACTTTTAATTATTTCTGTGAACAACACTGCCATGAGTACAATTACATATTTACAGATGCCTCTAAA
This sequence comes from Pieris melete, assembly GCA_963693345.1. NCBI lineage: Eukaryota > Metazoa > Arthropoda > Insecta > Lepidoptera > Pieridae > Pieris > Pieris melete. The sequence goes on from CAVNZK010000127.1 coordinate 1,048,827, forward strand.
CACGGTTCGTCTGGTAATGTAGGCATAGGAGTATTTCACTTACAAAGTAAAACTACAATAAAAATAAAGTTTCCTCCAGAGTCCTCAATCTTCACAGGGGAATGTTACGGTATCTTTAAAGCTTTAAAATTAGTTTTGAGTAAGAAACTTAAGAAATCCATCATATTCACAGATTCACTTAGTGCTCTTCAAGCTCTCCAAAAATATCCATTAAAAAACAAATTAATTTTTCCTATCATTATTGAGATAAGGAGTTTGTTGTATGAATGTGAGCAATTGGGGTTGTCCGTGTCATTTGGTTGGATACCTGGACATTCTGGTATTTTTGGTAACGACATAGCAGACCAACTAGCAAATGAAGCTGTAAAGGATGGCGATTCTAACTCGTATAAAAATTATTATCATGATTTGGCCTCACTTCCTGCTTCTTTTCTTCGACAATCTTGGAGTGACCTTTGGATTCAGAGCAGTTTAATTAAGGGTAAATTTTTTTCATGTATACAGCCCACAATACCACTAAAGCCATGGTTTTTTAAAATGAAATTTAATAAAAAGGAAACATCGTCTCTCATTCGTATGAGATTGGGCCATGTGTGTACCCCAGCCCACCTTTCCAGATTTCATATTATTGATAGTGAAATGTGTGAGTGTGGGCTGAATATTGGTGATTTAAACCATATCATTCTGTCCTGTCCCCGGTATAACCACTCCATGTTATTCGATCATTCTCATCCTTCTTCTAGTATCCCGTTACCTACATCTGTTCCTGTTCTGCTTTCATCTTTAAATAATAATATATATAAAAAGTTATGTTTATTTCTTACTGTAAATAATATAAAATTATAAATACATATGTATACAAATCGTATTCTATATGATATATATTTTATTAATTACTGTTCCTTTCCATAATGTAGTATTTTGTATTAGAGATAGTTTTATATCCTGCTGATCCTATCCTTTATCGATGTAATGTTCATTCGGTGTAAAATTATTTTTCTTTACTATTCCGTTTTCCTTACCTTTGTCTGTGGCAATACGCTCTGCGTGAGGCTATATAAAAAAAAAAAAACAAGAATTTTGAATATCCATGACAATTGACATCTGACAATGACATTTACCTTTTAAACAAATATAGGAGTTTGAATTATTGTTTAAAATAAAAGATTCTAAAAGTACCTAGTTATTTTCATTATACAAGTGCGAATTTTATATGTGCGTCTGAATTATAATCAGAAGTGATTTAAATTGAATATCTAAATCAATACTAATTAATATGATAAAATATTTGTGAAAAAACTGTGCCAACCTTCCTGAGTGCTTCAATACAATTGAGGTTAACTATCCGTGTGTATTATCGAGTATTATTGTTGATTAAAACTGAAAGATGAACCATTATTCATTGCTTTTGTTTATTGCGTTTGTTACAGCAACTTTTTAGAAATATTCTACGACCCTATATATCAATAATTGAGAACAAAGATTTAAGCACGAATACTAATAAGGAGAAAATGAAGGCTTGGAGCGATATTACAGAGAAGTAAACGGGTTGGGGTTGATATCAATGCGTTGGAATTTGATGATACTGATTATGCAGGAGTCTCGGGGACCCTTGATTGGAACACCTCCAAGTGATTTTAGCTTTAGGATAAGTGTCAAAGTATTTAAAAAAAAATTTTTTAACTTATGTCAATTGTATTGAAATTATAAACAATCCGCCATTATCTAACTACTTCTCTATTGGTTATAACTTATAAGAGATGTGACATTCTCGATTTCTATTGGTTATAACTTATAAGAGATGTGTCATTGTCGTTTTCTATTGGTTATAAGTGATGTGACATTTTCGGTAAATTAATTAGATCGATTATTTTCTCATTTGTTATTTTTAAAGTTGAACCTAATCGAATCGATTATTTCCTCATTTGTTAATTTTATAGTTGAACCTAATTTAAGCATTACTTGTCAAATGTACATACATTACATTAACTTCATGTTTTAATTAATGTATGGTTATTAATTATGTTATGGTCAGGGCAAAATGTTAGAATTTATTTCTGAATTTCTTCTAAGTATTTTCGCTCCATGTAGCGAAATCCCCCTACCGCCCAACGTTGCCAAAAACCTATCCCAACTTTTTAAATTATTACAAAACGGACCCAATAACCCTAATTCAATGGAATAGTAAAAGCTTACATTCAAAAAAACATGAATTAATTTCCCTCATAAACCTCCATAAACCCACGATTGTTGCCATCTCGGAGACATGGCTGAGACCTGGTTCCCGATTTCGGGTGCCTGGCTTCTCCTGTCTGCGGGATGATGGGTATGCGGGCAGTGCTGTCTTTGTACGGCATTCCCTCCCATTCTCCCAAATTCCTCTTCCAACCCACAGCGATCAGATTAATGCTGTTGCTGTTCGTACCTTAGACATTTCTTTTGTATCTTTATATATTCCTCACCCTTCTCCTTCTCTTCTTCCTGAGATACGATCAATTTTATCATCCCTTCCCAGCCCTATCATAGCCATGGGTGACTTTAACACCCATCACACTATGTGGGGGTGCCATGCTAGTGATAGGTTTGCTCCACTGCTGATTGACTTACTCGACGATGTCAATTTCTGCATCCTCAATGATGGCTCTCCAACTCGCAGGGTATACCCTAATCAGAATCCCAAATCTGCAGTGGATCTCACCCTCTGTTCCCCTAACCTAGCCTCGCAACTAACTTGGAACGCCCTTGAGTTCACCTATGGCAGTGATCATTTTCCTGTAATTATTTCATTAAATAACAAATCCTTACCCCCCTCTTACCACAACCCCCTTTTAAAATATAAACTCAAAAAAGCAAACTGGAAAGATTATGCCCAATCCGTTGATTGCATGGTAGATACTCTGCCTGATTTGGAATGCGAAGAAAATGTCATGTCTTGCTATGATCTTTTTTTAAATTCTCTCATATCTTCGGCCGATTCCCAGATCCCCAAAAAGCACTCTCCTAAAAATCAGCTGCTTTCCTCTCTCTGGTGGGATGATGAATGCAGCGATTTGTTTGGTAAGAGAATGGCTGCAGAGAAATCCTACTCAGCCAGTATGTCTCAGGAGAACTTTATTAATTACCAGAAGCTTGATGCTAAAACTAAAAGGTTGCTATCCAGGAAGAAAAGATGTAGTTGGATACAATTCTGTGAATCCCTTAGCCCTCGTTCTCCATCCTCTATTGTGTGGTCTAATGTGAGGAGATTCCGTCGTTCCCTGAACCATGTTAATCCTTCTTCAAATAACCCTTCTGACTGGCTTAAAAACTTTGCGGATAAACTGGCTCCACCTTTCGTTCCCTATGTGGACTCATTTTTAAGTTCTACGCCAGCTCTGGCTAACAATGAAATGGATGCTCCCTTTTCTTTCTCTGAGCTTCAAATCGCTCTTAATGGTCTCAAAGATTCAACTCCAGGGGAAGGTGGCGTTCCATATTCCTTCCTGACTAAACTAAATGACAAAGCTAAACTTTACTATCTAAAAATAATCAACAAAAGTTTTGAAACTGGTATTACACCGACATCTTGGACATCTCAAATAATCATTCCCATTCTCAAACCTGGAAAAAACCCTTCCGATTCAAATTCTTATCGTCCCATAGCTTTGTCATCTACTTTAGCTAAAGTAACGGAACACCTTCTTAAAAACCGACTGGAATGGTTAATGGAAAGTAGAAATATTCTCCCCTCATCCCAATTTGGGTTCCGGAAGGGTATGAGTACCACAGACAGCCTCAGTATACTGACAACAGACATTCGCCTAGCCTTTACAAAAGGAGAGTACCTTGTGGGTGTGTTTCTTGATATTGCTTCTGCATATGACATTGTCCTACTTCCAGCGCTCAGGCAGAAACTGCTTAAGCTGAGTGTTTCTTCGAGGATGGTACATCTCATATGTAATCTGCTATTTAGCAGATCTATTTTGATAAAGCATCAGAATACCTCTCTTCCCCCCAGACTAGTCTGGAAAGGTCTCCCCCAAGGCTCAGTTCTCAGCCCTCTGCTCTATAGCATTTATACCCATGACCCGAACTGTCTGTTACCAGTTTTTGCAATATTTTACAATATGCTGATGATATTGTCCTTTATCACAGCTCAGGCAGTATAGGGGAAGTATCCTGTCTTCTCAATTCTGCTTTGTATTATCTAGGCCAGTGGTTGTCTGACCATGACTTGTCCCTGTCAGTGGGCAAATCTCAGGCAGTGGTGTTTACAAAGAAGAGATACGTTCCCAATCTACTCATTTGAAAATCAAGCAATCAACCTGACAGATAAAGCAAAGTTTTTAGGTATTTATTTAGACAACCGGCTGAACGGAATTGCCCATTCTGAACACATTATCAAAAAATGCGAAAAAGGTACTAACGTACTAAGAGCAGTAGCGGGAGTTTGGTGGGGCGCTCACCCCTATTCTTTAAAGTTATTGTATAATGCCTTAGTACGTAGTCATATGGATTACTGTATGTTTGTTCTGGATCCCTCAACAACTGCTGAGAAACTAAACAAAATTCAATATAGGTGCCTTAGAATCATTCTAGGTGCAATGAAATCCTCCCCCAATAATGCTTTGCAGGTTGAGTGTGTTGATCCTCCTCTACACATCCGCCGGCAGTATTTATGTGACCGCTTTGTTAGCAAGATGTTACAGCTATCATCCCACCCTCTTTGGCATCGATTATCCCAACTATCACATTATCCTTGTACCCGCAACTCCTCTTCCTATCTGCTAGATAGTTATCTAAAGTTCACCAGCCTCCCTAACCCCCTGATATCTTTTCCAATAAATCCCCTGTATTCTACTTCTTATAAAGCCCTGGTATACATTTCCTGTGAATTTGAACCGATTCGGACCGATAGATTTTGAGAAATTTTGAAAAATCTTAAAAAAATAAGATTTTTTTTTTTTTAAAGTGGTTTCTTTATCGATCAACTTCAAAAACTAATCCGCCTTTGAGCTTGAAAAACCACGTCGATCGCCACCAAGCTGGTCAAAAGCGGTTGATTCGTTCGAGAGATATCGTACACGAAAGAAACCCGAAAAAGTGTTTTTTCGGGATTACTCCGAAATTTGTGGTTCGATCAATTAAAATTGCAAAATTACTTATGCGAATGATAAAACTGCGTCGAATGCCGCCAACCGCGTGAAAATTGCTTGATTCATTCAAAAGTTATTGCGGTTTGAAAATTCCAAAAATAGTGTTCTATGAAACTTCTATCAGACTTTCGAGCTGGGAGAGCTCAAATGCATAGAAATGTTATTTCTTTGAACTCAGCGAGCTCAAAATATCAATTTTAAGCGCCCAGGAATGGAATTAGCGGGAAGTTGCAGGGATGGCCCTTTAGGTGAACCGTTTTTCTATTATTTTTTTGTCAGATCAGGCGAATCCCTCTAGATAATCGTCAGATTATGAGACAGTACGTTTAGAACATAAAGATGAACCACATATATCTTAATCTGACGCGCTTGAGTATTACAAAATTGCGATTTTTTTTTGCAAATTAAGAAAATGGCTGTGGGTTTGCGTCCCATCGAAATCGTCAGATTAGTGAATGAGAGCTTTTTTTTGGTGCACTTAACACTCCCTTAAAAAATCTGACGCGCTCGATAATTTTTTTTTTTTAATTTTCAACCCTTAAATACAACCACCCGCATCATGTAAACGATCAGATTAACATACGTACATTATTAAAAATACGTAGGGCATAGATGCTGTCAATATCTGACGCGCTCGAGGATGTCCATGCAACAGTTTTTTTTTTCCATATTTAACTATCTATAGCCGCTTCCCCCACCGATGAAAAGGAATTTATCATATAACATTTTTTTCTTCTTTTTATCTAAGCTTTGCATCCCAATAGGTCTCTACGGCGCTCGAGTAAATCCCCATTTAGCATCGTGGGCTCCCCTACCATATAGAAAGCAATAAAATTAAAGTGTAATATATATATAAAAATTATTATAAATAGGAAACAGTATTTAATAATGTTATTATTACTTACTCATATTTATGTTGTCTGTGCCGTCTTAAAACTAACAATCGAATTGCAACTATTTTGTTTTTGTTTAGGTGCATATTCAAAATTAACTTAATTATTATTTTCACCGATCAATCTCCATCGTGCCTTCTCCATCTACACGACACTGGCGAAGTACCTTGTGCCCAGTTGGCACAAATAAAATCCATTAAAAAAAAAAAAAAAAACATAAATATTTAAAAACTTCTGATTGGTTAAATTTTTTTACTATGTCCCGCTTTCGACAAATGAATCCCGCTTTGTTCACTTTAAAAGTGCCAAAATCCCGACTTGACTAAAAATAAATATGGCAATGCTGGTTGTAACCCACTTGCAGTAGTCATATTACTGTGCCTGTGTATTTATTAATAAGAATAATATTATGGTATAACTCCTCCTATATTTATAGCAGTAGGATGCTTAAATTGCTTTTGATTGTCCATTGTGTACTTAGGTAGCAATAAGAGTAGTATATTATCATCAATTAAATAAATACATTATATAACCTTTCAATATAAATATTATATTAAAGAGAATTTATGATTTATTTTTAGGGTGCTATACTGATTGAGGCTGCAAGTATATGTAAGAAGTGTATATCACCGAAAACACCACTGACACATTACTGCTCAGTTTGCGCTAGATGTATACTTGCTATGGATCATCACTGGCCATGGTTTAATAATGTGTTGGATATTATAATGCCAGATATTGAATTTCTTTTCAATTTATATAGACATTGGCTATCAACTGCTTTGGCTGTATGATGGAGGTGAATATATAGTAAAAAAAAAATGTTTTTAATAGTATTAGGAAAAAGCATCAAAAAGATTAAAAATCTGAGTTGCAGTTATGTCATTATTATTCTTCATTTGTGGTGACTTTGTATAAGCTTGGCATAGCTTAACCAAATATTATCAAAAATGGGTGATTTTCTTGGCTTGTCAGAACAGTATGCATTTGTGTGAACATGCCGCTACACTTACTTACTATATTTGACAAAAATTTTAATATTATAACATGAATAGCTCATATATGTTCTAACATACTTATATAGATTTCCATGACTTTCTATAAATGTTTATATTATAGAAAGTATATAACGAAATCTTTATAAATGTATTTTGCCTTCACAGTTAGTATGAAAATATCTAAGGAAATGTAGGTGAAGGCCTATTAACAATTAGACAGATGCATCTTTTCCATCAGTCTTTAAAGTTTCAAAATTCATTTCAGATGCTACACCAACCAATCAAAAAGATAAACCTGATTCAATTGGACATCCATTAAACTTAAATAAAAGTGGAGTTCTTGTTCCTGTGAAAGATATACCTACCTAATATGATTCCATGAACGCATTTTACCCACACCAGAGATAACACAGTTAGACCTCATATAAGCTGATCTCTGGAAGAGAAGAGCTGTAATATTTATGACTATTATCTCTTTCGTCTTTCTGTATTTTTTGTACTCGGAATTCTGGTTATTATGCATGGCAAGAACACAAGTGGTGAAACTAGTGTGGAGTCAAGTATAAATGCAGCAGTGAAGATAAAGTCCTCTTCATTTAGGAATCCATGCAAATTTGGTAGAATAAAAAACTGGAGGGCATTCCTTCTTTTAATTCATGGATGTTTTTACATGTGTTATTGCCCTCAAGGCACACGTCAACAGGCAGTGGCCTTACATGGCATATAGTTAATGTTGACTTAGAAGACTGGCCCAAATAAGATTAAATTATTTAAACTCAAGTTTGACCTCACTTAAAATGATAACATTTGTGATTATTATTATTTATTACAATCAAACCTAGAAATTATTAATATCAATCGTGTATCAACCAAATTAAGTCATGATTTTAACTGCAAAAAATATTTAACTACATATTTGAGTTTTATTATAACTTATCTAATTAACCTAACTCTTTCTTAAATTCAAGGAGCATTACATTATATTAATTTCTTCACAAATAAAATTGTCAATTTGAATTCAAGATTATCATAGTAACATTTGTTGAAGAATTTTGGGGAATTTTATTTTAAAGCCTATTTCAGTATGCACTAAACTTAAATATTAGTTATTGCTTAAATGTCGGAAATTACTTGTGAATTTAAATTTTATTTTGAAATATGGCGCCCGCAGCTAAATGCTCTTTATTTGTTCAACTACTCTTCAAATTAGGTACATTGTTTATATCAAATTGGACTCTATGTTGATTTCAGAATTTCACGTAGTTTCGTGATATCTTCAGCTATCATCTTTTTAATTCATCAATCTTATTAATTTACCAAACTAAATAAATATCAAAATTTCTATCAACTTTCTTATTAAATATTGTAAAATATTTAAGAGATCAAAAATGGATGGTCTGTACTTTTCAAAAGAGATTTGTAAACATAAAAATACCAGCTTTTTAAAATAACTTTATTATATATCCACTTAAATTAGAGACATTGTTTCATTTCTGCACTCTTAACAAATCTTGACACAAATATAGATAAGAGAAAAATAATAGACACTCATATTTTCCAGTAAGTATAAGGGAAATACAAACTTGCAAATTACAATTTAGACCTTAAAGCTACAATTCTTAACTAGGTATAAGTTTTAACAAGGAAATGTTTGAGATCATATTGGCCATAGCATGACCCTTTCTATTCAAACTCCTCCAGCCTGAGCAGCCATCCTCCTTTTAAACAAATATGTAAATAATTACAGATAAAATGGCACATAAAATTTCAAAATGGGCTATAACTGGATAAACTCTAACACTGTTAAAAGTGACAAAAAATAATAAAACAAAACCATTTTCTACACAGCCAGTGAATAAAAATATACTTTTATGTATTATACAATTACTGTTTTCTTCTTCGGCCATGACGACCTCGTTTATTCTCCTTTTTGGGCATGTTATACCAATCAGCCATGTTTTGGAGTTCACCAGGAACCTCTTGCTTTGCTTCTATCAAAATGTTGATTAAATCGCTGGCATTTACTGAATCACTTTTTGTCATTAAAGATATAACAATGCCTTTTTTCCCAGTTTTTCTCATCAGCCCAATTCTATGAACATACTCCTCCATTTTCTGAGGAAAATCAAAGTTTATAACATGGGTTAAATCTTTCATGTCAATGTCCTGTGCAGAAATATCTGCGGCTACTAATATACTGACTGTATCATCCGTTGTATCTTGTGAAGCAGCTTCAAACTCACTTTGATCTTGATCCTCAAGCAATGACTTGCAGTCACATCCATTGTAAGCTAAGTCAGCTGTAACATTTGAGGCTATAGTTTTGGTGGCACAGAAAATTAATACTTTGTTATTAGAACCCATATTACATATAAAGTGACGGAGTAAACTAAATTTGTTGTTTTGCTCAACAATTCTTACTTTTTGAGTGATGGTATGCACTCTGTTATTGGTGTGGCTGGAACCAATATTTACATAAACAGGATTGTGCATGTAAGCATCAGCTAGGTGCCGTACAGCAGAAGGCAAGGTGACAGATGTCATAACAAATTGATGTTCAGGTCTCAGGTCTATCAAAGATAAGTTAATCTGAGGCCCAAAACCCATATCTAGCATTTGGTCAACCTCATCCAGTACAATATAAGAGAAGTAGCGAACATTTACATGTTTTGCTATTATCAAATCACACAATCTTCCAGGAGTTGTAATAACAATATCTACTCCCTCTAAAACAATATCAGTTTGTTCTTGCCGATCTGCTCTCCCATGTATACAACATACACTTATAATGCCTTTGTAGTGATATTTATTAAACTCTTTTTGAATTTGTATAGCTAATTGCTTTGTAGGTGCTACAATAAGTGCAGTTGGCCCAATTCTCAGTTCTCTAGGTGTAGGCTGCCCTCCAACATGAATTAAACAAGGCAACAAGAAGGCTAAAGTTTTTCCAGCTCCTTTTTGTGCAATACAAATCATGTTTTCTCCTTTTAGTAAAATAGGCCAAGCTTGGCTCTGTATAGGAAAAGGTTTTGTTAACCCTTGCTCATGTATTTTATCGAGTATTTCTGGATAATACTTAAATGCTTGCTGAAATGTTAACAATGGATTTGGTATCTCTTGGACTCTCAATTTTTTACCTTTTCGTTTCACAGTTATGTCAAACATATACTCGCGCCAATAAGTAACCATATATTGAGACATTAAAGCCACTACTGGATCCTCTTTATAAAAGTTTTTAACAATATGTGGTAATTTAACCCAATTTACATTTTGCACCTGGTCACAATGGGTTAATGCTGTTGCAATAGATTCATTTCCTTCACTATTCACAACTGTATTTGGACTTGACCAACTAGCCTGAGCAGCAGTGTCTGAAGGAGAGTTACCGGCTGGTTTTTTAGATGACTGTTTTCGATCAATAGTAAGATCCATAATCAATTTTTCCACTTTTGCTATGGCAAAATCAGTTCCAAATAGCGTGATGTCTGTGTTATCTCCAGAGGAATCGCCAATATTTATTTTAACATTACAACCATTTTCTAAATCACGTAGTTTAAATCCACATCTACCTACTACTCGCCCAACTTGAGCTGAACAAATTGATATAACTTTCTCAGTAACACGATGTTCATCGCTGGTACATGCTCCAATGGATTGATTGGATTGAGGATCCATTCTCTGGCCTTGGGCAGAATAACTTTCTCCAGATTGGCAAATTCGTTTCGGCGGCGCTCTTTGTCCAACTGGAGCAACAATTTCTTTATTATCAGAAGCCCAGTCAGACATGATGATTTGAATCTGAAACCAATTAAATTAAATATCTATCAACAAGTAAATAACACTTTAATAAGACTTATAATACCGGATCAATAAAAACAGACAGAGCAAAGCCAGGGTTGTGAGCCATTTTTATAAAGGAATTTAACTGTTTTCAGTGAGCGTAGCTCTACCGGATTAATTAACAGTTTAAATAAGTAATTTCTAAAAAAAAATTAAATTACGACTTAAGGGCCTGATCGACGGACGAGTAAGACCGCGGTTTTATGGCTCGTCGGTAAAGCTCGCCGGTGTATCATTGCAAAACCACGGTTTTGAAAACCGCCGAGCCTGGCTCGCGGCTCGTCGTCGTCCTATATTTTTTACGCGGCTCGCCATGCAAAACCGCGTGTCGGAAAGAGAACAAGACATGTTTGCGACTGTTTTGCTTGCTAATCGATCAGCACCAACGAGCCGCGAGCCAGGTTCGTCGGTATTTAAAACCGCGGTCTTACTCGTCCGTCGATCAGGCCCTTAGCTTACAATACCGGACCAATAAAAAACACTAACATTCATCAAACTGCGCATGTACCTACCTTAGTGAAAGATGCAACACGTGGTTTTCTTTATAATGGAATACACTATTGTCGGCGAGCGTAGCTCTGCCAAACTAATTAACACTTTAAATAAGTAATTTCCAAATAATGTTTAAATAGCGACTTATAAGTATCGGCACGAAACTAGCAATGAGTGCTGACCGTTATAAGTTATTCCGCAGAACTCAGAAGTAAAAAATAAGGTACCGGGTAAGGTGAGGGGGGCTAGCGGAATGAAGAGCGTCGATTGGCTCTCCACCAGTGTGACCGTTTTAAAAAATGGCAATCTACCAAAACACATGCTGAATTATACTTAAAAATATACTAAAAGAAAAAGAGGATTTTTTTTATTAAAACACTTACTGTCAGATACTTTTTGAAGTTATACTTCTTTAGGCGAGTTATGAAAAATTTATGAGAGTGAAATTTTACGATGCGCGCGCACCGTGACACAAAATTCAGTATGGGCGCCGAGCGTGCGTGAGATGGGAACAAGACAATCTACTTGTAGTACCTTTTAAACAAATAAAGCAGTTTTAATTATCAAAATTTTTATCAAAATTATCGAAATTATCAAAGAAATTTAGCAATGCTTTTTCACAAAGACCTATTTATACTTAGTTAAAAGGTTATGAAACATACCTACCTAGTTATTAAATTGAATTAATAATATAATAATAATAATTATTAAGAATATTAATTAATAATTGAATAGTATACTAAATATTAAATATTGTTAAATTATTACCGCTTAATATTGATTATTAATTATTTACTATTTAAAAAAAATAAAGAAAGCCAAAGAAGTATAACTTCTTACGCGCGTACATAAGTACACGCACCATTTTTTTAATTATTTCAAAAAATTGCAATATATTCCTAGTTTAACGCCATCTGTTGTATATATCCAGTTAGCATTGTTATAATAGAATAATTAAGGTTGTACAACAAATTTAGGCTGACCGACAAATACTGACACACATATTTTTGATATTGCATTTTAATGTAATTATCAGAGGTCCAGGTCCAGGTCCAGGAACCAGCGACAAATTTCTTATTGACATACTTTATTGAGTGACTGTATTTACACAAACTATTGTAATATTTATGATAGTATTTGATTTAATAATAAAAAGTAATGCTCATTTATGCATCAGCTTGACACCTAGTGTTTCTTTGTAATACTTTTGATCCATTACATATTCGGTTGGTCAAACACCTTTACGGTCGACATCAAAGTTCCCTGATGAAAGAGCGTTAGGTTGAACTAAATAGATACTCGCTAAGTCCAAAGTTCGTTATTGTATGTTAAACGTTGAAATAAGTTTCATACAAATTACAAAGCTAAAACTTTAATAAAGCAATAGCGTACTTAAAGACGCAACCAATACTGTCCAGCCTGCAATCTGTTAAAGTCGGGCAGTTCTTCAGTAGGTCCGACTGCAGCAGTGACAAGTGGTTTATTATAAATGCTTGCTTCAGCAACCGCCTTGATTGTTTTTGGGTCTATGCGCGAAAGATCTTGATACATATTCGTCAATGGAGTTCTTTCGTTCTTCAACATAATCTGTATGCCTATATCAAAAGCGGAGTTTACGACACCTTCGATACGTCGCGCTAATTCCAACTTAGTTATATTGACGGCTCGCTCTACGTCATTTTTAGTAATCGTAAAACACAAATGCATCCACATATTCTGTATAATGTAAATGACATTCTCAATATTCATGTTGGGCACGACAAAGTATACACCCCAGAGACCAACATCACTATGAGCTATATAAAATGATTCTAGAAGTTCACATAAATTACATGTTGCAACTGCTCGGACTGCATCGGAGGCGTGCCTGTGACATCCTCCTTGACTTTTGTGCCAAGACCCGATGTGGTTTTTCGCAACTAAAAGCGGTAAATAGTCCAAACTTTTATAGCCTGGTGCTTCAAAAGCGAGAGAAATATGTGCAAATGGCATTGAATCGTCGCGGAAACGCACTTGAGAGCTCGTGAAACGGCAAGGGCTGAATTCCGCCTTTCCCTCATATTCGGTACTACCAATGTGTCGACTTGCAGCATCTACTATTGTATCTGAAGAGACATCACCGGCTGCTGTGAACAGCAACCGAGTTGGTTTATAGTGATTTTTCATGAAGTATAAGGCGCAATCCCGATTAAATTTATTAACGTTTCTTGAGGGTCCGACAACTCTATTCGCTAAGGGCGTTCCCTGAAAAGCTGTTTCATGTAAATAATCAAACATAATTTCTCTAGGATTCATGTCGAGATTTTGCATTTCATGCTGTATAACATCCCTTTCACAATCCATCCCTTGGTCTGATAATTCTAAGTCGGTAACTATTTTCGTTAGTAAACTTACGATATCACCAGCGGATGTGCTCGGGCAGACTGCACTGAAAACTTGGAATTCTCGCGTTGTCATGGATGTTATTTTGGCCTCTAAATCATTTAACTGACACGCTACTGCCTGGCTATTCATGGAAGTGAATCCCTTGAATGCCATGTGTTCAATAAAGTGAGAAATACCATTTGTATCATAATTTTCGAACCTGGATCCGACTTTGACAAAAAGATTGACGCAAGCCAAAGGGCTTTCAATTCTCTCAGTGACTACTCGTAGTCCATTGGTCAGTTCTATAGTCTTAACATTTTCTGGTCCTTTACATACTTTCCTTGTCTGGTGACGTAAAGAAGTAGAACGCTGATGTATTTTTCGAAACATTTTCGTCATTAAAAACTGTATTTGCATTATTTTTATAACTGTCAAGCTTTATGTCAGATTCAAAATGAGTACAATACAGGTGCTATAACTATATAAGACAACACACAATTATATATACTCTTATAAAACAATCTCCACAGAGCAAGTCGGACTTAATGAGGGGTAACAGAGAGGAGTGGAACTGGGAACACCGGAAATGCGGCGATTGGCGCGCGGACGCACCAGACGCGGGAGTGTTTTGTTACTTTTATTATTTATCGTTTGTGATTTCTAAGAATACTTAAATAACAATAAATAATTTTAATAACTTTCGTTAATTTTATAGGACATTAAGTACACTTCACACTCGGTATAATCTATATACAGAGTTAATTAAAACTCTTTACCAAGACATATTATTTCTAAAGGCGGAAACATACTACCAAAACGCGACGCTACACCACGCCATCCGACGCATGTCAGTACTCATCAATCCCATATATTTAATAAGGTCAGATACACATAGACAACACGCCATGTGATCACACGCGGTAACATCCAATCGATTTGGATCGGCGTGTTGTGGATGTTGTGATGATGACGTCATGCGTCAGTCTTTCGAGTTTTTGACACGAATGTCAATTTATATACTTAGATATTTTTGGATTTATTTGGTGAAATGAACGACGAACAATTAATTGAGTTGGTCAAACAATATTCCGTTTTATATGACATGAGATTACCTCAATACAAGAACAAAAACAGGGAGTTAGGATGTTGTTAGTTTAATACAAATAACCTGCTAATCAATTCAGTTTATTTGAAAAATACAGGGTGGGCCAGAAAGATTAGCAAATTTGAAAAAAATATAAAAAAAAACTAAATACGATACACATACAATTTTTATTTAAATTAAAATAGACATCTGGGAAATTTATTTCTTAAAAATAACATCATCCAGGTGTGCACTATTGCGCTGCAAACATTCCTCGAATCTGAACCTCAAATTGGTAAAAACTTGCTGGCACATTGCGCGGGGAATAAATCAGCTAAATGACTTCTGAATTTGCAAGCGTGTCGTGGTGTCGCGTGTTGGTAATGTGCACGATGGACGTCGGATGTCGACACGACACGTCGCGTCGCGTTTTAGTAATATGTTTCCGCCTTAAAACACCTTTTTTGAAAACCCTGACTAAAAAGTAATCAGAGTTATGTCATGACAACATTATATGACAGCTTGTTTGTGAATCTGAATAATTGTTAATTTAAAATTAACTTATTTGCGTGATTATTGCAGAGAAACCTAAACAAGTAAACAGGTAAAGTTCTAACGACCTGAAAGCTAGAATAAAATGTTGAGATTACTTTTTATAAGTGGCTTTCGAAAACATATACTAAATACGCCACGCAGCTATTGCAGATGTGTCATGCCTGCATTGACACATGTTTATGACTCGGGGCCTATTAATAGTAGCTTATATCCATCTGGATTCATTCTCGTACATGAAGAAAGACAATGCCCCAATGCATGCGTCTCTCTTACATTTGACGCTGGATCGAGATATGAATTAGCAAAGGAAAATGGCGTCGCACACTTTTTCGAGCATTTGTGTTTTAAAGGAACCAAGAAGAGATCAAAAAGCAAAATTGAAAATGAGATGAACGAAATTGGCGGAAAGTTTAAATGTTACACAACACGTGAAATTATTGGTTTTAGCGCCGAGTGCTTGTACGAAAATATTCCTCAAGCTTTAGATCTGTTGACAGACTGCATATTTAACAATTCCTTGTCTAACACTGAAATAGAAATTCAAAAATGTGTTATCTACCAAGAAATGCTACAACACGACACTGATTCTGTATCTGTTCTGTTTGATTATATACATACCGCCGCGTTTCAGGGTACGCCCCTAAGTCAATCAGTGATGGGCCCAAGTCATAATCTTTACAATTTCAATTCTAGCTCCATAGCATTGTATATAGAAAAAATGTTTGTGCCCACACGAATGATTTTTTCATGTGTGGGTCCTATGAAGCAAGAACAGGCATGTAACCTCGCAAATACATACTTAAACAGAAATGTGCCCGATCCTACTATTTCAAGGCAATACAGATTTACTGCGGGTGATATTCGTTACAGGGACGATTCCATGCACGTAGCGCATATTGCACTAACTTTAGAAGCTCCACCGTTCACGCACGCCGATTATTGGCCCATGTTATTGGCAGCGATGGCGATCGGAGGTTGGGATAGGTCACAGCCCAGCGGCCTTAACCACTCATGCACACTAGCCCAAGCTGGTGGAGCGGGCATATTTAATTCATATGAGGCATTTTACTTAACATATAGAGATGCCGGTTTGTGGGGAGTACATTTCGTTTCACCGCGAATGGAAGTAGACAGCGCTGTCTCATTAATGCAAGGTGAGTTGATGAAATTATGCACAATAATTACCGACTCGGAATTAATTAAAACAAAACTACAATTGAAGTGGAAAATTCTGAAAGATAATGAAACTATAGAGAGTGCTTGTCTTAATCACGCGAAATGGGTATACTATACTAATTCCGCGCCAACGATAAAAGATAAATTCGCTTCAATAGACAAGTTGGTCGCAGACGATGTAAGACGTGTGTGCTACGAGTATGTCTATAGCAAATGTCCCGTTGTCACTGCCATAGGCGCAACAGAAGCCTTACTTCCAAATAGCAGATTGACAGGTGGTATGTACTGGTTGAGATTTTGAAAGTATTAAACGATCTCAGACTTTATACACGTATCTCATTAAGTTAACATTAGACAATGTTATGTAGACACGCAAAACAAACGTTTTATTATATAAGGCAGATACTACTAATAAGTACTATCTCTTATAATAGCCCAATATTCTTAACTCCTTACAGTAAAACATAACCAGTTTTGTTTTGCCATAGAATTTGCTATTAAATTTGTTCAGGCGTTTTACGAAAAGGCATGTAGGGTTCTTTTTTCTTGTTTAATGTATTGAATGAAGTTACAAATAAATGTAGTAATACAATTATAGATTATATTTATAGTATGAACTAAAGTACATGGGAAAATAAAACAACATTTATAAATTTATAATTTATTGTTTTAAGTAAAGCTAATGTAAATATTAAACACCGATTTCTGAGTATAATCAAGAGTATATTAGACACATATTACACGAAAATATCGTTATAGACACACATTAAATATTAAATGTAATTATAGCTACCCTGGAGTGGAGAATTCTTTTTTAAATATAAATCACAAAATAGAGAGCACAATTAAAAAAAGTCGTTGATGCAAAATGTTAAAACATACTTTAACCTTTCCTCTTCAATTAGGATTTAAAAATTCAAAATGTTTATCGGCTTACCGTGTGCAAATTTTACAGTATTACATGACAAGTAAAATGTTATACCAGCCTGTAAACGTTTGGGGAAAATAACATTGCCAATGTTGCGTAATTAATAATTGTTGTTCGTTCGATTACACCCTATGTTATGCATTTCGTTTTGACAACTAATTTTACCACCTTTTAGACATACAATTTATTATTAGAGAAATTACAATACATTTCCTTAATGTAATTTCACTGCACAAATATGTTTCATCAATTGTAGTTGAAAGTAATCGTTATGTCATACGTTATTTAAATTGGTATAATTGAAATGAGCGTTCCATCTTGTTTTGGTGGATAATAACGTGTTACTCTCCTTCAAATTATAATTCAATTAATTCCATTCCACTGAAGCACTAGCACAGGCCAAAAACACTTATCTAGTACATTACACATCACAATCTTAACACCTTGGGTGTATTTTCTAGCCGATAACAACCATCTATATCGAGATAGGTAACTCGGATCTACTGCGCCGCACATCGCGTCATTAATCGCCACTTTCCTTGACTAAATTTGACATATTTTATATATTTGACATACATACAGTTGCGACTGACATTCGTTAGCATCTTTGAAATTGAATGAAACATTGTCAAACAAAAGACATTCAAATAAGAAATTTTTGAAGTAAGAGGGCGCCATTGTGCCGCTCCTTGTTACCCATCTACATCTCTACCTTAATTACTGTGGACCCACGAATTTACCCTACTCGTACGTTTAATATGAGTTTAAAAGCATTTTTGTATAGTCCAGAAATTTTATTTGTAAGACAAACATTTGAATGGAATTTCAAATTTCTTGGTGATCATTCTGTCTGACATACTTTTTTTTTAAAGTTCGTATGTCAAAGGAAAATGCTCATAAACTCATATTACTTGCATCAGATACCGCTCCTAACATTGACACAACTGCAGCCTTTAATTTAAAGAGATTCGATCTCGTCGGACGTAATCACTATAAAGCTCATTTTCGCACAAATTCGGAGAATACTGGCCAATGACATGTGCGTTCTAAACGTTAATTCACTCAAATACCGATTTTATCAACATCAAGGGTCTAATCTTATGCACTCAGCAGTTGCCATTTAATCTATTTAGCTGTTTAAAAAATCTTGTATAATTTTAAAAAAAAATTCTACCCCCAATATAAATGCGATAAAAATTGGGCCTGAATAGTTGTATGATTGATGAAATTAATGTTACCGCATGTCCTAAACGATACATAAAGACTATAAAAATAAAAAAACTTAAGAAATATAATTATGGCGACAGGTAAATTGATAGATATAATCGTCTTGACGAAAATATGTTTCGCGAGTCCATTCCAAAATATACATTGTATTGAAAAAGCGTTGAATCCAAACACACATCATAATCATGATATGCTAATTTCATGGCCATTTTGGAATAATAAGCTGAAAAATTAAAATACTATAGATTTAAATAAAACACTTTGTGCAACTCCCATTTTTCCCAGATTCTCGTGACACAATTTGACATAGAATTATTTTCGTAATATGGACTCTCTTCGCAAACAAATTTTCGTCAAAATCGAACGAGTTACTTCGTAACCAAGACAGCTAGACACACTACAAAGTACTTACACACTATACATTAAAATTATCTGTCATGGTTAAAGACCAGTTAAATTACGAGTAATATTTGAGCACTATATTATATTCCGTTTAATATTAATATTAATTCTACCAAGTAATGCCAAAAGTGTGACCCATTTCTAAGTTTAACAATCGTAGAACTTCAATAATAGAATTTGTTTTGTTATTACTTAAGTAATCTTTGTAATAACAACGTAGCCTTAAAAAATGAAAATGTTCTATGAAATTACTTTTAATTTAGGGTTTTGAGTGGGAAAAAAAGAATTTAAAAAAATTCACTACTAAGTGATATCTTCCAGGCAACTCTTTTGTCATAAAACATAAAAAAATATTATGTTGATTTTGGTAGCATAATATAAATAACATAGAAAATAATAATAGTATCAAAAAGCAAAATAATTGCAATTTTGGTTATCATTCACGATTGCTTAAAATGCGTCTCACTTCTTAAGAAAGATTAAGTGACTTATTAACGGTTCGTTTTCTTCCAATATAATGAAGAGAAACGATCCGTTATACAGTAAACATTTATATTTGGTTAAATATGCTGACTCCAGCTTTTCATTTCACCTCTAATATTTTGTGATAATATTTTAATTAATCAAACAAAAGTATATAATTGGCTTTAGTTGGCACACTATTTTGTACTTTGTTGAGGCCAAAGACAGCAAAATAAAATCTGTTTGGAATTTAATTCAGTTGATTGAGTATTCTCGAAATATGCTGCAACCAGCTTTTTAAAGAATTTCTTTAAAAGTTACCAACATTTTACTCAGTTTCAATTGAGACAAAACTGAATTTAAAATTCTTAATATTTAGATTATATTATATTAAAGAAAATATATGGTTAATGCAATAAATCTATGAAACACTTCAATTTAAATTTATCTGCAGATTAGACAAAATTACAAGAATGCATTTTTTTATATTATCATGACACTACATATGTATGAGAAATTGCTTTTAATTGAAATATTGTTTTAAGTACTTAAAATGTGCTTCATAAATTTATTTCACAATCATGTATGTATTGTATTGGTCGTGGTCATTCGAGCCAACGTCAACTTAACACGAAACATCTTTACGTATTCTTCACTTGCCAAATTACCGAATTTTGACAGCACATTCTTTCGACAAAAATGTCCAGTGTGGTTCGATCTTTGTATATGCAGTCTATATTACAAAATAAAAAGCATTGGTATATAAAAAATTTGGTAAAAAAACAATGTGTAAATGCTAAAAAACACAGCTAACAAGTCATGGAATGTTGGTTTCTTAATCTCAATCAATTACAATACGACGGCTTACTCTAAGAGTACTTAATATAAATATTATAAATGTTAATCTTACACTAAGTCAGGTTGATTATATATCTTAAACCTAATGGAATGTATATAATTTTTTTCCTTGATCAATATGTTAGTTAAAATACCCCTTACAATTAATGGTTAGCAATACCCAAACCTTTAAAATATATAAAATTTTGAAAAATAAAATTTGTGTCGAGTACAAATTTAAAACTAACCTTTAATATTAATCGTCCGTTGTAATAAATTGTTTCGCCTTCCGTTTTTTAAACAGTCACAACGTCGTTGAGCTCCGGTGCCGTTCGAGGGCAAAATTCGTAAAATTAAAATTATTTGAGGTGAGAAAGGGACGGCATGACAAATATCCACATCGTATAGCTACCGCTTTCTAACTGGCGACCTCTATTCGATCTTAGTCTAAATTTCACATTTTCGACTTGATTACGATGGGATGAGTCTTTTAGAAATTAAAGCTAAATGCGGTAAAGTAGACAGAAATCTATTGACGACTTTACCCGCGTCACAACTCAACTAAAATGGCAATTTTCGAATGTCATATGGAATGTATAAATTTCAGCAATCCACTGTTTTATAACATGCATGGGTGTTTAAAACCGATAAACTTATATAAAATCGATATTTTTATTCGACGAGTTTCATATTCATAGAACACAACCATCATTTTAGCTCGAATGTTTTAAGTTCTAAACAAGAAAGCAACAAAACACAGCAACCAAAACGACGCCGTTAATCTCAAATAATATTATGCATCGCCCATGCTTATGTAAAATTACTCTTAGAATTAAACTTAGATGGTAAACAGCAAAATATACAAGATAAAAGATGAGGTACAAAAGATTGTTATATTAAAGTGAAATTTCGAATCTTGTACTAAAATAATTTCAGTAAAACTCCGTTCCGAGATTATTGTGAACTTAAATCTATAGAACTTAAACTAAGTAAAGCATTAAAAATGAATATTTTACACATTTTGTACTGTGAGGTTATGTTCATTGTGGTCTTACCTATTATTTTGACATTCCAATAATAAAAATTTTGTACACTGTATTAATGGCAATTATTATTAACCTAATTCGGATTGGAGCTGCCCTGTTCCCATTGTACTTAGAATTGTACAGCCGCTTAGCATTACAATAGAACCAATTGATTCTTATATATTTAAATGAAAAATATTAAATTATAATTTGTCGTACAGGAGTTAACTTATGACAATAATTGGTACTTCAAAACGTGTTAAAACTAAGTAAGTCACTAACAAATATATCCTGCGTTAAATAAAACCGATGTAAATTATAAAATCTATAAAATTATTTTTGTTCAATCAGTCTTTGGAATGTATATGGTGGAATGTATATTGGAAATAATATATACATACTCAACAGTACCTTTGGTAAGGTCAGAATTTACGAAGCTGTCGTTACTTCCGATCTAAACGCCACAAGTCTAATATAATTTTAAATGAATTGTGGCCGTCGAAAAATTTTAAGTAACCAAAATTTGCAAATAAATAGAAACAAGTTTAAAATAAAAGCATTCTAGTCCGGTTTGAAACAGAAGACCATATTCTTCCACCAGCATTGTTGAGTAAATCGGCGTGCCAGTTCGATCGGGTCAATTAGGTCATCATCCGGTCTCACCCTTAATCATGCTGTCTCTAGTTTTGGTTCTGTCTTCATGAGCGGCTCAACTTGTTGCCCGCCCTCTGCAGCCTGCGGAAACTGGTTGGCTTCGGGCGCCGTAGCAGTTGCCGTAAATCTGAAACGTTTAATTACTAATAAGTTAAACGTTTAACTTTAATAATATTTCAAGTAACAGTTCTTGTATTCATAGCGCATGATGAATATGTAGTGGTGATGTCGCCAAAAGATCAATGGTGAAATATCTGAGACAAATTCAAATACAAAAATGGATGTTAAATAGTAATTCTTAGTAGACTTGACAAAATACAAGATTACGGGGATACGAGCTGGTATTTTACATGTTTGAAATTTAAGTAACACTTTTCATAGACTACTGAAAACGACGCAAAGCTACAATTATCTATTATAATTTTTACCCATATAAACACATAGCACTAAAAAAATCAAATATCGCTAAAGCAAAAAAATCTATATACAACAACACCCATATTATGAAAAAATACATACGCATACAGCATTTTCACATCGGTAATCTCAATCAGCATTGTAATTAGACGGGAATGACGAAAACTAATTAAAACACAAACGTTACAAGCACAGCAAGTCTTATACTGAGGACCGCGTTTATCTGCGCGGATCAATATTGCATCCCAAACCACTTGTCTAGACTGTAACGTTTGTCCAAAGTGATTTATACCTTATCTAAATATATTACGGCTCAAAGTTGTTTGCGTAAATGATACAAACATATTTTGGGGGTCTAGTTGACGCAACAGCGATGCGCAGATCGATCAGTGATATTAATAGCTGAACCCCAGACAGATACTATTGTTATACATCTGTATATTTCAGACGCCAAGCGTTTATACATACATACAATACTGTTGCACGCTTGTCAATTACTGTGTAATGTTATTAGATTATTAGTTGCTTGGTTTATGTCAAGACTTAACACTAAAGTTCCGGAACCTAAAAAAAACATAAGCAAAAATACTTAAATAATAAACTTGTTTAAAATAAAAAAGTTGAGACCCAGGCGAAGAATCTGTTCGGTGCCTTAGCAGCTTTTATAGAACTCATTTTAACAGATTTACTATAGTATTGATAAAACCAACATATTTTATTCGCATATTTAGTTATTAGTTAAAAAACGCAGAGCACGCACAGCATTAGACTAACAGTTTAGAAAAGTAAAGGCTAAAGTGCTTAATTTCTATTTGTAGATTTTCTGCGCCCAAACCGTGACATATCCAATATTAATAGGGGTTCATTTTTTTAATTAAAAAAAAATTGTTTTGTTCTTATTAGAGGCATAGCATCACCCGAGTTTTATTTTCGCTATTAGCTTAAAAGTGGATATTTTTCGCATATGCAATGAATTACTAATGTGTTTTTGTTTGTTCAAAAGACGAATACTATTCATTATATACGTGTGTAGTAGTGAGATATATTAATCATCGTAAATAACACAGGCTAAGACCAGAATTTAATTTACTAAGTTTTTCTGCATTAGCTATTTTTGAAGTTATACTTCTTTAGGCGCGTTATGAAAAATTTATGAGAGTGAAATTTTACGATGCGCGCGCACCGTGACACAAAATTCAGTATGGGCGCCGAGCGTGCGCGAGCGAAATGGGAATTAGACAATCTACTTGTAGTACCTTTTAAACAAATAAAGCAGTTTTAATTATTTTTCCAAAGAAATTTAGCAATGCTTTTTCACAAAGACCTATTTATACTTAGTTAAAAGGTTATGAAACATACCTAGTTATTAAATTGAATTAATAATATAATATAATAATAATTATTATTAATTAATAATTGAATAATATACTAAATATTCAATATTGTTAAATTATTAATGCTTAATATTGATTATTAATTATTTAATATTTAAAAAAATAAAGAAAGCCAAAGAAGTATAACTTACGCGCGTACATAAGTACACGCACCATTTTTTTTTAATTTAGATACTTCAAATAATACTCACTTTTCCATTTCCCGATAATCATTCAAATTGTCAGGACGCCATTTATTCTCAACCATGTTATGGACGCTTTAAGAAAAACAAAAGAAAATAAATAAATAAATAAGTTCAAAACAGATCCCGCTTAAAAATCTATGAATTTTTATACGTACAAGGTGTTTTTTATTAACAAAAAAAAACATACTACGCAGATATGAGAATTCGTAGATTAAATATTATTCATTATATTATAACACTTTACCCCCAAAAAAATGCCACTACTACTTTAACACACAAAAGACTATATTTATGGTTATTATCCACAGTTAAAAAAAAGCTACTTACTCGATATATATTAGAAAATAAAATACATTAATATTTTAGTAAAAACACATACAAAATAAAAATACTTAAAAGTAAAATTAGCAAACCAACTTAGCATTTTATCTATGAAGTCTCTGATGTTGTATAAGTAAAGACTAATCAATTTCGTTATTTATTGAAATTACCTTTCATGACGAGTCGACAGGTCCGCCTACGAAGTCACAAGCATACCCAAGCTACCCATAAAACTAATGTTATACTAACCATAGCACGGCGAGCGTTATTCTGTATTTTCTCTAAAGTATCGTCGAAAGGAAATACACGGATTAAGTGTATTTCTTAAATGTTAATTATGCTGTATCAACCTGTCCCGATGTTTACCCGAGATAAAGCAAGTAAACATAGCAACGGTCAATAATTGTGATTAATAAATGTGATTTAAATTGGTAAAGTATATTTTTATTGAAATGTTACTGTTAGTGTCACGAATTAAATTAGTCTCACCCCATTTGATCTCCCTGAGCGCTTAGTTGCGCAAGATACGCGGCCTGCTTGCGGTGATGATACATATGCACGCGTAAACATGACGGATTACGCATACGTTTCTGACAAATTTCACATTGCAATGTCCCTTCTCTAGTGTCATGTTTGTCTCGTATGTGAACTTTAAGATTGTAACGATTGGCAAAGAACCGATGACACGACGGACATTTAACACCGCCCGTTTTGCAGTTCCAACCTATGAGGAAATATAACTCTTGATTTAGCATTGTATTTGCATATTTTCACAGCCAATTATCTTTCTTTGTCTACTATACAGCTTGCTACACGCGTTTGGTTGTAATAAATTTAATTTTCAAACACTTAATTATTGCTGGAATGTTTTTTATTCCTAAAAAGTGACGACGAGTATTATTAGCCCCTTTTCGCCCTTTACTGTTCATTCTTTAAAATATGTTTACATCAGCTATCAAAATTCAAGTTTGTAATCTATTTGGTTTAAGCTCATCTTTAATTTTAGAGAGTTTATTTTTTAAAATATCGAACTATACATATCTCAATATGTTTGAGTTCATTTGTAGGTTTGAGTTTTCCTTGACATTAAACAAAAAATAACACAACTTTCTTAATAAAATTAAGAATTAATAAGTAAACTTTTTGTTTAAATAAACAGAAGTTATATAATAACTTATCTCACTTCTAAACAAAGTTTTTTCTTTTGCTTTATAATAATTGCGTAAGGGCTTTTCAAAAGTTTGCAGTCAGTTATTTTTGGAAGAAACGTTTTATTTGGCTTCAACCGTAAAAGTGATAATTAAGGGTGTAAAATCGCTTAGATATCAATTATCTTGTTCAATCCCGGTTTAATCATGTGTTGATGAATCAGTCAGGACAAACAGTTTTATATGAAGATGGTACATACCTGTTTCTTTAGCAGAGTCTGGTACAACCAAGATATTATGAAACATATCACTGTCGAAGTCGATCAAGGGTTCACTGAAATGTCGTGTAATAAAACAAAAATAAAACAACTATAAAGGCGAATGTGTGAGCAACTTAGTTACACTAAATAATCAATGAATTAAAGTGGCCTTTGACTCGTGTATTAATATTGATTGCAAGTCAAATTTTAATGGTTTTTTTTACTTCAGTAGCCGTGGATTAATCAAAGACCACTTATAATGAAATAAATCAACGAAATGGACATTTAAATAATTACTGAACAAAAGTAGGTGCTTTAAAAGTGCATGTTTACATATATGGGTTGAAGAAATGTACTATTTACCCAGATACATCACTGTAGGCTCCTTCAGGAACAAACTCGCTGTTTTCGGGATGAGAGGGACTGTTGTTAGCTGAAGGCCTGGGCTTCTTTTTGTTGTTGTTGCTTGTTCTGTTTTGTGTATTTTTCATTAATCTATAAAAAAAAAATATTCATATGTTTCAAATTCCTGTAATTGTACACGGGGCAGACACATTTGTGTGTTTTATTAATCTTTTAGACATTATTATAGGGCAATATTCTAATTAATTATTATTAGCCTGACAACCCCAAACAAATGATTGGTTGTTAATTGAATTCAGGACTTCCAGGTTTTACATCAAGTACTATTAAAAAGGTGGTTATATAATATGAATAAATCTAAAATAAATCTGGAATCAGTCAGTAATTGAATTGTTAAGTACATGACTTGACTCCCTGCATTTTTCCTTGAATTAGCATTTAAAGGTTCATTAAAAATTATCATTTACACCAAGAGTTAACGCACAAATAAAAAATAAATAATAAATAAACTGTTAATCTGAAATAGTTTTCCCAAGCCTAAAATTATAACAACCAGCCACCGTAAACCTATAATTATACAAATAATTGATTTGGTCTATTCCAATACTCAAATAGGTATGTCTAGTAATGTACAAACCGTTTGAGAGGGCTTCTTGCAGCTTCTTCCTTTGGAATCAATGCTGGTATTTCAGGGGGTATATCCATACTTGATGTTTCTTCTGGTTGAACCCACTCAGGCAAGCTGTCACTAGTTGCTTCATTGATCTGAGATCTTGGTGTGCAGGAATCATCAGACGCTGGCGGTGGTGACTCGCTTTTCTATTAACAAATTATAATTATATAAAAAAACCTATGTTCACCAGACTAACTGAATAAACAATATAGCAAATTATCATAAAATATTCATTAGTGGATCAGATTACAGATTTTATTAAAATTTCTTATATAATATATATCTTATATTAAAATAAAATGATGGATAATTGCCAATATTAGAAAGAGGTCACTTGCTAAACTGAATAATAAAATAAAAAATGTATTAGAAAAATACACAGTATATAAATATAACACACCTCTCTGCCACTTGTGAGGCCCTTAATTTGCAAGAGTTCAGCTGTATGAAGGAAAGCAGACAACTCTTGCTGACGAACATGCACCTCTCCTTTGTACATAAACTGGAGAAGCTGCTTCAATTCATGATAAGACACATCCTTAAGAATGACTATAGGATGTTCACATGGATTCATCTATAGACAAATTATATATATTTAACAAAAGAACAACTCTAATCGATAAAAAATTGTAAGGTTTTAACGAAGATGAGTTGTATTAACAACTTAATTGTATATAAAATAATTATATAAGAACTTCATGTAAGAATTTGATTTAAAATTATTAAAATTTGAATTAAAGTTTATTTATACCAACAACCTTCTTTTTTAATGCTAGAAAAAGGGAATAATAATGTTTAAACCCATTCATAACTATTATATCTAGACTTGTACTTGATATTGTGGTATTGTAGCATACAAATCTAAATAAATATTAATGAATGTTGGCATATATATATATATATACTTTGCTAAGGTGATATAATAAATTAACATCTGGAACAGTAAATTGTAAAATACATTTATAATGTCTTGGTATTTAACATTATTAATATAAAGTAAAGACATATTCTTATTATTAATATAGTATGTCAACTTTGCATTAAACAACTTAATGGTAGTCTAAACAGGAATGGGAGCTAAATAATATTTAGGACAACTTGAATGTATATTATTAGTAATATTGTCATAAATACTGAAAATTTAACAATAAGTGATTAATAGCTATATGTAGGTAAATAAAGATAAGACTTAAGTAAATAACAAGAATCAACACATTACTGCATTAAATTAACATTACAATATGACACATAGTATTTAAATATATGACAAATTTTGTATACATAAAGAATAAGATATTTTCTTTGAGGAAAAAATTTAATTAACAAAGGCAATTCATTATGACTCATACCTTAAACAATTCCTTGAAGTAAGGACTGCAGACTGACAAAATTAACTTGTGTGCATGAACATATTGGCCATCAGCTGCCAACGTCACATCAACTAGATCCTCACCATCCAACAACGCTTGGAAGGACAGTGCGAGATTTGCGTGGAAGTCATTCCACCGAAGTGAAAACTGGTCGGGCACTGCCATCGCCTGAAAAACAGCATCCACGGCGTAAAATCAAGTTGCCTTCTATCGGAGAGTAACTGTACAATCCATTACGCGTCCACACAATGAAACTAACACTTACTGAAAACCAATGATAAACACAATAAACTGCTCACGTTCACGCCTTCTAATTAAAGAGTTGGTAAACAGTCTTATTAATCATAATCACAAAGGTAAATATGAAACCAATATTCTATTCTGTATTAAAATTAAATCTAACTGGCACTTCAATCAATACACGAAATATTACAAAATGTCGCTAACTCGCTTGTTGATTTAGACACTAGACACATCGATACTAGACAAATAGGAAATTCCAAGTTGTAAATGGCAATACTGACAACACGTAAACACGCCTTGATTTAATATGAAATGAGTTTTCATACGTTTAATTGCTTTTATTGATTAATTCAACATTAGTTGCTTTTCATATATAACAGGAATTGACAAAACTTGTTAATGTGTAAAAAACGAAAAACTCCTTCTACTTGCATAATTGTAATATTTTAAAGTTTTCCTCGCTTTTGAAATTAATTGATAAATGGTAACATTAATGTTCTATGCCTTATAACTCATAAGAATTTTTGTTATAACATTATTACTTATGGTATACACGGTAGTCTATGATTAAAGCTCCTATACACTTGTAATGGGAATAATATGGAATTATCAATGGTTCCTTTGTCTCTCTCAAACATCCAATAAAACATTATAATGGCAATATCAGTTTCACAAAAATTAAATTAACCTTATTATGCTATTAGTCTGCATCGTTTAATAAAAGCAAGGGAATTCTAATTTGCCTCTATTGACGTTTGATCTGCTCAGCAAGGTAAAACGTACTATACTCCGGGCCACCTTATGCAACGAAGTGTTCAGAGGAGTTGTTCGGGTCGGACGTCGAGACAAAATATGAAATTCCACCCGTATCTCCTCGACGTCCGTCGTTCCACAACTGAGCGTTTTTAAGGCAATTTTTTACCACGCATGGTTGTCTCTCTATGTTAAACCATATACACACTGAAGTATTTCTGAACCAATTGTACTCAGGCGAGGTCCTTCAAGAAAACGGTGTACCAATTCTTCCATTGTTATTCATGTCCAATATTCCATTCCATCCAATTTCAATACCAGCAACGCACAACGCATGCTTTCTGGCAGTATGAGTGTCCATGGGCGGCGGTATCACTTAACATCAGGTAAGCCTCCTGCCCGTTTGCCCACCGTTATACAAAGATTAAACCAACTTTAAACAATTTATTTCAGTGCACCAGCACGTGAAGAAACCAATAGTTTACAAAATAAATATTCTAAATCATATTGTCATCGTGTGTGATTTTTGATTGCAAAATAAAAAAATCATAAAAATAATGTATGAGCTAGTTTGGTGCAGTATAAGTGTACCTATACAGAAACTTCTGCTTTTTAGAGACCCAGGGTAAAGAAATTTATTACATTACTTAACACTATGACTGGCATTTATGTATTGTATTTCCACTCTTTTTCTTTGAATTTAATTTACCTTTTCTACAGCAATAGGAGAAATAGTTAATTAGAAAACGAAATCAAGTATACAAGGGGGCATTAATAAAATGTCAAATAAAGATCAATGTCAAAACTGAAAACTGACTGCGTCAGCGAGTGACAAGTTAATGTTGTAAATGCAAGTGGCAACTGGCAATAAACAAGTTAATTAAATTCGTCTTGAAGGCTAAACTCTGAAGTGGTACGTTGGCATATGAACTATCAATTTCTTGTTTTATTTTGTATTTACGTGTAAATTATGATATAAGAATTGACCATGAGGTTATTCTGTTCGTGACTCTAACGGCCCCTCTTGTATGAGGAGTGTCGGTGAGCTAAAAAGCTGTACTCACTTCAACTTATTATTTAAATGTCAGAGAAGTCATTGAATTATTCACAATGCTAGGATTCACATTCAAAGAAGATACAGATGCTGACAGAGTGCTATTAGTTATGAAGGTGCTTAGTGCCGCTTTTTACGCCGTGTCTTCATTTATGATAACGGTGGTTAATAAAACTGTGCTGACCTCATACGCGTTTCCTTCTTATCAAGTATTAGGCATTGGACAAATGTTAGCGATAATTATAGTTTTATGGGTAAGCCGTGCCATAAAAATTGTTGAATTTCCTACGCTGGATCGTGGAGTTGCACAGCGGATATGGCCCTTACCAGTGATTTATTTGGGCAATATGGCAACTGGTCTTGGAGGAACAAAAGAGCTTAGTCTTCCAATGTTCACGGCTTTACGCCGCTTCAGTATTCTAATGACGATGATCTTAGAGCGATTTGTGCTAGGAATCAAAGCCTCATGGCCAGTTAAAGCAAGTGTGATGGCCATGGTTGGAGGAGCATTACTAGCTGCTGCTGATGATGTCACATTCTCATGGTCTGGATACACTCTTGTTCTTCTGAATGATGGATTTACTGCAGCAAATGGTGTATACATGAAGAAAAAATTGGATTCAAAGGAATTAGGTAAATATGGATTGATGTTCTACAATGCACTCTTTATGATAGTTCCAGCTGCAATAGTAGCATGGTGCACCGGTGATTTAAGACGCTCTGTAGATTATCCTCATTGGTCTGACTCACTGTTTGTGCTACAGTTTCTTATGTCCTGTGTGATGGGTTTTGTCCTCTCATACAGTGTTATGTTATGTACACAATATAATAGTGCATTGACAACAACAATAATTGGGTGCTTAAAGAATATTTTAGTAACTTATTTAGGTATGATCATTGGAGGAGACTATGTTTATTCGTGGCTGAACTTTGTTGGATTAAACATAAGTGTTCTTGCAAGTTTATGGTACACCTATGTTACTTTTAAACGTAAGCCAACTTCATATGCTTTACTGAATGAAGCAAATAGCAAAGTTGATACAGTTTAAAGATAATAAACAACCTACTTGTACAGTAAGAATGGTTGACACCAAAGAATTGTGGTCAAGAGTAATTAAAATCTAAAAAAGTTCTTTCTTTGTGGCCATGTAGAATTAGATAAGTTATTTTATGTAAATATTTACTGTAGATAAAATCACATAAAATTATGCATTTATTTATTGTTGAATTTTCACTTGACTTTAAAAGATGACTGGTTACATTGAATGTATTTCAGTAACACGCCTTTCATAGTTTTTAAAGAAGCTTTGAGTACAGTTTTAGTACAAAGAGGAAACTTTAAGAGAACTTTTCTTTCTAGAAATAGAAGGTTTTTGTGAATGGGCAGCCTTTATATTTTTACTCTATTGTGTATCATTATGAGATGAAGTCATTTTACCCAGTTACTGATTAATTTGACCACTGCAAAATTATATACAGTCATTACATAGCTATGTAAGATATTTGCCATTAATCATAAATATTACTTTTGAATATTATTGTGATTGTTAGTGTTAAATATTTAAATATAAGTAAAATATATATAATATGTATTGTAAAGTATATTTTTTCTAAAGTAGGTTAACTATGAAACAGTAGCATCACAAAAAAACATAAAAGAAGAAATATAAGTTAAATAAATGAATCTTAAAAAATAGTTCACACTTAAAATCAAAGCAATAAAATAAATACACAATAAAAATGGTCATTACATTCATTATCTAAATATTACATAATAATTTTATTAGAGTAAATAAAAAATATATGATAAAATAAATTTGACACCATTTCATAATCTTGAAGAAAAATAATTTTAGATTATGAAGCACGTAATATGGTTTCAGATGCATTATAAGTAGATTTAAAAGTAATGAACAATTTAAATTATCAGATACATTTTGTATTAATAACGTAACTATGTACTTCTACTATCAGTAATTTAGTAAAGATAGTGTATTATTACAGGAAACGTTTTTCGCAAGATTGAAGGACAAAAATTTATTTTAGTTTAAAATTACGAACAAGTTGTTACTATATGTTTTGTAATTTATTATTGTATAGTGTATAATAGGATAAATGTTTTGCAACTTATCAGGTTGCTAATGCACCAATAAAGTTCTACGTGTTTAAATAATGCTTCGTTGAGTTATTTTATGAAATGCGAGTAGTACTGACTTAACTCATTTTACACTGCACTATTCATTCATTTTTAAAAAGATGTTTTATAAAGCATATGAATATTATATTAATAAAAATAGTTGCATACGGGAGTTACGTCAGTTATTTTTAACACCGAAAATGTGGCTGTAATAAAGTTCCAACAACATCTACTTCTATTATTGACTACAGAAAAGTATTGAATTTCTATTACTATATTACGACTTTAGACTATAAAGGTAGAAAAGATTTATATACAGTTTTATATATACAGACGATAGTTTAACCACTACGCATAGACATAGTTGATGTAGATCAACCACTATATAATTATTTTAATTTATGACGCTACTTTAACTTAAAAAGCTAGTCATATTCTACTCCTCCTTTTTTCTCTACAAGTGCATAATATGTGGGTCTCAATCACTAATTGAGATTCGCCAAGTTTTTTAAGTAGGGTGTCCCAGTTTTAACAAAGAATCTTCAACCAAGAGGCCCGATAAACGAGCTTTTGGGCTAGGAGCTTTGAATCACAACCCAGATAATAATTGTCTACCGCCTGGTGCACCGAAATTTATGATTTGACAATGTTATATTACTATTATTTTAATTTTAATTATTCTCGTGATTTATATAGGTGGCGGATATTATTGTAAAGTAGGTAATATTTCATCAATGTCCTCATTGAATATATTGGTGAGATATTACTGTTTTAAAATTTGCTATAATGTTAAAAATTTATATATGCAATAAATATTGTGGCATTTCATTTTGTTTTCTTTCTTGTTTGTACGATGCTGATGCTAATCAACGACTTCAGTAATGGAGTAAACCTGATCCTAGTAAATCTTTACACCATAATAATTATTAATGTCGATATTTAAATATTCATATATGCTGATAATGTGTTAGTAGTCCCATAACACTGCAAAGTAGCAAGGACAGTTTTGCGTCTGTTCTATTGTTAATTTTTACTGATATGCAAGTCTTAGCTCTTCGTGTCTGACACACGTAGTTTGATTTGGCATGCCGTTTTCTACATTAAGAATTACCCCGTGTCACAAGGCTAACAGTAATCAGTGATAATATATAATAAGAATTTTAAATAAACATAGAAAGCCAATAATACAAAAAAACAACAAAGTTTATTTCAAATCTTCGGTACTTATATGAAATTAATTAAAATTTTATAGACATTTGCGACTAATGTAGTTTTGATGTGATTAATTTTTTTGCTGAAACTAATGAAATCTTAGTGCCATATGTCCCTGATTTATTTTATTTAAGTTTCCAGATTAACATAATTACTTTAAAAAGCTTATTGTTACTCTGCGAATCATTAATTAGTGCTGCAATTAATTATACTCTTTCTGGTATACGATCATTCTAATAATAATAAAGTAGGAATTCTTTGGTATAATCAGGCATATTACTATATAATATATGGATCGTTCCAAATCTTATGACATTATAATTATAAAATACAAAACTTCATAGAGATGTAGGTCCTTGATTGTTCCATGTTGTCATCAGTTCAGGTAATGGTGTTGTAGACTAGGACGCCTGCCCGTCCCCGTGTTACACAGACACAGACAGACAGACACATACGTCTTTTCCGTTGATTGTTATTATATTACCCGAAACTAAATAAGCAAAAATACTTATAAACTATACCATCGTCGTCGTAAATGATAATGATATTATTGCTTTGTCAGCGATATCAATTAAGCTAGATGCAGGAAGTAGTATTTTTTAAAATATAATTCTTTAATTAAAAAAAATAATCAACCTTTTTGGGTCTGGGTCTCCGATTTCTTCTTTCTTCTCTGTTTCATGATCATTTGGTAATCTAATAGGCAAGTAGGTGATCAGCCTTCTGTGCCTGACGGACGCCATTTTTCTACGCACTTTTTCGGTCTAAGGCAAGCCGGTTTCCTCACGATGTTTTCCTTCGCCGGTCGAGCGAATGTTAAATGCGCACATAGAAAGAAAGTCCATTGGTACACAGCCGGAGATCGAACCTACGACCTTAGGGATGAGAGTCGCACGCTGAAGCCACTAGGCCAACAACAATAATTCTTTAATATATAAGAATATTCATTGGATACACCTAAGTCTTAGTGAATCTATATATTAGTATTCGACAACTTACTTAAGAGTAATATTTTCGAATATAAACAATTTAAAATCGACCAAGTTAGCGAGAAATACCCATATTGATTATTTTAAAAGAAATGAATGGAAGTTAACTAAGTAAAGTTCTCGACTGTCTTCATGCATAATTAAAATAAAAAGTACCTGCTCTCCCGAGGGTGTAATGACCGTGATCCCTCTATTCAAAAATTCGGTTGTTCTTTAGGGTTGGGACAAATATTTTAAAATATTAGATCCAGGAACGATATTTGTAGCAAATAAAATTTGGGAACCAACGTTGACGTGGTTTGCACCTTATATATTAGGTTGGGGAAAAAGTATTTTAACATTATAGTATGTATGAACTTGTAATAAAATCTCTTTGGCTATACTATATGTATCTGGCTGGTTTTGTTATCAAGGAAAGTTGAGATTTTAAAGAAGATAATTCCAAAATCAAATTAGGATAATGTCTGTTTTTTATTTATTTTACCGTACCGTCAAGATGAGTAAATCGAATGAATAAATTCGATACATTTTAAAATTTTACTACAAAAAAGGTCAAAATGCAACACAAGCCACGAAAAAATTTTGCGATGTTGATATGGCCCTAGCACAGTGTCTGTGACAGTAGCACAAATTTGGTTTAAGCGTTTTCAATCCGGAAATTTTGATGTCAAAGATCCAAGTCGCTCTGGTCGCCCTATGACGGATAAAATGGATGCCATTTTTGAAAAAGTGGAGCAAGATCGGCATATCAGTAGTTACGACGTAGTTGAAGAACGGGGAATTGACCACTAAACTTTGGCGCATTTGAAAAAGACTGGGTACACAAAAAAGCTCAATATTTGGGTACCTCACGAGCTCACTGTAAGAAACCTAATGAACCGTGTACTCATTTTTGATTCTTTATTACGACTTAATGGAACCGATTACCGAACCATTTTTGAAGAAGCTGATAACTGATGATCAAAAGTGGATCACGTACGACGAGAACGTGCGAAAAAGGTCGTGGTCAAAGGCCGGTCAGGCTTCACAGACTGTGGCGAAACCCGGGATAACTCGCAACAAGGTGATGCTGTGTGTGTGGTGGGATTGGAAGGGCATTATTCATTATGAGCTGATACCACCAGGCAAGACCATCGATTCTGAACTCTACTGCGAACAACTGATGAGATTAAAGCAAGAAGTTGAAAGAAAGCGGCTGGAATTAATCACCAGAAGGGGTGTGGTTTTTCATCATGATAACGCTAGACCTCACACATCTTTAGCCACTCAGCAAAAACTGAGAGCTTGGCTGGGAGGTGATAATGCATCCGACGTATAGTCCTGACCTTGCACCTTCTGATTTTCACCTGTTTCAATCTCTTCAGAATTCTTTAGGCAGTCTCAGGTTAACATTACGAGAGGACTGCCAAAACCAATTGTCGCGGTATTTTGATCAGAAGCCTCAAAATTTATATAGCAATGGGATCATCCCCCTACCTAAATGATGGCAAAAAATTATCGAACAAAATGGTACCTACATACTTTAGTTAAATGTAAATAAACTATATCGAAAAATGTTTTGAATTTTCTTAAAAAATGCGAAGAAACTTTTTCCCCAACCTATTATTACTGTGGCTGTGGTGTTATGCCACGTAAATTCAAATCAAAAAGTGTAAATGCATGATTAAATAAGCGTACATTTTGATTCACATAAACGAATTAAAAATAACATTTATAAAATACACCAGAATAAATTAAACGTAGGATACATTTTTAATGAGTATGTGGTTTGCATAAAACATTCTGTAGGTGTGCTTACATAGTTACCTACGGCGAATAGCGTCTGCCTATCCTTTTTTGTTTTTCACTGCAAACGAGTGTCGTGTGCTCCATTTTCGTGAGCGCGTTCACAGACACGTGAAAGCGTATAATTTTATACTTTACGTGTTACAACATAAAGCATAACCGAAAATTTTACGTACAAGAGAAAAAGCTACGGCACTTCAGATCTAAGCCTGCAACCTTTTCTTTTTTTTTGTTAAGAGTACATGTTGAAGGAATACCAAAATCAGATATATCACGACATTCACTTTGCAATATTACCTAAATAAAAAATATTTTATTAAATGCCTAGGAGTTTAGTCGATTAAAGTTTAAGATGATTTCATGTAGAGATTTCGATTAAAACAATAAATTTATTATCAATAGTTTATTACATAAATTATAGCCAAGCTTTCATTGTTCGTATCTAATCCAATTTTAAAAAAATTAACTGCCTAATTTTATACTTTAATTAAATTATTTTCTGTATACTATGTAAACAGGGCATATTCATCGTCTATTTTACTATAAAACGAAAAATGGTTTTAATAGAAACATAGAGATTATTTATCCTCAAAAATATGTAACAACTTTTTGTTAAATTTTCAATATTTAGACGATGTACCTACCCCGTATTCTAGACATAAAAAATCTTACAAATAAATCTAAAGATCACGCTATGAATTACAATTAATTAGGCTATGATTGGTGTTCTACTGTTAAACTATACCATCGTCGTCGTAAATGATAATGATATTACATTAAGTTCTACGTCAACGCGCACAAGCAATGTTATAACTAAGTCCTCATTAAGGTACGAGTATGGCTTCCAACCTTACAACACATGTAAAGTTTAGGACATGAAATACATATACTATCTTATATCAATAACCGGTACAAATGCGTCACCAATGGTCTCCCTCCATTCAATTGATTCTACATAAAAATAATGTAAGGGCAAAGACCTAAAAATATAATTGAACACCTGATATATGAATGACGGAGTAGGGTCTACACCAAGTACGTCAGTTTAGAATATAAATAAATTTATGAATGGACTGTTCCTCTAATTATCTTACGAATAGTAGAAGTGTAAGTATAGTGGACAATACGTTGACCAAAGTTACAGTATTCGTAAGATGCAAATATGATTTAATATTATGATAAATATTCTTGGGTGTGGTGATTTCTATAATAAATCACGTGTTTTCATATAGGTATTTAAACAATATCTATATACAAACATATAAAAAATAAGGTTTGTTTTGAAACGTTTTAGTTCACAAAGACGGTCACTGTATCCCAAACCTGACTAACAGAATTTACATAGGATATTTCGGACATACATATTTACATTTTCGGGCAAAAATTGTTCGTAACAAATTATATTAGTTGCCATTGTTCTAGAACCTCGTTTATTGCTTTCCAATATATAGATGTAAGATATTTTATATATTAGCCAATCCGTTATTAAAACAAGAACCTTCAAATAATATCACTTTAACAGGGCGGCTTGTCAGAAAATATTGAATAAGTAGAAGAATGGCGTAATGCATACTTTTTTCTTTGATAATACCGAATAATAACCTTTGATATTTTCACTAAACTATAAAAAAACAATAAAGATTGTAAATACATTCTTATCATATACTATTAATACGTATTTTTATTATTGCTATATGAATCATTTGTAAAAGATACTGATTTGGTGTTATCGTTAAAGGTATGTTTGCCATGTGTATTATATGTGAACAATGTGCATTAAAATAAACGTGTTAAGTCATTAAACTGTTCTATATCATACGTATATGGAGACGTATTGCACTATATTTAAAGGCATCTAGTCGTAACAATATTACAAGGATGTTATTAGTAAATAAAAACGTTTAAAACTGTAAACTATTTGAAAACAACAGCAATAATATTGACCTAAGCAAAGACGAACACAATTTGTATCTATTACACCTGAGTTACTAAACCAAAGCCAATGGAAGACCTCAACGTGTTTTACGCATTATTTAACAAAGGTCAGAATACTACTTGCGCTATTCGTTATAAAATTGAGCGTCCAAAATTACAATGTAGTATATAACGTTTTTTTAGTTAAGCTTTGACTGTGTTGTGTTTGTTTTTAACAAGGCAGTTATTTTATTTCTGTTCCAATAATTGGCAACAACTTTTATAAAATATTAATACGAACACGTGTTGTGTGGCGAATCTCTAACAGTCAATGCAACTTTTAGACTCTACATAGAGAGAAGAGACAACCCTGTCTTCCTTTTACCCAAGACACGAGTTGTTAACAAAAACTGGGCTTACCTTTTTGCCTCAGACTAAAAAGCCTTTCCTGCAACTTTTAAGAAACGTGAATGAACCTACTATTTTTACCCAAACATACAAAGTTTTCACATAGTGCAATTCTCTAATCAGATAGTTTTGCGTATTATATCAACCTGCACATAATAATAGGCAAATAATTATAGCAACATTACATTCAGATAATAAATAGTATTTTATGAAATTATTAACAAATGTCTTGTTTTTTACGTAAACAGTAACGTAAACCACCCATCCATTTTGTGACGTCTTCAAAATAATTTCATATGATATATAAAGATAAAAAGATTATACAATGTTATACATATCATTTAAATATAGCTGTTAGACACTGATTATAGAAACGTTACATTGAAACAGCTGAAAGCTAAATAAATCACTAAGCATTTGATTGACCTTAAAAATTTACGTAGATAGCTGTCATTTAAAACTTATATTAAAAAAACGACCATCACAAGCGTTAGGCGAAGCTCTTACAACTATATTGGCAGTATAATGTTTTTAATCCATTTCTAATCATGTTGTAAAAATTATTACAAATATATTGAAAACTTTAGTACCTAATATTTAGAACTATCATAATATAGAGTTATCAAATTAAAAGATATCAATTACATAAAAAATTTACACTTGAAATACATAATAATCAATGATTGAGTGGTGATTGAACAAACTGTTTCTTTGTAGAACATTTGCAAATGAAAATCAAACCTATTAGATTTTATTATACACAGCCATTAGCATGTACTCCTTAAGAGCGAAAATATAAACATTACACTTAAGTTCCAGCCATATATACAAGCGAATAAAATAGGGGCAATAAAAATACAACAAAATAAATGTATTGTTGTGGCAAGTTAATATGTTAATTAAGTACATCATTATAATCACAAGTTGAAATATAAAAGGCAAGTTTATCTAATTATAAAGGAGATTTTCACATGAACAAACTTTTATTATATTTAGACACTTATGGCATTTTATATTTTCTTAAAAAAGAATAACATAATAAAATACTTTCACAAGTTCCACTTATACAAAATGCACACCAGGACAGTGAATTTAGCTACCTACAATTAATATATAATTTCTTATATATGTCATCGGAATGTCGATAAATTGATACAATTCTATTTAAATCTTTCTAAACTAAATAAGTTTATATGTAAAAAAATGTTTCTTTGTCAAAATTTTACTGACAAAGATCAAAACTTAAAACTAAAATTTATATAAATAAGATCACAAATTATATTTCAGTCACAAAATAGCTACCACAATTGCTTATATATGTGTTGTTTAAATTTTACAACAGATTTATTGAATTAGGTAAACATGGCAATGCTTTCGTTGTATTTTAAGACGGCAGCTTAATAAAGCTTTGTTTTAGATAAAATAATATAAATTAGGCCCCAGATACGAAAATGATGCAGTTGGAGTAATGGTATCTTTAAAAACACTGAATTAACGTTCCATCTGAAGGTCCATAATACTATTACTTTAACCCTACTTCTAGGACAGTTTTTTTTTAGAAAAATATACAAAATGCATTACATTTCTTAATTTTAATCACTGTGAAAATCACTTTTTGACAGATGGAGATTGAGTATTATTATCAAAGACATCATTCTTGTTATTACACAAGAAACCCATATGGCCCACTTACACGGATCTGTGCCCGCATGCTTTGAACACTATTCATTATTTTTTTCTGATGACCAACCAAGGTAACTCCCAAAGAGGTCAGCTGGTGAACAGTGAGATCTACAACAGCATTCATATCTGTTATTCCAGCAGCCCTGAATTTCTCAATGTATCTTGACATTTTAATACATTCCAACCATTCTTCAACAGATGAGAATTGGATTAAGTCTGGTGTGTCTCCAGCTAATGGATCAGTTGATCGATTTTGAGCTATCTTTCTCAATGTGTCTGGGCAACGTATGAGTTTATCTAAAGTTTTAACAATGCTTACAAAGGTGGGCCGATGAGTACGTTCTTTCTGCCAACAGTCCAACATCAGTTGATAAACAGCTTCAGGGCAGTCCATTGGAGCTGGTAGGCGATAACCTTTCTCTATTGATTTTATGACATCCTGATTACTCCAATTCCAGTAGGGCCTTTCCCCAAAACTCATTACTTCCCAACAAACAATCCCCATTGACCAAACATCACTGGCAGATGTAAATTTCCTAAATGCTATTGCCTCAGGGGCTGTCCATCGTACTGGAATTTTCCCACCTCGAGTTGTATATGCTCCATCTGCGGTTGATTCAATTTCTCGTGATAAACCAAAATCAGCTATTTTACATACTAATTGGGAATTAACTAATACATTCCGAGCAGCAAGATCACGATGAATGTAATTCATTTCTGATAGATATTGCATTCCAGTTGCTATTCCACGAAGCATGCCGACCAGTTGAAGCACACGAAATTTACCATCATTTGCTCGTAAGAATGTGTCCAATGACCCATTCTCCATAAATTCTGTAATAATCATTATTGGATTACATTTTGTAACAACCCCTTGTAAGAAGATAACATTAGGGTGCTCAAATTGCCCCATAATTGATGCTTCAGCAAGAAAATCTCGGCGGGCTCTTTCAGTTGAACCAGGCTTTAGTGTTTTTATTGCCACATCTATTTCTTGACCACATGCAGGTAATTTTAATTTTCCTCGACAAACATCACCAAATTCACCTCCACCAATTATGGCTTCTATAGTAATACAAGAGGCATCTATTTCACGAGCAAATTCTCTAACAGCTTGGTTTGGGTCTTCATAAGTATGTGGATCAATGTATGTCCTTGATCCCGTACCAGCAAAAAGTGGTGTTGTTGCATTACTACTTGTTTTTGTAGGTCTGTCTGGTCCCGTATATACTTCTCCGTTTCTATAGTTAAGTGCATTACAGTCACTCGGCTGTTTCTTGTCACATTCATCGTCAGTACGAGACCTCAAAAATAATACTGTGGCAATAATGGCCACAACAGATAGAACAACCACAGCAACCATAACACCAGCAAATAATCTTACTCGGGCCCCTTCTTCTTCGCTAACAACTAATGTTGGTTCCAATCCTGCACCTGTTCTTGCATACATAATTCCACTTAGTTCTCCCCACCCTCGCTTCATTTTAGCTCTGACTCTAACTCCATATTCAGTGTCCCTTTTCAAGCCAGTAATAACTGCATGAGGTTCTTTTGTTATTTTAACAGTGACATTTGCACTTCTTTCATTGTTATCTTTAGGGAAGCATTTTACTTCATAGCTTTCAATTGTATCATCAGGATCAGTTACATCTACAGGAGGAGGAGTCCATACTAATGAAAGTTTGTCATTTTCTACACTAACTATTCTTAACTTGGAGACCACACTCACTACAGATGCCTCTGTTATAGCAGTTATTTCAACTTTCTTTGGAGAATCACCGGTTAAGTCTGATACACCATTAACAGCAAAAACTTGAAATTTGTATTCAGTAACTGGATCTAAACCCATGACAGTGACTCGAGTATGATTAAGACCATTTGAAGATGGTCTATACTCTACATGGGGCCCACAATTTGTACATCGAACTTCATATGTAACATCATCTCGTCCACCTGTTTTATGTGGTGGATGCCAAGCTAGAGATATTGAAAACTGATCAGCAAATGTTACAGTCAGGTTGTCAGGTACACCTGGTGGTTGAGTACATGGAACATTCTTAGGGTCTTTCTTGGCCCGGAAAAAACCTGGTATACATTTACATTCAACAGAGGCATGGGCTGTAGTCTCTGAATTATCAGGGCATGACATACAAGCTTCGTCACCAGTATGTGATTTGAACTTCCCAGGGGCACATTCATTACAAACTTGGTTGCTGTGATCTGGTTCATAGCCTCCTTTGCATTTGCATGATCCACTAGGTAAAGTCCATTTTCCATCTCCTTTGCATAAATAAACCGGAGGAGACTCACCTTGAGCCGTTTCAGCGTTCTCAACACAGGTGCCATTGGCCTGTTCAATGACAGTTACTTCACGGCCTGTAGGGGTTGCTGGGAACTTTGCAAAGTTTATTGTTACTTCTGGGCATGTAATGTAATAAACTTTCACTGCTAAAATAGAAATGCAGGCACCTTGATCTCTGAATGCTAT
Organism: Pieris melete; assembly: GCA_963693345.1. NCBI lineage: Eukaryota > Metazoa > Arthropoda > Insecta > Lepidoptera > Pieridae > Pieris > Pieris melete. Next base: position 1,091,699 of record CAVNZK010000127.1, read on the forward strand.
GTATACTCCTCGTTTTGTTACAGCTATGCTCTTTACCTCTGTATTTATGTCAACTTCTGAGTTTGTATTGAACCTGCCTTCACCAGCTGCTATTCTGCCCACTAGTTTATAACTTTCAGGCTCCCATGGTGGTTGTTCGCGTGTTGCGACGTCAAACTCATAATATAACAGACTGAAGGTTTCCTTGCAACTCAGTGCGTTTCCCGGAAATAAAGAGCAATCTCGGATAGTGAAATTAATCTCGATGTATATACGATTAGCGTTTCGTCTTTCAATGAATGGTGTCCAAAGCCAATTGTTAACATTATGGTGGGCAACATCACAAACGACATACGATCGCCAGTTTATATGCTTTTCAAAATTGGTGTAAGATTCCTCTACCCAACCGGGGGTACTCGCCTGTGCACCGTAGGGGTAACGTGTCCAACCAAGAGTATTTTCAGTCGTGGTATCAAGAAGCATCACTTGATCGCCCTGAACGCTAATAGTAGTGATAACTGCGGCCGCCACCGCTACGTGAAACCACATCATCTCGGCGACATAACAATAAAAACACCAAAAAAATACTTAACTGGTTTAAATAATCGAATGCACAAAAATCCAGGTTTTCAACTACATAATCTTTAACAGTTCACTGTTTTAAGGAATGTACAGTATTTTGGGGTAGCACTTCACTTTGTCGGGGATAAAAGACGAGACCACTCCGTCATTTTCCTACAACGTTGTATTGTGTGGAATAGCGATTTAGAGCTAACGCACTGATTAAATGTTTTTAAATTTACACTTCTATACATTAAGTTCTGTTTGAAGCTGACGCTTATCAAAAACGGCACTCTTTTAAGTGAAAATTCGTGATTATAATTTCTATTGATCCCGTGCTACACATACGAAATCTTACTTTCTTGACATGGACGCGCAGGAATGTCAAATGTTGCTAGATTGAATAAGCAAAAACACATTCTATTATGGTCTAAAATAATATGTTTGATAATATTACTTGAGAGTGATAAATATGAACGTAATAATTTTCGGATGTGGAGTTAATTTTATTTGTGATTATGTTTAGTAATTTTATGATTTTTGTAAAAATGCAGAGTATAAATTTAGTACAGTTTTAACTGTAAAACAAATACTAAATAATTTTGTCTTTTAGTAATGTTTATGGCATATATAGCGGGAACTTTAAATATAATTTACATATAAAATCGAGCCATTATTGATGGCAAAAGTTCTGGTTTAAAAGTAAACTAAGAGATAAAAACCAATTCAAAATAAGTTTTAAAACTTTTATTACAATAAATAATAATGACTAAATATCATTTAATATTTCAGCTAAAATAATAAAAATACAAATCTATATCTATATTTTATATAAATGGTTTTGATAACAAAACAATATTGCACTTATTGATAGTCTAAACTTTACAATTAACTAAATTTGTTCTGAAATTCTATTGCCGTTTTCAATTCATGTAAATTTTTGAAATAGTGCAACGGGTTTATATCACCTAGGCCACTAATGTTGTTTGAAACAAGGATAGCTTGCCATCCAGCTTTTTTAGCCCCAAGATAATCTTTCTTGTAATCATCTCCAATATGTAAGCATTCATCTGTAAATAGATTTAATTTACTATGTTCAATAGCTGATTCAAAAATTTTTATATCAGGTTTGCTATAACCAATTTCGTATGAGGTCAGAATAAACTTGAAATATGAACTCAAATTTAAATTCTGTAATATCTCATGTAGACGTGGGTCAAAGTTAGACACAATCCCTATATCACAACATTGTGACTTTACATGTTCTAAAATATCAATGGCACCATCAGCAGGACACCAGCATTTTGGTGACTTATAGTCTTGTATAAGTTTATTACCAATACATTTCATATGCTCATTATCCTTTATCTTCTCTGCAAAAGTTCCTTGAACAATTTCTCTCCACCAATTTTCCCACAATATAGATTCTTTTCCAAAATTAGGGTGCCTTTTCGTCAACATTTTATAAGTGTATAGGAACTGTTTCTTAATTTCATCTTCATGTATTTGATAGCCATATTTTTCTGCTACATTTGCATAGAAATTCCATGGTGATACACATAATTTTAGTAAAGTATTTGTAGCATCAAAAGTTATCAGTTTTACTTTACTTTTCATGATAGTTTTATTGACTATTAAGGTTGTATAAACGTGGTTGTATACCAAGCCCTATTGAAGGTTTCAGGGCTTTACCAATTAAAAAATAGACTACGACGTTATTATATTTCAATGAGAAAAAGAAATTGCGCAGTTGATAAATATAAATGACATTTGTTAAAATAGTTATATAAGATATATATTACTTATTGATGAAACTTATATTTAGTAATTAAACAAAAAATTAATGTATATATAGCAATATATGTTCCCAGTTCCAGTCTTTGGTAAACTTTAAAATCAAATCGATTGCTGTTGTCAATTATATTTGTAACCTGTAGTACAAAAATCACAGATAAATAGTCTATACGTAATTATGTATATATCTACAAGGGCGGATCCAATGGCAATGTGTTGCCATATTTTTTTATTTATTGTTACAATATAGCTTTTCTTACTCTGACTCTCTAACTTCCAATAGCGATACTGACAGCAATCCCGATCCCAATAATGGGTTTATGCACAATCCCAAGCCGTATACCTTAATCGTATCCTTAGCGTTACGGATATTGAGAGAACTTCATCTAACTTCATACTAAAATCGGGATCAGTATCGCTATCGCTATTGGAACTTACAAAGTACGGGCACTTATGGCCACATATTTTTCTGTACAATTCTAGTGCACAGTGAATTACGAACTTATCAGGTGATATAAAGATTGGATGATGTTACATTATTTTTTCTACTTATTGTTGAAAAGATCCATAGAGAAAAATTCAATTTTTATTGGTATTGGCAATCACGATATTCACTTCTACTTGTTCTGTGATCACTAATTGACTATAATATATTATGTTGTAATTTGTATGTATTGCTTTTGCCATAATTTATTTGTATCACAATTGGACAATACTTGAATCAAAGTTATTTTAGACTATTCATTCAAAATTTTGTTTACCGCGTTGCTAATTACTGATTCATTGCTGTCCCAATTTTCAATATGGTTTACGTAAATTCAGGTAAATATACAATATTGTTTTATTCGAATTTTAATATGAGATTTATGCAATAGATTGATCATTGAGGCCACGTCATTCTTTTAAATATATATTTGAAAATAATAAAGGCATTCGTAATGTTATCCTCCCACGTATTTTTAAAGATAATGTCCACCATGTTAAAGTAGTTTTTTATCAACGTTACATTCCGAATCATAAATATATAATGTTGTTGTGATTTTTATTTGACTTTTTAAAATTTTGTTTCTTGTTTTTGTGCAGTTTAAAATGTTGTTTTATGCTTAGGTATCACATCAAAAGCTTTTTTTTGATAACTCGCAATAACCAATTCTGGTTGTGAGTGTGAGATCAATTTACTTAGGTCAGTGTAATAATTAAATTATTGATTGTTGACTTGATTTTAATAATTCTTACAAGTTTTACATATTTGTTTTCAGATGGTAGTATTGTAGACAAGGCTCCTTTTACTTCATTCAAATGGTTCTGGGGCTTACTAAACTTTTTCTATTACCTGTAAGTAATTGTTTAAAATGAATTATGATTATGGTAACTAAAAATCTATACATTGTCATTCTACATTACACAATATATTCCATTACCAAAAGATATAAAATAAATACGAGATGGATGTGAAAATGAAGTGACATCCAATGGCATTTATAATGTCAAGGTTAAGAGTTCTAAACCTTAAGAGCGTCATCTTTGGTCTCGTATTTGTAATTATTATAAACAAATAATTCTCAATTTGTTTAATAATTTTAGATACGATGAATTAAATCTAAATTTTAATAATATTGGCAAGCACTATGTCAAAATATTGCAAAGGTTATCAAGTGAGCCTCCTGTTTGTAGAATTAAATTATAGCGTATGTTTAAACTCTTATTTTTTTGTTATAGGTTTCAGACATTAGTCAATCCCAACTTTAATAAACATGGAAATAAATATGTTACTGATTTTCGTCCACCTGGCAGTGGGTATGTATTTTATTTGATTGGTTTTTATAAAACACAAAATTTTGAAGATTTACTGTAATTACTAAAGTCCTACTTTATATTATAAACGCGAAAGTTTGTAAGTATGGATCAATGTTGATTACTCTTTCACGTAAAACCAACTGAATGGATTTTAATGAAACTTTACAATAATATAGCTTATACCTCAGAGTAACACATAGGCTACAATTTATAAAGATATTGTGTGAATTGTCCAAAATATAAAGTAAGTAGGAAAAATCTACCACCTGCAAGATATTCTGGCGTGCGCTGCCAAAACCGCTAGAGTTACACATTCGTAATGTATGATGGAAAAGTTTACCTCAAATAGTCCCTCAAAAAAGCCCAGCACAGTATATATCTTTATAGCCGTTATAGCCATAATAGTGAACCATAACTACAATAAAAATTATAAATTCTTTTAAAATGCATATTTGGTAGTAATAAATTGGTTCCTAAATGAAAATAGATACTTTTATCAATTCCGGTACTTAAAGATAAAATCTGTCTTTCACGCTACATCATTTGGACAAATTATTATTATACTCCGGAGCAGACGAAGTCGCGGGCATCAGCTAGTAAAACGTTATATACCTGATGACATTCCTAAACTAGAAAATGTTTGGTTGACACTGCTGACCATAGATCCATTGGTCCTTATGATGTTTTCTTTCATCAGTGCTCAGCCAGAGTTTGAACACATGAGAGTACTTAGGTTGAGACACACATGAAAAGGCTAAGTTATCACTGTTGTCTCTACATACCTGTCATACCTTTTTCAGGCCACCGAAGCCACCAACTAGAAAGTATGGAGGTTTTGGTCCGTCATCATCAGGGCCTTCGCCGCCGCCAACTGGAGGATGTGGCTGTGGTTAACGTCATATGTTTCTAATTCAATTAATGTTAAATTTTACGTGATAATGATAATGACCGTAAATTTAGGCAAACCAAGATTCTGAGTGGTAACTTGGAGTAATAAGATATTAAATTCTAAGAAGCGGGAGTCAGTTCTTCCTGTCTCGACTCTGAATGACCCTGAGCATCCAGATATAAATTTCCGTGTACTTTCACAAAAAGAAATTTGCCAAATTTAAATTACAAAATTACCGTATAATGCTTATGTAAGCGTTGATATAGCGCTGTTCGTCCTAAATTAATTTACTTTCTAACATCATAGAGCCTAATCTAAAATAAATATATTTTATTCCCAAATAGTTAATTTATATAAATCTTAACTGATATTTTTAAATCTAGAACTAATTTGATTTTTACGAGTCAAAACATATCTAATTGGGGCTTATTGTTTATGTTAACTTGCTTATTAGTTTGGTTATATATAATAATTAAAATGGTATAGATCTGTATGTTATTTGTAATATAGTTTAATTTTAAAAAAAATGTAGTTTTAATTCCTTGATATTTTTAGTATTAGCTCCACTTTGATGTTGATAAGGATCAATATAAAATAAAAATAAATTTAAAACTATATTTTGATCATATGAAGAATTTATAGTAATTGTCTTTTCTTTAGTATACACAGTTAACAGTTTGAAACGCTGATTGATGAAAAATTAGTTAATAATTCCTAAATATTCAGCTTATTTCATTTTTAAGTTATTATGTATTTGTTTTGGACGTAAATCTATATATATAAAAATGAAACCCGTTTTCCGTTGTCACGACATAACATGAAAGCGGCTTGACCGATTTGGCCAATTCTTTTTTTATAATATTCTTTGAAGTACGAGGATGGTTCTTACGGAGAGAAAAATTAAAAAAAATTAGTGAAAACGTCTAAAAACAACACTTTTCTTTATTCCCATACAAAATATTCGTAATATGTAATACTTAAAAGTCAATTTAAACTTTAATACCATATCATAAAGTTCAAATGTTAGGGGAGGGTTCCGGGAAGGTAAATTTTTATTTTTTGACATAACGTATTTGTTGTATTATCAACTTTCTTTTTTTTATCTTAGCTAGACCGGTGTCCCAAATAGCAGAATAAGTATTTTATTAAAATAAAGAATCGGCTGTTAGGCGGTACAATGTTCGCCAGGCCAGCGAGTAATTTATATAAGTGATAATGTTCAGTCTCTTAATTAATTATAATGTCCAGATATAACAATATAATCCGGAGAAAGGAGTAAATGATATGTATTTAAAGGATAGGATATAATACTATCGTCGCCACGCGATGCTTGAAGGCAAGGACATATGGACCTAGCAAATCCATGCTGCGCGTAGACAACGATGATCATCAGCGTTATTACGCTTATTTGTATATTAGGTAATATCGAAATTATTCAGCTCATAGATCACATTCAAACGACTGCAAACTATTTGCTCCAAAATGATTCTACCGCTGAAATCGTAGTACTTGGCGATTTTAACGTCTATCACACCGAATGGGTCGGTTCGTATACCGACGTAATTGTAGGTACTATGTGGGAAGAACATTTCACGACTTTGCCTTATAATAGAATCCCCTTTTGCCGACGGTCTAAAATATTCACTGTTAGACCTACTGCTGACTAGTCATTCAGTTCAAGGCTACCAGATAACACGTACATTTTGATGACGTGGAACTATCAAAAACTCACAAAACATAATAAAAAAAGAAAATATGATAATACCATACATAGAGAAATTAATAACGGAAAGGACTAGGTTAAAAAACAGAACAAGATCAGAAAAGAATAAACTTAAAAGTGTTAAAACTAAGTAATTAGAAAATAAATTAAACGAAACTGAAAAGCCTACCGGTAGAAGGTTATTGAAAAGGAATTGGAAAAGCATGGTTAGCAAAGCCACCATAACCCTGGATAAAACAGGTGAGCCATTTAAAATAATGAAAGGGGTTATGCAAGGAGACCCTATCTCCTCGAACCTATTTATTTCATTGTTGGAATCTGTTTTCAGGAAACTAAACTGGGAAAATATAGGATTAAATATAAACGGCGAATATCTTGAAACTTCACGGACGATTTTTCGTTCTAAAGGCTTCTGTTTGCCTGCCAAACTTAGACATTTAACAGAGACATAATTATCAAAATATTTTATTTCCAAAAAGCTACAGAAAGAAATATGCGGTATTGAGCGTTATTAGAAAAATATTTTTTGTGGTCAATGCTGTTGAATTAGCATGTAGCCTTAAATGGGCCGGATATGTCGCAAGAGCTAAGATCGGTGGAAGGGACAGGACGAGAGCACGAGGACACCCGCAGCAGCATTGGTCCAGTGCCGGATTAACCACATAGCAAGAGTAGCAAATGCTACGGGCCCCGCGAACTTAGGGGCCCCGCGCTCCAAAGCCTGTCTGACCGTAATAAAAAAAATACGAGTGGCACTCGAGGACTGCCGCGGTAAAACTATTGCATAGCATTTTTTTTTTTAATTTGCAATAAAATTTTTGTCGCTACTCCCCGCTTTGAAGACACTCTCCTTAAAGCCTCAGCGAGCATCGGAATACTGGGCGTTGACATATCGAATAACGTTCAGTTTCGCGGTCATCTGGAAGGCTAAATTAGCCTCCAAAGAGCTTGGGGTGCTCAGCAAGGCGAGACGGTACATCACTCCGGGCCACCGCTTGCAACTCTATAAAGCGCAAATTCGGCCCCTCATGGAATACTGTTCTCACCTCTGGGCGAAAGCTCCCCAGTACCAGTTCCTTCCACTTTGCAATAACTTAAAAATTTACTTTTTTGTATAAAAGCGGTTTTCCAAATATATAAATTGATAAAGTATATCAAAAAAAACCCAAAATCATTGGAGATACAGGCTCTTAAATGTTATATAAAGTCATTCAAAAGCTATAGAATTTGATAAAGCCTAAACAAAATTTTAATTCCTGCTAAAATATAATAGCAATGTCATTTTAGTTCTATCATATACAAGCTTGTGACCCTTTACAACGCCGCTTCTATCTTGCTTTTATGAGTGGAACCTACTTGGCAATTATTATGTTACAAATGCCTGGCTTTCCCTGTTCATTTTATATTAAAACATACATTTTGCAAGCCAAGCCAGCAAGAAGCCATATTTATATGGTATGTAGAATCAAGATAAGTTTAGAAATATAAAAATAGTGTACTTTAGTATTTTGAAATAAAACAGTTGTTGCTGTACATATTTAATCAAAATAATAGACAATGAAAAGAATTGTTTGACACTTTTAAAAATTATTTTCTGTGATTGATTCCAGTACTTATACAAATACATATTCACAATGACAACAACAAAAACTAGGTATAAAGTAACATAACGTAACCTAACGTTTGCATATTCTATGGGCTTCATACTTTCGATTGGTATAGAATTTATAATTAATAATCATACCGGTGAAATGTTGAAAAAATATATTTTTTTTAATATTAATTAAAATACTCTAGACTGAAATTTGCTAGGCAACCCATATGGGATATATTTATTGACATATTATATTTAAATATAAAATACGTTTCATTAAATAAGCAACAAGATAACAAAAAGATATACAACGACCTTCACCGATATGGTGAAGGTCGTTGTATATCGGGATCTTAGACCAATATTAAACATATTAAATGGTGACGTTAAGACGGGGGGTCTGCGTACCAATCGTTCTGGTACTGACTGTTCTGGCTCTGGTACGCCTTGATATCTTTTTCTGCCTTGATTTCCGTCGGGATTTTGCAGCCGTCACTAATTTTTGGTTACTAAGTGGAGCTGGGTGAGGAGAGTCCAAAAGTCGTGGTGTCGAGCTTGTCCTTGAAGACGTTCGACTTCGGACCGCTTCAAAGGTTTTATTATCTTCGTTCCCTGTGGCATCTGTAACCAGAATCATAGTGGGAGATGGGGCAAAGATGCATGTATTATAGATGGTTATCTATATATTTATAAGTTATAAATAAATTTAGCAATTTATTTGAGCTCATACAACTGATGGGAATTATTAACAAAGTATATTTATCTTACTTTGATAACTTGTACAGTCAAACCTGGGTAAGTGAGAGTATCTTATAGCCGGAACCCGTCGTTTTAAGTTCCCAAAACCTCTATTAGCGATAAACAGAAACCTCTGTAAGAGAGAGTCGTTTTTCCCTCACGGACCTCAGTAAATGAGAGTGCTACTTATTTATACCTCTATAAGCGACAGTCGAGCTTTATTTATTTATATTATTTAGGAGGAACTCTAGCTACCATAAAAATACATACATGCATAACAGATACACAGATACAGTAACAATTAATGACAAAAAAAGTACAATTTTAACATCTGTTATTTTATGGCTCATTCTTAACTTTTTAAATAAGATCTAGATGAAATAAAATATACCTATATGTACACAATATATGTTTGTGCACATTATGCACATAATTTTATCATATTACATAATATTTACTACATTCGTACTTGCTGTGACTTTAAATCGCTGCGTACGTCATAAGCGAGAGTGAGATTGTGCTCCCTTCAACTCTCGCTTATCCAGGCTTGACTGTACTAGTTTTTTTTATTATATATAGTAACCTATTGGGCACGCGATCAGGCAGATCCGAAAAGCTAGGCAGCAGGGCAGTGTGAAATCTCCTAATAATCTTTCCTAAATAGTGACTTTATTTGCTTAAATCTAGGTCTTAGCGTCTTTCGCCGGGCCCGGGCGAAAACTACTCCGGAAATATCCTCATAATATTTATGGACGAGTCGGAGCAAGTTCTAATACCTACGTAAATAAGTATGAAAATCAAGTGTAAAAAGTTATGCAGTGCGTGCGAGCTCTAAGATACGTTTCTAAGTAAACGACTAAAAAAATTGGGTAAGGAATAATATAAATAAATCAGACAGAAGACACATTTAATACTACTGACGTCATGTCAAGTTTATCAAAATGAAACTAACCGTAATTTGCTGCCATCTCGACATCCAACCGACTTTGCTGTTTCTTCTTCTCACTCTCCGCTATTGTAGTCCATATATATTTTTCAAGTTCCTCAGCATCGGTGATGTCATCATCGTCTTTTCGTATTGGAACATATTCAATGGTTAGTTCCGGAAGGGATTCTTCATCATCACTTTGTCGTTGTGGAGAATTTGGAGCTGTAAATAGTGACATAATAGAATTAAAAAAATGTTTTAAAAATTGCAATGGCTTTTTGGATGCTAACGATTAAAGCCAGGGTAAAAAGGTTGGTGGACTCAGTTTCCGGACTTAGACTCTCACTAGTTGTGCGTACGATTTAATAATTTACATAAATTAAGCCTGATAATAAATAGTTGAATTTGCTAAACACTAGACCATTGAATATACATTGATAACAAGTAGCTATCTACTAACGTCTGTTAAAATAAGCCTCCTAAAGGTTTCATTACGTCCATGGGCAGGTTAACACTTGATTTTTAGTGACCCTCATAGTAATCAAGTAAAAATAAAACGAAAACACGCGACGTCATTTCACCAATTCAAATCAAATATGGACGACGACAGTGAAATGAAACTCAAATGAAGTAACCAATGCACCGCGTTTTCCTTTTCATAACCCAACATTATTTGGAATCTTTATCCACGTTTATGTATTAAAGTTTTACGCAAATAATATAAACAGAAAATTAAATATTGTCATCGGTGTATGCTATCTGCTCTTTCCAAAATGGAAGTCGACTTTAGTTCAGGACATTTTGTAATGAGAAAAACGCGTCATTTAAAATTCAGTCAAAGTCAACTTATCACAAAACTTACGTTGTAGATTGACAAACATGTTTCTTATGATTTTATTCCGCAATTCCTCTTGATCACTTCTAGACATTTAAAAAAAATTAAAATTAGCCTCTAATTAAAGTAAACGACTACGGACTATCTGTTGCAAGTGAGGTGTGGAACTGTGTGGCACAGATCAGTATATCTCAATTCTCAATGCGATATTTCGTATTTCATGTACATGTTTATAATTTAAATTTGGAACGCGCTACATACCAATTTCAAAATGTAGCTTCTCAGATTGGAGATTTGAATTTCGAAGCGACGTCTACGAACGTCAACGAGAGTAGAGTGGGGTTAATAAATATAAAGTACGATATAACCTATATTCGGCCATTTTATTATGGAAGGGCCATGTACCTTTCATAATAACCATATTCTCCTGATTTTAAAAACAATAAATCCATTAAAATCAATGTTACAGGTATGTACAATACCTTCGTCCTAAGTATCAATAGTATAGTCCTGTCCAAGTATCAATAGTATAGTTTGCAAAACTTTAAAAGTAGCGATTTCGCTATATTTCGCAGAAGCTTTAAATTATAATATACAAAATCCATGTTTTATAAATTCCGTATGACATTTTAAAAGGATTTTTTTAGAACAGGGAAAAACTGGTAGGTGATAGGATGTTAGTTGATACCGCTGCCCATGGAACCTCAATGCTTGAGGGCTCGCGAGTGCTTTGCCGGTCCTTTAAGAATTGCTACGCTCTTTCCTAAGAACCCTAAGTCGAATTGATTCGGATATACTCCAGTGGGCAGCTGCTTCCACATAGTGGGCGTGCGTGGCAAATAATTTTTGGAACGAAGTTCCTTATAGCGCGTTGTGAAAGGGGGAAAAAAAAAACTAGGCTAGACGGAAAAAATTCTTACGAAAAGTTGTCACGACACATTTTTGCTATTTGCTATTGTAATACACCGGTTCTCGTCCGATCACCGAAGCTAAGCAACGTCGGGCGAGGTCAGTACTTGGCTGGGTGACCGCCTGAGAACAACTCGTGATGTTGGCTTTTTTTGTAGGGATAAGAAATGAAAATTATTTTTGGAATCACTTAACTAAATTAGTCTTGTTGGAACGAAGTTATCGAGCGATGCGAAAGGGGGCTAGACGTAATAAATTAAGACCAAAAGTTGTAACGACACTTTTTGCTATAGTTGTTATATTTTACATTTTCGACTTAGCCATCACCAACGTCCATACCACGTTGAAAACACCGGTTCTCGTCCGATCACCGAAGTTAAGCAACGTCAGTACTTGGATGGGTGACCGTCTGGGAACACCTCGTGATGTCGGCTTTTTTTTCGTCGTAAGATTGTTGTCGAGAAAATCTATCATACTGTTATGATACCAATTAACATATAAATTAATCGAAAGGAATTTCGTTCCATCCGGGTGTCCCTTGACACCTCTAAAGTTTTTATTATTCTCTAATAGTTCTTCCAATCATTATGTTGATGATGAAATAAAAAAAAATGCAGAAAAATAGAATATTTAAAATGGAAGCTATAGGCTATATACAATGTTTATAATACCATGGACCCTATTTCATTGGGAATATTAGAAATGGTCACACCTATGGTCATCGAAGTATAACTCTTGCGCAATATTTATTGGGCACCATAGATTTATATCGTTAGATAGGCCCTTAAGGCTGATTTACACGTATTAAGTTGCCAAGTCTTAACTAAATTTTAACTAAATTTCAAGCGACTTAATTTTAAGTAACCGTTTACACGTAAAAATACTAAATTATTAGTTAAACTCATTTATTCGCTCAAGATGGACGACCACAGAACAAAATATTATAGGATTTTCTCTTCCTGATTGGGGATTTACTGTATTGTATGGTCCAATAAGTGATTGTGAAGGTTCTGGAGACTCAACGTAATACGGATTTGAAGAAGGCGAAGGAGTAAAACGACTACTATTATTAATTTGCGAAGGGGTTCTACTACTGTCCATTAATTGTTTAGGCAGGGTAGTAATCAGTTTACAGAGCTCAGGATTCAAATCATTTAACAGTTGACCACTAAGTGATATGTAAATTGACTTCTTAAAACAAAAGTACATTTATCGTACTCATCAGAAATTGATATTAATGTTCAATTAAGATTATAAAGAAATTAATATGAGCCATGAATTAAGCTGCCATCCCACGCTCTGTTAACTTAGGACCAAATTAATCACAGTGACTTTTTCACTTGAAGCTATCGATCTAGTTGACCAACGACTGTTGTACATCTACGTGCGTAAGGCGGTGAGCACTGTGGTGGGTGGGGGCAGGTTACAAATTGTAACCCAAAATAAAACTACCACTTATACATAAGGGTTTTAATTTCTTCCTCTGTCTGATAACATTTAAGATAAGTATTAGCTGGAAGACAATCTTTTCTAAATTTTCTAAATTTAAAGAATACTTAAATGATCCTATTCCTTGGGATTGATTTGCTCCAGTTCAAACAATTTTAAATTACAAACAGTGGCGGAAAGTTTCTTGACAGTTCTTCTTACCCGCTCTACGCCCTTGACTTGCGAACTGGTAGTACCTAAATGTGAATTTACAATTAATTTAACTTGACAATTCATGAGTGTACTTGTTTACCTACATGAATAAAGATATTTTCAGTTTGAGTTTTGAGTTTGAATCAGAACCTGGCTTAATTTTGGGATCATGCCGGTTTCCACAATGTGTTCTTTACGTGGCAGTGTCAATTGTTCGTATAGAAAGAAATATCCATTGGTGCAAACTGAGTAGATGTACCAATTCTTGAAAGGCCGGCAACGCACTTGCGAGCATTCTGGCATTGTGAGTGTCCATGGACGGCGGTATCACTTAACATCAGGTGAGCCTCCTGCCCGTTTGCCTCCTATTACATAAAAAAAAAGATGTTATAGCAATTACACAAACTATTTTTAGTTTGCTTCTTTTCTACGGATTGAGTTAAAGAGCTTAAGCGTTTGATCCTTAATCCTGAAATAACCTAACATACATTGTCGCTGCGTTAAGCGACCGCTGTTAAAATTTATTAAAAGAGTTTAAGAGACACTTTTGTCTTCACGTTTCAACTTTGAAACCGTTTCAATTTACACTGCTTCGAAGTATAATGATGTAAATAATATAACCTTTGCACATAAGAGTTACACTACAATAGGGGATTCTTTAATAAAATCCCAGAGGCTCTTTTATCTGTATTAAATTATATAATAATTATATTATATTTAATAAATTTAAGAAATTTATTAAAGAAAAGCTGTGTAAAAAGGCTTACTATAAAGTTAACGATTATCTAGTTAATAAAAGGGCCTGGTACTAGTGCTAGACAGGCTACTTCTAATTAATTAGCGATATTTGTTTTAAAATAAGTGTTGTTGATGATTTGCTATTTTAAAAGAGTACCGAGAGGTTTTTACGCCGGCTTTTTCTCTCGGCCTACACCCTCTGTCTTCTTTGCCGATGAGTAGGGATGCCTACAAATTCAAATTTAATGACGTGGAATAAGTGATATCTGTATCTTATGTTCCATAATAAACATTATTTATTTTTATTTATATTTTACAGCTATTGAAACCAGTACTATATTTAAGGCACGGTAACTTATGAATAAATGTTTAAAGTCCTAAATAATTAGACAGTAGCATCATTTATAACTATTACCAACCGTTAAATTGCATTTCTAAGTATATAAGAATTCAAGTTTCCCAAGCCTTTATAAGGTAAAATTAGAAGGGTGAAACCCATTATATTTACATAGCCTATCATCAAGACCGAGTATAGAATACTATAGGGGAAGGTGGGGACCCTTCGTACGGTTTTCACATTTTATTATTTTATTTTTTTCTATTTCCATGAATCAATCACCTGATAGCTTAAATTTATAGTCTAACTATCTGAGATTCATATAAAAAAATGACAAATGATTTCATCTAATGGTTCAACCATAATTATGATTTAAACTAAATCTGGAAAACGTACGAATCTGCCCCATCAACGGGGCACCTTCGTACAGTGTTGGGGGTACCTTCGTACGCTGTGGGGTTGTTCCGTACTTGCGATTAAAACGACACATATAAATCAAAATTCATTTATTAGCAATGAAATTAAACACAAAAATAAAGATTTAATTTCTATTAAACAAAAATAAAATACTTTTCTTATAGTGAACAAAAATTACCTAGCTTTTCTTATGTAAAACTAAATTTAATTAGTTAGGTATCTTAAATTTAGAATTACATTTCTTAATCTTTGGTGCGGATTAGCATTTTTCTCGGGTGAGGCAGTATAAATTCTTGGTTTTCCTGGCCGTCGTCGTCATTTGTTGCGTATAGGGTCAAAATGTCTCTGGTGTCAAAACTTACTTCGAAGGAACTACTATTTGATTGATTGGTAAATTATTCAAAGCATCTGGTTCACAAGCATCAAAATCAACCTTAATAAAGATAATAAGAAATAGGTCTTAATATATTATATTTACATCGACGATAGCAAAAATAGCAACACAGGACAAAGTTAATGCAAAAATTAGCAATTAGCACACTAACACAATCGTACCTACCTACCAGAGGGTTTAGTCAAGATGTCTTAACAGTAGTGTATGTAGAAAGTCAAAAACTTAATTTATATGAAAATGACAGTTCGTGTCGACAAATTTTCATACAAATTCAGTTGTACAATTCGTTCAAATGTGCCCCATCTAGTGCTGTCCGAAAGTACCCCACTAACTAAATAACAACAAGATGTAACTTATTTACATATTAATAGGAAAACGTCATAAATTAAGTATTGGAGACATATCTTAAGTATATTTTGCTAGTTACTGATAGAATACTCTACACGAAAACTTATTTTATCTACGGTAACAAGAGACAAAAACATTGATTAAAAATTTACCTTCCGAGCGCGAAAACACGTCCATGCCTGTAACTTCAATCTCATCGGTGCGAATTTCGCGAAATTTCGGTGATGTATAGTTGGTACCTCGACTCATGCACATAATATACTAAAACAAGACTGTACTTTGTTTCGTTCAAGTTTTATTTTGACTGTATGTATGTGCCCCGCGTACGAAGGGTAACGATCTTCCCCTATCCGTAAAATCAAAAATTGATGTCTTTACCCAGATTATCAAGTCATTATCAGTTAACTTTGGCTTTTAGGCGTACGGCATAAGGTATAATATTGTTTGTGGTGCGGTAAGTTCATTATGTACTTAAAACTATGGACTTGACAAATCACTATAAATTTCACACTACAGAAATATAACGTGAGAAGTCTTCGTGTTATAGAGGGAGAGCAGTGTTGGCCGGGTGGCTTCAGCGTGCGGTTCTCATTCCTGAGGTTGCAGGTTCGATCCCCGGCTGTGCACCGATGGACTTCCTTTCTATGTGCGCATTTAACATTCGCTCGAACGGTAAAGGAAAACATCGTGAGGAATCTATAGGTATCTATAGAGGGAAGTAGCGCGTACACCTGGGGGATTACTGGATAGCACAATAAAATAACTCTTCTTAAATGATCTCAACACCTTCTAATATCCTTTACCTAACAACTCGTCCGTAACAACAGTCTCGCTGGCGACTGCTGTAAAGCACTCGAAAATTTATATAATAAATAAATTTCATAGATAATTCCTGTCCTACACGGCTTAAAATTACATGATGACCATTCGACTAAGTAAAATAATTACCAAATGTATCAACATAATATTTATTCACAACTCAACCGTATAAAACAAACCATCTAAAATAACAACCTTCATTTCTTTTGCGTTTTCAACACAGTATTTAAAACAATAAGAAATGTTAAATTAAATATTACTTTCACGAAGGCGCCCAACGTCTGCCAACTTCTGGCCAAGCTTCGACTTACATACACTTTACACTTAATTACAATTTTACTTTAATATATAAACGAGACAAAAGGTAATTTTTATTTTTTTTATAAATTTAATATATAAACGACAATTGTGCATTTCACTTATGAATAAAACCTAACCACGCCCTTCAACCTTGAAAAGCCCTAACTGATACACACACCCACACCGCTCAATCCTCACCTTGTCTCAGTGCATTAGGTATGTTGATTGTTGAGACCCATGATTGTCTTAATTTGTTCAGAGCATTGGGTAGGCGATCGACAACAACTTCCACTGCCATCGCTCCTACCACCCATTATCAGTTTGTCGAGATTATTCAGTTCTCACCTGGCCATCATCCAAAGTATCCGGTACTAATCTAAATTTTTTAGATGGCACAAAACCGGGCCTAAGAAGAGAAGAAATATCAATACCCAGAGATGTGTCGCTTCTTTAAAACAAAGTCACTATCATAAATACTGAAACTCGAATTACGATATTTTCGACCTCAAAGTATAAGCTATTTTTTCAGACCGACAGCTTAAATATAGTTTTAAGCAATACTTGTTTCAAGTCCTATCCCTCAAGGGGGATGAGGTTAACGGCGATGGAGGAGTCGAATCAGAATCCATAATTGGATATTGAAACTATACCATAAGTAAGACAAGTAGGGATGCGTCGTCACAGTTCCTTTGCGATAACAATCTCATTTTACGGTGACGAGCACGGCTGGACCGACATCAATTACGACGTAAACGTTATATTTTAAAAGACCATAATTTCGGATTTTTTTTTTGGTACAGAACCTTATAATTGTAATTGTGTATTACGTCATGATTGGATTAAAATATATTTTACAACAAAATCAACACTACTCCTAAATCTAGATATATGTATAGACATATACATAACATTCATTAGGGGCCATCCATAAAGTACGTCACACGAATTTTAGGACTTTTGAACCCCTCCCCCCGTCCTTGTCACAGGTTGTCACACTTTTATAACCCCCCCTCCTGATGTGACGTCACACATTTTTTTAAATTTATTGTATATGTATTTAAAAATAATCGAGAGAAAACAGCTTTTTTAATTTTTTACTTATTTTGATTAAATATTAACCTCATAAAATCAACAAAAAGTCCAACATTTCATAAAACCGAAAAAACAAACCACTAGTTAGACAATAATAAACGATTAAATATATTAATTAAAGATAAAAATATTTATATTTTTTTTATATCAATGTAAATATAGATCTAGAAATTTTTAATTTTAAATTCACATCAAAACTTTGCGTTTTAGTATTTTAAATTTTAACATGTGACGTCACAAAAGTATTGACCCCCCCATGCCCCTTGTCACACGACGTCACACTTCGGTGATACCCTCCCTCCCCATTAACGTGTGACGTACTTGATGGATGGCCCCTTACTAACAAAAACACACACACATAATAATAATTATCAAATAAAAAAATAAAAAAATAATGATAGATAACAAAAATCGGCTTGCGCCAAAAAGTCAACGGCGTGCGTCAGGCACAGAAGGCTGATCACCTACTTGCCTATTAGATTACCAAATTATCATAATACAGATACAGAAATCTGAGGCCCAGACCTAAAAAGGTTGTAGCCATTGATTTATCTTATGTATGAAACCAGTAGTTGTATTATAAACTAACTAGAGAATATTAGCTAGTAAAACATCCGTAGAACATTATTATTTTTTAGTTAACGAAATGTAGAAATATTTTAAAATATTTTTTTGTGTATTGAGAACAAGACGAACCACTACTTTTCCGCTTATTCTGAAGAACGCAAATGCACGATAAATCCTATTGTTGTATGTGAATACAAAAGGATACCATCGAAAAATGTATGCTAAGTCAGTACATTACCCTGACTTTAGTTCATTTATAAAATGAATAAAGAATTATTAATTATTTTTATAAAACTGCCAAATTGTGTAAAAAAATTAAATTTTTACATATGTTTAAGATCCAAAGTACAAATCAATTTCAATTTAGTGGTAAAGGACTATTTTTATTAAACTATGGTATTCGATATGCACTGGCTAGACAATATTAGAATTGCATAATGCATGAGTGATTGACTCACAGCCAGCCACAATGTGTTACACAAAAACTAGCCCTCTATTTAATTTATATACATATATCAAACGAACTATATATGGCATGCTATATCAATGCAGGTAACACATTAGAAAGTGGGTTTGGATTACATTTTTTTTTTATTTAATTGGCTAAAACGAGGCTACGGAACCGCAATAATGCAGCTACTGCAACCCATGGACATATATTATAGAGGCTGGGTGCGTTGCCGGCCTTTGACGGATGCCTTTTTTTAAATAGTAGGAGGTCGTATCATCCAGGAAAGATCTCTACTGGCATCGAGTAGCATATTATACTGGTTCTATAATTAATTATTATAATTTTAATAGTTGTTTCAATACAGAAAAGTTTTTTTTCTATTTCTATATTCTATTAAGTAAATAGACGCATTTATGATTATGAGCTTTTAATATAAATTTAATAGTATTATATCGTTTCCCGTACTGTATAAACATAATAAGCGCCTGTGCACTTGAACCCCACGCTATTTAAAATTGTTATAATTCTTGAGTTAATGTGTTCATTCTTAATATTAGTATATATCTGTTTACCTCATTTCCGTCCGAGGGAGGAAGTCAATGAAATAAAAATAAAACCGGGATCGCAAACAAAAATAAAAGTTTAATCATTTGTATATAAAACAAAAAAGTACTCCCCACGTTTAATTAACTTTACAAGTTTAAGAATTCGTTCAATTATATTTGAGTAGCTTTGTTCATAATCCCTGATAGAATTGAGACAATTGCTGAAGACGTGAGAGGAATGACAACGTACAATTATGGTATACGATGAAATATTGATGTTCAAAATACACAATTCTGAAGCTCGCTCATATCTCGTAACGCTTTCATACATTCTGAATTGATTATAATTTTCTATATCCGGATTAATTATTAACTTAATGTATGTATTTAATGGATTGTTAGTCGAGTTTTTCGTATTATTATCAAATTTTATTCGTTGAGCGAGATTAGTATGAAATGCTGTAGTGTAGAACAATGATTTATACTTTAACTAGCAGACCGGCCAAGCGTTGCTGTGGCTAAGGTTTTTGTTATATTACATAGTAGCAAACTATTCAAGGGAAACGGTAGGAGAGCACCAGTCATGGGGACCACCATGCTTTTTTGGTGGTTATGACATTAAATTGTAGCTTATGTGAAACGTTGGTACTTTCAACACAGCGCCATCTGTTAGAATTGTGACTATCAAATAATAAACAAATATTTTGCAATAAAATAATATTGCGGGTAAAATTAAGTAAATTTAGATGAAAGCTTAATACAAAAATCTTATCTTTTAAGTTGGATCAAACTACACACGGTGTGCAAATTTGATTGATATCGGTTCGATTCCATCGAGGACAAACAACGTGACACGTAATTTGTATATATTAAGATAAGAATACTAATTAAATGAAAGTTTTAAAAAAATAGTTCTTCTCCCCTACGGCGACGACATCCGCAACAAAATCCGCATTTACCGCCTGCTCCTGCCAGCTTTTGTGCTTGTCCGAGGGAGGTGACACGGGGTTAACGTGTCCACAAAAGCATCCTATACCAAATCCCGCTCAAGGGATCAAAGACATCCCATCCAGCAGCTTGCCATCGTCTCGATGGGAGCGATGTATGTTGGCTCCAAAAACTCTGGAACATTGACGGAGGAAAAAGAGCGGTGTGATTTCTGTGTGTTTATATTTGGATCTGCCCTGCGATTCTGTAACTCACTTTTCGATCTCACACAGCGGTTTTCGCATCGGCGGTCGCTCTCAAATCAGTCGTGAAGCAGTCATTTTATGATTTGGCATTCTGAAAAAGTGGGAGCTTGTAGTTTATTGTTTATTAGAATGCCAAATCATAAAATGACTGCTTCACGACTAATTTCAGAACGACGTGAGTTCGAAAAGTGAGTTACAGAATTGCAGGGCTGTACAAATTCACCTTACCCCAAATGCTGACTACATTATACGAATACAAATTATTATTTCTCATTTTACGCTCCTTAATATTAAAACATACTTATTAGATTCAATTAGAACGAATCGGATGTTAAATTGTTTTTGTCTATCGCTTACGCCATTAACGAACCACTGTAATCAAAATCTAGAAACTTCTGGTTGTAAATTATAAATTATTTTATTGTAATTTACTACTATTCTAGACTACTTATTAATTTAGGCGACTTGATTGACGCGTATACAATTTTAAATTAATAAAGAATTCATAGAACGAATATTTCCGACCTTCTATTTTAATGAAAGATACATCGATTTATTATTTCCCGGCATGTTTTCAAACATTAATGTGACATCGTAAAACAATACTCACTTGCATAGCCCATGTGCGAATAGCATTACGTAATTGACGGTATAAATATTTTTATAGGTACCTGTTTTATGGGAAAATTATTGAATTTAAACTTGTTCAATTATTATGTTACACATATTGGACGATGGTTTAGGTTCCTTCTGCCTAGGTTTTCTCAAATAACTTCTAAGTATCTAACTAGTATATTTAATAGAATGGATGAATTATATGGACATAAATTATATGACGTCATTTAATTTATAATTGTTTAGTTATGCCACATTTCATATATCTAATTGAAATGGTGTACCATTAAATTGCCTTAATAATTTAATTGTCTTAATCATAAGGATATAATATAGGACAGTTATAATTATTTTTATAATAGTGTACGTAAAATAAATCGAATACTATGTTATTATGTGTTTTATTATAGTTACTATAGATATTCCATATTTTGTGAATTCTATTGTAATAGTCAACAATAGATAATACAGAAATTAATTTCATCGAGATCCGTCATGACCTCTTATTGTGAGCCAATTGACCTTTAGTGAAGTGCACCACTATTTCATGACATCGAAGACTGGTTTTGAGGTTTTCAAGTTATCAAGGGTCTATGTTAGGGATAGGTTAATATAGAGGTGGGTATATACATATGTATGTATGTACCCTTATTCCTATTTTTACTCGAATGCGTCAGAAGGATTGGTTCAATAAAATACAGAAATTTAAATAATGCTATTTATTTATTCACATTGCACATGTTACATAAAAATAAAAGAAAGTATGCCACAGCTATCGGCGACGCGCATTGCGGTGCGACCTGCGGCGCGGTGGCGGCGGCGACGGCCTGCGCGGCGTGCGATTGAAACAAATGCACTCGGGAGTATCGAGCAGTGTTCACAACCTGAAGCCGGGCAGTTATCGTACCAGGGCCGTAAAATTATCGTATATGTGATCCATATACGATAAATTATCGTACAGTCAGGAAAATGGCTAAAAATACTTTAAAAAATCATATGAAACGTGAAAATAAAATGTTGCAAACGATTTATAGTGTAAATCTTGTAAACTTGTGTTTTTCAAATTGAAAAAAATAATAATAATTCAATCTCTTCCGTCAAAGAGGAACAAAAATACGCAATATTTTCTCGTTCATTTTACATCGCATATTATTTTTATCACTTAAAATTCGTTAGGTATTAAAATGTTATCGAAGACTTCCAAATCTGCGTCACCATACAAATCGTGAATTTTTTGGCTGTGCATTCTGATGCGTTTTTGTGTTTGTACATTAACGCATTGTTCATCTGCTGTAGTTGCCTTGTGACAGCATAAGTTCCTAATAGAAAAATAAGCCAATAGATGGCACTGACACTAAAAACTGTAATTGTTATTGGGATATCTGTGTAATCATCAAATTTTTTATCAGACTGGAAATTATCGTACAATCTGCGTACGATAGTCATGTACCATCGTACATCGTACGTAGTTATGAAATTATCGCAAATGTACGATAATTATCGTACGGTTGTGAACCCTGCTCGGGAGTATCGAGGCGGCCACAGCTCAGAGCGGCGCGCGCAGCGGCAGAGGTGGACATTTAGCATCGCGCGACCAAAACAAATAATTTTGTTTTTATCGCGCATTGAGCTCATATAAAATAATGGATACAGAAAAATTTGTTAGTGAAATACTGAGTAGACCAGCAATATGGGTGTCAAACATCCACATCATAAATATAGGCATGTTATAAAAAAATTGTGGGACGAAATAAAACTAACTAATATACTCTAAATACGTCCACCGCTGATGCCGCTGCTGTCGCAGCTGGTCGAGCTGTGGCATATCACCGCAAACTGCGCCTCTCAGACCCTCTCGCCGCGCCGCGCTCCACACCGCCAGAAACTAGCTCTTACAGTTGTTAAAGCTCTTTTTGCTTTTCTCTAAAACTCTTTCGAAATGTCTCATTGACAAACAATTTTATGTTATATAGGTTTAACATTTCTTTAAGTTACTGAGGGCCAATTCAGAGATACTACTACTACTAGACTACTAGACTACTTATGGAGGTTTTTTGGCTCTGACGGGAAGGGAACATATTATGTTCGTATGCTTCAAGGGTATCTTCGTTTCCCGTGGCATCTGTAATCAGAATCATAGTGGGAGATGGGGCAAAGATGCATGTATTATAGATGGTTATCTATATATTTATAAGTTATAAATAAATTTAGCAATTTATTTGAGCTCATACAACTGATGGGAATTATTAACAAAGTATATTTATCTTACTTTGATAACTTGTACAGTCAAACCTGGGTAAGTGAGAACTGGATAAGTGAGAGTATCTTATAGCCGGAACCCGTCATTTTAAGTTCCCAAAACCTCTATTAGCGATAAACAGAAACCTATGTAAGAGAGAGTCGTTTTTCCCTCACGGACCTCAGTAAATGAGAGTGCTACTTATTTATACCTCTATAAGCGACAGTCGAGCTTTATTTATTTATATTATTTAGGAGGAACTCTAGCTACCATAAAAATACATACATGCATAACAGATACACAGATACAGTAACAATTAATGACAAAAAAAGTACAATTTTAACATCTGTTATTTTCTGGCTCATTCTTAACTTTTTAAATAAGATCTAGATTAAATAAAATATACCTATATGTACACAATATATGTTTGTGCACATTATGCACATAATTTTATCATAATACATAATATTTACTACATTCGTACTTGCTGTGACTTTAAATCGCTGCGTACGTCATAAGCGAGAGTGAGATTGTGCTCCCTTCAACTCTCGCTTATCCAGGCTTGACTGTACTAGTTTTTTTTTATTATATATAGTAACCTATTGGGCACGCGATCAGGCAGATCCGAAAAGCTAGGCAGCAGGGCAGTGTGAAATCTCCTAATAATCTTTCCTAAATAGTGACTTTATTTGCTTAAATCTAGGTCTTAGCGTCTTTCGCCGGGCCCGGGCGAAAACTACTCCGGAAATATCCTCATAATATTTATGGACGAGTCGGAGCAAGTTCTAATACGTAAATAAGTATGAAAATCAAGTGTAAAAAGTTATGCAGTGCGTGCGAGCTCTAAGATACGTTTCTAAGTAAACGACTAAAAAAATTGGGTAAGGAATAATATAAATAAATCAGACAGAAGACACATTTAATACTACTGACGTCATGTCAAGTTTATCAAAATGAAACTAACCGTAATTTGCTGCCATTTCGTCATCCAACCGACTTTGCTGTTTCTTCTTCTCACTCTCCGCTATTGTAGTCCATATATAATTTTCAAGTTCCTCAGCATCGGTTATTTCATCATCATTTTTGCGCATCGGAACATATTCTATGGTGAGTTCCGGAAGGGATTCTTCATCATCACTTTCTCGTTGTGGAGAATTTGGAGCTGTAAATAGTGACATAATAGAATTAAAAAAATGTTTTAAAAATTGCAATGGCTTTTTGGATGCTAACGATTAAAGCCAGGGTAAAAAGGTTTGTGGACTCAGTTTCCGGACTTAGACTCTCACTAGTTGTGCGTACGATTTAATAATTTACATAAATTAAGCCTGATAATAAATAGTTGAATTTGCTAAACACTAGACCATTGAATATACATTGATAACAAGTAGCTATCTACTAACGTCTGTTAAAATAAGCCTCCTAAAGGTTTCATTACGTCCATGGGCAGGTCAACACTTGATTTTTAGTGACCCTCATAGTAATCAAGTAAAAATAAAACGAAAACACGCGACGTCATTTCACCAATTCAAATCAAATATGGACGACGACAGTGAAATGAAACTCAAATGAAGTAACCAATGCACCGCACATGCATAATTTCATAACCCAACATTATTTGGAATCTTTATCCACGTTTATGTATTAAAGTTTTACGGAAATAATATAAACAGAAAATTAAATATTGTCATCGGTGTATGCTATCTGCTCTTTCCAAAATGGAAGTCGATTTCAGTTCAGGACATTTTGTAATGAGAAAAACGCGTCATTTAAAATTCAGTCAAAGTCAACTTATCACAAAACTTACGTTGTAGATTGACGAACATGTTTCTTATGATTTTATTCCGCAGTTCCTCTTGATCACTAGACATTTTTAAAAAATTAAAATTAGCCTCTAATTAAAGTAAACGACTACGGACTACCTGTTGCAAGTGAGGTGTGGAACTGTGTGGCACAGATCAGTATATCTCATTAAAGAAAAATAAGTACTAATAAAAATATGAGGGTAGACTTGGTTAGTGGTAGCATTATTTGTTACTACCTTATTTTGTATCATTTAATAGAATTTGTGTTTGTAACGCGAAATAAATATCGTCTTGTGCTCTATTTTAATATTATACATTTATAATTTACTTAATTTAGTAATAATTCAAACCAATACAAAATAGCATTATTACTTTCAAACCGGATGCAACTAAAAAGCGACATTAAAAAGAGACAGACACATAAATTAATAGGATTTGGCGTGGGAGAGAGTGAGAAAGCGACAGGTAAGAGACACAAATATAAAAATGTGTAGGATGAAGCCAGGAAAGAATGAGATAGAAATATACGTACTATTTCTAAACTTTATCTAAGTTAACTTTATTTAACCAATTTCTGTAAAGCTGCATATAGTCGACTAGACTATATATCTATATCATTTTTCGTAAAACAAAGGTCATAAAGAAGTTTCACTTCTTACGTGTGTACACTAGTATACGCATACTAATTCTTTATCAAGTTGCTATAAATGGTTTATGTTGCTAATCAAGAGTTTTCAAATAAATTTTAAGAAAAAGACACATAAAAAATACAATAATACAGTCTGCATAAAAAAACGATTATTTTTTAGCATCATTAATCGATTTTTTCCTAATTTTTGAATTAATTTCAAAATAAACTCCCTAAATATTATAGTTTTCATGGTTTTTTTTAAATTAAAAATAAAATATTATAGTTTTCATGGTTTTTTTTAAATTAAAAATAAACTATAGATTATAAACACAAATTAACGTTTAAGAATAATCAAAATGGAAATTAACTTAATCTCGTTTAATCTAATAATTAAATCTATCAATTTTAGGAGAAATATGATATATGCTGTGTGTATACCTTTTCAGTAGCACATTGCAGTATTTTTGTTGTCTTTTTAATTGTATGTAAACTTGTTCTGCTGAGTAAATTTAATTTACTTTTAACTTATAGTTCCATTAAAACTTGAGTTTTTGTACAATTAACTGGTTCTATCATCCTTTCGATGTTTTACAAAAAACATCAATTCATCGAGTATATCAATCATCGAGAATTCAACGTATCGCATTGTAAGCATCGATGTATATCGAATATCGCTAATAGTTCGAGGTTCGGGCTATAAAAGACCAGACATAATGTCGGGAGGTGGCAGATGAAAAGTTGACAATGATTGATTTTCAATTATAAAAATAATCGATTATTTTAAATATAAAAATCGCGTAGGGATGAATAAAATAAAATAAAATTAATTTCAAAAGTTTATGCTTCGTAGTGAAATAATGTGATATTTTGCGAATTTAATAAAGAAACTAAGTGAAAACACACCACCATGAGTACAAAAGAACTTTACACTAAGGTAAGATTTTGATATTTTGTTCTAAAATTATAAAAATATCTGGCCAATATAAACTTCATATAAAACCTCTTTAGACAACTGCATCATCATAAATCATCTTTCAAAAATTTTGGTTCTTGATATTTTTATTTATTTGTTAGCATATTATTGAAATGCTTTGAACATACATTATCGTTTATAAAAGTAACAAAAAAACGAAGCTATCGTAATCATTTTAATTTTGTAGATGGGTTTTTATAAATTAAAAAGGTATCAGTTTCAGATTAACATACTTTCTATGGTCCTATCTAAACTTACATTTCGTATATACTATTGCGCGATTGATAACAAATACCCTTCCTAAAATAACATACCTATGTTTAATTTTCATAGTTTAAATTATAATAATTCATCTTGTAATAACAATTTCATTTCAAATGAATAATATACCTATTATCTATATGTACAAAAATTCAATGCTGGACCGATTTGGCTAATTTTGATCTTTGTGGAAGTTCAGGGACGGTTTTAAGAAACAAGTATAATATATGTATAATAAAAAAACGCGAAGAAATTCATTGTAGTATTGTCAAGTATGCGGAATTAACTTAGGGTAAGTGTGATACGAAGTTCACCGAACTTAACCTAGTTATTTATAACAATTTATTTTCTTACCGATCTACCAAAAAGTCACACAATAGCCATAACTTACCCGGACCATAAGTCACGTGTTGTGAATAGATTCGATATGAGGCAAGGCTGTCTATGAAATTTCATTAAGTAGATTAACTACCGTGTTAACACATGGTCGTAGCACGCCTGACACATATTGGTGTAAAGCATTACTGTGCGATCCAAATGAGCGAAGGTTCTGTGATTATAAGGACAAATTTCTTGAAGTTCCATTCCTTATAAAATAAAATCGGTCTTATAAAATGTTAGCTTAGAGCAATGATGGTCTACGCTTCAGCGTATACCAGAGGTCTTGCCTTCAAATCACGGTTGTATAATGTGTTTTTCTTTCCTTATACCCAATTAACACTTGCTTCTACAGTGATGGTAAAAATCGTGATTGGCATCACTTAAAAATCCCAAAGTCTGTAACATGTGCCAGGCTAAGAACCATATAGCTTTGTAGCACTACCGCCAGCGTTGGTAAATATAGTGTTTGTTAAATGAAAGGAACGTGTTCAGTCCGCGCTAATAATGTATCTGGAAACCAGATCAGTCTTGGTATGACCAAAGTCGAATCTCTAAAATCTTTGTCTGGAATTTAATCAATACATTTATTAGTTAAATGATGCTTATATAGCGTCTTTCTGTTTTATTATAAATGTATTCTAATCATTAATTTATATAATGTATAGAGATTCGGGTAACAAGTGTGTCTTTGTTATAATTGATACGTTGTTCATATAAGAGTAATTTTCAAGACGCTTATTTACTAAAGGCCTGCGATACAAAGCTGAGCTTAATTATCCGTATTACCCGACCGATCTGTATCACCTCGACGTCGTTCCACAACTGAGCGTTTCATTAGGCAGTTTTTGCCGCGCACCACCACTATGTGGAACCAGCTGCCCACTGAAGTACAAGAAGTACCGAAACAATTCGGCTTAGGGTCCTTCAAGAAAAGAGCCTTAAAAGTCCGCCAACACACTCGCGAGCTCTGTGGCATTGAGAGGGTCCATGGGTGGCGGTATCACTTAACACTAGGAGAGCCTCCTACTCGTTTGTAATAAATAGTAATATTAAATTGTGTATAACATTTGTATTATCTTTTTATCTAAAGACTATACAAACCAAATATCAAAACATAACTGAGAGTAGGCGTCTGACGGCCAATTAATCTAACGCTGGACACAAAAGACCGCAACCAAAACCTTCACGTACAATATTCAACGGCTAAAATAATATCACGAAAGTGTATTAACTCACTTTGTTTAGCGAGTACAATAAAATAGTGATAGAAATTTCAGTTGAAATGCGGCAAATGTTATCGTCACGCAAATTTACCGCGCCGTCTAACCGCTTGGAGATTAAATAATTAACGAAATAACGTATTAAATGATTATGAGGCTTTCTTAATATATTGAAAATGCTGTTTACTTTATATAATTAAGCTTCTTAATTAAGTCTCTGCTGAAAATATATAAACCGAGTTAATAAGTATGTGTCAATCTTGGGCTTCATATCTGACTTTAATGTTTATCTGTTTTAATGTGAATTAAAATATTTTTATATTAGCTGTAACGTGCACATATAGAATATACAGGGTGGCCAAAAAGTCGTGTATCAAACGCAAATAGGGGATAGATAAGGTCATCAGCGGCAAAAAATTGTTCTAAGGTAGGTCTCTAAGGTCAACCCCTGCAGAGTTATGATTTATTTTGCGTTTTATAAGAAAATGGACTTTTTTTTACAAATTCTTATTAAAATTCGAAAATATCTACACCTGTATCTTTCTCATAATATCCACTAGATTGGTACTGATGAGTTCTTGCGTTAGACATACTATTTATAGTTGTTTATTGAGTGTATTCAAGATAATATTAAGTGATACGATATAACATTTTTTCAAATCATAAATTTTTCTTTACTTTGGACCCCACTGTGAACAAAAATTATTCCACCGAAAAGTGTCCCTGTACTACAAGTTTTGTCGCATTTAATAGGGATTCTGAAAAGGTATTACACGTGGCCAGGAGTTGCTCTAATATCTTTCTAGGAAGAATTACAAACAACGATTGTGAAATAATAATTGTATTAAAACAATTATTTCTCAATGGTAGTTTGTAGGAAACAAAATATTTTACAATAAAATATGCTCAAAATTCCTGACTCTGACCATAATACTTAATCTGCACCGTCTAATCAAATTCCTACGTAACCCTCCAGCCATGTGTCCAATTTTTTGAATCCAGTCCGATTCACACAGTACTGGTCACAGGTAGGTAAATAATCTATCATAAGTCCGAATCGTTGTTGTTTTTTGTCCTATATGTCCTATATTAGAGCAACTCATGGCGATGTGTAATACCTTTTCAGAATCCATATTAAATGCGCCAAAACTTGTAATACAGGGTCACTTTTCGGTAGAGTAATTTTTTTTCACAGTGGGGTCCGAAGTAAACAAAAAGTTTTGATTTGAAAAAAATTTATATCGTATAACTTAATATTATCTTCAACACACTCAATAAACAACTATAAATAGTATGTGGTAAGCAAGAACTCGTCAGTACCAATCTAGTGGATATTATGAAAAAGATACAGGATGTAGATTTTATCGAATTTTAATAAGAATTAGATATAAAATTATATATAATTTTAATAAATCATAACTTTGCAGGGGTTGACCTTAGAGACCTACCGTAGAACAATTTTTTGCCGCTGATGACCTCATCTATCCCCTATTTGCGTTTGATCCACGACTTTTTGGCCACCCTGTATATATATGTTCTATGTGTGTATTTGTATATACATATATATATTTAATAACAGTATTATGGCTCGAGCTACATAATGAACTATTTTATAACAAATCGTGTATTGCTTTTTTATTTTGGATATCCGCGGTGGAAATGTATTTGCGCATCCACTGCCCCTAAAAGTAGCACGGATATGTGGGACTCGACCCTCACCTAAAACTGGGTGTGCAATACCGACTAAAACCCGTGTTAAAAAGGATCCGGGGTCGCTCTCGCATTCTATCTCAGGAAAACGTATGTTGAATACCTAGGTTGTATTTATACATACATTATAGTCCACACAGTCTCTTCTATAGTATCTATGGTTCCCTGCTTGCCTTAGATATTCGACCGTGCCCACATCTACCCGCGACAGCCACCGTAAAAGCCTACCCACTGTAGGTAATAAAAAATGTAATACATTTGCGCTACGACCGGGACTCGAACCCCAAACCCCGAGCGCTGAAGTTGCCTAATAAGACCTTTAAATTGTGTATTTATAATCTATTGGATATATTCCCAGTTGAACTTTGTGTCTTTGAATCGTTCCCGATTACAGAAATTAAACTTATCTTACGCCATACACATCGCTTACTGATCCAATTAGACTGAATATAATAACATTTAGCGGTGACCTTCATATACACTTGGCAGGAAATACTTAGGCTCGTTTGGACACCTATTTTTGTGGCGTGGGTTTCCTATACATCTCGTGACCTTGACAGTTCTCAGACTCTTTTTGTTATTTTACTCCTCCCCTTCTTTTGTAGACCCTACTAATTATGTGTGAATTAGTGCCGTTATTTCATACAATGAATTCAGTTGCGAAAAATAAATGAATTATATTTGTTTTTCATTACACGCAAGTGTCTATTATGAATTAGAACCGATTTCGACCTAGCTTTTGTTTCCATTATCATGTAAATTTGTATAAGCCGTTGAATAGAAACGTTCGGAATCGTTAATTTATCACGTAAATCTTGTTTGGAACGAGTAACCACATACGAGTATATCAGACACTGTGTTGACGTTGATTAGCATATACTATTATGTAAGAGCGGATTCCAAAAAAATATTTCATTGGAATTCGATAACGGACACGCTGTGTTACGACAAATTATGTAATTTCAAAAGATAAATTTACTGTCTTTGATTTACTTATGATTTAGTTTGTTTTCAGACTTCCACTTAAAACGATTATAATGTAATGAAAATATATTGATTATACTACAAATTATATTATTATAGTAGACCGATACATCAGTATGATTCACGTAGTATAATGTAAGCGTATTAACTTTTTCAACCAACTTTTAAATATTGTTCAAGAATTTTCTAAAGTAACACGGAAAACTGTAGTTTGTTTTTTTCCTAGCAATATTGAACGAACAATTAGGTAAAATTGTAAAGACACAAACAATTGTAAACTTTCTAATTAATTGATACCATTGTTTTATTGAAACATCAAAAACAATGTTCTACTCAAACTTGAATTCTAATTTCAAAATTAAATAGAGCATTTCAACAAAAACGTTTCATTTAATAAATCAAACTAGTCGATGAATGTAGCGTTCCGAATAAAGGCATTCAAAGTGAAGACACAATAACACTGGCGGAAAGATTTACGGCCGTAAACATTTTCCAGTCGTTCTAAATATTAGTCTAGATAGCGAGGATCTTCTATAGATTGTAGACAATAGGATTATTAAAGTTTCGAAAGTTAAGCATAGATTTTATCGCGGGCTTTGAGCGCGGCGACTGAATCAAGAAATTCCGTAACGAAAAACCTAACACACGCATTCTCATCTCTCTGACGAGATCGGTGACGTAGCGTGAGCGTGGCCAGTGCAGTCGGTACGCGTAAGGCCCTTTCTCCACTGCTCCGGTCCAACGGCGGATACCGGAATGAGTCATGAGAAAAATATCGGAAGGCCAGATTGCGGTTCTCCACTATATCCGATCCGACAATAATCGATACTTGTATATTTATCATGCAACCCCTATATTAACTAAAACCCATATACTTTATTTTATTAATAAAACGTTCTAAATTCTGAATATTTTATTACCCTGGCAAGTTTATTTATTTAAATATTATAATCTACTTAATAAAATATAGTTCACTAATACTATGGTATAAAAATATAAATAAATAGCAACACAATTTGGTTTGGTCCAGGTTATACAGATTCTTTCAAATTAAAGAAACTATAAATAAACCTGTGAATAATAATTTATAACCTCTTGGATACTTGGATCGATAAAACACCGCGTTCCGATCTAGCAAGTTATCGGATCGTTAAAAACCGGATGCCGGAGTAGTGGAGAAGCACGTCAGTACTATTGTGAGTTTCTAAATCGGATCGGTAATAATTAACCTTTGCCGGACCGGAGCAGTGGAGAAACGGCCTTAGAGAGAGGCGTTTTAGTCTGAGTCTGGTAGAGTGGTAGATTGAAATAATATCAAAGAAAAAACAAATACTGCATAAATAAAAAATAAATCAATAATTATAACTGCATAAGTTGATGAAAAATGTTATGCAATAGCTTTACCGCGGCAGTCCCCGAGTGCCAAACGTTTTTTTTTTAAAGTAATAATAATAAAGTAGCTTGATAGCTTCCTCGATCCACTTCACTAGATACTTTCTTTTGCGGGGTCTTTCCTTGGAGATACGACCTCCAACTTTTTAAACAAAGAGTATACTCCTGTCTCAAAGACTGGCAATGCTAGGTGTCTACAGGTCTGATGACTGCTCTTTTTTATATATAATGGGGGGGGGGGGGAACGAGCTTGCGGGAGGTCCAAAAAGGGCAGTCATCGCAGCCCATAGACACCCATTTTTAGTGGGCGTAACATTATATTTACTTTGAGATATTTTTTTTTAACTATTTGTTATAATCGAGCAAAAGCCAAATGATACGCTTAAGAGATTTTACTTAATAATACTTATTGAGTGTAGTTGCAGACTCACTGCATCAAATACTGAAGATGGAAAGGTATATGAAAACAGAAACGAAAAAGTTGATGACATTGTATTACCCAAAAAAGAGAAAGACACAGCAGAAGTCGGTAAAACGGACATTGTACAAGATCATAAAGCTTTACCTCCAGCAAATCCTATACCTTTACCAAATCAAGTGTACATAAAAAATTGACTTAAATACATGATTTAAAAAACTCAAAAAAAACAACAACCAGTTATGCGAGTCTTATACGGTGACGGAAAACATCGTGAGGAAACTTTCAGCGATTTAGCCCTAAGTAGGTCTGGCGGCGCGGTTTGTTAATATATAAACTATATACCCATTAAACTAAATAACGAATTGTTTATAATAATTGTGGACTGTATTTTCTTTAATATATTAACGATAAACAGAGAATTTAAATAAAGTTAAAAGTTTAAAAAAAAGCGGTGCGAGCGTGCGGCGTACAAAACGAACCATATCGCGGGTCATCAAATTGTAACTAATTAATTAATCCTTGTCTCCAATTGCAGACTCATCGTCGTGCGCGCCATCTATAGCCCGTTCCGGAACTTGTACCTTCATAGGATTGGGACATAAAATAGGTGGCTGATGAGATATGCGTCTAGGAGCTGAAAAAATAAATAAATAACCAACTATTATTAATTATTATTGCCTCCTATTACATAAAAAAAAACTATTGTACCTATAGCATTTTTTATCAACGTATACAATTATAATTATTTACCGCGCTCAAAGGCCGCGATAAAATCTATGCAATAGCTTAAAAATTTACTTTTTTGTATAAAAGCGGTTTTTCAAATATATAACTTGATAAAATATATCCAAAAAAAACAAAATCATCGGAGATACAGGCTCTTAAATGTTATATAAAGTCATTCAAAAGCTATAGAATTTGATAAAGCCTAAACAAAATTTTAACTCCTGCTAAAATATAATAGCAATGTAATTTTAGTTCTATCATATACAAGCTTGTGACCCTTTACAACGCCGCTTCTATCTTGCTTTTATGAGTGGAACCTACTCGGCAATTATTATGTTACAAATGCCTGGCTTTCCCTGTTCATTTTATATTAAAACATACATTTTGCAAGCCAAGCCAGCAAGGAGAAATCGTAGCTCCTACGTTTATTTAATTTTTTTCTTATGCGTAATTAATACTTGCTAGTATGAAAAGATCCAACGTATTAGTGGATATAATCGCTTAAAAATGAAATATACACACTGGGATTAAAACCAAGGTTGGTAACGCTGATTATTATTTATAGAAATACCAGGTTCTTGAATATGGCATATGGCATATGGTTATGCGAGCGATGGACAATCTACCACTATACCAGACTCAGACTAACACGCCTATATTAGGGTGGAGCGTGCTTGAATGGAGGTTTTTTTTTTCAAATATCAAAAAGGCGGTGTACGGAATCGGTGCTCCGGTACAAACATATTAAGCACAGAAAATTTGGATTCAATATCTTAACTGCAAATTGTGACCCAAAGCCCTTGAAATATACACAAATTTTCGAAAAAGAGCGTAGTGCAACAACTTGTCTCGTATCAATTCTAAAAGTTAAATATGCATTTTCTCACTTAGTATTGATTAACGATGAACACAACCACAGAATAATTGCGAAAGAAACATAAAAGAACATTTATTTACGAAAGAAATATCGTTGATAATTTAGTAAAATATCGCAAAATTTTGTCATTTTTTGTTTCTGCTACGCGCCGAGGTAGACTTCGCGATGACCTGCTGTGACCAATGAAAATGCATTAGTGACCTATTTCAGTTAAAGGCGAGAGCACGGAGGAGCTGCTATTGTGTCTGCTGCATTACAAGATATCGGCTTAGTGACGGAAGATGATTGCAAGAATGTTGTCGATCGTAGTAAGATCCGCCGAGCCCGTACCCAAACTAGGAACTCATAGATTTCCACTCAGCTCGACCTAGGACAGTCCATTTGTATCTCGTTTGACGGATGAAAGGATAAAACGTTAGTCATGGAGGGCTCTGTTAAAAGAAACTGGGTCGCAATACATTGGCCACATTATTTGCAAGGTTAGCGGTGCTAAAACTATTGCCAACAAACTGTTAGCTTATTTTGTAGCGAAATCGATCGATTTAACTACAATCACAGCCATCGGATGCGACGGTACTGCCGTTGATACTGGGATTCATTCAGGTATTATACGGCTTTTAGAAAAATATTTAACCGACCGCTGCAGTGGCTAGTGTGCCAGTTACAAGCAAATCAATTAAGCTTGTGTCATCTGCAAAAATGCCTCCCAGTAGTTGATTTTGTACCAATAAACTGTTACCTGCCTGATATCACAAGAACTCGGGGGTATATAAACGCAGATCACCTATATTTGTTGGAAATATGTCAGGCTATTAATGCAAGAAATTGTGATGAAAACTTGGCTATGAGGTCTCCAGGAAAAATCTGTCATTCGCGTTGGATGACGACAGCCAACTCAATTCTCAGGCTGTACATTTCCACCGAGATTCCGACTAAAAAACAGATGACTGTGACTGAATTCGTCTTGAAGGTTTACGCCCCAATGTGGGTCCATATAAAAACGAAACCTTTGTGTGTTTACGGGGCAAAACACCTACACGAGACAATTAAATTGACTCGGTATCTTCCAACGCACTTAAAGAAAATTGTCGACCCCATGATACAAAGGAATGGCTATTTCGGTCACTGCGAAAGAGTAGCCACATCCTAGAACTAGCTCTCAGGCGGATCGTGAAGATCAGGGGAAAAACGTCGATCTTCGCTCCTATCAGAGTCTTCAAGGTGCCAAGCTTGAACTTCAACGCAGAGCATATGACCTGATTGAATGGGACAAAGATTCTGAACCGCCAGTCCTAAAACAAATTAGCACCGACTTATTGAAGAATGCTATCGCCAACCCAGATATAGTTGAAACTCAAATTTTGACACTCTATCGTCAAATGCCGTCACATCACAATCACACTCAAGCAAGTGAAAGGTGCTTCAAAATTGTGACTGAAGCGTGCTCTGCTGTATGTGGGACCGAAAGTCGGGAAGGATGGATAAAAAATACGTTGAAATCCTGTAAAATCATGCTGATTTTCAATACCAAGGCAGAGTACAGAACTAAGTAATTTTTAGGAGATTTACCCCATTTGCAGTATTTTTCCTAACTTTTCCTTGTCTTAATTGTATAAACTATTTAATTTTATGCCTTTATTGGTATTCATATATTATTATTAATAAATAAAATATGTAAGAATACTTACAGTTATTTTTTTATTGATTTTAATTTGAACCCCTGTTTTTGGACTTTCATGTTTTTTTCAGTGGCTCTGGGGCACAATTTCTACTGAAAATATCAAAATCCTGTCATAGTATCATTCGTTCGTATCCCTATGGAGCACCGATTCCCAACCCAGCCCAAATCAAAAGCCCAAAAAAAAATTCACGCTCCACCCTAGCCTATATACTTTGTTTCACTCTAAGGCTATGTTCAGATGGCAAAAACTTGACGCGCGTTTTCAAATCACGCGACTAGATATTGTGGTATTTTCATACAACTGTTCACATGAGCGCGCGCTTTCATCGCGATCGTATGTAATTTTGTTAATTTTCGTAATTATATTTTGTTCTCGCATTTAAAATGAGTGAAATTGAAGATATTGACATCGACTTACTAATCGATGAAGTAGAAAAAAGGTCAGCAAGTTGGAATATAGCAAATTTGTATAAAAAATATAATATAATTTGTATTTTTTTTTCAAAATTGGATGAACCCAATGTGTACGTTTTCTTTTTCTATATTTTTCTTTATAATATAACCACAAAATAATAGCCTCTTCCACGTCCATTTTCTACGTTCTACCGAACTAGACTGACGAGTACTCTCGCAACGCGCGTTAGCGCTCATCATCTGAACGCTCTTCAAATTTGATCACGCGTTGACGCGCGTTAACGCGCGTTACATGTGAACATAGCCTAACGCGTACCGGCTGCACCGGCCGCGCTTACGCTACAAGAGATGTGAATACGCAGTATGCGTTCTGTCCCGCTCTAACGCGTATTTGCCGCACCTATATTACGTCATCGTGTGTTAGGTTCTTTCGTAATATGGAATTTCTTGATTCGGTCTCCGCGCTCAAAGCCCGCGATAAAATCTATGCAATAGCTTAAAAAGTAGGTATTAATTTAGATAATAGCGTATAACATGTTGCATACCTTTAACGCTAAGCGCTTAGTCTGTGCTTCACTTCCACATAAAAATAAACTCGACTTCGTCAAGTATAATCGTAAAAATAAGTACGTATTTATCTTTTTAACGTTAATTTTCAAATTTTAATTATAATCGATATACATACATATTTAGTAATTTAGACTAGCATGTTATATTTTGTACTCTTCAGATTTTTATTTATATAAAGGTAGGTATACATTTATTTTGCGAGTTTACGTAGCCGAAATTGTACTTTTCTAATCAATTTTAATATAATATCGATTATAAGTATTTCGAGGAAACAAGCGAACTATTTAAATCCTAAAGTCTAACCAAGGGCCCCTAGACAGAATTTGCTACAGGCCCCGCGCTGGCTTTATTCGGCACTGCATTGGTCACCTGGCTGTTGGTACATGGACCCGGCAAGGCCAAAAAAGGGAACTTTTGTAGGAGTTGGAGGAAGTCTGTGCCCTATAGAAGTAAGGAAGGGGATGACAGGTCTGGACGTTACTGCATACGATTTTTTGCGTTTTATGAGAAGATTTACTATGGTAATATACATATTTTTTTTTTACCATAGGAAAGTAGAGATTTCAACGAACTGAAAGCACACCAACTTTTTGAAAAAAGCAGAAATTTTGACGTCGGAATTTTCGATTGAAAATTAGGGTGTTTTTTCGATATTAATTCAAAATAAGGTGAACAAATAAATATTTTTAATCAAATAAATTACAGTGTATTTGGGACATAGAAAGGTAAGTTTTCACCAAATTTCGTTAAAAAAAATATATTTTTGTTAAAGATAAAAATAAAAAACCAAAAACTTGGTTTTTTGAATTTTTCACATAAATTTTGAGGTTATGTGAAAAATGTGTGAATACAAAAGTTTTAGATCTTTTTATTACCTACAACTTTGCCATTTAACTTTCTTCGATAGGACTTGTAGTTTTGCCGGAAATCGAGATAAACCGTTTTTTACCCTTAAAACTAAAAATAAAAAATGATTATTTTTTTACAGAAACTCTTTATTGCAGTATCATATTTTTTTTTATATTGGGATCTAACGTCAATTTTCAATTTTTTAAATCATTGTCTGAACGAAACATATCTTTAATAACAGCGCCACATGTCGAGTTACCTCGGTACTAAGGTTACATTAAAAACGTTGATTCGTAGTTTTGTTATAACCGCCCCCTATAATTTAAGTAGAAAACTATAATGATTAATGATGTATTATGAACCACTTATTAGCAGCTTGTAATATTTTACGTATAGACTAGATGGCGTTGTATGGTTTTTAAAGTTTGTGTTTTTATTAAAACGGCACTAGATGGACTAAACAGCATATGGAAAGTTTTAGAAGGCCTCCGTCAAAATGATGATAAATACCATTATATTATTATTTAAATTGAAAATAAATAAATATAAAAACTATAATAAATAAAAAAGTTGGTTCCAGTGGCACCTTGTGTACTGGCAGCAGTTCCTCGTTACTTGCGACACTTATTTGTAAATACACTTAAACGCAATTGCTTGTCTTTAATGTACTAATTTGCAGTTTGCAGTCTGCGGTGACTACCCTTTTTGGGCATTCCGTAGGCTCCTTTGCCCCTCCATATAGTGCTCCTGAAACCCCCTAGCTCTTCAACTTTAAAATATGAGTATAGATATTAAGGATATTAAGGAATTTTCTAATTTAATTGCCGTGACATCAGACGCCGTCTTCGCCTAACCAACTAACTAACTTTACCAACTTTAGTTGCCAAATTTGATTGAATAACGTAAGACTACAAGAATAATAGTAGTAATAGATTAGGAAAAATTATAAACAACATTTTAGTTTCGATTATTTTTAATCAATACACATTTCTCTTAAGCATGTTAATAAGGTGACTCTAATTAGGAATTACAAACATAAGCAAGAACACATGAGCAAGACACATATTTTTTGTTTAGTTAAATTAACCTTAAACATACAAACACAAATATTTAAACTAAATATTTATTAAATAAATTAATTTATCTATACGATTATATAAAAAGATTGTATAACAACGTATTTCGGCTGGCAAATTCTCATATCTGGAATGCTTTGGGAACTCATTATAATGCAGTAAAGGAATAGGTGAGTGGACATTGTATGTAGAACATGTGAAACCCTACTATTCCCGATGCTTACTAGCATCATACATAGGATATCACACTGTAAATAATTTAACTATTGCGGCCTTAGCATGAGCAATACGGAAAATGTAGTTATAGTAATAGAAAAGGAGGGTTTTATTTTTGTGTATGGAAAATTACCTTTCTTGCTCGAGCGCGCCTAAACGTACACCTTTCGTAGAGAATAAGTAGAAGGCCTAAAGGAGTTTACGACTGGCGTAGCCCACACAGCATTGATTATTGTGTTTTATTTATTTAAATAATGTACATATTTTATACTTTTGTTGTTTATTACAACAAAAGTATGTGTTTTGGGTAAATAGTACTTGGATAAATAAACACAAGCTGTATTCTAAGAAACAATAATTTACAATAAATTTCAACATTTACCATGCGTATTTTATATATTATATAATATTAAAGCACTCTGCTAGCGATTCTACTATTGAATTAACTAGTATTTTTATTTTCCTAAATTGGTGAATATAATTGGTAAAATGGCAACAGGCTCTGATGCGTTCGGTTTATTGATGTAAATATTCCAAGTCTTTTCTCCCAAATCAAATATACCTGAAAAAAAAATAAATATAAGAAAATAAAATACAAATTTTAATGGTAATTTGTACTTATATTATAAAGATGATGGGTTTTGTTTGGTCTATTACGAAAATCTTAATACTTTTTTTGAAGGAAACAAAAAGGTACAAAAATTTACAAAACGAGACAAACAATAAATATTATTCAATACATTTAACTAAGTACATAATTTGGGTGTTTTATGTGATGGTGTAAAAGTGAGGATAAGTACGTGAAGGTGTGTATGTGGGGTATGCTCATGATGCAGGTGATTTTGCGCTATGGATATTCTTAATATTCCTTTTAAAATTCAGCGATAGCTTAAACAAATAGAGGCTTAATTATTGGTCAAAAGGTCGAAAGTTTAGCCAAAACATGTTATATATGCCTTTTACAATACCTATTAGGAATACGAAGATCATACAACTGAAAATCCTCATAATCTTCTGTAGTTTTTCTACTGATAAAGGTAGATAAGATACGTAAATAAGATCCTAAAAATTCGCTCACCAGCTGCGATAGTCTTGATAACGGATTCCTCCTGTTCCGCAAACACTTGGAAGTCCTGTCTCGAAGTGTCTGACAAAATGTTCTGGAGGTCTTCCCGTGTTTTTGGCTTCGGATGTTTGTAGATTGCATCCAACCGAGCGTTGCTACTGTCTATGATGGGGCCATCCACTTCCTTCAACTGTATGCGGAGGTACCTGTGGGTAAGTTTAAAATTAATTTACGAAAACTTGCAAACAATAAGATAGATCATAAAGATGTTAGGTTAGCTGTTTCTATGACAGACCGTCGCTTTAACTTTAACCTTCCACTTGACCGTATACACGAAGAGCGGTTCGAATTGTTGCGTAGAGATGTGGGGTCAATCTGCGTCTTCTACCGCATTTATCACGGAGAGTGATCAGAGGAGTTGTTCGGATTAAATACTGCAGATGAGTTTCGTTAGCGGGCGTCGAGACAGAACGCGAAATTCTACCTGTATATTGTTTATAACCTCGACGTCTGCCGTTCCACAATTGAGCGTTTTTTTAAAGCAGTCTGCCGCGCACCGCAATAGGGAATCTATTTGGAACCAGCTGGCCACTAAATTGATTTCCGAACCAATTCGATTTAGGTTCCTTCAAGAAAAGAGCGTAGCAATTCTAAAAAAGGCTGGCAATACACTTCTGGTATAGACAGTGTTCAAAGAGTGGCGGTTTTACTTAACATCAGGTACGAGGAGTACAAATTGTATGTTTATGTTTACAATTTCGATGTGGTTCTCTCAATAACCGTTGATCTGATGGCACAACATCGTTTTGTTGATTTGTCGCTATTAGGGTCTACTGAGTATTTGTGCTGGTGGATTATCGTCTTTCCTTTCGTTTTACACTACCGTTTTTACACTACTTACTTGTTTGTATGTATTGTGACATCATTTTCGAACTTTTTAACATTCAGCAGTGACTTATCCCCAGTTAGGTCCGGGGCCATTTCGACGTTGTAGAGGCTTCGTGTACCGTCTCCCTCAGTCCATATCATATTCACGGAGCATCCATTGGCTGCTCCCAGACCCTGGTCAAGCAGAATTCTTTCCGCATCTTCTAAATTCTTTGCGGTCAAAAGAGCTCGGGTGATAAATGTTCGCGCTAGAAGAGATATATTTAGTAATACAGTCACTATTAGTTTCTGATTAGCACAGGTCAAAATTGATAACAATTGTTGAATACATTACTTGTCTATCTTTTTAGTACATACCAACATGGAAAATTGTGCTATGCTACCCCAGAGACAATTCGGTTTTCCGGAATAATGTTTTTTGGTTGTTCAGTGAAGTTTTCTCTATATAAACCTCAGATTTCAAGTCATTTTTAATATACAAATAAAAAATAGGGGCTGATCGTAGGGAGGTGAAAATTAAGGGTTGTATTTTTGAATCATAAAAAAATAAAAACCAAATTTTTTGAATAAAAAGAAAAAAAAAATTTAATGGACACCCCTTATCACTTATGGGTTTGAAAGATAGATCGTAGCCGATTCACAGACTTACTGAATATGTATAAAACATTTTATAACAATCGGTCGAGGCGTTTCTGAGGAGTATGGGAACGAACATTGTGACACGAGAATTGTATATATATTGGATACGAAATCAAATATATAAAATTCTATACTACACGTTTTATATTAGTTATTTTATAGTAAGTATATATATATTCATACTTACGAGTGTTCCCTGGCTTCAGTATCATAGGGCTAAGTGTGTTTATGGAGAAAACTAGCCCATTTCCATTGTATCCCATCGTGTATCCGGGCATGTGTCCCGCGTAGCATAACGACGCGAATCTTTCCTCAACGGCCTAAATAAGAAATATCTCACTTTTACACAAACAATGACTTCTTTTACTTTGAAAGTCGCAAACCAAAAACCATTTTAATAACCTCAACCCAAATCTAATAGATCGATTTAAAAAAATTATCATTCAAACCCATCATATTATTCATAATGAAACCAAATATCAATCTCCGCTTCATGCTTCGTAAAGGTTGTTACTAAGTATTATAGCCTTACCCCAAGATCTTTGTCCTCTTGAGTTGGTATTATATGAGCTGACATGATATAAAAGTGATTTAGCGTCTCACTGAATGCGTCCTCAGTATGAGCCAAGATTGCCTGAAAAATATTAAATAAATGTCTCAAATTTCACGTCTTCATGTATACACTCAACAGATTTAAATGAATATTAGTCCCTTATATGCATATAAAACGAAATAAATATATTTTTGAAGTTATACTTCTTTAGGCGCGTTATGAAAAATTGATGAGAGTGAAATTTTACGATGCGCGCGCACCTGAGACACAAAGTTGTCAGTGTGTTTATAGCGTGCGCGAGCGAGATGGGAATAAGACAATCTACAAGTAAAAAGAAATAGAATATGCGTGAAGTTAGCAGCTATGCCAAGAATTTCGAATGACCATAATGACATTTGTAGACCATTTAAACAAATAAAGGAGTTTTAATTATTTTTTCAAAGAAATTTAGCAATGCTTTTTTACAAAGACCTATTGTTACTTAGTTAAAAGGTTATGAAACATACCTAGTTATTAAATTGAATGAATAATATAATAAAATAATAAATAATAATTGTTATTAATATTAATTAATAATTGAATAATACACTAAATATTATTAAATTGTTTACGTTAAATATTAATTATATTAAAAAAAAATAAAGAAAGCCAAAGAAGTATATCTTCTTACGCGCGTACATAAGTACACGCACCCTTTTTATATCTCTTGATTCTTGCCATTGCCATATTTCTTTATTACGCAATCGCATATAATCACAACTAAAGAACAGTAGTGGACCTGACACACATACAAACTCTCTGGAGTCGCTAGCTAATTGATACTAATTTTGTTTGCCATTCCTGTTTTACCCAAAACAAAGTTCATTCAAACATGTGGTTCCCTTAAGAAATTGTTTCGTTAATATCATTTGATTTTATTTGCATATTTTAGGCGCTATAGTTTTAACGCAACAAAACCATTGTCAAGCATTCGTGATGAGCAAGTAACGAGAGTTAATCCACGGGGAAAATCTTGTTAAATGCGTGCTTACATCGCTCGGCGTGTTTATTCCAATTGAGCTGCATCCACCAGTATCGTTCCTCGGAATGTGGTTATCGTTGATGGTGCCAATAATGTCATCCATTTGCAACAGGAACAACTGCAATTAATAACATAAGATCAGATATGGATTAAACTTTAGGAATCACAATTGTAATGAGTGTTCAGAACGTAATATGATGGGAATTAAACGCCATTACTAACATAGCAAGTCCTGCCCTGCGTTTCTGTAACTCACTTTTCGAACTCACACAGCGGTTTTCGCATCGGCGTTTGCTCTCAAATCAGTCGTGAAACAGTCATTTTATGATTTGGCATTCTGAAAAGGTGGGAGCTTGTAGTTTATTGTTACAGAATCGCAGGGCAGTAGGGCACATTCGGTATTGTATGAGTTTAGAATAACGAACCTTTTGTATTGTCTATCAACATTACTATTTGTCATTATAACTATTGAATTACTTAAATTTTTATTGTCATTTAATTACTTTGTTTTGTAAACGTTTATTGAAAGCATTCGTTATAGTTGATTAAACTGTTGTTTTTATCTTGTATAGTGCACGTCAAGTACTATGTTTTAACTTCTGTATATCTCCCAGTAAAAACGGAATATTTTTCACGTAATAAATGATTTAAAAGAAACTA
Source organism: Pieris melete (assembly GCA_963693345.1). Taxonomy (NCBI): domain Eukaryota; kingdom Metazoa; phylum Arthropoda; class Insecta; order Lepidoptera; family Pieridae; genus Pieris; species Pieris melete. Next base: position 1,136,153 of record CAVNZK010000127.1, read on the forward strand.
CGCCGACTTTGTCGAGTTGTCTTAATGATTGGAATGAGAGTGTCAATTCCTTGCAATTATTGAGTCTAACATTAGAAATCGTTATCGGTATTTCCACCTATCCAGGCTTTGAGTCAGAGGCCTAGCGTACCACATCGTTTAAGGCAGCGCCCTTGCGTGGGCGGCGGTTATCGATGCGGAGCCTGTGCGTTCACATGTCCCTTAAGCAAAAACTATGTGGGCCTCAACCATATTTATCACAAGGTTATAGAAAGGATTTTTTTTAATTGGTAAAGTATATGTATCGCATACAATTTAATCTTATTACTATTTAATTGTCTATCTAATATATAAAATTCTCGCGTCGCGGTGTTTGTAGTTAAACTCCTCCGAGACGGCTTGACCGATTCTCATGAAATTTTAAGTGCATATTGGGTATGTCTGAGAATCAGACAATATCTATTTTTCATCCCCCTAAATGTTAAGGGTAGTCCACCTCTAAATTTTTTACTTTTTAGATAATTTTTTTTTAATACAGCATTAAAATACATACAACCCCTAATTTTCACCCCTCTTCGATCAACTCCTATTTTTTATTATAAATGATATACATGGCAGAACGACGTTTGCCGGATCAACTACTATTCTATAAAATTGCGATCAAGATTTATAAAATACTTAGTCTATATAGCTTTGATGGAAAATAATGTCGAATGTATCTACTCGTGTCTATTTATCTTTACTTACATATCTTATGTTTTAATACATTCATTAAATCAATTTCATCATAGCGAAAAACTCGTCCAAAACCTTATTTTTTAGGATACCATACATAAAAAATAAGGATTAGTTTAGTTATAGTAGTTAGGTATAGTTTTAGAAACACTTATTAGTAACATAGTTAAAACAGCGATAGTATAAAATTAAATATTTCAAGTCACCCACGAAAATGTTCGAGCTTCATTCGTAAAGAAGCTACCGCACTACAGACAGACACATCAAACTTGCGTTAAAACACATATAAAAGTTGTTTATTTGCAACAGTTTCTAACTGTTCTAAAAATATAATCCTTTTAAACCATTGCCTATCAATACCACGCAATTTCGAGAAGAAAGAATGACATCATAGAATTATTAGATCAAAGACCCGACTATAAATTGTGTTGAAACTTTGAAACACGAGTTTCTAATTTACTCCTTTTATATAACTTAATTACTGAAATTACTAAACATTGTCTGTATAGATACGGCCAAAAATCTATGACAATTTTATTATTATTTTGCTAAATTTGCACTTCACTTTGCAAATTGATTTTTTTGATAATTTACGGAATCGGTTTTAAAGGTATATAAATTAATATATGAACTATTTCTTGACTGCTATTATATAATTGTAACATATCTGGAAATAAAGTTGGATTTAGTTGAAAATAACTTATGTAACCAAACCTTGATATTATCGCGATTTATGCACTTTCATTTGGTAAACGCCTTTGCACTTTTGCTGTATCTTTTATTTTTATGAGTCGCCTGCTAATTATTCCTGTTATTTCAACGCAACGAAGTACTAAATTTTTTGATATGAAAATGAGTATTATCATCTTAACCATTCCCAATTCACGGCCAATTCTAAATAGTGCAAACAAATCTTAACCCCGTAGTTTTTGCAGTTATAATAGCAAATTAGTAGTAAGCAGTAGGTTGAATTTCTAGGGAAACAAGGATTGTTTCGAAATAGTATTTGTATTTTTTGTCTCAGCCTCAGCTGCTGGGAATATATCCCACTGAAAGAACACTGTGACATGGATGACGTAAGTTGGAGACAAAAGTATCAGCGTATCAGTTTCCTGAAGCAACCCCGAAAAAACTGATTTGGTAGGCAAGCACTATTTTCTAGTCGACTGATATTATTGAAGTGAAATTGAGCGCATGAGGATAAAATTTTCACGGAACGTCACAAAGATGTGCAGCGTTTTTGTCGAAGAAAAGGGAGAGAGCGATTGAGACCGATTGTTAGAGTTAGAAGGTGGTGAACTAATAGAAATTCTATTTTTAAAATTAAAGTTTTATAAAAAGAATTTATGAAATATTAGTTTTAAATTTTTGCAAAATAATTTATTGAAATCTTAAATGACGACTTGTAAATTAAAATACCACGCGTTTTTATTATCGGAAAAATAAATTAAAACAATTAATTTTATTATTTGTATTAATTTTTGACACTTTCAATATTTTAATGACTATTAAATTCATTAAATTCCTGACATATCTTTCTTTTTCCCTCCCTCTAAGTGTCGGAAATCTAAAGTTTTTTATACTATTTGTGTAACTATGAACAAGAGTTGAAAATAAGTTTGCCAAAGAAGTATAACTTCTTTGATATGTGTACTTTGTACGCACGCACTTTTTTTAGTATTAAAAAACAACCAAACAACCGAAAAATACTTCATTACAAATGCTTCGGTACGCTTTCGTGACACATCAGGTTTCATATTATTTAAAAATATCACACAACGCTCATACAACGGAGGATCGTTAAAATTTTAATGAATGAGTTCTTGGCCTTTTTGCTTTTAAAATCACATTTATAATCGAAAATTGTTCTTGTATTTGATACCGGTTTTGCTTTAAAACCTGCATATGATGCTAAATTGACGAAAATGATTAAACGTTTACGATTATTCTTTAGTTTGTATATAAAATATATATTGTTCTAATGTAGGAATAAAAGGCTTATATAATTCAGCACAAAAATTTTCTTCGTAAATTTTGAAATTTTTGAGGTTGGGAAAGTCTATTAAAAAGAGAAAATTTTAACATGTAATTTTACGTTCATGTATAGATATTTATTTTTGCAAGCACGTAAGATAAACGAACACACAACAGCGTGAAAGCGACGATTTTTATTGAAACTTTTTTGTAATTAAACTGCATTAACATGATGACATCAGAGTTGACAGGTGGATTAAAAAGATAAAACCTTACGCCTTAAACCTATATATTATATTTGTATTAAAACATTATTGACTCAGACAAACCTGATAGAACGGAACATCAGCTCCATCAGCAACGCCTTGCATCTCATTCAAGTACCATGGGTAACGCTGTTTCATATTGGCTAAGGTTTTCTCGTACGCCTGCTTCCCAGTATCAGTTTTATATTCCTTCTCGAAGTCCCGCAGATTAGCGTAGGTGGCGATAAAATCTTTGATGACTGATGAAAACGTGCGACCCTGGAAATTTATATATTATATTATATTATATTATATTATATTATATTATATTATATTATATTATATTATATTATATTATATTATATTATATTATATTATATTATATATTATAGCCTCTTTTCGGATATGACAGTGTTTTTTCTTTATTTTTCGTAGATTTTCTTTTGTTCCACTTTTGCGTGTCCGTTTGACAGGTGGCAAATGCCTCCTCCAATCTTCTCGATTCTGGCCTTTCTATGGCCACTCTACCCCAAGTTGTTCCCGCGACTTGTATAACGTCATCGTCCCCATCTTTTTTGAGGTCTACCTCTCGTTCTCTTTCCAAAACCCTCCAATATAAAACCAACCACAACATAATGAAGAAAACATTAAACAAACTCTACCCAAGCATATTTATATTAAACATTAATTAATAACAGAAAAACAATTACTAGCCTTAAAATATATTAACTAAAATATATTATTAATGGCAGTGTTCCCTTTGAATAGCTATACTAAATCTTTGTTCGAGGTAGCTGCCAGCTCTTCGGACTAAGATTACATTTATATTTATATCAAAGCATATTTATTTAAGTATTATCAAAGACAATTATTAATATCAATCTTTATATGAGTGCAATATTTGGTATTATCGAGCTCAGGACGGTTAAACATTAAATGCTTAACCTGAACTTGTTAACAGCAGCTCCTACAGATTAAAGCAACAAAATTTTCTTAGCATTTTGATTGGTTATGGTTATCTAGAATTTTTAGGTGAAAATATAACTTAGAGCAAAGGGGGCCTTATTAAACCTGTGGTAGATAATAATAAGTCTATACCAATTCAATATCGCTCTATACAAATAAAATCACACTACAATGGCGTAAAAAAGAAAAATATGTATAAAAAGAAAAACTATAAGCACATAGTTTGTATCGATAGTTTTCCAGCGCACGCCACGTAATGGGTCTAGGAGTTAAAATATTGCCGTCACAACCTGATTTAAAAACAAAATAAATTTTAACTCATCCCAAGGTAAAACTAAGACCTAAATTCATTGAATAACATTGAATATAACTCGATATTCTATTGAAATTTCCTTCATCTACAAACAATGGGATTGAGGAAAAAAGTTTTATTTCTAATCAAGGAAAGCATTAGCAGTCTTCGCTCCGATAAGGTACGTTGGTATTGATTAACGCAGATTTAGTATCTATCCAAGACAAGGAAAACGTATTGTCTTCGCAATTTTGCCACTAATTCGGCGTTTATTCAAGGTTTTCCGTCATTATGTGGGGACGAATACAAGTTATTTACGTTCACAATACCACTGCCACCATTTTTCTGACAAGGTTGTCTATGGGAACGTGATTACAGAAAATAGAGGAAAATTTACGGCTATTACAGGTAATAAGAATATTGACATATCCTACTAATATTATAAACGCGAAAGATTGTATGTATAGATGGATGTTTGTTACTCTTTCACGTAAAAACGACAGAATGGATTTAAATGAAACTTAACAATAATATAGCTTATACATCAGTATAACACATAGGCTGGGATTTATAAAGATATTGTGTGAATTTTTCAAAATATCAAGTAGGAAAAAATCTACCATCTGCTAGCAATTCTGGCGTGCGCTGTCAAAACCGCTAGAGTTACACATATGTAATGTATGATGGAAAAGTTTATCTTAAATAGTCAAATCTTTAGTAGTTTTTTTCTACGCCACGCTAATGTAAGCTACTCGAAATACTAATAATGCGCAGACGAAGTCATACATATTAACGCTATCTAGTAGTTTCAGCACTACTAGTTAATTGGGCACATAGAAGGAAAAACTTGGCGATTAAAGAGTGGCGCAAAGTTTCTTGCCAGTTCTTCTTACCCGCTCTACGCCCTTGACTTGCGAACTGGTAGTAAATGTAAATTTACAATTAATTTAACTTCTTTGACAATTCATAAGTGTACTTGTTTAATGAATAAAGATATTTTGAGTTTGAGTTTGAAATATTGGGAATACTGTATTAGTGCATAGCCGGGGCTAGAAAGACTTGCCTCGGGAATTATAATTATGATTAAACTTACCACATCGTGACCGACTTCATAATGGGAACCTCTGAGATATATGACGGGTACAGCCCGACGTCTTGATGTATGCTCACACGTGCCTGTAAAAATTCATATTGTGAACAATAAAAGGAATAGATCGAATATAAATAGGCTAATTTTAAAATATCCGTCGATCGGTCAATTTAATAAAGTTCTTTTGTTACAGTCTTTGATGCCAATGATATTTCCTGATTAGTCAATCACGAATACACATATCGTTTATTAAAACCTATACACAACAATCATATAAACAGTAATTACAATTTTCTTAACCTAGTAATAATTAAAATTAATAAAACAAGTTTTAAAAGTTTGCCCCTGTGGCAGTGTACTTTTAACACTGGCAGCATTTCCTCCCTGTATTGCGAAAGTTATTCGTTGAGCGAGGAAAGTACGAGCTCCGGGGTCACCGATACTGCCTACTAGGCGCCAACTTAAATCTTTGATTAGCGCCTGTACACTTGAATCCCACGGCCCAAGAGTCTACTCCAATAGGAACAGAATCGAAGTTGGAGGAAAGACTCTTGTGCACATAAATTATGTGGAATATGAATTTAAAACATATATAATTGCTTGCATATATATTTGTCACAGCCAACTAGCTTAATAAGCCGTTCAATTAACAGCCTAGCCTATTAACTAAATAGAGCCATTTAACTAGCGGCCTCAAAGATATTCAGCCGTAGCGTTTGTAACAACATTTAATAAACTGGCTAATGCTTAGGCCATTCATACGATAATGATCAAGTGGCAGAAATAAAAAAAATGAAACATCTGAGATAAAAAATTAAATTAAATCATTAACAGCTAAATTCACATTATTATTGTCACTAAACTCTTACAATGTTGTTTTTCATTATACTTCGGATAACACCATCAAAATTGTGGTATGCCAACGCCATATTGACAGTTTAAAGAGTTTCCTTTCGAGTTTGAGAGTGGCAGAAAGTGGAACTAAATTTACATTAACAGTCAACAGGCTAAGCAAGTAATGAAACGTAATCGATCTAAGTAATTTGCCTATCTGCTTTATCAACTGGCTCAATATCTTTCAGGCCGCTAGTTAAATGGCGTTGCTTAGTTAAGAGGTTAGGCTATTAATTGAACGGCTTATTAAGCTAGTTGGCTGCTACATATTCGTTAAAAAATTCAGGTTCCCTACATCTTCTATCTTCGTCTGGGTCTAATGTAAATTTCTGTATCTCTTTCATGATATTTTTATCTTAATAAGTTTATACAGATTTTATATTATATTTGAAGGAATTGATAGACTAAAATACAACGAAACAACAATTCTTAAAATAACACTGCAGCTTTGGATTATTTATTTACTAGTTATAAACTATTTTTACATGTCCTTTAAGTTATCTTTAATATACGGAAATGGCTAAAAATAATGTGCGGATAATTGCGGTGATTTTTAAGCTTTAACTGTCGAGTAATAAAAGCGAGGCAAAACTTTATTTTACCGTATAAGTTTTTTAGTAATAATAAATGTTTTATGACGCTTAAAAGGTTAATCGGTTATATTTAGGTCAATAGACCTTTAGTTCGATTTCTTAAGACCTAAAAATTCTAAGCTGTTTCTAGGGTTTGCAAGCTATATAATATGTCAAGTCATATTATGTCTGACAAGAAGTGTACCTTTGAGCTAACAGTGAACATTGAGTGTACCCGCCATCTAGGGCTAAAAAGACCGTGGTAACTATTTGACAAATTACACTTGTCCATTTTCTTTGCCCATTTTAACAATCCCATATGATAAAAATTTTGAGACTTTTTTGCTTCAATTACCTATACATTTATTTATACCTTATTCTGAATATCCTCATTCTTAACCTGCGACATTTATTATTTCAAAGGGAAATGAACCCAGAGCCTGTCAAAACAATGCACGGAATTAATACTTATGTATTAATTCCGTGCATTGTATTAATTAAAGGTGCTTTTGTTCGAATTCCGTACTGGTGAACTTTCAATTCAACCATTTCATTTCTCTCGCAAAAGTATAATTGTTTTATCACTTTCATCATTATTTACGTAGTGCATGGAATAATTCAAGCACTTGAATAATTGAGTCATATTGTATGTGTATTACATTGTTCCTATCATAGTAAAATTAAATCTTTAAATAGAACAATGATTATGTATCATATTACACGTATCAAACTTATTACATTTCATTAGAAAAACATGGTCAGATGTTACACGAGTAAAAAATATTTTTTTTTATAACTCCGTGGCTCAGGTCACACATGTTTAATGCTGTTTTTGGGAAAAAAAAAACAAAAAAAAAACAGGTAAAATTGTGATAATTTAAATGCCGTTTTGCTAAGTAAAATGTAATATAGAGTATTATTAATAGGCTTATTATATTATATAAGAAGTGTGAATGTGTGTGTAAACCGTCAGTTGAGCAGGCACATGATGTACGATCCGTTGATATTTTTATAAAAGACAAACACAATGACTTTTTGTTAATGTATATTTCTATTAATTATTGATTTCTTTAGGAAACGGTGTTCATGAGAAAAAAAACTATTTTACAAGAAATTAGATGCATACAAAACAATGTTAAATGTTTAGACCTTGACTAAAGTAATAAATTAAATATTAAAAAGAACTGGTTAGTATATATTCAAACATACGATATAATTGAAACTACAGCGTAATATTTTACAATTATACAATCTCATTATAACAACATTGCATTGCGAGCTACTTCCCATTATTCTTGGTTTTAAAAATCATAATGATTCCTGAGACGTTTGGGAACCCACCGATAATTTTTATATATTCTAATACCAAAACACATTTAATAAATAACCTTCGCTTCGCATATCAAACTGATTACCATATCGCAAGTCTCATTAATAACAAAATAATTATTATTTCCTTCGGATAGTGGATTCTACATAGGAAGCATGAATCTTGATGAATAACTCCATTGATAATAAACTAATACAATTTAAAAAAAATCTTGAACTTCTGCTGAAGATGCGTGCTTCAAGCAAATTTCGAATTAAGATACTTTCTAAAAAAATACTTAATTTACTTGCCTAAAATAATACAAAAACCCAGTTAATTAAATTTATATTATGACAGTTTTCATATCATTATAAGTCTATTATTACTCTTAGATAATTATTGCATTAGCATTGTTTGAAATTACCATTTCGTCCCCTCATAGCAAGGCCAGAAATAAACACTCGTGGTTTTATTATTCACAATCACTATGAAAACATATATTTCTTTTTTAATTGTCAGTTTGTGACAAAAGCGCGAACGTTACTGACTAAACTAAAAATGATCACTGCATAATATACCACGGCCGAAGGTAGAATATTTACATTCAAAGATACGTTTTTAATATTATATTTACGTTAATTTATACTCACACTTTAACATTTTAAATAATTATCACTCATTTAAATAAATAATTTAATGTTTCAACGGTCTGATGAATAGATATTTTTTTGTTTAAGTGTATACTAATTACTACGGCAGCGATTTTCTGTATCAGTTGACCATTCGCGTCCTTCATAAAGATTACGAGCAAAATCAACACGTATATATTTAAAAACGTTTTTGCTTACATTTTATTAACATATGGCTATTTTTAGTTTTTGCGATCATTTTGAAAGGCTGATCAAATGAAAAGTTAATTAAATGTAAAATGTAAATGTAAAGATGTAAATGTCCAATTAAGTTGTATTATCAATATCATATTTCCTACAATTTCGAATGTCTCCTAGACTTAACCGGATGTACAGCCTTCAAAATTCTACTTTCGTATTGGTTCGTTAGATATTTTCTATGCCTTGTCGCACTACTATTGTTTTTTATTTTCTCTTATCCTTTCAGTAACTCTCTTTCAAGTGGAAGATGCATGCTTTGTCTTTGGGCTGAATATGCCGTATTGATTGTATTGAGTGAATTCTTAGCCCATCAAAAGAGAAAGTGCATTATGATTGAACAATTAAAGATTTCCGGCATCGTTCTTAAAGTTCTATTTTCCACATAGTCGAGCTATCACAATAGCATCCCCCCCTATTGTGCTATGTATATGAGCAGCATAGCGGGTAAGATGATGGTAAGAAAAAATATAACGAAAAACAGAAATGATAGGCTTACATTACGCCCTGAAACAGAAGTGGCAATGGGTGGGGCATACAACAAGATACACAGATAGAAGGTAGACTTTATAAGCAACTGTATGGAAAGGACCAAGGGGAAGAAGGAGAAGCCCCAAAAAAGGTGGATAGAAGAAATAGAAGCGGTAGCAGGAAGCAAATGGAGAAAGAAAGTCAGTTGGAAAAAGCTGGAGGAGGATTTTACCCGTGAAGAGGTCCCGATCGACGGTACTGAAGGTAGCTAAGTATAGGGTGACAAAATGTAAAAAATCTAATCTGTATATTATCTTTTTTGTCATGATTAAAAATTATTATTAATATTAGAAGAATTTTAATCCGAAAAGAATGGAAGCAGCTGGAAGAGGCCTATGTGCCACAGGACACGCTGATTACCAAAATCGGGTCATATGATGTATTAGATTAAGTTATGTAACCTAAATAAGTGTTACTATATTATTCTGGGTGTCAGAAATAAAGGCGTAATAATAATAATAAAAGCAGAATACTACAAAATACCTATATCTTATAAATATAGTTTTTTACTACTACATACAAATCTTAATTATATTTATTTAATACAATTGACATAATTAAATAAAAAGGAGGGCAACTGGCGGCCTTATCGCTTTCAAGCGATTTCTTCCACGCAACCACTGTCAGAAAAATAAAATAAAATTAGACTTGGTAAGCGCAAGAAGTGCAAAAATACATAAGATATAGTTATTTAGACAAAAATGATACATTTCATTATTTATTTTCAAGGGCGTTAAGTTCATAATGTAAATGATTTGTATAATTATAAACTGAGATAATTTGAAGGCAAAGCTAGATAATGTATCAATTACTAAGTTCCTGTGACTGCGTTTGGAAAAATAGATTTAAGTTTTAGCGAAAGAGAGTAATTTAATTTGGCATCGGTAAGACCAGAAAGAAACAATTGATGATATCAACTAGAAATATTTGATGTGCTTGACAAAGAATAAGAAGGAGTATGATTAGCTGACTGCCAAGCTCCAGTAGTGGAGAGGCACTACAAGAAGAAGAAGAAGAAATATTTAGTAAACCTCCATGCTTTATGCACAGGTGACATACTCGTAGCAGTGACAATAAAAAATCTGTTCGTCAAATAATTGTACCAATGATCTTACAGGGCCTCTGGTTTCCCGCAAAACCAAGAATAATTAATCAATGAATTACCGACATTTAAGGCAGTTTTTAACGCGCACTACCGCTATGTGGAATCAGCTGCAGTGGAAGTATTTCCGAACCAATTCGTCTTAGGGTCATTAATAAAAAGAGCGTACCAATTATTTATAACTCCGAAAATCTCTCGTAAGCCCTGTGGCATAGAGTGTTTCTATCAGCAGCTGTATCAGTTAACATCAGTTGAGCCTCCTGTCCGTTTGCCACGTTTTCTATAAAAAAAACAACTAAACGGAGGGGCGAACATACATCGATGGAATGAAATTCGTGTACTGTATTATAGGTATGTATATCTAATGTGTACATTAGATGCGCTCCAACTGTTGAAATTAACGTATTTTCATATAACTAATAATTATGGATTTTTTTGTTTATCAACGCGTAGCAAGTACGTAGAAATGAAAACAGTATAACTGTATAATTAACTATAACAGTATAATTAATTCTTAAATACAGTTTATAATTAATATTTGGCTTTAGTATCGGATGGCTGCCAAGGTTAGTTTTGTTTTGTCAGGCTTGTGGTCGAAGTATACAATGACAAGTCGGCATAGAGGTTCTACATAGCGTTTGCTTTTGTTCAGCCTTGCGATTCTGTAACTTACTTTTCGAACTCACACAGCGGTTTTCGCAGCGGCGGTCGCGCTCAAATCAGTCGTAAAGTCATTTTACGATTTGGCATTTTGATAAGGAGGGAGCTTGTAGTTTATTGTTACCGCCGCTGCAAAAACCGCTGTGTGAGTTCGAAAAGTGAGTTACAGAATCGCAAGGCTGGCCTGACAACAAAAAGTAGCTTGGTGAGAGAATTATCAATTTAAATCCAAAGAGAAAGCTAGTTTAATTTTCTATCACATATTTTCTAAAATTTTAAAGCATGTGAATGCATAGTTGGCTTGAGCGTGTGACTTCAACATTGAAGCTGTGTGTTCGATTCAAGGCTGTGCAATTCTTTGTGCGTATTTAACACGGTCTCGTGTGGTAATGGAAAACATCTCGAGGAAACTGAGTTCCTTATATCCAAAAGTGGACGTCGTGGGCGAAAAAAATAGATCCAGAAATCTGAGACCAAGACCGACGGTTGTGGTACCACTGGTATTCTATATGTGAATATCGATCGTTATTAACTTTGCGAAATATTTGCGACACGCTCAAAAATAAACGTAAATTTTTATGGCATTTTCGAGTTCAGTGTATGGGCGTGGTACGACCCAATTCAATTATTTACTGTCGTTGTTCATTATCAATTAAAACAGTAAGTTCGAGGTTTTTGCTAAGAAATTAAAAAATCCTTTATGTCACAATAAAAAATACATTATTGTATGTTGGCATTGTGGTTCAGTCTGATATAAATACTTATATAACAATCAAATATATAGTATTTACTACTTTCTTAACCTACATAGTAATAATAGTAATAAATAGAAAATTAAAACAAATTTAAAAGTTTGGTACCTGTGGCAGTGTACCTTTATTGCAGAATTTCTTCGCTGTATTGCGATACTTATTCGTTGAGCGATGAAAGCACCACCTCTGAGGTCACCGGTACTATCTACCAGACGCCCAATTAAATCTTTAATTAGCGCCTGTGCACTTGAACCCCACGACTCAAGAGTCTCCACTCCAAAGGGAACAAATCGAAGTTGGAGAAAATACTCTTAATTTGTGCCGTAATAATACTTATATACAATTGTTATTTTCTTTGAAATATCTGGGGTTGATAAAAAGTTGAGTTAACAAAAACTCTCTCGTTTATAGTAAAGCCAGGTTCTTTGGAATACTTGTTCCATGCACGTATTTTAAATGGGAGCGTTCATTAAACAATACAATGATTATCACCCATTTATTCAGGGTTCTAGTATTTGGAATACATTTTTGTTTATTCGAAAACCTTTCAAACTAACACAGATAATCGGTCGGGTTGAAATTTCAATGCGTGCGTGCAAGTATTTCACCATGCCTCCTGTTATTATTATTTATTACTTCAGATGTCATGTGGCACATGGTGTAATGCAGCTCCTTACAAACGTTGTGTAAAAAACATGGCGATTAAAAAGAGTGGTTGAGAGTTTATTGCCAGTTCTTCTCTTCCGTTCTACGCCCTTGATTACAGAACTGGAACTAAATGTAAAGTTAGAAGCTTTACATATACATTTCTTTTTTTGACGTTTATAAATGTACATTGTGTTACCTATATGATTTAATGATTTTTTTTACTTAACTTTTAGGTTTCGAATCTTCTAACAAAATCTTAGAGTATTTTAATTTAATTCAGACTCTATGCTGGGTGTGACTCTCGTTGTGATAAACGTATTGCAAAGCATGAACCAACGCTCGCGTATGTCAATGCGAACTTAAATAAGCTTTAATAGCTTGGACTTTTAGCCTAAGTTGAAGCAACAACTGTTTTCATTACCATCATGTTCCTAATTTATTTTTGTCTTCTCTCTTTTATTACAAACTCCTTCTATATACTCGTCGCTAAATTCTATCCACCATTAGGTCAAAAGCTCTGCGTGGTATTAAAAAATACACCTCAAATTGATGGTATGTTTTTAAAATTAGTACTGTTTGCGATAGTAATTTTGTATTATGATTTGATACTTTAAGTACCGAGAGATTTTTACGCCGGCTTTTTCTCTCGGCATACACCCTCTGTCTTCTTTGCCGATGAGTAGGGATGTCTACCGTAGCAATTTGATGACGTGGAATAAGTGATACATATATCTTGTATTCCATAATAAACATATTTATTTTATAGCCCCCTTTTCTTTTTACGCGGTAAAAAGTAAGTAACCTTTCGGAAATGGTTCTTGTGTACCCATTCAGTTTGTGAAATTCCCGAATGAAACTATTCATGATATTCAACCGATACAATGAAACACTATATTGTTCAAGGTTCATATAAATACTAATTAGCTATTCGAATACAATGTCGTTTATAATTGATTTAGATCCTGACAGTATATTGAATTTCTATTAGAACTGCGTTCTCGCTGCCTTTCATTTCCGCTTATTAAAACTGGTTTATGTGTTTATTGCATACTAATTATTGTTTCTATGCAATGAACTTTTTTAATGTATATTGCGCTGAATTCGAAAACCCGCTTATGGCCGTTGGTAAAAATTAACGACATATGTCAGTTTCTTAAGAAAACGTTTGAAACGATGGTAATACGATGAAATGAATAATAAAAAAAAATGCAATGATCCGTTTTTTTATGTTATAGCAGGCAAACGGGCAGGAGGCTCACCTGATGTTAAGTGATACCGCCGCCCATGGACACTCACATTGCAACAAAGCTCGCAAGTGTGGTACCGGCCTTTTAATCCATTTCGTCGGAAATCTTAAAAAATGACTACAAATCGACTCATAACCACCTTCAAGCTGGATAAAATTTTAATGCCTTATAAAATTATAAAGCTAACAGGCAAGTTCACCTTTTTGCTAATATTCATAAATTAGCGTTTATTATTTTATCACTTAGGCCAGGTTCACACGGCATTGTCCTGCACGTTTTTTTGCAGTATACGTCTTAACGAATAAATAGTGGCACATGTATTGTACATAAAGAGAGAAAAACTAATAAAAAAGGCCGGCAACGCACCCACTAAAAATGGGTGTCTATGGGCTGCGTAGACTGCCCTTTTTGGTCGTCCCACAGCTCGTTTGCCCCCCTATTTTAAAAAAAAAAATGGTGCGTGTACTTAGGCGCTTAGGCGCGTACTTACGCGCGTATGAAGTTATACTTCTTTGGCTTTCTTAATTTTTTAAAAATATTAAATAATTAATAATAAGCGTTAATAATTTAACAATATTTAATATTTAGTATATTATTAAATTATTAATTAATAATAATTATTATTATATTATATTTTATTAATTCAATTTAATAACTAGGTATGTTTCATAACCTTTTAACTAAGTAACAATAGGTCTTTGTGAAAAAGCATTGCTAAATTTCTTTGAAAAAATAATTAAAACTGCTTTATTTGTTTAAAAGGTACTACAAGTAGAATGTCTTATTCCCATCTAACGCACGCTCGGCGCCCATACTGAATTTTGTGTCACGGTGCGCGCGCATCGTAAAATTTCACTCTCATAAATTTTTCATAACGCGCCTAAAGAAGTATAACTTCAAAAAAAAAAAAACATAGACCCATTCACACGGCGTTTGTACTGCAAAATATCGTACACCGTTTATACGTTCAAACGAATACTCAACGGACTTGTCAAGCAAATCGAATTAACTTTAATGTAAATTCGGTATAAAGTGGCACATAATATAGCTCTATCTCGTTCTCGCTCACTATAATAACTGTGTGAAGACTGCGGCTTTTCGTATTTTACACGAATGAAAATCTACCGTGAAAGTACATTAAAAACGAATACAAAGAAAGCGTGCAGGACAATGCCGTGTGAACCCAGTCTTAGGGTACTCACAAACGAGACTTAGCGCGAACTACGAGTAACTCCCGCATGTCGAAACATATTCGACTCAAAACTAATTATTACTCACTAAATTATCATTATTGGTAGATTAAGTCCTATAGTATATTAATAGAATTGTGACGTTCTAAGACCGATTATTCCGAGTGTAAAATCAACGAAAAAGCTAGGTTGGATTTCCTAAAGGAAACTCGATGTTCTATAGTGATAGATTTATTAGTTATATTATAGACTCATTGAACCTTAGATCTGAACACTATAAAAATGCTCGTTAACTAGTAAACTGTTACAGTAATACTTAAATCTTTATCAACGTTTTTATATTTTTAATAATAAATAACATTAAAAAAAAGACCGATTATTCAACGACATGGAGGTATAGGGCCAAAATTCTACTATGCTACCTTTTCAGCTTTTGATTAGATTGACAAACAAAATTAAATAAATAGCTTTTGTTACCATTAACTATTTATCTCGTGCTCTGCACTTGTCTCATGGTGGTATTAGTATAGGGTTTCCAACCACCCTAACCACTTTTGGATGATGGCATCGTTATTAATTTGATATTCGTATACCGTTTTCTCTTTGTCTATTTAACAAAGGAGAAAGTGTAGGTGCCGAAGAAAGATATTATATGCGTGGTAGGTGATAATGTATAATGAAAGGTGAAATCCTTTGTGATTGGACAAACAGATTGACGTGGCGTGTCGCATATCTGACATTGGAATAGAGATGCTTTTTCAAAACACAATGGATCACTCAATCTTTTTCTGTACATATTTTCTATATTATCATCCTTTGGTCAGTCGAATGCCTGCGCACATTTAGGCGCCATAAAAACAATGATTTTGTAACTCCTAAATGTTTCACCGAGATGTTCAACCGGAATTGTCTTTTCGATACCTACAAAGTTTGAAAAGCCAATGTAAATTAAAAGAAAATGCGATGCATTTTCTATTTATTTAATGGTCTAAATTATGTTTTGGGTACATTTAAGCTATTAGCGTATCCGTGTTTATAGCTCTAATGACTGAGATGAATTTTGATTATAGAGATTACTAATGCCCATTAATATTTATCAATATTGGCTTTCTTGTTGGTCTATAATTTATTAGAATTTATGCTTAAATGCAGTTCAACGAGGTCATTAGGCGATAAAAAATTCCGATCAACTTGTGTGATATGAAAGCAATTAAAAAGTAAGGTCGGCAAGGATGTGAACAAATTTTTTCGTCGGTTTTTTCTAATTAAAATACTAATAAATTATATGATATACTATACATCAAATATAGGTAAGCTAATCCATCGATACGCTTGGAGTAAACCTTACACCCAGAAACTAGTAGTTAGTAGTTAAGCGCGAGTTGTAATAAGGCTGGACAACTAACTACGAAAGTTCAATACTGCTACAGGTCTTCGCGTGTGTCTCACTTGACACTGTTAAGTCACTGAGGAAGACTTAACCATGTGTAACTATTGACATTGATTAGTGCAGGTGTGTAGTGCAATTAGTGTCCAATTATTGTTTAGTGGCTCTGTTAAGTAAATTCAGTTGTCATATAGTTTGGCAGGCACGATGCGAGTGAGGGGGAAGGGAAGGCGCACGCGACGTTACTACTCGCAGTTCACTCGCAAATTCACTTCTAAGTTCTAATCACTTTACTACGCAGCCAACTAATCACCTGCACTAATCACTAATCAAAGTGTATACAGGCCTTAATTTAAATCGGTAATTCGGTGACAGATTACAGATGAAAAAATGAAATTTATTTAGCCCCGCGAGATTCGTTTCGCTTTAAGGTGATTTTTTACTCTAGCCTACTTTTTTAGTAATTACATACCAACATATGGACTTTGCTATGCTACATAGAGACAGTTCGCTTTTTCGGAATAAAACTTAAACAATTTTATTCTCCCAACAGTGCAAGGAATAAATAAAAAAAATACTCGAGCCGTCGTCGAGTATTGCGCTTACAACAATACATTTTTATTTGTATAGACTATTTTAATTATTGCTGCCATTGCGCCGGTGCCTTTCATAACTATTTATATTACGGCGGTAGCGATTGGAATTATCACGAAAGAAAGGAAGGCATAGGACCAACGAAGTCACTACATGTTTGTTAGGCCGTTTTAAAACAGCTTTAATCTAGAAATTACTAGTTCTTTTAAGCTTACTTGTACACACACAAAACTGTTTTCTTAATCTCCATAAATCCCCACAAAACATGTGAGTAAACTGATTTAATCCAGTGTATTCTATAGTAAAATATAATACACAAATGTCTCATCACAGAGAAATTTGTTAGATTTTCGCACGAAATTTTCCTTACAAATTTTCGTTTTCCCTCGCGGCAATATTGTGATTAAAAAACATACAATGTGTGTGACATACGTAAAAAGATTGGGGTTATGTGTGATATATTATATTTTTCTTCGATTATTATTGTTGAGAAGAATCGAACGCGAACATAGCTATGTTCAAAAGTATATCATAGCTAATATGCCATGGTAGATAATTTTTGAAACCAACAGAAATAATTGTAGGAAGAAAACCATTGGAAAAGGAGGAGAATATTATAAAAATTAAAGGAAAAATCATTTACGGGCGATCTGAGGTCGGAAAGGGGAAGGGGGTGAGTTTTTAAGGGTAAAAAACGGTTTATCTCGATTACCGGAAAAACTAAAAGTCCTATGTAAAAGAGTGAAATGGCAAAGTTGTAGATAATAAAAAATATAAAACTTTTGTATTTACACTTTTTTCTTCCTTTTCCAATGGTTTTCATCCTACTATTATTTTTTTCCACTTTTTATTATTTATAAAGGCTTCTTCCCTGGTCTATATAGTAAAATATTGAAAAATCACTTTATTTTAAATTGTCGAGAGAAGCGAGCGCGTTCAGTTTTTAAAAAACGAAATCAAATTTTAAGCATGATGAAGTTTTTAATAAATAAAGTTGTTTACCAAGCTTTTGTGGGGTTTGAACACAAAAACAAAAAAACAAACTTTGATGCCCACGTATAGAGTCTCATTACAAGGTTTGCAATACGTTGACGCTCAATGGGGATATTTCTAAAATATGAACATTGGATATTTCATAGATAATTTTCCTGTGCGCATAGACGTCATAATTGTTATAACGTAAACAATTGGCCCATTAGCTTAATAATGATAGCGATTAAGAATAACCCGTTTAC
The DNA here is from genome assembly GCA_963693345.1 of Pieris melete. Classification (NCBI taxonomy): domain Eukaryota; kingdom Metazoa; phylum Arthropoda; class Insecta; order Lepidoptera; family Pieridae; genus Pieris; species Pieris melete. The sequence goes on from CAVNZK010000127.1 coordinate 1,154,442, forward strand.
TTGTTGAACCGGTTTTGAGTAACTAATCCGTGAAACGAGGCAGGTCAAGTAGAGTTCAATATTAAGAACAAGATTTACATTATACTAGCTGTATCATCTGGTTTAAACTTCTTTACAAAAAACCTACTAAATCAAATGTCACATGCCTTTCTTGATAAATTAACCATCCTACACAATTTTTGAAAACTCAAACCAGTACCCCAATTAATAATTTACGGATATGAACGCTAATGTATTATATTATTTGCAAAAGTTGAGTACCCACTCTTGTTATAATTCAATATGCATCCAATTCTAAAGATCCCACATCTTTAGAATTTGATGCATAGCGCAGCAGAAAACTCTATATTAATGTTGAAATTGCTATTGCTATTGGAAATATGAGGAATAAAATGGTCGTCTTGCATTTGCATCATCATATTAACAACATTTATAAGATCAAATCAGCCGCATAAAACTCTTCTGGTCTCTTTTTGTTACAGTATAAACACCGTGATAGAAAGAGAGTAAAGCTTTATGCAAAACAAGAAGAACGATGCTGTTAATACGTACATTTTTATGTCGAGATATGAACAGTACGGCATCTTCACCTAATATCTCTGAATATTGCGTGCACAAAAACAAATGTACAATATACCAAGGTTCAAAGTCCCTTAATTATAAGAAAAACAAAGAGATTTAATACGAACATGCAACATACAGGTAATATAACAAATAATTCTTATACGCTAGTTATAACGTTTTTTTTTCTTATTATTATTATCGTATATTTTACCCCATGGTAAAATATACGATAATCATCCCAATAGGTATACATAAACAGTCCGCGTCTGTTCCCTCATTAATTTAATTAAGAAAAGAGATTAGGTTACGTAAGAACATTTGCTATTGTACGGTTATCACTCGCACGTGAATACGAGATTTTTGATGACACAAAACATCCAACTACGAGTATGTGAGTAATTAAATCACTTCCTTCGTAGCAAACGTGGTAAACGAAGAATTGCTATTATTATTGGAACGTGTAATCGAATACATAATGGTTATAAAGAATTTACCGCAATTTAATAACTGGTATTAGAGGACTAGTTTTTCTTGCCTTTTTTATCTGCATTTACCTTAAAAATATAGGTGTGGTTTTAAAATTAATTGCTTCTATATAATAAATAAACAATTAAACATTCAAACAATTCGCATTTGCACGTCCTTTTTCCCGGAAACGGAAACAGGACTAAAATCTCAGCAAAGAAGCCAAGATACCGACAGCAACAAAATCAAGAGGTTACCCAAAAATGCAAAATAAAAATATAACTAATATGCCGAATAATTAAAGCATTGTTATTGATAAATCCTTACCGTACGCGAATAAAACAAAAATTAATATCAGACGATACATTGCACAGGTAAACACTAGTGTGATGCGCACGATGAACTGAGAATCATTATTAGTTTCATTCGTGAAAATTGTATATAAATTGTATTGTCAAGGTTGCGTTACAAAGATTCTGTGTAGTAGGAAAAACTAAATGAATATTTAAAATAATCTTTATTGTTAAATAATGGAAACCATAAAATGTGTAGGAAGCATATTTATTGGAAATAGATAATGCTTTATACGTCCCCAATATTAACAAATTGTACTTAAGTTTTTTTTTAGGACTCAGAAAAAAAGTTTAAATTTTCTTTATTGATGTATCGATATCCTTAAGACATATGAAGTTACCTTCCCCTTCTAAATTTTGATTATGAAAATAATTCAGATGCATAGCGAAATTCTTAACTGGTTTAATACAGAAAATGATTAAATTATATACCTGTTTTATGTACCAATGACTACTTAATGAATGATTATAAAAGAAATGAGAACCTTACCCTTCTAAATTTTGATAACCACAATAATTCAAATCAATAGAATCCTCCATTTTTCCGATTCAAAAGATGATTATGTACCTACCTGTGTTATGTACCTACCAATGACTACTTAAATGATTATTACAGAAATGGAAATTATAATATATATATATATATATAATATGACAAAATATATTATTTAACTATTCGGTATTTGGTCGAATAATGTAAATATTTGGTATTCGGCCGAATATAATAAATGCAGCCGAATAGTAACCGAATATTCGTTGCAAGTCTAGTTAAAATACCAAGTTTGCGGTTACCGATTACGTAAAAGAAAATAAATGGTGAACAAATCGTTTTCTATATAATACAAAAATAGATTTGGTTTTACAAAGAAAAATAACTTTTTTTTAAAATAAACGTTTATTAAATTTATTTATTTTATCATTCTAATCGTTTCGTTTATTTCTACGGTGCTCCTATGTTGTTCGTAAAGCATGTTATACAGGGTAAATGATGATTTAACATTTAGGAAGAAAGTAGTGAAAAATGAAGAATGCTTTCTTTAACGCATGAAATGGTTTCAGTATGATTATTATTTTTTGATTCCAAACAGTAGTATATTGTACGCCGCCATAAATAATTCTTGATGCAATATTGTCATAGTCCGAATGACCAAACCCCCTCGCTTCCCACCTCCCTGGCCGAGAAGGTTTAGTGTAAACGTGGCAATATGTTTCTTAGTAAGATGGGATTGATGTCATTAAAGTACATGGAATTATTTGAGAACCTAACCGGTCCGAGAACCGGCTGTAGTTTTGTTTCTTTTCAATAATTAAGTGAAGTTTTGCTTGAATCAGACTTTTTACATGGTGTAATGATTACAATTCCCACTAAAGCCAGGCATCTTTAAAAAATACTTGCGTGTAAAAGGGTGTGGCCAAGAATTCTTTGCCAGAAGTGAATGTAGAAATATTTCAATGGGCGTTCATAACTTATTATTATCGGTTTCGATATTGATTATTTTTCAACACTTTATATGAGAAGCTTATTAAAATTTTGTCTGAAAGTCCCGCCCATGATGATACATAGGTGTTTACAGAAAGATTTTTATAGAAGTTACGATGGATAAAACTCAAAACTTAGGGCCTACTATTTGAATATGTTGTCATAAGCAACTTCCACAAAACTAAACTCGCAGTCAATAGATGTAATTATAATGTTCAGAGTCGCGATTAAACGCTAAGTATGTCTTAAGTATATTTGCGTTTTGGATTTAACATACTTAAAGTCATACTTAAAGTTCAAAAGAAGGAATGTTACACTGGCCCGATCGTCCCCAGTTCTAATTACCGATCGGACAGCGCGGAAAGGATACTTACTATGTACATCATCCAAAACTAATACTGGGTTTTTGAGAGGCACAACTGTAACAGTCGTATAGCATTTCGAGAAACAGATAATGCTTTGCAGCTATTGCCATCTAGGGTCCATCTAGGGTCATTGTTGGCGGAGCCTTGGGGTTTTAGTGGGTTACTGTCTTAAGAGTAGCGAGCCCAACATGATCCATTGCATTACCTCAAAAAAGGCAAACGCTAGTCTGAGGGTAAGTATATTATATATTTATTGTATTACTTATTTTGTTTTGAAAATATTACTGAATTAACCAAAACAATTGAATGTGGTGAAAAAATCTTTTGTTCCGATCTAGCGGCATGTTAAATCAGAAAATAAATTTATGTCCATACTAGCTGCCTCCGCGATTCCCCTTAATATGATTTTTTTATTTTTACCTACTTATCACTAGGATTTCGGATAGGTTAGCTTCCTCCTTCTAAATTTCCATAATTTTTCTCTCCATAAAACTTCCTCTGAGTTCAAGGGATGAATAAATAAATATTCGACCTGGTCCAGGCTTCTTCGAGTTTTCTTAGAGATTTAAATGATCATTTTTTCTTTTTCTTATAACAGACGTGGTACAGTTATGTTTTCTCAAAATATTTCATATTGAAATGTAAAATTCCTAAAGATACTCGAAATTAAAAAAAAAAAACACCAACTTTTCTCAGTACATTTACAAAACTCGATGCTTCGAAACGAGAGCAGCCCTTTTTTAATATTTGAGTTGTGATCCTCCCAAACGCCTGGACCAAAGTGAGAATAAATCGTAAAGCATATTTCTGTTACTATTTATTACAGTATTAACTATTTATTACATTATTAAAACTTTATTTTGCTTTTACTAAAAATTTTTTTTAAATTAAATTTAAATTTTATTTTTATTAAAACATTATTTGACTTTTTTGTTATAACATCTTACATTTATGTTTTGAGTTCGACACTATGTATTATATGCCACATAAAAGATAATTATTCCCAAGAGCTGTTTACCGAATAATTTATGTCAATAATGTGTAAAGATGTATAAGTTTCAACGTAAGCCTTGGCTGGCCTTCAGGATGTTTATCTTGTGGTTTTCATTCAGCCATGAAATAAATAATGGCGACGTGCGGGTGCGATGGGTAATATCCCAGTGACATTGTAATGTGTCGTAAAAATAACCTTACACAATACAGCTCTCTCTCACCTCTATCTGCTATCGAATTTATTGCCCTCAACACTAACGTTTTTATCACTTTTTACAATTCCGCTGGCACATATATCGCGCTCCTAATGAGCAGACAAATTTCACCTTTAACGGTTTTTCTCATCAAGTAAATTATGTTTCTAGACCGAAATAATAGTATCACTAAAACCAGGTTCTCCGAGTAAGACAACATTGGGATCGCTTGTAGTAATAGTAATGTATTATTATGGTATTATTAATATTGTTGTCCGGGCTTAAGGGGGCGACCCTTATCCCTGAGATCGTAAGTTCGAACTAGCTGCCTTGCGATTCTATAACTCTCGCGCGGCGGTCGCTCTCAAAGCAGTCGTGAAGCAATCATTTTATGATTTGGCATTTTGATAAACAATAAACTACAAGCTCCCACCTTTTCAGAATGCCAAATCATAAAATGACTGCTTCACGACTGATTTGAGAGCGACCGCCGATGCGAGAACCGCTGTGTGAGTTCGAAAAGTGAGTTACAGAATCGCAGGGCTGTTCAACTATTGACGTTACTGTCTATGAGGGCATTTAATACTCGCTTGTATAGTGAACGATAAGCTCGTGAGAAAATTACCATGACTTACAGCAAAAAAGACGACAACGTGCGTCCAACACTAAATCCTGAAAAACAAATGATTACGAGCCATCTGAGACCAAGGGTTGTAGTACCATTGATTCCTTATTACTGATTAACTTTTAATGTAATTATATACTTTATCACAAAGTATGGAGATGGCGTTATATGACTTCCAATTGGATTGGATTTTTTGCTGGGTACCCTCTATTATTTATTACTTCTATTCAATAACTTTAATTAACGTTTTTACTGAATTCGATTTTTAATCCTAGTTAGTCATTGTTGTTGTAAGCTTTTAATTATACATAATAATGGATGAACACGTAGTGTGTGTCACGGTACGCCGTACGAGGTACGGGAGTGTAGATTTGTCACGGTAGGCAGAAAAAGAGATAGCTGATGGAGATTGAATCTAATAAAAAGAAGCGTGTGTTCAAGGCGAGGCACAAGAATGTGAAAGATACTCGTATTGGCATCCATTTCATTGATCAGTGCGTTGATAATGTAGCAGAAGGCCATGCAACATACTGACTGACTTTGACGTCTACCTATCAAACCGCGTAGCGCCCACCCGGATTTGAATACTAGGAAGTATTGGCTTCTAGAGTCAGCAACCATATCTAATCTGACATCGTAGCCTAATTAACTAAGAGTAATGAAACTTAAATAACGTCATACACTACGAAAACAAAAACGTTATCGGCACCACGCAAGCAGTCTACTTATACGAGTGCCACGACAAAGTACAAACACTATTATTTCCGCAGTACTGTTTAATTATTACTACAATTAGATACGTTATCACTTACCTTGTGCCATATTCGTCTTGGAACCAGAACGGACGAACGATAACTGCGCTCGAAGCCAGAGAAGCCTCACAGACACATCTAATTGAGTTATAGCTTATCTACTTAACTGTAGAGAAAGATTAGCTACAATGTGACAAAAGAAGTATTATATATTATAAAGTGCTATAAATAAATTATTGAGCAGGGTTGGCCTAGTAGCTTGAGCGTGCGACTCTCATCACTGAGAACGTAGGTTCGATTCCCGACATTTAATAATGAATCGAACGGTGAAGGAAAACATCGTGAGGAAACCGGCTTGCCTTACACCCAAAAAGTCGACGGCGTGTGTCAAGCACAGGAGGCCGATCACCTACTTGCTAATAGATGACAAATGATTATGAAACAGAGAACTCTGAGGCCAAGACCTAACTAGGTTGTAGCGCCAGTGACTTTTTTTATTATAAATGAATTATTAAGTTATGCCTTCATGACATAATATATCAATAAAATCTAAATATATGGATAAACGATCACGACTTTTTTTAATTCTCGTTCTAGCATCATAAAGATTTAATTGTAAGTAATACTTACTAAAAATAAATATAAAAACTATCTTGTCAACAAGTCACTAACGCCTTGAGCGGAGTGCATAGCAATATTCGCCGACTGGCCTAAAATTTTAATTATTTGGATAGTTTATATATATTAATAAAATCAACCATTTAGAAGTACTTAATAAAGATCAATTAACGGTGTATTCCATTGGATAATATCCCAAGCTGAATATTATTGAATAAGAGGCTTCTTGTTAAGGTAATAGGAGGCAAACGGGCAGGAGGGGATGTTAAGTGATACCGCCCATGGAAGTGTCCATGTATCTCAATGCCAGAAGGCCCTAAGTGCATTGCCGCCCTTTTAAGACTTTGTATGATCTTTCCTTGAAGGACCCTCAGTCGAATTGGTTCGGAAATACATCAGTGGTTAGTTGTTGGTTGGTTAAGGCAGCCTTATAAGCTACTGATATATTATATACTGTTTTTTTATATCGGAATGAAAAAAGCCGTGGCATTTCAATTTACAATAATGTAAAACTTATAATCTTTTAAATTATTATAACAAAATCAAAAACTATCCTTAAAATGTAATAATTAAAAAATATTATTAAAAGGAGTCCCTTTAGGTATGGTTCCGAAGATACTGGCAGTGTTCCCCCTTTGAACAGCTAGACCTAATTCTTTGTCCGAGGTAGCAGCCATCTCCTATGATGTCGACTAACCTTTTTGCTATTTCCTTAGAAATCCTTATAGCGCTAGGACCACACGGACCAAGGGTCAAAATCATATTCGGAGCCTTTTCTCATCACAGCTATGTTGTTGGTTCCATGTAGATGGGAAGGGGCCAGTGTTTTTGAACAGGTTGCATTCTATACCGGCCCATCTTCCATGACATCAAACTCATACCGTCCGGTCTCTTGCATTTCCATTCAGCTCAAGTAAACTTGTGGCAAGGGACCGGCGACCTCGAGAAGCGACTTGCACTTTTTTGGCATGACAGTCCGTGATCTTAGCTTGTATATAGGAATTGGCTCAGATCATGTAAGTAATTGTTATCCTGTAAGCTAAGACGCTTGAGAAATGTCATAAGCTGATTTACTCAAGAGCAAGTAATGGTTTGATTTCAAATATGACTACTATACGTATTTTATAACTGATTATATTTTGTCTACTTTTTTATCTAATTAGGTAAGCATGAGTAGATAACAACAGCTGAAATTAACCAGGAATTAAGATACTTAATTCAAGAAATAAAATTATTCCTAACTTCGTCAAGTTCGTCAACTATGTTCACAAAGAAAGAATTTCAAAATATGAATGAAACTTTTAATTAAATAAAGTTTACATAAGTTCAGTGAATTCGAATGAAAACCGTTTTATATATCACTAATATAATAATAAAATATATAGTTTATATAGAAAATTATATTTTCTATACGTAACTATATAGGAATAATAAAAATAAATCAGTGGCGCTATAACCTCTTTAGGTCTTGGCCTCAGATTTCTGAATCTGTTTCATGATCATTTTAAAACCTAATAGGCAACTAGGTGATCAGCCTCCAGTACCTGACACACGCCGTCGACTTTTTGGGTCTAAGACAAGTCGGTTTCCTCACGATGTTTTCCTTCACCGTTCGAGCAAATGTTAAATGCGCACAAAGAAAGTAAGTCCATTGGTGCACAGCCGGGCATCGAACCTACGACCTCAGGTATGAGAGTCGCACGCTGAAGCCACAAGGCCAACACTGCTCATCAACTATATAGGAATGCTGTAACGAAATCAACTGCTAAATATTGTAAAATTGTCAGCAACGCACGAAATATATTAATTTAAACGACTCTAAGAGATTATCCGACCGCTGACTATTTCTGGACTAGACTAGACTGTTCGACAATCCTCCATTTAGGTGGGAGGAAGAGCAGTACCTTCCTTTACAAGTGTTCCATTACTATTCCTCTATAACGAATATTTCTTAGAAAAAGATATGGTTCTCTTGGTAACTCTCATTTATAGTACATTCATTTATAATGAGCAATGCATCTTATAAATAGTATTTTTTTTCTTGTATTCTGTATTTTATGTATTGTTTATATTATTACATATATCAAATAAATGAATTAAAGATTACATAGGGTATGTTCCGATATACACTGCGACCACTGTACAGAGTACCGTCAATTTAGGATACTGTGAAACCGTTTCTCTATAGCCAGCTATACTGGTTACAATTTAAAACGGAACGCAGTCCAGTATACTAGTCAGCTTCGTTTTTCGACACAGTTTTCAAATGAGTGCATCAAAGTTTTTCAATTCAACAAGAAAAACTATTATTGGAGTATTATCGCATTAAAAAAATCTATATTAATATTAACTGTCAATTGAATTAATACTACAAAGAAAGTAAGTTAGAATTTTAAATGTTTGTTATTAAACTGTAAGTTATATCAGCCGTTAGGCATTCAAGTGGTTTTGATTGATCACGTGATCAAAGCACTGCGAGTACCTTACCTCGAAAACGCCAGTGCACGCAGTAGAAGTATAGCGGGGATTTGTGACGTCATATATTTCCCTAGGACGCTGCGGCTGTATACTGGCAGTCCATAGCGGAACGAATTTTTGAACAGTGGGAGCACTATACAGTACTCGCAGTGTATATCGGAACATACCCATTATCTACGATAAAAATCGTTATACAAATTTGTGAGATATATATATTTACCATTAGGTGTGTCAACTAAAACATGTTTGTCTCTATCGTCAAATACAATTGTACTGTAGAAAGAAAGAAACAAATATTGAAAACTGCCTAACATCTGGATTTCCTTTCTCTATGGATATATATTTTATAAAGCAAAGTGTCAAAGTCATGTTGAAGATTGAAATTTTTACAATTTATTTTTATTCGATTTTGCCTATCTCTCATTGCTGATTAAAACATGAAGGTAATTTAATCTCATTAGATATTATTTTTTTAGACATTTATGGTATTTCCAAAGTCAACCACATTTACTTTTAATAGAAAATAGAAAAAGCTACCTACCAACTTGGCTCATTCCTTATCAAGTTCATTTGTATACAAATCTTAAAATTGAAATAAAAACCAAGGGAAACAGCATACAATATAACGGTGTGAATCATACCGTGATTAATTAATTGTTTTATCACTGTTATTTATTTGCTATGTGATTCGTTAGTTCTTTATTGATTCATGAGACTGGTCAGATAAAACCCAGGAAGCTATCAATAAATTGCTAATACAATATAACTATTCAAAAGATGTTAAATTGTTGCTATCATATAAATACTACCGTGTTTATTGTCGGCACTTCGTAAAACCCACTGTTTAAAACAGGCATAATTAAATATTTATTAATTTAATTTTATAACAGCTTTTATAAAAATTATAAAGCCATACTAAATATAGGTGTGTTAGTGCGTACGTATGTGTTTATGTGTGTGCGTATTAGTGACTATTTACTTAATAAATTGTTCTAAACTTGTAGAAGAAATTTAAATAAAAGAACAATAATTCTTCGTCAGAATGTATTATGAAATATATTTAAAAAATTAAGCTATGATATTCTCGCTTATTAGGGAATTATAACCATCAGTAGATTTAGTTTACAACAATAGTAAGAAAACGTCAGCTTTGTTTATTTACACGACACATTATCGACCGATAATGGCCGGTAAATATTCTTCAAGTCTCTTAAGTCAGGTTTATGGTCTGGTAGTACGTAATTCGCAATAGAAATGGAAATTTCATTTGACCAATTAAAGGGCACGTCACAATGTCGTCTTCAAATCTATGATATTGTAATAATACTTTCGTAAAAGAACATACGAATTGTGTTGTGTCTATTAATATATTCAATGATTCAATATTTCATTCCAAACCAAAATCTGGTTGGCTCAATCCAAATTACCAGTGCAAATTATTTACATACAAATCAGTACAAATTGTCTCTGAATAATATATTATTTTGAATTTATACGTCAAATTGTTGCAGAGCTCAAAGGAGAAAGTTCGAAAAGATCGTGTAGAATGGTCTACCAGTGATCCAGAGGTAAAATTGCCCATAAGAAATTTTAAGAAGAAAGTGCCTGTCATCAAAAAATCACCCATGGACGGTGTTTCGGCTTCAGAAAGTAACTTGGTAAATACTAGTTGTATGTAATCTATGTTCCGGGTATCGAAACAGAAAATGTTATTTAACCATACTCAAACTCAAAATATCTTTATTCAAGTGGGTAACCAAGTACAATTTTCAATCGTCAAGTTAAATTAATCGTAAATTTACATTTACTACCAGTTCGCAAGTCAAGGGCGTAGAGCGGGTAAGAAGAACTGGCAAGAAACTTTCCGCCACTCTTTTTAATCGCCAAGTATTGTCATACAAATTGTTTGAACTGGAGCAAATCAATCCCAAGGATTAGGATCATTTAAGTAGTCCTCAAATTTATAAAAAGCTTTGTTGATTAATTTTCGTTTAACGAGGGCTTTGAATTTATTTAGTGATAATTCTCTAATTTCGCTTGGGAGTTTGTTGTAAAAACGAATACAATTTCCATATAAGGAGTGGTTTATCTTTTGGAGCCTGGTTGGTCGTACACTCAAATTAGTTCTATTTCGCGTATTATACTGGTAAAAGTCACCATTTGTTTTAAAATCGTTTATATTTTTTTGGACATACAACAAGGCTTCAAGAATATATTGACCAGATATTGTCATAATATTTAATTCCTAAAACTTATTCCGTACCGACTCCCTCGGAGAAACACAACAAATACCCCGAACAGCCCGCTTCTGCAGCATAAATAATGAACCCTATGAAAATACTAATGATAATGTTATAAAAAGCACGCTGACCCGGAGGTTTGATCAAAATCCTTTGACATTTTTAATTAGTGTAAAAAACTTTAAAATTGTGTTTAAAATAAAATAGTGTTTCAGTTTAAATTATAATACACTCTCATAGAGGTAGTGGTGTTCTATTCCATTTAATTTGCAATTTTTCTTCTTCAGTAATATCCTTTGCTTAATTATAATAAACCAAAAGTTAAATTTATAATTGTTCCCTTTTCATTTCACATATAACTTTGATGGTATAGAAGATCTTAGGATTTCATTAAAGGATGTGACAGAATTGGTGTTCTCCAGAATTAACGAGTTTCAGCAGCAGAGAACACGTCTCCAACTGCACTGCCTTTGAGACATTTAATAGTTGCTCTTTTCTATCTTGAGAATTTTCAGGCTCAAAATAGAAATCCTTTTTAGAGTATAGAATGAGCAACAAATCGTATCAATGAGATATAGTATAGGAGTCCTGGCTCAATAGGAAATGTGATCGGTCCACGGACATACAAATAAAAAATTACAAACCAATAACGATTCTTTTAGGCAATTAAAAATAATGTTTAAGCTAATACGTCGACAGCTTCTTTATGAATAGTGGGGAGTTTGTTGAAACTTGTTAACAAGGGATTGGAAAACTTGGCACTTTGATGAATAAGATATAAAAGTGAAACTTCTCGTTGCGCAAATTCCTTTGTTGTTTGGGACTCTTGGCTTTCACATTAAGATACGGAGATTAATGTAAATAACTTTATTCACTATACAAACATAGGCATGCGAGGTGTCGATGTTTTTAAACCACAAACAATATTATTTATTATTATATATATCTTAATATATATAAATTACGTGTCACGTTTTTTGTCCGCTATGGACTCCTAAACTACCAAACCGATTTGCACACCGTGTGCAGTTTGATCTAACTTAAAAGATAGGAAAGCTTACACCTAAAATATACCCGCAATATTATTTTATTGGAAAATATTTATTAATTATTTGATAGTCACTATTCTAACAGATGGGGCTGTGTTGAAAGTACCAACGTTTCAAATAAGCTACAATGTAATGGCATTACCACCAAAAAAGCATGGTGGTCCCCATGACTGGTGTTCTCATACCGTTTACCTTGACGTTAGGTTACTACTATGTAATATAACTAAAACCTTAGCCACAGCAACGCTTGGCCGGTCTGCTAGTATATTTATATATTTATGTTCGCTATGGTTTCCGGACATGACGTGTTTGTATTGTTTATGGTATTTTGCGCCGCGCTATTAGAAAATACAAGGATAGTTTATACATTTCACTGACTAGTTCGATGTATTATTGTTCTGGACTATTCGTTTATAAGTTTATGACTTCCAGACGAACTGTGGGAGTATAGTAGTTCTTCAAGAAAAAGTTGGTCGTGGTGACGATCGGGCTACTGGCAATACTGATAGCAAAAGGACGACCAAGTTTGCAAAAATAGCGAGTATGAAGCCGCAAATACAACGCACTAAGAAATCGGGACAAGCATGTTCCGGGAGTGGAATGCCGGTATGTATAATCCAACTTATTCCTTCTTGCTAATAAAAAATAAAATAAATCAGTGACGCTACAACCTCTTTAGGTCTTGGCCTCAGATTTCTGAATCTGTTTCTTGATCATTTGTCAATCAAGTAGACAAGTAGGTGATCAGCTTTCTGTTCCTGATACATGCCGCCAATTTTTTGGGTCTTAGGCGGTTTCCTCACGATGTTCCTTCACCGTTCGAGCGAATGTTAAATGCGCACATAGAAACAAAGTCCATTGGTGCACAGCCGGGATCGAACCTACGACCTCAGGTATGAGGCCAATACTGCTCGCAACACTGCTCAGTAAACGAAAAGAGGTGCTACGAAAATGTTTCAAGTAGGCGCGGTAGTAAAAGGTCCGTCGCTTTCGTCCCGATTTATTATTAATTCGCTTAAATTTAAATGGTTTAATAAGAGAACGACTCTGAGTAAGGTTATTCGGCGATGTTTCTATAACAACCACAATACAACTATATATTAAAACCTAATTTAATCATTGTACCATGCGAAAGAAGAAGAAATTTATCATGCATTCTGATTATTTAGAAAAACCAAAAGTTTTATACATGTTTCCTTTTTTAAAGTACAACAATATTGTAATTAATTCATGATTTTTTCTTTGCAGAGGTTACAATCATGTAAGTATGTTAGTAATCTTAAATTAAAGTCAAAAACTAACGACTTTTCAAAACAATTTATCATTAATGCATAGACGTATATATGTCGCAGCCAACTAGCTTAATTAGCCGTTCAACCGTCAAGCCATTTAGTTAAACGGCGCCGTTTAACTAGCGGCCTGAAAGATGTTTGATGATATGATTTTCGTGCCTACCCATTTGTGTTTCTCACAATAGTGATTGTTATAATTAAAGCCTTTTCATCATCGGATTCCGATGATTCTTTAAGAAGAGAGCTAAGTGCTATAAATGATGACACGCGTCGAAGTGCAAGAGTTATATTCGACTCACGCCAGAAGCTCCTTAACATGGTACAGGTGAGAGTTGCATTTTTAAATTAAAAAATACGTAAATCCTTCCAAATATAATAAGTAATATAAACTCAAATTAAGCAGGCATTTTATTTTAAGTAGCTTAGTGCTGCAGATGCCATAAAGATATTTAATGCGGAAAACGATGTTATAATAATTCGATATATTGTCAGAGACACGCCTATTCGGTATATAGCAAATTGTTTTAATTCATACTGATCGTAATTGCTAAGAGATGTTTCTATGGACCAATTTTGATCAGCCTTGCGATTCTGTAACTCACTATTCGAACTCACACAGTGATTTTCGCATCGGGGGTCGCTCTCAAATCGTAAAGTCATTTTATGATTTGGCATTCTGATAAGGTGGGAGCTTGTAGTTTATTGTTAGTTATAGAATCGCATGGCTGTTGCTTTTCATCAGACACACTAATGAGTACTTAAAAACTGTTATAAGATTTTCTTTATCGTTTCCGAATCAAATTTATTTTGAAGTTTAAAAATATGTTCGTGTTTTCTTATGAAATGTAATAATAACAGTTTCTGACGTAGAAAAAGTATTTTAGTTTGAGTAAAGAGGTTTAATAGTTAAAAGCCCATAATTAATTTAGAAAAAGGAAGCAGAGCCAGTAGACCTTGAGGAGTTGTGTGAGCGCAAAGACATTCTGCTCCAGGAGTTGGATCATATGGATGCCATAACGAAAAATATGTGGAAACTTTTTCGAAATAGGCTTCCTACGACGACCAAGAAAAATACTAATTCAATGCACGAAACGCCTCTAAGTAGTAAGGGCTTTAAATTTTAATAATATAATTAATACAGAATTAACAAAAATGTAAATAAAAAGTTCTTAAGGCAAAGAGAATTTATCTATATATAAAAATTAAACCCGTTTTCCGTTGTCACGACATAACAAGAAAACGGCCGATGACCGATTTGTCTGATTTTTTTTTTATAATATACTCGTACCTTGAAGTACGAACATGGTTCTTACGGAAAAAATTAAAAAAAATTGAGTAAAAAATTCTAAAACAACGCTTTTCTATATTCCCACACAAAATATTAGTAATAATACTCAAAAGTAAATTTGAACTTTAATACCATAGCATAAAGTTCAAGTGTTAGTGGAGGGGTTCCGGGAAGGTAAATTTTTATTTTTTGACATTTATTTTATTAGCTGACCGGTGTCCCAAATAGCAGAATAAGTATTTTAAACAAATAAAGAATCGACTGTTAGGCGGTACGATGTTCGCCAGGCCGGCTAGTATTTAAATAAATCTTTAATACATATAAACGTGATTTATTAGTCTCTCGTATTGATTGATCACAAGCACTCTAACTGTCGTTATGTAAAGATGTTTTAAATAAAAGTTTGTTCGGCGTAAACCAAAACTTATATTAATGTCTTAAATTCACATTATACAATAAACATTTTAACACCACCTGAATGGCAAGTAGAGTTAGGAACCTCTATTGTACATAATATAATTAGCAGATAATAATAATAATAATAATCTTTATTTCTTCCCTCACATATATACAAGGTTATAAGTAATACCTATATACCTATATGTACCTGGTTGTTATAGGTAATACCTATTGTATGTTTGAAATGCGCCTAAAAATTGCATACCTACATTTATATTAACTGAAGCGGCAATTCATGTTCAGCCGGCTACATTTTTAATCTGGCCCTCTGTTCGTATGTCAAAATAAAATCCAATATTTTTGTAAGCGAAGCTTAACTGGCCGTTTGTACCGACTCGATAATACTGCACTCGGCAATTCTGGCTGCTTTGTGCATTGTGTTGGAGTTAAAAGATCACTTGGCATTTTAACATTACAGCCAGTACAGCAAATTAAATTGTACAAAAGTGTTAGGGAAATTATACATATTCTTAGTTAAAATTTTCTTGAAAATAATCATTTCTTATATATATATTCAAATAACTTTACCGTAGATTTGGTGATGCACTGAATTTAGTTTTATTTAACACAAAGATTTGAAGTACACCAAATATATAACAGTCAAACAAACATTACTCTGAATTAGGTACCAGCATTTAGTTTATCGAAAATTTAACTTTGTAGGACCACCTATCAGCCACGAGAAGAAAATTAATCAGCCTATACATTCAGGCACCGAAATCCCGTCAGCACACGAGCCACCTACTAGAAGTAAATCTGTATGTCGATCATTTTGTATGAATAAATAAAATATAACACGTCTTTCTTATTGTGTCATCTTTTAATATAAGAATTTTGAATTTAGGACATCGGTAAACCAAGTTCGGATCCGCGATATTTTTATTTCATAAATAAAAGGAAGTATAATAAACACAAACAGTTTAACTAGAAATTCGATTCAAGCATCGAGTCTGGGAGCTGTGTCGCTACATAAGCCTCTTAAAAGACTTATAAGTTCTGATATTGAAACGGAGGAACTATATAAATAACAGTTGGCCTATAGTATGACCTCGTGGGCGTGTCTAGCCATTTGCTGTTGTTTTTATTTTTTAGTTGTTACAAACATTATAAATACAGAAGATTTATATTTGTTTCTTTTTTTAACTAAATAATGTTTTAATAAAGATAACACGAACTTTGGATTATTTATTCTTTACGGTGTGTACCTAATATATAAAAGGTGAAACGATCGAAGTGCTTTGAATAAATGTATATATAAAAGATATTTTGTTTTGTTTTTGTAGGAAATTGATCTCGGTCGAAAATTATATGAAAGTTACGACATGCAAGAGAAACTCGTAGCGGACAATGCCAACCTCGAAGTCAAGAGGTTATTTTTATATATTATTCCGTAGTTTATTATATTTGTTGTTTGAAATCCTCTACATCCCAATTCACGCGTGTGGCTCACATATTTTTATTTATATGGCTCACGCTTTTTAGAGAAGTGCCTTCGGCCAACGCCGAAAGTTTTCAACGCCTTTTGCATTTTTTATATTCCAGTATCGTAGTAGAATTACGTTGCATTGTTCAATGAAAAATATATAAAGCTTTTGCTTGTTAAAAACTGTTTCGTGAAAAAGAAAACTATTTGAAAAATGGAACGCGTCACCTATGACGCGCACTTCACAGCCAATTTAAAATTTGAAAAATGTGTTTTTATTTGTAAATATTTATGAGAAGCAATGAAAATGGATAAAATTCGGTAAGTTTTTTCTTTAGGCACATTTTGTACAAGGAACTTATGACGAAGGACCAAAATTTGGAAATTTGTCGCGGTCAAATAAAAAGACTACAGGGGGAGTTAAAACTATTACATAAAGAAAATACGACGCTGCACGAAAAGCTTAGTAAAAATAACCCTCAGGTATCTGTAGTTCTGTTTTTAATGTATTTGGTACATTCAATACAATCTAGTAAGCTGCGAGCGGAATATTCCACTAGGTGGTTGATAGAAGTGGAAATAAAATATCGAAAAAAATGTTGATAGAGACATCGTTAAGAACTTATGCTCTATTTCACCAAATTTTACTATATTTCAAAAATACTTGGGACACTATAGAATTGAATCTATGAAGTATTATCAGGTTGCATACAGCACGGTTTCTGCATTATACTTCCATACGTGTATTAGTAATTGTAGAGGAGTTGGTGAAAATGAATTTCTGGTACTTACGTATTAACACCACCGCGGCAAAAATTCTGGTAAGGTTTGGTTAGGTTAGGTTAGTATATTAATATTTTGTTCAAATAACTGTTTTTTTTATGTAAAAGGAGGCAAACGGGCAAGATGCTAAGTGATACCGCCGCCCATGGACACACACTGCCAGGAGGCTCGCAAGTGCGTTGCCGGCTTTTCAAGAATTGGTATGCTCTTTTCTTGAAGGACCCTAAGTCGAATTGGTTCGGAAATACTTCAGTAGGCAGCTGGTTCCTAGTGGTGGTACGCGGCAAAAACTGCCTTAGAATAATAACCCCTTACCACTTTCACGCACTGGAAACAGTTATTTAAATAAAATATTGATATACTAACCTAACCAGAATTTTTGCCGCGGTGGCGTTAATACGTAAGTACCATCCCACTATGGTACACTAAGATCGCGTTATTCATTCTCATGTTAATTTTTTTTATAGGGCGATGCGACTCCAAACAATCAAGACAACACTTTTCAACAGGATATAGATAATTGCTCACTGGTAAGGTTGTAATGTAGAAAATTTACATTCCCGTTATGGTTATAACTCAGTTGCCCCTAGAAGTATTTTAGAACTTATTTGACTGAGGATCCTTCGTGAAAAGGGTGTGCCTATTCTTTAAAGACCGGCAACGCACTCTGGAACCTTTATGCATTGTGGCACTGTGAGTAGGCTAAACATTTGGAGCCTATTGACTATCTACATCACTTCATACTATGACATCGAATATACCAGCCAGTTGTGGTTTCCACTTAATCTCAGCGGTAAACAGGTTTCGTTCATTCAATTCGTATGAAGTTTCGCACCATGACCTCGTGATAGACTAAGTTGAATCGATTAGCCGAAAAACTGATAAAATAGGTGATTTTGACCTTTTTTTTATCGAAAGTTTCCAAATATTAGTCTAAACATTTAAAACTCAATATTTTAATTGCAACGGAATAATTTTTATGTATTTTTTAAGTAATGTCTTTTCCGTAATTTTTAGATGTAATAGAAAATTTCTTAATATATCTTAACATATTTTATTTGCGCGGTGCGGGAGGTCGTAACCGCAGTGATTTCGTGTATTTTACCAAAATCTAATGCGACCACTTCAAATTTTTTGCTTCTCAGATCTATGGCAATACCTGAGTATGATTTGTTTATTTTACAGAACAAAGAAACCGTATGTGTGAAAAACCCAGTCCCAGATAACCAACAAGAACTTGAAGAAATTGTAAGTATTTTTAAAATATGGTGGAACTATTGTTGTCTTTCTTAATAGTTTACACGAACGGTAAAATACGTTTTTAAGTCGGGTTGAGTTTGGTATCAACTCACATGTTCATTTTTTTACTATGACATAGACGTGAAATTTATTTCTATGTAATGGGACATTTTTTTTTTTTAATTTGCTTTTTTCTAATTGCATATTTAACGTAAAAGCCTTACATTGCAATTTGCTGAAGTAGGAAAATGTGGACGCTAATTAAATGATACCGTTTTGTGATATCTGATAACATTTCTCGTTCTGTTTGAATAACACATTTCATATCTACTGCGTTTATTTATCCACGGTAATAAGACTAAGTGGTAATTGTAATTCTCCAAGCATAACGGATAGGTTTTATCCTACCACACGGTTTTAATTTTAAATACCAGTCATTATGAAAACGAGCCGCATTATTCTATAGAGAGAGATTTTTTTGTTTAGAAAAATACGTAATTAACCCGGTGGACTGGGGCTTCTAAAACGACTCTTCACTTGCAACTGAGAAATCTTTTTTATTAAAATATTTTTTGATTTCTATTATTTATGAACAAAGGTAACTTTCTTCTCATCTTTTACTGAACATTTGAACATTGATGGACAAGATGAAGAACAGTAAAGAGAACAATTTGTTTGATAAGACGCTGCCTCATGACCGATAATCAAGTGACACGACAATATTATAGGAATTAAAAGCAAAAGCATAAGTTAATTCAAACAGTAAAACTACAAATAGGCGATAATACAATATGTGTTAGTGTAACTTCAAGTGCTAACAAGCGAAATGCTCAGTACGAAATCAATCAAGTGTTTCGATTAATTACGTACCTTTGAAACGGAACGGTTTTGTGATCTCTGATTTAGGAGGATGTTACCTGAGTGCCTAAGAGCTCTTCATCGTGAAAGGGGTTATTCTCGGAATAGACTAGGGGTGTCCATTGACAAATTTGTTTATGGACGCCGAACATATTTGCAATTACTTCTCGTTACTGTATCTCAGATTTCACAGTGCTCCTGCATCGATGTTCAGCTATACAAAATACATCCCTTAACGACTGCTACATGTTGGTAAATAATTAATGTACTTTGCCATTTTAACACCATCTATGGCAGTGGAGTTGGTATTGGCAAAATTTCCCTGGATTTTATGTATACATCATGCGTTCTCTGGTGATTTTCATTTATCTATAACAGACACTACTAATCTGTAACTCTAAATAGAAGTGAAAGATTTATTTAAAAAAAATAGGGTGCGTGTACTTATGTACGCGCGTATAAGTTATATATACTTCTTTGGCATTATTAAAAATAGTTTTTGATTGCAAGCAAATAATTAATTACAATTAAATAATCAAAGACTAGAAAAGGAGTCATTATAGTCAATAAAGTTTAGTTTACATTTGAAAAATTAAATAAATAAATATTATTATTCTCTTACATTAAGTGTAACATAAATTCTAG
The DNA here is from genome assembly GCA_963693345.1 of Pieris melete. Classification (NCBI taxonomy): domain Eukaryota; kingdom Metazoa; phylum Arthropoda; class Insecta; order Lepidoptera; family Pieridae; genus Pieris; species Pieris melete. Next base: position 1,174,605 of record CAVNZK010000127.1, read on the forward strand.
TATTATTCGAATGTTGTTTTTAAACTATGTCCAATGCCATAGCATCTACCGTGGGCAACTTCATTCTGTTAATTTTGTGTCGCGCATCGTAAAATTTCACTCTCATCAATTTTTCATAACGCGCCTAAAGAAGTATAACTTCAACAAGTTTCTTTGTGTTTAAACAATTGTTTGACTATTTCTTATATTCGATTAAAAGAATTTTATATTTAATTCATTTCAGGGTTTTTTCCAACAATTTGCTTTAATAAGTGATTCCGTTGGTTGAATGTTTTTTTTAGAATTTGTACAGTTTTGGTTTTTTATGTTTGTTTAAAAACGGTACTTCGACATAGTACGTCTAGGTTTTAGATTAGATTTAAACTCGAATAGGGTAGACCGAGGCGAATCGGATCAAAATAAGAAATGTGTTGATAATTCAAATATCACATTCACATAGAACGCACTCAACCGGCGTTTTGTGTCTGTCCATTTACTGAGCACCTCCCGACATAAGCAGTATTTCGATCGCGCTTGTGGATCAGTGGCAATCCCGCTCGTCAGCCACTCGGTTTTTTGTGTGTGTCGCAATTTGGCGCTCATGTAAGGTTACGTACTTACGTTTTCTTTGTGTCATATGACGGATTTGTCTTAAAATTTAACTACATTGGTTTATATTGTTAAGCAGGGTGTTAATATTGAAGAACCAATTCGCTTTTAAGTATAATCTTAGAGGTTAACGTCTAAAATATTTATTTCAAAAGTCTTAATTATGGGGCTAATCGGATCATATCCTTAGGGGCGAATTGGATGATACTTTTAAACTGATTTATTACATGTTTGAGGTTATTGATTCATATTTATTTCATGACCACCGGAGAATGGTGTCAAGAAAAAATGAAAGAGGCAAATTAAAGGAAAATTAAGTCCAGAACAAAGAGTTGACCTTGCGTAAAGCTGCTAAGAGTTTTTCAGTACCGTTCACGAGCTGACAGTAAAAAAGGACCATAATATATATGTGAATTATGTGCCAATAATTAAAATTGATCTTATTATTATATATTTTTACTGATTCCAAAGTTATTTAAGACTATACCTTAAAATTTTGTTATATTTTGTGCACGATCCGATTCACCCCGACAGTTGGGGCGATTCGGATATTTTCCTTTTTTTAGTTTTTAATAGCTTATTAAAAGAATATATGTATGATTTAAGTTTTCAAATATGTATTTCATAGGTTATTGTTACTTCTTACGATTTTATCAATAAAAATAACATTATTTAGCACTTTAGTATGATTTACTCAACCTCAAAGAAAAAGTGATCCGATTCGCCTCGGTCTACTATACTTATTTATAAAGGGCGTGGGCAGGTTAACAACCAATTATTTTATTTCAGGAAAAAGAAATTGTACAATTGAAGAACGAGCTAGATTGTTTTCGGTTCGACATGGATAGTGCTAAGGCAGGTAGCGCTTGTAAAGGCGGAGGCGGCCTTAATACGTGCTTTCAACAACCTGTGAGTTAATTATATATATTCCTATACAGTTATTTATTATTACAGCATACACCAAAAAAGATTACAATTTCAAAAGTACAGTTTTCTATTTAAACTAGTAACAACTGCTTATGTTCTTCCACTAGCATTATGCCTGTCACACATGTTACATTCTGGTGCAAACTTAAGAGAATCGTTTTGTAGGAAGGTTTACTCTAGCGTGAGGCATATGGCAGACAGATTTCTGCGATATGTTTCTGGATTCGGGATTTAATGTGAATTATAAACAAAATTTTACCCGATGGGTCTGTAATTCAAATGCATATTTCATTGATCATATTTTTAATAGGTCATAGCCGTCTGTGCCTGAAACATGTCGTTTCAACATGAATATGAAAAGCAATGAATAATATTTTCGCAGGGTTTAGCATTAGACGCACTAACTTTGCGCTTCGAAGTTATCCTGATTATGCTTTTGCTTTAGATTTAGACTTTAGTTGTATTGAAAGGCTATAAGATTAGATATTATGAAATTAACTTGATGTCGAACCGTAGTTAAGTCATAATTCATAAACATTATGACGGCTCATTGGTCTAGTGGTTAGTACCCCTGACTGCGAATCCATGGGTCCCGGATTTGATCCCCGGCTGAGACAAACATCGATGTGATGAGCATTTGGTGTTGTGCTTAGGTCTTGGGTGTTTAAACATGTATTTATATATCTATCTATAATATGTATGTATATCCGTTGCCTAGTGGCTAGTACCCATAACACAAGCTTCACCAGCTTAGCATGGGACTAGGTCAATCGGTGTGAATTGTCCAATCATATTATTATTATTATATCGAAATAAAATGTAAAACTTTAACATTCCACGTTCCGATTTCATATCCGAAATATTAATGTTTTTAGTCCAATTTGTTTAAGTGCCATCACTTCCGTTTGATTCACTCCTGCGACCGAATGGTAGCACGATGTTTTTAGTACCCCTTGATAAAAAAACGTGCGTGCGTCAAAGTACACATGTCAGAAGTGAAACTTCTTTGGGACTCATTTTTAAGTCTTGTCCATATTTATACAAAAACGAAGATATGTTAGGAATTTAATGAATTTAATTGTCTTTAAAATATTCAGTGTTGAAAATGAATACAAACTATAAAGTTAATTTATTTCTCCAAAAATAAAAACACATGGCATTTTAATTTCTTTTGAGATTTAAATAAAATATTTTGCATAAAATAGAAAATACTAATTCTTCATAAATACTCTGTACGAAATTTTAATTTTAAAAATAGAACTTTTATAAGGTAATTCGCCCTTCTCACTCTCTCTCAGTCGGTCTCAATCGCTCTCTCCCTTTTCTTCGACGAAAACGCTGCACATCTTCGTGATGTTTCATCCGTAAAAAAATTACTCTCATGCGCCTAACACAGCTGCATACATAACATTTAGCTGGTAATGTATCCGACAGAGTAAAATGTTTAAGATCATTCTTAATATATTGCGTCATCAAGTCTCAAAGGGTTTTTGGTTATTCGATATACCTTAAGTAGTCACATAATAATCTAAAGCTTATTGAAATAACAGGGTAATGTGATATTTTAATACCCTGTTACATGGAGCTGACGTGAGAGGTTTTCTTTAGAAAACTTGACGCCATACAAATTTGTTATTAGCGCACAAAAGAAGTGACAGTTGCCTACTACTAATGAGAGTGCCACTCAAGATATTCTATCTTATAGAATGGGAAGCCAATTTTTATGACATATTAATGGAAACCATTATCAATGGCTCTGGGGTATCATATTGTCAATAGGGTTTATCCGTGGACACTCAGCTGACCTTCTTGTGCACTTTACACATAGAAGGGCAAGACAATTGAGTCCAAGGGGGAGGCGATAGCGATTTCTTTGGATATAGCGAAAGCGCTTCTCTCGAAGTTTCCAGCCTATGGGCTCTCCGAAATATTAAGCAACTGGATCTCCCGTTGTACGGCCGATCAGAGCATCAGACGGAGCACGTTTCGACTTCAAATTTGTGAACCCCGTGAATAGCTCGAACCTGTTCCTTCTGCATATCAATGACACGTTGCAACTAAGCAACATTGGTTGGTATGCAGGCCCTGCATAAGTTTGCACATTTTTCGCAAAAAAGCATCCTTTAGCGTTACTCCTCTATTCGAAGAATGAGGGCAGTGCCCTTATAGCCACAGCCAGCATGAGCAAGAGTGCAGGGCATTGACATATCGAACGACGTTCAGTTTCGCGGTAAATAAGCCTCCAAGTAGCTTTATGTGCTCAGCAATTCGGGACTGTACTTCACTCCGGGCCATCGCTTGCAACTGTAAAGGTTTGTCCCTACGTTGCCACACTGTTCTCATCTCTGGACACACACACACATGACCGTATTCAATATAACAAAGACATTCCTTCCGTCGACGACCGGTCAATTTCCGAGCGGCTTTGTCCCTTGGCGTTGCGTAGGGATGTGGGGTCTCTATGTATATCTATGTAGTGGTTCGGATGAATATATTTAGCTGAGTTTCATCATCGAATGTAGAGGAGAATACGAAATTTCACTTTGAAGTTTATATGAGATTTGTATCGTATTTTTAAAAATAACCCTCAAATAAACGTTTAATAAATCGATTAGCGGAATATTCGTAGCAATAGTTTGATTGTGTTGTAAAAAAGTTTGGAGCATGGAACGGTGATTTTAACCTACAACATTAACTCCTTATTCATTAAACCTAGATGATAGAACGTACGTTACTATACTACAATATCAGTTGAAAGTACACGTATGAAAATCATTATTTTACTTATTAAGTTAAAGTTTAAGGTTTAAGAATAACTTTATTTCTCATAAGAATTGCATACATAATTCACTTACTGAGAAACAATATTTAAAACTAAGATTAAAAATTAGAGCGCACAGATGTAGGTACATATATAAAATAACAAAACAAAACAAAACATTGATGGCATAGTCTGATATAGCAAGTTTATAATGATTATTTTATTATTTTTCATTACACCATTTTATTTTTTGTTTATTGTTTTTGTCAATATATACATATTATATTTTTAATTACTTATTTGTATGTATTAATTGTGTGAGTTTTTAGAAGCTTTTTAAACCGGGCATAAAGTTTGTGTATTAACTACTATACTAAAATATAATAGGCGCATGGTGTTATAAAAAGCAAGGCAGTAAGATAACTAAATTATTATATAGATACATGCTGCTCACATATACACAAATATTGCAACTATGAGCTATCACAAATGAGCTTTAGTTAACCTACTTCAAAATGACCGAAGGTTATAAATTTGACCTATAATTTCTTGTGTATGTTCAAGCCTAAGCTGTATACCGATCTGGATAGGTTCCAATTATAAGTATTATGTTACAAACTCATTGTTTGGCACCAATAATGATCTTCATACCCTGTTTAATTCTCGTGTAATCCAACAAATTAAAACAAATAAAAAATATTTAAAGGAAACCATGTTTTCTTACCGGATTGAAGTTATGTATTATTATAAATTTACAATTATTTTATATAATGTTAAATTTAACCGACGTTTCGCGTGCTTTACTTTTAAGACAAAAGGTGTTGAATGTCAAAAAGTATCACAGCTGTAGAAAAAGTTGTATTATCTGTATTTATTTCCCCGGAGTTGGTATCGACTAAAAGATGGAGGGTTTTGGTTGAAATGGCTCACGGTGTCCTCTATTATCTAATATAAAAAAATTGTTTCCTTTAAATGTGCAAAAGTTATGTCAATAAAATACTAATAAGAAATATTGTTTTTAAACATTTTGAAGACGGTGCTTTTTTTACAATAGAATTTGTTTCAAGGCGTGTCGTGAAATAGTTCATTTTATTATTATTTCTTTAACCTACAAATAACAATAAAAGTTTTCGTGTAATTTAATAATATACTTTCAATATTATTACAGGCTGGTGGTCCTCCGGTGCCTCCTATGACAAAAGCTGTGAGTATTAAATAATGTATCTTGAATCTATAGGAAAATCTATCTTGACGCATGATATACAATAATATACAGGACGGCCAAAAAGTCGTTGTACAAACTGGGGGATAGATTAGGGGCACTTTTCGTATACAATTTTTTTTACAGTGGGGTCCGAAGTAAATAAAAAGTTATGATTTGAAAAAATTTACTTCGTATAACTTAATATTATCTTCAATACACTGTCTAACGCAAGGACTCTTAGTACCAATCTAGTTGATATTATGAAAAAGATACACGATGTAGATTTTTTCTTTAATTTTAATAAGAGTTAGTTAAAAAAATAAATTAAAACTTTGCAGGAGTTGAGGTTAGGGACCTGCCATAGAATAACTTTTTACAGCTGATTACCTCATCTATCCCCTAGTTGCGTTTGATTCACGACTTTTTGGCTGGATATAGGAAATGGATTGTTATTAACATGTCAATATTTTGTTTTATACAAATAGTTTACTCAATACACATATTTGACAAAATTATTGAAGAAGTTACGCTAATTGTAGCTTTAGAAATACAAGGTAAATTCTTCTCTTATTCTGATATAATAACTTGGACAATACATAACGCTGGTTCGTACGTAATTTAAATACGCAATTTATATCAACGTTAACCTTTTGTGAGGAATATTCCTACCGATGGAAGTGAAGTCTAATTTTCATTTGAAGATTTGATGGAACAAAGAGACAAAGATGTCAGTCACATGCTTGTCAGTGAATGTGGGCAATCGTTTATGCCTCGTGAATGTTATAAATGGTTATTATATAAACCTTAAACAATGAGATGATGCCCATAACTTCAATAACAATTGCGATCGCGATTTGTGCTACGTTATTAGTAACATCAACGGATATTAGAACAGCTATGGTGAAAGTTCATAATTACTGGAATCGACAATTTTAGAGTGTCAATGGGTATTAGTTTTGCATGGAGCGCTGTGGTTTCATGCAGTTAACTTTAGAGTATAGAACTGCCCTGCGATTCTGTAACTCACTTTTCGAACTCACACAGCGGTTTTCGCATCGGCGGTCGCTGACAAATCAGTCGTGAAGAAGTCATTTTATGATTTGGCATTCTAAAAGGTGGGAGCTTGTAGTTTATTATTTATCAGAATGCCAAATCATAAAATGACTGCTTCACGACTGATTTGAGAGCGACCGCCGATGCGAAAACCGCTGTGTGAGTTCGAAAAGTGAGTTACAGAATCGCAAGGCTGTACTATGATCAATACGCCTGGATAATAAAATTCCTTGTCAAGGTTATTAGTATTCCATTTAAAACTAATTTGGAGGTAGGACTTGTACAGTGTCTACATTTTGTATGTATGTGGAGTTTTTAACATTAATGAAATTTTCTTCATGTCGCACTTTTAGTTTGTACGATGTAGGAATTTAAAGTAAGTTTTTATCAGTCTTCCTCTGGGACAGCCTTTCAATTTATCCACGGAACTTGGAGCTTCCATACATGCAATGCATTTAGTTTTATTAGTAGGTCAAATCCCAGAGAAACTGACTCAATTTGTGTACGCCGTGTAAATATACACTAAATATAATATTATTGTTCTGAATTTGTTATAAAAGCTAACAAAGTGTTATATCTGTAGTTTATGTCTTCGATACTATATCCGAGTGTTAGCATGACTGTCTTAGCAAGACTGTACGTTTTTGTAATGGAAATGCAACTTTAGCACAAATCAAAAAAAAAATTGAAATATAGTATTGTCTTTGATTGACATAACCTTTACACATATAAAGAAAAATCTTTTTACCGGATTAAATTTATGTTATAATAATAAATTTACAATTATTTAACATAATTTTAAATTTATCCGACGTTTTGCGTGCTTTACAGCGTGCGTGGTCACGGTGACAACGTTAAAATTATGTTAAATAATTGTAAATTTATAATAATACATAACTTTAATCCGGTAAAAAGTTTTTTCTTTAAAAATTGAAATAGTTTTGCTAGTAGTTGTTTTAATATTATTTTATATTTTTAGTGTGGTGTGTGTCCTCCTTGTCCAGCGCCATGCAATCCCAATGCTCCTCCGGTAAGCAATGTTAAAACAATTATTAATTTATTATTATTTTTTAAATAGAACTTCGACGTGGATTAGCAGTTATCACTGCTAACTTCACACTTTCAACCCTAAGATTGTGCTCGAATCACGATTGTGTAGTGGGGAAACAGTAATGTCTGACTCGACAGATTCATAAAAACGGACGATATTGCGTGTCAGATACTGAGAGCTAATCACTTAATAGATTTTTTTTAAATGACCAAGGAAACAGAAATCCGAGGCAACCATACCCTTTATGGAATGTATCGCTGATGAATTTTTATTTAATCAACGTGGATATGTAACAATATGATAAAAGCGTTTATTGGCTAGAATTTGTAGAATTTCTTTTAGTGGTTGCAAGAAAGCAAGATTTTACGGCAAAATCGAGAGTTATTGCTGAGAATGATTCCCATATATCAAAACGTATTGGCAGACAGTTCGTGCTAAAAATATTACCCTTAGTCCCGACGAAACTAAAATGCTGCGCATCTTTGTCACTGACCAACATGTTTTACATTTGACTAAGTAAATTAAAAATTGATATTATTTGGTGTTCGCAGACACCCGCCGAAAAAGAAGTTCAGAAACTGACGATCCAACTCCGGCAAACCGAGGAAAACTTTAAGACTAAAGTGACAGAGGTGAGTATGTTAATTTATCAAAGGGATTACAACTTTTCACTTTTAACCATGTTTGGGTGTATGAATAAATAACTTTGTGTTAGGTTTTTATACTTTGTTGTTAAAATGTTTAGCCATTTTTAATTATTCTAGTTCTATGCTACATTCGCCCTTAGGGTTCTACTTTTCTAGATAAAGCAACTACATTTGTTATTTTTAAAAACTAAATTTAATGTTAACAAATTACATTTAACTCGTATTGACTAACTACATTATTAATTTAATCTAAACCCATTAAAAAGGATTTGTTGTAATTCACGTGTATCACCAGACCTTACAAATAACCAATATAAAATCAAAAGCAAATTAGGGAATGATTATAACTTTAATGACAATTAAATTGAGGGAAATGACAATACCACCTTATGTTTTAAATACAACGTTTTAATATGCAATTCTCTAGTGCGCTATGCTTCGTGCTGAGGTTCTCAGGAAAAAGGAAGAACTAGAAAAGGAAAGATGTCAGCACCGTGAAGTTCAGAACAAATTGCGTGAGCTCGAAATGAAGTTTGAAGGTTTGGCGATGACAACCAATATGAACCTGGGCAGTAAAGAGCAGGCATTTGAGCAGGAAGTAAACGTGCGAGGTTTGAAGTTGTGTTACAGAGAGGCCCGAGAGGAAATTGATGAACTGAGGATGCTTATGAAGGAACAGAATGATCAGCTACAGGATTATAGAGTGAAGGTATTAATATAAACTGTATGGAAAGTTAAACAGTTAAGTAAAACATGTCTTATTCATGTAGGTAACACATTGTACACTTATGAACGTCAAAAAAATATATATACATTTGCATGCTTACATATATTTACATGCTTCTAATTTTACATAACTGCCAGTTTTAAATCAAGGGCGTAGAACGGACGAGAAGAACTGGCAATAAACTCTCGGCAAGTATTTTTAATCGCCAAGTTTTTTGTTTTACACAACGTTTGTAAGGAGCTGCAACTATTACACCGTGTTCCACATGACATCCTAAGTAATAAATAATAATAAAATAAAATCAAAGATTTCTCCTCTATCAGCAGGAGGCATGGTGAAATAGGAGCACGCATACATTCTCGTGGGAACAACACGCAAATACATAGTCGAAATAACTAACATCACTACATACACGAATTCAAGTTCGACCAGTCACCACAAGTAGCACCCGTTCACGAGTATGACGCATGGCCCCCATCGGCCCCCTCGGAAAGAATAGGAATAGATATTCAGTATTAAGAAACAGTCTTCTAAAGGGCAATGATTCGTTAATTTCCTTTGTTGAATTCTAGTATATTTTTGATCAAATAGTAAACAAGATAATGCTATCATATTAGGTACTGATCAAAATCTGACTCAATAAAATTTCCTTTAGTACCTTCAAACGCAACAACTCGTGGAGGAGCAGCGTCGTCAAATGGACATGATGGACATGGATAACACGAGAATCAGTGAACAGATTAATCTAGAAATTCAGAAAGTGAAGGTACTTAATAATTTATATATATTATCTTGCAAAACTGTCACGAAGACATTGTTATGAAGTGAATGTTTGACTTAAACGGTTTATAGGATTTTATTTTCGGATATTTTGATTTTGTAATCGTTTCAGATATCAGTATGCTGGCCAATTTTATGAATACATACAAATTAAGTCTTAGTTGTTGTAGTTGATGAGGATATTAGTTAATTAATCTAATATATAAAAATCTCGTGTCACAATGTTCGTTCCCATACTCCTCCGAAACGGCTCGACCGATTCTTATAAATTTTTTTATGCATATTCAGAGCCCTAAATTTTTAACTTACCCCTCTACGACCAACCTCTATTTTTTATTATAGTAGATAGTTTTATAATTGAACTAAAAAAATGTTTCCTAAAAATAATATACATGGCAATACGACGTTTGCCGGGTCAGCTAGTATAAATGTATTATGATATTGATAATATATATTATTCATAATATTGTAACTCTGTGTCACTTACAGAATTTTTTTATGTACGTCTAAACTAAATCGGGTTCAAAATTAAAAATATTGTGTGCCTAATGTCTAAACTAAATTCTTGGGTTCGATTCCCAAAGCGATTGTTTTGGTCTTGGTACGTTTTTTAAATATAGACATGTGCCACACGAGTCCAAGATAATCTTAACAAAACAATTAACTAATGATGACCAGGAAGCCGATTCTTTTTACCTTAAATAAGTCAATATTGTGTATTAATGAACCCGTATCTCCTATAGATAAAATTCCAAGAGAAGCTGCAGGAGTTAGCCCCGATTCCAGATCTGCTAAAAGCAGCTCAGCTTAAACTAAAAGATGCACAGCAGTCACAGGCGATTGCCGAACACAACGCTGAACAGTTGGCAAGGGAACTCAATTCTGCTAGGGAAAAGGCAAGATTATCAAGTTTTAGCTTATATTTTGTCGTATAAATAAGAATTTTAAAATTATATTTTGTAACACGAGCTCGTGTAGGGAATAGTGTTCACAACCTTAATCGAGGCAGCTACTCGTATCGTACCAGGGTGCAGGGCCGTGAAATCTAATATATAAAATTCTGGGTGATGTAGTTAGACTCCTCCGAAATGGATTTATGTGTTATCGTTTAGGTCTGCGAATCGGACAACATCTATTTTTAATCCCCCTTATTGTTAAGGGTCCATCGCTAAATTTATTTTTTATTTTTACGACCATTTTTTTTATTTTTTTTATGATGCAGTATACAAAAATACATGATACAACTCTTTATTTTCACCCCTCTACGATCAACCTCTATTTTTTATTATACATAGTAGATAGTTATTTTTATTGTACTTGAAATGTTTCCTTAAAATAATATACATAGCAAAACAACGTGCAGCTAGTTATCGTATAGTTATAATGGATAAAAATATCGATTCCAACAGAATAATAAACAGAATAATATACCCATACATAGTTTACAATTGTACATCTTTATGAAACTATCGCAAGTCTAGATAATTATTGAACGGTTGAGAAGCCTGGTTGGATATGCACGGGTTGTCATTAAATAGTTATACTACTTCATAGATTTAGCTTGTATTTTTGTAATACAAGAAAAACCGTGGTTCGGAATTAAATATTCAACTTAATACTACATATGTAACATATATAACACTGGCTCTGGGACAAAATGCGAAAAACATTTTTAAAATTTTACTTTAATCAGAGGTTTCAACGCTTTGTTCGCATGGCACTAAAACATTAAGGACATCAAGCTTTCGTCACAGGAAAGTTCTTTGGGCGAAGTCATTTAAAATATTTATCGTTTGACGAACTTTAGTTTCTCAACTAGGAATTCCTTCGTGGGACTTATACGGGCTCAAATAGTCTGAATAAGTTTTCTAATTCTTGCCCTTAATATTTAATATGTAAATGCGGTTAATTATTGTTAATCACGATTCCATTGAAATTAACTTATCTCCTTATGTATTTGTATTTATATTATTATCTATATATATATAAAAATGAAACCCGTGTTCCATTGTCACGACATAACATGAAAACGGCTTGACCGATTTGTCTGATTTTTTTTTTAATAATATTCCTTGAAGTACGAGGATGGTTCTTACGGAGAAAAAAAATTAAAAAAATTAGTGAAAACGTCTAAAAACAACACTTTTCTTTATTCCCATACAAAATATTTGTAATATGTAATACTTAAAAGTCAATTGGAACTTTAATACCATATCATAAAGTTCAAATGTTAGTGGAGGGGTTCCGGGAAGGTAAATTTTTATGTTTTGACATAATGTTTTTTTTGTATTATCAACTTTCTTTTTTTTATCTCACTAGCTAGACCGGTGTCCCTAATAGCAGAATAAGTACTACTTTAAAAAAATAAAGAATCGACTGTTAGGCGGTACGATGTTCGCCAGGCCAGCTAGTTATATTTATATTTTTTTGAGTGGAATTATTTTATTAGGCAAGCAGAAGCACAATTGTGCTTTCCATCTACAAAATCTAGGCTCTATGGAATCAATATTTAAACATATGTGTTCCAGAATGACGAAGCGAATTCATAACTATATACATATAATTATAATTGTATATTAATAAAATATTTGTTCAAAAGGTCCATATGCTCCTGCATAGCAGCCTTAAGCCACCAGAAAAAGCCACAGAACGGGGTGGTGATGAGAAACAAATAGCCCTTCTTCAACAAAGAGTTACGCAATTGACAGAATCTAACATGACGTTGAAGAGTGAGATTGAAAGACTCAAGTGAGTGACTTTTTGATTCATTAGCTCGTTCTTGCATACTTTAATAAAGCACTCAGCTTGTAATTTAAATATTGATTTTATTTTGTAAAACGATGGAAGTTAAACAAAAAAATCCAACTGCAATACAATAATAAGCTTTATTATGCTTACTAGCTTCGACAACAAAGGACTTTAAAACATTTCGTAAAAAAATTGCACAATATTTTTAATTAAATGTTTTTATATCATATCTAAAATGGTTGACTTTTAAGGTATTTAGTATATTTAGACTTTGTTTTTAATACTTGCAAATACCTTTCATTTTGAATTTTTCCAGGTCTAATATAATTCGTATGGAGGAGTCTGTCCTTGCGAATGAAAAGCGTTTGCAAGAGAAGATGCATGAATGCGCTCAATTGGGCGGAGAACTTGATAGGGCCAGGGACGAGGCAGCTAGAGCCTTGCAGAGAGCCAACGAACGCACTGACACTATTCGCAAGTAAGTATTTTCCGCCATACAAGTTGGCCGAAGTACATACAAAACCTTCCCTAATCACGCAAAATATGTGAATATATGTAAAACTTTGTAATTTTAACTCTTTAACGTCCAAACCCAATAACCTATCTCAATCTATAATCCACCATCTGAGATAGTAATCCTAATCAAAATGTTGGTATAAGTGTGCCAATAACCAATCCATCTGTCGATATAACTATCTATGGGAGGTCGTATCGGTGTCTGTGGATAGACCTTTGTATGAAAATGATTGTTGACGAAAGCCCGATTTCAACAGTTAATTATCTTAAAAGATTTTAACTTACACCAGTTTTTTTTAATAATTAAAGAAACTGTTTGTTATCTTTTAACATACACATTTTCATGTTATTTGTTCTTTATTTGGTTTACATTGATTACCAAATATGAGTGAAAACTCGGTAAAATGGAACAACAAAGAGCATTCTATCCGTCGCCAAAAATGGATTGTCTGGAAGGGTTTGGTTATTGGGATACAGATAGGAGATCGATCAACTGTCACGGTCTGATCTCAGATACTTTTCAATCTGAGATTGTAGATTGATTATTGGGTTAGGGCGTTAATTGGCACATACCTGCTAACATGATTTAAACAAGCCGTAATTACTTAGGAAATAGTTTTTGCACTGCGAAATCTAAAAGTATTTTTATTGAAAATTAACTATTAGACCTTTAAACTTTTGATTTGAACTATTCCATAGGCTTAACTGACAACTAGTATTTAAATATGTGTGGTTGTACGAGGTATACACCTATCCAAGGGTACGAGCGATGGCTTTATATTTGAATGTTTCCAGGTGTATGCAAACTACAGTAGCTGAATTGGAAAGGCAGTTGGCATCGACTCGAGCTCAAGTTAAAAATGCAGAGAAGGATAGAGAAGAGGTAAGTTATGTTTGAAATGGCTGAATATATTACCAATATTTTAACCGACTTTAAAGTAGAGTATTTGTTTCGTAATCCTACAGATAATATATATTATATTTAGTTAAATTGTACTAAAAATATAGGCAAAGACGGAATACATAATAAAAAAAAAGGTAAGGAAAAAAGCTATTTAAAAAATAAAAATTATTCAATGCAATACAACCAATACTTTATTTGATTGTGTTGTATGACCAGATTATCAGTTAGACCTGCATGAACATGCTATAATTGGATTATTTGACTATTATGATTGTCTTTAGGCAATTTAGTATATGTATTATGTATGTATATTTTTTAATTGTCGTCGAGATGATCCTTTTGATTTAAATCAGTTATGTTTGATCTTATGAAACAGTCTTAGTTTTATCAATATTCGTATCGCAGTATTTTTTCCTTCCTCTCTTTACCATTAAAATTGACAGGACGTTAAAAATTTACCGCTAATATTTAGTCGATACGCGCTCGTACAAAAATATTTTACGTTACTTCAAATTACTAACAATTTAATATACAGACTTATAGTCCGGTCAATTTAGACATCCAAGGTTACAATAATTCGCACTTGGCTGAATATTGGTAGGATTGCTCAATACACTATTATAAAGGAAATGTGAAAAGTCCTCATCGATCCGGCACGTGCAAAAAAATTGACTCCGGATCAAAGATCACAAAAAGGGGTTTTTCGCGTTTTTCAGCAAAATGGTAAGTTTTATCATAAAATGAGTTTAGACAAAAATTGTACATCAGATAATTATCTATAAAAAACGTCCAAATACTTTTTGCCTAAGAGCCACCGTTTTTGAGATATAACGATTCAAAAAGTTGAATCGTCGAGTTGTAATCGTCATAATATGCACACGTTTCCACGCCAGCTTTGAGGTAGTGTACTTAGCGCTTTTTTATTAATGTGGTTTCCCCGGTAGGCCTATTCCACTGATCTTTTATGATTCTGTTTAATTTGAAACTATTGAATAACTGTAGATATTGACAAGGGTTGAAAATTATGAAAGGGGTGTAAATTACAAAAAATAAGAAAATTTATCCGTCTGAATCTAAATCATCATTAGCTTCTGCTTTCTCTTGTTCTTGTTATTCTTCTCTTCCTTCTCCTTCTTCTCCTACTTCTTCTTTATCTTCTTCATTCTGGGTGTTAATAAATTGTCCCAATAATGACACATCGCATGTCTCTTCGTCAACATCAAATGAATCTTCAATTGTTGGCAATTCAACATTGGAGCATGACCGGCCTTGACAGTTAGTACATGCTACAGAACAAAACAGTCCAACTTTTTTGCAACCACATTTAGCACTACATCCCTTTTTACAGTTGCAAAAAATGGTGTTTAGTAGTTTTTCTGGTGCAGGTGGAAGTAAAGTCTGAACTGGCTCTAATGAATTGTCGACCAACTTCCAACCCCAGTCTTTTGGGTCTAACTGATTACCAAGCCACACTTGAACTTGGTAATATACCTGAAAAAGATGTTGATGAGCAGCCGCTGAGGTTGGAGGAAGACTGAGATGCTAACTGCACTTGTTTTTTATTTCGAGTATTTTTAACGAAACATGCATATCTGAATTTATCTAAGCACGTAATTTTTTTAGGAGCTCCATACATAGCGAGAAGAAAGCGAATTCCGTTGGTGATAACTTCTTGTGAAGTTGAATTACTCTTTTTAAAAACTAAAAAATAGGTTACAATAAACACGTGTTTTCACTCCAGAGCGATGTTGCTGAAGGTTACACTGGCGTAGAAAATAAAGGACTGGGTTTTTTTTACCCGAAATTTTCATATTTTATATGTGTAAGTCACACTGACCGATAGAACGATATTTTTGCTTGTATTACGGCTTCAGTGATGTATATACGTGGTGTACTTATACATATTTGACGATTACAACTCTTTTAACTTTTTGAATCGTGATATCTCAAAAACGGTGGCTCTTAGGAAAAAAAGTATTAAGACATTTTTTATAGATAATTATCTGATCTACAATTTTTGTCAAAACTAATTTTATGATAAAACTTACCATTTTGCTGAAAATCGCGAAAAACCCAATTTTGTGATCTTTGACCCGGAGTCAATTTTTTTGCACGTGCCGGATCGATGAGGACTTTTCATATTTCCTTTATAATAGTGTATTGAGCAATCCTACCAATATTCAGCCAAGTGCGAATTATAGTAACCTTACCCCTATTTTTTAGTCTAATTTGACCGGATTATTATTTAAACACCATCACCACTTGTAGTATGAAAACTAGAGATCATAATATTTTAAAGATGTTTTTTGCTTTTGTTTTTTTGACTTTATTACCTTTGAGTAGGAAGATATTTTAGTAGCTGTAATAAGTTTTCGGAGATATTTGTGTTGATCTTCTTTAATTGCCTTGCGATTCTGTAACTCACTTTTCGATAAGGAGGGAGCTTGTAGTTTATTGTTTATCAGAATGCCAAATCATAAAATGACTTCACGACTGATTTGAGCGCGACCGCCGCTGCGAAAACCGCTGTGAAAGTTCGAAAAGCGAGTTACAGAATCACAAGGCTGGCTTGCTTATATGTTCGGGTTGTACACAAGTAGTTGTCACATGTTCTTATGTCTTCTATGATTGACGAAGTCTGGTTTCTTCAGGTACAAAGCCGTATGCACTGTCAAATCAAGCGCTTGAATGAGAACTTCGAGCAGGCACAGCTACGTATATTTGGACTGCAGTCCCAGGTTCAGGCCCTGAGAAGAACAGCGTCAAGCACTGGCGAAGGAGATGCGGAGCAGCAGGAGTGCGCCTGTAAAACTTTCTTTGACAACCCTTAATTCCCAATGCTTTAATGTGTCAAAATATACTTAGTAATACTCAGGCTAAAATTCAGTGATGTGCTAAGTACGAACGAAGTCCAATAATATGCATGTGCATGTGTGTGTGGCTTTGATAGATGTTCGTAGTTCGCAATTTAACGTGTCCCGTGATTTTCTATCACGATATTTTAAAGCGTGTTGCAAGTTTTTTTAATACTTAATTGTGATATCAGTTTTTAAGTCAACATATGAAGAGTGTTGTTGGCGAAACTTATTTGGAAAATGTTTATAACTATTTACATTGCCTTATGACTAATTTGTTTTATTGTTTTTTGTATTGAAAACATAGAAGTAAACAGGTTACTTAACAAGTCAATTGGATTGTTTTTACATCATTTTCCTATACAATGTTTTGGTAAAATGGAATTTAAGATTTTTCTTGTTTGAAAGGGCCGTTTAAAATAAGATTAAGCTTAGCGCTCTAGGCTTTGTCAAGTTATCTCTCAATTTTGCATAGAAAAATCTTGTTTTATATTTTTAAAGTTGTATTCAATTACGTTTGTATTCTTCATATGTTACATCGCCCATAAAAATATTATTTGTTGATAAATAAAAAATGAAAAACATTGCTTATTATTCACTTTGATGTTGTGTGTGACATGGCACAGGAGGAAAAAGGATGGGAAAGCCATGGATCTTCTCTTAACGATAAAAAAATTAAAAAGTCTCAATATTTATTTGGTACTTAATTAAAAATCAGTACTATTATAATACATAAGGGCTAGCTTGATCGTTTTCGAATCAATAAAGAAATAAAAAATAAAAAAAGGCGCAAGAAGTGCAATAATGCACAATAGTAAGGGAGGTAGCAACGTTTTCGAGAGAGAATTTTAGGTCGGCTGATTTTGTGTCTTCCTTCTTGTACTTCCGGTTAGAGTCTGGGCAATCTGGCTGGCGGTAGCGGTTGCGTTCATTAGTGCGCATCCTATCTGTCCAGGTAATAATCCTGGATTTTAAAAGCATTTTAAGAAGCGTAATTTTTAATTTTTCCATTTTAAATAAGTCTACCTTACATACTTTTTTTATTGCAAGAAGGAAGACATCACAAAATCGGCTGACCTAAAATTCTTTCTTTTCAAACGTTGCTACCTCCTGTACTATAAGATATACAATAAATTACGCTTAATATAAAGGTGGGAACTGACCTAAGTTAGGAGGTGTAATGTAGCATTCGCATCGAGCGGGTTACGCATCGAGCATGTTACGTACGTACATGCTCAACAGTCAAAGGATTCGCCGAAAAACCGACCGCCGGGTGGAGCACTAATCGCTGGTTTCCCCGTTAAGGTCGATTTACATCAAACGAGCGAATGCTCATTCTATCCCCACTACATCAAATTCTACCAGTGTAAACAGGCGTAGAGCATTCTTTAGTTGTTCTTAGTGCGTTCGCAAAGATTCTATAGAATATTCTAAGAATGCTCATTCGCTTGATGTAAACGGCGCAAGAGCGCGCGAACAGTTGCTTAGAGCGTTCTAGCGTGTTCGGACGTGCTCGCGCCACTGAGCGGTCTTTTCAAAGCGTTCTTGTGTTCTAGCGATTGTTTACGTATCTTATCGATTAAATTATGGATTGGTTTCAAGAAAAATGTTTATTAATGATAGAAGCCTACCGCAATTTCAGATGCCTGTGGGATCCGACGTATGAAAACTATGAAAATACAACTTACAAACAAAATGCTTGGCGGGAAATCGCAAAACAACTGGAATGTAATGTTGAAGAGTTAAAAAAACAGATGGACTCGCTTCTTGCATCTTACCGCCGGGAAAGGCAAAAAACAATGAGTACGAAGTCAGAGTCAGACATAACGAAGCACTACCAATACTAACCACAGAATTGACACGAATGAGCTAAGAACATTCGATCTAGCTTTTGTTTACACTAAGAGATTACGAAAGAATGCTCTTGTTCTAGCTCTAGCTCTATGTTCGTTTGATGTAAATCGATACCTCTAGCTTTCGTTTACACTAAAAGATTACGAAAGAATGCTCTTGTTCTAGCTCTAGCTCTATGTTCGTTTGATGTAAATCGACCTTAACACGACGTACTGACTGCACGAATGCTCGCTGTGTAACGTGTTACATTACACCTCGTAACTTTGGTCAGTTCCCACCTTTAATGAAACAAACTAATATAGAAACGAATAGAGAATATAGACAATGATGATAAATGAATAATGATAATTTCTAAAGGTGGCGACTGACATTGAATTTTCACTCGGTGTGTGCACGTTACAAGTCGAATATCGGCATGCCAGTACATCGAGCCGAGCCGAGTATGAGTTAAATGTAACTTGATATTTAAAGGCTTTATATTCATTATTTTCTGCCTTGATTCACTTTGATACTACGTGATTGCGTTTGTTCCAGTATTAGAAGTTCATGCTCCTATTTTGCCTTTTTTGCCTTGCGGTGGTGGTGAAACGTTCGGTCTTCTTGTTCATTTATAACTATTTATTTGATACCAATTATTAACTTCTTAAACATGTGATGAGTGGCTTAATGGTTGCAGGTGATAGCAAATATTTTGTTAAAACAGCCTTGGCGTTTCAAAATGGAGACGGAGAGTTTATTGCTAGTTCTTCTTGACCGTTTTGAGGACTGGCAGTAAATGTTAATTTCAAATCACGTGTTTTGTTTTTCGATGTACATAAGTGCGCTTTAAGTTGCTCATTAATGCCTGTCATATTCTATCAGTCTGATATTTAATGATTTTGCATATTCAAGCGACGTTGTAGTTGGCGGGGGCGGTATTGGCGGCGCTTTGCAAGTCTAAATATATTGTACTCAATATCGAATATACAAGTTTTTACAAGTTGTTGGTTAGGTTTTAGTTTGCCTACATGAAGCGGTGAAGATAAGCTTTCATTTCAGTTCATGACTATCAGACCATATTAATATTTGTACAAACCCGCATTTGAATTGTGAACCCCCATTTTTTGCAACGACAGTCTCCCGTGAGTGTTATCGGACCTCAGGGATGGTTTAATGAAGTGTTAGGCAAGAAATATTATCATATTCTTCTATGCTTTAGTTACTTATAAATTTTTACATCTCAGAATTACATTGTTACACTTATGATAGTATAGACTCAGCTTGTAACTTGAGGCATGCTCCGGAAAACGGGTGAGAGTTTGTAACAGCATTAGTACTATTGACTTCAATTGCTAACGATCTAAGTTGTCCTAACTCCTACAAGGGATAAATATTTTTAGATGCTAGCTTCGGGAACTTTATAAGTGTTGCCAGCTGCTGCAAAGCAAACTCTAAGCGATTCTTGTGCGAGGTGAGTATCACGATGTGGAGGGGTGGCAACCTCGTGAAATAAATCGACGCCTTTGCAAAGTGATGATAGCGCTTCAAGGTTTTCCTGATCCATCAGTTTTGCACCTTCCTAAAAATTGCCATACAACATATTACGCAAATTGTCTATATGACTCGGTCGTATAAAATTACATGTTATAACTGTATCATATATAATTTATATAAGGACAGAAAATATAATTTTCAATTGGTTTTATAGGAAATAAAGTTGAGTACATTGTTTAGTTAAATGTAATGGTTAAAAAAAATGTAATAAATAAATAATGAACAAAGTATTAAAAGCTTATGCAAATAAAAGCGCAGAGCACTAAATCTAATTCTCCTTTCAAACAAACTTTTGAGTTACGTCCTAGTTTTATGTAAAAATCGAGGTTTTTTTTCCTACAGTACCTAAATGTTATACAGGGAACCATATCCACGGCTTAGTAGTTAACACACATGGCGTATAACCCGATGATGATTGTTCAATTCCCAGAAAAATGATAATAATTTCATGTTGGTATTTATATATATTTTTAGTTCTACTTTTCCTTTAATAAGTATTTTTATCTATTCTAACGAATTGATAATGTGAAATAATCTCTGAAACGTGCGTAAGGACAATGAACAATGATATAGACTGTAATTTGTCTGCCCTAGCTCCTTTAAGGGTTATAGGACTACGAGAATACGTTCTAGATGTTTTAAAGTCGATACTCACTTGATACAGTGTTTGACATTCGTCAATATTTTCCATGCACATTTTAATCAATTTAGGATCGATCACTGTCGAACATTTAGAGCATTTGTTTGGCAAATTCTTTGGGTTTGCTTGGAACTTACAAGAACAATCCGTATTGGGACATCTGCAAAGAAAATAAATGTTTGAATATTGTTTTTGAACCGTGTGATTCATGTGAGTGTGTTGTGCACAGGAAGCCGATCACCTACTTGCCTATTAGATTAACAATGGATCATAAAACAGATACATAACATATTTTTTTTTATGGCTCTGGCACGATTTGTGCATTAGCCAGCGTCAAGAATAGGATTTTTTAGCGAAGTGAAGCTTAATAACAGCTACGGTGAGAACTTAAAACGAATCCGTGTCTGTGATTAGACTATAGTGAAAGGCCGGCAACGCACTCGCGAGCCCTCTGGCATTGAGAGTGTCCGTGGGCGGCGGTATCCTTAACATCAGGTGTGCCTCTCCTGCCCGTTTGCCCCCTGTTCTATAAAAAAAAAAGCTTGTCCGACTAAGAATCGTTACACACACACATATGTCTAAAGATTTTATTTCAATCGCTTATCAGTTACAGTCCATTTTCAGATATAAATATTTTTAATGATAACTTGGTTAACAATCGTATTAGTATCCCGGCAGCCCGGTGTAATTTGTCCCTCTAGGTTTCTTGTTACATTGATTAATACCATAATTAGTCACCCCAAGTGGTCACCATTTCTACTTTATATTAATGTTAATAATGGCATAAAACAATGTCAACATAGAGGTCTACTGCGTAACTTTATTACGATACTTACGATATTTATACTTTACGATATAAACACACACAGTTGACTAACTATAATAAATAAATAATAAAAATCTGATTATTTATTTTAAGAACATATCCATTACAACGTGTAAGATTTGGTGATTTGTACCTTTTAAGTAAGAAATACCGGTGTCAGGGTTCCCAGCTCTTTCATAACAAACTTAAATACAAATTCCTTATATATAATTTAATTACATGTTTTATTTTATTTTACTTTTCAACTGTTATCAACACGCCTGAGTGCATGAGTGAGTGTGTGGGTGCAAATGTGTAAGTGAGTGAATGAAAAAAGTGTGTACCTACATACTAGGTATGCTCAGAAGCCAGTCCTTTAGTCGTATCTTTACATTGCAGACGGTGAGCGAATAGATATGAAGCAGCCTATTTAATTTATTATATATAAAGTCTGCTTGCATATTGCGTCTGGCGAAGTCAGTCCTTACGGTCTGACCGACGACAACATCCCTATTTATTTTAAGGTACAGCCTATTAACAAACGGGAGTGCTCTGTCATAATAGTAGACATCTTGTCGTAGTAGCAACACTGTTAGAGAGACTCAAGTTACTCAAGCCAATAATCTCCCATATAAGGCAAGTATTTGCCATAGATGATACAAAATTTTTAGAGCACAGATTTTTTTTAAATATACTAGTAACAATATTGAAAATAATACGTTTTAGATGAACAGCCAATAAACTGAGGCGGAAAGTTTTCCCACCATCCTCACCTGATGTTAAGTGATACCGCCGCCCATGGACATTCTCAATGCCAGAGTACTCGCAAGTGAGTTGCCGGCCTTTTAAAAATTAGTATTTTCTTGAAGGACCCTAAGCCGAATTGGTTCGGAAATACTTGGTTTTCCAATTGTTTTTTTTAGCAAATTAAGTTGGATCAATAATAATAGGTTTTTATACTATCAATTACGGCAAGGTGAATTGCCTTTAATCTACAATTGACATATACGTAGAAAATCTGTTGTGTTACCGTAAATATGGAGTCAACGATTGCATTTGCTTCAGCGTCGGCCAATCTTCTCGACACGCGACGCATTCACATTGGAACCAATATCGGCAAGCCAGAGCTCTTCGCCTCTCCTTATAACTCCGCACAAGAAAGTGTGGCCCATAGTTTTCAGAGACCGTGGCCCCAGGACTTAGCGGTCGGATTGCACGAAGGACAATCTTCTTTCCTTCGAAGTACCTTTAATAACATTACGGTGGAGTTAACATCGAAAATAGCTTTAACAAGTAAGTTATTGTCGTATTCTACAAAGGAACTATATCCATATGACTGATTTTCCAATAAAGTCTATTGGAAAATATTTCAAATGAAGTCTCTGATCCCAGGCTACAGCGCATAGGCGTAGCCTGAAGTGATATTTGATATTTTGCCGACAAATTACAATGCTAATTATATTTTTTTGTATAAATAATACCCAAAAAGGGTAGTCATCGCAGCCAATAGACACCCATTTTAAGTGGGTGCGTTGCCGGCCTTTGAGGGAGGAGTACACTCGAAATTGGAGGTCGTGGAAGGGAAGGGAAGGTAAGACCCCCACCGAGAGTAGATTCTACAGTTCGCTAGTTCGCAAAAGAAAAATGCCTTGTGAAACGGACTGTGAAAGACTTCCTTTCATTTTCTGCAAATATATATTTCTATATGTTCTATATTCATAGGCGGGTCGAGTAGGGGCCGTCGTCTCGCCTCCGCTACGCTCTTGTTACAGTGAGAGACGCGTTTCATTATCGTACTGCAGAAATCTTCCAGTTGCGATCTGAAGCTTCTTAATATTTCGGGTAAATGCTCGGTGGATACCTTTATATCGATTTCTTGCTGCAGATCGCACATAACAATCAAAAAGGAAATCCGGAGACTGGCAGCTAAATACAAAGAGCGGTTCTGTCACCCGAACGAACTTGCTCGATAACTTACCATAGAACAGTTAGTAGATGCTTCCAATGGGAAAGCAGTCCACATGACAGAATCACAGAAAAGATTCGATAGCCATCGAATCCATATCCCATCACTGTGTCAGTTCAACTCGAAACAACTACTGTCACCGGAAATGGAATTCGGTATCATTTATAAACCAAAAGTTAACGTCTAATCCACATAAGTCTAATTAATTAAGTTTAATTTAAAGAAACACCGACCTGGCTACGGCTGGATAGCATTCATGATTAAATAGAGCGCCTGTAGGATAGATTCCAACTGCAATGTATACTGGCTTTGATCCAGAAAACTGGTGTTGCCCCCTTACTGTCTCATAAATTTCATGGGCATTGAATTGTAGGAGTTGTAGGTTGTGAATAATAAGCTCGCATATAGAGGTTTTAGCTGAAATTTTAATAACATGAAATAAAATATATCTAGAAAAAAAAAACAGCTTCAACCAACAATTATTATTACTATATAATAAATAATAATAGATAGAATAGATTTTGATGAAACTTGGAATTTTACCTAGGTCTTCATATACGAGTGAAAATTATAAAATAGTCTCCACTTTTATATTTGTTTTATAACTAATAATAATAATATTATATAATAAACTAGCAGACCAGCCAAGCGTTGCTGACTAAGGTTTTTTTATATTATATAGTTGGAAACTATTCAAGTGAAACGGCAGGAGAATGCGTATGGACCACAATGCGTTTTTGCTGGTTATGCAATTTGCAGCTTTTGTGAAACGTTGGTACTTTCAACACAGCGCCATTTGTTAGAATTGACTATCAAATAATAATCAAATATTTTGGAATAAAATAATATTGCGGGTTTAAATTGAGATGTAAGCTATTCTATCTTTTAAGTTGAACTACACAGGGTGTGCAAATTGGATTGATATCGGTTCAGTAGTTTAGGACAAACAACGTGACGCGTAATTTATGCATGTTAAGATAATCTAATATTTTGTGTACAATTTTGTACAACTACACATAAAGTGTAATTTTCATTTTCATTTTCACTTTAAATACCCAATTTCAAATAATTCTAATTCTTTCATCGATCATTCCCGATTTCAATTGCTTTGCAATCAACGAAAATTATTATACCTAAACTATTTACCGGTTTTCTCTCAATGGAAAAGCTTTCAAACAGAAAATAGGTCGGGAATCGAGCCAAACTCAATCTGCGAAGGACGTATAGAAATAACAATTACGTACAAAATCTCACACGTCGCGTAGCAGTTAACCGGCGTCAAACAGTCATTAAAGAAAAATAAAATTATCATATTTTTATATGAATTTTGAGGTTTTAATATTATTACCGTTGTCAAACCAAAGTGGTAATTAATTAACAAACAAGTCTTGAGCCGACGATGTAAGCCGCAGTTTCCCTCTTTGTAACTCATAATGGTCTAAGATCCCGATATACAAGGACCTTCACCGAGACGCTTATTTAATGAAACGTATTTTATATTTAATTTAATATGTCAATAAATATAATCCATATGGGTTGCCTAGCAAATTTCAGTCCAGAGTATTTTAATTAATATTAAAAAGAATATATATTTTTAAACATTTCACCGGTATGATTATTAGATAAATTCTATACCAATCGAAAGTATGAAGCCTATAGAATATGCAAACGTTAGGTTGTTTTTAATCAATTAATTATTTATGTGTATATTTTTTATGTGACACTAAAGTATATATACATCTTTAGTAAAAAAGAAAGTTATAGTGATACATATATAATACTACCCTGATTAAAAATATTGATTGAAAAAAGTTCAAAAAATTTACTACATGCAAATTATAAAAAAATTTTTTTTTTTAAATATTAATTAAACATACTCTGGACTGAAATTTGCTAGGCAACCCATATGGATTATATTTATTGTCATATTTAATTAAATATAAAATACGTTTCATTAAATAAGCATCTCGGTTAAGGTCGTTGTATATCGGGATCTTATACTATAATAGGAAGTACGGAGTTAAGTAGCATTTTGCTAAGGAATACTACAGGCATCGAATACTCGTGAATGCAATGTTACAGACATTGAATTCACAAGTATTCCCGTAACCAACTGTAATCGCCTTAATTATTTGTCTTTAATTAGTGTGTCAACGATGTAGTAATAAACTAAATTTATCTTTATATACTTTTTTTGTTTTTGTGTAATAGTGGTAAAGTTATCTGTAATATTAATTATTAGATAAAAAAAATATCAATGGCGCTGCAACCGTTTTTAGGTCTGGGCCTCAAATTTCTATATCTGTTTCATGATCATTTTTTAATCTAATAGGCAAGTAGGTGATCAGCCTTCTGTGTCTGACGAACGATGTCGACTTTTTGGGTCTTAGGCATGTCGGTTTCCTCACGATTTTTTCGTTCACCGTTTGAGCAAATGTTAAATGCGCACATAGA
Organism: Pieris melete; assembly: GCA_963693345.1. Lineage (NCBI taxonomy): Eukaryota > Metazoa > Arthropoda > Insecta > Lepidoptera > Pieridae > Pieris > Pieris melete. The sequence continues at coordinate 1,200,618 of CAVNZK010000127.1, forward strand.
AAAGAGTCGCACGCTGTAGCCACTAGGCCAACATGCTACAACAGCTCTAGAATATAAATTATTAGATACATATGTTTTTTATTGAATACTTATTTATTAAAAAATATATATAACGTGTAACCGTGTTCTTAAAAATTGGTAAAATTGTTGTACGCACAGTAATAAAATATCTCTGTTTGAAAATTTTTACTACGCAGCCTTGCGATTCTGTAACTCACTTTAAAAAAAAAAACAATAAACTACAAGCTCCCACCTTATCAGAATGCCAAATCATAAAATGACTCCTTTACGACTGATTTGAGCGTGACCGCCGCTGTGAAAACCGCTGTGTGAGTTTCAAAAGTGAATTACAGAATCCCAAGGCTGATGAGGATTAAGAGTTGAGAGTTTAACATTAGGTGTTCATGCTCCTCTCCATGCATATCCTATATGCGCTTCGTATTGGTGTGCTGAGTACAAGCGAGTAAGAAAAACGACATTAACAACGACGCCCGCATGCTGAATATTTGAAAACATTGTCGTGTTACTGTTTGTTGTATAGCAAAACGACTGACGACGAAAACGATTGACGACTCATTGGTCTAGTGGCTAGTACCCCTGACTGCGAATCCATGGGTCCCGGGTTCGATCCCCGGCTGAGACGAACATCGATGTGATGAGCATTTGGTGTTGTGCTTAGGTCTTGGGTGTTTAAATATGTATTTATATGTCTATCTATCTTTAATATGTATGTATATCCGTTGCCTAGTACCCATAACACAAGCTTCACCAGCTTAGCATGGGACTATGTCAATTGGTGTGAATGGTCTAAAAAAAAAAACAAAAGAAATGAAGATTTCCATAGGAAGTGTCCATTTTATAAGTCCAGTGTGATATTACATACAAGCATTTAGGTATGAAAAACGTGTCTGGGCACTGAAACTGTTTCATGTTTCATTTCACAAAGCTGTTTGGGTCTAAGATCTTGGCTAATTTTTGGCTCAATTTATAACTATGGGCGAAACATGGCTTCACCATTATGACCCAGAAACGAAGAAGCATTCCATGGCTTGAAGAAGATCTTCACCTCCTATGAAATTTAATTAGGGGTGGTAATGATTGAACGGCTTAATTATGGACCAATTATTACGGGACTTTGTAGACTAGACAAATAATAAAGTTGCGAGAGGAAATACGCAACTTCACTTAAAGTTGTTTTGTTTCATCAAGATAACGCTCCAGCGCACTAGTCCAGCCCTGCGATTCTGTAACTCACAGAGCTCACACTTTCGCATCGGCGGTCGCTCTTAAATCAGTCGTGAAGCAGTCATTTTATGATTTGACATTCTGAAAAGGTGGGAGCTTGTAGTTGATTGTTTATTAGAATGCCAAATCATAAAACGACTCCGTCACGACTGATTTGAGAGCGACCGCCGATGCGAAAACCGCTGTGTGAGTTCGAAAAGTGAGTTACAGAATCGCAGGGCAGAAAAGAAGATTTTTGAAAACGGAAATTTTAGCTTAGGAAAAATGTGTATAAACCTAAAAGGGGACAACATCGATAAATAAAATAGAGATTCCAAATAGAGATTGTTATAGTTGCTATGTATTAACTTACCATTCCTATAAATATGTAATATGTATACATATTAAATTCCTGGATAAAACTCAAAGAGGAGTTAATATAATCTCACCAAGCCGCAAAAAGATTTAACTTAATTTACCTTTTATCTCGGTTTCCATATCCAATTTATTAAAAAAGCCGCTTCTCTTTAAACATTCAGTGAGAAACATCGCCATTACTACCCGTTTGAGATAGTCCCGTCCTTTTCTCGAAGTAGAATGAGTACATAAGGAATATATTTGTGCAGCTGTCATCTCTAATTTGTCTTGATAGCTCTCTTTATCTTCCACACTTTTTGTCTCGCAATTTACATTTTGATCGGAAAAATTCTTGTGATATTTTCTCGATCTATTTAATCTTTCCTTTCTACTTTTTATCCTTGACTTCTTCGCGGATCCTTCAATATCATTTACGATCGTACCTTCGACGGTTTTAATACCGTTATTTACGTAACTTGAGTAGATTTGTAAGCTCGTCTCTAAGCCTGCTTGTGTTATCATCCGTAGAGCAATGTGACTGAGTATTGACATGCCAGATCCTGAAATAGAATGCATTCTCAGTAAAAGGGTTAAAGGTATATTGTGAATCTCGTAAAATCAGTAGAAAACAATCCGTTTATTGTTTCTGTAATATGTTTGATAGTCTCCTCATTCAATTATGAAATTAACACGCATATGTACTATTTTTTATTATAGTAGATAGTTATATTTATTAAACTAAAAAAAGTTTCCTACAAATAATATACATATACTATCAGCTAGTTACCTATAAAAATGTCTATGAATTTACACTCATGAGGGTGGTAGGTCGTTACAGCAACGTCGCGGCATTCGACGCTACAAAACGCGACACCCGAACAAATAGGACACCAAATTGGAGCTCCATTGTCACAGATTTCGAGCCTGCAAAAAATAAATGAAAAGCTTCATATATTGGGCCCGTTTTATTCAAAAAATCTGGAAACATATCGTATGATTAACGAATGAAAATTCTTTATCTGTTTTTGTTGGAGTAAAAAGAGAATCTGGGCCACTTTTGTTATTTTGTAATATTATGTACAAACGATACGGTCAGCCGATAGCGGTAAACTGTAGGGCTTTCGATTCCCAAAACGTGTATTTGCCAGTCATTTAGAGAAGACTAAGCTTAATGCCCGCCTTCCACTGCGAGCGGAACGGACCCATTACGGACTCCGCTATACTCGTCACTATCATACATTTCCGTGGGAAACTCGATCAACTCGCTCTCTCCGCAGCGCTCGTCTCCGCTTTAGTGGAAGCACATGTATGAAAATCATCGTTACGAGTTTAGCGGAGTCCGTAATGGGTCCGTTCCGCTCGCAGTGAAAGGCGGGCATTATTTCCGGAACATTGTTCATCTTTTGAACTTAAAAACTTAACTTTCTGAACGAATCGTTTGTTCCTTTTACGGTAACCGCAGATAGTTCTCGTTGAAAAATTTTCTGGAATTTTCCTCTTTTTTTGTCCAGTATTTCATTAAAAACTCTCACCTTTTGAAACAGTGCAAACAATGAGAGCCGTAATAATCAGATATGAGGCACGCTGCGTAGGGACTGTCAACTAAAAGGACATCGCCGGTTTTTATCTGATCATTTGCGACAACAAAACGTCCCTGAAAATACATAATATTTACTTACAGTCACGACATCCTATACTATAATTAAGATTTTTATGAATGGTCTAAATTATGTTCACTGATGAACAGAGTCATTTTAATTATTACACTAATTTATACCACCACTATGTGGAACCGGTCAACCCACTGACATATCACCGAACCAATTCGACTTAGGGTCCTCAAGAAAACAGCGTACCAATTCTGAAAAGGCCGGAACGCACTTGCCTTTTGGTAATGTAAGTGTCCATGGGCGGCGGGGCGGTATGACTTAACATCAGGTAGGCCTCCAGCACGTTTTCCTCCTGCTACATAAAAAAAATACAACCGTAACTTGGCCAGATTTCAGAGCTTTGTAGAAAATGACTTATGGAACTTTTATGCAGCTTTTAAACACAGGCAAAATTATTTCCGGGAATTAAACACTGTATTTGAAACACGTGGGTTTGAATGAGCATTATTTGGGTTTATTTAGTCATCAACATGCATTTTATTTGGACTTGTGAGTTAATTGTTACCTTATTTTCTTCTTCAGTTATTTTGACTAACTTTGATAATGCAGGTTTGTTCATCTTAGCACCACCCGTTAGAGTTATGCCTAAAATGTGAAATAGTATTATCCACACTAAAACCTTCTTATAGCGTTAGTCGTTAATATATATACTAACACAGAGGCTGTGGGGTCCAAGTGCACAGGCTCTAATAAAAGATTTAAGTTGGTAGATAGTACTGGTGACCCCAGAGCTGGTGCTTTCCTCGCTCAACAAATAAGTATCGCAAGCCTTAAGGTACACTGCCATAGGGACCAAAATTTTAAAGTTGTTTCAATTTTCTTTTTATTAAAGTTTAATTATTTTTATTTTTACTACGTAGGTTATGAAAATTTTATACACTGTATTGTCTTTGATTAACATTACCTTTACACATTTAAAGAAAACACTTTTTAACCGGATTAAAGTTATGTATTATTATAAATTTACAATTATTTAAAGTAATTTTAAATTTATCCGACGTTTCGCGTGCTTTACAGCGTGCGTGGTCACGGTGACCATACATAACTTTAATCCGGTTAAAAAGTGTTTTCTTTAATTGTATACACTGTATTTGGTTGCTATGTTTAGGTTTTAATAAACGATTTAGTACTTATATATTAAATAATTTCGTACTGGGAAGGAAATTTGGCACAATTATACGGTAAATTAAATTGTTTGAACAGAAGTGTCAAGTCGAGATTTTCATCGTCGTGTTTAACTTAAAAACAGTTAATATTGGCAAAGAAAATCTTTCTAGTTCGAATACGAGATTTACCTTTTTAGGTGTTATGGGACTTCATACAATACTAATTTTACTTAGGTCTTGCGCCTTGGAATATAACAGAACAAAAATTAATGTGATTAAAATACCAGACGATTTTGTAGCCGATTTTTTTAGTGTGTGGTCGAGTGCTTCTATATCTTTTTGCAATTCGATTTTCGCCTCTTCATTGTTGCCCAACAGTCGACCAGCTAACTCGTAAGACACTTTGGCTCTTGTTGGCTCTAGTGCCCCTGAAAATTTACATTACATTAACGAAAAATATCTAACTTTGACACAGAGGTATACTACGATAACCGATGAACGATGAACATTCTAATGAGTTTTGTCAAAATATAGAACAGATTTTCATCGTATGTGTGTACCTGAAAGTTAACTAGTCAATGAACCAAATAGTAAGATCTACGAAAAGCAATTGCTAAGTAAGATTGTAATATTAACCATAAACAGATGCGTACTTTATCATAACCTTTGAGTGAGCTGCTTGCTTCTTGCATTACCGAAAAAGTATTTATATTTTGCCGGAATTGGAGACATGCATGTGCAATATCAAACCACTAATATGGTGCTATATTTATTACTGACTGTGTTATTAGTTGATAATAATACGATTGCCTAATTTTCAAATAAAAACATAACAAAACGAAGGCGATGTCGATCAGGTGGTCGGTAATAAAGAAACTTTCTTTGAAATAATGAACAAAAGGCGTTTGTATAAAGAAAGGAACAAGGTAAAAACAATTTCCGGAATTTTTTCAAAAACTCTTAAAAACGAAAGAAGCCATTTCAATTGGAAATATATTGCTCAAGCAAAGGAACAGCGGATACTTCGTTTACACGACGCTTAAACTTCGAATGTTTGAAATAGTAAAATTAGTACATTTTGACTATGGTTAGGCTAGGAAATCACTTTATCTCTTTATCCGCTCAAATCCCACTAAATTTTCCGTTAAATCTCTGCTGTAAGAGCATTACCTGTCCAGATGGCATCCCTAATATAATTTATCAATTATCTAGATACTTGATACAATTTTACCCGTTGCATTCTATATATTTGTTTTTGTTTTCTTTATATGCAAGTAAATGTACAATATTTGTACTTTATGCGCGTCCCATTAGCCGGAAGGAGAATGCTAACTAAATTATGTTTCCTCGATATCGATTTTATGCTAGGAGTATGAAATATTTTGTGCAATATTTATATTTTTAAATGTCACTACAATAATTGTACTACGTTTTTAAATGAAAACACATATACTACGTCAAAACGTTTAGTTATCAAAATTTGTTTTAAGTTTCCAACCGTGGCCATGCTAGTTGTGAAACGAAAAATCGGTACAGAATTATTATTAATCAAATTAAAGATATGATAAATTGTAAAGATAAATTTATTTTTAATTGACTTTATAAATTAAAAAATACATTTCATTAATACGTTCGGATGTCAGTTGAACGACTAGCCTCATATTTACAGCCATTGCAAAGTAAATGATGCCCACGAGGCCATATTGACCCAATTTTAATCCGTTTTCGGTGTAAGTTGTACGCATCGAGAAATCATTTAAAAGTTAAATGGGTCAAGCGTAAATAATGGGTCAAATGAAAGGAGTTTAAATTATTATTTTCTTAAGTTTTTTTAGGAAAGTTATGGGGCAAATTTACTGTAAACGATCCAATTTAATTTCAATAATGGCTAAATCTATTTATTTGTAAATAATTTGAAAATTTATTTTTTTATTTATTTATTTACACTTCCTTGCAAATAAAAGAAACACAATACACAAAAATTATAAGGGATGCAACGGGCAGCCTTATCGCTAAGAAGCGATCTCTTCCAGGAAACCCTAGTTAAAGAGAAAAACTAAAAAAAAGAAAAAACATGATGCGAGCGAGAAGTGCAGAACCAATTGTTATATAAAAAAATATATATAGAACCTTAATCTAAAGTAATACAAAAGAAAATATTAATAACAGACTAAAAACTAAAGCTAATCTTACAAATTCATGAACAGCAATAGTGATGCAAAAGTGCAAAAGAATTATACAAGTCACGATTTAAATAAGTATTTAAAACAAATTGATACATTTTGTATGTAAATCAGAGATTCATATAAAGAGAAAAAAGAAACAACGTGACTCACTTTTTTGGCTGTTCTCAGCACGTTTTTGAAAAACCGGTAAACTCACGTGCCAAAAAGACCTCACGTGTTCTTTTTATCACAATTTTATTGTTTAGATAATTTAACAGAAAAAGATGAAGAAGTTCATTAATTAGGAGTCTAATGAGGCTGATTTACTGAGTAAACAGAGGTATGTATGCCAGTGTTTTATGTTGTAACTGTTTCTGAAAGTGTTTAACAATTCTAAGTAGTACGCAGCAGTTTTTTTTTTTTTTTTTTTTTTTTTTGTTGTATCTGCTTCACGGCAATCTGCTATCCAGCAATAAGCCACTTGTTTGTTTGATTTTACTCAGTATTATGTTATCCTCAAGAGCCATACTCGACATAGAGCCACGACTCTCTTGATGTTAAGAGGTAAATCTAGTACGCAGCAGTAACCTTTCTTTTTATTAACTTTATTGGACAAACAAAAAAAAAACGTGTGGCACTCGGGGACTGCCTGCTATTGCAGCAGTTATAATTATTTATTTATTTTTATTTATGCAGTATTTGTTTTTCCTTGATATTAATTCAAGTTTTTTCTTTGATATTATTTCAATCTACTACTCTACCAGACTCAGACTAAAACGCCTATATAGTCTGTCTCACTCTAACGCGTTTCGGCTGCACCGGCCGCGCTCCCCCTACGTCACCGATCTCGCCAGAGAGATGGGAATGCGCAGTATGCGTTCTGTTCCACTCTAATGGCGGCCATTCACGGGCGATCCATCTATACATTAGGCACGCTGTCGATCCAAAATTCGTCTATGAATGTGAAAACACTGTCGGTCCAAATTGATTGGCTCGGCGCGATGGAATTCCAACTGCGCCGAGTCAATTGGCGCGGCGCGCATTCGCAGGCGGCTCGCTTGTGAATGCGGAAAACCAACGGTCCGGTCGGTCTGAGCCATCGTGCCATACGGTTTGCTACTACATGAAATGTCACGTGTCGATGTGTCAATGCGGTCGCTCTCAAATCAGTCGTGAAGCAATCATTTTATGATTTGGCATTCTGATAAACAATAAACTACAAGCTCCCACCTTTTCAGAATGCCAAATCATGAAATGACTGCTTCACGACTGATTTGAGAGCGACCGCCGATGCCAAAACCGCTGTGTGAGTTCGAAAAGTGAGCTGAGAATCGCAGGGCAGGCATTGTTAGTTCAATTGACTGGTCACACCAAGCAGACGCTTTTCCAACTTTAGAAGGACTCTTGAGTGGAAATTAAACAGCCGATGCCAACAAACTAATTTTTAAAAATTTATCTGCAGATTCTGTTTTTGTTAATATTCAAGTCGTGCTTTTACTTTATTTTTTGCTCCTCCCTAGTCGTCTTTACGAGTCTTACCCTATTTTTCCGTGAATTGTCTTTCATTCTTTTTCCGTCATGGACAATATTGGATGCTATGCTATGCTACCGTATTCACTACAACTAACGTTTCATAACTGAGCCGTCACATATCTGGTAAATGCGTTTTCATAATCTACATAAGTGGAAATAGCATATTGTACATTAAGGGAAAGAGTAACTGATTCCAGTTCTAGGGTGGAATCGCACTTTACAATTAATACATATTGCTTTAGACTAAGGAGAAAATTTAAATCCCGATTAAAATACAATTAATTAATGAAAAAGAACGCAATCATTTTTATTCGTTTTTTTGCATTTATATATGACTTTTTGTCATGAGGAAAGAATACACGTTAACAATTGTACGTCTTTGTTACACTACATATATTAATAAAATAAATAAATAAAACGCCTTTTTATTTTTTGCAAAAGAACAAAGTAAACTTAATACTATTTTTACAAACATAATTTTAAGAAAGTAAATTAAACAATTATTATTATTATTATTATTTTTTCCTAATTTTTGTATCTATTTCCCAATTAATATTTTGCAAGAACCCATCCGCAGGTGTAGGCCTCCTCCAGGGATCTCCATGTATCTCGGTTTTGAGTGAGCTGCATCCAGCTCACATACATACACTACATATAATTAAATATAAGTAGGAGAAGTATAATTCAATTCACGTACCTTTATAACAGTGGCCCATTCGCCAATAGTATTGCGCCCGCATCTTCGCAGGAAGGCGTTCCTTTAACGCAAGTTTTAGATCTTCCAACGCAGCGTTTGGCTTTTCGAGTTTCAATAGAACTTCTGACCTAACCCAAAGCGCCAGAGCAAGGGTCACGCCACCATCAATAACTTCATCCACACCTGTGAAATTGTCTCTTAAAGCTCACTCATATTGTGAAAATTACCTCGCTGAATGATTCTAAAAAATTATGTCACAAAATAGTTGAACGCTAATAATCTCTGAATAGTTTAATGGGAAATCACAGTCCATAGCATAACGCTTTCGAAATATTCATAGCAGCAAAGGTACTCAGTAACTTTAAATTGCAATCTCCATTACGATCTCAACACCTATTTTGAGTTTTGCACCAGGAAATCTCAGAGTATTATACATTGTTTGACATCTAAAGAAAGCCGAACAATAGTCACACCTTTTTTATATAAATAAACTAATTAACACTTTACCGTTTCACTCAAACACAAGCAAATAAACAGAAATAAAAAAATATATAGTTATTTAATAATTTTTATTATACTTTGGTTTTAATATTTTTTTTTTCAATTAAATTAATTATTTTTGATTTCATTCAATGTTTTAACAGGTTAAGTTTAGCATCTTTTTGTCTGAAACTAATTTTTAATTATTGTTATATTATGAGAGTGTTTCATACGAAAACACCATTAAATAATATTGAATTTCACAAACAATATTTAGTAAAACTACTTTCATTCCCCTTCAAAAGGTTGACTTAACTGTTTCGTGAATTTCATGAATACCACTAGTCAATTGAAAATGTTTCAATTACGACAGCAATAAATATTATTAATAAAAATGTGTTATTTCACTAGACTAATATTAAATTATATTTTAATATTATACTAATTAATAGTAATAATAATCGTTTTAATCTAAACAATAATGCGCTTGCTTAATACGCGAGTATTCTGCTTTTCAAAATTTAATGAGTTATATTTCACAGATATACATACACACTGGATTATATAGATTTTTAAACATTTTTTTAAAAATGTTATTCACTGTAAAATAGAACATTACATATTATTTATGCGAAGTATCATAATGCTAAGTACCTAGGTAACACTGAAAATGTTTAGAAAATGAAAAACGGCTTAATGTAGAAAGTTGCCAATACTTTTATTGTTTTTCGAAGTAATCTCCGTTCCTCTCTACACGTCGTCGCATTCGATGGAACCACTAAGAAATGCAGTGGGCCCATTCTTCCTGAGGGGTCTCTTCTATGGCAATTTCGTACGCTTTCACCACATTTTCAGGGCTCTTAAAGGACGCGGATCATCATTGAGATTGCTACGTCCACGCTTAAACTGGTTAAACCAATTGTAAATAGTGGCACGAGATGGGGCTTCATTAAGAAATACTAATCGCAGCCTATTAAAGCTTTGTTGTTAAGCCCACAACGAATGTCATAATAAATCGTTGACCGAAAATTTTCTCGCGTTAGGTTAATTTTCACGTGTAACAAGAGTTTTAGATTTGCCGCCAATTCACAAAAACAAGTGACAAATAAATGCAATATACTACATTAGGTTTAACCAAAGAGTTCAAACATGAAATTCAAAAAAAGTTTTCATCGGAAATGTTTCTAAGTGGCCCATTCTAAACATTTTCAATGTTACCCACGCACGAGTAAAGATCAAACACATATTATGTCATTGAAATATCCATTGAAAGATACGGAGCTATGGAAAATATATTGGTGATTACAATTGATAAAACAAAATAGGCAATACCACCTTTTAGCTATGCTTGAATATATACTTAAGTGATTATATAGGAAAGGTTATGTATACCTATTTTCATTACGAGTACCTATTAAAAATATTTTTTAATCTTGAATAAAATGAACACCTATGTTGGACAAACCCACATCAAATTTTATTATCTAAAACAAACAATTAAAATTTACTATCCTAGAAAAACTATTACAATCTAATATTATTAGCTAACTGTATATAGCCTTTAATCCCTCACCTAGTAGAGGCATCATAAAAAATCCGATAATATTTTTTTCTAATGCAGCAACGGTTTAAAAGAAGGATCCTCGTACCGAGGTAAATCCAATTTTATCTGCTGCACTTTATAAGTAGATTTACGAGGTTTTCCCCATTATTATATAACCAAGTATAAAATTAGTACGATATTTTTGCTACACTTAGCAACTTATGGAGAAATGCATACTTGTGGTGATTGGTCGAACTTGAATTCGTGTATACCATGTTAGTTGTTTTGACTATGTATTTGCGTGTTGTTCTCACGAGAATGTAAGTGCGTGCTCCTATTTCACCATGCCTCCTGCTGATAGAGGACAATTCTTTGTTTTTAAATTTATTATTATTCTTTACTAATGATGTCACGTGGAACGTGGTGTAATGGTTGCAGCTCCTTACAAATGCTGTGTAAAACAAATAACTTGGCGATTAAAAAGAGTGGCGGAGTGTTTATTGCAAGTTCTTCTCTTACGTTCTACGATCCCCTTGATTTGAGAACTGGCAGTAAATGAAAAATTAGAAGCATTTAATGTAAATTTCTTTTTTGACGTTCATGAGTGTATATTGTGTTCTACATGAATAAATGATTTTTGACGTTTGATACCAATAAACCATTAAGTATAATATTAATAGAGAATTAAAATCTTTGATATCCTAAGTGAAAAGGTTCATTACGCATTCCCCGAAACTCAAAGTGTAGGAGTTTGTGGGTGTGTTTTGCCCGAAGCAAAACAACTTTCAACTTTGAACTAAGACTTTATAAAAATACTTAAATTTAGAACTCGAAGGGCGTCCTTTAATATGCCTGTTTGCTTCGCCTCACACAACCGCAACTGACACATACTAAGATAGACCTACTCTAAATCTAAACCTAACTAATTTGGTTAATCACAGTAAAGTTCAGTCCGGTTTTATAATTAGTATTTAATCTGAAGGGTCAGTTTCACAATGTACGGATAAGTTCTACATAAATTCCAAATTAGCTATTTATGACTCATTGGTAGGATAAAAACAATTGTTGCGTTTCACGACTGTCAGATAGCGCTATTCGTCACATAAAGACCATCATAAGTTAGGAGTCCGATGGAGTGTCAAATAGCACAATTTAACTTCCAAATAATTTATGTGTTGCATAACTATTTGGTACTTTATCCATACATTGAGATAAACCCTTAATCTACCTGTATGACCATAACCAATATTGGCTGTTAGGGTGCGTACAGACTATGTAACATATTATATAATTGTGTTTTATAACACGTCCACCTTATGTAACCTTGTTATTCAACATTATAACATAAAACAATACTGTACACATTAGAATAACAATGCAATATAACAATGTTATATAACCATTTTAAATAATAAAAGAAAAACAAAAAAACGTAGATGCTGGGTTCGTCCTAGCATACATATCAATCACATGTTATTATAACATGTTTTATAACATTCAGTGTCCACATTATCTGAAACATGTTATATAGCAATGTTGTACATGTTATGCTATGTAGTCTGTACGCACCTTTAAAAAATCCAATCGTTATAAAACATTCTCAGTCGAACCACTTTTATCTCATGTCAAACAGTACATTTCCATTTCCTTAGCGTCATTTCATTTGTTGCAAATAAATGCTCTCGCTTTTCCACGTTGAAGGCTTTTCTCCTGCAGTGACAAGTATCCTTTACTTATAAATATTTTATTGGATTTTCTTTTTACTTATCCCAGAGTTATTTATTCACATCGCGGCTTGTTACACGGTCGTATAAGTCACAAATTAGAAGTTTCAATCTTCGTTATTTTAAATGGGAAGTTAAACTGACAATCGAATTTTAATTACACGCTTTATATTAGTTTCACCTGTATGTATGTATGTAACCGACTCCTTCGGACTCGATTTTGACCCACATTAAACGGACAGATTTAATTCAAACTTTGTACACATATAAAGAATCCGCGACAATATAATAATTTCATAGGTTTATCTCGAAAAAACAATGAAAAAAGCGTGGCGCGCTCTGTGGCATATTTTTCGTCGATCGAGCAACCCACGCTTTTTCACAATAATACCAGTAATTTTTGTTCATTACCATTTCCAGCCTATATTAGGCTTTAAAAGCGTGTTTTTTAGTTTTTTAAACTATATTTATTTCCTTAAAAAAATTATAAATTAAGTTTATTATTACAGAGGTAGTTTGTGAGTTTAAGTTTTTTGTAATGTTTGTTTTGTTTAAAAATTGTTTTGATTGATATTTGTATGATCTCTACACGTATGTCATCTTTGCCATTAAGTGCTTGTCTCATTAGAAATTGTATTGTGTTTGTTTTTACCAATGTATCAGTGTGTCGAGCGTTGGCAAGCTTTTTATTAATATAAAAAAAAAAATATTCGGTCGCGGTCATTGAATAGCGTAGAGAATTTTCTATGGACAGATTTTATATGATAAATAGGTTCATAAAATACTTAATTTATAATAATACTGTAAATATAGAAAATATATACGAAATAGATAAATTGTCAAAGATAGTTGAAGCGGTGATGCACACTATAATGTTCGCAAGTTAATAATTACCAGTCATAGTAGATCGAAGAACAGCTTGGCTGGCTAATGACAGCGCCTTGGGCAATTCATTTTCTTTTAAAGCAGCTTGTGCAGCAATTCGTCTTTCATAAGAAACTCTTGCATCTTTACCACGGTAAATAGGCTCTATACGTGAAAATACCGTTTGGAGAGATGTCATTATCTGTAATTAAAAATAATGTTTAATAACTACATTTCTGAATATCAAATTATAAAAGTGTTTAATTCAGTGTATTTTTTAAATGATATATTCGCTCTAAGATTAGAGAAGAAAGATTAAATTTTTATTATTAACTTTTTTGTAATTAGGACAAAAAAATGTAATAACTACAGATTGGTTTAGGCACATATAAAGATATTCAGATGGAGCCTTGCCTGCAATATGTGGACATAAGGTATACGAGTACATACATATTATAAAATATGTACAGCTACAATGTTGACCCTAAAGAAGAGGCCTCATAGTACCCTTATCACAAAGTCTTTTCATTATAAAATGACTAAGCAATTATTATAAAAATATATTTCGTCATTGTCAGCATGGGATACAATTGATAGGTATTTCGATAATGTTAATGTTAGTCTACCAATGAGGGGTCAAACAATTTGTATAGAATACTTCGTAAAACGAGATGTTTAAACTTAACTTTTTGTTAAAAAAACGCGGAGTTTCTCTGCCAGTTTTTACATGGCAGAGAAACTCTGCGTATGTAGAAAGTTATCTAAAAAACTTTAGCCCATCTAATTATTCTGGCCAGCTTGTTCGCTTCTTCCGTGTAGTTCCAATTACGGTTACGGAGCGTTAATTACGTTTTAAATACAATTATGTATAAAAAGGGTTTTAGTATGGTTCGATTTAACATATTTTTAATCCTCCGGTAAGTAAAGTAAAGTAATAAATCATTTAATCTTGTAGGTAACATAATGTACACTTGTGATTCGTCATTAAAGAAATACATATTAATGCTTCTAATTTTACATTTACTGCCAGTTCTCAAATCAAGGGGGTAGAACGGAAGAGAAAAACTGGCAATAAACTCTCCGCCACTCTTTTCTTTACACAACGTAAGGAGCTGCAACCATAACACCATGTTACACATGACATATCAAGTAATTAATAATAATAACATAATTAAAAAAAAAACAAAGACTTGTCCTCTAGCGGCAGAAGGCATGGTGGAATAGGACGCACTTACATTCTCGTGGGAACAAGTAAATGCTAATTAATATATGAGATATTATAAATAGCTTTAAAGTTAATAACTTTAACTATATATCACCGTGTTATATTTGAGTTTATATGCTGAAAATGGTAAACACTTTATATACAAAAACAGTGTCAATTTATACATATTTCACGTCGTTTCAGTAGACGGGAGCATCGATGTGTGTCTAACCTGTTTACATTATGTCATTAGTGATTTTCGTCACGTTTATCAAGAAATATTCCCTTTAATTTGAAGTTTGAAAACATGTCTGGAAAATAACGCGTATGTACCGGTTGAATGATTTTGTTTTTAAATCTATTGTTTATGTACGATTAATTTGTAGTTTTAAATAAACAAAACGTGCAGCTCTCGCGTTTTTGCGTTAACTTAATATTTTTATAAATATAAATCGTCAATTAAACAAATTAAAATTGCGTAAAATTTGACAACACTTGCTTTGCGAATCACGGGTAAACCAGGAAGTGTGTAACAACGTTAAGAATTGTTAATGTTACGAACGGGCGCGTCTAGACGCATCGTAGCAAAGACATGTCAGTCAAGCGTGGAGCCGACGGGCGGTGGCGTGTTGTCACTGGATTCAGACGGCTGCCAAAGTTCAACGGAAATTGCCTGGAATCGATATAGAGCCGTTTTTCACAAATAAACGAATTCCACCTTGGCTTTTTTTCTTATCCCATCCACCAAAGAATTTATTATAAAATAGTATTTTACGCAATTATTCTAATGAGGCCTATAATTTTCTAATGAGTCCGAAAGATTGAAATTTTAGGCTTATAAGGTGAGGACGAGATCTATTAAAATGTTATCACATATACAATCGACACATTTTCTTTCAAATTTTATTATTGCTGAATTATGGACAGCCGGTTTTAAGCTTTTGCGCCTGGAATTACACATATATTACACATATAGAATTAAACCTCGTTATAGCTAGAAATATTTGGTGCATAGACTGAATATAATATGTTATTCGCAGGAAAACCGTTTTAACATCGTTTGATAAGCGACTGTACATCTAAGTTTACGTACAAAACAAACAACAAAGGCACAAAACGGAACTAACTGGATGTCCTTTCTTTACAAGAACCAAGGAACAAAAGCACTCCAGGCAATGTTCGCAATATTTAATTATAGGTTCCTGGAAACGTTTTAAAAATTAAAGCCATTTTTTATCGGAGGGAAGCATTATTTAAATAAAGTATTTTAAATTGACTACACAATTGGAGTATAAAAATTGCTTGAATTGGCACACTTCTCAACCAATTCCCAGATAAGATCAAACCACTAGAACGAGTGAAATTGACACGGTTGAAAACGGATGTTCCAGCACAATCGGAAATTATTTTCACTCGGCGAATATTAAATGTACGTATGTCCGTAATATATATGTATTAAATTGTATTTTTTGTATTAAATTAGCAATGTAAATAAAATGGTGATAATTTAGATAAATATTTTTTTCTAAACTGGGCTAGTCATGGCGATCGTATTGCCTTATTATGAATTAATTATATAACAGAGTATACGTAACAAATTATATAGTAGTGAAATATTCAAGATACCCAAGTTATGAATTTATATTTGTAGATCGAATAAGCAAAGTGAAATGACATGTTCAAAGCATTGTTGAAAATAAATCCCAACCATAGTCATATAAATTTCAGACAGTATCAGTGTAAATTGACAACAATAAAACCGTATAAACGTAAAAATAATAAGCACAGCGAGGATATTTGTTCGTTCGAATAAAACTGAGTGCAATTCTCAGTAGTTTGTTGCATCGCTCCCACGGGCACTTTAATGAGACCTGACGTCTCTAACAAACTCGCTAACCGTAGGTAAGTTATATCTAGATCTAAGACTGTGTGCAATCGTTTGAGCAATGAAGTTTCGCGTTGCTAGATTTATCTAAGGTGTTTAATATTCTCTTATCTTGATCTATGGTATAAACTAATTTTTATACAGAGAAATAGGTTACATTTCTTTTTTACTGTTTATTTATAATGTGAAAAAAATAAAACAGTGGCGCTACAAACCTTTTTAGGTCTGGGCCTCAGATTTCTCTATATATTTCATGATCATTTCTTAATCTAGTAGGCAAGTAGGTGATCAGCCTCCTGTTCCTGACGCACGCCGTCGACTTTTTGGCCAAGGTTAGCGGGTTTCCTCACGATATTTTCCTTCACCGTTCGAGCGAATGTTTAATGCGTTAAAGAAATTCCATTGGTGCACAGACGGGGACCGAATCTACGACCACAGGAATGAGAGTCGCACGCTGAAGCCACTAGGCCATCATGGCTCATTATTTCTGTTTTGATTTATTGGATAGCACTTTTTTTAAACAAAAATTAAAATATTTTTATCGGGAACCGAATTAACTACAAAGACAGTCGTGAGTATATTTTAAATAGTTAAGATTTATTTTAACAAGGACCAATGAATAAAATATCAGAAAGAAACCAGGAATCGAATCAACGTATCAAGGGTACCAGGTTTTGTATAGTAACTTTTTAGTATAATAACTATAGCTGGATATGAAGATTGAATTAATAGTGAAATAAATAATCTAATTAGAATAGAGCTCAAGTTTTGATTTTTGGCCTATATAATTTTATGTTAACATATTTATTTACTGCATACATGATAGTATCTCCCACCTGGTTAATTATACTTCCACTGGACTATTTACCACAAATAAATGTTATATGGGCTATAGTTGCAGGACTGTTAATAATGCAACTTAACTTGTACTTATAGGTTAAAAAAATATACACATTTACATAGTTGCAATTTATTAAAAGTGTGATCTAAAAATACTATTAGAACCAATCTAATCGTTCTTTACACTGATCAAAATAATAGTCGACAACTGAAACAAGACTAGCGATATGGAGTAGTCTTGTTCTGTACTCTTTCGCGAATTTTGTAAACGTTTTTGACATTCATAAGCATGCCCTAAGACGCATCTAAGTTGAATAAACGTATTTTGATTTGATTTGAATTGATTGATAGAAAAAATTATGTATAAAAAATAGTGTTTGATAAGTGTGAATAGTGTAATACACATGTAGTTGATTCATACACATTCCACTAACTCACATGCACCACTCACGCGTGTTACGCTTCGCTAATGCTGTTAAAAATTAGAAGAAGAATTTGTTGTACGAGACAACATAATTGTAATTTAAAAAATCATATATATGTATATATTATTTGTTATGGAAGAGCTGGGGACACATGTATTTTTACTTTAAAGGGTTCCCTAATCCTACACATTGTTAAGCATACTTAGAATGAATAAACACGTTTTTATTTATATTATTTATTATACTTTTAGGCGACAATGACGTTAAATATAGAAACCAGAAAGCCTGGCAAATATTTTAATGATCTACCAAGTCCATTTTTTTTTAATTAATAAAAGAATATGTTTATTATCGAACATAAGATACAGGTATCCTATCCTCCGATATCATCCCAACTCATCGGCAAAGAAGACAGAGGGTGTAGGCCGACAGAAAAACCGTCGTAAAATACTGTCGGTACTCTTTTAAAATAGCAAATCATCAAACAAACCTTAATTTAAAACAAATATCGTAAATTAATTATAGGTAGCCTGTCTAGCTTTAGTCCCAGGCCCTTTTATCAATTAGATAATCATTAACTTTATAGTAAGCCTTTTTACACAGGATAAAAACAGTTTCGATATCAGCAGCATGACCACTATAGATGAATAATAAGCTAATAATAATAACACGATTAATAGATCGACTATTCGGACTACAGAAGATTAAACGCAATCAATTAAAATGCATCTTCAAGAAGAATTTACTGACAGTAAGTAAATGCGAAGTCGGCTTTATTTGTCGATTAGCGCTAATTGAAAAGTATTAATTAATCCGTTGCTATAAAATACTTTTGTAACGTTTTTTAAATGTAATGTGTCTTTGTAGAATAAAGAGTGTATAATTCGTTTTTGATTAAGGTGAGTTCACTGCTTTGATAAAAAAACACAGCCGAGTATAACAGTGTATTAACTCATACCAATGCTTTTTAATTTAAAATTAATTTTCATTTTACATGTTACATAAAAATTGTACCCTAAAGGTGGGGACTGACATCGAATTTTCGTTCGATGTGAATATTCGCATGAATATTTGTTCGTTGTGAGCATGTTCGCAACAATGCTCAAAACACCTGAATATTCGCGATTCGCCTGTGATCCATCCCTGATTCCATCCACAATTGCAGTCAAAATGGCGGACGTATAGGTGGTGGCGACTGACGTGTAATGTAACATTCAAAGGGATTCGCCAAAAAACAGACAGCTGAGTGGAGCGCGCTCGGGCGCTATTCGCTCGTATCGAGCTACTCGGCTCGATGTACTGACAAGCCGAATATTCGACTTGTAACGTGCTCACATCGAGCGAATATTCAATGTCAGTCGCCACCTTTAAAATAACAATACGAGTATTAAAAACTTTTATAAACTTATTACATTCTGTATTTAAACTCAATATAAGTAATATTATATTGTGTGAGCGTTTCTACAATACAACAAAGCAATAGTGAGACAACTTCAACGCCTAAGCCCTAACTGCGACGTGAGTTTCCAAGAACTAACCAAGATCTAAGTCCTACTTTATTGATTTAACTAGAACTTGTTCGACGTCTTAATTATTTATTCCGTGTAACATCTCAGCTTTATGGATCGCTGAACAATTCTAATAGATAATATGCGTTAGTGTTTATACCGACTTAATATGAATTTATGATTTATTGCTTACTGCGAAAACTTGTAAATATGCTTCCGTAGCTTTTGTATTTTGGCAACTATTTTTAATTGGAACGCCTATGTAATATAATACTTTAAAAAAATCTATTGGTTTCAGTCGGTACTTTTTGTGTCGCGTGCAGACCGGCATACGCAGAGTGCCTTTATTACACGCTTTATATTAGCTTCACCTGTATGTATGTATGTATGTATGTAACCGACTCACCCACTTTTAACGGACAGATTTAATTCAAACTTTGCGCACCTGTCAAAGATTGATGAAAATGCAATAATCCGAAAAAAAATAAAAAAAGTTTAAATAAAAAAAAAATAATAATTAAAAAAAAATAAAAAACACGCTTTTAAAGCACTTCAAACTAAAAAGTTAAAAATAATTCCTAATTTAGGCTGAAAATGGTAATTAACAAAAAATACTGGTATTATTGTCAAAAAGCGTGGGGCGCTCTGTGCCATATTTTTCGTCTATCGAGCAACCCAGCGTGTATTTTAGTTTTTTTTAACTATTATTTATTTTACAAACTATGTGTGTCATTTGAATTATTTCACTAGAAATCGTGCCCAGGGCATTACAAACTGAGCCATAGCGAATTCACTATATTTCTTCAAACGAAATCCTATTTAATATTAGAATTTTCTCGTAATAAAGTATATATTAAGAATTTATCGAGTGTTAACTCGCGCGTCCTCTTTCGAACATCCTTCAACACTCGATAGATGTTATTGAATTCCTTCCTAACTTTGCTAACTTCTGTAAGATTTTATTTCACTGAAATTATTATCATACATTTTTTACCTCATTGCATTTGTCGTATTACAATGAAAATTGAATTTACTTATTGTCTTTATACCAATAATAATTTTTATACAGTTTATGTTATATACATTTTTATTCGATGACTTCTTTCACTACCATTGATCGGAATCGGTTTTCATTTTCCATTCGCATCGTACTATTGGTTCTATCTCTACCCATATTTTTGACGTGACAACGTCTTATAATTCGATGGAGCCGGCTGCACGCACGAAAAAACATGACGCATGCGGCGTTACCTCGCTCTGAGGCGTTACCTCGCTCTGAGGCGTTACCTTGCTCTGAGGCGTTACCTCACTCTGAGGCGTTTCATTTAAAATTGACATAATTGTATTTATGCGTACAAATAAATGTAACTTGATCAATTCAAATGTGACTTCCATTTACCTCCTTCTCTATATCCATACAAAATGCCTATCAAACAAATAAAATTTAATATTTTTTTGAAAAAAGCAACCATCCCATCAATATATTTTTATGACGTTGTCACGTTCAACTATCGTCAGTAAACCGACTTTACAGACAACCGATTTTTTTTAGGGCGCCTTCTATTCTCATTCTTTCCCTTGGTCTTGATCTTGGTGATACATATCTAAATCCGCATTAAAAGTTGCTGTTTGGATTGTCGGAGAGTACCTCCCAAAAACCATAAATTTGTATATAAGGCAGTCTCTCTGTCCGCATGTCAATATAAAAGCTAAGAGAAAATCACCTCATGTGAGTTTGAGCTCGTGTACACTAATTTATTAAAAAATCTATTGTGTTTTTAGCAAGCGAGCGTAGTTTTAATATTAATTGTTTGTTTCGTTCATTGCGCTTATTTTTGGAACGGGTTTGAATTGAAACATTTATTATATTTATCGGTATAAAAAATCTATACCAAATATCGCGAATTTATGAAGGTACTTTTTATAATTATTATTAATATCTCATTACTCATTAGTAATGAGTAATGAGTCATTACTCTTTGATGAACCTGACTCGACTGCAGATAATTGGTTGTCAGAATTAAATTATGGGTCAAAAGGACATGCCACTTAAATTTTCTAAAAAACCCTTCAATGATTTTAATTGTTTCTAGATTTGTTTTGAGCACCTCAGCTTGCTCAATACTGTGTTGGACATCCCTCCAAATAAAATATGTTTATTATCGAACATAAGATACATACATGTATCACTTATTTCTCGTCATTAAATTTGAATTTGTAGGCATCCCAACTCATCGGC
Source organism: Pieris melete (assembly GCA_963693345.1). NCBI lineage: Eukaryota > Metazoa > Arthropoda > Insecta > Lepidoptera > Pieridae > Pieris > Pieris melete. The sequence goes on from CAVNZK010000127.1 coordinate 1,222,082, forward strand.
AAAGAAGACAGAGGGTGTAGGCCGAGAGAAAAAGCCGTCATAAAAAGCTCACGGTACTCTTTTAAAATAGCAAATCATCAAACAACACTTAGACTGAAGTAGCCTGTCTAGCACTAGTCCCAGACCCTTTTATCAACTAGATAATTGTTAACTTTATACTAAGCCTTTTTACACAGATTTTCTTTAATACATTTCTTAAATTTATTAAAAGGTCTCTGCCTTTTAATAAATTTAAGAAAGACCCTCTGGAATTTTATTAAGTATAAGAGAATAGAGAATGCCCTAGTAGCTCTGGTGCAGACGCTTATACGCTGGAGAATATTATTGTTCACATCTACCAAGTACATACCGTTTCATTTTCCATAACAGCCTTAACCTTGCTGCGTTCATCGATTTCGTCAAATGTGTTCAAAAAGCCGGTGGATTCCGCGATAGATACTACTTCATTCGCTAAGTCTTTGAAGAACCCTTTCTTGTTAGAGCAAACTGTGACGTCACTGCATGCTTCAGCATATCCCGAGTCCACTTCGTCGTATATTCTTGACATCTGAAATATTTTGGGTATTTCGTTAAATACTATTAAAAAAATAGAATGTAAAACTCTACGTACACTGACTGCAGCGTGGTCTGATGATTCTTAAAATGCTAATATAATACTGCTAGGACAGACTGCCATTTTTGGGCGTCCCGTAAGCCTGTTTGACCCCCCTATTTTGTAAAAAAAAGGAAAGTAAATAAAAGCTAAAGAGATTTTTTCGAAATTTTTAAATGTTAGAAATACAGCTTGTACCCATTGTAAAAATGCCAACTTGATATCCAACGATACTAAACAATCAGCTTAGAAATTGCAGGCACTTTACACTTTGACTTTTGTAGATGCAGCGTTTCTGAGAAATATAATTAATTATCTTCCTTTCGAGATAATGAACGAAGCTTTGTTGTACGTAAATAAATATGAGATTTCTCTATAATTTGAAGCGTTGCCGGAACTTTCTGTTGAGAGATAAATTCTATTGCATTTTTATTTCCGTACAAAATTATTGAACGAACAATGTTTAATTAAAAGTCCTGCGCTCACTGATTGCAGTGAGTCGCAAATTAGAACCTTTACACGCTCAACTCAATTAACATAAATTAATTCAATATTAACTCCCACAAACTAAAAACGTGCTGAATATAAGTAGGGATTATACAAAAAAAGTATGTTTCGTTATATTTTTCCTTTATTGGCCAGTTGATCAGCTTTCTGTTGCTGACATACGTCGTCCTTTTTTGGGTCTAAAGGTGCGTACAGACTATATAACATAACATGTTTCAGATAATGTGGACACTGAATGTTATAAAACATGTTATAATAACATGTTATTGATATGTATGCTAGGACGAACCCAGCATCTACGTTTTTTTGTTTTTCTTTTGTTATTTAAAATGGTTATATAACATTGTTATATTGCATTGTTATTCTAATGTGTACAGTATTGTTTTATGTTATAATGTTGAATAACAAGGTTACATAATGTGGACGCGTTATAAAACACAAGTTATATAATATGTTATTTAGTCTGTACGCACCCTTAGGGTAAGGTTGAGAGTCGAGTATCAAAATTCAATAAGATTTTGACAGACACGAGTTTAAATTCGTGCAAGTTTTCGCCATCCGGACAAGTGTTTCCGCAAGTAGAAAGAAAAATACTTAACTTCTAAATCTACCTTTATCTTCTACCTTCTAATCTAAATAAGTATGCATATTTGTCCCTAGTACATAACTACATAATTGTTGATAAACGAGGTGATTAGAAACTTTATGTGTTATGTGACATTACATTAAACTGATTAGTGTAGTGACAAAAAATCGTATGTATGTAATTAATTACGTGTAAGTTACTAGGTCCAATCAGACCTCTGAGATTAACGCGAGGTTTGTTAACTAATTAGCCACGGAGGCTCATCCTTTAATTAATGTAATTAAAACAAATCAAAATAGTCAGTAATGGCGTGAAGGTGCAATGCTACATACGTAAAATATTGTCTGTGGCAGATATATTATTCGGCTTATCCTTTACGTCGAGTTATATCAATTACTAATTTCACTTAATTAGTATAAGCTCAGTTCAAGTTCGCTTAGCTGCGTCTATAGCGCAAGCAATATATAGGTGGCAGGCAAACCCCACTCTAAACTCTGATCTAACTACAAGAGTCAGGATGTTAGATAGAAGAAGATACTCTGGTACGCTGGAGAGCACCTCTAGTTCAATAACAGGCACGAGGATCTTTCGGTCCAACTATAAACAAACGAAATGCGCCGTTGTTTTGAATTTACAAGCATGGACATTTTATGAACCATAATGTGAGATTTACGGGACGCGGAATTCCTTGTCCTTCGATCATAAATGCTCCTCATGATCACGAAATATATAATTAAAATAATATTTTTCCGAATGATGTAGTGTGAAACACATACTTTATCTAATTTAAATACCAGAAGCGATTCAATTATCTATTGTCATTTAGGAATCAATTATTACCGAATGTGCATTTGAAATAAATTATCAACTTTTATTTTTGACTTAAACATAATATATCAAAGATATATACTGTGGTGGGCTTTTTGTAGGACTATATAAGATAAACATTTCCATCGTATCTACATTACATATGTATAACTCTAGGATTTTTTGGCAACGCACGCCAGAATAGCTCGCAGATTGTAATTTTTTTCCTACTTTCTTGATATTTTGGACAATTCACACAAACAAATTGTAATAGAAGTAAGAAAATGTTGCGTATTTAAATTTGATTTCTCTTTACAAATAGTTTTGAGTATGTCTGTTTATTCATGATTATATGAAGAATTCTGGCCGGTCAATTGTGGATGTCAAATCCATGTCAAAAGTATGCCGGATTCACAATGGCGGCGCAGAAATTTAATCGCTTGGATAAATTTAGCTAGGCACTTGAGTGCTTGCTGCAAATGTCAGAAGTAACATTCCTAAATTGTTTGATCTATTTATTATTCCATTGCTGCAAAACAAAATCCATATTTCAAACCTGTAACAGCCTGGTCTACTTCGACAGTTTTACTTCACAAAATTTTCCGAAAGCAAATGCCACTATAAAAAATATTCTCGCTTTCTTCAGGGACCCGATCACCGTCAACCTGGGAAGCCATTAAGGTAACTGGGTCATAAGTCAATATGTACGCGTCTGTTTATTTCTTAATCAGACTAAGAAGAAAAAACAAAAAAGGGTGCACGCTATGCTACGTAATAACTAGGAGTATTAGATATTTATATAAAATATTCGGCGTACGACTTGTAATTACTTATTGGCAAAAAAAACATAAATTAAATTATTATTTCTACTAATTTAAAGTATAAAGAGACGTTCTATCTCTAATATTATTTTTCACTTGAAGTACATCTTAAAATTTCCACTGCAAAATAGGGAGTTAAATCCTACACAAACAACTTCAAAGTGTAGGTGGTGTAACTCGATACTTTTATATACATTAATGAGCTTTTTCAATCTTAAGATTTCTCTCGTAGGATTTCTTCCCACACAAATTATCCATTATATTATTGAAGTAACAATAATTAATGTTTATTTTTAAATAAAATAATCATACTAAGTATGTACTGAAATTAAACTATCCTTAATGATTAGTTGTCTTTGAATATACAGCAATAAGATGTGTGTGTGAAATTCCATATTCTAAGTCCGTTAAGGTCTCGTCACATGAATTACTATATAAGTACTGATTTAACGTAAAAGATATTCATAAGAAAATACTCAATAGTAGGAAGAAAATTGCTCACGCTAACATAAGAGTTTTTACGTTCGGTAGTTTTTGGGTTTTACCTTATTCGACCGACCATGGAACTTACTGTTTTTTCGTCTTTGTCATACGTCTATCAGAAATAGCAAGACTATTTTACCGTTCCCACCACGTGAAAGGATTAACCATTCCGTCAGCCACACACACCATCCTAGTACAACGTAGAGTATAGCGCCGTTTGATGGTATTCCACTTTCAGATAGTCAAAATTTAATAGGTCTAGTCTGGCCCAGTTACCGTCACTATAGGTCAAGCACTAACTGAACGAGAACGATAAGGGACGCAAAGAGGTTTTAGGAAAAGCAATTTTAAGGGGTAACATGCATAGAAACGGAAAAAGTAACATATTAACTTCAATAGGCACAATGCATTTATAAAATACCAAAGGTTATTTTCAATCTACAAAGATGTTAAGCGCGCTTCTACATTTGCCGTTATATTTCAATATAAATATAAATGTACTATAACACATCGGAGTCCATATTTTATTTATATCGTTTGGGGTCAAAACACACTCATGCTACTCAGTACAGAGTTACTGTTAAAAACAATTTTACCTTTGTTTTGTTCGTTGTGAGCGGCTCGACACTTCTAATACATCTAAAACCGCTACTAATTATAGATCAGCCGCAGATACTTACGCATTCTATTTCTAATGATGAGATTGCTACCAGCGCCATCTCTTGAATATTTCGTGAGACATATAAGATCTATCATTAGCCATATATACAATAATTGTTATATTAATTATTTATATAATATAATTTAACACTAATGCAAAAAGGTAAAGACTATTTTATTTACTTTTACAGCTATTTTTACAAAATTCTTGATGTCTGTATATCAAAGCAAATCTAGTTATGCGTTTGTTGAGCTCTTCTGCGTTCTATTGTGTTTTTGAAAATTAAATTTAATCTCATAATACTCGCATTAATTTACGTAATAGCCGTTATATTAATTTGGCGCTACGTTTGCCTCCCTTACGTCAAATTCTATGAATTTTTGACATATGGAAGCTCACGCTGGCCGCTAAATCTCGACTCTTAATTTAAACCTTAGAGTTAAACTGAACGGATACTTAACCTGCTTAGTAAATATTTAAGTTCATAATAAAACCAAGGGACACTAAGAAATATATTTGACTGCACCTTCCAACGTCGTCAAATATTCAAGCAACATTTCTTACACTTAGAAGGATCTTAAACATTGAGTTAAACGACTGTGACAACAACTGTACATGGAGTTGCGCAAGGTATACCTAAAAATCGTCCAAAATATATTTTACTGCATTTAACAACTCGCAGGAAACTTGATGATTTTATCGCTGCCGCACTGCGAGGCTTTCTGACAGTTGGTCAATTGCTCAGCGGGTCCGCCTCTAGTGTCAAAGATAATAATTTATTCAACGTCAATGAGCACTTAACATTGAAAAACAATATACTTTTCAGTAAAGACTAGCTGATTGCAAGAGAAAAAGTATGCAAATGTATGGATATAGTAATAATACTGTATATTTGTCAGAAAAACTGACGAAGTTCGATCCAATGATGATTTGGCCAAATTAGTTTGACATGATTTCATTGTTTTATACAATAGCTAAATGTGCTGTACTTTTTGTTTCTTCTTGACATGTGTTTTCAACTTATGTTAATAAGTAAATAAAACAATTGTGACTTTATATTAAAGTAGGTACATATATCTACTTTTTTACAGCGTGAAACTGGTTTTATGTGAACTCTTCAAATTCATCTGCAATATCTTTTATATTTTGATAGACTTGAACGAAAGGTGTTTACCTTTTCAATTTTCTATCAAAACTGAAGACGAGTCAAGAGTAAACATGATAAATTTAAACTTAACATTAATTCTAGCAACTACTCTGGCGTCCTCCAGGGCTCAATTCTTGGACCCTAGCTCTTCTCTTTATTTATCAACGATATATCTAATTGCTACACTGCAATTACTTCACGCACGTCCCACGTATCTAAACAATATAAATCACAGCACTATCTGATGTGATTTTCATTCAGGTAGACCTTGTTTTGTGAAGTTGCTGGAGGCTCGACGACTTCGACAAACCAATTAACAATACAGTAAGTGTCAGCATGGCGTCTTTACGACAAATACACATTATTTAGTCCCGTCCAAGATCACTCTGGGAGACCATTCTTTTGAATCTGTTTTCTCCGTCAGAGAGCTTGAAGTCTTCGTCAACCCTAAACTTACTCTAGACAAGAACGTGAGTAGGTAGTTCACGTGAGTAATAGTTATGGGTTTTAAGACGTGAGACACCAGAACCTTCATGATAACCACATAAATTTATCCTCTACAAAACGCTTGTAGAGTCCCAGTTGAAATGCTTGTCAAATCTGAAACTTTCAATCCGCCATATATGACACGCGTTACAACTGGAATCTGTTAAAAACATATTCCTGGGAGTTTCAAACTTTCGCACAAATTATAAGACCGAATTATACTTTCACTGAACCTAAGACGTCATTTGATAGTGTCACATTAAGAAAAATAGGTACGCATGAAATAACTTGCTCCAAACTTTTAGATCTCTCTGAACTGATTTTTTTTTAAATTGTAATGACATGTGGAATTTAATTAAAACAAAATTCTGTAAATAAATTATTATTAGCCGTATTTGAAAGGTATGAACACAAGTTGAAGATATAATAACGCCTTAAGAATTATTTGAGCAAAGTTGCATTTTCATTGTATAATTGTTGATAGTGATTCGTAATATGAGCAGTGGCTCGTGAGTGTGACTTTCATCATTGAGGCTGTAGGTTCTAACCCTGGCAGTGTAGTAATGTGCTTTTCCTATATATGCGCATTTTACACTCGCTCGTGCGGGAAATAATGAATCGTGAGGAAGCCGGCATGCCTTAAGCCCAAAAAGTTGACGTGTATTAGCCATAGAAGTCTGATTAGTTTCATATTATAAAGAAAAATCTCGAAACGCTTGTTCTTTGAAAATGAAATCTGATGTCGAAAAAGTATTGAAGCGCCATTGTTTTTTTATCGATCCACGCATACCACGCTGCAGATTCAATCTTGTAAAAGAGTTTAATTCAAGTCAGAGGGTGCATTCGCTTGATACGAATTTGATTAATTCAGAATTTAAAACTGTTGACAGCAAGCTTAGTGTACTAGACTTTATATATTTGCGGCAGTGACAGCGAAAGTTTAGTAGAGTTTACCATTGGGCAACAGCTACGCTGTTTAAATAAATTAAAAATTAACTTTATCTTCGTTTTATAACTGAGCAGTGTGACTAGGCACGGCACTAGCAGGGGTGACCAACTCTGAGATCTAAGATCAATAGATTGTTTTCTATGTGCGTTACCGCTCATGGTATTAAAAGTCTATACTTAGCACTATGATCACAATCAGATCTATTATAAAAACGTATTGAAAACGTTTTTCTGATTCACGGGAGTCATCTTTAATTTAACCAGTTTGTATCAGGCTCAATGCTTTCTTATAAAGAAACAGAAATGACCCAGAAATGTCTGTCGGAATTATCCAATAAGTAAATAAATACATACGTTTACCTGTTTGGAATTAAAAATATTTTTGTTGGATAATTTCTGTGAAACGGCAGAACAAAGTTAGTTTATATTCGTGATTTCTCATTGCTCTATAGCCTATACCTAGTTGTAATACTGATGCTCAAGGGAATCCTATTATTTGACTTATTGTGATTTATGTAGATTACAATACAATTCCAATCCATATATCCCAGAAGTGGATATTTGATCACTATGCTACAATGTGACACGTACAGGACAGGATTTTATATGTATATACAATTATTAAAATCTTCATACATATATCATTCGGGGTAACATATTTTGTACAATTTATACGTAAATCTGTAGTTATGATATTTATTACGTAATCCTACAGCTAACAAAATTGATATATAGTAACAAACAATTACACTAGAAATATAGCCAAATATGGAATACATTATATTTAAAAAAAGTTTCAAACATTTACAAAAGGGAAAAGCAATAAAAATTATTCAATACATTTAACTAAGTAATAACTAATTTGCCTGTGTTGTGTGATGGTGTAAAAGTTTGGGTATGTACTCGTACGTAAAGGTGTGTATATATATATATACATAATTCCAGAGTTAGAGGCCTTAAGGCAAAAACTTTAGAGAAACCCTTTGACAAAACCCTGGACCCTTGTAAACTTTAACACTGTTCAATGTTTTCTACTAAATTAACATACATACAAACAAACACTCATGGAAAGCCTGATTAATGAAACAGAAGCAACATCTCGTCTTCTTTCTTTCTCTAATTTGAATGTCACCGGCTTCTAAAATTCAGTTGTCTATTTCCAAAGGATTATATCATTATCTGGCTAAGACTAAAAGGTTGACTGTATTTATTTTACCATATTTAAGGCCTTGTAATCATTTACCATCGATTTAAAGCAATTCCACCTCCATTACATTTATACCTGTGTACGCACTCCACAAGTACGTGAATTTGCATGATAAGCAACTATTTTGCATTTGCGTTTCAGCAACGAATATCAAACACTGTAGGTACTGAAACCGCCTACAGCTAACTAATTTAAATTTGAAAGCCTATGAGAGAGAATTTTAATAATGTTTGTTATGCGATGGTTTTCGTTTGCTAAAACATAAAATAGTTCATTTTTATCGAATCGAAATTGTTATTAAAATCGGAATCCCAATTAAATTAAAGCACACACTAAGCAATGCGCGTTTCAGTTGTTTGTGATTGGTTATGGCTATTTGACTCTGTACTTCACTAGAATTTTGTTTGTTAATGCGTCCGTGGTGCAATCTGTCATTCTTTGACCAAACACAATGAACAACACTTCGTCTTTCTCATAAGTTTTAGTATACCATTAACATCAAAGTTAGATATCATTCATGTCATGTCAACATTTGACAATCGTGTCACTGATACGTCAACTTTTCGAGACTAAACCTGGGATTAAAATATTAAGGTTGTATCCAGTGATCCTTTATAATCATGTACTTTACATATTGCGTCATGCATTATTATGACCAGTAGGAAAAGGCTCCATAGGTTAAGCAACACATGCCGAGGTGCAAATCTTGATAGGTATCCGATACTAATATTTTAGAGATAAACACTTTGCCATATATCTTAACATTTTTGGTATTTAATAAATAAATACTATGTATAACTATACTAATTATTAAAACGCGCGCATAAGGGCTATGCGCCTGCGCAGGAACAAATTACACAACCTATTTCGGTCACAGCCACAAACCAACTGTGAGGTCAAAACTCAAAAGGGCATGGCACAGATAGATATTTCTTTACTTTTCGCACAATAGCGTAACACATAATGGCAACGTCTCTTGTAAAAATTATCAATGGGAACTATCCATTTTACTTTTACTACAAAACATTATTGTGACCAAACGGCTTAACGGATTTATTTCTTTTTTTGAAAATCGTTTAAGACCGTTGAGCTCTTGTGCGTTATCGTTAACAAAAATAAAATTTAAGATCTTATTATTTGAATAAGTACTAACAAGGTAAGGTTTCTGAACCTATGTGATATGTACTTATTTTTTTCAAAGACCAATGTTAGATCACGAGCGGGCCGCGGTCGGCCAAACGTCAAGTAAATTAAAAATAAATTCACTTACGTTTCAGCATAGTAACAGAAATTGTGTAAGTAAAGAAAATGTCTTAATAAAATAAAACTCATTGATAGCTTAGTAAAAATCAAACAACTGACGTCTATAGCAATGTAAACCTTAAATATCAACCTTATGAATACCTAAAAAACATAATGCATAACGCAAGTATTGAATTTTCCTAACAAACAAATGCTAAGCAATTTATGTGCACGCGCAGGTGCTAGCTATGCCATTTATTTTACTATGCTCTTCGCTATTATTACCTAGCGATGACGCCCTGCTTATCAGGTGTTATCACCTAGCGAGCCTCGTTTTCAAACACCTCAGTCTCGCGTTCTCGCTCTAACAAGGTGGACCGCTTATCGCTCGCGCGTGTTACCGAATATAACCCGAGATCTATCGAACATCAACAAAAACAGTAAGTAATATTGAATTAAATGTTCGAAATTTAAATATGATTGTCTGTGTAATTTTTCTATTCGAATTATGAATCATCAGCCAGTGAATGAAGGTCGCTCATCCTAAAGCATATTTGTCCTCGTGCACTAACTTTGGACGTAAATTGTGTAAATTTAAATGTGGGTAATAATCTACAGTGTAATAGTTTATGAATCTTTAAAGATGGGTGATATGAAAAAGGAACGTTGCTTATTTAAAGTGTATTATTGTATGAAGTTTATTCCTACTCTCATAAATCAATGAAGAGAAATATTTTCGATCTAAGAAGTAATAGCGATTGAAAAGGTACTCGTATTGTATGCGCATGACCTTATATATTTTTATGTTATACAATAACTGCTATATGTCCTATGTAAATGAATTTAATCTACACTAAATGAATTTAAACGTATATTATGTATAAAATGCAGCTGTGGTTATTGAGTGGGTTTAATTAAGATAATTTTCGAAGTTAAAATTGGACAGTTCTTATGTGGGAGAAAAAGTTTTATGTTCTGAGAAAAAATTGTCCGTGGATCGTAATTTAAATTTCTATAAGGTGTCTAGACTCTTCATTATTATTCGACCTATCGAAAGGACATACTATGTTTTATGTATACCAAATTTATGTATTGTATCAATGTAGTAATCTAACAATAATAATTGTTACTAAAAACCACACTGAAATAATTTATATCACAAAGGAGATAAGGAAAAATCTATCTTTTATTAGAAACTTTTCCCAGAGAACTTTAATGTGACTGCACATGAAAAATAATACTGTTAAAAATAAAATAATTTTTATTTTAACCTATTATAATAATAATAAATTAATATATATTATTATAGTATACAAACATTCTGAAAATATTGTTTATCAATAAAAAATAAAAATATTACATACGTGTTATTCAATACTTTATGCATTAACATTGTTTAATTCTTTATTATAATATGTTTAGATATAGTTACTATAGTTATACTATACATTTATTGTGGCGTTCCACACTCCAAAGTACAAATTAGTCTAATTCAAAAATGTACCTTAAAAAGTTAACTTATGTTACTTTTATAACATTTAGGGTCTGTTTCACAATGTACGGATAAGTTCTACATAAGTTCCAAATTAGCTATTTATTACTTTTTGGTAGGATAAACACTATTGTTGCGTTTCACGACTGTCAGATAGCGCTATTCGTCACATGAAGTCCATCATAAGTTAGGAGTCCGATGAATGTCAAATAGCACAATTTATCTTCCAAATAATTTGTGTTGCATAGCAATTTGGTACTTTATCTATACATTGTGGAACAGGCCCTTATATTTTCAGACGTGTAATAAAGCCATTTGGCTGTATAAATATGACATTATGTAAATAGAAGTTCCTAATTGTTATATATCGTAAATAATTTAAATCTACTACATAAACACCTTGAATTCAAGTTATTTTAATCGAATTAAGTAATCGTTATAATCAGCGGCATAGTTTCGAAGTATTTCAACTATAAACTGTGGTCTTAAGATCGTTACCCAATAACACGTTTGCCTAAATGACGTTTTATATAAGAGCAGTAGCTTATTATTATAGGGATATTATGATCAGTTGAACAAATTAGCAGTTATTTGATAGTTGGTAGTATAGATCAATTGTGACTTGTATTATTTTGTTAAATACATTTAACACAGTACTAAACAAAACATAAATAATTACATAGTGCAATTAAGTGATATTTTTATAATATCGATTATCTATGATGTATAGTCTTCGTCATCGTGATCTATTTCCGGCTTCATTTTAAATACCTAAGGTTTCGAAGGTCTAAGAAAATCTTTCTTTTGTCAATACAAATCTATACGCTGCTTTTTATCTATGAACAAAAAAATTAAACAGTATCAAAGTCTGTGATATCCCGTATGCCCGTTCCCCCTCCCGTTCGTAAGGAGACCAACATCTCTTAAACCATAAAATTACCCAAAAGTCTCTGTCAAAGAAATCTAACCATCTACTTACCTATAAAAGAATTGCTGTGCTCCACTAGAAAAAAAAAATCTGTCTTATCCTGTGTCTGATGACGATAAAATACAGCTGGTCAGCTCCATGAGAGAAAATTTTGTCGATTAAATCATATAAAAAGCCTTGAAACCTTTCAAACTGTGAACCCTTGCCCTTTGACGTTAATGTTAGACGCATCAAATATCGGAGTCATTTAAAATAGTATCTTACAGTCTTCTAACAAAGTTTAATTTCCCTTGGCTCGTTCAAAAATGACTATAAACGCGATAGTTTTTGTCAACTAAAATTGATTTAAAAAGGTTTCAAATAGGAGATCAGACTCGTCATGAGATCGTTACATACAAATTCGATTGGCGTATATCTATATATCTTTGGAGTAGCAAACGAAGTAGCAGGTACAAGACTTTTGTTGAAATTAAGACGTGCCGATAGCGTCTTATCTTAGACATTTAGCTTAAGATTTAGATAGCTCTGATAACGTCTCACATAATTATTAATGCAAATCAAGCTGTGTTATATGAAATGAGAATAAAACTATAAATAAAAAAAAAAGTAAAAGTGTTACTTTATCGCTATTATAATTTTTGCTGGACACATAAAATTGAGTTAAATTGTAATAACATAGTTTCGGTTGATTCCAAATACGCGATTCTTGTTTAATTCTATTAGACAGTTGTAACTAGTTGTTACTTTTAAAGGACATACTTTCTTAAAAAGTATATATTTTAAAGTAGTATATTTATTTAAATTAATATTATCAAGGATTATAGATATTTTTAGATACATAAATAAAGGTTTGACGAATACCGAAACTACCGATATGTTAGAGTCTCTGGTTCTAAAAAACTATACGTGAAATTGGATAGTTAACGTAATAGAATAGTTTTTGTTTTAAATCTTTTGAACAGCTCTCTCGTGCCGTATTGACATTATTGTATAGACATTTACGAATACTTGACAAAATTATCGTAAAGTTTGTGCGAAGTTCTGAATATAATAGGAAACGAATGTTTTTGTAAATAGTTTCAATGATTCAATGATTGTCTTTGATTGACATAACCTTTACACATTAAAAGAAAAAACTTTTTAACCGGATTAAAGTTATGTATTATTATAAATTTACAATTATTTAACATAATTTTAAACTTATCCGACATTTCGCGTGCTTTACAGCGTGCGTGGTCACGGTGACCACGTACGCTACCACACACATTCAATGATTTGCAATTGTTTGAGGAGTGCTGACTTGATTTTGTTTCTATAGGTATTTAAACTCACTCGTATAATGAGGGAAACATCGTGAGAAAACCCTTAGACTTAAAAAGCCGACGTTGTTTACGATTAGAAAAAAAATTCAAGAATCAGAAAACGTAATCTGAGCCCAAGATCAAGGGTTGCAGCGGCACTATTTATTAATAAATTATAGTTGAATATTAATTCTCCTGGTTGATTTAAATACATTGCCTTATCTCTATTGAGACCGGCCATTTATACCTAATCGATTCGGTAGTCCATAGCTGTCGTTTCTCCGACACGTCTGGGATATCGTGGTATCAGAACTGACCGCTGCTGTGTAACTTAGGGGTGTAATAAATAACTTTTTAAAAATGAATTTATAATATCAGTGTATCTACTGCTAAACATTTTGACTAATAAATAATTAAAGCATAAACATTTAAAATCTTTAATTTGACTGTCGCAAATGTAAATAAAGAACAGTAATGAAAATGTATTAGGTACCAATAACAACTTCACTATCTATTTATATCTAATCTAACACTATAAAGAGAAAATAATTATTTGTTTTGTTGCTTCGTAATCTGAGTAACAAAAGCCAAAGCCAGCCGTGTGAAGCCTCGACTTTCAGCATGTTAACTTTGTAATTTTTTATCGTTTAGTTTCTTCTGGGTCCGATATAAGTTATTATTTAGCTTAGGTGTACGTCCGTATCACCTCGACGTCCGTCGATCCACAACTGAGCAGTTTTAAGGCAATGTTTGCCGCGCACCACCACTATGTGGAAGCAGCCGCCCACTGATGTATTTCCGAACCAATTGGACTTAGAATCCTTCCAGAAAATAGAGTACCATTTCCTAAAAGGCCGTCAACGCATTTGCGTGCCTCTTGGTAATGTGAGTGTCCATGGGCGGCGTTATCACTTAACATCAGTATCACCTTATTGTTGAATACATTAAATAAACTTTGCCATACCTCGGTACGATGTTTTCCAATGTATATTCCTTACAAAAGAATGTCAAATGATGAGTTTGTAAGTTGTAACAAAGCCCAAAAACTATTTCCATTCAAAGGTTACGAGTTTCCTTTCAATAGTTTTTGTTTGTTTTCTTTACTTAGAATTTGTCTCAATCGTAACCTTGGCGGCGAAACAGCCTCCATTAAGGCTAAATACAACTAAAGAATTCGATACGATATAATTGTTGATATTCAGTTTATTGCTCCGTTACCACCAAATAGTTTATTGGTTAACGAAGGTAGCGAGAAATGTACGATAAACATTATAGGATTTCCAATGTTCTATTCTGTCGTTATTCAGCCGCAGACTTTATTCACGCCTCAGAGGTTTTGTTATTACCGATGAGCCTATAATATGCGACTTCGTTTTCCTTTCGTTTTGACAAATGACATTTATCTTCATTAAACAAATAGAAAACACGAACCTTCTCTTGCGAACCGTTATTCGTTGTTTCTTTAGTATGCTTTTCTTCTGTGACCTAGATAATTTCATGAATTGGTTTCAGAGAGGTTTTCTATCTTATTGATTAATACATTAATATCTTTATATAATGCATGCATGATGATCTTATATGACATCCGTTTCTTCGATTATTTTAATTTTATACCTAAGTAGGTGATCGGCCTCCTGTGTCTGACAGATGTCATAGATTTTTGCGTTTGAGATATGCCGGTTTCCTTACAATATTTGACTTCACGGTAGGAGTTTTTCTTCTTTATTTATCAGCAATCGACTTCACTTAGTCATAACCTGAGGTGTTCTCTTTATGGATTATACTGTGTGTAATGTTCTAATTCAATCAATAGTCTAGGGTTAGAATTTTTTATCTTGATTACATCTTCTTTACTATCTAGAAGGTTTTTAGCTAGTATATTGCTATGTTCCTTAAGCCTGTTCATGTTCTCGTCGAGAATTGAGTGTTTATTTCATAGTTTTCATTTCCAGGAGTTCGTGGATTTAAGTGTTTCTAGCAAACCAAGGGGCACTGGATATGGTCCTTAGAGCGATATTTTGAAATTTCTGTAGTATTTCTACATTGGAGTGACTGATTGCGCATATGAAAAGAAAATTCCATAGGTGATTCAAACGTGCGGACTTATGTATGTATGTGTAGTTTGATTTTCTAAAGTTACTAATTAATTTAATTTATTATAATATAATAAATAATACATATATATTATTTATTATAATATATTATATATATATATATTGTATAAATTAAATTATTTAATTTATTATAAATTAATTGGTATGGGACCATATCAAGTCTAATCTTTCTCCAATACCTATAAACCTGATCACCGGGTACACAGTCGAAATAACTTTAAAAAATCATAGTTACAATATTTCAAATATTTATTTTGATGATATTATATAACTAGCTAGTAATTATTCATACACATTACTATTATCGAATGAGGCACGAGACATAACAATTCTTTATTTATTTTCCTTTGGACACGGAAAAAATCTACAATTATAGTATTCTAATAGTTATAAGCGCCATTCAAATAACAATGGAATTGCATTTGTGAGAATTACAAAGAGGATGTATGAAGAGTAATTATAAACAACTATTCGTTTAGTTTACAATTATTTTCTTGTCTGGTCTCAATGTCCTATATTTGTCCCTTACATGAGAAAAATAAATTAGGTCATCGAACTGAATCTAAGCTAAGTTATTCCAGAACAGAAACAACTTTTTTACAGATTATAAAAAGGATGTACAGTAAAGAGAAAGTGTACTAGTCCACACACTGGGATACCATCTATTTCTAATCTCTTCCATTTGACTTACCTACTATTGATTTTAGGTACAAGACGTTATAAATTCTACATAACAGTTACAAAAACACTTTGTGTTGACGTATAAAAATTAGAATAATGAGTATCGCAACTGTGGTGTATATAGAGGGAAGAAAAACACTTCAAACATAGATCTTTTAGTATGGAATTCAAGTAAAACAAACCTTTTTTATTATTCCTTTTCCAGACAGCTAAATATTAGCCTCATTCACGCCATTGAATAATTTAGTTAATCAATACATATACATTTATTATCCTTTTAGTAACGGCGACGTCATCGGCGTGAAATTAACAACCAAATTAAAACATGTAGAATGAACCTCGTATGTCAAAAAATCATTTATTTTTTATTCTCAGACTCTTATGTCATTTCACTGGTATAATCATGAAGTAAGGACTTATTTATGTTATTTATTAATAAGTCTTAAACTATGGACCAAACACATAATAATATTTTAACGAAAATTGACGAAAAAAAAAAATCGTTTCCTGTAATGTTTGGTTCACTGGATATACGAGATTATCATTCTACAGCGACATTATGTGGAGTTTTGCTTATCTTTTGTTAATTGGTTTTCCTGTTAGATTTATAAAGTTTTCAGTGTTAGCGTCGCTCGAGTAGGCACGCTCATTTGTACGTAGAAAAATAGTTGTTAGGTAGATTAGGCAGATGCAGGTCCTGAACAAAAATATTGTGTAAAAAAGGTTTTGAGAAAGTTATGAACGTTTTGTTATTTGTTATATATTAGAGTTTATTATATTGTTACTGTTATTATAAATTATAGTTATATTAACATTTTCTAGTCATTCGTTTTTGACCATTTTTTAATGTAAAAACACGTTGTTTAGTAAGTAACAAAAAGGCGGCAACGTCGCATTTTTCGGTATTCAAATGATTTTAATAATTTCTCGTGAGATGTGGATGTAAATTATGGTAACCATGGTCACACATGGTACCATAGTCAACTTTTTAAGGCCGTATGTTAGCAGTCGTCAAAAGGCGCCAATTAAATAAGAACAGTATGTCATTATAATAAAGTTCATATTTGGTACAAAAATGAATCATCCGATTTTGAATTGGTACGTGAGGTAGGCGGAAATGTCAGTATCATTAACACTCTGACAACATTATGTTAACACAACGTGGAACCATTTCATACCTTTTGACATCCCATAATTACCTGGCAGTCAGCCCGTTAACCAAACAACATATCTAAATATATTAAAATTAAATAAAAATGTAATATAATAGTTGAAGGTTGTGCAGTGGTTAATTGTGTAATAGATATTTTAATAAAATAAAGCATTGTCAGCAGAATTTATTCAATCTAAAGAATATTAACTAAGAAGGAAGGACATGTATGCATCTAACCTACAAAAAGGATCCGCGACAAGTCAAATCACTAGCTGACTGTTTTGGCGAGAGAGCCTCAGCCGGATAAAGTGAGTTTTTGTCATGGTTAGTTCTACGAATAACACAAGGGTGTCTTCTCGGCTTGGGCATAGGTGGCACATTTACCTGAAGGTCAAGACCCGAAGCTTACTAAATTAAAATACGGAATATGGGACCTACACGGGTAAAGGCGACTTTAACTCTAATATGAACATGCTGCGCGGATGGACCCGAATGGCTGAGTTCGAGGTGTTTTATATATACTCAGCGGTCGGAACAATTTAATAGCGCGATTCAGGGAAATACGTCATCGTACTGATTGTAACCGCTGATTGCGTGTACTCTTTTTAAAGTGAAAATACTTTAGGCGCATGGTAAAATTTTCAGGATGAAACGCAATAATAATAATATTAGCGTCGCGAAGATGCAGCGTTTTTGTCGAAGAAAAGGGAGAGAGTGATTGAGATCGATTGAGAGAGAGTGGGAAGGGTGAATTACTTAATAGAAATTCTATTTTTAAAATTAAAATTTCATAGATAAGAGAAGTTATTAATTATAAGTATATTATATTTTATGAAAATAATTTATTGAAATCTCAAATGACGAATTGTAAATTAAAATGCCACGTATTTTCATTAAATAAGAAATAAATTAACAAATTTATAATTAATAACATTACTAGTAACATTACTAGTAACACTTTTAATATTTTAATGACAGTTAAATTCATTGAACTCCTAACATAATATCTTCCTTTTCCCCATCCTCTAAGTATCGGAAAACTAAAGTTTTAGATTTGTATAAGTATGAACAAGACTTAAAAATTAGTTTGCCAAAGAATGTTCACTTCTGACATGTGTACTTTGTTCTTTTTAGTTAATTTCATTGCACATTACACGGGCCACTTATACGAGTATGATTGGATCTCGAAATTATCCGCTTAATATGCTGGGGCACATATAGTACTAACTATATGAAGGTTTTGGTTGAAAAACTCTTTTTTATAGTATTACATGCATCCATCTTTCATCTTTCCTAGATAGTATAATATGGGCTCATTAAAGCGGCGCTTAAAGGGGCAGCTATTCCCTCCAATAGGCTCAATTAACTACAGGTCGTACTATGGCCAAATGTCTGTCCAGTTCTGTATTTAAGAAAAGTAACATTATAAGACTTAAATATGTGTGTCATAACATTAATACACATTATTTTGTAATATGAGTAATGTACCAAGAAGACACATTGTTACATGAAATATAATATTGTGTTTATTAATTATAATGTGTAAAATTTGGAAACCCGTTTAAGTAAAAAAATACCCGTGTCAGGGTAAAGATAATATTGATACGACTACGTTTTTTCCCTTTTGAAAATTTGCAGGCACATTCATAACTTACATGCATCTATTTACTCAAAGTAAAATTTAATAGATAGTGCATTACACAAGGTAGAGCAATGAGGAATAAGGATGCACTTTGTATCGGAAGTTGAGTTTAACGCGGTGAATTTAATTTACTCGTGTACGTCGTGAGTAAATTAAATCAATTAACTTACATTACTAACAGTCAACACTGTATAGGTTTCCAATATTTTTTTTCAGTCAATGACCTTTATTTATTAACTTTTATTACCATATTTATTACCAGATTTACTAGCAATTAACATGACGTAATCATCTGTCATTTTGATAATTTGAAGAACAGGTGGGGGACAGCCTTCCTAATATATTATAAGAGGCCTATAAGGCTAATTTTGTATAACCGAAAATCTAATATAATGTGTACCTTAATCACTAGGTACTCGTGGTTTTCAGCCGTGACTTGGTCGTAGCACGCATAGCAGTCTCTAATAATGGACCATCCAAATATATCTTCAGATTTATAATATTACATTAAAGTATAGGTAAAAAGGAGTTTATTGTTCCAACAAATAACCAAGTGAAATAATAAAAAAGTTTTAAAAAAAAGTTTCAATTAACAGCCTGCCTATAACATGTAAATATTTGTTGCACTTGTTTATGAGAAAAGAGTAAAAAGCTAAACTTTGAGATAAAAGCTCATAACAGAGCGCTGTTTAAGCTCTGGAATTATGAGAATGAAATGTCAAAAGATAATTAAAAGTTAAGTAAGCAGCTTGTGACATGGTGATTGCGAAATAAATTAACACGACCTAATTCATGAAAATTGCATTATATTTTGATTAGGTAACTTTTATCTTGTAAATATTTCATACGAGGCTTTAAACAAAGTCTAAATGATGTAACCTCTAACATTGCATTTTTAAATATTCTTGAAGTATTATACAATAAACAAAATAATGGTGATATAAAATAACATTAATAAAAATCTTAAACCTGATTCTGTACTTATATATAATTATTGAAAATATATTACATATGGATATAATATATAGATATTTAGATTTGTAGGTTATATACCTATATTATAGACAACTTTGTTTAGTTAATGAACTGCATAGATTAACGGACCTTTTTCACTCTCCGTTGAGTGAACTGGCAAAATGGCTTTATTTGTCAGTGCCTATAGTGGTTAGTTAATTTCTTTTATTTTTTTTATTATGTCATTTTGTTTTTCCTGATTGATTTTGGATGTTTGCTCTTGTACACTCTTGTCAATCTGGGCTCGCCTGTTAGGGCAGGAGTGTTGTTATAAATAAATAAATAATATAAAAAAAACCTCTAACGAATCTACAATTGTTGTTTTGTTATTTGGTTAGCTTTGACATGTTCTGAAATCGAGTAATCTGCCTGCCAGTGGAAGGTACATTTGAAGCATTAGCTTCATTTAATATTTTATATTCGGGACTGCAAATAGTATTAACCGCAGCCCACAGTTGCAATAGTGAGTGGTTCATAAGCTGTAGGTTTATATTTATTATGCATAAAGGATGGTGCATTGGATATTAGTCCTGTTTTAATAATATCATTTATAATCATTTGTGATGAAGGTAAAGAATAATTTATAGTGCAAATAAGCTTGATATATTTATATAGTACCCATCAAATGCCACGCCTTAAAAATCTAAAATAAAGTATACATAGTCATTAGACGCATATAGAAACATTTATAAATATTTAACGGTTACTTATTCAGGATTTATATATATTAAGACAAATTAAGAAACGAAAAAATGGTTATGTATCAGACATTAAATGACCGGGCATTCTGTTTTGAGTTGCAAAATGGTTTAGTAATTCAACTATTTAGTCTTCTAGAGAGATATTATAATTTACTTGACTATAAATACAGCTTCTTTTAATTATCAGTCTCGTCTTAAGCACACCAGTTGTCTAATATTGGTTAGCCAGACCTTAAGATGAAAGAGTCCTAAAGATGGTCCCTCGGAGTATGCTACGGCATTTAACCCAAGATACAACCATGTTAGCCCCTGCCATATTAGTAGTATATTCTTGTATATATTTATAACAGTTAAGTCAACAAGTGGTTGCCTGGAAGAGATCGCTCGAAAGCGATAAGGCCGCCAGTTGCTCTCCTTTTTATTTAATTATGATTGTACTATATTAATGTATATGCAGCAACGAAGTGTTAATAAATAAATAATAAATAATAATAAATAAAGAGACAAATAAAAATAAATTAGCTAATGTTTCAAATTAATAATAAGTAATAATATACAATAAATAAATATAAAAAAATCAGTGGCGCTACAACCTTTTTTGGTTTGGGCCTCAGATTTCTGTATCCGTTCTCCGTATCCTGTACCTGACACACGCCGTTGACTTTTCGGGTCTAAGGCAAGCCGGCCTAACAAAGCTTTTCTGAATTCACCCTTCGAGCGAACGTTAAATGTTAAATGCGCACATAGACAGAAGTCTATTGGTGCAGAGCCAGGGATCGAACCGAGGACCTCAGGGATGAGAGACACGCACTGAAGCCACTCCACCAGGACTGCTGATTATATACAATAGTCTTTAATATAATAACTGACTCTAAGTACTGCCCTTAATATAAACAACCACTGAAACTATGCATTTAAACTGAGAACATTTTGCTATTAGAATGTTTTATTAAAAAGAGGTATGGCCTTTCAGACGTAGGAACAAGTTCTTTATCATAAGACTGAGCGAAGACTGCAGACTAACTTAATTTAAAAGGCAAGTCGACATGGGATACAGAATTTCATCTTGTATGAGGAAACGCAAACTTGCAAAGTGGGAATGTAAGAATACATTATATTAATTAATAACAGTCTCAAAGAAGCTACACGACCTCCAAATAGTTTATAACTTAAAACACATATGTGCGCAAACTTAATATTTTCTAAGTTTACCTCTTTGGGATGATTGAAATTGAAGATTTTCTTAGTTAAACATTAAGAAGCTCGTCACGATACTGGCGTATGCGATTTCCTTTCAACAATAACTTTTCTGATTTTGATAAAATATTATGTTGTTTATTCTATATACACTTGATCGTATGGCACAGCTGTGATCCGAACGCACGACCTCAGGGTTCAGAATCACAAGCTATTGCCAGGTGGGCAACCTTCTCCTTGACCTACTTCCCCTACATAATTATTAATGAAACTAAAAAGTGTGTTCATGGCATGTGATTACAAGACTTCATACGAAGATAAATATCGACTTCAAACGAGTTTCTATTGTTAGCAGTAATTGAGGATTGAATACGAATCAAAAGTCAAAATCATTTATTCATATAGGTAACACAATGTACAGTTATTAACGCCAAAAAAGAAATATATAATGCTTCCAATTTTACATTTTCTGCCAGATCTTCAAGGGCGTAGAACGTTAGAGAAGAACTGGCAATAAACTCTCCACCACTCTTTTTGTTTTACACAATGTTTTTGTATTGTTCATGTTCCACATGACACCTTAAGTAATTAATAGTTAAATAATAATAATAAAATAAATTAAATACTGAAGGAACGATATATTCCTTAGGAAATCTAGCCATATGCCTATGTCGAAACAAAAACATATTTACTCTCTTCCAGTGATTTTAATTAACTGTGTAGGTCCAATTACCAAGCGTCGATTTTCCGAACCGCTGCACCAGTGTCCTCTCGCTCGCTTGTTAGCTGCATTTCGCATGAAGAGTTATGCTACTATGGACATTAATTAAATTCAACAATCCAATAACGTTATCAATTATTACAAAAGTCTTTGTCGTTTAATGATCTGAATAAATATAGACTGATGATGTGGTTTCATACATTCACGTTACAAATTGTATTTTGTATTTTAAATTTTTGTTTATTTATTACTAGCTGACCCGGCTAACTTCGTTCCGCCTTTCAGTTTAATAATATCGTTGTTACTTTCGTTAAATTTATTTTAGGATTTCATTAGGGTAATAACATCAATACAACTTTTTTTGCAAATACATAAATGTTTTAGTTCTTGCCATTGCGAAAGAAGATTGGCAGTTTTACACATTGGGCCTCTTCTCTCTAGCGCCAATATTGCGATTCTGCATGTTAAAGCACTTTCTGATATATACAAAATTTTTTGATGAGATTAATTATCGTTTAATTATAAACACGATTTTTTTAAGTGAACGTCACATCTCCTATAACCAATAGAAAAGTAGAAAATGGCGGATTGTTTACAAATTTCAATATATTACACAATTTTTTTTTTAATACTTAGACCCGTTTCCGGCAGCAAAAATCACGTGGATGTCCCCCGAGACTCCTGCATAATCAGTATCATCAAATTCGTGCGACGACATTTAAAACCCAACTCAAGATCAAAGCCTGGTTATGCATCTCCTCATTCATCAAGATCGTTCGACGTCAAATGATGCGTAGTTTTGTCAACGGATGGCACCACATGCTGTTTGCATGCGTAAAATTAATTTACTTATTTATTGTTATCCGATAACTTATCCGATATTTTATTACTTATTCTGCTATTCGGAGCTGAGAAGAATCCACCTAAAAAGAGATAATTAACATCGGTCCAGCCGTTCTCGAGTTATAAGTGTTGTAACAAACACGACTTTGTTTTATATATATAGATTGTTGTCTTTTGTTACATATTCATTGCACTCCCTTTGCCCTGCATACCCACTACAAGTCACCTCTTATGAAACTACGCTATATAAGGAAAGGGACAAGAGAACCAACAGCTTTTTTTCGGATACCTCATATCAGACCGGTCAAGTCTCAAGTAGTAAAGTTTATTCTATAATATATTTATCGTGCAACTTATATCGGGCCGATTAAATAATTGTATTTAGTTAAGTTCATTATTTGTAAAAGTAATTAATTAAAGTAATTTTAATATATTTTACTTTATTTTATTTTAGTTATAGTAACGTGTTATTTTGAGTTTTTTGTCAATAATTTTTGCATTTCTTGTACTCCACCCTCTGTAGGTGTTTATTTTTCAATGTTCCATATTAGGGTTGCCTGGAAGAAATCTCTTGTTAGCGATGTGGCCTTATAACTTTGTAACCTGTTTTTTTATTTTTGTTATGTGTTTGTTTGTGGATAAGGTTATAGAGCATAAACCAAGTAGTTAAAACATGCAAAACTCAACCCGGGACTACGCGAGAGGTTGAGTATTCAAATCCGTTAGTGCACCAATGAATCTTTCTTTTTTTATCACATTTGTTCGTACGGTAAAAACCGTTTGATTCTGGCAACATATATATTTTTTAGTTTAGGTTGAATCTGTAGGACCTACCTATTACCTAATGCAACATGGATGAATAGTTCTTTGAGTAGCTGTGAACGTTCAGACTATTTTTATTTTTAAAAAGCTACCTAATCGTGTAATTTGCTGTTTATAGAAGCCAAGTTGTAGCAAATTTGTTTAACGATATATTGTAAATAGTATTTGTAAAACCTTATATATTATGTCATTGTATGCTTCACATAACTGTCAACGTAATTCTTATAGTAGTAATTTTATCGGTTTTTTAATAGACCCCCAACTGAGGTACGAAAAGTATCTTTAAATATATTTAAAACCTTGATAATTGATTGATGAAGTTTAATTACCAAGTCTCATTAAAAAACGGTAGATTAAACCGCTTGGGGATGTTTTGCTGTAGCTAAGATGTTTTTGTGTTTATATATTTTGGCTATTCTTCTCAGGGTTTTTGTCCCGTAATATATTAAAAGTGGTTCTTATGAAATTTATGTATATTATTTATTTCGATTATAAATTAAGAATCGTCCGAGTTTAATTGTACTAACTTTAGCACGTAACCTGAACACAGAGTAAAAATCCTATTATTTAATACAGAGAGAGAAAATCGGGGAACATTATGGTGTCGTTACATCACATCTCTGGGTCTAAAATAAATGCTAAATAATTTCAATGTAATTTCTCAAATCTATTCAATTCACGAACCACGACAAATGCAAAAGCCGTTAAAGTTAATTGCGTTCCCGTTTCAGTTTCGAAATACGATATTTTAACATCTCGGTTATAATAAGGTTTAATATTGAGATGTATAAAGTATTGAAATGATTGTGTTGTTCATATAGCACAAACCCTTATATCGTGTGTTTGTACCCTAGCCAAAAAATCTAAACAAAAAGGTCTAGTGTGCCAGTGTTTTATTTTTATATTATTTATTTATTTATAAGTAATCTTACAGCAAATACATGTACATATTACAAAAGAACACACTTAGACAATATACAAAGCCAAAACGGATTACAAAAATATATGAAATAGAAAATATAATTAGACATAAAAAAGAAAACTGAAGTTGAACATTAAACAAGCGACAGTTGTATTAACTGTTAATAATGTAATGAAAAAGTAATGTAAATTATTACTGCTAAATAGTCAAAGTCTTCCCGCTTCATAAAATATTTCCTCACATCCTGTTTGGTAATGTGGAAAATATCAACATCTTATTAATTTGTTAGTTGACTAAAATCCGAAAAAATTGTGAATTTCGCACATAAATTGTGTACGAGGCCCATGGAATAATTGTGAATATCTTGACGCATACGGTGAAGGGGTTTTTAGAAGAATTAACGACTGTGCTTATTTAGCACTGGCTTGTTAAAAGGAAAGACTGATTTAAGAAATAAATTTTAAGATTAAATCGAAGGACTTCATATTACCAGTAAATAACAAATTCTATTTAGTTACTAAATCGTATTTTTACATAATTTGAATTCGATTTTTCCTTCGCAATAAGTACATTTATATCGACGAATTCAATTGACTCACTCGTTCTAGAATCTCATTACAATATTCAACATGGTCAACAAAATGGAAATTTTATGTTTTTTGTAATCGTTTTTCCCGTCTTTTGGATCATGCGC
The DNA here is from genome assembly GCA_963693345.1 of Pieris melete. Classification (NCBI taxonomy): domain Eukaryota; kingdom Metazoa; phylum Arthropoda; class Insecta; order Lepidoptera; family Pieridae; genus Pieris; species Pieris melete. The sequence goes on from CAVNZK010000127.1 coordinate 1,247,794, forward strand.
GACGCAACAGATGTGAGGGGTCCTCCTTCCATGGTTGGGCTGAGAACAAATGTAACCAATGTAGCGCTTTCCCGCTGTATTTAAAGTTATTCAATTGCGTTACAACAGATGTTTGTGCAGTGTTTTTATGATGAAATTCTTGAAATAATCATGTTATTTATGTTTTTAATGTTAACCGTCACACTACCACATATATAATATGTCTTTTAGATGGTAGGTATGTGGTTTTTAGGAACCTTATAAAATAAAACGTTTCAAAGCAACAAACGGAAAAAATTAACATTAACCAGCGCGTTTTCAGTAAACAGCGCTTTCATGACGCTTTCAGCACTGCGTAATGGAGAGTCTGCGAACTGGCAGCAATTGCTTTTGCTAGCTTTATCAGACGTGTTTCGTTTGTCGATCTGAGTAGACGTGTGCTAGCGTTGCTCAAAGTTGACGAGTCGCAATCGCGTTGTTAACGATACCTACTTCTTAATCGGTAAGAATAACGTTTTTCCTTCTTCATTGCGAGCCTTTTTTTCCAATGGCATCTTAACTTTTAGATTGTTTTTTTTGCTAAACTTTTTGGAGTTTATTTTGTAATTTATTGTTATTTTTTTGACAAAGTGTTCTTTGTGCCCCATTATTTATGAATCTTTAGAGGCAAACTTCCGTTTGATTTTGAGATTAACGATTTTAAAATAAAAGTGGAAGTGGTCGATTACAAAGCTTTGACGGTGCAGTATTTTTTTCTGAATAACTAAAAAAATAAGTAAATTTTCGTTATAGAGCGGTAATAATTAATCCTATAAGAAGGATAATAATACATTATTACATAAACATTTTCATAAATTCTGTGATTCTTATATTTACCTCAATTATTAATGACAATCGTATATTGAAATTAAGCTTACGCCTGTTGCTAAATGAATTGTCGTTCCTTTATTGAATAGGTTATATAATGTTGAATAGGGTATATTTTAATGTAGTCTTTACATTTAAATTCAAAATTGTTTTGTAAATATTTATTCAAATACTTCAGTTATTAAAAGTGGATGTTTAAATATTACTTAGGCATAACGTCAAAAGGCTCCCTCTTGACCCCACTTAACCGTGTCTCGTAGCACGTAGAATGAGCTCTACGAAGTTGCTACGAACACGTTCTGTAGCAGTGACATGTCGTGTAGACATCTACGAAACCAATAAAGTAATATAAAGGAAACGGAAATACATAACGGTGTAAAGTGCCGTAAAACTGGTGTTTTTTCAAACATATTATGAATGCTTCTTTCCAACTTAATACGTTTTATATTAGACAAGGGGTTGCGAGTTTTTATTCACATGTATAATAAAATACAAATTAAGCATCTGTAATGAATAACTTTAAAAATGTAATCTCTCATATAAATACATTCTAACACAACTGTTAAAAATGGAATGCTTTTTTTAATGCGAATGAAGAATAAATGTACAGCGGTAAAACGCAGAGCTTGGTACAAAAAGACCAAATGAAGTTTTCCCACAATTAGGGTTGCAAACTTAAAAATATATTTATTATTAAATAACACTAAAAGGACATAATTTATAGAGAAGTAAACGTTAATTTAAAGTTCATTAACCATAATAGTATTATTTAAAATAAAATATAATTGCATTCTTATTACAAATGCAATGTTAACAATCAAATAATGCGAATCAAATGGTAACTCATCAAACAATAAGTTCTATTAAACCATTTGATTCTAACTCTCGTGTTGTTTAAATTACGCAAAACGTGGACATAGTAACAGTTACCTATTATAATCTAAAAGAAATTGATAATACATACATAAATATAGGATGGTAAAATGCTTCCAAAAATATTGAACAAAACTAAATCTTTCGTAAAAATGGGCTTGCCAACCCTACTTAAAGAGTTGGTATCCTGTAAAGAATTGTAAGCATGAATGTAACGTGCAACATGAAGTGCTTTTCATTCGTGTCACCCCAACAACTTCGCTATTGCTTTTGTTGGTTTATTTAACTTAAATGACAATAAAGCTGAGACATTTAACTTGAAATAAGTCGTAATTTTTACGCCTTAAAACTCGGTGTTGATCTCTTTCGAAGACTAATCTAGGTAATACGGCTGATTATTATTCGGACTTAATTTAATGAATAACTTTTTGATCATATGCCCTTATTTAATCTATAAAAACAAAACAAAACAAAACACAAAACTTTCATGTTAAATTAAAAGCCCTTTTCAACTTATGGAAACCAGTATACAATTTAAGTAGATAAATATGACACAACACTATTCCGGAGAGATAGCGTTTGTATATAGCAACAAGTTTTAGAGGAAAACAATCCAGAACAGGAATGATCGATTGAGCAGGCACAACTTGCGAAAACTTTTTCTCGTCTTTGGAAAACATTATGTATATCCTTCAAGGATATTTATTATTATTTTAAAGGAAGGAGATATATATTGTCAAGATATTTTGTGGTATTCGTATACACAAGTCTCAGGTTCGTGCTTCTATAATATATTAGAACTAGGAAATTTGCTACCTACGTTTCAGGTGTAATATAGGAAAATAGGTAATATAAAAAACTTGCATGCAACATATAATATTATTACCTATTATATACAGAGCTCTTAGATTATTATCATAATAACTAGATAAATCTTACTGTATTGTTTTGATTTTAATACGCATTTTACTCTTTTTGATCATAAACTTTATCCCAGTTTATGTTCAGTTGGTATTAAAAGAAAAATAACAATATTATAAAACTTATAACAATAATTTTTTTATAAGATTTTTATAAAAAACCGTAAAAAGTTTAGGAAGACTTACTAGGTGTTTATACTGACTATTGTAATTATAGTAAAACGGGACCAAATAAATACATGCACAATAATAAATGCGATGTTTTTCAGCTTGAGTCGTTGTTGCTTGCTTCTTTGATAATTAACCAGCATATCTTTGATACGTTTTCTTTCTTTTTGCATAATCAACAATTAGTAGACGACAATCTGACTTTATAATCTCTAAGGAGAGTTTAATATTTATTTATTCATAAGAGAATTATATCGTAAAGTGAGCTAAGTGCCTAACATCTGTCCTCGACGGGTGCGTCAATCTGATAATATACAATATAATAACCTAACTAGGGTCTAAGGCGACACACTGTGGGGTCTCATTGAACCTCCCGCTCCCTGCACACCCACAAGCCGTTTCCTAGAAAACATCATTAAAAATTAATTAGTCGTCCTTTGAGTTTAGCACTTTTAATTCGTATTGATGTTTATATATTCTTCTATGTTTTTACTTTATAAATAACTGTATTAAATGAACAGATTGACAACATCGCCTTTATTTGTGCAACGTAGAGCCCTACGTGGGTGTATGGAACATTAGCCGGATAAATAGTATTACAAATTATAGTAGGATATATTGAAATTGATTGCGTGAAGAGTAGTGTTATCTAATCCAAAGCCTGAATTCAAAATTGTAATTTTTGAAGTGAATCTTCTTTAGACGCATGAGGGTAACATTTATACGGATGAAACGCAATAATAATAATATTAGCGTGACGAAGATGTGCAGCGTTGTTGAAGAAAAGGGAGAGACCGATTGAGAGATAGAAGAAGGGCGAATTACGAGAGAATTTTTGAAATATTAGTATTTTATATTTTATGCAAAATAATTTATTGAAATCTCAAATGACGAATTGTAAATTAATATACCAAGTGATTTTATTATCGAAAAATTAAATATAAAAAAATATAGAATTTGTATTATTTTTCGACACTTGATATTTTAATGACAATTAAACTCATTAAATTCCTAACATATCTTCCTTTTCCCTCCCTCTAAGTCTCGGAAATATACAGTTTTAGATTTGTATAAGAAATATGAACAAGACTTTAAAATTTGTTTGCCAAAGCAGTTTCACTTCTGACATGTGTACAAAGAAGTGCGCAAAAAAAATACAATCTGCAAATGTCTCCAGACTGATTCCTGGCTTAAATGTAAAAAAAATGTTTTGTGTAGATTAAATAATGAGAAACAAACAGGTATGACGCTGACCAATTGAAGTGTTACGGGACTTCTAATAAATAGGTTGCGCTCTGACCAAAGAGATCAAAACACTAATTAAAACTCTACATATTGATTCAATGTTTACGTGTAATAGAATTGTAATCCATTTAGCTTAGTCCTGGTTGCACACGACGCTTTCTTTAGTACATTCAATTAGAACAAGGAATTGCACTAATGAGTGAGACACACTGAATGACTAATGCCGATTGCAAACAATATACAGCATATTGTATGTAATATAATATGCTGCTCCTTTACTGAATTGTTTTTACGTTCACCGCGTACTTGTAAATTCCTAATTTGTAAGGAGGCCACAATTATGATGAACATTTCGATGTAATCAAACTTTACGCGTAGAAGGATGCCAAAGTTGGAAAGTATATACTTGTGAATTTTAACCTCAATAAAGTCTAAATTGAACGATTAATAAGTGAATTGGTTTGAGCTTTATTGATATTTTCTCATGCATTTAATATTTACGATCCGTTTTTGTAATTGATATCATATTTTATGGTAAAACTTCCAAACCTTCTTCATTAGTTTTACTTATTTTAACTGTTAATTGTTGATCAGCAATTACTTATTAATTAAAGTAATAAGATATTAAAAGTTAATGACCAACTCTTGAATAATGTCCATATAAACTAAACTAACGAAAATAGAATTCTAAAATATTCAAATGTTTCTATAAAATATGCAAGAAGTTACCAACAGATTTGTGTATCAATATTATCAATAGTAAGATCTATTATTCTAGTTCGGGCCATTCAGTGCGTGACCTGGTAACATTATTCCAGTGGCCTCGGCTGTAATCGTTACTTCCACTTGGCTGAAATCCAGCATATCAATGTTGACAAAAATATAATAGGCTTAGAGTCTTTGTACCTGATTCAACCGGTGACCTTGACCCGGTGAGAATACAAAAGATAGGCGATTGGCTGCTTTCCACCCGACCAATACGGCTATTCTCTTCATCAGTAAAATACGGATTCCAACTTTACATCCACGCTAATTACCCAAAGATAATCTACCAAACGTTTGCTGTCTTAGATGATGCATTTAACTATCGAAATTTAAAAGCACCGCTCCCCTGTAAGTCAACAGAATGCGGAGCTTAAAGGATAAACAAGACTGCACGGTACAATATCACATGGTTGGATTTAGCTACGTCTAAGTGTTCTTTAGAAATTGAAAAAAAAAGACTGGGTAAAACTGATATGCATTCATTTTACTTTAGTGAATGTCGAAAACCTTAAACAAATCGATCACTCCTTAGCAACCAATCCGCACCGGGATCCGTGGCCCTATAGGAGGCGTACACCCCGGTATCCCTATAAAAGGTTCTCTTTTATGATAACAAGAGGCTTTGGATCAATTAAATAAGATTTATTTTAATTGTAACAAAGTAATGGACTTTTCTCCTCTAACCTCTAGCGTAGGCGATTCGCATGAAATTGTATATTTGAATTGTAATAAAAACGTATAATATGGTCTAAATTTTTGCTAAGAGTACATTGTCTTCACATATAATTATTTAACAAATGTAACAAAATATTGTAAACCTATTTTAAAAGAGTAAGTGTGGAGTTTCTTGCCCATTTTTCTCCACAAGAAACTACCTTTTGGAAGGGGCAACTAGAATCTTCTTTATATATATTTTTTTTTGACGTTCAAAAGTGCCATTTTAGATGGTCTAATTGAAATAAATGATTTGACTTTGACTTTAAATTCCAGGGTACTGTTTGATTTTGGACACGACAATGTTACGAAATCAGTTAAATTGAACCGAACACAAATCGCATTAAGACTAAACCATTGATCAACTAAAATAGAACCGAAAACAAAATGTATTTAACCAGGTATTTACCAACTCCAGACTAAACATCGCGCTCGACTCTCAATCGATCGTCTGATATTTTCACAAATCTTTTTTCTGCGACCATCACACATTAAGGTTCTTTGTGATCACGAGTTATCTGTGTCACTGACTTCGTATGGGCTACTGTGTTGGAAACGGAAATTTTACCCGCGGATTTTTGAATAATTATTACACCCACGGAATATGGCTGAGCCTTGTCGAGATTTGTAACAGAACTAGTGTTGTTTTTAATACTGCTTTTAAAAAAAGACGTAAACAATATGGCGTAATACAAATATGTAAATATTAATATAACAAATCTGTAGGCTTCCAATGTTTGACAGGCCTACTAGATACCTTATAATAATTAGCTTTTATCTATTCCGTGACTACATCAATGCCGGTATTGGCAGGCAATGTACTCGTGGGCCCTTTGACGTTCAGCGTCATAGGCGTATAGCGTATCACTTAACATCAGATGCGCCACCTTCGCGTATCCTATCTGTTCTATAAAAAAATCGGTAACTTCTATTTTTTTTTTAACTATTTCGTTAGAGTTTTCCTAATTTCCGCAATTTGGATCGCGAAGAACAATAATTCAACTTTGAAATCGGGATACAGAGTACCGGTCCAGTTTGTTGTTTTCAAACACGCTGAGATTGTAGTCAGATGTTAAATATACAGAACTTGGAAAAGTAATTAATATTTTTAAAGCCTGTTCAAAAGGAGGTCAATTAAATGATAATTTTGGAATTGGATGATATTTGATTTATGAGTATCATTAATACTTACAAAAATAAAAGTTTTATCGAGAAGATCCTTCTTGGTTTGAAGCAATTATGTTCTAACTTAGAGAACAATCCAAGTTTAATTTAAATTTTCACAAAATTTGAATGAATGAGGGATGACACGTAAATTTTCAAGAATGTAGGTATTCTCTACATAAGCACTATGGCATTTATAAGAGAACATAAATATAACCAGAACTAAGTATTGTCTTTGATTGACATAAATTTTACTCATTTGAATAAAACACTATTTTGACCGGATTGAAGTTATGTATTATTATAAATTTACAACTATTTAACATAATTTTAAATTTAATTAAACGTCGGATAAATTTAAAATTATATTAAATAGTTGTAAATTTATAATAATACCTACATAACTTCAATCCGGTCAAAATAGTGTTTTATTTAAAAGAACTAAGTAATTATTATAACTTATTGTTTTAGTATTTTAAGTGGAGCACGGTGTAATGGTAGCAGTTCCTTCTAAACCAAAACCTTCTACAGTAGAACTCCAATTATCCGAATTAATGGGGACCGGGACCCATTCGGATAATCAAATATTCGGATAGTCGGATTTTTTTTAAAAAAATTGCCATTGGAGAGAATAAAAGCTACGTTTTGATATTGCACTATTTTTTTATTGAATTAAATGAAAGAAACATGAAATTTTCACATGTTTTAAATATAAATAAAATGTACTTATGTACAAGTTTAGAAATAAAAATCATTGTTTTTTAAATATCTCCGTCAATGTAAGCTGTTTTGCGGTCTTCAACCGTTTTGTTTGTCATTCGGATAATCGGCGATTCGGATAGTCGGAGTTCGAATTATTGGAGTTCTACTGTAGTTAAAAAGAGTGGCGAGAGGTTTTTGCCAGTCATTCTCGCCGGCTCTTCGCCTGGGTCTGGTACTAGAAATAAGAATAAATGTAGATCATAAGCTTTAAATACAGTCCCATGCCCCTTCATATAAAATGAGACATAAGTTCTAAATAAGAACTTTAATTTATATTAATGTTCAGAAAATGTGATATTTAATATACTTTGTAATGTTTTCATAACAATAAAAGTCACGCTGCGAGACATCATAATACCCTATAAAGGTCCCTCCGGATTCCTCATAGTATTGTTGAAAATATCAAAATAGCTATAGAATCTTTTCGAATACAAAACTATATTTTATTATTTAATTCGTTCCGTAAGTAATGAAAAAAATTTAAACAATTATCGAATAGTCTCTTCACTCTTATAAATATAAAAAAAAACTTTTAAAAGAGCATATATACCAACATACCTATAAAATATTAAAAAAAACACATATATATGTATGTATGTTTGCCTATAAAACCGTAAAAGTTTATAGACTAACTTCTATCATTTAATCTGTGAACGAGCGTCTAAGCAATTATTACTATTGAGTGGTCACAAAAATGCCTGTTGTAACTTCGATGAGATCTACCTGCACTTTTGTAAAAATATTGAATATATTTAGTTTAGCGAATCAAATTTACACGAAGTTACATAATTTATATTTTAATATTTGCAGAGCAACTAATAGTTTTATTTAATATAGCATATTTTAAAATAATTTGATAAAGTCAAAGTCAAAATAACTTTTTTTCATATACGTAAACAAGTACACTTATGAACGTCAGAAAGTAAGTTAAATTAATTCTAAATTTATATTTACTACCAGTTCGCAAGTCAAGGGCGTAGAGCGGGCAAGATAACACGATGTACATACAACTAACTTACCTTAAATTTTCTCAATAAGTGAAAGTAATTATTTGAGAACATAAAGTATCTTTGAACAGAATAGTCGAAATATCTTTTACTCATGCAGGTGCATATAAAATATATCACCTCTGAAAAACAAGTGATTTTTTGACTTTTTTCTATTTAACACGAAAAAAAGTGTGTGTGTGTCAGCTACGACGCACGATTGGAGTTTACTCCTTACGAACGATAAAATGGCAATAATGTTCTGTGGCTGTCGACCATATTTTCTTACTAAAGGTGGTAAGAATATATGTTTTTATAATATAAATGTTTGTAGTAGTAATAAAACGTACCTACATCATCTATGCCCAAATAGGATTTTCTTTCTGTGACCAAAGTTACCTTTATAGTAAGAGAAGAATAAGAATGAACAATCTTTTTAGTTTTAATTTCACTGACCATTACTACTGACAAAACTCTATGGCACGCTAGACAATCTACTTTTATTTTATACACCTGTCAACACTGACAATGTTGTAACGTGGCTGTCAAAACGTGAAATCAAAATATAAAAGTCTGTGTAATGTAATCTCATTCTTTTACACGTTCAATCCATTTGTCTCTTTCTACATAACGCCTCAACTTTTCGTGTTACACATAACGCCTCAACTTTTCGTGTTACACTTGATTTTACTCCTCATAAAATTTCCGTACCGGGCCTTGTAACTCAAATCGTTTCTTAAGGAGTAAACTCCAAAAGTAAATCATATTTTTTTTCCCAATCTTATTACCAGTTCAACTAGAAACACGAATTTTACCATACATAAACCTATACTGGTCCAGTATCATCCGTGTCCAGGTGGTTATCGCATTTGAACGATTTTATCCTTTTGGTCCCGACTGAGGAAATCACGGAAGTCCAATCTATTCTCCGAATACCTACACAGCGTATAACTACTACTAGCAAGATTTTTTAAAATTGACGTGTTAAGAAAGTAATCTTTACTGCGTTGTGTTAAGGTATATTTTACAAAGTACAAAAATTTCAGACGTGACAAATACGAATGCACTTATTCATAGAACTCAACGAGTGTTACAAAGTTTTAACTAAAGCACAGTGCTGATGAAAATAGATCTGCGTTTTGGCTAAAATTGGTATCATTGAAAGTTTAGTTTTTTTTTAAAAACTAATTGGGCCGCTTGCACTTTTTTAGTGTGAGTAAAGTGTGTGTTGGAAAAAGTTAATCTACATAAATCAATATGAATCACAAATATGTTGCAAACCGTACTCGATAATGCCTCCTTCCTGCTCCTTCCTCCTTTTTTAAACCCTAAAGAAGGTTTTTATTGAGATAAAAATAGTAAAAAAATCATATTAAGGAGAAACGAAGTTCGTGGGGCAGCTATAAATAAAACAAAATTACGCTTCGGTGAAAAACGACAGATGAGTAATTTAAAAAGGTGCATTACAGACTTATATTTTGCGGTTAGTTGCTATTTTATTTGTGATGCAAAAACTGCACTGAATTGTTCGCAATTTAAATAAGTTTATGTTTATTACATAATTAGGATGAGCACTAGTTTATTCAAATAAATAAAAATTCACAATTCAATAATCTTTATTCCGTTTGACGGAATTTATTTTTATATGCGAAAAAAACAGCTTAACAATGAAACGGTTTTTGAATATATTCCTCTTCACGTCCCATTTGAAAGTTTCATTTCCATTATGATTGTCAGAAGGCATACCAACTTGCTGTTATTATTTATTCATCAATTATCTGACCCGAAAGAATTTTTATAGGGAATAATCACTTAGTATTGAATAATTTTTATGTTTTGTTCCCTTTTGTAAATATTTGAACCCTTTTGTTTGTAACTATTATATATTTCATCTCTGGCTATATTTTAATTGAAATTGTTTGTAATTGTATAATTTTTGTTAGCTGTAGGATTACGAAATAAATAAATAAATCCTAAATTTTAACTAGGTAAATAGTAATGTAGATGTTTGCTTTTAATAATAAAAGATATACGTACATCAAACATATTTATTTTATTAAATAACCATAAAAAAACCCAGCGCAGCCTAAATTTTTAAGCGTGTACAAGAAATACGGATAAATTTATATTTATATAAAAGCAGGTTTACAGAAACGAAGAGTAATATTTAGAAGAATTATATGAACACGACTTAAATGAAGACGCGCGATATCTCATGTTTGCTCTTATGGTCTGCTCTCAAAAGTCAACAAGACTGAGATACCCAGAAAAAGTGATCTCACCAAAATCTTAACATTTTTACTTAATGGAAATAACAAATGAATTGATCGATTACAATATAATCGATATAATACGATATATACTTAATATACAATAAAGATGTCGAACGCTGCCGAACGCGGAGGCCGATTGTGCCTCTTTGTCGCTCGTTCCGCGCTCTCGCTTGCACTTCAAGCCTTAAATGGAATACCTCAGAGCGAGGTAACGCCGCATGCGTCATGTTTTTTCGTACGTGAAGCCGGCTCCATCGAATTATAAGATGTTGTCACGTCAAAATAACATCATACAGACAAGACGGTATAGTTGGGATAGGCAGACTTTACATGGCTCAAGGTACCAAAGAATAGTGGAGGCGTAATTCACTTGAGTCAGCAGTGAACGTCAATCATAAGACCACAGTCATTTCGTTGTCTTCTATTCGAAAACATTCAACTGCTCAGTACAGTGGAGAGGTTAAATGTGTAATTAAGAGATACTACGCGCACAATTGACGGCTCATTGGTCTAGTGGTTAGTACCCCTGAGATCGTTAGTACCCCGGGGATCGAAGTGATGAGCATTTGGTGTTGTGCTTAGGTCTTGGGTGTTTAAATATGTATTTATATATCTATAATATGTATGTATATCCGTTGCCTAGTGTCCATAACACAAGCTTCATCAGCTTAGCATGGGACTAGGTCAATTATTAGTATGAATTGTCCAATATTAAAAAAAACATATATATATATACATAAGGATAAGATCGCTTAATAGCGATAAAACTGCCCGTTGCGTTGTAATGTTTTACAACTAACTTAAAATAAATATCCATTATCAAGACAAACGTTATATAAAAAATGAGTTGTGCATTACGCGAAGTATGATATGAATTATTTACCGATTCGCCAGTTAATAACCAATGAAATATGTATTGAAAGTGTAATGTAATAAAAATTCTTCGCCCGCAAATCGGTTACTGGGAAGCTCGATGTTTGAAATCATCGGTTTTCATCTCACCTATATACGCTTAGGTGACCAATTATTAGTATTGCCAACTGGATTAGACCTCTGTTGTAACATTTCTTCTTGGATATTTCAGAGAGTATATAAATCCTTATAAATCAAAATCCCGGCCCCGTTTGAAAGCGACCTACTCATGCATTACCGAACGGATTTTTTACAATAGTGTGGTTCCTTAGAAAGGTTATTTAGTTTTATGTATATTAACTGAAATATAACGATTATTGTTCAATAAGTAGCATAATATCTTGCCAATGTACATGAAGTTTATATTAAACTGTTAAAGGATAGATGAAATCGTGCGTTTCTTTAGTATGTGTGAGGTCCGGTAACAAACGGACCTAATGTCATGACGTATCATGTTGCATGACAACGCGTATTGATAGGTAGATTGCTTTTGACCAATTACAATCAAAAGGGACGGGCGTTTCATCTTTCGTTATACATCAGCTCCCTATGCGTGTGTGTGCTACTAGATCACCTCGCCCGCTCTGATTTGGAAACTCGCAGTAAATTTAAATTTCGATCTTAATTTTTGTAATATTACCAATACGAATAAATAAAATTTGATTTGATTTATTCACAACTAGCTGGCCTGGCGAACATCGTACCGCCTAACAGTCGATTTTTTTTAATACTTATTCTGCTATTCGGGACACCGGTCTAGCTAGTAAGATAAAAAAAGAAAGTTGTTAATACAATAAATACATTATGTCAAAAATAAAAATTTACCTTCCCGGAACCCCTCCACTAACACTTGAACTTTATGATATGGTATTAAAGTTCAAATTGCGTTTAAATATTATTATGAATATTTTGTATGGGCATATAGAAAAGTTGTTTTTAGACTTTTTTACTCATTTTTTTTAATTTTTCTCTCCATAAGAACCATCCTCGTACTTAAAGGAATATTATTAAAAAAAAATCAGACAAATCGGTCAAGCCGTTTTCATTTTATGTCGTGACAAGGAAAAACGGGTTTAGTTATAAATTATAATGATTTAAATATTCCATTTTGAGATTATATAATACAGCTATTTCAAGAAAATCATCTCTCTATACATCATAGAGGAAAGGATTGCAAAATTTTTGTTCCAAAGCTACAACGTCCAGCAGTTCAAAGCCGGTGCTGAAAGCCAATAAATAGTAAATAAAATAATAATTAACTTATCATTATATAGTTAATTATGTGGCCTTTATTACATACATATAGTTTTATATGGAAACCAAGCGTATTCCGTCCTAAAATCATACGTGAAAAAATTTAAAGCAACTGCATTGCGCCTGCTATCGATTTGAGTTCTATGCCAGAGGAGTTGGAAATTTCGTTGGGATTATTACGTGCGTACGAAAAATCTTAAAACATTTCAAGGTTTATAATGTTTACTGTCATATAATTATAACAATATTAATGTATTGATGATGAAAGATTTATTGTTAAATTTTAGTTATTTATTTTATGAATAACGTAAAGGGATGTAGCGTCACTTTTTACTGCAACAGCTGCTATACGTATACGTGAATCGCTCTACACCATGTGATTAATTGTTTGCTGGCTATCCAGCAACAGCTAGTAAACAGAGAGTGTATGATCATTATAGAATGATAATGATAGTCGACTATGTATGTGTATTGCGTGCTTCTATTTCACCATGGCTGTTGGTAATTGAGGACAAATCTTTGTTATATTTTATTTTATTAATTAACAATATTATTATTATTAATTACCTATTATTTTATTAAGTCACTAATAGACGAGTCGTCAATTACATAACTGTCATGAAAAAATAGTCCTGATATTTTACCTAGTAAGTTGACGAAAGTAAGTTAAAAGTTAATAGCAGGGCGTTAAAAACTTTTTAACTTCCGATTCGATCTATTTTCAGCTTATAAAAACATATCTGACCGGCAATTATATTTTTAATAAACGGCTGAAGCCGCTTCTGCAAGAGTGTCGAATAACGTCATCGTTAACTAAGATATTAAATTAAATCAAGCTAGTTAAATTTCGATTAAAAATCATTTCTGGTTGAGGTTTAATTCCACAAACAATGTTCCTATTTAATAAATATGAAACATAACACCACATTATGTTAATTTGTTTGACATATTAATGTAGACTTCTGTAAACTAAGTGATCAAATTAGTCTTGTAAACAAATTGTTCAGTTTTCTGTGGATTTAAGTACGGCTTTACAGAACCTAATAGATTACGCAAGAGTTTCATTATGAAACAACATGCATCCGGAGATTGTGTAAAAAACCTGCAAAATTCCAGTAGATAAAACCAAATTTTGAACATTATTCAGGAACACGTTTCAATTGTTTTATCGCAAACACGTGCGGTAGTGGAGCTTACCGCAGTACATTTAAAAATGTATGGAAAGTAAACATTTGAATCAATCCTGGGAATATTTTTCGATTTTACAAACGTTTCAATTTATTTCACTTACAATTCTGATGATGAAAAAGCCTTTTATTTCTTGTAAAATCAAAGTAAACTTAATCCTATTATAATATTTAAATAAATAAATTACTCTAACTTTTGTCTGTACTAAGTAATATCTATTATCGAATTAGTTTGCAAGAACTCCTCCACGTGAAGGCCTGCTTCAAGTATCTCTGTCATGAGCAAGCTGCATCCAGGTCGAGCCAGCCATTTTGATAACCATCCTTCGCCCATCTCGTGAGTGATCCCTCTGTTTCTCATTAGAGCATCTTCAGCCAAATACCTGTAACTTGTTTAAATTAAAATATATTAAAAATAATCTTTATTAAACCACAAAATACTCTAACAAAACTAAAGTAGTTATAGGTTGTAAGACGTGTTGTTGTTGACTTTAACAGTCACTATCAGTATGTTGTGGGACAAAACCTGCTTATTGCTTGCAATTCTCGTTTGAAAGCGATGATTTGCAGCCCCGGTTCAACCCTTCTTTCCTGTCTTAAAAATGAAAAGAAAGAAGATTACCATTAAGTTGATGAATATATCGTGATTCAAATGCACGATCTCAGGGTTGAGAGGAGTGCACCTAGCCAGTAGGCCAACACTGCTATCGTATACTTGTAAATCTGGCTGGTTGGTACCTCCTCACGCCCAACTACCTTGTTTGAATATAGATAATACCGGAGTCTTTATTTGCTACTTAAGAAAGTTTTAATATGCAACAAATTTATATGCTTCGAACAGTGAAATAGAAGTGGAAATTCTAGCTACATAACTTATATTTCTTTTAAAAATTAATTAAAGACACAAATAAATAAGCTTACTTCACCTATAGCAGATTATTTAATTGATAGTTTTCACGAGGTTGAGTTCTGTTTTTTAGAATAACATAGTTTCAGAGTTTAACTGTTTGGGTTTGTTAATTTAGTCACCAAAGTCAAATATGGAGTTCACCGAAGCATCAATATTGATTAATATCTTCATCGCACGTTTAATTGGGAGTAGTTTAATGAATGTGAAATATTATTTGATAACATCTTAATGTGTAAATTAATAAACTAAGTGTACTTTGTAAAAGAGGAAAGCCTTTTTGATTAGATAAATAAATACATCGTATAGGTTTTGCCGTCAGACTATATTTTTTACATAAACATTTATTTATTTACATATTTATTATATTTGATAAATTAGGTTATTTATTTAAATAAAACCTAAACATGACAATAAAATATACAATATTTACAATTTTCTTATCTTTCATAGTAATAATAAAAATAATCAGTTTATTAATTTACATAATATATGGTCATTAGGCTCTCTCATCAAGCTTTTACAGCCGTAACCGCGTAACCATACACACTCAATTTGTAAACTACTCAAAGGCGGCCCTAACTACACAGTGTGTTTATATTTAACAAGCACTGTTCGAACCATATATTTGCCAAAAGTATCAGCAAACAATAAGGCGTATCTAATATATAAAATTCTCGTGTCGCGTTGTTTTTGGTTAAACTCCTCCGAAACGGCTCAACCGATTCTCATGAAATTTTGTGTGCATATTTTGTATGTCTGAGAATCGGACAGCATCTATTTTTCATCCCCCTAAATGTTAAGGGTAGTCCACCCCTAAATATATTTCTTTTATTTTTAGATTTTTTTTTCTGTTTTTATGTATATTGTATGCATTAAAAAATACATACAACCGCTAACTTTCACCCCTCTACGATCAACCCCTATTTTTTTAATATAAATGACATACATGGCAATACGTTTGCCCGGTCAGCTAGTAGTAATATAAAACTCCAAACACCACGTACCAATATGTGCTATTCAATTGATGAATAAGGATGTAGATTACACTCATTCTTTTTCTGTTTTTATGCAAATACGGATTCATGGACTGCAATCTGCTGTCCACGAATCCGTATTTTTGCAAAACAGTAATTGGTCTATTAATTATGAAGTCATCAGTATTGCTTTTAATTTCATTAATACTTAAAATATAAATAGTCATTGATTATGTTTAGGAAAATTTTATAATATTTGTATACAATTAGTCGTTTCAATTCGGACTTTTCTATAAAATACAGTGTAAACTCTTTATAACGAATTTCAAGAGACCGAATTTTTTTCCTTTAAAGAGAGTTTTCGTTATAAGGAGGCAAGAGAAAAAAACAAATTTAACCAAGAATAATAATTTATAATTATATTAATTAATAGGTAAATTATTCTAAACGTATACTCTGTTAGCTTTGCCTGACGTGTTTTTCTATGACAGGCAATGTAATCTAAGAATAATGTTACACGTGTTAATTCAAATCAATTAACAATAACAAAGGCGAGAAGGCTGTTACCTTAGGTGTCTTTCTTAGAAATTTCGGCACCTCAAAAGGATAGTTTTGTTAGCTGATTATAAAACAATTTCACTTAAGTATGTTGTTGATGTCTAAATATGAAAATATTTCTAATTCAGAATGGGTATTGCGTTATAAAGGGTGTTAAACCAAACAAATTTTACTCATGTTTACGTATAGAGAGTGTTCGTTATAACGAATGACATTGACATTGTAAAGAGTTCACACTGTATAAGGATATCGTTCATATTATGTCCTAGTGATAATATAAATAACATTTCTCATGTATCATCAATCATTCAAAAGACATCATAAAGGTCCCCAAAGCTTCTGAAAAGGCTTTTTGAGGCTATAATATTATCTTGAAGATTTAAATTTATTATCCCTACAAATTGTCTCCCCATAATAATATGGGGATGATTAGGGTATGCTTGAAATTTGCAAAGGTTCCTCGTTTATTTGACCCACGTTGAGGTCTACAAACAGTTTATGTACGATGTTCTGTGATTTAAAATATTGAGAGCTTTAATAGAACTTATATTATTACTAGTATTTAATAGTTTCTCAGAAAAATATCTTATTTAACAGTTTTATAATCTATAATCTATTTGAGAGGTACTTCTAAACCCAAGTAATTTGATAAGAGTTAATTCCAAATACTGCGCTTAAGCAAGATATATTATGGTTTAAATCTCGTATATTTCTAAATATGCTACTAAATTTGACAGGGTCTAAAGGTCGATTTACTAATGATGTCTTACTCACCGTAGAAGCGAGTAATAATTGCGCATATAAGAAGAAACATATTCTATGTTAACGATAAAACAAATTGTTGTTATGAATACTGATGTCTTGAAAAAACGCCAAGTTGGTAACGCGAGAAACATGTAGTACATGAAGGAAATACATACCTTACACGTCCTTTATGTAAGAATAGTAATAGTTGTTTCGAATATTCAAATGCCTATAGTACGGATCGACCCTGAAACATAATCAAATCTTCATAAAGACATAAGACAAGGTAAATCAAGGGCACTATCAAACATTCCTGTAAATTACTAATTTAATTACGGGTTCCTATAAGTTACGATCTTTCACCTGCCATCCTTCGTCATCCGACACTGATAAGCTTTCATAGAATTTAAACAAGAATTTATCGAACGGGCAGTGTTATTGATTATTTGAATCACAACGGTCATAAGAATGCTTGTGGTTTATACAGAGAAATTATAGAGGCTTTTAAAACAAAATAAAATTTACTTTACACATATTATTTTTATGTAAATAGTTTTATCATGAAACAAAAACAACCCGAGGCTCATAGCTAGACAATTTAGTTGGGTTGACAGCAACAGCTGAACATACTGGCTCAGTTACAGCAGATTCGGAGGAAAACCACCGTTTGCCATGTAAACTGCAATGAAATTCAGTCAACTTGATCTCGCCATCCTGTAAAGCACGTTGGAACATTTTAATAATTTAAAATCCAATTTTAATAATTTAAACGCTTCTTGCAAAACTGTTAAAATAAAAGACAATGGGATAATTTTGAAACGGATATAAACCGGAACCACGCCGAAGCTAAAAGGATTTTCATTCTGGCGACGCGTTTCGCGTTTATTTATAAAAAAATGTTTAAAAAAAAGAGTCATAGCTCCAAAGCTTTCAATGTTACGCAATGAGTCATAATATATATACGTTATATTGGGATAAATAAATTAACGAACGTACATACCTTCTACCTTAGAGTCAAAGGCAATTTGTTCCAGAAAACTTCTATTAAAAATACAAAGTAAAATTGCTGTGTAACACACGTGTAATTTTAAACAAACATCACTTTGTTTGTCACGTATAATATAAACACTGAAGTTACTCCTTCGTTGATTAAACGCTGTCTTATACCATAGTGTACAGATAACAGTTGTCTGAAACTGGCACCTACCCCACGCAAAAAACACTGATTAATGTTCATTTGTTTATTTTAACTAATTTAAGAATAAAAATACATGTCGAATAACTTACAATTATTTTAATGCTGTTCTGTTTTTGACGTCTATTAAAAGAAGGCTGTTTTATCACACAATAAGAAAACAAAAAAAAACTCACGATAGTGCGTGTTTTTTTAAGTTAAAAAAAAGTCAGATTATAATACTCATTTGTATGGTAGTTATATCAAAAAATTATCGTAGATTTTTAGTTTTTTAAATAGAAATTTAACAAGGTTAGCATTTAGAATAAATATAAATTTTAAATAATACAGTTTGGGACAAAATCTCGAAACTGTTTGAAGATTTATTAGATAGCAAAACGACATTAGAATATAGTCTTTGGAAATCATATTTATACGAACGCACATAAGATAAAACAAAAAAAGGTAAGAAACGAGTTATGCAATTTAGAACCAATGTGTGGCCTCGATAGTAGGTGCAAATAGCGTGCACAAACATAATGCTTGAAATGATAATGCCCATAATTAATCTTCTGCGAGCTGGTATGGAAGAATGCGCTGAAATCTCAAAATGTTGTTGCGATTGAGCTAGATTGTAAAGAAAAGTAAATACCACATTTATTAACAACTGTTTGAAAGTAAACTCTGTACGCTCGTTTCTAGAAAATAAAACCAAATTAAATATTTGCAAAGCGCCGAGATTGTTTTCTTTTATTAATAATTCAATATCCCTTTAATACAAGATATCATGCTTGTATACATAAGCTTTGACTTTAGCTCATATATGTATATATAATTAAATCAATCAATTAGAGCAGTGTTGGCCTAGTGGCTTCAGCGTGAAACTCTGCCCTGCGGTTCTGTAACTCACTTTTCGAACTCACACAGCGGTTTTCGCATCGGCGGTCGCTCTCAAATCAGTCGTGAAGCAGTCATTTTATGATTTGGCATTCTAATAAACAATAAACTACAAGCTCCCACCTTTTCAGAATGCCAAATCATAAAATGACTGCTTCACGACTGATTTGAGAGCGACCGCCGATGCGAAAACCGCTGTGTGAGTTCGAAAAGTGAGTTACAGAATCGCAGGGCTGATCCCTGAGACCTACCTGCGATCCCGAGCTGTGCACCAATGGACTTTCTTTCTATATCCTCATTTAACATTCGCTCGAACGGTGAAAGAAAACATCGTGAAGAAACCGGCTTGCCTTAGATATTTTTATTTATAATTTATTTGTTGTTATTATTTATTTGTTAATTAAATCAAACGCTGAAGTGTCTTCTTGCGTTTTTATTGTCACGATAAAAGCACTATAAAAAACGAATGTTGTTTCTAAATCTCATGATTTGATAAATGGGTGAGTAGATAGACATGAGATGTTCAATATTTAGCCAATGTACTGGATATAATGAGAAAAGAATCTCGAATTGACACGAGCGAAACAGGGTCAGAATTTTGAAATACAAACATCAGAGGGTTTTATTACTAGTATATCAGGTACAACATATTTTCTTGTATGTAGTTTTAGTTAGGATGATTAAATGAATAGTGTTAACTTAGGAAATGAGCTTGTATTCCCGAGGCCGTTTCACCATAATTTAAAAAATTTGATCAACACAACAGACGCAGAAATACCAAACCGAGACCAACATTTACTGTTTTAATGTAACGTGTCCCCAGTTCGGTCACCTGGCGTCACCATCATACGCTGATTCGGTCTTAAATGTGCTGCTCGGGCTTGGAGGTGGTGAAATGCAGTACTTCTTACGCAATCAAATAAGCCTCTAAGACTGATTAAAATAATGACGGTTAATTTGTTATATAAACGTCGTCAATTTATAATTAATCCTTTGATACTCTCAAGGTAGTACAAGAGTCGTATTTTGGAATTAATTATGAATGTCGGTTGTAATGTATTAATAAAGTTTATCTATATATATAAAAATGAAACCCGTTTTCCGTTGTCACGACATAACGGCTTGACCGATTTGTCTGATTTTTTTTGTTGTGTTTGTAATTGTCAGGAGGTTCAAGGTTCTTATAAAAGAAAAAAATAGCGCGGAAAATTAGAAAATTTAAGAATACTTAACCACCATACAATTCGAACTTTTTGATGTAAACTTATGGCGTTTGACATAACATTGACAGAATGCGTGCTGCAAATATCGTCAAAGAGGATGTAAGAAAAATGAATATCGTTTAAAATAAATGCTTCGATCGGAGTTATTATATTGATAATATAATAATATGCGATCCAGAAAAACAAACAAAGAATGTTGTATAACATAAAGGATTAGAATGATAAACATTTTGTTTCTGAAATATTTTTTAATTAATTATAGCAATTTGAAATCAATATTCATAGTTAAGACAGGACAACGTCTGTTGGGTCCGCTAGTTACTTAATATATTATGGAGTCTTCATACGCACACACACTAATCAAACATTTTCATTGACTGTGTACATTACATTTTCGTTTGTAGTCTCGAAAGAATCTGGTCACTCACACCACCACAGTTAATCAAGTTTTATTATTATTAAATTAGGTAGTGCATGTATTATTATATATTATTCTCAAGCAGACCAATCACAATAATTACGCAATATTATTTTGGTTTACAAGAACTAAACGATAAACAATAATTCTCTAACTAATTTAAACTTCATATAACTCGAGAACAGTGAGGCCCTGTGATGTCAACCTAACAAGAATTTAATTATTGAATAAAGTCTGTTTAGTAGTCCGATGATGTCGCTAATAATTACTATAAATCGATACGTACTTGCCGCTTGGAGCTCCTAGTTCAGGTTTCCGGGAAATTTTGGGAAGGTTAGGTTATGATAGGACTAAAAAACTTGAAAAACAGAGCCACTCTTCCCCATGTGACCCCAGAGCTGGTACTTCGATCTATGAATAAATATTGCAATACAGCAAGGAAGTGCCAGCATTCAAGCACACTGCAAAGGGTATAAAACAATTTTAAACTTACTTTAGTGTAAATTTGTATAGTTGTGTAACTTAGGTTTAAAGTTCACTCTTTTTAACAAACCACTGTCATCATGGTCCATTATGATTTGTATGACTGATTATTTCCATTGCCACTAACTAACTAACTAGGAAACAGGAAACGGAAATGCTTAGAGATTATTATAGTTAATTTGATAAGATATGTCATTATTCGAAAATACTGTAATTTTATTAAAATTACAATTAGGGGATACATCTGTACGCAATACATTAAATATTTATTGTGACCAAAGTTTGACGTGGATATTAAACTCCTAGCTCATTATGAATATGTTAATTGCGATTTTAATGAACTTCATTGAGGATTTCAGAAGTTTGAAAGAGTAAAGTAAAAAACCTTTACTCTTTGAAGCAGTCTGTCATACTTCAAACATAGAATCATGAAAGAATTATAACTAGACTAAAACACTACCTCAACCTACAAAGCCTAAAAATATAAGGCACAAACTAGTATCTCAGTTCAATAAGCATACAGACCTGGAAGATGATTGGTGCGTAATAAAATTAACAAAGTTTCTTTTCCTATATCTCATTTTTGAGAAATTAATGTCTAATAATTAATTGAATCTTGGTTCTTGTTGCAAAGTTTATATCAATATTCTTAATTTATATTAAGATAACATAAAATAATAATATAATTTAAAATATTATATTTGTATAATATGATTATGTCCCATTCGGTGTCGAGACCCTTGGTCCGTGGGGTCCTAGCGCTATAAGGCTTTTTAAGGAAACATCAAAAAGGTTAGTCGACATCACAGGAGACCGAAGAGCTGGCAGCTACCTTGGACAAAGAATTAGTCTAGCTATTCAAAGGGGGGACGCTGCCAGTATCTTCGGACCCTTGCCGAAGTACGAATCTTATTGACTACTTTAATAACTATTTTATTTCAGTCTTATTCTTTCCTTAGATAATTTGTTTAACTAATATTAATTCATTTACTACGACATACTTATAAAAAAATATTGCTGCATTAAACTAACATATTATATATTAATGAAACCAAGTGAAATTAATGAACTAATTTGCGTCTACTATCAAACGAAGTTGACTAACGTAAAGTGAGCCCTCGGGGAAACATTGTCTGTTGGAAAATACTTTCAGCAAAAACGGTTTTATGTGACAACAGTTAATCAACGAAGAAACTTAAAACTTGTATTTAGGTAAAGATTACTAAATAATATATAATCAATATACTAAGATTACTACATATATATAAACAATAAACTACAAGCTTCCATCTTTTCAGAATGCCAAATCATAAAATGACTGCTTCATGACTGATTTGAGAGCGACCGCCGATGCGAAAACCGCTGTGTGAGTTCGAAAAATGAGTTACAGAATCGCAGGGCAGACCAAATAACGCCATTTTCGCCAAATCAAATTCACTCTTATTAGTACTCTCAATCTTATTTACTGAAATTTAATTACATACATTTTAGTTTAGTTAGTTCTAACTGATAAAGCACTGCAAATTGAAACCATATCAATTCAGCGGCTCAATAAACAGACGCGCCCAATAATTAAACTTTGTATTTCAAATGGAGCCAATTCACGTTTCAGTGATAAATAATGGATGTGTGCTTTTGAAAAATGGGTATCAGCGAGATTTATAGTGGCGCGGTATTTCTACAAAGCGATAAGAGATATCATTCTTGGTTGGCCACAATAAAGAATCATATCGAATATTTGATGCGACGAACAGGCACAGGGGGCTACTGTTTTATGAGGTATAGAAGCCAATAATTAAACTAATTATATACCGGATGACGTAACGTCAGCTGGTCAGCGGTGATCGCAAAATCTTGTCTTAAAAAAAAAACAAACAAATCATAATATTTATGACGTCTGTTTTAGGCCAGAGACAACGTAAACGCAGAATGTATAACCTAAATCCTAATGGAGTGTCACGAGACATCACTTTCACACTGGCAACATTTTTGGAATATCTTTGTGGAATCAAATTGAAATTAAAATACAAATTCAACATATAAAACGAAAAATGTCTGTGTGTTTTCACCAGGGATCCGCAGTTTCACACTTGTTAATTTTATGAAAAAATCCAAACAAACATGAAATATCCAAAACTAAAATAATTTTATTCAAACTAGTCGTTCCTGAAACTAGCACGTTTGATCAAACGAACTCTATAGTTTTATAATATTTGTATACTGGCGTCAACTCGCACGGATTTCGTTTTTTTTTGGATTTCGGTTTTGGCAATCATACGCCCACTTCTACAATAATCGTTATATTTTCGTTAACTTACATAAATTCCAGGAATCAAACTATAACAGTATTTCGCTTACTAGTAGTTTATAAGTCAATACCTGCCGTGCGATTGATCCGTGAGTTCACCTCGCACTAACAACGCTCCCGTCCATTTTTGGAATCTCATGGTATTCCGTTAAGCAATTTCAAATTACGTCTTGACAAGCGGAGGGAGCTTGTAGTTTATTGTTTATCAGAAAGCAGAATCGTAAAATGACTGCTTCACGACTGATTTAAGCGCGACCGCCGCTGCGAAAACCGCTGTGAGAGTTCGAAAAGTGAGTTACAGAACCGCAAGGTCAGTCAAAAGGACTAACTACACTAGAATGGAGGATAAGATATGACACAGCCACAATTCTAGACCACGTTTTCAATCCACACGACCTTAATTAATATTATGCCCCTTATCGGATTATATATATTTAGAAATTAAAAAACCACATTTATATTCACATTATGAAGTTATCAATTACGTAAAACTATATGAATGAATCCATGAAAGCGGAGAT
Organism: Pieris melete; assembly: GCA_963693345.1. Lineage (NCBI taxonomy): Eukaryota > Metazoa > Arthropoda > Insecta > Lepidoptera > Pieridae > Pieris > Pieris melete. The sequence goes on from CAVNZK010000127.1 coordinate 1,272,073, forward strand.
ATTGAAACACGTCACCATTACTTTTATTGTTTATCCGAAAAAAAAACTATAGTTCTATATAACTAACAGAGATAATATGTAAATTAAAAAATAATACATTAAACGAACGAAAGGAATGACTTCATTCTAATATGAAAAACAATTCTTACAACATATTTCGTGAGTTTTTTGAAAAAAAAAAACAAAATAGACCTTATACAAATTACTAAGCAGTTACATAACCATAGACACATCACAAATAATATTAAATGTATAAAAGGTGTGGCAATTTCTCAATAATTAGGCTAACAATGAAGTCGCGCTCATTCCAAACTTGTCAGTAACACAGAAGAAATAACAGAACTGAAGCATATTTTCATTACTTTAACTAGTAATTTAAAAGCAAAAAATAATGTACAAATATTTATTTCTAATTGGACTTACATTTCCATATTTTAAAAAACAATAAAATTCCCTTTGATAGAACGCTCTCGGTAAAAATAAGTGACCTGTATTGTTTCAAATGTGAAAACGAAATAAAAGTATATCCATAACAGTTTTATGTCATTCTTAATTGACGGATGTCCATTGGCAATAAAATATAGCATATTTGATAAAGTATTAAATTGACCTATATACATATTCAGTACTGTTACCCGCAACTTTGGTTAAGATAATCGGTGGAAATTTATCGGCGTGTGTGGTTCTTTTTAGTAAGTAAAGTGAGCCAAATTAAAGTCAAATTTTAGTCGCAGTTATAAGACACATCTACTTACTCAACAAAAGTCCCACGAGATTTAGTTTTTATCCACCCAAAAAAATAAAAACAAAAATATCTACTTATTAACAATTATTCTTATTTTTAACTTTTAATTTAATTTTATTTATTATACACCCTTACACACGATTTTCATTACTCACACTGCTTACTTTAATTAGTATTATTATTATTATTTTTTGCTACTGAGGCGCAAACTAGCTGCTGTGGTCTCTGGCAGAATGACCAGTGCTGTGCAACTTTCTGATCCTCAGCATAATGCTGGGCCAGGGCCAATTACAACCACAGCACATACACATTGCACGCTTGAAGAGAACCGAATGGGAAAAGGGAATTTTTTATTTTTATTGTTTTTGATATGTCTTATTTTATTTTTTCTTTGAGTATTGTTACTTTGTGTGTTTATTGTGTGTGTGTTTTCGTATGTTATAAATGTTATGTCTAAAATGTCTAAATGTCAACCTAGTCTTGCGATCCTCTCTCTACAGATTTGACAAACGGTCATTGGGTATAGTCCTAGTCGGACGAAAGAAAGAAAACAACTGTAAATCGGGCCCGGCTACATGCATTCAGTAGAAACCTTAATAAATGATTAAAAATATGAACGGGCAATTGTGTTTGCAAGCCTGTGTGGTTTCAAAATAATGAGCTTATTATGAAATTTGAAATTGTTCTCTCTGAATGAGTTTTCTAATTGAATGTCAACCCTATCATTTATGATACGGTGAATATTCTATGGCAATTGTACTGCCATAGGAAGGATACTGTTAGGCTAATTACGTATTTGGTTGGCTTTTACGGGATAACATATTTGTTTCGGTAGCAATACATACTTTTTTATTAATTGATTCACTATTGTTTATAAGATGAGTTATAATAATTATCTATATATTTTAAAAAAAAAAATAAACAATTTCTGAAAAAAGATGAATTTTATCGATACTAATAAAATATTTTTTTGTAAAATATGGATAAACATCAGCTACAATCATTTGATAACCAATCAATTACAATTTGATGTTATCTCTACTAGTTATCTTGTAAATTACCAAAACGTATTCGATAAGATATCACTTACAAGTGTGAACTATAACGGTTGATCTCAAAAAGGTATTTCAATTATTATAAAAACTGATAATTCTTATCATGTTCTAGACACAAGTGCGTTGCTTCAATGAATTACAATACATTTGAGGGCTTGAATGTATTTTCAGTCCGCCTATCGGATTTAAGTCACAGATCCTTAGAATTTTTAAAGTTATACTTCTTTAGGCGCGTTATGAAAAATTGATGAGAGTGAAATTTTACGAAACGCGCGCGCACCGTGACACAAAATTACAAGATGAAGTTGCCCACGGAAGATGCTACGGCATTGGACATAATTTAAAAACAACATTCGAATAATAATAGAATTTATGTTACACTTAATGTAAGAGAATAATAATGCAAAAGAAGTATAACTTCTTACGCGCGTACATAAGTACACGCACCCTTTTTTGTTACTTATTTTGTTTTACTTGTTTTAACTAGTTAAACAAATAAATAAGCTTATTTAAATTAGGTCTCATATATTTGTAGTAGTTAAGGGTTTAGTAGTCTTAAAAGTATTGGTGGTTGTACGAACTAGCTTCACCCGCTGGTGCATCGACAGTGGGGGCAATTCGCCCAGTTTAAAAGACTGGGTGAATAGACGGTGGGGCGCTGTGACGTTTCGGACGCAGGTACTATCTGGGCTTAGATGCTTTGGGCGATATCTGCAAATATCTGCTGATATTTAAAGGGATAATTATTTATTTTATGAGCAGTGGACTTAACTAGTGGGGTGAGATGAGATTGGGATAAGAGTCGCCCGGTACGAGGTCTGACTGCCGACTAACTTAAGTGAATATAATAAGATATAATGGAAATGAACACACAAGCAAATCATATTGCATGGTGTCATTTACATTGCAAATACCTGTACGGTTGTAAATCGTACATGTACCCGGGGGAGGAAAAGATGAGGGTTAGTAAAATGGAGGATGAACTTAAGACTAACAAGGTGATACACAAATTTTAATATTAAATGTTTATATGTTATGATTAGTTGTGGGTGAGAAAATGAATTACATTTATCATTTAGCTACAATGATTCCACTTATATTTAATTCCGGAAGGGAAAACACATGTTTATTGACACTTTCACTTGATTTACTTTTTGAATTTAAATTCTCTTAAAAACTCTTTTATTATTGCGATAAGAATGCCTTTTTTCCCTAACTTCACACTCACTCGCAACACTTTCACTTTTCACGGGGTATGTTACTATACTAAGCTTGACACGAACTTAGTATTGAAAGGAAAAATAATGTTAAGGATAAAACCATAGCAGAGAAAGAGATGCCGCTGAAATTCTTCGGCAATCGTACAGATGCCTAGAAGGGAGGTGCATCCGTTGGAACTCAATTTGCCGTGAGGGATGAGAAGACCTGGGCTGCAATGGTCTCCTTCTGTAAGCATGTAGTGCTGCAGAAGGAGGCTGCTGAGATAGGGCTGGGGTTGACCGAAGACTGGTGGTTCAAGGCTGAGGTCTCGGTGTCAAGTGGCTCGAAACAGCCGATCGTGATTGAGATCTCTACGTCGGATAAAAGCCCTGGTCGTTTGGGTCATCTAAAGGGCGTGTGAAAGGCTGTGGTTTTTTAGTGGGTGGGGTCTTGCTACCGCTATGAATAGCAGAGGGCTTTGAGGATAGACCCAGACACACAGTCCACATGTCACGCTCGACATCCATGGCACGGCCCTGCGTAAGCGCATTTTCACTTCATAAAAAAAGTTTTTTTTCCACTCAGAGAGAGGCGATGTGTTTAAGAGTAGTGTTTGTAGTTCTTATTTTAAAAACCACACCGTAGTTTAAATTATGATTTATTTTTTTATTTATTGCATTATCATTTTATTTCTGTATAAGTGAGAGGCTTTTCGGGCCACTTGTTAAAGACTTACTAGTTCCCTCCCGATGTTTACCGACAAAGAAATTATTAAATATGTTCATAGATGCACATACAGGTTGTAAGGGACGACCTCTGCCCTCTTACACTTAATTAGTGTATAACTTTATACTAGCGGTTTCATTAACAGTAAATATGTTTTTCTTTAAACTCAGTACTAACTCTAGGCATTCCGTATGCTTTTTAACGTTATAATATATTAATATTAAACGTTGAATTTTAAACCAGTGAAATCTCAATGTTAAATTGCCTCGCACTGAAATGAAGTAACACGAAATGCTTTTACGCCTCTCAAATGAATCTCTTATTTGGATTAAGACGGCTTTGTACCCAATTTTGTTTAAATCGAGGCGGCTTTTGCTGAGTTTTCAGGGTATAAAGGTAGAAAAATGTGCTGTTTAATTTTAATATTCATTCACATTTCGTTAGAGTAATCTTCAACTTAATCCCACGAGTGCTTGATAACAGTTATTAGATGTGAATATAGTTTACGAATTGTAAAAAAATTGCATTCATATATTCCAAAAATGATTTTAACTAGATACTATCTGAAAACCCATACAAGGTTGTAGAGCCCGTAGATTATAATTATTGTAAAATAAGACATTGGGTTCATAAAAATGAAAAAGATGCTGACGAATTATTGGCGCGTTTACATTTGACATTCTAGCATAAAACCTTCGGGATTCAGCCAACACATCAGTATAGCGACACAACACGTAAATGTGTTTGCTTTCGGTGTAAATGAACAAGCAATATGAATCATGTTTAATACATTAATAGGTAGTAACCTTTTTGCCTATGAATTACTTTCTGAGTGAGCTGTGGTACCTGAACCCCGGATTGAATAGAATCCAATCGTCCTAAAATTCTTTATGTAATAAAATATATGAATAAAAATTTCTTTAGAAAATATATCCAAATCCAAACATTGTATTTGTATTGCTTGGATAATTAAATGTACAAAGTGTTTGTTAATATAAAAGGAATGTGTAGATCCTATTGGCTGATTCTTAGAAGAGACGAATCCTTTGACACATAAAAATCGGTCAAAAGACAAATATATGTGTTGAATTGTAAGTAGCTTTTGGATGTTTCGAACGTACTTTAAACTGTATGAAACATTTTAACGACACTCCGCCCTTATTATCTATATTTATAAAAATCATCTTTGTAAATAACTTTAATAAGATAATTTCTTACTCCAATGAGATACTTTCATTCAAAGTTTCGATAATTTCTTATCTTTGAAACGTCAATTAGGACAGTCTCGTTAATTACGTAATTAATCACATCTCAAGACAGAGTTAAAAAGATTAAGTTTTGCCATATTTTAGCCATGTCTGATATTATGTTTAAGTTCAACCTATGATCATAAAAGGTATTTTAAGGTGAAACTTCAAAAGGAAATTTTGCGATTGTATATAGATTTCACTTACACTGGAAGTGCTATCGAGAATATAGAACTTTATAAAGACATTGAGCTATACAAAGTATAGGCAGCATATTATATTAAAATATATAATTCGTAGCAATTACAAACAGTATTATAGTACCTTGGCTTAAGTGTAGAGGGTAACACATTTTTTATATTCCAAATATATTTTTTTTTTTCACAAATCTAAAGCTTCATCGAAACCGTCATCGATAAATTCAGAATCTAAGAAAACGTTTAATGGCTGTGATGTCATTAAATGGGTGGTTATAATACCTAGTTCAATTTTACATACCTAAAATAAGGAAATACAAAAAAATATATTTGAAAAATTACTTTTTGAAAGCGAAATGCGAAGAACACGTTATAGTAATAAAGCTATAGACGACATTTGTACTACGCACACTGTGACCATCTCTTGGCATCTCTATCTGAAATAAATTGCGGGTTTTTGAAAAATGTTTCACTTGGAATTCGGTATGTCGAGGAAATATTGGCGCTTTTCGTGTCTCATTTTTCCACTTGACCTAGATAAATACCTAATGTCAACGGAATCGGTCGAATACCATCTTGAGTTATTTTCATTCAATTTTATAAAAGCATTGTTTTCAGACCGACCGTTGATTTACGTGAGAAATAAAATAAAAATAAAGGTTTTATAAAAGTGATTATTTAGATAGGGAAAGTAGTTTCCGGTTTATGAATTGAGAAGCTCGCTTAACATATAGTAATTAGTACAATCCATCAAAGGGACGCACAAGCGATCATTCATGCACACTGCTCCTACCAGTTCTTTGTTTACTTAACACCCACTTCGTTCCAAAACAGTGTGAACGTATAATATACTTTTATTTAATATTTGATTGGGCATGGGGTGTGCCTCTTATTCTGGTTAACGAGCTGGTTACTAGCCCTAACAAAAGACTCTTCACTGTGGCCACAATAAAGCATTCATCGAACTCAGGAATTGATTATACATCATGCTAAATTTATGAATATATTATTAATCGTAAAAAGACGCCTAAACATTTCTTTTCTCGTAATAATTTTTACCATAATTCAAAATCTAGTGAAAAATGTCTTAAACACCTTTGAACTTAACATAATTTATTTTATTATTGTTATGTCAAAAGGAAATTCTTAATATACAACGTGGCTGCATTTTATATCTATCCTAAATCTTAATATATATAAATTACGTGTCACATTGTTTGTCCCATATGGACTCCTAAACTACCGAACCGATATCAATCAAATTTGCACCCCGTGTGCAGTTTGATCTATCTTAAAAGGTAGGATAGCTTACATCTCAATTTATACCCGCAATATTATTTAATTGCAAAATATTTGTTTATTATTTAATAGTCATAATTCTAACGGATGGCGCTGTGTTGAAAGTACCAAAGTTTCACATAAGCTACAATTTAATGGCATAACCACCAATAAAGCATGGTGGTCCCCATGACTGGTGTTTTCTACCGTTTCCCTTAAATAGTTTAGTACTATGTAATATAACAAAAACCTTAGCCACAGCAACGTTTGGCCGGTCTGCTAGTTAACTATAAATCCTACAAAGTATGAAAAGTACACTGACACACATTACTAGTGCTTTCAAAGGGATTTATATGCAATTGTGTACACATAGAAACATAAGCTTCATCGGATTACTTACTATGGATTACTATGTAGTATGATTTTGGCATTTTCAACAAGGAAATACTGTACTCTACAAAAGCAAATAGAATTGTATAGACAAATATACTTATACACAGGTAGCCGGAACCCAGAGTAGAAATTAGAAATAATATTTACTTCAACCGTACAGAGTTGTCTTCTAAAATAACAAGAAAAATATATCCAGTAAATATAGACCCCTGCATTTATTTTGTTGTATCAATTAAAGACATATACCCGAAGCTACTCAGTTTTTTATGGGTGCAATAGGTTTTCGATTTAATTATACATTTTGTATTTAAAAAGTTTTTTATTTTAATTAATACATTAGACACATGCATACTGAAATAATTAAAAATGTTGCAAAAACTAATAAAACTTTTTGTTTCAGATTTTCTTCAGTCTATCTAATTCGTGATATCTAATTAGTGATTGAATTAAGTGTGAGATGTAATAAAACTCAGTGCCCTGCACAACTTTCCGCGATATAGACGCATTATGTTAGTGATATCTTAATTCGTGCCAAGATGTCGCTGCCTTTGAAGAGATCGTTCAGCACGGAGGGCCATGCGTCCAGACGTGACTGGAAGACACGGCTCAGCCTCCGCAGCCGTAGCGGTCACAGCATGGTAAGTTACCATCTTCTTTACTCTTTCTTCATAACTGAAGGTCCTGTTAGTATAATTTGACTTTGGGATATCATTGTTAATTTAATTTTCTTCCGAGGATTTTTTTGTTGCTCTGCGACCCAAAAAGTGTCTTAGCCTCCGTAACGAGTAACTTCCAGTGCTCCTGTCCTGTGTCACCTCCCACCTGCTGGATTTTAGCTGCATCAGGTTCTCACTCTGTCGATCCAGCAATACCTAGACCGACCTACTGGTTAATTTTAGTGAGCAATAACCTGGACTTGTAGTTTTTGTATTGCTAGTCTTGTTTCTATCTAATAACAGTATATACGTATATCAAGTAAATAACAAATGTACACATTTTAGAGATACACATAGTATTGTCTGCCATTCACATAAGCTTTTAAGTATGACTTAAATCATATATATATACAAAATATATGCAACTTCTTATATAACCGTAGGGGCTTCTTATTATATTTTTTTTGTTTATGTTTAACATACGTGATAACGCCGCATATAGGACACTCACATCGCCAGAAGGCTCGCAAGTGCGTTGCCGGTCTTTCGATTTAAGTTGTTATACAGCGCAGAGTTGCCCTCTGAACTGTAAATTATACATATTCAAATACATTATCCGAGATGAGATGAGATGAGATTAAGATTAATAAAGATGACGGATGTTCGACAAAGCGACGTGCATGTAACTGATGGTATGTCATCCATAAATTTATATCACCTATCCAGTGCTATCTTAGAATTAATATCGACATATTCAGCTGAGTAAAATATGTATAATAATTTATTACAATAATGTCGTACGGTTTCTACTATCGGCAATCAATCTTAACGGATCATAAAGGGTATGTTAAATAAAATTGACAGAAAATTAATGGTTTCCTCACGATGTTTCCTTCACCAACTTGGGCAGGAAAAGGAAATGGGCATAGAAAGTTAATCTCATATATAATTATAGTTATATAAGTACGCTTTACCAATACTCAGCTCCATCTCAATATTACGTGTTAAACGTAAAATCTTTTTGATTAAAATTTCCTAGTTATGGTTTGACCAGTGTTGGCCTAGTGGCTTCAGCGTGCGACTCTCATACCTGAGGTCGCAGGTTCGATACTCGGTTGTGCAGCAATGCACTTTCTTTTTACATTCAACATTTGTTCGAACAGTGAAGGAAAACATCGTGAGGAAACCGACATGTCTTAGACCCAAAAGTCGACGGCGTGTGTCAGGCCCTGGAGGCTGATCACCTACTTGCCTATTAGATTTAAAAATGATCATGAAACAGATTCAGAAATCTGATGCCAAGACCTAAAGAGGTTGTAGCGCCACTGATTTTTTTTAGTTCTGGTTTTGTAATTATTTGTTTGTTTGTAGTAATTAAATGGTCGATTTCGAAGCGTTTGATGAGTTTAGGTTAAATCTGCTAATGCTGCAATTTTATTGATTATCTTTATAAGCAAGGCCCGTGTAACGGGTACTATATCTTCTTTCTTAAATAAGGGAAGGGTTAGGCGTCATTCAAAGTTATTCATGATATAATGCTGTTTAACTAGAACACTTATTTTCCCTTTGTGTGTAGGTATGTATTTTATAACATTTATTTGAACGTAAGATTGAATTGTTTATGATTTGTAAAACTAAATTTTTCAATATGTGCCTTTTTACAAAGTAAACATATTGAAATTAAAACAATATTTGACGATTTGAGACCCACTGGATCACAATATAATATGTGTTATTTATACTATATGTAGCAGCAATATATGAACAGCTGGTTTCGTTTAAAATTCAATCAAAACACATCCATCAAATATGACTTGACTGATTGGCCATGCAACTATGGCAAGCATTATCCATTCCAAATGTGAAATTTTTCATTTGTATTTGGATTTGAATGCTAAGTATATAGATTTTTTTAAGCGTAATGGTTCGAAGTTTTTTACCAATACCGGCAAATCACAGCGGGCGTCAGGTACGGAAGAGTGATCATTTTCTTACGTAGCTCATTAATGAAATGTATCATCAATATATGTCAGAGATTATGAAATAAAAGAACACGATGTCATTTGTTTTATTAGAATGGCAACGCCACGCAATATCATAGACATCTTACAACCTGTAAGATGTCAAAGTCAATTTTTCAGTAGTGCGTAGAATCGATCGTTGAGTACTTGAGCATAGTGGCTCTTTGATCGGCGCCTGCGTCGGACGAGCGTGCTGACTGTGTTTAAATAATAAGTAATAATGTCGGACGACGGTAGAGACACCAATTTTGCAATTTATTAATAGCGTCGAATCTGCAACATATATTATATTGTTAACATGAATACTTAAACATATTATACGAATAACTCATCTCTGTCATCTCTAAGAGTATCTCTTAAGTTACTATGAAGATCTGTAGCCCAGACCCATAAGGTTGGCCCTTGATATGAAATGAAATTTAAGTTTAATGACGTTTAATGACTTACCTATTTCAGTCTGGTAAACACTCAATCAAAACGCGTTTAACAATGCCATTCGCACGTACCGGATAGTTTATAGCTACACACATGAGTGAAAGCTAAAATAGTTTTACGCTAAAATGAAGGTTTTGATTAAAAAATCTTGCAAAACCCTTTTTTTGTGTCTAAATCATAAGACTCTAAAAATATTGTTTTACTTGAATGGCGTAGTACTTGCAAATATATGCATGGAAACAGATGATATATTTAATGACAACATATTATATCTATATATGCATATACATATATCCGCCTTCTACGTTTCGGTATCGCTTTTAAAAAGAAAGTGACAATTCAATTTATATTAAAATACAGTTACATTAAGGTAATTTTTTCCTTGTGATGGGAGACATCTCCTGTGACCGAACTAATAAAGGATTAAGGGAAAAGGCCGCCCGTTGTCCTAATTATTAATTAATTTGTAATGAGTTTTCCAACTACCTGAATAAACAAATTTAATATAAAATAGTTATGTCGTCATTAAGTGTGTAATCCTAAAATATCATTTTGATTTATGATTGTAGTACAATTACACATTTAGTATGAAATTCTTCTTCTTTTAGTGCCTCTCCATTACTGGAGGTTGGCCGTCAGTATCTTGAAGCGTGTCTTGTCCTGTGCCAGGTGCAGCAACTCTTCTGCAGTTGCAATACCTGTCCATTCTCTAACGTTGCGGAGCCATGATTTTTTCCTTCTACCAACACGCCGTTTACCCTGGATTTTACCCATTATATTTAATTGAAGGAGGTGGTAGCGGTCATGGCGCAACACGTGGCCCAGGTACGCAACTTTCCGTTGTTTAATGTTCTGCAAAAGTTTTTTTGACATTCCAACTCGTTTCAGAACCTTCTCGTTAGAGACCTTCTGGATCCAGCTTATTCGAAGCATGCGACGATAGCACCACATCTCAAATGCTTCTAAGCGCCGGCGGGTATCTTCTTTAATTGTCCAAGCTTCACAGCCGTACAGAACAATTGGCCATATGTAACAAAGGAGAAGTCGGACTCGGAGTTTAATGGTCATGTGACGACAGCACAGTATGAAATTAGTACATATGAAACACGAAATATTTATTAAGCGAACTTAAAAAGTCATATCGGGATGTGAATTTAAATAATTTAAGTAATAATAAAGCGTTTGAATTATATTTGGACGTCCTAACAAACTCATTTTGACATTAATGTGACTTACAACAAGTAGCAGAATTATATTTTTAGAACACAATCTATTCATTCTTTTATTTCAGTTTTGAACACAGTGTATATGAACGGGATTTATGTGCTCCGTTTTTGGCAAAGGTTCTTCAACATTCCAGAAAATGTATCTGTATTGAGTTGCTTCCATAACACCCTTTCCTTGATTATATACTTTTCTTATCAGTATTAGTTTATTATTATTCATCTACCATTCACTTCTCCATGTCTTATGTTCTAATATTAGTTAACATTTTGTTACTTTTGATAGATTTCTTATCAAAACCACTTTGATATAGGAAACATAAAAATTCCAAACAATCGCATAAGTATAGGAAGTATGCATGTAATGACTTAAAAGTAACATAGATAATGCCAGCCTTATCCGGACAGCGCCTCAAAGCCCTTACTCAAACGATACTTCTATTGTGAATCTTGACTCAGCCTACGAAAGCTTGCCTTACATACGTCTTTGTACTAGAAAACTGAATACAACAAGGTTTATACACTTTTCAGTATTAGATAGGTTTTGTGCAAAGATATTTTATTTTATGGCTCTGGAACGATTTGTGCATTAGCCAGCGTCAAGTATAGCACAACCCTCCCAAAGGCCGAGAACAAATTTTTATTAAAACTTGCCCTCGAACCGGGAAACGAACCCGGTACCCCTCACCTAGCTGTCACTTAATAAGGCCGCTAGGCTACAAAGATATTTAAATGTAATATAAGGTATGACACAAATGTTAGTGATGTGACGTTTCTGGAATATACACATAGGATCAAATTTTGTATGAGATCTCCATTATCTCTACATTTCTATTACTTTACAAGACAACTATTCTTCTTCGTAAAGTGCTGGCTTGAGCGTCAGACTCTGTCCGAAGGTCGGAGGGGCAAATCCCGGCTATCCTCGGAATTAATAACATGTTTTTTTCGGTCCGAAAATTCGACACATGTATCAGTCTGAGAAGGATCATCTACTTGTATATAAAGAAAATTACGAAGGAAACAGATGCTATCTGAGTCCAAACATACATACTATATAATGGGTAGCGCCCTGACAATAATCTATAGTGGTTTTAATTCTCACATACATCCTTTTACTTATTTAATATTTTTTCTTGTCAGGCAACGATCAATTAGATTTTACACAGAGATTTTAAAGCTTCAAAATACTTTTTTTTACGTGTTAGTACGAAAATACCCTAATTGTACACAAATAAAAATAAGTCTAAGTCTGAGATCCTACTTATCAAACTTAAACTAACACTGTTCTAAATTCTTAAGTATCTGACTAAATTTTAATTAACATACACGTCTACAGTGTGCGAGAGTGATTTTGAGAGTGAATCGTTTTAAAGTTTTCGATATTTATAAATAAGGTTATTGGCGTCAATATACGGTAAATTTAATTTAAAAATTGTAGAAAGCATTCCATTAGTAGAAAATGACAAAGGGATGCTTTATACGGCGTTCCTGAGCCAAAGCAAGTATTGCATGAATATAATCTATATATATAAAAATGAAACCCGTTTTCCGTTGTCACGACATAACATGAAAACTGCTTGACCGATTTGTCTAATTCTTTTTTTATAATATTCCTTGAAGTACGAGGATGGTTCTTACGGAGAGAAAAATTAAAAAATTGAGTGAAAAAGTCTAAAAACAACACTTTTCTATATTCCCATACAAAATATTCGTAATAATATTTAAAGGAAATTTGAACTTTAATACCATATAATAAAGTTCAAGTGTTAGTGGAGGGGTTCCTGGAAGGTAAATTTTTATTTTTTGACATAATGTATTTGTTGTATTATCACCTTTCTTTTTTTATCTTACTAGCAAGACCGGTGTCCCAAATAGCAGAATAAGTATTAAAAAAAAATTAATCGACTGTTAGGCGGTACGATGTTCGCCAGGCCAGCTAGTATAATAATATAAAGTTTTTAAATTAAATAATCATAGGCAAACGACAATATGTGGAATTTATTATCAGTAAGTGTTTTATACCTTATTAAGTCGAAAATAAAGTCTATACTACAAGAAGCTAATAATGGATTCACCTATTCTACCTTGTCTGACATACGCAAGTCAAAAGTGGGTTTTCAGCAAGAAAACCACAAGAAAAATCCCGTCTTGACAGCATGCAATGGAAAGAAGCATCTTAAAGTTGAGGAGAATAAACAAAACAGGAAATCATGACATTCGTAGTAAAATTAAACTTACAGATGCACTTCTACATGCTCTAAGGCATAATGGATATTTGCAGGTCATACAGCGCGGGATAAAAAATGGACACTAGAAATAACAAAATGGATTGGACCTACTGAAAAGAGATGTATAGGACGACAAAAGAAAAGATGAATAGATGAAATTATAGAACTAGTGGGGAAAAACTGGATGAATGTAGCTCAAGACAAAGAAAAATGGAAAAAGGGAAGGCTTTCACCCTAAAAGGGGCCATACAAAAACTAGACAACAATAAAACAAGAAAACTTAAGATTTTTAAAACTTATACTAACACAAGTAATACTAATATTAAGGAATGTACACTAACCAATTGTTGTATGGGTTAAATAAAGATTTAATAATAATAATAATAAAAGTCGAAAATATAAAGTTAAAGCATTGCCCATTATTCGACACTATATCAGGAGCACTAATGTAAAAATGTTGCCAATTCTAAAATTGCCGGCATTGCATTCAAGTGTATAGTTGCCTCAACCGCAATAGAGTGCCGTAGTGAGATATCCTAACCTAGGCTAACCCAAAAAGTTACATACAAACCACAGACAAAGGTATGAGTGTAAGGAAGAATAATTTAAGGCCTTAACAAGAAAGTGTATATTTAGTTACCTGGTCAAGGTTGTATATTTTAAAATTGTAACCAGATTTTGATTTTACCGCCAACAAGATTTATATTCTTTGTTATTCCAAACAATGGTAAAACCCGCATAAGGGTTTGGATGGTTTACCATATAATTATAATTTAAAAACAGTGTTCAGTGAAAATATCCTTTTAAAATACTGACCGTGAACTTATTTACATTCAGTGCTCATATCAAAAATAATGTATTCTTTCTCATCAATAAAGGTATATCTTTCATATACTGTCTGGCCTTTCGTGATTTAATTTTTTCTTCATTCTTATTCATGAGCTTATTCGATTTTATTTTTATCATATTTATAAGCTAAGCCCTTTAGCAAAAATAATCGGCTCAGTCTAATTGCACCGATTGCAACTAAAGTGTTTGTCAGGGAGTTGTGAGCTTTTTCTGTATCGTAGGGACTGAGAGAATTCTTAGAACTCCAGCAGGTAGGTACGGATATAAACAAAAGACGAAAGACGTATATTGGACAATATTACAACGCATTTTGGATAATATTACAACGTATATATACGACTTATATCTTTGACGTGTTTTTGCCAATTTATATTCAGTAAATAACACATTTCGTATTCATATTGTTGGGTAAAACATTGATATATTCTTCAAAGTGTATCAATGTTTTAAGAAGGGAGATGTTTAAGTTCAATGCAATTCATTTTTGTAAGTAAATAACTTTACTTTATGTGTATATATGATAATAATAATTAAGCCTCATTTTTTCCTTGAAACATTTATCCATATTCACAAAAGATATGTTTAAAATTTTATACAAAAATAATAAGACACCTTATAGATTAGAAGCCTACTCCAACTGGCTTCGGTCTCTATCTTGAGCATTTTCCTCCCAATTCCTCCCAACATCTTTCAAAGTCAAAGTGAAAATACATATGGAAGGCTTGCTTCTAATTTTACATTTACTGTCAGTTCTCAAATCAAGGGCGTAGAACGGAAGAGAAGAACTGGCAATAAACTCTCCGTCACTCTTGTGGGCCCTAGTGGATGACCACCTACACCTTGTTATTCTATTTATCCATCTGTCATTGTTCTTAAGAGCGGTGATATAAATTATATATATATATATAATATTTTGTTTCGATACTGTACAATAACTATTAGGTAAGATAAATAAAATGAAGTTTAGTTATATTAATTTTCTTGACTTTAGGCACATGGAGTTTAGTTTTATTAATTAAATGGTAAATTAGTTTTATACAAACAAGCTTGTATATTTTTAGGATGCTTTGAGAGGCCGTCGATGCGCCTCTCTCCGAGCGGGAACCTCCATACGGGTAGACGATTCGGGAAGAGCAACCCCAGCTCGTGTTCCGAGGGCTGCCTCCTCACCAGGTGACCAACAAACCCCGAAGAAGTCAAACTGGGAAGTCATTGAGCACTTCTCATCCAGCCGCAGCAAGAAAAGTCCAACCACTGTAAGTTTCTAATATCCATTTTTAAAATACCAGGGAGGCAGCAAAAGCATTTGTTGGTAATTTCTGAAGAATTTAAAATTTAATCGTCAAGTCCAATACATCTGGTAATTCCACTTACTGGTTTTATGGTTGGGACGATTTTTGCGCCATGCATGGCTAACTCGATTCCCGACAATTATATTAGTGCCGGGTGGCTGTGGAAAATGTGGAATAAATGTCGCTTTTGTGTAACGAACGCGAGTTCAAAGGCGATAAATTGCCTGAATTTCCCATTTGCGATAGGACTCGGCTAAACTCAAAGAGTTCGTTTAGCCTTTACATAGCCAATAAATAAAAGGTTATTAATTTATAAATTAGCTTTTTTTTGTAAGGAAAATTATAAAAAAAAAACAAACTCAATTTATCTGTAGGTAATAATGTGTGCTATAAGTAGCACAAGTAACTATTTAGTAAAGTTACGAGTACTACAATACTAAAATGCATTAATTTAGGTGTTAACTTATGGATCGTCAAATATCGTAGCTTTATTGCATAATTCTTTAGATATACACTGTTAATCTACAGCTAAAAATTATTTAACGGAATATTAAAGCCAGAATACAAAAACACGGATTTAAATTTTATTTGGTCTAATAAAGTAGAAAAACAGTATAGGAAATTTCATGTAACTGAGGCATATAAGTTCGGTGATTAAAGCTGGCAAAATTATAACATTATCAGGAAGTTAGACGAACTAACTTTATTATTATTTAAGCTATCTAGCTGCTTTTTTTGAGGTTGTATTTGACGTAGCATTTTTAATTACAATTATGAAATAATTGAGGTTGATTAAATATCTTTTTTTATTATTCATATCAAGAAGATGCTGGACAATTCAGATACACTTTAATAGTGTAAATACATGATATTTACTCTAAATATAAAGTCTTAAGAGACTTACCACTCCACTTACATCCAGCTTCTGTTGGGTTTGTTCTTGGGTTCTGGGTTCCATTTCCAGCGAAAAAATAGCAGATGATGCTTAAAAAAATACCTATACCACATTGTTACACATATAATACACACGGATTTTTGGTTCATGTTTAATATGCCTTAACGAATTGCCTGAATACATAATAGTATTTCTATCGTAGCCCGATCTTAGATTAATTTCATTTCATGGTTGTCCAATGATTAACAATATAATTCAATAGGGTTGAATGTAAAATCCAACGTAATGGTCATTTCATGATATAATTAATTCTACGATGAGGCCACGTCGTATCCATTTTGCTATTCAATCGATCACGTGATTCAATAACGTTAAACTCTGTGACGTTAAGTAAATTAATAATCGATCTAACATGGGCAAGCATTAGCTTTTACATATTAGAGTTTTGTGGTCTTACCTAAAGAAAATCTGTCATGACGCTCACACCAAATAAAAATGCCAAATAGATTTTTCCAGTACAGATTTTTAAAAAAAGAATTTTACGAATACCTACTGTTTTGCTAGCATCTGGGTATAGTAACAGATATGACATTTTTTTTTATTATTGCAGCTTTTGCATTATAACATTCGAAAAGATGTCTATTATGGAATGAATTGACCGTCTGTAAATACTCGTTACTTACAAAATATGTAGAAATAGAGCGGTATTATTAAGATATTACATTGCTTTTTTCGTAAGTATAATTTGACAGTAGTAAAGATATATGAAGTTGTTGCATACT
This sequence comes from Pieris melete, assembly GCA_963693345.1. Lineage (NCBI taxonomy): Eukaryota > Metazoa > Arthropoda > Insecta > Lepidoptera > Pieridae > Pieris > Pieris melete. The sequence goes on from CAVNZK010000127.1 coordinate 1,289,298, forward strand.
ACTCTATCATAAAAGTATCAGGGAACAGTATTCAATCCAAGCACCAAACATTTTTAAATACTTTTTCCGGAGTTCAGATTCAGGTCTCAGCGAGTTCTTCTTCATGTCTTCTAGCGAATAAACTGGTTCCGGTAATTTGAGTTTAGAGAAAGAGATAGAAGTCAAATGGACTTATACCTTTTTTTGGTTTTGATAAGTTTGTGCGCTAAAATTTTCTTAAAATAGTCTTGTGTGAAGGTGCATGCATTATCGTGGCGTTAATCCAAAAATTCTTACCAAATAATGTTCTTTATTTGTCAACTTCCTAGAATATCAAGTGAACAACACCGCCACAGTCAAACAAAGCAATCGACATACTCGTAATTGACTTTGGCGTATTGTTTTAGTTCAGATTTGGAAATAAAATAATTGCGAACTATAAAATTCATTTCCAATTATTTTTGACAGTGTTAATTCTTAGGGTTCAATTCCTAGCGAAACATTGATGTATCACTAACACCTGCTTTAAAAAATTAAAAACGACGTAAGTAGACCCATCACTTATTGTTCCGGGACTTAAAACATATTTAATAGTAAAATTTATATATACCTAGACATTTAATATATAATTCTGTATTCACGAATATCTTTCAATCACTAACAAAAAATTATTATAACAAAATATTTTTGATTTCAAGGATATCGGTTAGCGTACAAATAAATTGTAGCTATCGTAAATATGTTTTGAGTTATATCCGTGCCCTTTATGGATATTTCGTCTAAACAGAAACCCAACCAACAAAAGTCTAGTTTGCGAAATAATTAATATTCAATTTATTGAGAGAAGTCATTCACTATTCAAATATACATTCTTATCGGCATCTTTGTTAGGAAATGGAAATTAAACATTTCAGATCTCATTTTAATATTCAAATAGTTCGTTTGAACATTGCTTGAAATGTAATTTAAGAACAAATTAACTTTACTTAACTGAAATCGGGGATTTCTGGGATGCGTCGAAATTATTTACACCGGCGGCGAGTCTTAATAGCACCGTTTAGAATTAAGTCTTATTCTTGTTAGGCCCTGGAGATTGGGATTGGTAAAACGAAAAGATGCCACCTCAAGAAATTCCGAACTTGAGGTAAATGAGGAGATGCATAACCAGGCTTTGATCTTGATCGAAAACATGTGTTACCTCATCAAAAAATGTTGTAAAGCAGAAAGTGCTTTAACATGCAGTATCGCAATATTGGCGATAGAGAGAAGAGGCCTAATGTGTAAAACTGCCATTCTTCTTTTGCAATGGCAAGCAATAAAACATTTCTCTATTTGCAAAAAAAGTTATCACCTTAATGGAATCCTAAAATAAGTTTAACTAAACTAACAACGATATTATTATTAAGGCGGAACGAAGTTAGCCGGGTCAGCTAGTATGACATAAATTTACTTCTGGATTCAGGATTTATATAAACTTTTTCGTAGGTAACTGTTACACCAAACTTCTAATCGAAATAGTTGAATAATAAATCTATCAGTCGGACCATAATACATTAATTAAATAAGAACGCTTACCCTGTAACTTTCACAGCGTTGTATTTGTCTTCAGATACCATCATTAGTGGTATTAGCAACATGATTGAGTCAATCATTTGACATCGGTTTTATGTGGTAACCCTGCTGAAGGTTGCGGTAGAGAGTGAGGCCAGTAAAGCGACTTCACTAGGTACAAAAAAAAGGCTGGATTTTAAGAGAATATGTCCCGAAATTATGTTGAAAACGTCATTATCAACAGGCCTAATCCTCATTTATGAGTAAACCATTAATTCATTGCTTGTATTAACTTTAATTTCCATCCTAATTTAATGAAACTTTGGATGTTTGCGCGTTTCCCTTTGTTTTCTTGGATCGTAAGAATGCCTGAGGCATACGGGTCGTTTTTGTTAAGGTGAAAACGCCAGGGGCGAATCTGACCCGTCAAGTGAAGCAACGAATTATTGTAGCAACTCATATTTTGACTATACATAATTTATTTCAACTTTTGTAATCGTTCTTAACATTCTACGAAACCCGTGAATGCATTTATCTATTTGTATATCTTTAAATCTCACTGTCAATGACATAGACATAGACATAACATCAGGAGTCTGTTTGACAAAGAGCGTAATCCTCCCTTCTGGAATAGCATCAAGCGTTTACATGATGTCCTGAGATCAGCGAATTCAACCAAACAAACTCTTAAACTTTGTTATATCAAATATAATAATTATTTAAAAAAGCGTTACATTTGTATTTATAATACATGATATTCCTTTGTTTCAAAAGATTGAGATACAAAGATCATATATTACTATTATAATGAGAAAATAATTTGTAGTAAACTTACGATTCCACTTATTCTCTCGGAATTTTTAAGGTTCGAGAAATATAAATATTTAGAACTTAATTATAAGCCTATCATAGTGTTCACGAAACACAAACCGGCTGCTATAGGCGGGTCGTTGATACTTGCGTTTTCTGAATATTAAAGCACCGTTTATGAGGCTCTGTGTACGTGAACAATCGACCTAGTTTATTGAACGTTGCAGCCAATTTTTATCTAAAGGAATGGCAGAAGTGTATAATACAATTATCTTGGCAAGATCGAAACAGGCACCTGCTGCATATAAATAAGGACGGGATGTCTGCCTGTCGACCTAAGATAAAAGAAAGAGGTATACAGTAATCGCATTTGATTAAAGTCACTAAATTACTTTCTTAATAATTAGTTGGTATGTCGACTATTCTCATTGTGGTAACAACTACCTGCAACAATGTAGTTATAACTCCTATATATAAGCTTCGTTCACCGACAACATGCCCAGCTACAAAAACATTAAACTTGTACCTACCCAACTTTACAGAACGGACTTTAACAAGCTTGAAACTTTTAATACTCTCGGATTATGAATACTAACTTCAACAACGTCTGAATAAGAACAAGATTCGCTTGTCAACACTTCGAACTTAAAACTAATTTTAAATATAACGTTTCTTAATCAATATTATGATTCAATGTGCTGAATAATTATTTTCCAATGTTTTTCTTTAGGAATAGAAAGACCTTAACAATTGTCCTATCATATATATAGTCAAACGTACCCGAAATTTGCCAAAAAAATGTATATTATTAAGGGAAAATTTAATATCAAGTTACGCAAACGACATTACTTACAATAAAAGAAATACGCAAAATACATCACATAATGATCTATCTTTTGAAGCTTCCAACCTTTTTGATCATAAGGCTTTTTGCTTAACAAGAAAACTAGATAGAATTACTATTACTGAAGAATTAATCATCAGCTTTTACACCATCACACAACACAGCCAAATTAGGTATTATTTAGTTGAATGTATTGAATAATTTTGTGTTTTGTTTGTTTGATTTTGTAAATTTTTGAACCTTTTTGTAGTAAAATGTATTATTTATTCCATCTCTGGCTATATTTTCAGTGTATTTGTTTGTTATTTATATAATTTATGTTAGCTGTAGGATTACGAAATAAATAAATATATATACGGAATGGTATCCTAGACACGGAAAACGAAGAAAAGGCTGACAACGCAAAAGATGGGAGGACGAACTAAAACTAACAGCAGGCTTCAACTGGAGAAGAGTTACAAAGGATAGGGAACAGTGGAAAGAGTTAGAGGAGGCCTTTGCCAAGAGGCACACCAAACATCGAGATTAGTGTTACCCAAAATCGGTTTTGGTCTTGTAGTCTTGGTCTTGTACTTGCATTTCCCCAAGACCAAGACCAATACCAAGACCGCTTTATTGTAGCAATACCAAGACCAAGACTGAAGCCTGCAAGACTTGAGCAAGACAATACTTAAGCCTGCAAGACTCTTGCGTCTTGCTGTTAAGACAAACTGAGATTTGGGCGTTATTAAGTAGGTATTTGGTTTCAATTCCGATTTTGAGAGACGTTCCCCAGTATCAAAACCGTTGGTATCGTCATAACACTAAACGTGCCGCTCGTCTGAAAGAACCCTGATAGGTATTGTATTGATTAGGTAGCTAAGTACTGTGGTATGTGCTTAAATTTATACCCAACAAAATTATATAAACATTATGTAGGTACATTAGATTATTATACAACATAAGTAGATGTTTCAAAGTTTATATTATTCTTCTATTTAGCAAAATTTAAAACTAACAGCGAGCCGAGTAGGTTTTGTAACAGTTTCTGCGGCAGCCAATATTATGGTACAGACGCCAGCACATCAAGCTATTACAATCTGTCAAATTTCTTTAATAGTTTTTCAACTTTATCGCCAAAGTATTAAGGTTCAAGATTGATTAGGAAAATGTGACGTTCTGCGAATAAACGGTTGGTCGGTCGGTGTATTATATACCTACTTATTTGATAATTTACCGACAAAGACGCCGCGGTTTGCAACAAGTGTATCAAAGCATTTGACACTGTTTGAGCGCCGTATTCGCCGACAAAGAGTCCTTATCCTCCTGTACCAACCCTTCCAAAATAGGTAAAAATTTAGTCCGCTCCTAGACTTTGTGCCGCCGCCGCTTTCATGTCAAAGGTCGCCGCTACTGCCCATGTCCCAAAGAATAAAATAAATTTCTGGGTGCTCAGAGCGGACACAAATAGATTATGTTGTCCTCGCAAGGAAGATAGTAGTCGTAAGGATAGGTAGATATTATAAAAATTGTTGTTAGTAATAAAAATATAGTTTATATTATTATTATTACCTACTATACCTTTTTTTTAAAGGACATTTAAGAAGGCAAGTCTTGCGAGACTCTTGCTGCAAGACCACTACCAATACCAAGACTGAGAGCGCAATACCAAGACCAAGATCAAGACCAGGTGTATTGACGCAAGACCAATACCAAGACTGGCCTAAGTAAAATAAACAATACTCTACAAGCTCCCTTCTTATCAGAATGTCAAATCGTAAAATGACTGCTTCACGACTGATTTGAGCGCGTCCGCCGCTGCAAAAACCGCAGTGAGAGTTCGAAAAGTGAGTTACAGAATCGCAAGGCAGTATATCTCGATTAGTGTTGATCTTGGTCTTGGTATTGCGCTCTCAGACTTGCAAATACCTATTAGTCTATTGCTATTTATTGAACATATATTTAAGTCTGGAGTGAAAATATATTTAAGATGACAGATCATAGAGTTTCGGAATATAAAGGATATATTATTATAACACATAACCTACCTGAAGATTTACGGTCTGGTAAAGGTCGTAATCAGTATGGAACATAAGCGCCCCGCATAATGTAAGCGAAATTATCCAAACCGTAGCTATAGTGTAATGGCAGAATGCTTCCGACATGACATCTCTGCGATGACGTTATACCCTGATTCGCGCTAAGTTAGTTGTTGCGGACGCTATACTGTATCTTAACCTTAGGGCACTGTCCTGCAGGCCAGTCAGTGGTTAGACTTATCAACGAACATTCCTTGTGGTCTGAGAGATGCACCTTCCTTCCACTACAAACCTATTATTGAACGCGTGAATCTGAAGCCATTAAATTGAATATACTTATTAATCTTGTTTTACAAGTCTACGCCGCGACTGCGTTGCTGTTAACCGTATTCGTTAAGCAGCTTCAACTTAACCACACTCCTGGGAATCAAATCCAGGACTTCATAACGATTAATGTATAATAAACCTGGCCCCTTAGCAAGATAGACGAGATTTATCTCCTTATTTTCGAACGGACGATTCGAAGGTCTGCCACGATGGTGTTTGGCGTATTCTGATTGATGATTATGATGACAACTGTAACGAGTACTCAGTACTAAAAGTAACACTTAGGTAGGTGTTACTTATAAAATAATTTTATAAACTAAATATTTACTTAGACAAAGTAAACCAACTAAGTTTTAATTAAGACGATAAGTTTTGTGAGTCTTTTGAAATTTGTAAACTTTATATATTATAGTATGCATTAAAATTTACCCTTATTGAAACACTAAAATTAAGCGCAACGATCGTTAAGCTTGAAGAGTAGAAAAGAGAAGTAAGTGAAGTTAAATAAAAGGTTTGGTACCTGGAAAATTTGTTATAAAAATTGACTGATTTATACTTACAATAGAAATGAAAAATGGTCGGGACTACCCGTCATTACCTTATGAGTATGTTTTTAAGCGTATTTAAAAAGCTGTCATGTTATGGAAAAAAAAATGTGCGTGTACCTACTAGTGTACACACGTTAGAAGTGAAACTTTTTTATGACCTTATTTTTCGAAAAATTATGTATGTATATGCAACTTTACAGAAATTGGTTAAACAAAGTTAAACTAGATAAAGTTTAACAAAAGACGAATAAAAATAATACAATTATTTCATTTTACCTTATTACCACTAAGATTATTACAGAATTTCAATTAAATTGTAATAGAATTTTTAGTATCATTGTTATCGTTCTTATACATTTTTGTTATTAATGGTTTAGAATCTCTTTGAATCAACCGTGGTAGGGACAAGAAAAAGACGCGCGTAACGATCAAATGTGACGCGTAACCGAAACATGTGACGCGTAACCGAAAAATGTGACGCGTAACGAAAAAATGTTACACTAATTTTTTTTCCAACCCAGATAAAGAAGTTTCACTTCAAAAAAATTTAAATACATACACGTACACAAATAAATACATTAATAATTTTACTATTTTATATATAGCAACGCGCAGAGTTAATTTGGCCTCACATAGTAGGTACGCTCGCTGTAGCTAATCGGGCATGTGACCACAAGACTAAAAAATACTAATCTATATATATAAAAGAAAGTCGTGTTTGTTACAACACTTATAACTCGAGAACGGCTGGACCGATTGCCATGGTTTTTGATTTGTTGGATTTGTTTCCGTCCCGAATAGCAGAATAAGCAATAAAATATCGGATAAGTTATCGAATAACAATAAATTAATTAATTAATTTTACGAATGCAAAAACCATATGGTGCCATCTGTTGACAAAACTACGCATCATTTTACGTCGAATTCGTGTCAGTTCAAGAAATTCCGATCTTGAGGTGAATGAGGAGATGCATAACCATGCTTTGATCCTGATCAAAAGATGTTGGATATCAGAAAGTGCTTAACATGCAGTATCGCCATATTGACGCTAGAGAGAAGATGCCTAATGTGTAAAACTGCCATTCTTCTTTCGCAATGGCAAGCAATAAAACATTTCTGGATTTGCAAAAAAGTTGTATTAATGTAATACTTAAGATTAATGAAATCCTAAAATAAGTTAAATTAAAGTAACAACGATATTATAAGGTTGTAGGGCGGAACGAAGTTAGCCAGGTCAGCTAGTATTTCATAAATTCTCTTTACAAAATTTTAATTTTAAAAATAGAATTTTCTATAATATAATTCGCCCTTCTCTGAATCATCACTACTGTGTACGGTGAGTGTATTTCGAAGTCACTGATTAAACGAGTTAAGTTTGAAATAAATTCGTTAATATTTGTATTGAAAATAAATGTTTATTCTAAAAATAGTCATCGTTATTTGGAAAAAACATCGTAATATTTGCTTTATTATTATGACAAATTTAGTTCCTATCACAATCTGTCCTGTTCTGCATACTACTTTTACAAAATAATGTCGATGTTTCTCATCTGCCAGGCGTCCCGTGACGGCTCACATTTTTTTCTTTCATAGAAACCTTCTCCTAACAATAAAAAATACAACAAAAAAAGAATTAGCGAAATCGGTCCAGCCGTGACCAGGGGGAAATAGGGATTCATTTTTATATACGTATATATATTCATTCAAAATCAACAAAAGACATCGATTTCAGAAGATTTAATTAAGTTTATTATATTACTCGTACATGTGTATTAATATAAAGCTTCTAAAGCTTAAATAAGTGCACGTATACTATGCTTAGCCCTAAACCCTGTTACCCAAACAGCTTAATGAAAATGAACGAGGTCGTATAAACATCCTTGTTAAGAAAGAATGAAAATGCTTACGCTTCAAATAAATAACTTGCAAACGTATGTGATATTACAAATTGTGGAATTTGTGTTCACATTCTCAACATTAAAATTGTTGAAATTTGAAATTGAAACTCGTACATTTAAAATCATTACATAATAATCATTTGCATATGAATAAACAATACAAATAAACTTTCTAGTTACGAACGAAACGAATTTTTGATATATCATTTAATACATATATATAATATCATTTTATCTATAAAATTCAAAAATCATTTAATCTTATTAATAGGTAACACATTGTACACTTATGATCGTCAAAAATAAAGAAATGTTTTTGAAACACTTCTTACTTTACATTTAGAACGTAGCACGGAAGAGAAGAACTGGCAAACTCTCCGCCACACTTTTTAATCGCCATGTTTTTTTTACACAACGTTTGTAAGGAGTTGAAACCATTACACCATGTTCCACATGACATCTTAAGTAATTGATAGTACATAAATTAAAAACACAGACTTGTCCTCTATCGGCATCGTGAAGTAGGAGCACACACTTACATTCTCTTATACTTTGAATATAAATTGAATGAAAATTACATTATTCCCGTAAAATATTATTTAAGAGACTTACGACCGCAATACCTTTTTCCTTATAAACTGGAAAAACATGTTACATAGAAAAGTGTATTTGATCTTGGCTTCAATTTAATCTAGTTACACGTGGGAACAAAGGAAAGTATTCTAGGCAGGTCAAGCAAATACTTAGATCGAACAATCAAACCGTCGGCAAGTCAAACACCAATCACTAGTTATTCAATTAGATGTGGGTCGGAAGTCGCCACCTCGGACCTCACAAACACTACTCTTGGGGTAACCAACGCATAATTTAGAGCCAACACCTCAGGTCCGCTATGTCAATCATGTGAGAACTGTTTGACTTGTTATCTAAGTTTCATTTCGGTTCTATTTTACCCTAAGATGAAAAGGCTTTTATTTAAGAAAAAACACACTGTGATTTATTTAAGATCCAATGTGAGGACCTATATTTATTATATTACAGAAAGACTATCTTTAAACTAAAAATAGAGTTTATTTATTTCTAAGAAACAGATATACATAGTATTTACAATATTATTAACCTATATAGTACTATTAATAATAATAATAAAAAAATAGAAAGTTAAAACAAATTCAAAGGTTTGGGTGTGGCGGTGTACTTTTAACGCTCTACACCATTTTCTTGCTATAGAGCAATACTTATTCAAGGAAAGCACCTGCGCTTCAGTCACCGGTACAATGTACCAGATGCCAACTTTTAATTACTTAATTTTTAATAAACCGTATACTACACAATATTATTCCAATGTAGCATTGATGCAGGTTGCGTATCCTCACTGTATTGCGATGCTGATAAGCTGTAAGAGAAAAATATTAAAAATAATTATTTCATACATATTTACGATATGTTTAAATTGTTCAGACCACCGGTTGTATACTTACAGTTACTTTATGATCGAGCTACGAAATATTTGAACTGAAAACTTCAACAGGTCCGGAAATATCGAATATTGTTTTTATATCACTGATAATGTGAATACTTTATCAGTTAAAAATTTAACATGCTATTAGATCATCGATAAAACAATGTTCGAAACTCAGCTTGACTAACTTAGGTTATTAATACTAACTGAAACAAACTAATTTCACTTAGTATTAATGTTCTGTAGCTCATGTTTGTAGCATTGACTGACTAGCTTAATTAAATGTCGGATTGTTAGTATCAAGATATTAGCAATACTCAAATAGGATCTATTGTTAACCTAATATATTTACTATGGTTGCGCTATATTGTTGACAGTCAACAAGGGTGATAATTGACAGTCTGATTTCTACCTGCACAAAGGTGGCTGAGGTCAGAAGCGACATATAGACATAATCTGAAGTTACTATTATTATAAATGGCAACATATTTTAAAATGTTGTAAGCAAAGCAGTCACCAGATCCTTAAAATTAGGAAATTTTGCTAGTAACACAAAGATACTTTAAAAACAATGTACTAATTTTTTTTTATTTTACACAATTTAATTTTTTAATTTTTAGTTTTAAATTATTTTTATTTTATTTATATAAGCTAAGGTTTCGTGCACACAACAGTTGTGGCAGTTGAGATATTGCAGGTTAGAAGGTAGAAGAAACATATTTATATCGCTGTCAAACATTCAAACCTCGAAGTGTAGATGGTGGTACCTGACGACTCATTGGTCTAGTGGTTAGTACCCCTGACTGCGAATCCATGGGTCCCGGGTTCGATCCCCGGCTGAGACGAACCTCGATGTGATGAGCATTTGGTGTTGTGCTTAGGTCTTGGGTGTGTAAATATGTATTTATACGTCTATCTATCTATAATATGTATGTATATCCGTTGCCTAGTACCCATAAGACAAGCATCACCAGCTTAGCATGGGGCTAGGTCAATTGGTGTGAATTGTCTTTAAAAAAAAAATTACCTACAGGTTGGCAGACATTTAGTGTTCCTTGGAAATGTAATGGACAATTCCACGAACTGTTAAATATAAGTCTCCTATTAAACAAATTTAAGATTTAAGCACTAAAAATACATTTAATTTGGATGAACGGCCATGCTAGGTTTTGCATGGAAAGTGAACAATTGAATTCATCATTTTATCCTGAAATTTAATTAAGTTAATAAACCTAAGTTACATAAACATATTTGTTTAAAATGTAAATTTCATTAATGACGTCGCTGCTAAGTTAATAAAAACTAATGATTTTATTAAATATTTAACACTATTGAATTCATCTTATTGTCCTGAAATTTAGTTAAGTTAGTGAACCTGATACCCGTTTATATGTCTAAGTTGCATAAATATATTTGTTTAAAAAATAAATTTAATTAAAGTTTATTAAAGACGTCGGTGCTAAGTTAATAAAACTAATCATCTTATTAAATATATAACGTATATACAATAAAACATTTCAATTCTATGTTTAATAATAATGAAAATATAATTAATTTGTCTGTTTTATTAGGCACAACAATTGGGGCACAGGATGATATAATATAATCCAATTTCGTCTTAGGCGTGTCCTAGGCAAAATATGTTTATATATGTTTATAGATACTCTAAAATGTAGGACACCAGTCTATCTATTTATTTGTTAGAGAAAACCCTAAGGTTCGATCCACGTGATCCCATGAGTCTAATAACAAACGCATCAGGTAAATCATGTCCCTATTGATCGTACGTCCTATGTGATAACAACATTTCTTGACTTCTATTTATTGAAATAGTTCACCATGAGTAAATTAATGTAAAAGAAATTCACTTGAACAATACTCCAATAATAAGTATGTCCATATAAGCACTCTGGAAGTACTTGTACTGTAACTCTTGTAAAATAAAATTACATTCTTGGCTCTAGTCAACCAAGATATATATATATATATATATATATAATACGTTTTAGTTAAAAAAAAATTCGATTGACATCTGTGATACAGGCGTTAAAATTTAGAATATTCCAATTTGAGGTTTTATTACTATTGTACACACGCGATTCCCCTCGCAAAAAACTGAACTTTCCAGTATTTCCGTAGTGCGTTTAATAAGACAAAAAAGCTCTTAGCTTCGTAACTTTTATTAACTTAACTTTGGTTTATAATTGCACATTGATATATGAATCAACGATATGCTGTAAGTAATAGTATGCTCACACACATGATAATGTCGATGACAGTTTAACAAAAATAAGTAAAGCATAAATACTAAAGATTTATGGATTTAAAGAGTTCAGCTTTAGAAAGCATCGAGGAAAGCGGCTCTTATTGCAACAAGAGTTCTAATCCGGAAGGTTGCGTTTCTAGTGTTGTAACGCCGACCGATTTCCATCATATTCAATAGATCTCGGCCGACTAACAAGTGAAGCAATGCTGGCATACCTGCGGTGGGCTTGGAAAGTTGCAGAAGTGGTAAAAAACAAAAAGGCAAAAGCATGCCGGCTGTACACAAACAACATGACTTATGTACACGCGTTACAAGTTATACTTCTTTGGCGTACTATGCTGACTACGTTGACTATGCTAACTTGAGGGTGTCGATTTTCTGTGACGGTGTGCGGGTGTCGGTTTTTTGTGACGGTGTCCGCGCGCAAAAATTTACTCTCATAATTTTGCCCTAACGCGCCAATAGAAGTATAACTTCAAAAATGTAGAATGAAGATATAGTACGACGGATTATATTAAACTAGGTCATTGCATATTTGAGGGTACGAAAGTAATAGTCAGCTGTGTGGGTAGCAGTGGAAAGACATTCAGCTGAACCAGTAGACTTAAAATATTGAAGCAGTGCTACAACGCTATTTCATTTTAAACACGTATATCGAGATAGATAGTCTTTCTCAAAATAATAATATAATAATCCGAATTATTTTTCGGCTCGTCAACGCTGGTGTAAAAGCCAAAGCATCGGCTCTCGATTATGACTGACTGACTCAGCTCAGTATGATGGCAACAATTTATGAAAAAAGTTTCAGTTCGCATACTATTGCTTTTTTTAGACTATTGCAACCTCCCACAACTACATGCTTATTAGTCTTATAAATAAGATCGACTATCGAAGTTAATATTAGCCGGCTATGTCATTTGTATTTGCAACGTTACCTCCCGGACTATTCGGTATAAAGCAATATTACATATTCCATGTATTCGATACCATTTTATGCATTCCTTTCTTAGCCTATATTTATTCAAGAAAATGTATTTCTACGTACAGTTGTAGTCTAGCAGACGGTACATGAATAAAGAACAAAATTATTAATATTTTTTGGTTACGCTGATGCTCAACTGTCCCAAAATCTTATAGCTTCCTTTACCTTTAAGTTGAATAACAAATAAGTACTGCTGTATGTGTAGACAAGCTACCTTAACCTAAGCTTTTCAGCAGTTCATGTTTGCTTGTTAGCGGATATCGCACGCAATTGTACGATACATACACGCAGCACTGATGTAAATAAAACACTCGTTGCCAGAGAATTTTAGATCTGTAATTGAAAAATGTATGAATTTAAAATATATTTGTAACGGATTATTAATTCTATACTATAGAGTAAATACTTTAGCTCGCATATCATCGAGGCATTATGCCATAGCATAATGAAACATATTCGTCTATACCTTCCAATCCCTTCGGCAGCTCCTAGACTAGAGCTACGCGAATAATGTTGTAGTATCATAGTGGGTTTCGAATATTGAATCCATTTTGCAATTGAACCGATAGGAACGTGCAATTGTAAGCCCGGAACTCGTGCATGGCTAATACCCACTCAAGGGAATCCTTGATATGGTACTACTAAATGATGAATGGACTGTAACAGACGTAAATGTAACAGAGGATATTTGATGTGTCAATTATATAAGATATGCTCCGAGGATTTCATCGAATTCATTACCTGACCTCAAAATAAGGACAATTCTTGTTGAATCTGTTTTTATGAATGTTTCGATAACGCAAAGCTGAATTGATTTCGAAATTAGGTCGAAATGGTAATAAAAGATTTCAAATAGTTCATGGAGATATGGGTATCTTATGACAGGACCTTGGGAATTAAGGAATTGCGATTCTTTCGGATAGCAACTGTGGAAACGTCTGCAGGTGGAAGTTTTCTTTGGAAAATACGACCTCCAACTGTTTAAAAATAGAGCATACTGCTCCCTAAACAGCCGGCAACGGACCTACTAAATTGGATGTCCATGGCCTGTGATGAGTGCCCTTTTTGGGCGTACCATAGAGTAGATATAATAAAAAACGACGGGTTGCACTCCGGGAGTGCCGACAGAAGTGAAAACTTGAATATTAACGTTGTGCATTTTTGATATTTTGGAGTGGTTAGGCAATAATTTTGCACGAATTGCTTTAATTATCAGTATAAAAGTACTATCATTTATGTGGTAGACCACAATATTTATTTATTGCGCTATCGTACACAAACATGACAATTTATATTAAATACGCCAGCTGTCTACTCTCTATCCGTCGTCAGTCTGACCAAATCGTTAATAATAAAGCTTTAGACGTTTCGCAAAATTAAACCTTGACATGTGGAATTAAGGACTATTCAATGCATCAATGTATCTGAGGAAAGAGACAAATTAATTAAAACCGTAAACCATAATCCTTTAAAAAACATCCGTCTTACGAATTGGTCCTGAAAAAAAGTGTACAACGCCGCTAAAGAAGTTTTCACTTCAAAGCCACATTTGGAAATGTCGAACTGACGACGCAAGACTGACAAACCATGACGAATGGAGGACCCTCACATCATCACGTGATGATGCTTAATTGTAATTTTGGTAATGGCCTCGTAACTTCATTGTATGTTCTTCATGCTTCATTAGATGTGTAAGGCTTTAGTATTTACCTCGGACAAAGAATTAGTCTAGCAATTCAAAGGGGGAACGCTGCCAGTATCTTCGGAACCTTGCCTAAAGGGACTCCTTTTAATGATATATTTTAGTTTATGTTAAGTTTAGTTATTTATTTCAATGTATATTATTTTATTATTAGTTTTAGTGATAATTATATGTTTTAGTATTTTAAGGATAACGTAACGTTATTAATGAGGGCATTATTTTAGGTTGTTAGATATTACTAAAGCATATTTAATCAACGATTAATCCCTCGGCAATTCCAACTGATACAAAAACATGAAAGGGAAATGTAGGGAATCAAATATGCCTTTAGAATAAAGCTTATGATCAAGCAATCATTAATTATATATTGTTGTATAGTTTACTATACGAATTCCAACGGAATAATGTACGTGCATTAATAAGATCCAAATACGATTTCTGAGAGTTATGAGAGAGAAAATTGTTATGTTAATAAATTTTTTCGTGAATATTTAATTTTCACGATACATTTATCATCATAAATTACAGATATCATTCACATAATTATAAACTTTTGATGTAAAATTAATAATAAATAATGAAACATTTTCAACCAATGTTCATTATTTTATGATTAAAATTATTGCCTAGGGCAGTGTAAATTAATTTGGCACAGATAGAGTGTTTTAATTATACATTGAAGAGGCATATATTGACAGTTTAATTATGACTTTATTATAATTTCTTAATAAAGATTTATAATTCCAGAGTACTAGTCCTTTTGTAGGTAAAGTGATACAAACTGTTAGAAGGCCTAAATATTTTTCAGGCAAACATGTAACTTTAATTTTTTAAGCTATTGCATAGATTTTATCGCGGGCTTTGAGCGCGGCGACCTAATCAAGAAATTCCGTAACGAAAAAAACCTAACACACGATGACGTAATATAGGTGCGGCAAATACACGTTAGAGTGGGACAGAACGCATACAGCGCATTCCAATCTCTCTGACGAGATCGGTGAGCGCCGCCAGTGCAGCCGGTACGCGTTAGAGTGCGACAGACTATATAGGCGTTTTAGTCTGAGTCTGGTAGTAGATTGAAATAATATAAAAAAAACTTGATAAATATCAAAGAAAAACAAGTATTATATACATAAATATTTTTTTATAAATTGTCTTTACACAAATACATAATTTATTATAAGCCTAACGTTAGACTAATAAGTTATCTAAGTCTAACCAAATTCACTAAAAAGTATATTTAACTTAAGAAAGTGTTTAGAAACGCTACTTACAGTCTCCTTTGCTACGGTTTTCTAGAAAAGCGGTGCCGTTAACGGCCGTCATTTTACGGTTGTTAATAACGGCCGTCTTTTCAATGGCCAAGCTGTGGTTTCCTAGAATGTAGTGCGACCGTATTTTTGAAGTGTTATTCCAATTTCGTTCCACAAATTTTGCTTTCCCTGAGCTTGTCTGTACTCTTTGGATTTTATATTGTCCAAAGCTTCATGATTTCTAACAAAATAAAGTATTTGTTCATCATTTTCGCTCGTCCAAGTAATGACTTGACGATGCAATGCCATTAATTAAATAGGCGCACCGTTACACGCGAAAAACGTTGAACTACTGTTTATCACCACTATGACGGCCTTCATGCAAACGACAACACCGCTATTTGACGTTACGGTGTTACTCCGATGTTATTTATAGACAACGCATGGGTGACGTCACCCAACGTTACATTACGGCCGTTACATAACGGCACCGCTTTTTTAGGAAACCGTAGCTTTAGGGGAGGACACTCTTATGAACTTTCTAAACGACAATTTTATTCATTTTTTTTTATGTCGTTCCTGGTAACGTTATTTTTGTTACTAATTTTTATTTTTATTAATGCATGTCATTTCACACGTTATTTTTTTTTTTTTTGACTGGCTGTGGGAAGGATTTTTTGTTTTGACATTTAAAAAAGATATGGTAAAATCTTTTTTAAATGTCATAATTTTTTTAAAGCGTTGCATAAACAAACGTCAAAAACACTAAAATTACAGAGCACAGACTGAAAAACGTATTTAAATAAATTACACTCATTAAGGTAACAAGGTGAACAATTTACAACGAGGTTCTGTTCACGCTCTTTTTAATCGAATTGTCAACTTTAAACACCGTAAATACTTACGATAAATAAATGTACTATACATTCTGTAGAAGAGATAGAGAAGAAATCATATCATTATTTTTCCCTTGACATACTATATTATGTATAAAGATGAATAATTGTAGGCTATTTTCTTAACATTAAATCTCAGCCCTGTCGAGCATGTATTAATGGAATTTTCTTTCTATATACGCGTGCGAGACCTGGCACGTATTTGGGCTGAAAACTTGCATCCTGTGATAGGCATATCAATTGATCACCTACTTGCCCTAAAGAAAAAATGATTAAGGATTATTGTTATTATTATTAATTACTTAAGATGTCATGTGGAACATGGTGTAATGGTTGCAGCTCCTTACAAACGTTGTGTAAAAAATAAAAAAAAACATGGCGATTAAAAAGAGTGGCGGAGAGTTTATTGCCAGTTCTTCTCTTCCGTTCTACGCCCTTGATTTGAGAGCTGGAACTAAATGTAAAATTACAAGCATTTTATATACATTTCTTTTTTTTGACGAACATAAGTGTACAATGTGTTACCTATATGATTAAATGATTTTTGAATTGGAATTTGATAGACTTATTTGACGTCAAAAGGGACCTGGTGGTGCGCTACTGTTTTGTTCATCATTATTATTTGTCAAAGCAAAATTGCGACCTACCCTACAGATAAATTATACGAAACGACAACTTTAAATAAAAATTCACAGATTAAACACCAATATGGACATTTATTCAATTATACATCTACGTCATTTTGATATGTGTCAAAATACCCTAATGACATTATGGTCACGTCAAATTTAATGCAATTTTCCGTAAAATGTGATAATCAGGGATTTATTATGTTTGTATTAGCTTACAATATTTCATATTTAATATCCAATGTCTGCAAGTGGTACTTGGTTATCAGTAAGACGAAAGGTTGGTGGATTGAAAAAAATCAATGAATAGTATTAAGCCTGTATTCACTTTGATTATTGATTAGGAGAAAACAAGTGTGGACAGCGACTGATTAGTGCAGGTGTTTAGTTGTCTGCGTAGTAACATGATTAGAAGCGTATTCTATTTTTTTGCGAGTGAACTGCGAGTAGCACGTCACTCCCTTCCCCTTCACTCGCAGCGCCTGCCAAAACATGTCAGGACATGTAGCAGAACTTTTCAGTCAACCTGAGAGCAAAGTAATATTCCGTCGTATCTTCAGCAGCCAATTCATTAGAGAGAGCTTGCGCACTGAATGGGTCTTCTATTAATTTTTCGAACACATATTTTCCTTGGTCTTGCAAGTTGAGCTTTCAAAACTAAGAAGCTTATACTCATCTCTTTTAATACTTCTTTCAGTACTTCTTCCAATTGCAAGCGCGCTTCTCGATGTTCGTGTCGAACTTGCCGATCGACCGACAACTGAATTTACTTAACAGAACCATAGATTTATATCGAGAGAGATGACACTATTTTCTCAGTACACTTGTTGTGTATAGATTGCACAGGTGTTGTCGGCATTTTGTTAACGCACACATTCAAAAACAATGCCACAGTTTTCCTCACACGGGGCCTATCTAACGCTATAAATCTATGAACAGAACCACTAAACAAGAATTGGACACTACTTGGACTACACACCTGCAATAATTATCCTCAATTACAAATCACTTGCACTCGCACTAATCAAAGTGAAACAGGCCTTTAGATTTAAAAGAGGTAATAGTGATGGTATGGTATAAGGTTATTTTTATATTAATATCAGATGGATTACTTATAACATGTGACAAAACAAACATCTGAGTCTACAAATTCAAAATAAATACTAATTCACTGAGAATTAATTTAGCGGTAAATGCGTCTTGCACTTGTTGTCTTAAAAGAACAATAAATAGTTGAAAGGTTTAAAAATACGTTGCCGGCCTTTGAGGATGTGGTACGCTTTCTTCTGGCATGGGAGCTGGGTTCCATAAGGCGTGGTGTGCGACAAGAAGTTTCTCTAGCGCTCTATCTTAAAAAGTGTTCTATGGATCTTCTTCTACATTTGATTGTGCATTATGTCTTGATGTCCGATTATGAAACTTAGCCGCAAGTATTAATCTGAAAAGTACATTGGAATACTATTAAATATGCGATAAAAGATGCAGAGATAACGTATTCTACGCGACACCACAGGATTCGATTTAGGTCGGAACATTCTTCGTCGACAGGGACCTTGATGATCCGATCGGTCAAAAACCTGTAAATCCACTCGCACAACTTCACGGGTAGCCTCTAAGCTGGGAGTTTCGCAAGAAGTGCTTTTTTTTTTTTTTACTTGGGGAAATGCATTGCGCATACCCCACCGCGGTGCGACTGCTTAGTGCGGGAGGGTTATGTGGGACTCGCGAATGTGCATACCCACTAAAACCCCAAGGCGCCACCAACAATCGCCTTAGGCGGGATGCGGTAACAGCAGAGCCTTATCCGCTTCCCGACATGCGATGCGGCAGTTGTGTCCGCCTCTCCCCGCCCATTGTTGATTTGTGAAGATACTTGACACAGCAAGTATCCTTCACAGATCGGGCCATACGCATTTAGGAATAGCTAGGGGAGATCGGGTCCAGTGCTTGCAGGGATGGATCACCATCCCTTCTTTTGAACGCATGGACCCCTGCTTCCCCGCTTGGGCACTCTTTAGGTGGCGAGGATTTGACGGGCCTGCGGTTTCTTTCGCCGCCGCGGACGGGTTCCGGGACAAAGCTCCCTGGTTCTTCCCGCTTCTTCTTTGACTTTCATGACCGACTCGCAGAAATTATAGAAGATTTTCCACGAGCCGTCATTTCCTGCGCTTACTATGGCTTTCACTACGTTTGGCAGAATTGCGTCCTCACCCTGGAGGGCATCTAACAAAGTGCCTTGTGCCATACACGATCGAACAAAGTTTTTCACCATAGCAGCCTGTTTGTGAGTAAGGTATAAGGTCACCTGCTGAACGACTACGGCGAAAACTCTGGTGCTGTTCTAGATACCGAAGGAACTGACTGTGGGTCGGGTGTATTGCGGCAGTCTTTTACCCTTTCGGGACGATGCCGTGCGAGAAAGAGTGCGGGAAAAGACGCGTTAATACCGAAGCCTGTCTGTGAATTCGACTTAAGGTCTTTCAAGAAAAGAGCGTACTAATTCTTAAAAAGCCGGTAACGCACTCGCGAGCCCTCTGGCATTGAGAGTCCATGGGCGGCGGTTTCACTTAACATCAGGTGAGGCTCCCGCCCGTTTGCCCCCTGTTCTATAAAAAAAATGTCTAAGGAGTGTGTAAATACATATTTGTGAAAACAATTTTTCTATGATCTACACTATAAAACATTAATAGCTATATATTTTACATGTATCATTAGTAAAAAGGATGTAAAAGATTAGTAGAAAGGAACATTGTTAGATTTACAATCACCAACAACCCACTGCTGGGACGAAACTTGGTGCCTGAAGAGACATTCTGCACCACATATTTTAATACTTAAGCAAAAGAATACATTAAATATACAGAAAAAATCTAACTGATCTACCAGCTAAATATCCGTATAAAAAGTATAAGAACCTTACTTATAATTATAATACAAGGATATTAAAATATATTTACGTCGCCATATACTGTATAGTTTTGGAACTAATGAACAACTTGAATATTTCCATGTAAAATTTCAATGGGAAAACTATCTTAGATAATCCTTTCTGTTGTCAGGTGGAAACGGAGGGCGCCCCCCAGCCTTCATCAGCTTCCCTACCCCTCTGCCCCGCGGGAAAACCCGATGTCGACGAACAGCCTTTGCTCGGAGAAGGTGAGTGATTAGTTTTCGTATCGTACTTTTAAAACTATAGTTGACTACTTTTTACGAAACATTTTTATTAATTTATATTAAAGATATCTGATTTTTTTATGTAAAACATGCGACATTTGTTGAAGTATATCCACTTTTCATATTGTTGCATTACTGTCAATTTACACAGATTGGACTAAAGCTTTTAATAAATTTGTAATATAAACGGAATTTTAAAGAGTAATTATTATTGGAAATATAATAGCATTTTTATAAACCATTTTGTTCACACCTAAACGCTTCCTCTTGATATCCATCTTCCTCCAACTAGGCATTGTTATGAGTCATCTGTTCACCTCGTAGATTCTCTTTCTTTTGTTGTCTCTGGCACATCTGCTCGTATCCAGCAAACGTATAATTTGCTTTTGAAGTCATACAGATTTCACATCTTATTATAAAAATGGGACAGAATAAGAATGAAAATACTTTAATTCAATACATCGGTTAGATCTGGAATATCTCTCGGGAGAAAATGGTTAACATTATCAGTGGCTTGGAAAATTGATTTAGAAAAATATTACTTAGGTACATTACCCACAAGTGCATACTGATAAGTAGTACTAAAATATCTATAATCGAGTTAACAAATATATTAACTCGATTTTTTTTAAAGTCAAAAACAGAAAGCCCACGGAAGCAAACCAGCTCATCTTATGTTTTTAATACAAAGCTGGAACGTGATAAGCTCTTTTTACAATAATTGGCGTAAGCCCGTGGGTTTTATACATATATTTTAATAGCTGAGTTTTTTAATACAACCAAGGTAAAATAAAAAAGGGTGCGTGTACTTATGTACGCGCGTTAGAAGTTATACTTCTTTGGCTTTCTTTATTTTTTTTAAATATTAAATAATTAATAACAAATATTTAACGTTAATAATTTAATAATATTTAGTATATTATTCAATTATTAATTAATTATATTATTCGTTCAATTTAATAACTACGTATGTTTCATAACCTTTTAACTAAGTAACAATAGGTCTGTGAAAAAGCATTGCTAAATTTCTTTGAAAAAATAATTATACCTCTTTTATTTGTTTAAAAAGTAAATGTCATTATGTTCATTCAAAATTCTTTGTTGTACTTGTAGATTGTTTTATTCCCATCTCGCTCGCGCACGCTATAATCACACTGACAACTTTGTGTCTCAGGTGCGCGCGCATCGTAAAATTTCACTCTCATCAATTTTTCATAACGCGCCTAAAGAAGTATAACTTCAAAAATAAAAACAAGAGTTCTTTGTTAAATAATTCGATGATCTACGATTCGTAGCAAATACTTCTGATATTTTAGATGTATAAACCCAATTCATAAGAGCTGTTTTTAAAATGTATATTTTTTTTATTACATCGCCTCTAATCACGGAATCTCTAAAACCAGGCGTATTAACTAGAACTAAGGTTTATAAACACTATAATTCTAACATCAACTATATTCATTACATTAAATGACAAGTGGGTTCCAACGTTGTATTGAAGTGGATACTGATTGGTTCAGCCCGTATGTGTACAACCCTAACCACATATAGTATATGAAAAATCATAAAGCAACTGACTGAAATAATTCGTAGGACAATTTTTTTCATATCTAGTATACGGCAAAATAAAGATTAGTCAAAAATAGTCAAAGGACTTAGTGCAGTGTAATACATAAAAAAAAGCATCGGGTCAGATTAGAAGTATGACTTAGGCAGCGTTCAAGTATTACGTAACGAAATTTGGGGTCCTTTTGTAAAACGTTACGATGCGGAGCGGGGATTGATGAGTACGCGTTATTGTTATATTATTTGCGACTTTCCAGTACTTTACACCACATAATGGTAATTTTTTGGTAAAAAGAGTCACTGGGTGGTCACAAAACGTCTTACTATTGGGTACAGAAAAACGTTACTGCGCGTTACATGGGGGGGGAGGTGTCAATAATCTCCAAAAATCGTGACGCATTACTTAACGCTCCCTTATGAAGATTTCACAGGCATCAAATGTATTATATGCATTGGACTTGTATCGTGTTATACCATGGCTTTAACTAAATTTAAAATGATCAAAAGTACTTGCGTGTATTAAATATTAATTTTGAAAGGAAATGAATACTAAAAGCAGAAGCAATAGAATTAATAAATAATACATAAGCCACTCTAAGTGCACATAATTGATTTAAAAAGGAAATTTATAAATATTAATTAAAATGTCTTTGAATTGAAATGTGTTTTACTGTTTAACTTATTTGTCGTAGAAATTTGGGAAACGCAAATATTTATCTTTTTATATCTTCTTACAGATATTATTTGCGATTGATATAATCTGATAATTCATATCGCGTATGTAAGCTCACCGTAGCGATTTCAATATTGTGACTTTCTTCTTCTTATAGTGCCATCTCCTTGCGAAGGTTGGCGATCATCATGGCAAGTTTGATTTTGGATGCCGCGCTTCTAAGCAATGACTTGGTGCTTTGACCAAACCATTGTTTTAAGTTTTTTGCACTTTGCCTTGTGACTTTGGACTGAATAATTCCAAGTTTGCGGTAGCATAGAAGTAGATGCAGAAACGAGGGCTAAAGCTACGATTCCACCAATGTGCTGAACTGTGCGGTACAGTGTTGGACAGCGTACGGCACAAATATATGTTTTGGTCGAAACACTCAAGCGAACAATAACAAATTGTGCGCAAATATTTAAGTAGTGGATACGTGACGACGCGCACACGAACGTTTAAAGAACTCAGACTTGCTTCCGTTACTAAAGTGAAAACATTTAACTGTGCACGCACAACATTATAACACACAGGATGCAGCACAAAGCGCAACGTTTTCCAGCCCGTCCATATTAGCAATTGTTGGCAGGAAATCTTATCAGGAACATGTGTGCAACACTGTGCGATCACAAAAGTTACACACAGCATTACCGGTGGAGACGGAAGCCTAACGCGAAACGCGTTTAGTACTTTACTTTAGTTTAGCACAAAGTGTTTGTAAACAAATATTTTTGTGGAATCGTACCTAAGACTTATTTATAATGGGTTGGATGAAACTTTAGATACGTAAACCGAAATTGGTAACTTTATTTAATAACTTTCTTAGGTAATCGCTATTTCATTACGAACACGATGGCTCAATTCTCCGGCTTCTAAAATTATTTGTTGACGCAAAGTTTGTCGATAAACCATATAAGTTTTTATAAATCATAACATAACTTGGCTATAAATTTCTACCAATAGATATTATATTACACCAATTTTAATATGAAATACATTAATTCAATTAAAGGAAGTTGTTGTTGATCTGTTAAATAATCTCTTACAGTAAATAAATTATTTATGATTTTTTATTTCTATAACTTTGAGTAGATTTATTAATCGTTTGTTATAAAAGCGTAAAAACTCTTCCAGCTTAGCATTGAATCTACGGCTATGTTTTAAGTGACTATAGCTTAAGAATAGTGACTGTACTTTATACGCCGTGCGCAAAACAGACAATATATCTAATCCAATCACAGATTTTGACATCACCCCTCTTTCCATTTGACCATTCATAATGAAACGAAATGCATGTAGTTTTTGTTTCAAATTCTCACCTTTTTTTTTTTTACTTGGGCAATGCGCAATGCATTTCGCATTGCGCATACCCTACCGCGGGAGGGTTATGTGGGACTCGCGAATGTGCATACCCACTAAAACCCCAAGGAGCCACCAACAATCGCCTTAGGCGGGATACGGTAACAGCAGAGCCTAATCCACTTCCCGACATGCGATGCGGCAGTTGTGACCGCCTCTCCCCACCCATTGTTGATTTGTGAAGATACTTGACACAGCAAGTATCCTTCACAGATCGGGCCATACAGTCCAGTGCTTGCAGGGATGGATCACCATCCCTTCTTAATCTTAATTCTCACCTCTCCACGAATCCGTTGACAAAATTTACACCAACAAACTGCGGTTCAAGTTGTTTTTGATAAGCGAACACAATAGCAAGTATCATCAGTATAAATACAATAATTTTGCTCTAATACAATTTTTATCCGTAATCTAAAGTTATTTTAAATGTTTATTAAAGTCTAGGCTCTCAAGAATTCACTGCTTCTAGTAGTGAGATTATTATCCTTTATATTTTTTTATTCTTATTTTCTTTGTGATATTGTTATTCTATTCGAAAGAGATATGTGCTCCGTATATTTTCAACGCTCACGAATTTAGTTTTAGTTTCTAATAAATAAGCATGAATCTTTTATACATTTTCTGTTTCAAGTAGTTATCTATGATTCGTAGCAAATACGCTTTCTACTTTATCTATCAACAGCGCGTCAATAAACTGTATGCACATCACTATCAAAATCAAAGACAATGTTTTAAAATGATTATTATATTATACCATATATATTTTTGTATGGGTTTGAATTTTGGTTCCATTCTCGGAAATAGTTATTTCCAAACAGTATAATATCATTTGATTTTTACTTAATCGCCTTTTCTGTGTTAAATAAATATATGTTTGCCAGCCATCAGGACACCGAGTTGTCCATAAAACCTCAAGGATTTCTCACTATTATTATGCCTTATATATACTGCAGTATGTAACGTAGAAAAGCGTTATGGCCAAAAACTAAGAAACACAACTTCCCTTCCAAACAAATTGAGTTAAAAAAAATCTTCCCTCACTGATCGCGAAATATTTTTTAATTAGATAATACTAATTACAATTTATAAAAAAAAACAAAAATGAGTAACTACTATAACAAAAGCAAAGCAAGCTCTTCGTTTTTGTGCATAATTAACCGAAAAATCGATTAAAGAACGAAATTTTTTTGTAGTCGTGTTATCCAAGTCAAACTTATAAACGAAATAGCTACCATTGTTATATTTTTATCGATAGAACTCAAGCTTCCAACTTCATGAATGCACCCAATAATCCTCTTATGTTATCCTTTGTTTTGTGACTTTTCCATTTGGTCATTTTTGTCATCGAATCGTAGTCACATTTTAAATGTATTTTGCGGATGTTTGTTGTTACATAATTCAATGAAACAAAATTTTGTTTATTAAATCACAATACGTATTGGTACGAATTAAATAATATTTTGTATGAAAGATTAAATAACTACAATTTTACTCAAATAGCACTTTATGGCAGGTACCTAATTTGTATAATAAAGTTGGTTATTTTGAAATTGTAAATATTAGCACTTATTTCCTAAAGTGCATTTCACTACACCTAAACATTCACTATGCTTATATTCACACTATTATCTTTCCGAGCCAAATAAATAACACTCTTTCGAGTAAATAAATTATAGTGATATTAAAAAGTATATTTGTCTGAGAAACATGCTATTCAAGCCGTGCGTACCATACGCAAAGTACTCTTTCAGCCAAAGACCAATAATTAAAAAAGTCGACGAGTACTCCGTTCTATATAAAATAATACATACATTGTATGATAATGAGTTTACCCCTTCAAGATATTTCCTTTCTTTGCATCATCTTTCCTGCATCGCTCGTAGATTTAATAAGGTAGAAGCGGAATCATTTTAAGGTAAATTACTTGAAAGTCTGTCAACAAATGTATAGTTGAGTTTGTAGGTTTAAATGTACTTTGAGTGCCCTATCAACAACATTGTAGTAGGTATTAGTGGATTACGTATTTCAACCACCGTTGAATTTCCGAGAAAATTGGTAAAAGTAGTAAGTAATAATATTTTGTATGAAAGATTAAATAACTACAATTTTACTCAAATAGCACTTTATGGCAGGTACCTAATTTGTATAATAAAGTTGGTTATTTTGAAATTGTAAATATTAGCACTTATTTCCTAAAGTGCATTTCACTACACCTAAACATTCACTATGCTTATATTCACACTATTATCTTTCCGAGCCAAATAAATAACACTCTTTCGAGTAAATAAATTATAGTGATATTAAAAAGTATATTTGTCTGAGAATCATGCTATTCAAGCCGTGCGTACCATACGCAAAGTACTCTTTCAGCCAAAGACCAATAATTAAAAAAGTCGACGAGTACTCCGTTCTATATAAAATAATACATACATTGTATGATAATGAGTTTACCCCTTCAAGATATTTCCTTTCTTTGCATCATCTTTCCTGCATCGCTCGTAGATTTAATAAGGTAGAAGCGGAATCATTTTAAGGTAAATTACTTGAAAGTCTGTCAACAAATGTATAGTTGAGTTTGTAGGTTTAAATGTACTTTGAGTGCCCTATCAACAACATTGTAGTAGGTATTAGTGGATTACGTATTTCAACCACCGTTGAATTTCCGAGAAAATTGGTACTTTTCCCTTGCCTTAAAACTCCGTATTTTGCTTATGGAACAACACGCATTATGGATTAATAATAATCATTATGCATATACACGCAACAGTATTTTCTTTTGGCGCGTTAGTAATAAATTATGAGAGTGAGTTTTACGATGCGCGCACACCGTCACAAAAAACCGTCACCCGAAAGTTAACATTTTGAAATAAAAATTGTCCATTTATTTAATTATGTAGAAATATATTTTTTGTGATATTTAAATTAACTTTATTTAAGTAGTTCTTCTTCCTATCCGGTGCACTCTTGACAGAGCGGTCGTGATCGCTAGGAAGTAGTTGTAGGGGCAGATGTGATGCGCTTCACGACGTTTTGCCATCGTTGCCTATTCGCGGTCATCCTGCTGCACTGATTGAGAGAGTCTCCTACGGCCGACTTGATTTGGTCAGTCCAACGCGTAGGTGACCTTCCGCGCGGTCTAGTGCCTTCCACCTTCCCCTGGACGACAAGGCGTTCTATGGACTGATCACCACGCCGAGATACGTGACCGAAGAATGTAAGGATGCGAGATTGTACTGTTGAAAACAGACGCTGCTTAATACCGAGTTCTTGAAGTATCGAGACGTTTGTACGAAACTCGGTCCACGAAACCCCAAGCATTTTCCTCCAGCACCACATTTCCAGAGCGTCTATTTTCTGCTTTTCCACATCTCGCAAGGTCCACGTTTCAGCTGCGTACAGAAATATGGGGAATATAAGTGTCTTCACGAGCCTGGTCTTCGTGGCTTTTGTTACATTCCTGTTTCTCCATATTTTTTGCATCTTGTCCATCGCCGTTCTTGTGATGCCCATACGTCGTTTAACCTCATCGATGCATCCGCCATTGCTTGAAATCTGAGCCCCAAGATAAACATAAGATTGGACCACGTTGCATTTCGCGATTTGAGTAACTTGAGGCGAATTATTTCTGGCACGGTCAACAATCATCACCTTGGTTTTGCTGCGATTTATCTTTAGTCCAAACTCATGGCTCACTCGTTCCATCCTTGACAGAAGCTCTTCCAAGTGTTGCGAACTGGATGCAAACAAAGTGGTGTCATCCGCGTAACGCAGGTTCGCAATTCTGTATCCACCAATTGTTACACCGTCTGTCCAGTCTTCCAAAGTGATGCGCATTATTAGCTCTGTGTACACATTGAATAAGAGCGGTGATATTATGCAACCCTGGCGTACTCCAGCACTAGGATGGAAATCACCTGATAGGACATCATCTGTGCGTACTGAAGCTGTGCCTTCTTCATAAAGCCGTCTTAAAAGATGCACAAGATGTTTTGGTGTGCCCATGTCTAGCAGAGTCTTCCACAACACCGGCCATCTCACAGAGTCGAATGCTTTTGAGAAATCAACAAAGCAAATGAACACGGGCTTATTAAATTCTCTTGACTTCTCTATGATCTGGCGTAAAATAAGAATTTGTTCCCGAGTGCCTTTCCCCTTGACAAAACCGGCCTGTTCCGGAGCAATCTCCTTAGAGAGGTAGGCTTTCAGGCGCTCGTTGAGAATATGTAACAATATTTTGCTAGCGTGTGGTATCAGAGCAATGAGACGGTAATTGTTACATTTCTTCGTTGAGCCCTTCTTGTGCAGGGGTGTGAATATGGTGTGTGTCCATTCCGAAGGCCAAACTCCTGTCTGCCACACCTTATTGCAGATGAGATGAAACATCTGGTCGCCACGTTCTCCTAAGGCTTTAATTGTTTCTATAGGAATTGCATCTCTACCAGTTGCTTTTTTGCTTTTCAGGAGTTTTATGGCAATTCTTACTTCGGACAGAAGGATGTCTGGTTCCAAATTCTCTGGCTCTGGTTCTGTGCTTATAGACAGTCGCGACTGCGGATCCAGGAACAATGACTGGCAATAGCTCCTCCACGTTTCAGAGATCTGTTCGAGTTCTGTTACCACTTCATTTTTGTCGTTCTCGATAGCCCAGGTTTTAGCAGGTAGAGATTTAGTAATTAGACGAATTTTGTGGTAAAGATCTCTAGACTCGTGCTTCATAGCATGTTTTTCAAGTTCGTCACAAATTCTATGAAGGTGGGAATTATGGTCTCGCCTGCAGCAGGCTTGGATGTTAGCAGACAGCCGATTCAGTTCTCTTATGTCTGCTCCTGCGGCTTTCTTAAAGCGCCTCTCTTCTATAAGGGCAAGGGTACTGTCCGTCATCCAGTGTTGACGTTTGCGCGTTTCTGATCCCGGACTAGACTCCGTGACTGCATTTTGGATGAGTTGTTTAGCCTTATTCCATAGCGTGTCTGGTGTAGCTTCGGTGTGGTTTACAACTGTCCAATCTGTCCAACTCCGCTCAATGGCTGCAGTGAATTTCTCGTTATCTGCTACTTCAATCCGTCTTGTCTTCTTGGAGGATCGAGCGGCTTTGAGCTTCAACCTCATCTTTGCGATAACGAGTTCGTGATCGGAACCACAATCAGCCCCAGGAAGCGTGTGGGCGTTAAGAATAGAGGTGCGCCAACGTGATCTTATCAGTATGTAGTCGATCTGATTTTTGGTTCTACCTCCAGGTGACGTCCAGGTGAACAGTCTACGGGGATGGTGTTGGAATAGACTGTTCACCACTACCATGTTGTTCTCGTCTGCGAACTGCATCAATCTTTCACCTCTTTCGTTACGAACCCCAAGTCCGAAGTTTCCCACTGATTTGCTGTATTGGGCAGAGTTTGCGCCAATTTTTGCGTTGAAATCACCCATTATTATAAGTAACTCTCTATTGGGGATTTTGGCAATTGTTGCTTGTAAATCTTGGTAAAAACTCTCCAGTACGAGGGGTAGAGCTTCACTAGTGGGGGCATATGCCTGAATTAGGTTCAAGTTTACAGGTGACGCTTTGAGCTTCATAGATATAATGCGGTCGCTTACTGCCTCATACCCTATCACACTGTTATTCTGATGCTTAGGAATTAGAATCGCTACTCCGTTTTGGCTACTGTCATCGCTACTGGAAAAGTAAACAGCATGGGCGTCGGTAAAGAAGTGCCCGTTGCTTCTCCAGTGCGTTTCTGTTAGACCGCAAATGGATAAACCACATCTGGTGACTTCCCTCTCCACGATATCAAGTTTACCGGGCTTTAGCAACCCGCGAACATTCCACGTGCCTATCTTCTGGATTTTTCGCAACTTGACGGGGTTTCCAGTAGCATTATTTCCACGTGGAGCCTGGTCTCTTACTCCAACATGGCCGGTAGTCCATTTCCCACCGCTCGCCCCGGACGCGGCGCGGCGCCGCTGGCTAGGCGGTTCGCATGGCAGTCGTGATTCTTTTGTGTCTACTTCCATAACGATTTTCTCGGGAGATTAGCTGCAGTGGTTTCCCGTTGCCTTCTGCACCAGTTCTTTTAGGGGTTATTTGAACCCCAAGGCCGCTGTAGCCTCTTCTGACCTCTGGTCAGGTATGTGGTTATACCGCCACTGCTCGGTCGCCATTGCCTCGTCTGTTATCTAGCAGGGGGACCACGGTATAGGAATACCGCCGCGGATGATGTGTTGTCCGCGCGTGCAGGTGAGGTTGACAGTTGGGGCCGGAAAGATGTTAAATCCGTTCTCCCCCATTACCCCCCTTTAAGTAGTTAATGCGTTATAATAAAACTTTTAATATATTTAAACACTTTTTTTCTATTGTTAGTGTCGTTTTTTCTACAAACGTAGAATAAGGCGAAAGAAAAAGATTTTAAAAGATTTTTATCTTGTTACGCCAAAGAAATACAACTTCTAACGCGTGTACATAAGTACACACACATGTTTTTTTTGTTTTAAACTAGTTCGCAATTTAAATTAAATTGGTATCAAATTGCTTAAAGCTACGGTTTCCTAGAAAAGCGGTGCCGTAATGTAACGTTGGGTGACGTCACCCGTCGTCTATAAATAACATCGGAGTAGGTTTTCTAAAGAACGTTCTGTTACACCGTTACATCAAATAGCGGTGCTGTCATTTGCATGACGGCCGTCATAGCGGTGATAAACAGTAGTTCAACGTTTTTCGCGTGTAGCGGTGCGCATATTTAATTAATACAATGACTTGGACGACCGAAAATGATGAACAATTAATTATTTTGTTAGAAATAAATAAAGCTTTGTACAATATCAAATTCAAAGAGTACAGACGAGCTCAGATGAAGCAAAACTTGTGGAACGAAATTGGAATAACACTTCAAAAATACGGTCGCACTACTTTTTAGGAAAAGCTTGGTAAATCACGGTAAAGACGGCTGTTATCAACAACCGTAAAATGACGGCCGTTAGTTAACGGCACCGCTTTTCTAGGAAACCGTAGATTTACAGTCCTTTATGAGTTAAACGTTATATCTATTCTCGTAATATTATCATTTTGAGCGGAAATATTCAAATATAGAATATTAATTGTGATGACGTTGACGGGCGTTGGACGTTGATTACAGATTCCACGTTTGAAATCACAAATGAGTCCATGTTAATACGTTAAATCATTATATTGTCCGCTATTTCCATAAACTCTTGATTACTCTCTATTTTTTTAATAAAATATCCGAAGCGAATGTGTATTTTGCAAATTCAAACCGTTTTAAAATGAAGTGATTGCTTGTTCCATTTATTGTAATGGCACTTGCTGACTGCGACTTGTTGGGATGGGAGTTTATAAAGTGATATGAGAGTTGGTTTTCAAAATTCTCGTGTCACAATGTTCGTTCCCATACTCCTCCGAAACGGCTCGACCGATTCTTATGAAATTATTAATGCGTATTTAGTAAGTTTGAGAATCGGCCACTATCTATTTTTCATACTCCTAAGTGATAATCCCAATTTTTTTTTGTTTATATTTTTTAATGATATAGCATACAAAAATACATGTAAAGTTTTCCTTGAAATAATATACATGGCAAAACAACGTTTGCCGGGTCAGCTATTTATATAAAAATATTCGCAGAAATACTCAAGCAATGTGGTTGTGTGGACGTTGATCATGGATTTATGTAGCTGCTGATCGGCAGCTTTAGACATGCCGTTCCCGGCTTAACCCTACGAGCAAGTGTTATTTGAACAAAGAAATTTAAAAACTATTTTGAACTTAATTAAAAAAATTCAAATATTGACCGAATTGTTTTAGCACAATTCGTATATTCCACGTGCCATCTTTGACGATGTTGACGTATAGGCAATTATTCATAACATCATAAATTCTTCCTCGCGTATGTTTACTTTGGATTTAAATTGATTGAGCACATCCTACGAGAGAGTAAATTGATTTTACGCAGTGTTAGTCTTAGAATGTTTATATGAGCTAAGATGTAATTATGGAAGAACCTAATTAATACAGTGTATCATATCCATTTTGGGCTTGTCCCTATAGTACAGTTTTTACCAAAATACGGTGAAATCTATTTCGTCGGAATGGAGATTGGATTAGTACAGTTTAATTCGCGTCTGTATTACAATAAATAACAGAAAAGCTGAGACATTGAGAATATGAATGTAAAGATTATAAATTTTGAATCGGTTTAGTTATTTATGGAATTAATTAGTCTATTTTGTAAAAATCTTGAACGGTTATAAACGGGAATTCATTATATTATTTACATAACGTTTGAAGTGGTTTTCAATCTTGGTTAGAGAAATTGTTATTACTGACTCGGTTTAAAGGGACGGCAACTTTTTAAATTAATTTATTTAATTCTGTTTTTTACTTATGTTATATGTTTTCATATATAAAAAGCCCTACATCTTAATATATATAAATTACGTGTCACGTTGTTTGTCCGCTATCGACTCCTAAACTACCGAACCGATATCAATCAAATTTGCACACCGTGTGTAGTTTGATCCAACTTAAAATATAGGATAGCTTCCATCTCAATTTATACCCGCAATATTATTTTATTGCAAAATATTTGTTTAGTATTTAATAGTCACAATTCTAACAGTTGGCGCTGAGTTGAAAGTACCAACGTTTCACATAAGCTACAATTTAATGGCATAACCACCAAAAAACATGGTGATCCCCATGACTGGTGTTCTCCTACCGTTTCCCTTGAATAGTTTGCTACTATGTAATATAACAAAAACCTTA
The DNA here is from genome assembly GCA_963693345.1 of Pieris melete. Classification (NCBI taxonomy): domain Eukaryota; kingdom Metazoa; phylum Arthropoda; class Insecta; order Lepidoptera; family Pieridae; genus Pieris; species Pieris melete. The sequence continues at coordinate 1,322,047 of CAVNZK010000127.1, forward strand.
GCCACAGCAACGCTTGACCGGTCTGCTAGTTATATTCTAAAATTATAAGTATCAAATTTCAGTGTTATTCTCCCATGAAAGGAGTTCCGTGTTTTAATGAAATGTTTGAGGAAGACAGAAATTCGTTTAATTGTAAACTTGGTATGCGCTGGTTTTGATAACATTTTATGTAGAAAGGTTTGATCATAGACGTGTTAGGCTTTTAATCAATGGTCAAGTCACTAGTGGTTAGCATGTTTGGCCGATGGCTGGCCATGCGTCATGCTCGTGAACGGGTGCTTCTTGTGGTGACTGGTCGTACTTGAATTCCTGTATGCGGTGATGTTGCTTATTTCGACTATGTGTTTGTTTGTTGTTCCCACGAGAATGTAAGTGCGTGCTCCTATTTCACCATGCCTCCTGCTGATAGAGGACAAGTCTTTGTTTTTTTTTAATTTATGTTACTATTATTATTTACTTGATGGAACATGGTGTAATGGTTGCAGCTCCTTACAAACGTTGTGCAAAAAAAATATGGCGATTAAAAAGAGTAGCGGAGAGTTTATTGCCAGTTCTTCTCTTCCGTTCTACGCCCTTGATTTGAGAACCTTTGTATAATGAGAAATAATACCTGTATAACATTTCGCTTGTCCAAACTAACATGAGTTAACCCGTAAAATAATGAAGCAAGAACAGTTAGGGTAATTCAGAGTCAAGACTGCCCACTAATTATGACTCCCGTACGTCAAATCGATTCGAGTTCTCGATCGATTGATGCGCAGGAGTCGATTTTAGATTTCCTCTATAAGAAATTATATATATATTAGCTTTTATTATTAGTTACTCGTAATAGTATGAAATGTTTTAACTTTTTCGTTTATATCGTCACCTTTCAATCGGAAACAAGGGGTGCCCATTCGAACCAGGTTAAACGCTTTTTTAAAATATATTAGTAGATGGTTTACGATGTTTTCCTTCACCGTACGAGCAAGTATTTTAAGTCTACATATAAAGAATCGTCCATTGGTGCACAGCCTTGAAGGCACGACCTCAGGGCTGAGAGACGCTCGGTAAAACCACGAGTCTACTTAATATATCTAATTGAACTCAAATTAAATTGGTGTACCATATGATCTTATGAAATAGCACGTGATTCGTGCAAGCTATACACTTATTTATTTGTGATGATAAACAATACATAGTAATAATTTAAATAAGACAGCAAGTTGGTTTGGCGTATAATAATTATTGGATAAAATTATAAATACCTGTTAAGCAACAGTTGTGGGGGTCCAAAGAAAGTTTTTAAAGTTTTTTTTACCTTTAATGTTTTGCTTCCTTTGGGTTCTGTCTTTGAACCAAAACTTGGAGATTAAAAAGAGCGGCGGAAAGTTTTTTACTAGTTCTTCTCATCCGCTCTACGCCCTCTGTGGGAACTGGTAATGTAAATTTAGATCTTCCTTTTTTAAATAGTGACATTGGGTACGTACTTACGTATATATATATATATAGTTTGGTTAATTATAAAAAGCGCAAATGGTAAAACATCAGTTTTGCTTGTAATAACTTTACCTACCCTTTAGTTTACCCACACTCATAAATTGTAATATAACATTTTCGTTTCCGATAATGTACAACAGGTCAACATCGCTTATACCCTTTATAGGTAATAGATGTATTAGTTTTAAGAACACATAATTAAGAAACTGTTTTTTGTTAGTCCAGCGTCACAACCTCACTACCCCTAATTTGATGTTAAAGGCCTTGTTTTAAACGTTTTAAGTCAGTTAACATCCAGCTTCAAACAAAGTGTTTCATTCATTTGAACATCCCTTCAACAACCGTCACCGAACTTAACTCGAGAGATGGTTTTTCTATAAGTTAATTTTTTGATACCGCAAATTTTTCTATAAAGACATGTGTACTTTCAATGTATAGTTATAACGATATATTATATGCTATTTTAATACGCATTTATTTCATAAGAATTTGTCTTGTAATAATGTTGTTAACGGTCCCAATCACACTGTATCCCCAACCATGAGTTTTCGTAATATCGTAATATGTAGTATCTACTATCTAGAACCCATTTCATCATCCATCCCATCAGCATCTAATACACCCACCTCATCTCAAAATAATTAAACACACTATTCAAATATTATTTGTCATTCGCAAGCAGTACCAATTTAATATATTTAAACAGATACACATGTGAATTTATTAATTTATTCACAACACGATGTTTCAAGTGCTTCCCGACACATGCAGAGATTGCCATAATAAGTTATTAAACTATTTGATGGAGGCAATCTTCTTCTCACGTCAATATCTGTTAAGTCAGATTTCAATAGATTCACCATTTAATATTTATTGTTTCATTGCTGCTATTACACTAAAATGAAACTAGTAACAATTGAAATTACTTATATTTTAAATGAAACCCTTATGAGGCAAAATTAAAGAAAGGCGATTAAAAAGAGTGGCGGAGATTTTATTGCCAGTTCTTTTTTTCCATTCTACGTTCATGATTTGAGAACTGGCAGTAAATGTAAAATTGGAATCATTTAATGTATATTTCTTTTTTGACGTTCATAAGTGTACATTGTGTTACCTATATGAATAAATGAGTTTTGAATTTGACATGATTTGTTCAAAGCATTTCAGAAAAGATATAAGAATGCCAAGAGATGTATACTAAATGAGGACACAACGTATCACAATTTGCAGTAGAGTGAATTTTCACATTTATGTATATACAACTGGTCTAGGTTGCTGATGCAGTGCTATTTTTATAACCATTTCCCACCTTACACTATCTCCGACGTCTCGCCTCCACGCCAATTTACATTCTTTTCAAATCCTCCATTGCTCAATTCTTCAATTGTTTTCTATTGCAGATAAAGAGTTGAGGGGTAAAATTCAAATTTTATTGAAATAATTTGGCGACTTTTTTATCTAATATAGTTGAACACATAGTATGGCACATTTGTTTGTCGATCAATGTAACCGGACAATAGACAAACATTGTCCCTGTCAAATTACATCGATACCAGTAGTAAGTTGTTTCAGAAAATTAGCCGCTTATCGCGTGAAGTAACCACTTGAGTTTGACATAGTTGTCTGATAAATATACGCCGAGTTTGTTTATGTTTATATAACATATGGTTGAACGGGGATTTAAAATGGGCTACTAGAGAATTGTCTCCTATACGCTGACGACTAAGTACTTGCGTCTTCGTCGGAGTAATTGCAGGGGCTGGTAACAGTTAAGAGGATGAAAGTGAAACCAAAATCTATGGTATTTGAAAGAGGTGTCAATAGGACTGTATGTGATATTTTGATAGATGGAGAAAAAGTAGAACAAGTGGATAAGTTCGTGTACTTAGGGTGTATGTTTACTCCAGGTGGAGAGTACGATGATATAGAGATAAGAGAATGCTGGGAATAGAGTAAATGGAGCGTTGCATTCCTTTATGTGTAACCATCAAATCTCAAACGAGGCTCGAAGCTTATACTCGACGGCCGTACATAGGGGAGTGCTTATCCCGACGTTGACGTACGGTAGTGAATGTTGGGTGTGGCAGACAAAATATGAGAGTAGAATAAATCCCGTGGAAATGAGACGGTTAAAAAGTATGTGTGGTGCAACATTGCGTGATAGGAAAAGTTATCGTGAGAATCATGAGCTGTGTGGATTATAGGATGTAGTGTACAAGGATATGAAAGGAAATGCTTAGGTGGTTAGGCCACGTTGAACGGATGAATGAAAAGTGGTTAACCGTTGATGATGAAGTCTGGTAGATGTTGTCGAACATAGCTGGACCAAATCCAAGAGGTATTATAGATAGGACAAGTCAAAAGTACCAATACCGACGAGCATGCATGGTGAATGTAATGAAAGTGGAAGAGATGAGAGAAGTATGACTGGCAAGTGGATATCCGTGGTTTCTTAGGCTGAAACCCCTTCGGGAAAAGAATAAAGATATTATAAGTCGGGGGTTTTTGGAGACACTGATTTCCGAAACTATGGTCAATACTGAGGAATAAATTTTGTTTTGATTTTTTTTATTAATATATAACTTCACGCAATGACCAATAGGAGCAAATTGTTAAACTTAAACATTTATGTTTCTTAATTAATTTAATGTATACGAAAGTGTTTTTATTAACAAAATTTTAATACATATCCATAGAAATAGAATATGTATTATAACAACTATCTACAATTAGCAAAGTTTTAGTTTAACCTAAAAATAATCATTAAAACGTATAAAATCGCAACGTATTGTGATAATTGGGGAAAACATGAAAAAGGCTTAATAGGAAATAAGAGAAAATTTGCCAATTGCGAGATCCTATTACGTACGGGTAAGGCCGTTAACCAAAAATATCTCAGAAATAAACACAACGGAATCAAACGACATACTAAATGGCCAGATCGAGTTAACATTCCTAATTGTGTTACGGGATTTTTTTAGAGGACCCTGTTGAGGGTGTTACAACATTCAAAGTGAAATAAAGATGTGAGAAACGTCAGTTCGGATTTGCTACCGTCTTGGAATGTAGGAAAATCTTTAAAATGTGTTTGCCTCCGATGTTATATTGTTCAGTTAGCGTCGCGGTTGATATCAAAAACCCAGAAGAAGGGGTCTTTTGTTTATTTTCAATAGCTTCGATTATTGGGCCGATTTCTTAAATTATTTTCCCAGTAATGCCCTGAGGTTATGTGTATTTCCAAAATCTATAATTATTAAATCTAAAATGTATTTAAGGCTTTGTCGGTAAGAGAAATTATTTGAACTAACAAGAGCACGAATAATCTGAGTCGATATTTACTTCATGCAAATTGCCACATTTAGAGGTTTAAAAAAGCAATTTATAACTTGTCTTTTAATTAATTATGAAAATGTTCTTCTCTTTTCAGCGACGTGCTATCCCACTACGACTTTACCCGCTGACAATGTCTGCATTATTGTGTCCAACTTTTTACCGGTTCCTTATTTTAGATTCTGACAAGTAAAAAACTTGAGTAACTAGCGCTATTAACTGGCATTTTTTAATAATCATTTTGTGAAAGAAAAAGCGAGAGACGAAATAATATTCTTTAATAACACGGTCTTGTTGGTTAGTCGTAGTAAACTAATATGAATAATACAACTATATTAATCCGAACACCATGTACTAGCACATGGATGTGTAATAAAGTAACTGAGCTTCGAAGTAAAGGGCTGTCATATTTCAAATTTCACATAACTTTTAGCACCGACAGTTTCAATGATAAATCAGTTACGAAGCACATATTTTATGATCCATATAATGATTACATTAACATGGTATTGAATTAAAAAGGTCGTATATGATGTTGACCGATAAATTTTATCTAGCACTTTGGTAGTACAACTTTTTAAGTTATACTTCTTTAGGCGCGTTATGAAAAATTGATGCGAGTGAAATTTTACGAATGAAGTTGCCCACGGAAGACGCTACGGCATTGGACATAATTTAAAAACAACATTCGAATAATAATAGTATTTATGTTACACTTAATGTAAGAGAATAATAATAAATATTTATTTATTTGTTTTTAAAATGTAAACTGAACTTTATTGACTATAATGACTCCTTTTCCAGTATTTGATTATTTAATTGTAATAAACTATTTGCATGCAATCAAAAACTATATTTAATAATGCCAAAGAAGTATAACTTCTTACGCGCGTACATAAGTACACGCACCCTTTTTATTATATAATCAAGTGTTAACTGAACAAACAAACATAATTTATTTAACGTTTTTTTACGACTCAGGGTTTCTTATATATTTTAAGATTCCTTTAGAATAATCGATTTTGAATGTGCAATTGAGGTTGTGATTTTTGTTATAGATCCCGGAGGAGAGGCAGGTCCTGGACCGTCGGAAAACGACGATGGTGAAGAAAATACCTGCTGTGAAGTCGTGACACACAAATGCCCTGAGCCAATTAGGGATCTCTGCTTTTCACATCGATTTATAAACCTAAATGTAAGTAAACTCACACTCAAAGAAGATAATTTGTCTTTCAATTTAGTACCGACTTTGAAGCACACAAAATTTAACGACTCATTGCTCTAGTGGTTAGTACCCCTGACTGCGAATCCATGGGTTCCGGGTTCGATCCCCGGCTGAGACGTACATCGATGTGATGAGCATTTGGTGTTGTGCTTAGGTATTGGGTGTTTAAATATGTGTTTATATGTCTATCTATCTATAATATGTATGTATATCCGTTGCCTAGTACCCATAACACAAGTTTCACCAGCTTAGCATGAGACTAGGTAAATTGGTGTGAATTGTCTAAAAAAAAAATGTATTAGTGGGTGGACGTGTTTTGAAAAAGATGTTTTTTCTAGTATAAAAGGCCTGTTTGCGGGAACGGGACCTTGTTTTTGAAATTAATTAATTCTTATAATTCAATAAATGTAGCAAGACGAATTACATTATTTATAACCAACGGAACAATTACGATACTAAATTATTAAACAAATAATTTCAAAAATTTATTCTTCTAGAGTGTTATGTAATGTACCAAATAATTTCGACTGTACGTATATATAAATAGTCAATTGATAGCTTAAAATTAGAATAATAGACTCGACGTTTGGAAAGATTTTCCCTTACAGTGTTAACGGGGAATTCATTCAAAGAAAATTAATTTACAATTTCAATTCTATTAGGGCAAGGTAAAAAAGATGTGGCAATAAAGCCTTATGAAAAAGAAAGTGGTTTTTAAATTTGTTCAACCTTTAATATCAGTTTATGATAGGCTGTTGGGTTTAAGATCATTATTAAAGTAATTCTTTTTTATCTTTTTATTTTTAAACTAGCGGTATGTCTCGGTTTTACATAACTGGATTATATTTTAGATATTTTGGAAATAAATATGGCATTATCATCAGGGATTGTTGGTCCACTACTTTTTAGTTTATTTGTTATAAACATACATAATACTAAGTATTTTTGAAGTTATACTTCTTTAGGCGCGTTATGAAAAATTGATGAGAGTGAAATTTTACGATGCGAGCGCACGTGAGACAGAAAGTTGTCAGTGTGATTATACCGTGCGCGAGCGAGATGGGAATAAGACAATCTACAAGTAAAAAGAAATAGAGTATGCGTGAAGTTAGCAGCGTGAAGAATTTTGAATGACCATAATAACATTTACCTTCTAGACAAATAAAGGAGTTTTAATTATTTTTTTAAAGAAATTTAGCAATGTTTTTTCACAAAGACCTATTGTTACTTAGTTAAAAGGTTATGAAACATACCAAGTTATTATATTGAATGAATAATAGAATAAAATAATAAATAATAATAATAATTGTTATTAATATTAATTAATAATTGAATAATATACTAAATATTGAATATTATTAAATGGTTTCCGTTAAATATTAATTATTAATTAATTATATTTAAAAAAATAAAGAAAGCCAAAGAAGTATAACTCCTTACGCGCGCATATAAGTACACGCACCCTTTTTTTATATTTTAGTATAGTTGTCATACTCTAATTTTAAATCCATTTCCTTTATTATAGGATTATTGACAATTTTGGCTCTTTATTTCATATAACTAACCTTTTACAACACAGTTAAACTAAATTACAGATGCTTCATCATGTCGTTAGTGTATAATTTAAAAAAATGAAAGCTTTCAATTTTTTTTATTGAATGGAATCTCACTGTAAGCCGTATGGGCCTTTACAGCTCAGATCGGACTGTTTTGGCGAGCACAGCTCGGCAGGAATGGGCGTTTCCCACGACTAGTGCAAGGCGTCTCCTGCAAGACTAGGACCTCGGCGGTCGGACTCTCAAAATGAATTTTAATTGGAGATTCGAACTTTATATTTTCTTTAACATTCAACTCTTTTGAAACCTCTTAATTTGTTTGTGAATTTCAAGTATATATTAGTAGAAACACAAATTTTATATAATTTAACAATCAACAATATTTTTTGTATAAATTTTGCAATATCTATATAAAGACATTGGGACCGAGACGGGACATTATACGAAATCTTTAGCAATCCTATTATAAGGAAGTTTTATTAACTTCTAAGTGAACCAAAGTTCAAAAGCGTCAGAGGGAAGTTATAAATTAATTGCGAAAGAAACTTGAACGATACCGATCCGTATTCGTGCTAGTACCAAGTTTGCTAAGTCGTCGTTAGAACTTGAATAGCGTTATGCGCGCTACTCGGCCGTAAAGGAATAATAATTTTTAATCTAGTCTACGTTTATGCGCCGCAGTGACAATATTTACTAAGTTATCTTCGTAAAAGCATGATTCAAATACAATAAAGAAAATGGCCTTACCGCTAGTATTTAGATTTTCGGGCAGCCCATAGAAGTATTTTGTATGTTATTTTTCTTTACATTATCAAAAAAATAAAAATAAATCAGTGGCGCTGCAACCTCTTTAGGTCTTGGCCTCAGATTTCTGAATCTGGTTCATGTTCATTTTTTTAATTCAATAGGCAAGTAGGTGATCAGCCTCCAGTGCCTGACACACGCCGTCGACTTTTTGGGTCTAAGACAAGTAGGTTTCCTCACGATGTTTTCCTTCACCGTCCGAGCAAATGTTAAATGCGCACATAGAAAGAAAGTCCATTGGTGCACAGCCGGAGATCGAACCTACGACCTCAGGTATGAGAGTCGCTGAAGCCACTAGGCCAACACTGCTCAAATTATCAAAAACATATATCTAATATATAAAATTCTCGTGTCGCGGTGTTTGTAGTTAAACTCCTCCGAAACGGCTTGACCGATTCTCATGATTTTGTGTGCATATTGGGTATGTCTGAGAATCGGACAACATCTATTTTTCATCCCCCTAAAATGTTAAGGGTAGTCCATCCTAAATTATTTTTTTTTTTAATTTTTAGATATTTCATTTTTATATAATACAGCATTTTCCCCTAATTTTCACCCCTCTACGATCAAGCCCTATTTTTTATTGTAAATGATATACATGGCAAAACGACGTTTGCCAGGTCAGCTAGTATTATATATAGAAAAACGACAAATATAAATGCAAAACTAGGTACTTAACTGTGCATAATATGTTATAGTATTTAGAAAATCGAAGGAAATATTACAAATCATTCAAATTCACATCGCAATCAACAATAAATTTAGTAACTGCTTTGCTAATCCCGAGTGTGCAACGCTTTGTGTTTCTACCGCTATTTGAATTTCTGGAGAGTTGTTTTCATAAATAACTCCATCCCACCTGTTTCACCTAGACGTTGTTCTCAACTGAGCTTTTAAGGCGATTTTGTCGATGTTCACTATGTAGAACGAGCTGCCCATTGAATTGCCCAACTGCGGATTTCGGCAACGTACTCGTGAACCTGTTTGCACAATGTTTAAAAAAAATATTAGATTATTATTGTATTTCCGAAAAGCCTATTTCATTTTACTTAATTTTATTTTATAATTGTGTTCGATTATAAAATCGACTTATAATTTGGAATTCTATATTCCAACTGAATTTTGCTAGTACCATCTAAAAGTATACACGGGTGTCACCGGAAATCGAATTTCGAATCATAGATTTATTGCAATATTTGCCAACATGTCCGCATGTTGAATAAAAAATACTGGTTTATTCATCATTTTTAAACAGCTAACACGATCTGGTTAGTGTCATAAATAATACTAAAATATACAGTTACAATACTTTTATTCTAATTACGTTTACAATATTTCACTCGAAATTAGTCAAAGAAAGCTGATAGTTGATATAATCTCTATATATAAAATTCTCGCGCACAATGTTCGTTTCCATTGTCCTCCGAAACGGCTCGACCGATTCTTATGAAATTCTTTATGCATATTCAGTAAATCTGAGAATCGGCTACTATATATCTTTCAACCCCCTAAGTGATAAGGAGTGTTAACCCCAAAAAAATAATTATAATATTTATCAACTTTTTATTATTGTAGTTATTTTTATTGAACGAAAAAAATGTTACCTAGAAATAATATACATGGCAAAACATCGTCTTCCGGGTCAGCTAGTGTACGTATATATTTTTTACAACCAGATTTCTGGCACATTTGTCCTGAATCAAAATAATATATCTTCTTGTATTATAAGCAAAAAGGGCTAAAAAGTTATGGAGACCCCAACAATAAGCAGTTTCTATTTTACATTACATTTCAATAATTGTATGTATACGTAATTATTTTAAAGTATTTTGGTCTAATATCTATTGTTGAATAATAATAAATATTTATTTCATGACTAAAATTTAATCCACTCCGGCGTACTTAAGAGAAAATTACAGGGTTTTTCTTACATAATATATTATTCAGAAACGTGAAAACTTCGGATAAGTTACCTCATTCATAACCTTTTGCATACATATTTTATGATACAGAGTGTAATTTTAAGGGATCAAAACAAATTGTTAATTAAAATAAATTAAAAAGGATTAGTCAATATTTAAACACAGTGAGATCTACTAATAAGAGACGTCAATAAGTTAATTTAGCATAACTAGTAAAGTACACAACCAAAATCAATGAAAAACTTTTAAAAAAAGGAGTCAAACGGGCTCATCTGATTTTAAGTGAATAAAAATATGTTTATCATGTAACATAAGATACAGGTATCACTTATTTCACGTCATTAAGTTTGAATAGGTAGACATCCGTAATCATCGGCAAAGAAGACAAAGGGTGTAGGCCGAGAGAAAAAGCCGGGGTAAAAAACTCTCAGTACTTTTTTAAAATAGCAAATCATCAAACAACACTTCTTTTAAAATAAATATCGCAAATTAATTAGAAGTAGCCTTTCTAGCACTAGTCCCAGGCCCTTTTATCAACTAGATAATGGTTAACTTTATAGTTAGCCCTTTTACACAGCTTTTCTTTAATACATTTCATAAATTTATTAAAAGGCAGAGATAATAGACGCTCTGGGATTTCCCTTTTCCCAAAAAAGAATTTCTTACTTTAGATAGTCTAGTACGGTAAAATTGCAGCCTGCGTCTGTTCCGAATATTAAATCAAGGGAAAATCCAAACCAAAATCAAGGGATTAATAACGCTTATCTTTGCTTCTGAGCAGTGGCTTGTCAACTTTTAGTATAAACCCAAAATGTATTTCCTTAATGCAACAAAATGTATGTTACTAGTATGACTAGGTATATTAATACTAGCTGATCCGGCAAACGTCGTTTTGCCATGTTTATCATTTATAATAAAAAAATAGGGGTTTATCGAAGAGGGGTGAAAATTAGGGGTTGTATGTATTTTTTAATGCTGTATAATAAAAAAAATTAAATTAAAATTTATCTTAAAATAATTTTTAAAATAATTTATGGGTGGACTACCCTTAACATTTAGGGAGATGAGAAATAGATGTTGTCTGATTCTCAGACATACCCAATATACACACAAAGTTTCATGAGAATCGGTCAAGCCGTTTCGGAGATGTTTCATTTTATGGCTAGTTTAATTTTGGACGCCGCGCTTCTAAACAATGACTTAGTGCTTTGACCAAACCGTTGTCTTAAGTTTTTCAACCAGGACGTGCGTCTGCGGCCAGGTCTCCTTCTACCTGCCACTTTGTCTTGTAAGATTTGTTGAAGGAGCTCGTTTTCTTTTGGTGTTTCGTAAAACGTGTCCGAAATACTCAAGTTTCCTTTTCCTTACCGTCATAAGCACTTCTTTGTTCTTCTGCATTCTGTCCAGTACGGTTTTATTTCGTATGCGGTCTGTCCAAGATATTTTAAGCATAAACCCAGATATTAAACGCTTTCAGTTTGCAATCTGACACTGGAAAACATAACATACGAATTCGACTAAGCATTCTGTTTCTAACGTAAAATTGGTGGATTACTCGGAAATCTAGTTATCTTCTGGGAAGTCGCTTTCGTGTAATCTGATTAGGCTGTAGTATGAAAAAAGATGCAAACTTCACATGACAATAACATACAGTGTAGAATTTATAAAAGCTATTATTGTCTTTGTTTTACGGAAGCACACATTTAAATAAAAGTTATTTAACGAACGATTTATAACCATGTAATTATTGAAGTGAAACTTCTTTATCGGGGTTGGAAAAAAATTTAGTGTAACATTTTTTCGGTTACGCGCCATGTTGCTTTTGAAGTCAAACTTCTTTATCGGCGTTGGAATGAAAGTTCTTTATCGACGTATGGGAGAAATTTTGTAGCAAATCGTCACGTTTTTCGGTTACGCGTCATGTTGCTTTTTGAAGTCAAACTTCTTTATCGGCGTTAGAATGAATTTTTTATCGACGTATGGAAGAAATTTTGTAGCAAATCGTCACGTTTTTCGGTTACGCGCCATCTTTTTCTTGTCCCTACCACGGTTGATCCGAAGAGATTCGAAGCCATTAATAACAAAAATATATAATAACGATAACAATGATAGTAATAATTCTATTACAATTAATGAAATTCTGTAATAATCTTAGTAGTAATAAGGTAAAATGAAATAATTGTATTTGTATTCATGTCTATGATAATAAAAGCCTTTTGTTAAACTTTATTTAACCAATTTCGTTAAGTTGCATATAGTATTCATATGCAGCATATAGATCATTTTTCGAAAAATAAGGTCATAAAGAAGTTTCACTTCTTACGTGTGTACACCTACTACACGCACACATTTTTTATTTACATATATTATAGTTTCAAGTATTTGATGATTTGATCATCGATGATGTTAAATCAGATTGTATTGAAGTATTGCCATAACTCAATAGACAATCAATTAACTCAAAATAAGGCATATTTCGCTTATGTATGACTAGCTGGGGCCCGAGACTTCATTTGACAATATTTGTCCAAATGATGTAGCGTGAAAGACATATTTTATCTACTTTAAATACCAGAAGCGTTAAAAGTATCTATTTTCGTTATTACTACCAAATATGCATTTGAAATAAATTAAGATCAATTTTTATTGTAGTTATGGTTCACTATTTTGGCTATAATGGCTTACACATAAGAAATCGTATACTGTGACTGGCTTTTTTGTACCACTATTTAAAATAAACATTTCCATCAGGCATAACATATGTGTAACTCTGGCGGTTTTGGCAGCGCAGGCCAGAATAGCTCGCAGATAGTAGATTTTTCCCTACTTACTTGATATTTTGGAAAATTCACACAATATCTTTATAAAGTGTAGCCCATCTGTTAATCTAATGTATAATGTATATTATTGTAAGTTTCATTAAAATCCATTCAGTAGTTTTACGTGTAAGAGTAACAAACATCCATCTATACTTTAAACTTTCGCGTTTACAATATTAGTAGGATGTACGAATACTAATTCCCTTATTCATAAAAGTTAAAACTGAACTATGTATGTTTAAAGAGGCCAATGAGACATTTTTTTTTAATACGGCGGAGAAGATGAAATAACTTTGTCCAATGTATTCTACATTATTCAAGCCATATTTACTTGTGACTTCCAATTTTTATCCAACTTCGAAAAACCGAACCTGGAGTTTAGTGTTTTGTATGTTGAACATAGCACCAACGTCCTTGGATCGATCGGGATTTGTAGCGAATAGGTCCCATGAGACATGTCAGGATATTAACTGCAATTATTGCAATTATTTTAATTTAGACTCATTAGAAAGTCGGCGAAGTCAGCAAGACCTGCTTTTTTTACATGCTATTCTTAATGGGCGGATCGATAGCCCCTATTTGCTGTCGTTAATTTCTTTTAAAATTCCTTCTCCATATGCGACAAGACACACAAAGTTGTTCCATGTGCCTCGTACGAACTCGAATTACCTGCATAATTCACCAATGTTTCGGGTTTTATCTAACTATGACACTAATTATGAGGATATTGATATTTTCGACCTCACCAAAGAACATGTGAGAAAATATTTGAAGGGGCGGGAAGACTCGAACTTTGTTTAGGTTGTATTTGGTATTATTTATTTGTTGTTTTAAATATTAAATTTCAGTTTTCTGTATATATTTTTGTCAATTGATGCGCTTATTTGTTTCATTTTTCTTATATAATATTGTTTATCTATGTAATCTGTTTTGGCTTTTTGTACTGTATAAGTGTTTGTTTTGTAATATTATGTATGTTAGCTGTAAGATTACTTATAATTAAATAAATAAATAAATAAATGATTTATTTACCTATATTAATACTTTGTAGAGCATTGTGAAGTGGTTATTTAAAAATCTGCTTTTAATTAGTCTAAACTTGTAGTGAAAAGAAATTTTTAAATCTTAAGTGCATCAAAAAATAATACAACGAAAACTTATTCAATTTTATTGCACCATATTATCTAACAAAAGTTTATATTAACTCGTTTATTCGGAAAAAGGTAAACAAACAAATTAGTGCAGTTTACATAAATGGATAGACTGGAAAATTTAATGTATATTTTTCATAGGAGTACATTTCATTTGTCATCTGTGAGGTGCTTTAAAAGTTATCAGAAGTAGTTTAAAGCAAAAAAGGTACTCGTAAAGGATCGGAAATCATTACTACAAAGGGATAATGTTGTTAACAAGTGACACCATGTCTTCAGTAATAGTCTATAAGTTATTTTTTTATTAAGTAAACGCAAGTATTATTGCGCACATGGAAAAAAAATCCATTAGAGCCGTAATTCGACCTCAAGAACACGGGGTTCGTGAGAGTTAGCTCGCTAGAGCAACAAACTGTTAATCTAAATTTATATCTAAGCAAACACATATTTTTTATTTATTTAAAAAAGAATACAAACTTAACTGGGGACAAAAAATTGATCACAATTACTTCGTAGACCGAAGCTACGACATTCCGTACAATATAAAAATTGGTTAAGGTTCAACAAGTAACATTAAAGTTTAGTTCTAATAGAATTCTATCGTGACTCGAAAAATAAGTAAAAACTTCGTTAGTTTTTATGACGAGGCTAATGTTGCGTTATCGCGTCCTCAAATGTTACACTTAACCATTTAAATTGGACATTTAAAGTACGCCATTAATCACACAGAGGGGTTCTTAAGTACATACAAGTATTTACTGTAATTGGGTTTGAAGAAGAGATTTTGTCTGTACCCTGTAGTTTCAAGAAGGCGATTGAGTAGGAATTGTTCAATTAGATTTTATAACCAAGTTCACCAATGGCACTGTCTTTGCCGGTTCTTTCTGCTTTACCATAGCGGATATCAGTTATGTTTGAACAAATATTTTTAGTAGAACTCTATTTTATCAGAAACCACATATTTATTGAAGCATTATTTAAGAATTGATGTATAATTTATATATATGTTAATAATTTATGCCAAAACATCAGGATGCAGTCCGAAGTCAGTGCGTGATAAAACTAAAATTCACTTGGAAGTATTCGTGGGCACCAGCTCTGAGCAATAAGCAGAAATAATAAAATATTAACTTAGAAATTCGATTAAAGTGGCTTTGCGGATATTCTCTTAAATTGATCAGGAAACAACAGACAATATTCTTCCCACCCTCTCCAGTGTTTTATCCCTTTATATTATAGTTGAGCGACTCCTGATATTATAAGAAATATATATTTCAAATACGGCCCAAAGGTATAATCATCTGAGTCCTCACAAAATCTTTATCGGACTTCAAACTTCTCTAACCCCTGTCATACAACAAAGTTCGCTTTAGATAAGTTTCAGATTTACAGCTGAAATAGGCGTGTTAAAAATACGTATCATTTTTATAAACACATAGTATTACAAGGGGTTTAAGTTTAAACCCTTGTTGATATGTAAAATTATTTATTTAGGTAGAATTTAAATCATGTTAATCTAATTTCTATGCACTAATTTATATTACGTCGTTTACGGGATTATGTAGAAAGCTTCGCTGTATACGAATATTTTTCTAGACATTTTCAAATCTAGAGAGTCTAGACTTAGCGTTACGTATGATAATCACCTACCCCTTACTATCATTTTTATCATATAGTTCGAAGATTTTGATGATTATATTTATTACAGGTGGAGATGTTATACCAACGTTACTTTCTCCGCATGAATCAGACGAATATGATGACTTTGCTGGCACTACTACTGGCTGTGGGATTAGGGCTGATATCGGTCCAAGTGCCTGCAATGTTTGCCGCCCAGAGTTTCATCACTGACGCATTGTACAACCTTACAAGTTTTGACCAAATGTAAGAATATATTTGTATACAAATATACCAATACCTAGTGGATTTTTTACTAACATCTGTATTGAAAGTATTCTAACACAGTGCAGGTACTTCATATCCGGGATGGCTTTCGCGATAGGAAGTCCGGCGCTGGATGTGTTATTTTATATTCGCAGAATACTCAATTTTAATACAAAACAATAGTATATACATTGAATTTTAATTTATATTAGTTATATTATATAATAATTTAAATATTTTTGATTGATATTCAATTAAATAATATATTTGCTAATTTATAATTACCTAAAGTACTCCAGGTGGTAAAAAAATTCCACTTAGTATATTTTATTAGTGAATTTGACGTGGCGTCTTGCTTCTTGGATAGATTTGTTATGACTCAATCTACTCGCGTATAAGCCCTTATTCATAAAAGTAAATCCGTGTTTTAAAGTACCACCATTTTTCTATCAAACACTATAAGGTTTGGAGGTAGGAGGAAAGGGAGCAAGTGTCATTAATTGTTTTATATTTTACGAAAAAAGCCTTGTGTCTAATATACATTATCTTTTCCGTAGAGGATTGTCGACAGATTTCTCGAAGTCAAGATACATGAGGGGCTCTCGTGCCTTTTTCGAGAGGGAAAAATTGGCGCATTTGATCAACGTAGTCCTGTTTGGACTTGCAGCTTTAATGTATGCCTGTAAGTACAATGGCATATTAGTTTGTAGATTATATCCTATCCATAAGTGTTCCAGAACCATAAGACATTTTGCATCTATTTCGTTGATATTTTTTCTAGGTATCGTTTTAAAATGGAACAATGATTCTGTGATGTTCGGGACATTCAGATGTTTCAGTCTCAGGGGACGCCCTAAGGCGTTTTGTTGGAGAATCTTTCACGTTTGAACTAAACTCACCAAACAGGGGAGGCTGCAAACAATTAAGCAAATATTGTATAAATAAATTCAGTTCTTTAACTGAAATTCCAGAAATAGCCTAAAGGGACATTAAATAAATGAAAAAACTCTCTTATATTTTTATATTCTCTTAGCTAAAGCCACTACAAATTAAGATTTTGTTGAAATGAAATTTATTATAGAAGGTTGTTAATTAGCTTTTAATTGAACTTTACTGTGTGCCAAATGTAGAACTCAGTTAAAATTAAAAAAAATACATGAATTAAAATTGAGCAGTGTTGGCTACAGCGTGGGACTCTCATACCTGAGGTCGTAGGTTCGATCCCCGGCTTTGCACCAATGGACTTTTTTCTATGTGCACATTTAACATTCGAAAAAAAGGAAGGAAAAAATCGTGAGGAAAGCGACATGTCTTAGACCCAAAAAGTCGACGGCGTGTGTCAGGCACTGGAGGCTGATCACCTACTTGCCTATTAGATTTAAAAAATTATCATGAAACGGGATGCAGCGCCACTGATTTTTTATTTATTTACATGAATTAAAAAAGTTTGTTAATTATTAATTACTTTTACGCAGCGTTTCGCCAATGCGCCTGAAAGTTTATGTAATATGTATTCGAAATAATAATGAAATATTAAAGTGGTTGTATAAAACAAAGGATTAAGATGTCATACACAGTGAACCCATTTAATCCCCGGAGAGTTTTAATACCGAATGATGTTTACATATTTTGCTTTCCCTTCAAACGAAAATTTATAGTCCATTCGAAATCGAAAATCCGATTCAGGATTTCTGGGCATATTTTTCGGTTAGACATTTATTTATCTAATTTGCTAATTGAAATTTATGACATTCAGTAAAAATAAATGCTAAAATTAAGCATAATTAACACGAGGTAAAACAAACCATAACTAAATTTGTTCGTAACGAAAAATTTAGATGGATACACAGAAAGTCTTGCTTTGTTCATAAGGTCAATTAAAAAATAATTGGCAACAGTTAGGTTAGACTGATTTGCTTCAAAATATCATTGAAAGAAATGCAGAAGTCAGCATCAAATATAAGTATACTCTAAATGAGTGTCTATGGGCTGCGATAGTCATCATAACGCCGCTACATCATCCGCAAGCTTGTTTGCCCCCCCCCCCCCCTAGGTATTATATATAAAAAAGAAACAGTAACGCATCAGTAACGTTTAGGCTGTACCGAAAACAAATACTTTCTCTCATATTTAAGCAACTGTACACTGTAGTGCACAATAAAAACTGTATAATTCATTTCTTAGTTCTCCAATCCCAGTGTGCTATGTTTTAGACTGGCTAATTATGGAACAACAAAAGCACCTTTGCCATATCTAAGCCTGAGGTAAGCCTTGCTTTGACTCTGTGCTCCCTAAAGACTCCTTTATTAGGCACACGAGGCTAAAAGCAATTATGGCTCGGTTCAAACGGATAGGTGTGCATACATTTAATGGCCTTTGGAGAAGTACAACTGAAAACTGTACAATAGTTTTGGAATAACGTTATACTTTGATATGTGCCTGAAAATGTACAATGTGTGATTCTGACGTTGCTGGTCTTGACGTTTAGTAAATCCCTTCTCTGCGACCCTGTCTTGAACACGTTAATCTTCTAATAAAGAAGGCAATACAGTGGTTTAAGTATGAATTATGTTTATATATAAGATAATAATTGAATAAATGGTGAATTGGAATGCAGTTGTTGGTATATACCATATTCTTAATATTATTTTTAAGTTTGACCAGAATATAAGAGAGATGTATATTATATTAGAGATGTATTCCAGGTCTTCTCGCGTGCTTGAGCAGACCAGCAATGAACGAGATATATTTGCTGACCGTCTCATATATTGTCCTGACCACCTTCATACTTATTGAGAGCTCCCTGTGCGGCACCGCAGTACTAAGGTGAGTTTTATGTATTTTTGAATGTATTTTAATTAGGAGTATATACAGGGCTTCGTGGCTAAGTGGTATGAAGGTATTCCCATTGGAGCGAAAGTTAACTATATCTACGCCTATGTCGGAGACCTAATATAATAATTGTGCCCCTTAGGTAGAATGCCTATAAGAATGCTTAGAGCGTCTCTTGGGGCCTTTTACAGTCTATTGAAAAATATTTTTAGAAGTATTATCATATATTAAGAAGTAGTATACATAGACACATTTAATATAAGGTCAGTATTCAATTGTTAATATGAATTTGTTTAATTTTTTTTAATGACGAGATACAAAGATCAATCTTTTATAAGCTTGTGCTAGTGTAAGGATGACTTAAAATATATAAATATAATATATACTTAAATATTTGAATTATCAACCGCTGTTGACTACAATAAAATCAGTTTTATAAGCATGTATACAATTGTCATAGTGGAACAAATTGCTTATGAAACAAAAATACGCATTATCGATATATTTCATACACTGCTTAAATCAGCATAACAGATATTGTTATGAAAAATCGTGAGGTACCTCAATACCTCAAATACTTCTAAATTTTTTTTAATAAATGTTTTCAATAAATTCCATCTCAATTAATATTGGTTTTTTATAGTTGAATTTGGTGTTGAACAGAGCACGGTTGAGATTTATGTTACACTTTATGTTATAGAATAATAATAAATATTTAATTATTTAACTTTTCAAATGTACACTAAATTTTATTGACTATAATGACTCCTTTTGCAGTCTTTGATTATTTAATTGTAATTAATTATTTGCATGCAATCAAAAACTATTTTTAATAATGCCAAAGAAGTATGACTTCTTACGCGCGTACATAAGTACACGCACCCTTTTTTTAACAAGCTTATATTTGTTTTTGTGTGTGTCGTATAACAGAGCACGGTTGAGAGTTTGCTTTATCAAATTACACTCAATACAAACAGTCTTCTATTGTGATTAGCCAAACAGATTGCTGGATCATGTCGTACCTATGTCTAGTCTTGCACAGGAAATGTTGTTGTCATTTTATATTTTAAAATGGAAGAGAATTAATGCATAGCCGGGTAATTATTATTTGAAATGTAAAAAGGTCAACAACAGGGTTTAATTTTTTTTTTAAAGAACGGGGGGCAAACGGGCAGGAGGCTCACCTGATGTTAAGTGATACCGCCGCCCATGGTCACTCTCAATGCCAGAGGGCTCGCGAGTGCGTTGCCGGCCTTTTAAGAATTCGTACGCTCTTTTCTTGAAGGACTCTAAGTCGAATTGGTTCGGAAATACTTCAGTGGGCAGCTGGTACAAACATGAAAGAAAGTATACTTTTCAACACGTTTGAAAAATCACTAACTAAAAGCTCCTTTTACGTTGAAATTAAAAATATTATGTGTTAAAAAGTTCTTTGCCGAACGTAGCGTGCAATTAGCCCTTGCTGTGCATAGGAGGTGTGTCAGATTAGTAACTACATTTACAGAATACCATGGATTAATACCATTGAGAGATTACACCGGTACCCTCTTTCGAATTTTATATAATCAAATTTCCTTGCTGACAGCGTCTGGAGACCATGCCCCTTGAGAACTTCCAATAACGATACAGAGAAAGATCCCGGTCTCAATAATGAGTTTTTATATCTAAAGGTTTCGATATCTGCGCTCCGGATATTGATTCTACATCAAACTTGCATACAAAAATATCAGGATCACTGTTTCTATTAAGAGTTACAGGGCTGAAGCTCCGTAAACTGACTGGCATGTGTGAATTGAACGACTGACGCAATACTGTATTCCTGATACTGAACTGAGCGGACACGTTGACGGAACTGTGGCTTCCCTGATATATGTGAATCGGCCTTTAAGGGATTCAACATTTTTTTTTTATTTGGACCACAAAATTAGGACAAACACATGATATAAATTGACATACATACATAAATATCAAAAGCGGTGCTGTCCCTATAACATGTGGACACGACCAGCGAAATCAAGTAGATACAAAAAACAGTGTTAAATACAAACAAGCATAAAAATTAAAAATGCAAACTATGTATAAAAGAATTAAACTATTTGAACCAAGAAAATAAATTATCGGTACTGTGTCCTAATTCTACTCTTAGCTGAGGCCAGAGAACCGAGAAAAATGTCAAAACATGGTTGGACGTGTTTAGTTGTTTTGAAAATTTACTTTTAACATTTGTCATTTCGAATTCCACGTAAAGTGGAATGTTGTAATTTCATTAAAACAATTTCTAATAGAACCTCAAGTTTAATATTTCGCTTGAAGGTTTACAAAGTTTAGAACTAATGAAATTTAATTCTCGAATGTCTATTAGTAAACATAACATACATCTACTAATCAAGAATAATTGTTATGTTTCGTAATATAAATTGTAGTGGTTTAAATCGAGGGGTTAAACCTTTTATTATAAAACAACCTGCAAATGAGCAGATGTTAAATTACGTCACCCATGGACGCTCACACTGCCAGAAGGATTGCAAGTGCGCTGAAGGACCTTAAGTCGAATTCGTTCGGAAATACTAAAGTGGGCAGCTGGTTTCGCATAGTATTTCTAAAAAGTGCCTTAAAGCGCTCAGCCCTGCGATTCTGTAACTCACTTTACAAACTCACTCAGCGGCGATCCGAAAACCGCTGTGTGAGTTCGAAAAGTGAGTTACAGAATCGCAGGGCTGATGTGAAAATACTTACGTCGAGGTGATACGGGTAGAATAACGTATTCTGCCTCGACGACCGATGGTAAAATACCATTGGTGAAAATTGTACAAGAATCGAATTCGTAGTTTTTTATTAATTAGTAATTTATAAATAATGACATCAGCTCCTTCGGTGAAAATACAAAAATGCAAGGAGAAGGCAGCAACGTTACGTGAAGAAATATTCATAAAAACTGGGGGCCATGAGCTCTTACTGGAAGCCTAATGAAAGCCTAATGAAAGCCTAATGACAATCTTCAACTGCACTGCATCGCTTATTCATACAAAGACTTCGAATAAACCACCCAGTTTAGGTTCAGCAGCGGTAATCAGACTTCGTTCATTCATTTTGTATGAAAATTCGTACCATGTCCTCGCTTTTCGCGATTCTTACTGTGACAGAATAAGCGATTCTGAAAAAGTTACTTTTTGTTAACCTTTTTTGTATTGAACCGTCCAAATGAGATTTTAGAACATGTAAAATTCAATATTTTAAATAAAACTAGTTCATAAAGTAAGATTTATAAAAGTGTCTATGTTTATAATAGTTAAAACAGTGTAATATTTATATTTCTGAAATGAAGAGTTTAGTTTTGGGTTAATTTTAACGAAATGTGAATTTAATGAAAGTGATTATGAAGAAATAATAAAAAATAGACGGAGATCCGAAACAAGCCAAGACATTAGACAATCCCTTTTTTACCAACTTCTACTTAATCTTCTTCTCCGAGTTTTTAATTTTCTACAGATCAACGACTTTGATTCGTTGAAGATTTCTGTGTACCACACACACAATTGCTAAACTATGTTTAACAATATTAAGTTGGTTAGTTAGGTATGTATAACAAAAATATATACATTTATACTTAATATATCATATCAATTACTTTAAACCAGCTTCTTCAACGATAATTCCCTAGATTAAAATATAGCATAATTAATTATATACCTACTTTAGAAATCAGTTTAGTAAGAATTCTATATCATTACGGCCTACATCCTTTGACTTCTTTGCCGATGAGTAGGGATGCCTATAGGTTCAAATTTAATGACGTGGAATAAGTGATACCTGTATCTTATGTTCCATAATAAACATATTTTATTTTAAGTTCATGATTATTCTGATTCTCATGGTTTTGTTTCTTTAAATAAATATGAGTATTTTTCATAATAACAATATGTAAATAATACAACATACTCTTATAACAGTATTTAGTTAGGATGACGCCATCAAAATAGAAAATGAAGGCAATGTTCCATTGGGTAAACATATATTCATATGTTTAATTGAAGCTCGTATTTGCCAACATGGCTCTCAATACAGCGAGATTGTCAAGTCAATTGTAAACTGTAATAGAATTTTGTTATTTATATTATACTGGCCTGGCAAACATCGTACCGCCTAACAGTCGATTCTTTATTCTTTTTAAATACTTATTCTGCTATTCGGGACACCGGTCTGGTAAGATAAAAAATAGAAAGTTGATAAGACAACAAATACATTATGTCAAAAAATAAAAAATTTACCTTCCCGGAACCCCTCCACTAACATTTAATCTTTATAATATGGTATTAAAGTTCAAATTGACTTTTAAGTATTATTACGAATATTTTGTATGGGAATATAGAATAGTGTTGTTTTTAGACTTTTTCACTCAATTTTTTTAATTTTTCTCTCCGTAAGAACCATCCTCGTACTTCAAGGAATATTATAAAATAAGAATTGGCCAAATTGGTCCAGGCGTTGTTGAGTTATGCGCTTACCAACACATTTTGCGATTCATTTTTATATTATAGATATAGATAAACTAGTTAATGTATGAACAAAATTTGTACAATTAAAATGAATCCATTTTTATATTAAACTTACGATATACAAGTTATAAGTTGGTTTGTTATATCTTTTGCAAAGGGTTTTATATCAAGAATTAAAAATTTGTTAAACTGAAATAGCTTAAATATTGATACTTTTTATTTTGATGGAAACGATAACAAACCAGAAAACTTTACGTTTTAAATTTATCATAAGAATTGAAAAACAAAATATATATAATATACTAAAAACATAATAGCTAAAATAATTGAAGAATTTTTTAAAGTAATTTTAACATTTATTGTATTATCATAAATAGATATGTTGAAGCAAGTTTGTCAGTGAAATTTGAAAACTTACGTAAAAACCACAAACAAAATTATTTCGTTTAGACGATTTCAATACGTTTCAGTTTTGGAAGAAAGGTCATAGTACGATACGATTTACTTTTTACATACGTACAATCTTAACTCTTACGGATCCATTAGTAAGGTAAGATAAAAAGACCATTTCAAACTAAGTTAGCTAAGTTGCAAGGGGATTTCCAATTGGTTGTGGTGAAAGCTCCCGGTTCCCAATCAGTAACTTTAGGGTCAAACTTTACGCGTTATCTAATTTTAACTTTCAAAATATTAATGATACGTCACTTTGAATATACGTGAAGTGAATTGGGGACTGCCGTTGACATAAATTTAGGAAATCGAAGTTAAATTTAAATTAATTTTATTTGTATGACATTTCTGATTCACACGAAAATCTTTAAATAAATTAAGACATAATTTTTAATAATGAGCGCAGACAGAGACAAAAATAATCGCACACTTGCTAGTGTTTGTCTTGATATTTAAACAGTGGTTTGATAATGTATTAAAAATGATTTATGGGTAAGATATTGTGTGTTTACTATGTTATGTAAGCGCGGACACGCGCAGGGGTTAGTGTTTAGTACTAGACTTGCAACGAATATTCGGTTACTATTCGGTATTCGGCCTATTCGACTGCTTTTATTATATTCGCCCGAATACCGAATATCTACATATTATTCGGCCGATTACTGAATACTTTAATAATATATTTTCTCATAGAGAAATATCTGGTAAAATGAAAAATTATAATCGATTGATTACGTATATATTCATATTATCATTTCTGTTATAATTATCTAAGTAGTCATTGGTAGGTACATAATTTAATCATTTTCTGTATTAAAAAAGTTAAGAATTTTTCTATGCATCAGAATTATTTTCATAATCAAAATTTAGAAGGGGAAGGTATAGTGCAGAAAAACTAACTTTTCTGCATTTTTAGGAAGTAGTTTACTTCTTTTTTCTCGTAGACCATGCTAACTTCAAAGAAAAGGCGCTCTGGATAAACACTACTTCCTGGCGCCGACAAATACTTTGCTGCAAGCTTAATTAAACACAGAAATTCAATTTTCCTTGCTTGCCACCATGTAAAGGGATTGTCATTACGTGATATATTGTTATATTTAAGAAAAGATCCATTTCTGTTGAAACTGCATTTTTTTCTGTCGATGTGTTACATGTGTCACACTGTGTCACATGTAACATATCAACAGAAACAATTCAATGAAAACAAACACGTCTGTACAAGTTTTTGGCGCTAAAATCCAGCCGAATACTTTTGCCTAATTGTATCGGCTATTCGGTCAGGGGTATACTGCCGAATATACTATTCGTTGAAAGTCTATTTAATACTACTAATTTTATGAATTACTAAAAATTATTTCGGCTTAGGCACAAAATTTGCTTGTCTTATACAAAACGCAAACGAAATACAGAATTGTGTCATTCTTGTTTGAATAAATAAGTTGTAGGTAGAACTGTATTCCAAAGTCTACGAATAAAAATGTATGTTAATTAACGCACCCTGAGAAGAACAAGCCACTCACCATGTATTTAGACATCTTGGAATATAAAATAGTTGGTGATTAGTAAGTCTGGCGGGGAGTTTCTTGCCGTTTGAGAACTGGCAGAAATAAAATAAATTAAATTAGTTATTATATATATATATAACCTTGTAAGTGACTAACATTAATAAATATATATTTACTTTGATTATTATTTTGCGGAAATGCTGAGAATTACTTTTATATTACCAGATCAATGAACGTGAGCATGGGTATCTGTGCGCTACTCACATATGTGACATACGCTACTCTACCGCTGCGACTACATGAGGCTACTATTGGTGGATTTATACTTGGAGCTATCAGCATTGGTGCCCAAATCATGATGACCAACACTACTGATACTCAGGTATGTAGTGTGATACAAAAAGTGGTGTAACAGAACTGCATATAAAAGGAAAACAGGCGTTTAAAATAGTGTAAAAAGTTATCGTTTTTCGGTATGTACACAGTTATCTTCAAATTGTTTAACGGATTCGCAAATTTAAAATAATTATTACCGCGGAGTAATAATTGGAACTGTCTCTGGTGTCCCAAAAAAGTTTTGCGTTTAAAATTCCTTCTCCATATGCGACAAGACACACAAAATTGTTCCATGTACCTCGTACGAACTCGAATTACCTGCATAAATCACCAATGTTTCGGGTTTTATCTAACTATGACACTAATTATGAGGATATTGATATTTTCCACCTCACCAAAGAACATGTGAGAAAATATTTGAAGAGGCGGGAAAACTCGAATTTTGTTTAGGTTGTATTTAGTATTGTTTGTTGTTTTAAATATTAAATTTCAGTTTTCTGTGTATAGTTTTGTCTATTGATCCGCTTATTTGTTTCATTTTTCGTATATAATATTGTTTATCTATGTAATCTGTTTTGGCTTTTTGTACTGTCTAAGTGTTTGTTTTGTAATATTATGTATGTTAGCTGTAAGATTACTTATAATTAAATAAATAAATAAATAAGATCGAAGACGAACATGTCATGCCCAGAAGAGGCAGATCATCTACTTGCCTATTAAAAAAGGAAAGAAACGGAAACAGACATTTTTATTTTTATAATTATTTTTTTTGGAATCACATACATGATGAACCTTACATAAGCCTATACAGAATCTTCGAAAACGCATCCTGATCTACTCGTAAGAACAATAGCCAAAAAACTCGATATCCTTTTTTGTAAGGACATGTTTTTTATGGGTCTGGATCTTTTAGTAGTTTGTCTTCAAATTATATGCCACCAGCAACGTCGGGAGAGTTGGAAATGGTTGCCTTTAACATTGTAGTGTGCTAGGGCCCAAAGTTGTATAGTTCGTAAATATATTAATAAATGTTGGCAAACTATATTACATGTATAAACTACAAATGATTTCCGGGCTGGCCGTATCTATTATACAGTTTTATAACAACCTTTAATGAACTGTCGTTTAACAAAGGTTTTATTTAAAGATAATTCTCGCTTGACAAACCTTAGCATAAAACGATTCAATAACCAATTTCCAATATTCCAAGATGCTAATATTATGAAGTATTTTTTTTTGCTAATTCACGATTGGAAGTTATTCTTAATTTTAAAGTCATTATTAATTGGAAATAACCGCAAATTTATATCATTTTCGATGTTTCAGTGGTATAGAGTTATCACGGTCCGAAAATATTTTAGTAGCCTCGCAAACCATACGCAAAAAGGCTATGGTAAAGTTTTTACTTTAAGGTTTGAAATATGTCTCTAATGTGTGTGTTGTTTTAATATTTTTAGATTTTCTGCAACCTGATAACCCTGATCGCATGCAACATTGCCGGAATTATGACCCATCATCCACGTGAACTGGCGCAGCGTAGAGCTTTCTTGGAGACTCGTGATTGTGTTGAGGCACGTTTGGTGACACAACGAGAGAATCAACAGCAGGTCAGTTAATAATAAGTTTTTAATAAATAATGTAACTGTAAAAAAAAAACTCAGTGGTAAAGGTGGAATTTTAAATCTGGTACTGGCTAGTATTAAACAGCTGATATATATATATATATCAATATATCAATCGCTTATACTGGGAATAATTTATTTAAAAAGAAATATCTATTAATTTACATTTAATAAAAACATCTACATATTTACAAATTATTCACTCACCTGTGAATACAAAAGAAACAACATTTAAAGCCTATATTCTAGGTTTTATAAAGTAAAATAATATAATGAAAAATTAAAATATCTTAAACCCTAAAAAGATAACGTTATTTTTTTGTACTGAAAAGATAAACATGCGCCTGAGAGGCGCACTATTTTAATAGCAGATTTTTTTTATGAATGTCAAATATTTTTATTTCATTCACTACTGTAAATTGTTGAATTATTAATAAGTAAATAAAATACATAAGTATTATCATACATTTTTATTCAAAATATGAAAATTTGTAGGTATTTATAAACCCTTAAGAAAAATTACAAGTCTTCTATACTTAGGTAGAAATTTTAAAAAATAGGTAACTTTTATAGTGTTTTTTTTTTATAATATAATCAGTTTCAATTTAAAAAAAAATACTGGAAAAATCAACGGCTAAAGACAATTGTTGCAAACATCTTTTTTATGTTCTCCGCACACTGTCTTTTTACATTTTGCGCACACTGTCTTTTTACATCTTGGACATTCTCTTCTTTTTTTTGTATATAAGGTACAGTACCGTCGAATTTTAGCTGGAGGTTCCTCATCAGCTTCTTCAGACATCTCTCGGTTAGTTTTTGGGAGGATATTCTCGATACTTTCTCTTGCATAATCTCGTCAGTTATAAATAACTCAAAGCATGGAAGTGGTTCAAAAATATTTCGACACATGCGACTAGGCCCTCTATTGGAATGAACTATATTGATCGCAGACGTTCTTCTGTTATTTTGTCCTTTAGCAGTAGCCCAAACATGCCTATTCTTGCCCCGGATCACATCATTAGGCGGCGTTGGTCATGTCCAGTATTTTCAGTGACATTCTGCGATGAAGGATCATTCGAATTTTCATAAATCATAGCTTCATCTACGTACTCATCATCAGTATCGCTTTGCACATTGTCTTCACTTACATGGTCCTCGATCTCACTGTCACTGCCAACATCTGCGCCTTCATCTTCTTCATTCAATAAAGAAACAATTTCTCTTTCATCCAACACTCTTCTGCTCGCCATGATGCGAAAACGCTCCTAAAAACAATTAATTACAATAAGTATTCACGAACGCATCGCTCTAACAGCAACCCTGTGGTACTTACCGAACAGAAGCAGCCGTCTCTCGGAAGTGATGACCAAGGACTGAATTGGCGCGGAAACACAAACTTATATGCGCGTCGGTAACAAAATGGCAGTGAAATAAATATTTCGCGGGCGTCTCTGAGGCGCACGTTATCTTTCTAGGGTTAAACATCGTCAAGTGACATAAATTAAACATCGTCGATCAGACGGCAAAGACAACATTACAAAAGAGTTTGTATAGGAAAATATATTATGTTTTCCTTACATATATTTAGAGTCTTATCGAATATATAAGTTGTGCCTTTCGTGATATTAATATTTGCGTTATGATGCGAATATGAGCTTTAAATTCGCGATTTCCATAAACATCTTTTGTTTTTTCAAAATCTTTCGGTTGTGTCAAAAGTCAAAAATCTTGTTGAACAGTTAAATAATCTATAATATAAAAATAAATCCTGTAACAATAGAATATTTTGGGGCAGTTAAACCACCAATTAATACCATGCAAAAAGAGGTAGAAGAATGTCTTATACATGAAAATAGTTTTATGGGTCTCTTAGTGAAGTAATGATAGATAATTACACGCACATGAAACTTAAAAAAGGTTTACTCATATGGCTACCAAATATGGGCAACCGAATCCTTATAAAACATATGTAGGTAAAATTACATAGATAGAAACATCGTGGTAGTAAAAAAACAGTGCCATGCTGTTGCTTTCGGGCTTCAGCCAAATGGGCAGGCACGACCGGGGCAGTACCACTGTCTCACAGAAAACCGGCGTGAAGTGATACAATAGGTTCATCTTGTTTACTCGTGTTTCGTGCGGTGAGTTAGACTCCCGGAGCCCAGCAAAACCCCCACCCCCCAATAGTATGAAGGTGCAGTTTAAACAGAGACCAATTTAAACTCACTTAACATCAGGTGAGCCTGAGCCTCCTGCCCGTTTGACCCGTGTGATAAACCCCCGTTGGCTCTATGTGTGGGTGCAAAATAAGTTAGGTACGAAAGCATGAAATGTCGTGTGAAATTTCAGGGAGGGTTCATCCCTTTCCAACTTTTCTCGATGTCACGCGGAGTTTCCAACTTACACTCTTATCTTGTTTGTTTCATTGACAACGTCGAGTGGATAAGCGCTTACTTTTATTTTCACAATATAAGTTTTTATCGTCAAACAGGGGTAAACAAGCCTTATTAAGCGAAACAAGTTTTTTCTATATTAATTAGAGCCGTAGCTTTGAGGCCCTCATAGCGGTGTTATTAAGTGACAGCTCGGTGAGGGGTACCGTGTTCGATTCCCGGTTCGAGGGCAACTTTTAATTTAAATTTGTTCTCGGCCTGCTTAAACCGCTCATGGAGGACACGGTCGAATTTCTAAGGCAAGCACGAATTATAAAAATCTTATACTTGACGCTGGCTAATGCACAAACCGTGCCAGAGCCATAAAAAAAAGTGCCGTAGCCAAGTGGTTTAAGCGTTTACTTTAACAGTATCATTAGGTAATAGTGTCTTAGAAAAAAAAATGCGACATGTACATAAGGCTCTCTTACTACTCCTAAAACCAATACCATTATAGGGTTGTAGTGGCACTCCATTAATACATATCATATAATTGTTTTTGCATTTTACCTTGACTTTATAAACTATTTTGTTGGTTTAGGCTATCACAGCGATGAAATCGCGGGGCAATTCTGTTTCTCGTATACAGTGTAAAACTGTACCGCTATCATTGTAATAATTATTTTTCGAGATAGCTGCAAAATTATTGTGAAATGGTGCATTTTTTTAGTTATTATTTAAGGAATAGGTTTCTACCCGTGAAGGTGTTCCGATCTACGGTACTGAAAATAGCTAGAATATAGGATATATGTAGGATAACAAGATTAAAATAATTAATGTATAAAACGTAAAAAATCTAAGCTGTAGGTATATACCATTTTTTGTCACGATTTGGCAATGAAACAGACTTTATTATTATTATTTTAAGACACATCCACCGAAAGTTTTAATATCCGAGGGACTCGATGTTACGGAGACTAATATAATTTGTACGAACAGTGTACACTTGGAGCGTGAGTGACGCTTTGTGTATCACAGTAACAATATGTAAAGCATTACATATTGTTACTGTGATAGCAATTATAAAACAAAGAGATTTTATATATAAGAAAAATATCATTACTACTGTTAAGCATTCATGCAAGGCTTCGTATGATTGCCAGCTGTTATTATAAAAGCAGAAACTTAGCACCGGTACTGTTACTCGATCTGTATAGCGACACCGATGTCAATGTGGAGCTTTATGTATATTGCCCTACCGGATATTGAGGAATCGATAAAGAAAATTGAATTAATAATGGAAGGGGAGGTCGATAGGACGAGAATACGATGGTCACGACTTGTGGTGACTGGTCGTACTCGAATTCGTGTGTTAGTTATTTCGATCGAGGAAAAATCTTTGTTTTTAATTTATTTTATTATTATTTATTACTTAAGATGTTACGTGGAACATGGTGTAATGGTTGCACATTGAGTAAAACAAAAAACTCGGCGATTAAAAAAAATGGCGGACAGATCCAGCCAGTTCTTCTCTTCCGTTCTACGCCCTTGATTTGAGAACTGGCACTAAATGTAAAATAAGAAGCATTTCATATAATAATTATACGTTTGATGTTCATAAGTGTACATTGTGTTACCTATATTAATAAGTGATTTTGACTTTTATGGACCAAGTACACAAAATTGTTCCATGAGAAAATATTTGATGGGGCGGGAAGACTCGAATTTTGTTTAGGTTGTATTTAGTATTATTTATTGTTTTAAATATTAAATTTTAGTTTTCTGTGTATAGTTTTGTCTATTGATGCGCTTATTTGTTTCATTTTTCGTATATAATATTGTTTATCTATGTAATCTGTTTTGGCTTTTTGTACTGTCTAAGTGTTTGTTTTGTAATATTATGTATGTTAGCTGTAAGATTACTTATAATTAAATTTAAAAAAAAAAAGTATCAATCACATTAACAAAGCACTGGCGCCATTCACAAAACTGGAGGTGATAGTTGGTATCGCTATCGGAAATTAATGGAGTACCGGCGTTGGTTCTATTTCTATGTTAGCCGGGGATGATGACGCATTAAATGTTAATTAGTAATCGATGAAGCCGCTTAACCCGTAAATGGAGATTGATTTAATCTCGCATAATTGTTTCATGTTAATCTTCAAATACAAATACTGTTTGTGTTATAATCACTTCAAAATGGCAATCATTTTAATGCAACGCCGACGCGTTATATTACCGATACTGTATAAATTATTCACACAAAGCTTAAATGTTTTTAATTAAGGTTTCTTTTTTAAATAGTTTAAAACCCAAAGTCAAATTCTCGCAAGGTAAGTTATGAATGTAAATATAAATTTAATGGTGCGTGTACTTATGTACGCGCGTAAGAAGTTATACTTCTTTGGGTTTCTATTTTTTTTTAATATTAAATAATTAATAATAAATATTCAGCGTTAATAATTTAACAATATTTAATATTTAGTATATTATTCAATTATTAATTAATATTAATAATAATTATTATTTATTATTTTATTATATTATTAATTCAATTTAATAACTAGGTAGGTTTCATAACCTTTTAACTAAGTAACAATAGGTCTTTGTGAAAAAGCATTGCTAAATTTCTTTGATAAAATAATTAAAACTCCTTTATTTGTTTAAAAGGTACTACAAATGTCATTATAGTCATTCAAAATTCTTGGCATAGCTGCTAACGTCACGTGTATTCTATTTCTTTTTACTTGTAGATTGTCTTATTCCCATCTCGCTCGCTCGGCGCCCATACTGATAATTTTGTGTGCGCGCGCATCGTAAAATTTCACTCTCATAAATTTTTCATAACGCGCCTAAAGAAGTATAACTTCAATAAATGATTCGATGCTACATGCATTGATTCAAGAATCGGCAAGAACCTGTCTGCCCTATTTTTAAAGGGCAAGTTTTTAATATATACACATTTTTTATAAAACATAAACATATCTATTATCCAATGTTTTAAAATAATAATAATTTTATTCTCATCCAATTAACCACAGCTCAATACGATTCCTGTTGTGGTTATGCCTGTACTTATACACTCGAATATAATTATTTGTGCATTTTTTTATTCATAAAAAATTTAGGTAACTGATTAACGGAAGGCAAGGGGTGGTCTTATTGTGTATAAATGATCTCTTCTCTGAAAAATCATAATGTCTGTCTAAGAACTGCGGCACTATGTAAAAGAAGTGCATGCGTACAAATTACACGTGTCAGAATTCACTAATTTTTAAGTCTTGTTCATATTTATACAAATCTAAAATTTTAGATTTCCGAGACTTAGAGGGAGGGAAAAAGGGAGATATGTTAGGAATTTCATGAATTTAATAATAATAATAATAATAATAAAAACTTTATTAATGACAGAAAGGTTTGTGACAGAAATCATAAATCGCTAGTCCCCACACTAGGGAGGCCCTGTGTTGTGGGTAACTAGAAAACAATTATTTCGTGGTACATGTTAAAATTAGTTTAAAAATGTGATATGAAAAATGATAATAAAAAATAAAAAATACCAATAATAGTTATAAATTTAGTGTTACGTATGAAGTGAATGAGTGAGTGTGTGAATAGGTGAGTTTGCGCATGTATTTGAGAATGTAGCTGAAAGTTGTTATGATCGTGCACTGTGTCTGTGTTTATGAAACCTCAAAGTCATACCAAGATATGTAGTAATGCCTCTGTGGATTCGAAATCCAATTTGGCTAGTGTAGTTTCTATGTGACTTGCTAATTTATATCTGGATAGTTTTACGATCTCAGAGTCCATAGATTTGGAGATTTTGTAATAAAGGAAGGGGCCCCTAAATGCAAAGGAGCGTTGTCCAAATACAGTCCTTCGTTTTGGTGTTGGGAATGCAAAACGTCTGTTCTTAGATGTGTCCTGAATTGTGAGCCCATGAAATCTATGATATCTTGAACAGGTCGCCAAGATGTAAAGCTTCCTTACCGAGAGGGTTTTTGTTTCTAGGTGGAGTTTGACTGTGGGGTATCTAAATGTTAATTGTCATTAACATATTAAAACAGCCGAAAATTAATACAAATAATAAATTTATATTTTTTATTTATTTCTTGGATAATAAAAACACGTGGCATTTTAATCAACAATTCATCATTTGAGATTTCTATAAATTATTTTGCATAAAATATAAAATACATACTAATCTATACATATAAAAATGAAACCCGTTTTCCGTTGTCACGACATAACATGAAAACGGCTTGACCGATTTGTCTGATTCTTTTTTTATAATAATCCTTGAAGTACGAGGATGGTTCTTACGAAGAAAAATTTAAAAAAATTGATTGAAAAAGTCTAAAAACAACACTTTTCTATATTCCCATACAAAATATTCGTAATAATACTTAAAAGTCAATTTGAACTTTAATACCATATACCAAACTTTAATACGTGTAAAGTTCAAGTGTTAGTGGAGGGGTTCCGGGAAGGTAAGATTTTATTTTTTGACATAATGTATTTGTTGTCTTATCAACTTTCTTTTTTATCTTACTAGCTAGACCGGTGTCCCGATTAGCAGAATAAGTATTTAAAAAAAATAAAGAATCGACTGTTAGGCGGTACGACGTTGGCCAGGCCAGCTAGTATTTCATAAATTCTCTTTACAAAATTTTAATTATAAAAATAGAATTTCTATGAGATAATTCGCCCTTCGCACTCTCTCTCAATCGGTCTCAATCGCTCTCTCCCTTTTCTTCGACATAAACGCTGACATCTTTGTGACGCTAATATTATTATTGCATTTCATCCATAAAAATTGTACCCTCATGCGAATGCTCATGAATAGTGATGTTATATATATATTTCTATAAGAACTTATATAACGATGACTCAAGATAATTGTTAGCGTAGGTAAGAAGTACGATAGGTCAAGTAATGCACAAAGAGTGCAAAATATAATAAAAACGGATATCGACCATCGACCTCCTGCTCCTGCTCCGATGACACATAAAGAGTTTGGCAAGAAATGAAAAGTTGTAGGGGAAAATTTCGAGGATACATTTCAAAGGAGCATAATAGCAAACAATACGAGCTCCTTCAACTTACATTCAAGGGAAAGTGACAGGTAGGAGACCAGGCCGGCAGATGCACGTCTTGGTTGTGGAATCTTCTCAAAGTCACCAAGTCATAGTTCAGAAGCGGGGCATTCAAAATTAAAGTGGATGTGATGATTACCAACCTTCCAGATGGCACTATAAGAACATTTTAAGGAAGTGTCCACATTTATACAGAAAATAAAGACTAAAAATGTAAAAAAGTTAAATTGAATTTCAATAGTTCTCAATCGGTATGAACGGATTGTGTAACCTAGTTAGCAAGCGATTAGCTGTGAGCTCGAAATTAGTAATTAATCACAAATTACAAACCTAACGAACACCACGTTTGTAACGAACTGTTTATCACAAGCGAATGTAATTATTTTAACGGAAACTGTTCCATACATAGTTTAGAGGCTATATTGATAAAAGTCATTTCAAAAATTGTTTGAATTTTTGAAGTTATACTTCTTTAGGCGCGTTATGAAAAATTTATGAGAGTGAAATTTTACAATGCGCGCGCACCTGTGACACAAAATTAGGAGCGTGATTATAGCGTGCGCGAGCGAGATAAGAATAAGACAATCTACAAGTAAAAAGAAATAGAATATGCGTGAAGTTCGTATGCCAACAATTTTGAATGACCATAATGACATTTGTCATTTACCTTTTAAACAAATAAAGGAGTTTTAATTATTTTTTCAAAGAAATTTAGCGATGCTTTTTGAATTATAATCAGAAGTGACTTAAATTGAATATTTAAACCAATACTAATTAATTTTTGTGAAAAAACTGAGCTCATCAATCTTCTTAAGTGCTTCAATACATTTGAGGTTAACTATCCGTTATGTATTATTATTATCGTGTAATATTTTGATTAAAAAAATGACCACATTGTTTAATCAAAACATGTAATTTTTCTGATTTAATCTAGCAAATATAAGGACAAGAGACAAAAAACAATTGATGAATCAGTGTAAGTGCACTAAATTGAATACAAAAAAGAGTTGTCATCTTATCGCTGTGAAACATCAAAAACTGGAGGAGGAACAAAGTCAAACTATTTTTGATAATGCCAAAGAAGTATAACTTCTCATAAATACACGCACCCTTTTTTTTTAAAGTTTTTTATCAACCGAATATAATGCGACAATTAGTGCCGTACCCTATTTGGGCATTGGGTAGATATATTTGCAGACCAATGCGTGATTGAACGTGGACTGTTTATTCTAAGTCTCGATTCTTCACGATGTTTTCCGTCGCCGTCATTAAGTAGTAATGGTCTGTTCTCCATACTTTCTGTGAATTTTTCACCTTTATATGTTTTTATTGTTACCCAATCGCTGAAATTTTGTCCAGCTCTCGGAAATTCTTAGTCGGACTCGATTCCAGCATGATACGCGCTGCTTAAGAATAATCATTTGAATTTATAAGTATACATATAATAATAATACCTATTTAGATTATATAAAAATAACGAAAGAGTATTTGTTTATTTGAAACCGATCTGATTTTTTTTAAATTCCGTAAAACTGAAATGAATTTTATTTTTAAAATGTGGCGTTGTGACACTTCATCGAAACAAACAGTCATGGAAGGTTATGAATTCGGAAATAGGAAAACAAAACTTAGTAATAGCAATTTTTATTTTTAAGACAACATGAATGACCGAGGGAGTAAATGAAAAATAATAACATCAAGCTAAGTTGAGTGAAAAGACCAAAAGAGCCTAAATTATGATCGCTGTATTATATAATTAAGTTATTAATTCTATAGTAATATATCAGCATGCTCAAAACCGGTGTCAAATCGGTTCTACATTCCGATTTTTCAAATTCGATATCTCTTAGTAAATTGGTTCTAATATTAAAAAGCGTCTGGATTTTCTCTAGATATTAAGTGAATAAACTAAAGGCCGATTTACATGTATCAGTGAAACCACAGTTCCGTCAGACGTTCCGTTCAGCAGCATCACGGAAATAAAGAAAATGGGTGCATGAAGCATGGTAAAAAGTCATCTAAAGCAACAGCTATCATTGTTATCTCCGTAGTATTGGACTCGTATTCGCTGAAGCTCCGTAGACTGAGTACTGACATGTGTGTAACACTGATACTGAACTGTGGCATTACTGATATATGTGAAACGGCCTTTATGCGTATTGATTTACAGGATGCCAAAGTTATTCAATTAAGCTTTTGTAAAAATTAAACTTTTAAATATTAAAAATCACAAAACATTCTTTATATGGTATAGTTAAGAAACTAAATATCTAACTCTAGCAAATTGTTTTTTTTTAAATTATACAATAAGATTTTTTATACAGGTTTAATTAATTATAAAACCGGTTTTCTATTCGGTATGATTACCGGTCCCCACTCCCCAACCGATACGAAAGCTCAGGTCGTAATGTAGAATTTATTTCGTCAAGACTTATTATCTTTATGCCCTCGTATATTCTCGTAATGGGAGGTTTAGTTGAGAATCCACTCTTCAGTTTACTTATTAACATGGACTTAAATCTAAAGGAATAATTATTTCAGCACAATGCCAGGTTGTTTTGTTTCGGCGTAATTTTTAACCGACATCATTATTAATTTGATCTGTATGTGATATGGTTGGAATTGGAAAGTCAAAGTCAAAAATTATTTATTCATGTAGGTAACATAATGTACACATATAATCGTCCTAAAAGGAATATAATCGTACATCAAATGCTTCTAATTTTACATTTACTGCCAGTTCTCAAATCAAGGACGTAGAACGGAAGAGAAAAACTGGCAATAAACTCTATAATATCAGAGTATATGTTTTATTTGGGTTTACAAGCATGCTGCTGAACTTCCTAAGTCTGTGTAAATTTATCGGAAACTAAAAGTCAATAATTTAATATTTCACTTTAGCGAACAGCTCCATAGTTTTTGAGATATGAGTAGCTACGGTTTTTGAAGGGTACATGTATATTATTAATGTAAACATTGTTGAAATGTATTTCAAGAGATTTTTATTAATCTAAATTACTTTTATATATTAAGGGTCTGTTTCACAATGTACGGATAAAGTACCAAATAGATATGCAACACATAAATTATTTGGAAGATAAATTGTGCTATTTGACATTCATCGGACTCATAACTTATGATGGACCTTATGTAACGAATAGCACTATCTGGCAGTCGTGAAACGCAACAATAGTGTTTATCCTACCAAAAATATGTGCGTGTACTAGTGTACACACGTTAAGGTCGATTTACATCAAACGAACATTGAGCTAGAGCTAGAACGAGAGCATTCTTTCGTCATCTTTTAGTGTAAACGAAAGCTAGAGGTATCGATTTACATCAAACGAACATAGAGCTAGAGCTAGAACAAGAGCATTCTTTCGTAATCTTTTAGTGTAAACAAAAGCTAGATCGAATGTTCTTAGCTCATTCGTGTCAATTCTGTGGTTAGTATTGGTAGTGCTTCGTTATGTCTGACTGACAGCGATATCATTATTGCAAATGCTGCATTTATTATTTTGTCGCGAAAACTCAAAAATAAAATAAATCAAAATCAATTGTTTTCCTCGGTTTATATTTGTCCATCAAAAAGTTCATGCTTTTAAATGCAAACCATTTAGAATTATAAATACAATCAGCACTGCTGCCTGACTTCGTACTCATTGTTTTTTGCCTTTCCCGGCGGTAAGATGCAAGAAGCGAGTCCATCTTTTTTTTTAACTCTTCAACATTACATTCCAGTTGTTTTGCGATTTCCCGCCAAGAATCTTGTTTGTAAGTTGTATTTTTATAGTTTTCATACGTCGGATCCCACAGGCATCTGAAATTGCGGTAGGCTTCTATCATTAATCAACATTTTTCTTGAGATCAATCCATTATTTAATCGATAAGATACGTAAACACTCTCTAGAACACAAGAACGCTTTGAAAAGACCGCTCAGTGGCGCGAGCACGTCCGAACACGCTAGAACGCTCTAAGCAACTGTTCGCGCGCTCTTGCGCCGTTTACATCAAGCGAACGAGCATTCTTAGAATATTCTATAGAATCTTTGCGAACGCACTAAAAACAACGAAAGAATGCTCTACGCCTGTTTACACTAGAAGAATTTGATGTAGTGGGGATAGAATGAGCATTCGCTCGTTTGATGTAAATCGACCTTTAGAAGTGAAACTTCTTTATGACCTTATTTTTCGAAAAATGATCTATATGCTACTTTACAGAAATAAAGTTAAATTTGATAAAGGCTTTTATTATCATAGGCATATAATACATACATATAATATAATTATTTCATTTTACCTTATTACTACTAAGATTATTACAGAATTTCATTAATTGTAATAGAATTTTTACTATCATTGTTATCGTTATTTTAAATGGCTTCGAATCTCTTCGAATCAACCGTGGTAGGGACAAGAAACAGATGAGGGTAACGAATAAATGTTACACTAATTTTTTTTCCAACCCCGATAAAGAAGTTTCACTTCAATAAGTAATAAATATTGCTTATTGGTAGTATAAACACTATTGCAGCTAATTTAGAACTTATGTAGAACTTATCCGTACATTGTGAAACAGACCCTAAATGTTTTACTTTCATATATAAATTAAATTCATATGTCTCTTTTACTCTTGTTATATTTAAATAGTACTACTACCCTACCACTACCCCATATGCGCCTGCCTTAAATCGAGACTATCTATATAAGTCCACTAGAACCAAAACTGAAAAAATTTCATTGCTTTGCCAGGTAATAGTGTGAACCTTAAAAGATTTCCTTAGCTACATTTTTCAAGTTTCAAAGAGGTAAACTCCGTTGACCACGATGTTTTTGTAACTGCACGCCACGAAAGTCTGTAAAAAGAAATATTATTTTCGATTTTTGCTAGTGTATTGTAGTAGTAGTGATTTAGATTATTGCATTTAATACACAATTTTTTAAGTTTTATAATATCTGTATGTATTTCCAGTCTACTGTCAGACACAGACAATCTTATGTAAAATTGGAAAAAAAATTTAAAAATGGTATTTCCTCAAACCTAACAATTATAACACATTTATAGATTGTCAGATAGTCAAGTGTGTTTGGGATGATGCTGGATGCTAAAATAGAAATTTCAAGAAGAATTATTAGGGTCTAATCTTTTGATTGGCTGATGATGTCGAGATGATGTGGACACTATTGGTTTTATTATGACACACATAAATATTTGTATTTAACTTTTTCTTGAATAAATTTAGATCCCACTCGGGAATCGAACCCAAGACCTCAAGTGAAATACTATACAAATGTAACTATACAAATATTTAAAAAAAGATATGTCACCGTATATTTTAGATACCTTAATAATATGTGGATGAAATATTTAAAACCTTTCAGTTTAGTATAAGTGTTAAATCTCATACTGTCAATTTGATGTACATGTGTACTTGATAATTATGTTAACAGGAGCGCCTGTTGCTGTCGGTACTCCCTCGTCACGTTGCCATGGAGATGAAGGCTGACATCGCAAACCAACCACGTCAGGAGCAGTTTCACAAGATCTACATACAACGATACGAGAATGTCAGGTGTGTATTTATACAAAGGGCGGCCGAAGAATGTTGTATGAAAAAAACGTATACAGTAATGAAGGACATTTTATACGACCTATTACAAGGATATTTTGCTGATGTTCGAATTAAATTTTAAAAGCTTTTTTGGAAAACATTGTGATGTGTGTCCCTATTTCTTATAAATTGTTTAATAATTTATTTATCTTTCGTGGATTATGACTTGTATTCGTATTGCAAAAATTATTTATAAAATCGTTAAAAATACAGATATATGCACCACTATACTGAAATGAGACTACATACAAAACTATGTCTATATAGTTACACTGTAAATAACTAATACAAGTTGTGTTCGCCTCAAGGTATTTGTTTACAAACCGTTATATTCTGACAACATTGATCTCTTCTATAGGAAATTTATGAATATTTGCCAATAACCCAAACCTTAAAAACATTAGAGGTAATTTTTTATAGGGGGGCAAACGAGCCTGCGGGAAGGCCAAAAATGGCAGTCATCGCAGCCCATAGACATTTTTAGTGGGTGTATTGCCGGCCTTTGAGCCTTATTTGAGGTTTTCGGCCTATTTTTACGAGTCTTCAAGGTTCAATGTATTTTTATTATTTGTTAATTTTGACCGAAAGAAAAATGTACTTAAATAATATTTTAATAATACCAAAAACGCGAATTAAATTATTACATACTTTATATATCTAACTGTTTTCAAGGTCAGATTTATGACTTATTTTTTTAATAAATCCCATCTTTTAGTAGAGGATGAAAAATATTTATTTAATTCTTGCACAATATTACAAAGCCCAGTCGTGTGATGATTGAGGTTGCCAGCGACGGTCAGATACGCAATGTTACGTTACTTAGACCAATCGCCTAGCGCAACGTTTTGCCTATGCGTAATAGAAGTGCGCATCAATACAGTATAAAAGTGTATCAATTTTAATCACGCGCCACCTGTATGACTCCAATCGGGCAAAAACCCCAAAAATATATACTTGTTATTCCGTACGCGATATCATTCTTGGAATCTGAAACAAAATTATTCACACAGAGCTTGATATTTACATAATAATATTTATTTGGGTATCTCTTCAATCATTCATTGGGGTTAAGAAATACGCCAACCCTCTCTGGGCTTTTATAAAGCATTTGTGAATAAGTAGTTAAGTACTGCCTTTTGTTTACGTGAATACCTAAATAATAGATTAATGTATTTCTCTGCAGTGATTTGAGAAACAACAATTATTGTAGCTTTAATCTTCAGTCTTCTGAAGAAGACGATTTTTTCTTAACTTGAGAGTTTAATGGAATTAATTTACTTAGACTAAAAGTAAATTGATACTTATGCATCTAAAATAATGCAACTCAGTAGAATTTGATGTTTAATAGCTGATTTATTAGGTGAAAGATATGCGTTTGTAGTACGACATTCAATTGTTGTTGACTAACTATAGGGAGTTAGTTTAGCTACGCTTTAACATCTATGTTTAAGGCTATAATATAAAATTAATAGCTTACTTTTCACTATGGAAAGTCACCACTACTTGCACCTGCGTTAAAATCCCGACAGCGTTTTAGAGGATATTTCTATGTCCGTGACTAATATACGGTGACAGCAGTGTGTGTTGCGTATTGCGATCATACGTAGTAATAAGCGTAACACATAATAAAAAATCGAAAAGTCGTATTACCGCTATACTCGTCGTCGTATTGAATAATCAAATCAAATACTATAAATAGGTGTTTTTCTATCAGTCCACCAATATGTCTGTATGAAAATTATACAACAATTACATTTCATTAGATATATAAAACATTTTGATCGGATTGGCATCTATTGAAGTATTTTATGTTTGTTTTCGTTTAGCATCCTGTTTGCGGACATTTGTGGATTCACCTCCCTGTCAGACCAATGCACTGCTGAAGAACTCGTCAGACTCCTTAATGAATTGTTCGCAAGGTAAGAGCCATTGCGATTGACCTGTTTAGCCCTGAGCAGTCTTTTGATGGGTCTTTTAATTATTGATCGTCAAAGGGTGAAGCTTAAATCCCTATTGTACTTTTATAATAATAATAACTTTCACAGGTGGTTTGGTTTTGATGTAACCTTTGGGTGTGATGCTCAAATCGAATATTAACTTAATTGAATGTACCTTTGATCTTTGAAGTACTTTGTATTAATATACAAGTGAATATATTTTTATATTTACTATTGATCTCCTAATTGTTTTAGTTTACTAGCAGTTTAAACGTGTTAAAACAAATATGTCTGGCGTTTATTTAAATAAAGAAATTGGCGGAAAAATAAAAGGAAATTTCGAATATATTTTACGTCAATCAATCTAATTCGACTGAGGAAAATACAACTCCCTTATATTTATTAATGATCTCCATTTCCTTGTTTTCCTCTTTCAAAATGAATGTTTTTGAAGCTTCAATAATTATTAGTGGTACAAATCTAAGAACCAATACATTTTTTCTAATGTACTATAACAATCTGCTAAAAGAATGGTACAGTTTGTTATATCGTTTCTATCTGATTATAGCATAAGAGGTTGAAGAATGAAGATGTTTCCGCTTCAGATCGGATCTTCAACTGTAATCAGTACCATTTAGCCACTTAAACTTATTAATATTGGATGATCGCTAATTAATCAACAACTATTGTAACTGTATATGACAAACTAAATTCAAGATGTCATTCGATTAATATAATTAATAGCACAGCTAATTATTACATATTCATTTGTATTAATTACTTGTTCACGGTTAATTGACTTTGGTTTGCGGCTAACCGTTAGTTAGTTACCAACCTATTTCAGAAGCATAATGTAGGAATACCAATATTTAATAACCTGTAACAATTTAATGAATTGTAATATTAAATTTTAACGAGCGGAAAAGAATATAAAAAAAAACAAAACGGATGTAAATTTGATAATAAAACCTTAAAACCTTCGCAAAATTCGCGGTTAATATAATACGAAATATTATAAAAAAATACAATTTACATTTATTAATACAACATATATGTTACTCAATACTTTCGAAGGAGCAGTGTTGGCCTAGTGGCTTCAGCGTGCGACTCTCATCCATAGGGTCGTAAGTTCAATCCCCGGCTAAACACCAATGGACTTTCTTTCTTTGTACGCATTTAACATTCGCTCGAACGCTGAAAAAAAAACATCGTGAGGAAACAGCGTCAGGCACAGGAGGCTGATCACCTGCTTGCCTATTAGATTAACGAATGATTATGAAACAGATACAGAAATCGGAGGGACAGACCTTAAAAGGTTGTAG
The DNA here is from genome assembly GCA_963693345.1 of Pieris melete. Classification (NCBI taxonomy): domain Eukaryota; kingdom Metazoa; phylum Arthropoda; class Insecta; order Lepidoptera; family Pieridae; genus Pieris; species Pieris melete. Next base: position 1,365,800 of record CAVNZK010000127.1, read on the forward strand.
CGCCACTGATTAATTAACTTTTTCAATACTTCCGAAAACAAATCATATTAAAAATACATTATTTTCATAGTAACTTATTAACAATACATTCCATGCCATGTTGAAATAAATAAATAATTGATTTTACATATAATACTCGAGCCATATTCCAGATTTGACCGTTTAGCTGCTGAGCACCATTGCCTTCGCATCAAGTTGCTGGGTGACTGCTACTACTGCGTTTCTGGATTGCCTGAGGCTCGCGATGACCACGCCAAGTGCTGCGTCGAAATGGGACTTGACATGATTGATGCTATTGCGTGAGTATATATATAAATTACGTGTCACGTTGTTTGTCCGCTATAGTCTCCTAAACTACAGAACCGATTTCAATCAAATTTGCACACCGTGTGCGGTTTGATCTAACTTAAAAGATAGGATAGCTTACATGTCAATTTATACCCGCAATATTATTTTATTGCAAAATATTTGTTAATTATTTGATAGTCACAATTCTAACAGATGACGCTGTGTTGAAAGTACCAACGTTTCACATAAGCTACAATTTAATTGCATTACCACCAAAAAACCATGGTGGTCCCCATGACTGGTGTTCTCCTACCTACTACCAAAAACCTTAGCCACAGCAACGCTTGGCCGGTATACATATATATGCCCCCACGAACTTCGTTTCCCCTTATGCCTAGCCTACCTGCTTAGTACATTTTGCTATATCTACTAACCCAAGAGACGTTTTTTAGTTCGGTTTTCCGGAATGAAACCTTTTTAGGGTTTTCTGTGATTTTTCCCTATGTTAACCTTAGAGTTCAAGTTATAAGTTCTTAACTAACAATTAAAAATAGGGATATGTATTTTTATATGCTGTATCATAAAAATATAAAAATTAAGAAAATTATCAAAAAAATAAAATAAATTAGTTTGGGGTGGTCACCCATTATCATTTAGGGGTTTGAAAGATAGATTCTCAGACTTACTGACTATGCAAAAACATTTCATAAGAACCTGTCCAGCCGTTTCGGACGTGTATGGGAACGAACATTGTGACACGAGAATTTTATAAACAAGGTATATATTTTATACTGATGACAAAACCTTTCGTGTCTCTTTGATGTCGTGGTTTTTCCAAACCAATACGTCTGATCCTTCGAGAAGAAAATAAAGAACGATTACTAAAAGTGTAAGTGTGTATTATTAGATGTTATAACATACGGTAAACGAGCATGCCTTTACCCTCTATTACAAAATTGAAAACAGCGTTGTATTATATTATATCCCTTCGTCCAATTTTTATGAAACTATGTTATCTTTTTGCCTGAAAAATATATGATATCTTATGAGCGATTTAAACTGAATGCTTCTTTATTTGAAGGAAAACGTTGGTTTCAGATACCACCTTTAAAATTTATTTAAACTCAATGCGATTAGTTTTTACTTGTAAATTTTGAAAAGGTCAATACAGACACGAGCCATTAGCAAGTCTACAATTGGCATTAATTCTCTTGCCGATTGGTTTCCTGTCTTATATAAAAGAATAAGAAATCCAAGTGTCAAAGAATTTCTTCTTTTCTAATAAATGTTTCGATTGATTGAATAATTGGAAATTAAGAATGAAGAGATGGGGCTGTCGATGGGTTGACTCGTGGCAGCTACGCCAATTAATTAATCGAGAAATCTAGTTTAGCTGCTTGTAAATTTCAAGAAAAGAGCGTACCAATTCTTGAAACGTCGGCAACGCACTTGCGAGCCTTCTGGCATTGTGAGTGTCCATGGGCAGCGGTATCACTGAACATCAGATGAGCCTCCTGCCCGTTTGTCGAAAAATGTCGTTATAATGAGTTTAGTATATATTAAGCTAATTATAATTTGTTCTTGGGCTTCCTTACGATATTTATATATGAGTCCTTGCTGTATACGTATGTAATCTCAGGATGCGTATCTCTCGTCCTTCTGAGCTTAGAATTTAGTGACTTCTACGCAATAATTCTTACGTGTCCATCACATCACTCAATTTCAGCAGTCGCAAAAAAAAAAAACGTCAATAGAAATCAGAGATATTGTAGATCAGACTTCCGTCAGTACCAATGTTTAGGATGAAATTCAAAATCGAATCTTAGCTAAGTGTGATTACTGTATATCAAAAATGTATTTGATTTTCTCACATAAGTCAAGAGTAACTTGACTTTGCAGTGTACCCTAAGACGTTCCGCTTACCTTACAAATATTGACCATCAACTTACAAGCAAAAACACTGCAGTGTTCGTGAAAAGAATGAACGGTGCAGTTGTGGTTAAACGAAGGTTTCAGAGAAGGACTGTTCAATAATTTGTTATAACATGGGCTACTTAGTAACTCCACTTTAAGAAATTTTTACTATCCGCAGCCTGGTACGCGAAGTGATGGCTGTCAACGTAAACATGCGCGTTGGTATTCACACTGGCCGGGTTCATTGCGTGGTACTTGGCCTCCGCAAGTGGCAGTTTGACGTATGGTCCAATGACGTTACCCTGGCTAACTACATGGAGAGTGGAGGAGTTGCAGGGTATATATAGATATTTTTTTATACATATATGTGTTTATGCAAGCTTATAAAGTACATAAATTCTTAGCGATGGCAAAATATTGTTCACGTGTAACGGAAATTTTCAGGCGAGTTCACATCACGAAGGAGACTTTGGCATGCCTCGGCGATGACTACAGAGTGGAACCGGGGAACGGTGGTCAGCGGAACGCATATTTGAAAGACCACAACATTGAAACCTATCTCATTGTCCCAGATGATACAAGCCGCGTGGTACGTTATTTAAATTATTATAGCTAAAAGCAGTGTTGGCCTCGTGGCTTCAGCGTGCAGCTCACATCCCTAAGGTCGTAGGTTCGGCTGTGCACCAATGGACTTTTATTCTAAGTGCGCATTTAACATTCGCTCGAACGGTTGTGTGTTAGGCACAGGAAGCTGATCACCTACTTGCCTATTAGATACACAAATGATCATGAAACAGGTACAGAAATCCGAGGCCCAGACCTAAAAAGATGGTAGCGCCACTGATTTATTTTTTATAGCTAAGAGCGAATATAGTCTAGTGGCTATATCATGTGAATGCACTATTGAATAATTATATTTAATTGCCATTAACACTTGTACGGGAAGAAAAACTTCCCGACACAACTATCACGCGCAGAGTTGCTCTTTTGTTTGATGTGTGCTCAACAAAGTGCTAGCATAAAATGAAAAATTATCAGTCTGGTCAGTCATTAGTAGCCCAAATTGATTAATTCGATCCATCTCATTTTCAAATCAGGGACAATTTATGACAGCCCGTCGATATAAAGATCCTAGATTTAATATTTACAGACAATGTTCTTATATTAGTGAAATAGAGAGCATATTGATTAAATAATACCACTAGTATTAAATACCCAGTTAAACTATAAACTTTTTGATTTGAGACGGTTTTGTTTTCACTACACGTCTTAACCGTCACCTTTCTGCTGCAGTCGTCGTCAGGATTTCACTGAATAATTAATATTCAGTCAAGTTATTAAGCCACCAGCTGCGAAAAATGTTAAATTTTAAGCTATTTCAAGAAATTCCGTAATGAAAATAAAAACCTGACGCACGATGACGTAATATAGGTGCGGACAATACGCGTTAGAGCGGGGTAGAACGCATACTGCGTCTCACATCGGTCTGGCGTGATCGGTGACGTAGCGCAAGTGCGTTAGAGTGGGATAGAACGCATACTGCTTATTCACATCTCTCGGGCGAGATCGGTACCCGTTAGAGTGAGATAGACTATACAGGCGATGGCAGATTGAATTAATATCAAAAACAAAACTTGAATCCGATATCCTAGCCATTACAGCCCCATACGAGGCTGTCTCAGACGAGTTAATAACATTCATGACGATAAGAAATTGCAATTTTCATTAAACACCACCTTATTCAATCAATTAACATACATACATTTTGAAAGAGCCATATCAATATTTAATTTCTCGTCAAAGAGTTTACGTCGCATGAAATTAAAATCAAAGTATTTTATTAAAACATTTTGTTTGACCTCTTTCGCATTTTGGAACCCCAATTAGCGTTTATTGAAGAATTACAAAATGTGACGATATTTTTAATGGATTTGAAGTAGTGCTTAAAAGATTGGGCCGCCAGATTAATATTATTCAATTAAAAGTTTTCACTCGAGCCAGCTCATGCCGTTGTAAGTTAGAAACAAAGTTATTGGTTTTTTATTAGTGGTGTCAGAACAATTCCAGCTAATCTTTAAATTTTAAGAATTTCGAATTCAAATTCCAGAGAAGCAAAACACAAATCAATAAATATATTATTTATAGGCTTTATCTGTACCAGTACGACTTCAGTGAAAAAAACATCCTGGTACAATCATATGTATCACCTCGACGTCCGCCGTTCCACAACTGAGCGTTATTCAAGGCAATTTTTGCCGAGCACCACCACTATGTAGTACCGGCTGCTCACTGAAGTATTTCCGAATCATTTCGACTTAGGGTCCTTCAAGAAAAGAGCGTACCAATTCTTAAAAGGCCGGCAATGCATTTGCGAGCTCTCTGGCATTGAGAGTGTCCATGGGCGGCGATATCACTTAACATCAGGTGAGCCTCCTGGCCGTTTGCCCCCCGTTCTATTACTCAATTTCTACGATAACTCAAAGCACTGGCGTAACTATACAATCTGGGGCCCGTGGCATATTCTTTTGATGGAACCCTATCAGTAAATATCATCACGTTGTACTCAGTTTAATTTTAATAAACGTCGAGATTTTCAGCGTACTCAATTACACGTGGTATATGTTCCACTAATAGCCATAGGCCTCCTCTCTTAGGCGAGAGGGAATGGGTATGCCCAATGCGTATTGGAGACTTTACATTCATCCAAAGAACATAATATCTCTTGGACAGGGGCCCTCTTGAGTCGGGGGACCGTGGCATTTTGCCAGCCCTGCCACCCTATTGTTATGCCACTGACCCAAAGTATACTTTAACAGTAGTTTAAAATATATATGCTAACTCATACTTGGTGGTAGGTTTCCCATCGTCGGCCTACGTTCTTAACAGAATAATTATCAAGGCTGTGTATTGTCATGTATTTTTCAGAAATTTGTATATAATTACTAGCTGACCTGACAAAAGTCGTTTTGCCATGTATATAATTTATAAAAGAAATAGGGGTTGATCGTAGAGGGGTGAAATTTAGGGGTTGTATGTATTTTTGTATCATAAAAAAATAGAAATTAAAAATTTTGTCTAAAAAATAAAATTAAAATTTAGGGGTAACATTTAGGGGGATGAAAAATAGATGTTGGCCGATTCTCATAGATACCGGATAAGCACAAAAAATTTCAACAAAATCGGTCAAGCCGTTTCGGAGGAGTATGGCAACGAAAATTGTGACACGAGAATTTTATATATTAGATTATTCAAATTTGGTTTATTCACGTTTGTACACATTTTGTGGAGGATATTTGCTAGAAAATATAAATAAAATATCAGAGGATTATTTATTTAGATAGAAAGCCAAGCCACAACAGTATTATGTTGTGAGCTTCAAAGATTCGCATACAAAGAAACGATACAAACATAACAATCTCATATAGTTCCTTTGAACATCGAAACTCAATGCACTCTACAAATATTTGATTTCTTTAAGAATATAAAACTCGAAAGATGTTTGTTTATACAATTATATTGAACTATACTGGTACTAAAGACTGAGTTTCTGATGGATTAAAGTCTTAAACCTAATAATACATCAGAATTTGTATTCGTTTTTACAACAAACTCCCAAGCGAAATTAGAGAATTATCACTAAATAAATTCAAAGCTCTCGTTAAACGGCAATTAATCGTTGAGGAATACTTAAATGATCCTAATCCTTGGGATTGATTTGCTCCAATTCAAACAATTTGTATGACAATACTTGGCGATTAAAAAGAGTGGCGGAAAGTTTCTTGCCAGTTCTTCTTACCCGCTCTACGCCCTTGAATTTCGAACTGGTAGTTAATGTAAATTTACAATTAATTTAACTTGACAATTCAAAACTGTACTTAGTTACCCACTTCAATAAAGATATTTTGAGTTTGAGTTTGAATCTTAGCTAACCTAGTTATACAGTAAATATTCTGTGATTGTTTTTTTTATATAATAGGATCCACTAATCTAAGATGACATTGAAATCGATGTCCATCATCAACTTTCCATATATTAAACAAAGCTTTTGGTAAAAGTATGTAAACAAGTAAGATAATATTTATTTACGCGTGTATAGTGAAAATTTACATTGTGAGCTCATTTATTTAATGTTACTTTGTATTTGAATTTATTTTTATTTATTTATTTGCTCAACGGTATTCCTACAGCTACTTATTAAACAATATTCAAACAATTACACTGTACACAAAAGCCAAAAACGGAATACACATTTAAACATACACAAAGCATAGTTTCACCTATACAAATACAAAAAATACAAAAAAATATACAAAGAATATATTAAAATAAATTCTAAGTTCTATATATAATATATATTTATATAATATATATTTAATACAAAGGAAGAATTTTCAAATTATTTAAGTTTTATTAAATAATTTTTTAAACATTTTTAGTTACATTAAATATATATATTTGCACACATACACATTAAATATATTATTTAATAATAATATAATAAATAATTACGATTTATTGAGTTGAGTAGAAATTTTACTTGATTGTAGCAAATTATTAAACATAATATTTTATATCTATATAGGATAAGAAGCCACAAAATAATTTCTCTCTCAATGGAAACATCTCAAAGGAGATGCGGGTGATGGGACATGGATCGCAACACGGAAAACATTCCTCAAAGTAAGTTCGATACAAAATAATTTAATATAATAAATTAAATAAAACTGATGACAGTTGGTAACTCGGTTATCTCGATTGATTAACTTATTATTTGACAGCTTTACCTGGAGATCTTCGAAAGTTTTTTTTTATGTACGATCTTACTTTGCGAACACGTATACTTTGATTAATTAAAATCTGTATAGTAGTAATTACCACTACGCAGCGCATGAATAGGATTAAAGTATTTAAATATGGTCGCTGATATGGTGAAACTAAATTAAATTATAATATTTTTTTGTAAATAATTACAATACCACGTTTATACCTATACGCACTTTCTCGTAAAAATTCCTTTAAAAATGCCAGTTGACTCTCTCCTCCAATCGTACATAATCAAAATAATTGTTACATAATATAAGGTATTGGAGGATACTATTGAAATTAAATGATTCGCGTTTTCGTTTGTTTTTAATCAAGGATTTTTTATAAATTGTTCAGGAAAGTAAAATTACCAATTTATGTTACAAGAAACTATTTCTTCGTTCCGCTAATTATGGTAATGGTTGGAGCTCCTTACAAACATTTTGTAAAACAAAAAACTTTTCGATTAAAAAGAGTGGCGGAGAGTTTATTATCTTCTGGTCCGTTCTACGCCCTTGATTTGAGAACTGGCTGTAAATGTAAAATTTGATTTTGTATTTGAATGGCCAACAGAATACGAACCACGGTTGTGGTTTAAAATTGATGTTCATTGTTTCTAAAAAACTCACTACATAAATTTTTAGAACGCCCAGTGTTTTGGTACCCATTTTTAACCGGAATTGCTTTGCCGAAGATGTCAATTTAGAAAATAATTGTTCGTCTAAATTAATCAATTTTCGGGTGGCCTTTGTTATACGAAATGAATTCGGGGAACTCACGGGAACAAGTTGTAAAGGCTTCCTTTTAATACGGAGTTATAATAAGCTTGAAATATCCGTCCGAACTTATTTTTTGTATACAAATATCATTTAATATTGTATACAAAACTTGGATGTTTGTGATGCTGACAGATTTAGCTGTATACATAAATTAATTATGCTTCTTGTTCAGTAGTTAATTTATACATTTAATTTATATTCTAGAAGCGGCGTCGACGCTAATAGCGAGAATAAGAAGCCAGAAGATGAAGTGAATGAGTACTTGATGAAAGCAATCGATGCTCGCTCCATAGATCGTTTGCGGGCGGAACACTGTCGCCCATTTACACTTACTTTCCGCGACCGAAAGATTGAACGAAAGGTAATTTTTAATATATTACCATAATATTGTTTGTCTCTTTCTCCATATTTGTGTTTACGCTGTGATGAAAAGAAACAGAAATGAGTATGTAGATAATACTAATGACAGCTCGTTTCTTTTAATTGTGATTGGTCAAAATTATCTATAGTAGTCGTAGCAGTTTATTGATGACATGATAATACGTCTGTCCAATCATAATTAATAACAACGTTTCGTTTTATGTCTTACTTTCTTATCACTTAGATCAATGTTGATGAATTATTAGACTGATATAGTTTTATGAATTAATGGTTCAAACTCCCAAGTAACATAACAATTGCTTAGAGAAGCAGTATAATTTAGTAGATTAGTCGTGTAGATTATAAACATAACATAAGAAATTGAAGTTTAAAGCTTATAAAGTACCAGGTTATAAAGTTTTCAACAATGTGAATTAATCATATTTTTGTTTGTGGTTATTTAAATAAATAATTTGACCACGGCTTCCAACTCTAGTAAAATTTCTGTATCAAAGTCTGCCGAGTTTTGTCAGTCCTAACAGAATTAAATGTTGTCAAGTATGGAGATAAATATGACAATAGTTAATTTAGTGCCATAATTCCGGCCACCACCGCTTTTGGAACCAGCTGCCCACTGAAGTAGTATTTCCGAACCAATTCGACTTAGGGTCCTTCAAGAAAAGAGCGTACCAATTCATGAAAGGCCGGCAACGCACTTGCGAGCCTTTTGGCAATGTGAGTCCATGGGGGGGAGGTATCACTTAACAGGTGAGCCTCCTGCCAGTTTGCCTCCCATTAGATAAAAAAATGGCGCCCTTTTTAAATTCTTATAATATAAATATAAAATACAATATACTTTTTAAACACTTGGAACATATATATCCAAGAATGGAATCCTGAATAATTATTTGAAAAATGTTGAAGGATATATTGATTTTGGTTGGTTGGTACAGAAGATGTCTGATATCCCTTGAAGGGATGCCGGAAACACAACTGTCTAAATTATAATTTAACTTTCTAACATTTTTCGTATCAAATTTCGTAAATGTTATTTTAAATAGTTAGGATTAAATTTGACCAAATAAATACCGCAGTGTGTAATAACACTAAATCCACCCCAGCCCTTGCTGCAATTGTAAGTGCTTTAAAGTTGGGGTTTTCTCAAGTTAATTGGACGACGGCCAGGTGGCAATTGCGTCGTGAATTTCTAATTAAGAATGCAACATTCAGACATTTTTAAAGTATACGAAAGACATTAAAAGTTTTCCTTTATTGTCAAATGTGTTGATCGAAGTCTCCCCCCCGATAAAGATCTTTTATCAAGGTCAACTATCAGGTAATTATACTGGTCATATTATGTGCATATCTTGGTGAGCAATACATTGGAAATTTTATTATAGAATATCGTTTTGTTATGACGGCGGACCGGACTTTTATTTTTACTTTTTATTTTGAACAACAATGAAATGAAACAAATGAAATTTGAAATATTGCTATCTAAATTTACAAGGACAATCTTTATTTAAAATCAGCAAAATGTATTACACTTTCATGATTCATTTTTTTTAAGTGAAAGGGTTTGGGAGCTAGATGAGGGGTACCGGGTTCGATTCCCGGTTCGAGGGCAAGTTTTAATTTAAACTTGTTCTCGGCCTTTGGGAGGGTTGTGCGGTACCGAGCGAGTGCCTATACCGTACATGGAGGACACGGTCGAATTTCTAAAGACAAGCACGAATTATAAAAAATCCTATACTTGACGCTGGCTAATGCACAAACCGTGCCAGAGCCATAAAAAAAAGTGAAAGGGAAAGGGAAATTAGCGATTTCGTTTTCTTTACCAAGAAGTAAATTAATTCCCTCTGACAGCTTGAGATTATTCTTATAATACATAGCTAGTTATATATATTATAATTATAATAACAGTAGATTTAACTGCCTCAAAAAGCTAAATTGTCGTTGGTTTTATCACGTTCATATTGATGTGGTATCACATTTGTATCTAAACAAATGTGATACCATCTCAGCATATAATATTTAATGTTACAAATTTATAATGTCATTGGTTTTAATAACTAAGTTGTAAATTCGATGTTCTGGGAGGCAGAAAAACCGGAAATATTTATATTTCCGTCACAGCATGATAATCACCATAATAAAACTTTGTAAAAATAGAAATGTCGATATGCCATTAATAATATTGTCATATTTTACCCCTGGTAGTATAAGATCCCGATATACAACGACCTTTACCGAGATGCTTATTTAATGAAACGTATTTTATATTTAATTTAATATGTCAATAAATATAATCCATATGGGTTGCCTAGCAAGTTTCAGTCCAGAGTATGTTTAATTAATATTAAAAAAAAATATTTTTAATTTTTGAAGTGAAACTTCTTTATCGGGGTTGGAAGAAATTTAGTGTAACATTTTTTCGTTACGCGTCACATTTTTCGGTTACGCGTCACATGTTTCGGTTACGCGTCACATTTGACCGTTACGCGCGTCTTTTTCTTGTCCCTACCAGGGTTGATTCAAAGAGATTCTAAACCATTAAAAACAAAAATGTATAATAACGATAACAATGATACTAAAACTTCTATTACAAATTTTATGAAATTCTTTAATAATCTTAGTGGTAATAAGGTAAAATGAAATAGTTGTATTATTTGTATTCAAGTCTGTGATATTAAAAGCCTTTTGTTAAACTTTATTTAACCAATTTCTGTAAAGTTGCATATAGATAATTTTTCGAAAAATAAGGTCATAAAGAAGTTTCACTTCTAACGTGTTTACGCACACATTAAACAATATTTTTAATCAGGGTAGTATTATATATGTATCACTATAACTTTATTTTTTACTAAAGATGTATATATACTTTAGTGTCACATAAAAAATATACACATAAATAATTAATTGATTAAAAACAACCTAACGTTTGCATATTCTATGGGCTTCATACTTTCGATTGGTATAGAATTTATCTAATAATCATACCGGTGAAATGTTTAAAAATTTTTTTTTTTTTTAAATTAATTAAACATACTCTGGACTGAAATTTGCTAGGCAACCCATATGGATTATATTTATTGACATATTAAATTAAATATAAAATACGTTTCATTAAATAAGCATCTCGGTGAAGGTTGTTGTATATCGGGATCTTAGACCATGGTAAATAATATCAACAATTTCCAAGTTATATTAGTAAATTATTTTGTTTATCATGAATTCCACAAAGCATTATGATCAGATAAATTAAACATATAATGATAAGTGTGCTGGGTATATCGTTAGATTTTTTTGTGTTTTGCACCTCATTTTCATACGTTTTCATAAAGTTTGTTTTATTATCAAATTAAATTATTGTTTCTTGATTTCAGTACATTGCTGAGCGGGACAGGATGCTGAAAGTATACTATATATGTTCGATCTTCGTGTACATTGCTATGGTCTTTGTGCAGTATCTTGTTTATAACATGTGAGTAGTATAGTATCTGTTTTAGAAACTTTAATGGCTCGCTTCTTACACAGTTGAACCAAATTAATAATTACCTTCGATGAATTCTGTCAGCCTTAGGGTTATTCAGAGTGACTTAGGTAGAAAGTTAGTTATTCTTTTTCGTGAAAAGGGATACTCTTCTTTAATAAAATCCCAGAGGATCTTTTGTCTCTGCCTTTTAATAAATTTGAGAAAGGTATAAAAGAAAAGTTGTGTAAAAAGGCTTACTATAAATTTACGTTTATAAAGTTGATATAAGGGCCTGGGACTAGTGCTAGACAGGCTAATTAATTTGTTTTAAAATAAGTGTTGTTTGGTGATTTGCTATTTTAAAAGAGAACCGAGAGTTTTTTTGCGCTCGTTCTCTCGGCCTACAATTTCAAATTTAATGACGTGGAATAATTGATACCTGTATCTTATGTTTCATAATAAACATTTTATTGTAAATATGACTTTCTATGTATGTCCATTATATATGTCAAAATGTAATAAATTTTACAATATTGCATACACTTCGTTTATCCATTGATCGAACCCGGTTTTGGGTAAAGGCCTCTTCCAGCTTATTCTTTTTTTATGACTTCCACCTCTTTCTAGAGTGCCTTCTTCTTCTTGTTCTTACTTTTGTTCCATATCTTCAAAGTCCATCTTCTATGTACCTTGTTATATGTCCTGTCAACTACCACTTCTGTTTGGGGCATAATTTAAGACGTTTATAACTTGTTTTTCGTCATTTGGAGCTTTCAGCGAGAGCGAAGTTAGCGCCACGTCACAATGCCAGATATAGGCCTTCCACTAGATTTAGAGTAAAGTGCATCCCACAAATTTTAGTCCCAAATTTTTTCAAGTTCATTAGGCTTAAGTATTCATTACGAGAAGCCTTGCTTGTCCAATATTACTTCAATTGGCCTATGCAATCATAGCCCTGCCCTGCGATTCTGTAATTCACTTTTCGAACTCACACAGCGGTTTTCGCATCGGCGGTCGCTCTGAAATCAGTCGTGAAGCAGTCATTTTATGATTTGACATTCTCTCTTTCGCCGATGCGAAAACCGCAGTGTGAGTTCGAAAAGTGAGTGACAGAATCGCAGGGCTGATGAATTCATTTTCATATGTCTACCTGGCATCCATAAAAGACGTAAATTAATATTATGAAATACTGTAGGTACTATGAATAAAATTTTATTTAGAGCGAAACTTGCAGTCATTTCCCAGTAAAAGAATGAACTCAGTTTTATACCAATTTAATTATAGCTATTTCATATGTTTTGGTTAGTATATTGAGAACTTAAAAAGTGATTGGCTGCTATAAAAAAATAGCATTTTTTATTTCCGAGTTTTTTCGTACAAGTGTCTGCCAACCTAAACAGATCATCATACAGTTTGATAATTTTATTTTTTAATGAAATTTTTGCTTTAATTTCTTTAAATGTTATAATTTTCAGAACATTTGCTGGAACTATCACAATACTTACTTGTGCAACGATAATCATGGCGGTTATATTCATTGTACTCTGCAAAGATTATGAGGTAATAAGATATGTTTTCCTTAAAATTCTACAGCATTACCTGTCCGATACGATAAAATATTTGTATCTCTTTACTAATTAACCAATTACACTGTTATTTTTTTGTTAACAAAAAATATATATAACAGGTGACGTCATTTTAAAAACCAGCCTTTTCGCATCTGGATGACCATTTTTCAAAATATACGTCTTAATTTTTATGTCAATAATTAAGTAAAAATCGATCTTTGAAATCGATTAATTGAATTTAATATTCTTGTGGATTTTAATAACATTTTATAAACCACCACACACTTGATAAAGGATGCACATTGCACATCGAAAGAACCATTGTCTTACTCGGATGTGCTTTTCTAAAAAAATATAATTGAAAAAGACGCATGAATGTCTCTGCCATCCTAGTTGGTAACAACGGGAAATTTACTTGGAAACCTGGGCCCTTACATAACATCCCATAGCGATACCAACAGCGAACCCGAACCCAATAATGAGCTTTTTTATTCCGCGCGTTTCCAAGGTTGCAAGATTGAGATTCCATACAAAAACATCGGATCTTTACCACTGTATTATTATATTGGAAGTTATACAATACGGCCGCTGTACTAACGACTTCAAACAAGTTAGATTCACTCAATTAATTCGAGGTATTTTTTACAGTATGCGGTGCCGAGCATCAAGAAATTTTCAGAAAGAGTTCATAATAATCGAAACCTGGCGCAGCTTATGTCTCTCCTACTAGTTGCAACCGTCACCATACAAGTTGAGGTCATTATGGTAGGTACCATATAATCTAATCACTTAATCATTATTTAATTCATGTCGCTGGTGATACTGATGGATATCAAAAGCGTTAAGAATACAGATTTTATACAATGCGTTAGTCTGACGTCACTTGGAGTGCAACGCAATGGTGTGGTGTAAGCTAAATACCCTTTACCTCTATCAAGGTCAGTACTCACATACGGTATTACTCGATCGAGCTAAACTGTCGCGTAAAACCCAAGGCACGGGCTTTCGTCCATACATTGAGCATTGTTCTTTCGAGTGAGGCGCGCCGTTCAGTATTCACCGAACCGTTCGAGCCAAAGGATGTCTGTGCAACAAAGGAGACGGTGGCTGTATTTAGCAAGTCTCACTGTGCTTTATAAGAAAATGAAAAGAAAAAACGTAAAAGGAGGTACTGGGTTAAACATCGGTTAGATCGCCGTTCCGAAGTCAGCCACGTGAACTTGATTGAATAGCTACGAGTCCTGAATATTATAACAATTATTTAAGGATGCCTCCAGAGCTATATGAAGAATTACTTTTTTTGATTACCCCATTAATAAAAAAAAGACACTCGTATGAGAAAATCTATTTCTCCTCCCCTGAGTTTTGCGGTCCACACGTTGTTTTTTACTCGACTTCGAGTAAAACTATGAAGTAATACCGTATGTGAGTACTGACCTTAAGAGACTGTATGGATTGTATCTTTTGTATCCGCTAATGTACCCGACCCTGTTTGTTCTGGGTATGGTGGGTTATGACCAGCTACGCCTCAGTAGACAACTTGCTTTGTCAGTGTACTTATTTAGGATACTTATGGATCGGGTGTTTAATGTGGATGTAATGGATACTGGGTCTACGGGGCAAGAACCTGAGGAAAAGTTACAACTTTTTCAGGTACCGCACAATCCAACTTGGTAAGCGAAGCGCCATTCAACCAAGCGATAGGAGTATAATAAATCAAATTTATATATATATGTAGACTTATTTATTTATACACTGGCTGAGATCACAAGAGCTGTATATAAAGGGTATTTCAACAAGAAGTTTGTTTTTCAATTGTGGCAACACCGAGAACGTGATAGTTTTGACATTTAGTTTTTGGCGGTATTCGTAGCAGGTGCTTTGGCAATTATTACAATGAATTCAATTTCGCTCGAAAATCGCATTAAAATAATTCAAATCCACTATAAAAATGGTGGTTCTGTTAAAGTTACATTTCGTAAAATTCGTGATATTTTCGGCCAGCATAATCGTCCTTCTGAGACCGCTGTTAAGAATCTGGTCGCGAAATTTGAGTCGACAGGCTCGGTACAAAATGTGCCAACACCAACACGTGTTCGACCGGGTCGTTCAACAGAAAACATCGCCGCCGTGAGCCACAGTGTTGAAGAAGATCAAAATTTGTCAATTTCACGACGTTCTCAACAATTGGGGTTATCCAAAAGCACAACATGGCGAATTTTGCGAAAGGATTTGGCTTTGAAGCCTTACAAGATTCAACTGGTGCAGGAATTAAAGCTGATCGACCATTCAAATCGCCGCAGATTCGCTCAGTTCATTCAGGAACAACCTGCTGAAAAAATCATTTTTTCAGACGAAGCCCATTTTCATTTGTCAGGGTACGTCAACAAGCAAAATTGTCGCATTTGGGCTTCTGAAAATCCTAAAGCAATTATTGAGAAGGCTTTGCATACTCAACGTGTTACTGTGTGGTGCACTATGTGGTCTGGAGGCGTGATTGGGCCGTTTTTTTTCGAAGATGAGGCTGGAAATGCGGTAACAGTCAATGGATCACGGTATCGCGAGATGTTAACCACTAAATTTTGGCCTATTATTGATGACATGGATATCACTGAAATGTGGTTTCAACAGGACGGTGCCACATGTCACACAGCCAATGAAACGATCAATTTATTGCAAACCAAATTTCCCGAGCGCATAATTTCGCGAAATTCAGCTGTTAAGTGGCCAGCCAGATCATGTGATTTAACACCACTGGATTATTTTTTGTGGGGCTATGTTAAAGACAGAGTCTATACGGAGCCAATCGAATCGATTGCAGCCTTAAAACTCAAAATCCGTGATGTCATTAACGAAATAGACCCTCCATTTTGCCAAAAGGTGATTAAAAATTTTGATGAAAGAATCAACATCTGTCAGCGTGGTCGTGGTGGACATTTGCCAGATATCATTTTTCATTCATAATTGCCAAACTTTTCTCTTTGTAATACAATAAAAATTTTATTCATTTTCCTCTAAATTCTTTGTTTTATTTTGTTTTAGAAAACAAAGTTCTTGTTGAAAAACCCTTTATATTTATATATAACGTTTATATTTTAATTTTATAAATTTTACTTTATAATGTATTTTAATTATAGAATTATCGGCGTATGTAGTTATTATTGTGTAGTTCTATCGTATTAGTAGTAACGGTTAAGATACAATAGTTATGTGAGAAATAAATAAAAAAATAAGTAGGCTAATTTATCTACTAGAATCTTTGTTGCCAATGTACCTTTTAACTTAATTTCAATTGGCCAAAACTCACCCAGATTCATCGGGTTTTTTGTGTTTTCCTATAAGTGCGTGTCACATTAAATATTAAATATATCATATCATTATTTGAACATCATTGTTACTATATAATATGGTCATTTCTATACTTATTTCGATTGCATTACTTTTCGCAGGGAATCCATCTGCTATCAGAAAAAGATCCAGATGAAGGCGAATGTCCCAAGAGTATTAACGAGGTTAGTAATCTGTAATATTGCAGTATTATTGGCCAATTGAGGACCAATATTTTTTTTTTTGGTACCCAGGCCCTTTGACCCATTTATATAACCATTTCGAGGAAAAAAATGAAATTGTAATCCCACTTATAAATAATATAACTAATAAATTATTTTGAAATTATACTTCTTTAGGCGCGTTATGAAAAATTTATCAGAGTGAAATTTTTAGACGCGCGCGCACCGTGACACAAAATTAACAGAATGAAGTTGCCCACGGAAGATGCTATGGCATTGGACATAATTTAAAAACAAGATTCTAATAATAATAGTATTTATGTTACACTTAATATAAGAGAATAATAATAAATATTTATTTATAAAATTTCACAAATGTACACTAAATTTTATTGACTATAATGACTCTTTTTGCAGTGTTTGATTATTTAATTGTTATTAACTATTTGCATGCAATCAAAAACTATTTTTAATAATGCCAAAGAAGTATAACTTCTTACGCGCGTACATAAGTACACGCACCCTTTTTTTAACAAAATTTTGATTTGGAGAGGGGTAGATAATTTATTTAAAGCAAAATGTGATTTCCAATGTTGCAAAAATGTATATTTTCCTTCTAAATTATTAATTTCCTCTAAAGAAAAAACTTTTTACCGGATTAAAGTTATGTATTATTATAAATTTACAATTATTTAACATAATTTCAAATTTATCCGACTTTGCGCCGGACGGACCATTTTGACGGACCACGCACGCTGTAAAGCACGCGAAACGTCGGATAAATTTGAAATTATGTTAAATAATTGTAAATTTACAACTTTAATCCGGTAAAAAGTTTTTTCTTTAAATGTGTAAAGGTTATGTTAATCAAAGACAATATTAATTTCCTTTCCAGCACTACATGCAGCTGACACTTTTGGCAATGTTCTTATGTGCCACCCATCAGATTCTCATCACGACTTTCAAGACAATTCTTCTCGTCATCATCAGTGGTATATACATCGGTGTTACCATTCGAAAATATATCTACTATCAACTGAACTACTCAGAATTTCAGTAAGTTGTTGCTAACAAATTTTGTCCGAAATTAAGTGGCAATATTAATAATTGAGCAAATCTTTTTTTTTGTGTTCTTGTTCATCTGCAATCGGCTATCAGCCATAATCAGATATTTTCTGAGGTTAATTTTGGTTGGGTGCGATTCCATTGAAAGGCACCGTATGTGTTGGTAGAAACTGGATTTTTATTTTAGGTCAGTTTCTCTGGTCTAGGTCTAGTATTTGCCATCTTTTTAGGCGAGTTACATCATCTCCTGGGGTTAACTGATTCTTAGCCAGTTCATTTGTATGTTTGGTTAACCTTTCCCTGTATATACTACTGTTTTTGCGGATTACTTCCTTTACGGTTGGCATCTCCAGATACTCGTGTATTTCCGTGTCCGAGAAAATCTAAACCTTGACATGTTTTTTTTTATATTTTAGCCATGAAATCGAAAGTATCATAATTTTTAACCTCGTAAGGAAACCTCTGATTGAAATTGAAAAATTTGTCAAATTTAAATTCTACCATTTAGTATCTGTTTCACAATGTATGGATAAAGTACCAAATAGCTATGCAACACATTAATTACTTGGAAGATAAATTGTGCTATTTGACACTTCATCGGACTCAACTTATGATGGACTTTATGTGACGAATAGCGCTATCTGACCGTCGTGAAACGTAACAATGTTTATCCTACCAATAATAATAAATAGTTCATTTGGTTAATAGTTAAGGATTAAAATAATTAAACTTATGTATTCGCAGGTTTACATGTGTTGACGACTGGAGTCAAGACCTAACAAACATCGTTGGAGCTCTGGGTGGCCTCATTGCATTGGTACTGCATTCCCAGCAAACTGAGAGTACATACAGACTGGATTTCATATGGAAATTGCAGGCAAATGGTAAATAATTATAATCTTTATGGTTTTTTCCCGCCGCCAAACATGAAGACGCAATACACGCACACGCACGTAATCTTGTAACTTATTTATTTAAATTTTATAGGTTATCTATAATAGTACTAAACTCTGATTTTTCATTCCGTAGAATTCTAACATTTTATTTATTTATACTTCATTGCCATAATACACATATAGAAAAAGAACAAAAAAGTAAGTGGGTTACATGAGTTATTACGCAACGGAAATTAAATATAAAATAAATTATTATATGTGTTACTAAAAAAAGGGACAAATTTGACCCATTTAAAGGCAATAACAAATAAAATGCTACGTATTTTTTATGTTTTACCTAAAAAAAAGGAAAATCTAATATTTCCTTACTCAAGTGACCTAATACAAAAATTACAAATATCTCGAACAATATATCGAATTAACTTTAATTACTTTATGTTATTCTTTACTACTGCCTACTAATTCCAGGTTTAGTACACCTTTTTAAAGAAAATAAAGTGTTAGGTATCACGTTGCCTTTTTTTATTGTTAGTGATGAAAAGGGACCACTCAATGTAGAGCACGTCACCTAATAAAAAGGAAACATACACTAACAAATAAATTAATAGACTCGTATTGAAATTGAAAAATGTGCCCCCCCAAAACGTTCTGTAATCTCTGTTATGTCAAAATATGATAGCTGTCAGAATTCTACTGAATTAAAAATCAGAGTATAAATAATTATTAAAATTTTATTCATTGAAATTGAAATAATATATATATATATATTATGGGTTTACCCGTTATAACATACATTCAGAATAAAATAACTATTTGGATAAAAATGTTGAGATATATGATTATAGAAAATGTTACATAATCATTGTATCAAAAATTGTCACGTAATTTTATTTCCAGACGAAAAAGAAGATATGGAGCATTTGGAGGCATACAACCGCAAGCTTCTAGCAAATATCTTACCGGAACACGTTGCCCAGCATTTCTTGTGCAGTGACAAAAACTTTGACGTTAGTATAAGTTTTTTATAGACAATGATGACAGTGATTGTTTTTTTTTCAACAGAAAAATCTAAGATTATTAATCGAGGATTACCATCGCCTGTGAACCCAACACCCGAAGTGTATTGGGTTCTTCAGCTCATATATTATACACTTGCTGTAGCAAGTTATATTGCAGGCGTTTAGCTAGATTGTGTTGTTAGTAATTTTGTATAAAATAGTAGTATGGGAACAATCAAATAGTTTTCGTAGTCGTGAGGGTAGAGTAGTTGGTAGTCACGTCTAACCTAAATTCTTTACTAAAACTAAATTCGTGTAAAAGAGATTCTGTCGAAACTATTTTATTTCACTGTCTTGTATATTAGCGATTTTATTGACCATTTTTTTCAAATATTTAATTTAGTAGTGTCATATTATATTAACGTAGCGTCTGTCAATCACAAAAATAAATTTTCAATTCGAACCAATACTTTCTGAAATCAATGCGTTCAAATGAAAAAACTCTCAAAAATATAGATAAGCCTTTGATTTAGTAATCCACTCAATGCATCCATTTCTATCACTATATAACATGTATAATAATAACATTATATAATTTGTTAATTTGTTTTGATTTTTAGGAGTTGTACCACGAACAATGTGAGTCCGTGTGCGTCATGTTCGCATCGATTCCAAACTTTTCGGAATTCTACGTTGAACTGGAAGCGAATAATGAGGGAGTGGAATGCCTACGTCTGCTGAATGAGATAATTGCAGACTTCGATGAGATCCTGGCTGAAGAACAGTTCAAGTATATTGAGAAAATCAAGAGCACCGGTGCGACGTACATGGCAGCGTCAGGTGAATCAATCAGCATCCTATGATATAATAATTAGTATAGAAGTCGTGTAACTTCAATAGCATATTCGATTTCTATAATATTTAGTTGGTGTACGTATGGTATTGGCATTGGCTGATGTTGCTTTTATTGGAATCGGCACTTTATTATATCCAATTACTACACATATACATTTTACACAGTAATAGTTTACAGAAAAACAACACCGGAGATGTTATTTTTAACGTGTTTACTGCGATGGTTATGTTATTATTGATATATACTAACAGTATCATATGAAACCCCAAATTTTCAGAATTATAAAATGTATTTTTTAATAATAATAACCTAAGGATAAAGTTAATATTTTATGTGATCATAATGACATCTACGCCGACCTCTTCCGAAGGGAAGTCACTTGGGAAGTGGATAGCCTGAGTATTTAAATATGTTACGCACTGCCGTAGTGGCACTGAGAGCTGAGGTGCAAATACTCAATAGCGACGATATTGCAGCAAGCGTATTTTTGGCAGCGGCGGAAGTAGTACCCAGAGCAGATTGTACAAATAAGTACAGCACTTAAACGATTTTGATGTTAATAAATATTTGTAAAATTAACCCGCCACATAGGTGAAAGGTATAAATAAACGTTGCTTTCGGAACACGACAATGTTACTGAAAGCGTTACCGACATGGGAGATGGGATGTTAATATTTTTACACGAATAAATTATTTTATTAATGTGTTCAGGTCTGACGGTGGCAACTAGTGACCTTCTAGGCTTTAGACACGTGACAGCGATGGCCGACTATGCACTGCGTCTCCGTGAACAGTTGCAGTATGTTAACGAGCATTCCTTCAACAACTTCAGGATAAGGATAGGTAAGAGCCGCTACTGTTGGGACCAGTTGCATTCAGTAATATATGATTCGATACTGTTGTGGAAAAACATTGAACATTTTACAAATGTATGTGATCTATGCGGCTGATCTCATAGTAGTTTTCAAGTATCGGCCTGTTAATACGTGGACTGGACCATGTTTTGGCTAAATTATATCCTTGTTATAAATGTTAGCGTTGCGATTGTACTATTTGCGAATGTTACTCAAGCGAATTAAAATGCTAATGTTCCAAATGATAACAACGACCGTCTGAGAAACGATATGTATTGTGGATTGTTACAGGGATTAACATCGGTCCCGTGGTGGCTGGCGTGATTGGAGCAAGGAAGCCACAATACGATATTTGGGGCAATGCTGTCAATGTTGCATCGCGCATGGACTCTACTGGACTCCTCGATCATATCCAGGTGAAACTCACTACAATAGTATCATGGCTACGCAAGATTGATACATTTCTCCTAAATAGTTGCATATTACTATGTTAATGAGTTTTGAATTATTCTATATATCAATCTTGCATCGCTATCCTTAGTAAAGAGATCAACAATTGAAGATCAATCAAGCATCATATTGTTATTATTAAAAAAGTTCAAAGCTCAGAGTCGTCCATTAAGCCAATTGACTTGTAGATCATTCAGTAAAAATTCAGTATTTTTTGCAACCTTTAGATATATAATTAATCTAGAATGACAGATAATTTAACGGACGACTCTGAGAGCTTATGATTTCATAGTCTCAATTAAATATGTCTACCTAAATAAATGTTTAATCGTCACTGATATGAATCTATGTTTTGATCTCAATGCGAGTCGTGTACAAAATGCTTTGCGATGACATGTGGTACCACAATATTAGCGAAATCATAATTGAGGCCTCACTACTGTATAACACGATGGCTGTTGCGTATAGGTGACACAGGAGGTGTATGACATCCTGTCAAAGCGTGGCTACAAGCTTCGATGCCGTGGAACGATTGACGTCAAAGGCAAAGGGAACATGGTGACATTCTTTCTCGATGGCATCGGGGAAACAACCATGCTGAACAATAATAACGATATTTATAGTGTAAGTATATTTGTATTTAATTCGATTTCGAAGTAAAGAAACAACATGAAAAAAAGTATGTATAGTAGCGTAGTAGTAGTAGTAGCGTCAAACAGGACAATGTATACCATTAATTAAACAGAATTAATATTTATTTTAAAAACGGATCGAGAGTGGAGACAGCGTGAATGATAATCCAATTTTTTTACGCTGTTGGGAAGAGCGAGCTGCATGTGGATGTTCATCATTAACAGAGTATTTCTTTATGCGTAAGAACCTTTCGAAGACTGTCTCTATCTATGAATTTATCATTCTAAATTTAACTATGGTGTTTATGCCGCAGAACCCAACCCCATCGACCTCCGGTACTGGTGGTGGTGGAAACATTGACAAATCTGAGCATCGTCCTTTGGAGACACTTTCTGAAGGACACACTGATGAGGATGGACCCACACCGAGATCTTCAATACCGAAAGGTACCAGGGCTTATAACTTAAAACTATAATAAATAGTATTTATGTGCAATGGGCACACACACACATGTATATAACAAGCACATTTTTAATTGTTCTATTAATATTGATATAGAAGAGACGTAGAAGAGAGCAGTGTTGGCCTAGTGGCTTCAGCGTACGACTCTCATACCAGCCCTGTGATTCTGTAACTCACTTCACGACTCACACAGCGGTTTTCGCATCGGCGGTCTCTCTCAAATCAGTCGTTAAGCAGTCATTTTATGATTTGGCATTCTGATAAACAATAAAGTACAAGCTCCCACCTTTTCAAAATGCCAAATCATAAAATGACTGCTTAACGACTGATTTGAGAGAGACCGCCGATGCGAAAACCGCTGTGTGAGTCGTGAAGTGAGTTACAGAATCACAGGGCTGAGATCATAGGTTCGATCCCCGGCTGTGCACCAATAGACTTTCTTTCTATGTGCGCATTTAACATTAGCTCGAACGGTGAAGGAAAACATCGTAAGGAAACCGACGTGTCTTAGACCCAAAGAGTCGGCGGCGTGTGTGCGACTGGAGGCTGATCACCTACTTGCCTATTAGATTTAAAAAATGATCATGAAACAGATTCAGAAATTTGAAGCCAATACCTCAAGATGTTGTAGCGCCACTGATTTTTTTTTATAGAAGAGACACACTATGATACACTATCACATGTATATTATACTTAAGAGTACCGATCTTATAACTATAATCAGTGTCATTTTTTAAAGATATTATTTTACCTTGTGACATGACAATTTACATGGTATTGCAATTTACCAAATTGATATCAGTCAACTTTTAGCAGTCTCTTATAATTGCCGTAAAGGATTCAAAGCGTCGACTTAAATAAATAATGTAATAAATTATTTCAAAAAGTGTTTTTTGTAAAAGAATTTATTTTAATTTTTATTTAACATAATGAGTGTAATCCTTATAATATTAAATTGAAACATATTTATAAATTATTTTACAACTTTACAATTTTTTACCTTTTGCGGACGATTATATCAAATTGGCAATAAAATAACTAGGCAACTAAACCGATAAATTTTCAAGTGTAAAATTGATATGTACTATGTAGTTGCTAGTGGAAACAATGGTTGTGGTTTAGGAAACGAATAATAATGTAATTTATTCCGAATTTCAGAAGAACAAAACGACGCAAGTAGCCCAAAGCTCTCGAATCAAAATCAATCATGTGACAGCCTCGCCGGTGCCGTTCGTGCAAGAGTTATGAGACACATACAGCGGCCTCTTTCACTTACTGATAACCCTGGATTACCTGCTTTTATCAGTCTCCTACAATCAAAAGCCTACACCTCTGACCTTGGCGCAGCAACATATTTTGCAGATGAACCAGCTAACACATCCCTAACAGACATTCAGACATCGAAAGACGAAGACTGGATAAGTCTTGATATAGAAGAATTGCGTTCAAGAGTCCCAAAACGGGCGTCAAGTCTTACTGATTTCTTTTGTAAGAGGAAACAAGAAAAACCTAGCTATTCATCAGTGAATATTATAGAAAATCCCATGAACGCAGTCTAAATTAATCCCACTAAAAAGAAATGTAATATTAACGAGATATAAACCTATATTTTGTCGATACTATATTTCTTTTAAGCTCAATCAATTATTACGTAAAGAATATTAAAATCAATGTGAGGAAGCCTGCCTAAGATTTGAGTACCCACTCTTTTCTTAGCTTGATACATTAGACACTGGCTATGACAAGACTGAATGTAACGACCATGAACTTCACAAAGTGAAAAACATTGTAAGTTCATTCCAAACAATGAACGAATTTATTTATTTAAGTATACGCCGTTGTGTGCATTGGTACTATACCAAAACCTGTCTATAGGAAATGGAATTTCCGACTTGACGGACTATATATGACGATAATACGTATTTTAGGAAAATGTTTACATGAACAAAAATCGGGATTGCATTCAACGCGGGATAAAACGCTTAAAAAAAATGAGGCCATAGGTATTGTCAATTGAATAAAGGGAGATTAATCTTCGGGGGTTAGGAGGTATTTACAGATAGGGTGTTGCTGGTATGGAGATTGAGCTGACGAATTTTTCATAATTTGGCGTAAATCATTCAATGCACGGCAACTTCATTGTATTTATAACACATTTCAATATTTCGCTTTTGAACGTTATATGAACATAGAAGACAACGTAGTAATGAAACTCAACTACAATTTCTTAATAATTATTATCTCTATATAAATGTTCTAGATATAATTAGAAGACCCGTTAAAATCCATTTAATGTCATATTTATTGAACTATCGCATTACCAATATAGTAATGTTACTGTTCGTGATTTCGATCTTAAAAATGTATGATTTTAGATATTTAAAATTTGCTCTTATTCCAAGCGTTAGTTGCTGTGATAATTCTATTAGTTTTAACCTTTATGCCTCACATTATTCCTTGGTATAAGATTCAGTGTCAACTTTAAATGCGAACTCTTAATTTTGTCAAATGATTATCCGTTTTTGACAGGTAGTTATAGTAATACTAAATCTAAGAACAAGAAAGAAAGCATGGAAACCACGTTAATTTATAATTATGTCCGTTGTTTTTTTTGCATAGTTAGGTAGTTCTTATTTCGCGATTTTCTAATTATTTACACTATTATACAATATATTTATTTTTTTCTAAATCGTTTAATGACATATTGTTCACAAGACATTGTTTGAGGTGTTAACTTATAGATATGTGTTAGTCGGATTAATATGAATTAGAGAAAATCGAACAAACAAAAAGAGTATTGTATTCATTGAATTTATTTTTACTATAATGTTTTCCTTAGTTAATTTACTAATATTATTTTTGTTGGTATATTTATTGTTTTAATTTATTAGGCATGATCCACTGAAAGTTTTTTTTTATTTCAATACATATTAGATTTTTGACATCTATGGATGAGATTCAGGAATGAGATGTAGCGCGAAATACAACTTCCATAGGTATGTCACAATCCAATATTTTTTTTGGCGTACGGAAGCCTCCTTTCTGAATCTTACCCTTAGATCATACAAATATTATTTTATTCCTTCTAATATTAGCAATAAACCGAAGAATAGACACCGAACAAAATAAATGTAACAACAATTTTAGATTTTTATTATTGCAACATCAACAATTATATACACTACCGAAGATTTTTGTTTCTTTATTTCATTGTTTGAAACGTTAACGAAAAATTCATCATCCAATAACAACACACAGTAAGAATGATTTATCATTGTAGTCAAAATTTTCCTTATTATTATTATATTTTTGCTAACCACAACAGAATTCAGATTAAAGGGACTAAATAAAGTTATCTTTAACTGGCATACGAATGATACATTTGATTTTTTTATTAATTTATGTGTCATTTAAAAACATAAGTCATATACCATTTAGCCAAATAGCTAGGTCTCTTAAACGGTTTCCGTGCTTTAGTTTTTGCATTTAAACTTAAACTTTGAATAGATGTTTTCAGTCATGGGATAACTATGAAGTTGTGGTCTCGTTCGCGTTTATTTATTATTTGCAAGCGTTTCAGCTGTCACATGAGATTGTTTGTTTGATTTTACGCTATTGTTCAATACTCATGTCGCAGCTTCTAAAATATTCCAATTGCGTTTGATAAGCCTAATTGAAACCCTTAGCTAGCTTTTTCATGCGTTAGTAAAACTACTTTAGTTAAATTAATAACAACGTTGCAAAAAAAAACGAGTAATCTCAGCGTAGTTTTAATAAATGTTTTATTCTAATCTTCTTCATATAGGAACTTAATTCGTATATTTTTACCATTATAATTGTGAATTTCGAACAATTCTGTTAATTATAGAAGTTTTGCAATTGGTGTAATTAATTTTAATACGCTCCTCATTTGACTCCCATAGTAAAATTATATGTTATACGTAATTGTATCTTAAGTCTATTTATTAATGTGTTTTATTATTCAAGTGTTAGGTATAATAATTATAAAACTATTCTATTTTCGTGTAAACGTACTGTATGCATTTATCACCCTATATTTCACCCTAGTATTTTTCGATGTTTTTTACAAAATGCTTATTTTTACTAGTGCCAACACTATGTATCCCTTACAGTATTAGTGTAAGTATTTAAAATAACTGATGTTAGGTTAGAAATGTTACTGTAGATTTGTGTCTAAATATATTACCATAAGCCCCATAATCACTTTATACATTTTCCGATGGCTGTCTGACGTGTTCATTTAGCAATTTTTTATTTATTGTTGATTTTACGATATATGCCAACTAAAGACAAAAATAAACCAAATAACCTGTGCCCAGAGTGCAGGCTATACTGGCCACGGTTATAGGCGCCGATTTAGGTATATTACGGCTAAAACTGCAAAACTTACCCATACAAACTTGCAAGATCTGCCCCGGTACTCTATAATTTACAGTATTTCCAGCGATCTTGACTTCTAAATTTAATATACCTTTGTACCACGCAAAGTAACGCCACCTAGGTGTAGATGTTCGATACAATTGTTTCGGCATCGTTATCGCTATTGGGAGTTAAGAAGACCGGGCGTTCTTTAATTATGCAGAAAAACTGTATAATGATTGTAATAGATTATAGCGCCTATGGCAATATATGAGAGTGATAGGATTTCTTGACCGCTCGTAACAAAACTTTTTTGCCATTTGTATAACCTTATTTAGTAGCCAAAGAACAGTAAAGCTTTGCTTAATTATTGTGTACGGTGTTGATTGTACTAAATATCTATGAACATAATATGTTGTATGTTTACTAAATTAAAGCCTCGAAAAATTTAATTTGCTCTGGAGAAATATAAATTCCAATATTTGGTTATAAGTATAACAATATTTGATAGTCACTTGTAGGCTTTTCGGCATCTCAGTGATCTAATATATATTTGTGTCTAGCGAATATTTAAAAACGTTCGATGTTAATTACTCAATGTATAAGGTTTCTTTTATTTGTGGTAATAACGATTTGACATTCGTATATTTCTGTCGCAGCCAACTAGCTTTAGAGGCCGTTCAATTAACAGCTTAGCTTCTAACTAAACATCGCCGTTTGACTAGCGGCCTGAAACATATTCAGCCAGTTTCTCAAACAGCTAGGCAAATTACATGGATCGATGACGTTTTATTACTTGCCTGTTGACTGTTAATTTAAATTTAGTTCCACTTTACGCCATTCTCCAACTCGAAACGAAACTTTTTAAACGGTCGTATATAGTATGGCGTCGGCAAACTACAACCTTCATAGTGTTTTCCAAAGTTTAATGAAAACAACAATTACAATGGAAGAGTGCAGTAACAATAATAATGTGAATTTAGCTTTGACTGCTCAAGCAATTTAATTTTTAAAGATATCTTATTTCTGCCGTATCGTACAAATAGCCTAAGCATTAGACAGCCAGCTTATTAATTGTTGGTACAAACGCTACGACTGAATATCTTTCAGGCCGCTAATAATACAGCACTATTTGGATAAAAGGCTAGGCTGTCAATTGAACGGCTTATTATGCTAGTTGCCAGCGACATATCTATTATTTATCGAAATGTATTCATTTGGCCTACAGCTCGTAGATACTCAATGTTAAGATGTAAGTGCATATATTTGTATATTAGGGACTTTATGACCAATTAATTTACTCTATGCTTAATGTATTGATAGTCTGAACTGTAAATTTTGGATGTTTTATAGTGTTCTTGGCTAATAAGAATTTGCGAATATTTATCGTATATGAAATTAGACGAGGTTTATTCCTTTTAAAATTAGAATTGCTCTTCAATTCGATATACGAATTTTGGAAATTCTATTAGGAATTCGCTTATATATTTTGTTAGCACCAGTAATTGTTTGTGTTATTTTGAATATGGAATACTGTTTCTATCGTTGAAATATAATCTGCAAAATGACCGATTCGACCTTCACTTTAAAAGTTTCTTGTAATGCAATCTCACTTAATTAGTTAATTAGTCTCTTTAAAAAGTAAACATGTGTATTCAGACTTTTCATACCCGTGTCATATATGAAATTGGTAATCTAATTTCTAATTCCTACAAGGCCGGCAACCCACTTGCGAGCCCTCTGCGATTGCGAGTGTCCATAGTATCACTTAACACAAGGACCTGACCATTTGCCCTGTTCTATTTTTTTATTATTATTTTATAAATATAATTATATCTCCAGCTACCATCGTTAATATCGCATCCTATTTTCTCTTATTATCTTCTTCCTCTCCTATGATCTTATTTATAATTATTATACTCGTTTTGTAGACGTGTTTTTTTTTCAATTATTATTTTTACCACATAACAACTTAAATCGGTTCACAAGATATATAATCTAGTATAATTGTTGTATGCTAATTTATTAAACAACATTTATATTAAAAACCTGTAAGAATGAAGCTTTGCAGAACTACGATTGAAACAGTATTTTATGTATAAACTTAAATTTTACGTACTTATTATAGGTATATATAGGTATATAGTAATCAAAGATGGATATTATGATACAAGTAGAATTGTTTATGTTATACACTTTGAATGTTTCGATGTGGTTACATTTAAGCAACATATTTTTATTTGATTTTATATAAAAACTTATAGCACTAGGCTTTGCTATAGACTTTCTTTAAGTACTGCATAAATTCATTTTTCTATAAAATACCTACGTTAAAATTTTAAATCTTATAATAAATGTATTATCTGTAGACGAGTTCTCCTGTAAGCTTATGATTCGCAAAGCATTAGACTAATAACAAAAGGCGAATTGTCGCACTGGTATGTTCCATAATTTTAATTACGAAGGACTATAGTTAAATATTTGATATTAAGCAGCGTAAGTGAACAAACAAATGCTGAACGCCTCGTCCTAAATAATGTTTTGTCATGTATTTTCAAAGTGCAATTCAATAGCCATTTATTTGAGCGTAACGTTTATAGGTGAACTCAAAAATTTGTATAATTTAATAAAATAATAATATAAAATTGGTTTAAGCTTTGTTTTATACTTAATATATCGTACTTTTGTTCACATAAGGACGAAAAAATTACTCCAAATTTACATTTGCCAATCCTCAAATCAACAACAAAAACTGCGTTGGTACTCTGTAACTCTTCTTAGGGACACCTATTACGATCCCGACCTGTACTATTTTGTACCGCGATTCTAAGTGTGCCCAACTACGCTACAGATAACGAAAGAACTAAGGGTCTGTTTAACAATGTACGTATATGTTCTACATAAGTTCCAATTTAGCTATTCATTATTTATTGGTAGGATAAACACTATTGTTGCGTTTCACGACTGTCAATCAAAGTTGTGAGTCCGATGAAGTGACTAATAGCACAATTTATCTTCCCAATAATTTATGTGTTGCATAGCTATTTGGTACTTCCATACATTGTGAAACAGACCTTAAATCTAAAGAAAAAACTTTTTACCGGATTTTAAGTTATGTATTATTATCCGGTAAAAAGTTTTTTTCTTTAAATGTGTAAAGGTTATGTCAATCAAAGACAAATACTATAGACCCTAATTCTATTTTACAGAAACTTTGAAACAGTTTTCGTTACAGCTTTTCGTAGTGCGTAAAAATGTAACCATTTTGAAACATTGTATGGTTAATTATGTATGTATGACTGTTTATATAAACACCTTTAAGTCTCAATTAGTAGCTGCTTACGCATCGTTTTATTTCATTATTCGTGTTTTACATAAATGTAATAGAATGTATAAGATTCTATGTAATTGATGTCTTTAATAAATGGTGTTCGTGCGACGTTTATTTTTAATTTGATGACCCTCTTGGAAGATGCAGTGTCTTGTACCGGTAGCGACACCGACAATCTGCGGATACAAACAGTACAATGATTTCGCTCTAACGACCTTTTGGTCGGAGCGGAAGCACAACACACTTCCTCTATAGGAATTACGTCCAATCCTGGGGTTTACTAAATCATAGAAAAATGGCTGTCTAGTTTTGGGTTGCATCTTTGACTAATAGGAGGGGATGCTAGCGCCCCTTCCCTTACCCTAACTCTAGATAATGAAACCAACAATGAAGTTAATCATTTTATGCCGCCGACTTTGGGTTTATACAATAATTGGAAATAGACGACAGCGAATTGTGTTTACCTAACGCTATATTCATAGATGGCGCATTTTTTGAAGGAAGTTATCTCAAAGCAGGAGTTTATGATACCCATTGTACGACTGTTGAGCAGTTGAAGACGAAAATAACGACAGAATTGAGTGCCTTATCAGTTGATATAATATTACAAAGACATTTTTTTTTAAATATTAATCGGCGCTGGGTCATCGTTTATTTGTCAAAATTGGGCGATTTTTGATCTTGAAATATTTGTGAAAGCTCAGGAAAGGTATGCGGTGAGAAACATGTAAAAAACAAATACAAGCTTTTACAATATTCAATACAATTCGTTTCTAGCTGTAAAACATTTAATGTTATTTGTTCTTTTTGAAATAAAAGAATCTCACTTGTTTGTCAAATATATTTAGGTTCATTTAGAAGTTTTTCTATTTCATAGTTATGAGCTTCGATCCCTTAAATCTGTTTTGAAAGTAGGTACTTTTTGAAGTTATACTTCTTTAGGCGCGTTATGAAAAATTGAT
This sequence comes from Pieris melete, assembly GCA_963693345.1. Classification (NCBI taxonomy): domain Eukaryota; kingdom Metazoa; phylum Arthropoda; class Insecta; order Lepidoptera; family Pieridae; genus Pieris; species Pieris melete. Next base: position 1,397,383 of record CAVNZK010000127.1, read on the forward strand.
GAGAGTGAAAATTTTACGATGCGCGCGCACCGTTACACAAAATTAACAGAATGAAGTTGCCCACGGAAGATGCTACGGCATTGTACATAATTTAAGAACAACATTCGAATAATAATAAATATTTATTATTATTATTCGAATGTTGTCCTTAAATTTTTCAAATGTAAACTGAACTTTATTGACTACTAGCTGGCCTGGCGAACATCGTACCGCCTAACAGTCGATTCTTTATTTTTTTAAAATACTTATTCTGCTATTCGCGACACCGGTCTAGCTAGTAAGATAAAAAAAGATAGTTGATAAGAAAACAAATACATTATGTCAAAAAATAAAAATTTACCTTCCCGGAAGCCCTCCACTAACACTTGAACTTTATGCTTTGGTATTAAAGTTTAAATTGACTTTTAAGTATTATTACGAATATTTTGTATGGGAATATACAAAAGTGTTGTTTTTAGACTTTCACTCAATTTTTTTTAATTTTTCTCCGTAAGAACCATCCTCGTACTTCAAGGTATATTATAAAAAAAAATCAGACAAATCGGTCAAGCCGTTTTCATGTTATGTCGTGACAACGGGTTTCATTTTTATATATATATATAGATAATGACTCCTTTTCCAGTCTTTGATTATTTAATTGTGATTAGTTATTTGCATGTAATCAAAAACTATTTTTAATAATGCCAAAGAAGTATAACTTCTTACGCGCGTACGCGCACCCTTTTTTTAAACAATAAATAAATATGCTAGTAATAAAAAAAGTGTAAAAGTGGTAGTTGGTTGTCGAGAAAATAAAATAAATATGACGTGTTCGCGGGTTGGAAAATCATCCGTATATATATTATTACGGTATGAGCCACAATGACAAGCATATATAATATATGAGAAAGCATTACACGTATGTTAATATTGATAAAATATTTGTACTAAGTTTTGACAACATTTTACAGAACTAAATCTAAGTGACATGAAGTTCACCGGGTCAACTCGTATGACGGTGGAAGCAGCAAAAAGAGCAATAATATACTTATTGGATATATCGAATATAAGAATTCGTGTCTAACCACTCACTGAACTCATGGACTAGTCTCGAGAAGTTGTATACAGGTAGCCAAAAACTCTAGGAGATAGATGGGGTCATCAGCGAAAATTGTTCTACGGGAGGTCCTTCAGCTTAACCCCTGCAGAGTTATAATTTATTTTCGTTTTTATAAGAAAATTGTATTTTTTTACTAATTATTATTATAATTCGAAATAATCTACAACCTGTATCTTTTTCATAACATCCACAAGATTGGTACCTTGCGTTAGACATGCTATTTCTGGTTGTTTGATGGGTGTATTGAAGATAATATTAAGTTATACCATATAATATTTTCTCAAATCCTATCTTTTTGTTAACTTCGGACCCCACTGTGAAAATAAAATACTCTACCGAAAAGTGATCCTGTATTACAAGTTTTGTCTATATAGGGATTATTATTTTAACTTTTTAAACTGTAGGACTAATTTTGCTTACTTGGATCTTTTAAAAAGAAGTTTTCCTTTACTTATGGCCAGACGCAGTTACTTTTAAAAATTCTTTCTGGTGATTTTTTTAACATTCCTCTTATTCCCATAGGAATTTCATTTTTCTAAGAGTCAATGAAGTTTTTTATTTTGATGAACAATTATGTATCGCTGAATTAAATTTGTGTGATTAAGGGTGAAATAAAAAACAATTGAACCACATATAAGAAAAATTTATGAATATAAAATAGGTACAGTAACTACTTACTCGCGCAGTGGCGGTCTTACAAATACGCTATATACTTACCTTTAGTATATAATACGAACAAATAACTTATTACATACGAATTTACATACCAATATATATACCATCGCTATATATGTTATTTCCAAGTTACACATTTAAGATACTGTGGGCCTAGTATTAGTTGCTATCGAATGAATATTTTTACCGACACGATAATCACGTTATTAACAGTTCTATAATTTATACTGTTCATATATAGAAATAGTTAGACCATTACAATCAACTGTTTACATTATATATCAAAGTAAATGGTTGATTAAATAAAAGCTGAACCATAAAAGTATATCAGCGCCTATAATTGTTTCACAAGAAGAGTTTTCGTACAAATATTTTACACAGGCGTTGAATTGCCAAACTTGCCTGTTAGGTGTTAAGTTGTCGATAGTCGCTGTTATTTCATTCGATTTCAAATCGTACTAGAACATATGAAGTAACCAACAGTTCACAAAGAGTTTCAGAAAGGCGATGTTCAAACGCGAAATTACAATTACAATTTTCATGTTAAAATCCTGGTAAATGCTGCAGTTTGTAAAACCATCAGATTTAAAAGCGTACTGTTCAGGTAATAGTAACTCCATAGGCGCCAAGTATTGGGCCGCCGTTCTTATACGTTAATATATCTGAATAATTTAAATTTCGAATCAGAACATCTCTGTATACATAGTCTTCAAACAATGCTCCTAGTTCGCCACAACCATTTAATTGAGTGACTGGAAAATCAACAAAGAACATTACATGAAGACAGTATTAATAAAAAATCTCTTAAAACTCTTATATTAGACAGAATATTACCAAGACATGTGGCTAGCTAAATTAGCTTGAAAGATGGTAATTGCAAAAGCAGTTTCGTCGTGTATTCGTATTGAGTAGAAAGGAGTAGTTGAATACGTGCTACCATTATTTTCGATCCACAATCACGTCACACAGGCATTTTTAATATTGTGTTACAGTTAAACTTTGTTTGTTAATCGTTCGACGATTCATTATATCGCTTGCCACAAGTGTCTATGGTTTTAAAGTTTTGAAGAAATTACAATATACCTTGTTCTCTTAACTAGGTAAAACAATTTTACATTAACATATGGGTATATAAAATTTAATGAGATTAAATATATTAAACTACAGTTAAGTATAAAATTTGGTTGTGTAATTGTAAAACAAAAATCGACATTTATTTATATTCATTGCAACATACTTAACAATAATGGAGACATACCCAATGGACGTAAGATACTTGTTATTTGATATAATTATTGATCAATAAAAATGTAAGTTTGTATTACTTTTTGGAACCAACACACTAAACTGATCTACCGAGACATTCTTAGAAAATTGTAATGGTTTGATGTTCTGGTCCTATACATTGCGTAGTCTCCATTCTATAGATATATTCAAACAACAATAAAACAAGCTAATATTGCAAAGAAAGCGCACCATTTTAATAATTTAATTATTATGCATTACGAATGCTAGAACACAATAGCTACAAATCGCAGGTACCAGCAAGCGTTCCTTCTAACAAACTTCAACAGTAACGAAATGCATACCTCACTGTACATTCTCGAACGAGAGGTCTCGCGAAGCGATAGTTTGACTTATCGACAAAACGCGTACTCGACTTTCTCGCAAAAATATACAGCAGGTATTGAAGCAATTATCTAAAGACATTGAGGAGTTAGGACCTTAGGAGGTTAGCATAGTAAGTATATGTTGCATTAACATACATAAACACAATGTAAATAGTTCTGTCGATCAGCGTTTTTAGTTTACATAACAATGATATGTATCAACCCACCGAAGAAGCATTGGAATGTTATGTAGAAATGATAAATGACCGAAGACACGAATTAATTTTATAAATATACAAAAATAACCTCGAAACCTTGCTGAATCCGTCATTTAGGAATGGTACCTCCATTTTAACTTTCCAATTGTTTCTATTTATCGTGGGTTAAATAATTGGTAAAGTAAATTTGTATTTAAACTGGTAAACTTTATTAAACATTAATACAAATATCAGAAAATTATAAAAAAGTAAAGCTTATTTCCTATAATAAAATACTTTTTTAAATATCAATTGTTACGAAGCTTACATAGAAAAGATACGAAAAATCTCTCGCTTCAAAACCTTCAGTAGGTCCATACTTTTAACCTATCTAAAGTTGATTCAAAAACACACAGCCGCGTTATTTTATTACCAAAAATTTTCTATACTTTATGTATAAACCGTACAACGTCAATATTAAATTTTACATACAGTATTATATATTTTTCTACTCGTGCTACGCGATCCAGACATACATAAATAAATAGCCTAATCACATCTAAGACAGTATAAGCATATTACACATACCCAAACACCAATTTCCCACATTCATTATAACTAACTATGAATCACATTTTATAGATCGCTTATAGATACTTAAAAAATTTCGTTCGATATATTTTCTTAATAAAAAAAAGTTTAGTTAACCTAACACCTACTGCCAACTATGACGTCACGATTAAGCTATCGTGCATTATCAATAAATTTTGGCAATCATTAGCAAAGGTTCTAGCGCAGATGACGTCACAGAGCGAGCAGTCAGAATTACCACTAAAACGTTAGTCTCAAAAAGAAATAATACATTTTATTTATTTAAAAATTTCCAAAACTTTAATATTAATTAATTTAAAGCGAAGTATTTAAGAGTATATATGTATAATATTACGTTGTGTGAACGATATACGTTAGTCGAATGATAATTTGAATTTTGCCTTTCATTTTATTGGTTGTGGTAAATTAATTCTGGCACTTTTTTATTATTGTCGATTCCAGGAAAATTTAAATATAGAACCCTGGAGTACCTGTTTACCGGGTGTAAATAATCCTCTTACGAAATCGATTTTCTGCCTATAACATCCTACAGGATTTCATCGGAAGTTACAAAAAATATTTTTGTTATTTTTTATTTCTTTCAAGAGTTTATTTTATGAATTTATACTTCGAACCATATAAGCATTAGATTTTCTATCTAATTTACATTAGATTAGAATATTATATTTAGACGGAATAAAAGAGCTATTTTGTGTACAAAAAATACATAAGCAAATTTTGGCAGTATCATCCGATTATTGAGAGGAGGATTATCATTGATGTGTTTAAAAAAGAAGTCCTAAATTATTCGAAAAATGAGGTGTCAAATTTATTACGCCACAAAATGTGAAAACTTTATTAATTATATTTCACTAGCTTCGATGCGCCCACGAGCTGTGGTTCCTCAACATCGAAGTTTTAAGAAAAGGTCACTGGATAGTTTGTGACAATTTTTGTGGATTTTTACTTAAATTCCGACATGAAATAAGAGGAAGACTGTTGTTGGCCCCGGATTTAAATCCTTGTTTGCAAGCAGCCGGTAATCAGTACTTTGAAATATTTTAACGTTCACCCAACGGTAGAAATACTTAGTTGCTATGTACGGCAGTTACGAGCCAGTTGTTTTATGTTGAGTAGTCACCTAGAGATTTAAACTATTCTATACAGTATAGATGCATGTAGAAAACTAAAAAAATTAATGATTTCTAGGGAGATTTCAAGTATTTGTTTAAAATACTTGCATCAACGGAATCAATTTTCAACTTTTGTAATGATTTGGTTATATGAGTTTATTAAATGAATCAATAAGTTTTTACACGTAGTGCCACGTTTGACGACCAAGAGTAATGATGAGGCATCAAAAGAAGAAGAATAAGTGAATACTCAGCATCATTTATCAGATAGAATACTAGCTACTTTGTGCATATATAAATGCGTGCTACAATAAACTAAAAATCTCTTTAACATAGGTTTACATGAATTTCGTTATCAACAACAATGAAAATATATTCGATACAGTCTGAATACATTTTATTATATAATCAATATTAATTCTTATGAATGTCCTTTAAATATTTAATACACTTTCAACACCCTTACAGGCATCTAATCAATGAAAAGTACACGGCTGTACAAATACTGTTACAATTGTCAAAAAGTAATAAGCAATAAGTAATAAGTAAACTATTTAAAACTAAAGAATACAAAACGGAATGAGAAACTTTAATATGCAATATATTATTATCTTACAACTAAATAAACTTAAATACGCATAACATTTCCTATCAGGAATAGTACCCCAAGTGTTCAGCTGATGCGCCACTAAAGATAACCTGTTAAATTCCAGTAACGGAGACTTCGCTTGTAAAAGTCTTATCTCAGAGGCATAAAAATTCGTCAGATATTTAATTTAAGCTGAATATTTAGCGAATAACCTACACTTGGGGTTGTTAAGATAATCAGGTAACGTGACGCACTTGCTAACTTAAAATTAATGTTGTGCAGGGCGCCGGCGTCGGTGGGATTATTTGCCGAACATCCCGATCCAATAAATAATATTATGTCACGTATCGAAATGCAAAAAACGCGTGGACGCACTTCAATTGTAACAGAGCCATCTAACGGAGGTACATCTAAACATTCAATTTAAACTAGAGAAATTTGTTAGTATGAATTATTTCAAATGCAGTGTTAAATTTTATGCGTCCAAGCGTTTTCTTAATGATGGCACAATTATCAATTCGGCTCTTTTACATTCAATATATAAAAACATATTTTGTCAAATCGCATCCGCAAAGTTCAATAAAAATACTTGAATGAATTTTGATCTTTTTAAATCAATCGTCTATTTATACCTAGCTATTAAAAATCTTAAACTAACATGCAGATCGAATGTTAACAAATTACTTGAATATTTTATTTAATGTTACCGACAAATGAATTTTGTCCTCTGTCAGTATATTTTATAAAGGAACACAACGTCCATCGTTAAAGAGCCTTTTGACAAACTTATCAAGCTACATACAATCAAACAAACCAAAACAGAAGGCCGGAAGAGATTAAACTTTAATAAAACCTTAAATTAAAGTTGACTCAGCTACGGTGTAGCGACGTTTCTTTGGCTTGCGATTTGTACGATCCAACCCAATATTTTATTTTGCAAACCCAGCCGTCAGGAGTGAGACCAGTTTCGGATGCCGCTTACTTCTGCTGGTTCGCTTTTTGGGAGTGGATTTCTTCGCCTCGGGCTACGCGTGTCGCTTGGCGTGCAGCGCTAAATGGTCAGAGCGAGAAAAGCACCGCTCACACTGGTGACAGCGGAATGGTTTCGCGCCAGTGTGCTTGCGGTAATGCCTGGTCAGTTCATCTGAGCGTGCGAACCGCCACTCGCAACCTTCCCAGGAACACTTGTATGGCTTCTCGCCTGGAATTGTTAATACTGTTAATATACGTGTTCAATTTTTCCGTTTATATTTACAAAAATCACTTTATTACAGGAAACTCTACAATCGACAAGAATTTTTATCCAAAAATTACAACACGAAATAAAGAAAGAAAAATAACTAGAAATAACAGGCAAAAGAATTTGAATAGAATTAATTTACAAAGATGAAAAGCTACAGGCGCTGTCAAACCTTAGAATTATAAATAATATTTCTGTCCAACTTTTTAGATGATTTTAAAAGAAACTAAGGCATGTTCTTTTTAAAAAACACCCATACTACTCACAGAGTAGAAATATATTATTGTTGGTTGTCGTCGCAAAAAGAGTCACAAAAGTTATCGTCAGTTATAAAAATAGATGGGACATAAAAAACTGTTATCATGCTAAGTTGAAGCCATCAAACCTGCTGCAGTTTATGATGTTACCAAGATATTTACCTGTATGCGTCCTTTTATGGGCCTTTAGATGAGAACTCTTTGTATAAACCTTGTCGCAAGCTGGAAACTCGCAGCGGTGAACGCGCCTGCGTGGATCAGTCCCATGAGCGTGGGAGTTGTGACGTGGAGGGTGCCTACGCGCAGGGGCAGGACTGGGAGGCTCATCTGGAATTGTGATCATAATGAAACGTCAAACATTTTACAATGCGTCAAGGAAAGAAAAAAATCTTAGATGCCTTCCCTACTTAGAGCGCCTTGAATTCCCCTGCTCGCCCATGAATATTATAAATAACTAGCTGACCCGGCAAACGTCGTTTTGCCATGTATATTATTTCTAGGAAACATGTTTTTACTTCAATAAAAATAACTATCTACTATAATAAAAAATAGGGGTTGATCGTAGAGAGGTGAAAATTAGGGGTTGTATGTATTTTTATATGTTGTATCATAAAAGGAATATTTTTTATAAAAAAAATATTTTGGTTTTGGGGTGGATACCTCTTGTCACTTAGGGATTTGAAAGATAGATAGTTGCCGATTCTCAGATATACTGAATATGCATAAAAATTTTCATAAGAATCGGTCGAGGCGTTTCGGAGGAGTATGGGAACAAACATTGTGACACGAGAATTTTATATATTAGATAGAGATAATATTAGGGGGGCGATTACGCGACAGGCGTAATACGAATGTCTAATATTTTCTTTTATGGATATTTTATATTATCTCTTATATTATTTAGTAATAATATAAGAGATGGAAAACAGTCGCTGGACACAATAGAAAATAAGAAAATAAGAAAATCTTTATTTTTCTCCACAATCTTACATTGATATTAACTAAATATTAAGAAACAGATATATTGTCGTACAATGGCAGGGGAGATTAAGAAAAAAAAGTATTCTTGTAGGCTCCCGTAAGGCTACCGGCATTACACGTGTCCCTAGACGGCGGTTAGCACATAATACTAAGCGAACTTTGCAACTTTTGCCCCTGTTTCGCAAAAACTTTCTCTGTCTGGTAACTTTACATTGAAAATGTTGCCAAACTCTTATAATACCACAAAAGGTGAGAAAAAAAACAATTACGAATCGATCTCGGGAGTTCTCTGTTTGCGGTCGCTCTTATCGTACACAATTAAATGTTAAGTACAGATATAGTATTAAATATGGGAGAAATCTAAATTTGTTAATGAACGAAAATCTTATTGAATCATTTAAGAAGTCCATGTGGTACAGTTTAAACAAATTGTTATCGCATTATAGAATCTAAAACTAATTAATACAGCTATGATTAGCTTGAACAGCGTTTTCTGTGGTTTCTTATTACTGGGAACGGAATGATACAGAAATCTGAGGCCCAGCTAAAAGGTTGTAGCATCATTGGTTTTTATGGAATGCTGACGCTTTTAACGTTGTATCCACGCTCTAATATAAACATATTTCCGAAGATATTAGCCTAAGGAAGATTGCGACGAATTGAGACCTAGCGAGAACAACACAATCTGAGTCTGGTATCTTACCCCAAGTCAGCTGCTCTATACCGATAAAAGAAAGAAGACAATTTTTACAATTCTTGTCTGTGAGGAATGATATATTACTTTATAATATTTTAAAAATATTATAAAAACTCCAGCCATAAACTAAGGACAAGCCACTAACTTATAATATAGGCGGTTCAGTTAGTTTCTGCTTCATGCGAACTACTAAATAGTCCATGATCACAAAGACTAACTATCGGTTTAACAATGTCGGCATTGACATCGGATATTGATAGCAAATTGTCTGTAATGAAGTGCCAGAGACTGGAGTAATACGTCAATCATTGTACTGTATCGGATTGTAATCGGCAAGTATATTATTTAACTATAATAATATTAAACTAAATATTAGTAATCTGTTCAAAGCCAAAAAATATTTTTTTCACTTAAGTAGTTTTTGTACACTTATGAAAGTAAGAGAAAACTAAAAACTTTTAATCACCAAATTGTGATGACTAGTTACGGGATTCTTAAATCTAAAATCGTGAACTTTTCTTGACTATACGAATAATCGTATAGTCAAGAAAAGTTCAAAATCAAATGTGACACAAGACTGATCTTCACTTGCCTATTAAAGAAAAAATATCAAAGTAACGTGCAATCTGAGGCCAAGGCCTAACTAGGGTTTAAAACCAAAGCTTGGTAAAAATAAAATAAGCAAGTATGCATCCTTACCTCTCGGCTCGTCCGAGTCACTTAGAGGCTCTGTTTTGACTGCGGACACAGTGAAGAGCCCCGGAGAGATTGGTGATAAGGGGGAGGCTGGGGACGCCGATGGTGTCAGGGGAAGTGTGGTAGTCGAAACTCCCCAGTCTTCAGCGTCTTGGTAAAGCGCACCGCGTTTTCCCCGTGGCTCCTCGCGGAGGTAACGTTCCATTTCGTACATTGACTGAAACGTACAATCAATAATATAATCAAGTATTCAAGCATTTATACAAAGAATGAAGATATTTTAACACCTTAATCTTAAAATACACTGCAGGAGTGGTTTTTATGATTCAGAGTATAGACTTAATGTTAAGTTATCAAATTATCATTTATTCATGTAGAATTATGAACGTCAGTATGATTCCTATATGTCAAACTTATTGTATTTTGATATACGGAAGTCACAGCGTAGTAGTAATGGGTTATTTAGCCATTTATATTATAAAAAATGATATCGCCATTGATTTAATAGAAAATGTTTGTTGTGCACACTGCTCGCATTATATTTAAAATACAGGCTTACGTTCTATATTATACATTCAACCATTTTGAAGTCATGTCCAATATTTACATAAAAAATAAAGCTCAGTTTATAAAGAATCGTCTTTTGGTAATTGAGGTTTATAGGGTTCAACGACCTAAGCCAAGGTTACAAGGTGTAGGGCATATTGTATCGAAACGTAACGGGACTTAGACCTACGTTAGAACAGATCCTCTTCTCATACGAATAAGGCTTAAATTTCCATAACAAGGACACGCGGTTCATATTAATAAAATGTTCCTATACAACTGATCAACAGAAGCTAGGTTTATGAAGATATACTTTTAATATCTTTGAATTTATTTGGTCATCACTGAAGTGTGAAAAGAAGAAAAATTTATGTAAGTCAAAAATATTAAGACCCAGGTCCAATAAGCACACAAAAACTGTATTACTTACTGTATTACTTTTCTTATTGTAATAGAAATAACAATTATCACTTTATCAAACCTTTTTAACAACTTCAAAAAAGGACGAAGTAATTGTTATCTGATTAATGGAAAATGCCTGGTGTCGCCGCTCTCGTCATAATGATCTGACAGCATTTTGTTATTTTATGAGCATACTTAAAACGTTTCGTTCATAGATTTTTGGATGAAAATACGTAGAATCGAATAGCGCAATGGAAAAGAAACGATACATTTTTGTATGGAAAAAGTGCTTAATGGCCGTATTGAAAAATAAATGGAAGCACGTTCGAATAGAATACGAATTGTAGGGAACAAATACTGAAGATCAGATGGCCAACGTTAATACAATACATTTTTTTAGTGCATTTTGGAATTGATTGGACCTCTAAGGTGTTTTCGATTAAAAATTGTGCATAAATTTAGCTGTGTTGCCCTTGTAGTTAAATTTATATATCATCTGTATGATACAATTGTTATTGTTCATATGTATGTTTCATTACTTAGAAAAAGCAACTTACATTTGATATTATTTCGTGAGCGCTAAATGTACGTGAAGTGATGTACTTTAGTTTTCATAGTCATTTACTAAAACCACCAATTGATTTAGTTGATTACGTAGTAAACGTTTTCGACAGATATTAATGTAGTAAAAATTAATTTTACAATGTAATTTATAAGTTAACTAGCGACTTTTTGACCGATTTTAACAAACGCATATAATTTTTTATCCAGACTTGACTACTTGGCAAAGCCTTAGGATATGCGGCGATATATAAATAAATAATCTTATCAATTCAACACATTTAATTCACATTTTAATGTAAGACGGATTAATATAATATATAATTGTGCATTTGAGCCTGTCTTTTTCTAAGGATATTGCCATGAAACGCACAGTTATCAACGTTATACTTTAATTTCAAATCTTTAATAAAAATATATATCGTGTATTTTTTACGTATTTAATTTATCTAAAAATGACTGTAGAAAGCACACATTGATGGCAGTCACAGAAAAAAGCTTTAAGATTAATATAATCGTATTAAAATGAGATCCTATCTCCAGCCGGTTTTTAATAATAATATATAATCGATGTCACCGTTAAAGCTGGTCGCATCGTTTCGGTCAGCGCACAACTAGTATGGGCTATATTCCCATAGGTGTTTATTGCGTTAGAAACCACATCTCCCATGCATATGGCCATCCTACATAGCTTACATCTTCCGGCGCGTGAAAGCAGACTTTCGCATTTTCTCGCTTCCAAGAAAATACATCCGTACAAGATTTTTATAAATCTACAAGTATTACACACCGCACTGACAAATTCTATGAGTATTTCTTGTTCTAATATCATTGCTATGTAATTTTTAACAGGATTTTAAATTTATATGTTGATAATAACTTTGACCTTGATATTTCAATAAAACACAGCTGGGTTAGATGCACTTACATACAGACACTCAGTCCATACATGTTTTGTATTTTAATAATTTTATATGATTTCGAACCAAAAAATATGACGGTTAATCTTATATACTGTGAACAGTCAGTTTCCAATATAAGTGGTGTTTACAATTTTACGTCGACAGAACAGTGCTGAAGCAGAGCACAGTAAAGCTCAAAGCATATTAGCACAACTTACTCAAACATTGTCTTAATTAAAACTAAAATACTTAAGCCAATTTAAGTTTTAATTAGTGTTTCATTTCGTATACATTAATAATTCGACAAATCGTACCGCCACTGTTAGTTCTAACTAATGCAACGACAGCGGTAACCAGTCGTAGACGTGTCTTAACGATTACGGCTGGTTTTTGAATATAAAACCCGTTAAGGTGATACGAATGAAACAATCCATAAGAGATTTGCTGTTACCTAAAACAAACAGCTCTTATTTAGGCTCACCTATTCTGTCTGCATACAATCATATGAACGAATATACATACAATGAACAATGATCTCGATATTTGAAAAGCTAAATTTGCTTGCTAAAGTCTAAAAGGAATATTTAAATGATTGCAGTTCATGGCTTATGCTAAATTTGGCCACTTTGTAAACACTGAACTCGTTGGAAGTGCTTGGAAATAGGTTACATATAATTATAATAATTTAAGAAAATTAAACACAGTGTTTCTTAGCTTATTGTTTTCAGTTCAAAGCGCGTTCTCATTGTTACAAGAATGCTTGAATACAAGCGAACATGCAAACAACTTCTTTCAATTTTGTAATTGTGTGTGTAGGTTGAGGTTAGGGAGTAAAAGATAAGTACGGAACGTGAATGTCGTGTATTTGACATTGTGGATCATAAATTGCTTTCTTATGGAGTTATATTTTGTATTTGTTATTTTTTGGTAACTTTGTCTTTTCTATTAATTTAGGTTCTTTTTTTATAAATTCAGGTTGTTTGGAAATTTTTGATCATCATTTATTTCTTTGGGAAACGTCTCAAATAAGGTGTAATATCTGGTAATAGAAAAAAAAATGTGGTAATTTTCACCTCATAAATATATTTTTTTCCTATTTTTTTAGGATTTTTGGATTATCCTTTCAAAGGTTTGGTAGGATAATCCAAAATTCCTCCTGGCTAGTCTATTTTTAATTTGTCATTTGTTTATATAACATAAATAACTCATATGTAATGTGTTATTGTTATTTTTTAATTCTTTCGTGGAGTTTGAAAATTTAAACATACTTTTACTATAGAAAGATAAGAAAGACTAATCAAAATCTAACGTTGAAAATAAAGTTTTTCTCTAATATTATACAAATTAATTTTTATTAAATTCTATTGCATTTGGTCCATGCGACTGTAACTTCTAATGAATATATAATTTGTGTTACTGTGTGTGTACCAGCAATCGTGATTCTTATTATAAAAAAGACTTATATTCCTAAAAATCTCTACCTAATTGTTGGCAATGCAAATCTATGAAAATCTCGGTACTAGTTGGAAAAAAACGAATACACTTTTCAAGATCATCATCAATGGTTATACAGCCCCTTTTGGGCCTAAGCCTCCTCAATTACACTTCGCCATCGAAATCTACATAGTGCCTCCCGCGTCCAATTGCGAAACCCTATTGTTTCGAGGTCCTTGACAACTCAATCCCACCAACGCAGCTTCGGTCTACCTGGTTTTCTTTTGCCACCGGGTTGTGAGTTTAGTAAGGACCTTTGGGTTCTGTCGTTCGCCATTCGGTGCACATGTCCCAGCCACTTGAGCCTGTTGCACTTTATGAATTGGACGATGTTGGCGTCGTCTAGGATGTCATAAAGTTCTTCATTGTAGCGGATACGCCAAACACACTTTTAAAGATAGTAATTATAAATTGTAAACCCTAAAATAGAGAATATTACTGTAGGTTAACCGTCAGTCTCGTGAGCCGTGTCTTGTACTGTGCCAGATGCAGCAAATCTTCCGCAGTCTTAATACTCCTTAACATTACGAACCCAAGATTTTTTCATTGTACTAACACGCTTTCCATCCACCCTGTTTACTCATTATAATTATATGAAAGAGGTGGTAGCGGTCATGGTGCAACACGTGGCCCAGATAGGTACGCAACTTTCTCTTGTTTCTGCATATGTATTTACTTGACATTTCCATTAAGAACTGTCTCATTAGAGACCTTCTGAATCCAGCCTATACGAAGCATGCCGTCGCAACACCACATCTCAACTGCTTATCGCCGGCGGGTACCTACTTTTATTGTTCAAGTTTCACAGCCGTACAGAATATTTCGCCATATGTAACAAAGGAGAACTCGGACTCGGAGAAGGTAAGTGACGACAGCATAAAACTTTCTTAAGATCCTCTCAATTCGAGACCTTTCTTCCTGATCCGTTCTTGTTTGTTTCCCAAGTTTCCAAATACTTGTATTACCGCATTCTAACGTCTTCCCTACAGCTACAGGTACATTGGGGCTTAAAGTGTCGTTCCGATAACCTTCTTTATTGCATTTATACTCAGATTGTCTCTTTCGCTAGTTTATGGACTCTATTAACAAGCATTTAAGGATGATATTACGCAACATCCTAACCAGAAGTTGTTGAAGCTGGCAGTTCGATCGGAAATAGATTTAAAGCTTTGTGTATAGAACAAAAGTTCGAGTGTGAAAATGTTTGCGATTCGCGGCAAAGCAATTTTCGTTACGTCGCTTTGATGTCAAAGCGTTGATTGGTCTATTTCAGTTATACCGGCTTTTCCAAAACGCAGTTGGGAAATAGGTTTTTCAAATGACAAAGGTATCTCAGTTATTTGGCGAATTTTTTTAAACAACAGAGATGAATGCAAGAAAATCATAAGCTTTTTCAGATGTTATAAGTAAAAAGCAAACTCTATAAGGTATCTCTTCATTGCACGAAAATACGTAAAAAAGTTCGCTTTTACACAAGAGTCCATTACGAGTCCATTTATAACCGATGATGATCTATTTAGACTTCAAAGCACGCGTGCTATTTTTCATATGAATATGTCCATAAATACCTTATATTTATATCAGGTATATCCCAACATAAGGAACATTTTATCAAATAAGTTTAGTATCTGAAGTCAGTTATTTTTTTAAATTATTAACTTGTAGAAGAATTCTAAACACTCGAAATCGTTCAGCGTGCCCTTCTCTAACAATTTCAATATCTGTTAGAACATAATTTAAAGGAACGGAGTTGTTCAGATTTAGATGTTCATGCTTAGAGAACAATTTGTTAAAAATCGTTGGTTAAAATGAATAACAAACCGCAAAATGAAGTGAGCGTCACTGTATGAAAGCCTACATGCAAGTCGACGATTTAACATAAGTTTGAATTATTCAAATGCAGTATAATTCCATTCCGCACTATCCCAGCCATTAACCTATTTCTGTTCTCGCCATACATTCGAGAGAAATGAATTAAGTACTACAAACTGATGTTCGCTGTTACGTTATATTCCAACCACTTTTGGATAAAGTCCTGGATTTTTGACATTTTCCTGATTCTTATAAAAAGCAGCAGTTTGTTTTCTCACGAAAAGCTATGTGTTATGACATCTTCTGCTTTTATACTTTCCTTTAAATTTCTAATATGTTTGGCATATGGGTTTGATTGCCAGTTAGAATGCAGATTAAATTTGTAATTTATTTTCGCTTCTGGTGTATTGTAGAATTATTATATTAATATAGTATGGTGTCCAAGCTCGCACATAGGTGATTCAGTGTTTACTATCAAAACAAGACGGAATTGGTGGTACACCTAGTACCATATATGAATTGTGATCTGAAATGAATAAATGTTTAAATTTAGCCCCCACATATACGACAGAATGTCTAAAGCAAGTGGTTTGCTGTAGAAAAGCCTGTCTGTAGAGGACTGTCACGTGCACACCGCAATTGTTTTCTTACTCAAGCGTCTAATTTGATTTTATCGTGTAGTTACTGCATTAAGTAAATGACTAATTCTCATTTGTCTCTCCTTTCAGATGAACACGAGCTAAGTCTGGATATTCATAATTTATGAATCGAAGTATTTTTTGCCTCTTCGTATTTGTTATGTTTGCCTATGAGTGATGAAATCCTGTATTTTGTTTTTCTTAAGTAACAATGTATCAGTTTGCCGATTGGCGATTTGTAAGTAAATAAATTCTCAATGAGAAGTGGTTATCAAGCGCACCTTGCAATCCGTTAAAGGAACACTGCACTAGACTTCATAACAGGACACTGGAACTGGTTCCGAGGTATGGATTAATTAATAACTAGATTCGATTTTGTTTATCTTATTAATGTTTCAAGGCCGACTCAGCCGATCTCTATTGAGACTAGTCCTGTACACTGGAGATATTATAGCGTAGAAATGTGTGGGTACGAATGTATATTCACAAAAGCCATTATTCCTTAACTCTCATACTACAATAGGACGGCTGTGCGATCGCTTCGAGACGTAGCAATAAAATTGTTGCTTGGAAAAATCTAACATATTTTTAGTTTTCGTTTCTACACTGGAATCCGACTCAAAGCAAAGAACTTAATAATTGTAACGATACAAGTGCCAGCCCCTACTTGACGTGATTTGAACGTTACGGTAAAATGTGTCCCAACCTCTGTATATAATAATAACTAGCTGATCCGGCAAACGTCGTTTCGCCATGTATATCATTTATAATAAAAAAATAGGGGTTGATCGTAGAGGGGTGAAAGTTAGGGGTTGTATGTATTTTTTAATGCTGTATCATAAAAAAATAGAAATTAAAAATTTTGTCTAAAAAATAAAAAAATAAATTGAGGGGTGGACCACCCTTATTATTTAGGGGTGTGAAAAATAGATGTTAGCCGATTCTCAGACTTACCCAATATGCTTACCAAATTTCAGAGGAATCGGTCAAGCCGTTTCGGAGGAGTATGCAGACTAACATTGTGACACGAGAATTTTATATATAAGATATAACCTTTAAATTCCGAAACCTTGTGATTTTGTTTATGTGAACTTTCATATATTTTCACTCCAGTATATCTCGGAGTTCGATGTGCCTCTTGGCAAATGCCTCCTCAAACCCTTTCCTCTGTTCTCTATCTTTTGCGACTCTTCTCTAGTTGTAGCCTGCTGTTAGTTTCAGTTCGTCCTTTTTTGTTGTTCGACCAATTACTAGGATTACATTAAATAGGCATTATTTTCATATTCTACGGAAAGTTTCGCTATTTGAGCGCACAATAGGCTTTTATAAGCAAAGCAGGTTAAACTAACAAACTTGTACTTCAATAAGACAGTGCATTTAACAAACATTTGTTAAACAGCATTCAAAGTTTATTTAATTCTGCGCCTCTTCTCCTTTTGTATATAATTGAGAGAACTCTTTAAAATACATATATTATTTGTATAAGTTATAAGTTTACAATTGTATGAAAGAAAAGTAATAAAATTAAAATCATGGTGCAACGGGCGGCCTTATTGCTACTAAGCGATTTATTCCAATCAACTATAGAAGAAATTATAAATGTGATAATGCGCAACATTGCGAAACTAATAACATAAACCAAAACAAAGCGATGTGAATTAATCAAGTAAGCTAACATTAAACATAAAAACTAAACAAATTCCAATGGACTTATTACCGTTCCGAGATAGACTACACATACTGTACCCCGCGGGAAACTAACTAATATGAACCAAGCGATTTAACTTGCATTATATAGTTGGCATTTCTGGTCTAATCTTGTTAGCCGACAATCTCACCCGATTTTATTAAATTTGCGGCGAAAACTGGAAAATTAAAGCAATTTCCTATATATGGGTAACTTCAAACTAGTTACGTAACAATGCAACCGTTGTGGTATTTTGGTCAGTGACTCACGAGGTAACGTAAGCATCTTAAACCGAGGAGATTAAAGCAAAGATTTAAGCGATTTAAAAATCATTGAATCGGACACACAAGTGATATAGCCATTTGTAATGTATGTCTGCCACACGTATGTTCGTTTTCGCCTTACCATAAATGATGAGCTTGAAATCTTTTAAGTAATAATAATGTGTTTACGCATAATAGGTCCTTTAGGTTATTTCTTGTAATGTCATAGTTATAAATATCAGGCTTTTAAATGTGTACATTACAGTTGTAAATACTTTAAAAAATGCAGGTAAATTTGCTTTTGATGTCTTGTTAGTTTCCGGTAAAGTATACCAAAAGAGCAGAATTATTTTTAGGCATTAAGTCCCAAGTTAATCAAATAAAAATAAAAACATACTTTATTCCCGGTTCAGAATTTTATATATTCACGACGTATTATAATACGATTTATTTGTATTGTTTAATTAATAATATTATTAGTCCAGGCATATGGTAGTTGAGGTACGCGTGTCTATTGTTTACACCAATTTAAAAAAAAATCGATTGTTGTTTATTGTTCAGTGAAAATAAACGGCTACTACAATTATTTCATATTTTTTTAGCGTCCGCAATTAAGAATCTCTGATATATTATTATATTTATCTCATACGCGCACTTTTTTTATGGTGTTTTAAATTTATGGTGAATAATGTTACACTCTATACGGGGAAGGCAATATAAATAGTATTAAAGTAACGTCTTGCATAAATTATCAATCATTAGCCTTTGTAAACATGTTATTTCTGGGATAGGCTTACGAAAGGGGCAGAAATCCGCCTCCCGTGCCTATGAAATGGCGTACGCCTCTCAGACTTTTGTTGTAGATCTCTAATAGGTAAAGTTATTAAATTAAATATTTACAAACGGTGACACTCCATAAAATTTAATACCCGATTAGTCAACGATTATCCGGGAAACAAAAGACGGTATGAAACTTTCAAACTTTCGATTAGATTCTGATCTCTTGTTGTTTAAACAATTAGCTTATGTATCGTTAAATTGGATGAAATACCAGTTTTCTTAAAAAGTCTATCGTCGAAAGAGCGAGTTGAACTAAGCTTTGATAGCCCTTTGGTTTGAGAATAGTTGAAAAGGGCTCATAACATATTGATAGTTTAAACAAAAGTAAGTTGGAGATAGATTGCGTTGATATGAAATCATTTCAATACTTAAATTAATTAATAATTTTAATTGCTTTCTGTCAACAAGCTTTTCAATAAACCTGTACTGAAAAGCATTCGAAACGTCGAGTTAAGTATATAATATAATAAATTTAATTATCGTGCTTCCATTGCAGACATATTAACGATATTTATCTATCAATCTCAAAAACCAATCTCAAATTGTTTTTAATGCCAAACAAACGAATCTCACGAATTAAAAAAATGTGAAAAATCAACGAAGACGGTATTAGATTCCCTTTGAACCTTATAATCCTTTGTTTATCAAAACTGTGTAATGCACATAAATTGGATTAAATCTGTTAAAAATGCAGCTTCATTTTATGCAGATTGACGTTCTTCTTAAATTTATTCACAAAGCTCATGGCTCAGTCAAATACGTTTCTTGTAGACTTGTTTTCGTTATCTAGGGTTAATCTGTATTGTGGTGTGGTCTGTATTGTTTTTGCTAAACAATGATGATCAACGTTCTTTGCTTGTCATTAAACGATGACCTTTTTTCGTCGTACGATTTAAGCGTACATAGAACATCCATTGGTGCACCGCCAATTTTCAATGCTGATTTATTTTTAATAATGTCTCCATATTATAAAAATTACATTATTTACATAAGGATTCATCTTTCGAGTGCTTCAACACACTCATCTGTATGATGACAATGCGCTCGATACGACGAGTTACATATACTGTACTGAAGTTTATTCAAATGAGTTATCGTGTGCGTTATAAACAATTATATTTTTAGCGCTTGCCTCAATAACTACGGGTTTATATTAACAAATCCCATTATCATCAAAACTAGTCTGCGGACAGAAAAACTATACACAAATAAACTTACGTGTCTAATTGTAAGCTTTAACTTCTTTTTTTAGTTAAAAAATAACAATTTTAGTAAGATGCCAAAGGTAAGCACGAATTATCAAAGTTCATTTCATATGGTATTAAATGAATTTTTATGGTATTATTCAAAGATCTGGCTGAAAATCATTATGAACACATTATTTATAGATTCACATTGGTCATTAAAATATGAGTTCCAGAAAAATCAAAATATGTTTACAATTTGTAAATATACGTGATTAAATTCAGGTATGTCCGACGATTCGTCACCGCGTCAGAAGGTCACTGCATTTTGTGATAAAAAGAGATAACGTCATCGCTATTTTAACGTCCTTTTACAGTTGTTAGTGTAAGCCGTTTCATTCAATGCCAGTGATATCTGCACCAGCAAAGTGAACAAATGTATGCAATTATTAACTTAAATGTGCCAATATTTTTTGCATTTGTTATACTTCAATGAGAAAACTAGGGTTATTCTACGATGATGACGTTATTGAATCGCATTAACAGTGTTTTCAAGTACAAAAACTCGACATCAGCTACTAGGGCCTTCGGGCCGAACAATCAGCGGGAAGAATGATCGAGGATCCTCCGTTTCCGTTCTGTTCTCACATACTCCTAATTCTTTGTAAATTTATCATCCCATGTCGCGTGGAGAAGGATGTAATGGTTTCGGTTCCTAACAAGTATCTTGCAACTTAATAGTTGGCGATTAAAAAGAGAGATGGAAAGTTCTTGCCTGTCCTTCTTTGTTCTACAACCTTGATTTTAAAACTGTCAGTAAATTTAGATATATTATTGTACACAATTTACCTAAATGAACTATATTTACGTTGGATAGAGCAAGCAGTCTTTCACCCCACTGTTTGCAGACATCGGTGCATCGGGCTGAGAGCAAATCACCGATGAACACGTCCTCAAATTTATTTACATGTCAAACACAACTACGACTAGTGCATTTCTGGCTTTATTGTATGGCACTTCTCTCATTTCGGCCTGTCAAAGTCCTCTCCACGCTGGATATAGGACTCTCCAAAAAGCGCGGAGACCTGGTCGTATAGAAAATTTTGCCGAGAGGCCAATAGCCCGTATGTTATCAATATTTTAGGTACAATATGGCCGCTGTTTGAGACGCTCAAGTTGAATAGATACAGAACTATTTGTTTACAATACACCTCCCCCTGCATACCTGGGTTTACTCTATAGAAACACGTGTTATACTGTAAACAAATGTTTTAAAATGATTTAAAACATTCCCTTTGAAAAGAACAATTACGTATTAAGCTGCTTAAGGGCTTTATTAATGTATCGTAATCGTCCGCAAAAATGTAGATATCAAGACTAACACACGCAAATAAAAACGAAAAACTCGTGTCCATTTTCCTGAATCATACTAAAATATTTTTTCATTTTTCGAATACTCGGTTGGGTCTAAAGATCTTTTTATTTTTTATAGTCTCAGTGTTTGAAGCATAAAATGGGAAAATGGTAGACACAAAAATGTCGGCTAAAATATCTGAGGTCATCGCGATCAAAACATCGAAATAACAAGTGTTCACACGAACGCTGTGTGATGTAATTGATATAATCTTGATCTGCGAAGTCTAGATGTGGTGTTACAAATAAATATTTTTCATTGGTTGGAGTAACCGTATGATTTAATTGCGATATTAAAATATATATTATCATAATGACAATTATAATAATAAGTATTGTAATAGAAAAAAATGGCAAAATTATGTAAACATTTTGTGCATATAATAGAAAGGACATAAAAGAGAAGTGAAATGCAATTAAAAACTGATTATTTCACGTTGAAATTTTTTACTTTGAACCTTTATTCTTATAAAGAATATACGTGACAACAATAAATTACTTTCCGTCCACTTTACTGGCCATGCTTTGGTGTTAGATGGCTCTATACTTTTTATGAGTCATCGTAAAATGCATTTTATTAAAATTCTTTATGCGATGTTATATTTATTAAATGATATTTTAACGTTGCGAGTATCATGCTGACATTGTTTAATGCCTGTATGGAATAAACTATTGTTTGGAAAAGTAACAAATTTCATTTAAAAAAAACATTCCTTTATTTTAAGAAACAAAATATCTTTGTAAATATACACCACACCCTAAACTGCAAGAAAATAACATTTCCTAACACTTATATGACTCACATGCTCTTATATTAAGATAAAATCTCTTTTAAAATCATGGTAAACAAAATGAAAAATAAGTGCGTGCGTACAAAGTACACATGTCAGAAGTGAAACTTCTTTGTAAATTAATTATCGAGTAATTAAACTGTCCAAATCCTATAATTTAATTTGCCAGTCTTTCTATATTAATGAATGATACTCATGCTAATTAAAAACCAGAACTAAAATTAGTTGTTGTTGTGTATGTAGAAATACCACCATAAATATGGTAAGGATTACCAAATAATATAACAAATTCATTATTATCATAATTGCTAACTTATGTCCACATTTTCTAAAATAGCCAACTGGGTCTTAGCAAAAAAAGGCTTGGTTGAAATACAAAAACAACAAAAAAAATGGTAATTTAGTTACTTAATAAAATAATAATGATATTGATATGTATTAAAACACCATCGGTGTTCAAGTATTGCACCACCATATTGTACTAGCACATCTTTTTTAAAAAAAAAAAAATCCAAAAACGCTGCAAATTCTCGTGACGTTCCCTTAAAAAATTACCCTCATGCGCCTAAAGAAGTTTCATTTCAAAAATTCAAAATCTAAACTTCAGTATTTTAATTGTAGGAAAAAAGAACGAGTTGGCCAATTATTTGAGTTTGCGTTTGGGAGTTGGTCTTTGGTAGCTTAAAGGAGTTCCATATTTTGGAATCACAAATCTGTTCCAGTATCCAGATGTGTATGTAGTACCAGTATTGAAATGATTAGGGTAGGATATGGTCGCCTAAATCTCCTCATTACGTCTGACCCCATCATTGTGGTACCCCAACCCAAGGGAAAGCCAAAGAGAATAGACTCCGCTGGAATGGCCATAGAGAGAATGGGAGAGGAGAATAGAAAAGCTAAGTAATAACTTTGATTTTGATCCCTTTGGAGTAGACTCTTGGGCCGTGAGGTTTAAGTGCAACAGGCGCTAATTAAAGATTTGAGTTGGCGTCTGGTGGTAGCGGTGACATCAGAGCCGCTTTCCTCAGCGAAAAAGAATGGCAAACAGCGAGGAAGTGCCAACATTCAAGGAACACTGCCACCGAAACTATTAAAAATTGTTTTAATTTTCTATCTATCATTCTTATTAATACTATGTAGGTTAAGAATATTGTAAATAACATGAAAGTACATAAATAGTTTTTTCCAAATACCACATCTACATATTACCGAATGATGTGCTGTGTTACATTTTCCGGTAGCGTCGGTGGCGGGCTAAATATAACTCGATTCAGATTCGGCTGACTTCTATTCAAATGTTTTTCATCACTGAATCATAGACCGCGTTCTATCTGACAATACTAAGAAACATTGTTTATTGTGTAGGTTTATTTTTTTATAGCGGTGTACAAATAGTTTCTTGTTCATATTTTATAGTAAAAAACTAAAAGTATTTCTAATTACATTTAACAATAAAATACTATAGACATCACCGAGACCATCACCATCACATAGAGCAAAGTTGGCCTAGTGGCCAGTGTGCGACTGCCATCTCTGAGGTCGTAGATTCAATCCCCAGCTGTGCACCAATGAACTTTCTTTCTATGTGCGCATTTAACACTCGCTCGTATGGTGAAGGAAAACATCGTGAGGAAACCGGCTTGCCTTAGACCCGAGCGGCGTGTGTGAGGCACAAGAGGCTGATCAGGCCTTTGAATTGCCAAATGATCATAAAACAGACAGAAATCTGAGGCACAGACCTACACGCTTGGAGATACAGTATTCCTACATCGAACCACTACGGGCCACCACCAATACAATTATGAAGATGGGGCACTGACAATAGACCGGCTGTACGCTCTGCAGCCTTCCCTTACTACCTACAAATAAAATCTTATTCATCCAAATCGGTTCACGAACATAGAATGCCTGAACATACACAAAAAAATACACGACAAATTGATAACCATACAAGTATATATAAAGTATTTACATTCGCTTGGTCTATAACATTCGCTTTATAGATACGAACCTTCGCTAGAGACTTCCTTTCGCCAATGCAGTATGTAATCATCTTACCTGTAACAAATAATGTATTATTAATAAATTTTATTTGCAGTTTGAAGCGGATAAAGGGTAGTTAATATATGAGAATCACTTTATGAAAATTTATTTGCAATTGTAAAGTAGTGCAATGTTTAGTGTAAGTGAATGTTACGGTACAATATTGTAGGACAAGTTTAACCATTAGACTAAGTCTGATATCATAATTAAAAGTACATACGTCGTGTAACTCTGAAACTTTATGAATTTCATTTATTAAAGCTAAGAGTCCAGCTATAACCGAAGTTTTCAAAGGTCCTCTGACATTTATTTGGCTAGAGGAATTCTGCGCTTCTTTCGCGACATATATTAGTTGTCTTTACATAAATATGTGAGTAGTGCAAATTAAATTAAACTCTGGAGTCTTATCCCGACTGGGTACCATATTTGTGAGAGGTTCTTTAACTAATGTATTTCAAAACTTTCACATACGAGTCACAGTGAGCTTTAAGTTCCCTCTATTTATCAAAATCATTGCGATTTTATCAGTATAACTATCGTTTTCTATATCAAGGAAACAAAGATCTGGCTGAGACAAATGTTTTTTTTATGAAACTTGAAATTAGTTTCTGAAATCTAAAAGGAGCCCCCGATAGTTTTAGTTTCGGAGAGATATGTGGACCAACATACTTACAAAATTTAGTATAAACCCCATTTAATAATATAACATACAAATAAAAAATTTATTAAAAATTACACGATATAAATATGTATTACTCATTTCTCTCTTTCTATCAAACTATGTTCACGCTCTGATAAATAGGGACCGATAGTTGATATTATTAAAAGGTCCAATTAGTTTTCGCTTTTATGAAACGGCTATTCTGTATAAGTTTAAATATTTTTCAATTTGATGGTAAAAACGTTATCTAAAATTTGTTTTTTACAATTCTCAATTTATAGCTGTATAGGTTTTACATGATACTAGTATAATATATATATAATTACTAGCTGATCCGGCAAAGATCGTTTTGCCATGTATTATTTATAGTAAAAAATAGGGGTTGATCGTAGAGGGGTGAAAATTAGGGGTTGTATGTATTTTTTAATGCTGTATCATAAAAAAATAAAAACAAAAAAAAATATCTAAAAATTAAAAAAAAAAATTGAGGGGTGGACCACCCTTATTATTTAGGGGTGTGAAAAATAGATGTTAGCCGATTCTCAGACCTACCCAATATGCTTACCAAATTTCAGAGGAATCGGTCGAGCCGTTTCGGAGGAGTATGCAGACTAACATTGTGACACGAGAATTTTATATATAAGATACTATATATATATTATACTAGCTGGCCTGGCGAACATCGTACCGCCTAACAGTCGATTCTTTATTTGTTTAAAATACTTATTCTGCTATGGACACCGGTCTAGCTAGTAAGATAAAAAGAAGAAAATTGATAAGACAACAAATACATTATGTCAAAAAATAAAAAAATACCTTCCCGGAAGCCCTCCACTAACACTTGAACTTTATGCTATGGTATTAAAGTTCAAATTGACTTTTAAGTATTATTACGAATATTTTGTATGGGAATATAGAAAAGTGTTATTTTTAGACTTTTTCACTCAATTTTTTTTAATTTTTCTCCGTAAGAACCATCCTCGTACTTCAAGGTATATTATATAAAAAAATCAGACAAATCGGTCAAGCCGTTTTCATGTTATGTCGTGACAACGGAAAACGGGTTTCATTTTTATATATATAGATTACGTAAAGTCGATAGTTTTAAAATAACAATTGAGTATTTCTTCATAAAACTCATTATCAAACCATAATTGCAACGGGCTATCAGATCAGTTCGCTTATCAAATTTATAAGAATCAAGCAAACAAATGACGAATACAATAAAAGTTATAGTCGATCAGAAATTGATTATTTTAAACTAAAACACATATCGCTATGTGAAATATTTGTATTTTTAGTTAGAGTTAGTTAAAATGCAGTCTTAATAACTAGTTTTGAAGGAAATATCGAAAATGTTGGTGTTGTTATGAGACTGTAGTACTGAGTAGGAAATTTTGAAAAAACGTTACGCCGCACACACTTGCAACGAGCTTTAAGTTTCAATAAAACTTTTGTTAACAAATTTCACCGTTTCCGTGGTTAACCGCAACACATTTCATGTATACAATGCATCGTCCTACAGGGTTTTAAAGTATTTCTCGCTAGGTATATTTAAATATAATTCCATATCTATTGTATCTCTATTATATCATAGAGTATCACTCTAGTATGTCAAGGTACAATTGGAGACATTAATAAACTTAATTGAATAATAAAACACGTATGCCGTGCATTTTATACTAGTCATTGATTTACCAATACAACAATTTTTGATCTGCAAGTTTTTACACGTGTATAATTGGATATGTACCAGGCCATTTATCTAATACATATATGAAATTCTCGTGTCGTGGTGTTTGTGGTTAAACTCCTCCGAAACGGCTTGACCGATTCTCATGAAATTTTGTGTGCATATTGGGTATGTCTAAGAATCGGACAACATCTGTTTTTCATCCCCCTAAATGTTAAGGGTAGTCCACTGCTATTTTTTTGTTTTAATTTTTAGATTTTTTTTTATGATACAGCATTAAAAATACATAATACAATCCCTAATTTTCACCCCTCTACGATCAACCCCTATTTTTTATTATAAATGATATACATGGCGTGGCATTCAATCACAGCGTAGGCACAATTCTAATAATAAATTAAATTAATAATATTTATGCATGTACTAAGAAATTTTTAAACGTATAGAAAACCCGACATTTTGAGTCCATTATATGATTGCAACAATATTTAAATACGTATAGGAGGAATAAAAAAAAAGTTGCGTTGCCAATTTATTACTATAACAATTTTAAAATCTGCTTTTGCAATTTAACTTAATGTTTTAATTGCGTAATGAAGTTAAATTAGGAACGTTCCTTTATACACATTGTTTTATGCGAGTTCAAAATCGCATGAAGCAAATTGCATTTAGACAGGTCGAAGGCCTTGAATGCGTTAGTCTGGATTCAGCCTCAATACGATATCTTGAATGACTCAACCATTACTCACCGGCCTTACACAACGGAGTTTTGTTATACCAACACTTGCTGGTAGACGCAAAATCGTAAGCGAGAAATTCAGTATTACGTACTATTCGTACCAAATTCGAAATTCAGTATTACGTACTATTCGTACGAAATTCGAAATTCAGTATCAAGACATATTTAACCTTAGCAACTTGAACAGCGAAGAAATTCGTTAAGTAATAGCAGTAATCCAGGTAGGCTATAATCCTATAAAGGTGGTTTCAAATTCCTTCTGTTTCTTCATTAATTATTGTGTAGGCAGGTGTCGGGCCGAGCAACATGTGCCTGCAATTCGGTTCTTAAGTGACCTCTACACGAGCTACACTTTTATTGAAATATGTGGCTACATAATTGCCGACTATATCCCGAGAATACAAAAAAAAACATTTTAAGGCAGCACATGGCTGAAAAATGTATATCTCGGCAATATATCTGCAACACTATATGGCTCATTATTTTGCCTTTACACGGTCTACATACATGACTTGGCTAGTAACTATGGCTGCCATGACGGTCGAACTCATACGCATTGCAGCAGCGTTTTAAAAGCAAAGTCAAACCAATAAAAAATAATAAAAATGTGGATTCGACCTTATTTCAATGGGCATGAATCATGATCCATTCGATATTTTAAGTATGGAAATAAGACTCGATAAAATGTTGGAAATGTGGTAGACAATTTTTCTAATCGTTCCCAATCATATTTTTATATATTTATTAAATAAAGATGTAAAATGAAATTTGGAATCCTAATTGTATAAATGATAGCAACGTACACGTTATTATATAACACCATTGCGCACGTCACGCCCAATTCTTTTCCCTTTATTTCCCATTAATTATCCTTGAAGTTTGTTTATGCTATATGGTAATCATATTTGTGTAGTTTTGGTAATTTATTTACAAACCCCTAAACTACGGAGATGCTATTATAAGTAATAACTAAGTAGATAACAGGTTTATAAAAACAATTTGAACAAATTAATTCTTCGAGATCAAATGCCTTTAAATTAATCTGATATTAAAGCTAGCAAAATTGGATTTTTACAAGAATATTGAAAATGTGTAATTGGCAATTATTCTACAAAATTAAATGAGCGTTTTAATAAAACGCAGCTATTATATTTAGATGTGAATTTAGTAGCTTGAACTTAACTAGATAGTAGCTTTAATATGAATGATGGTTTTGCGGTTTAGCATACTGATGGATTTAAAAATAGCAATTAGTCATAGAGAAACTTTGACACATTACTCGTGTTTATATTGAAATTGTATTTTGTTTAGATTTTCAAACACGTGTGCAAAATCGTAAGTATATCTATGTTTATCCACAAATTT